>CM046880.1:202566098-204056213 GCA_025667525.1 Glebionis coronaria
TATGGATTGCAAAATTATGCTCATTCAGTAATTGCGGAATCTTATAAGCTTAATTTTGTGGAATTGTGATGCAAACCAAAGAATTGCGAATTTGTGTCACCTTAAACCAACATTGCGACATTAATTACACCATTGCGGAATTAATTAACAAGTTGCGGATATGTGTCCCTAAGAACCACCATTGCGGATTTGTACACCTCATTGCGAATTCTTAATTAATTTTCGATGAAGTGATTTTTCGCTTTAGAATTTTTGGTTTATGGTGAAGATAATTTTTAGGGGAATTTAACATCTTTTCTCGACAACGCCAATCAAAACACATCTACTTAAGATCCATTTTCACTTCGTCGATTTTAAGTCTCTAGATATGGATTCTACTCAAGAGTATCGTGTCACAAACAACAATATCATGGTGGCGGGTAATAAAGAGAGACCACCAATGCTTGTGTCTGGTCGGTATGCTAAATGGCAATCACGTTTCATATGATACCTTGATACAAGACCCAATGGTGATGCCTTGAGGAAATGTATTACTCATGGACCATATGTATTCAAGAAAATCTCAATTCCTCCAAGACCAGTCGCAGATACTACTGATCCAATACCCGCAAGTGAACGTGATGAAACAAGAGCTCATCTCACACCTGAAAATTGTGCTTGGCATGATGCAGAGAAGGAAGCCATCTATATGGTTTTAAGTGGGATTGGACATGATATTTACTCCACGGTTGATGCATGCCCTACAACACATGAAATGTGGACTGCCATTGAACGCTTGCAACAAGGAGAATCACTCAACAAACAAGATGTCAAAACAAACTTGTTTTGAAATTTTGGCAAGTTTACTTCAAGGGATGGAGAATCAATTGATTCATACTACTCCAGGTTTTATAAAATGATGAATGACATGACAATAAATAATTCGCAAGTCTCCAGAATGCAAGTCAATGTCCAATTTCTTCAACAACTTCAACCCGAGTGGACACGGTTAGTCACTTTAGTGAAACAACAAGAAAAGTTAGACGAGGTCTCATATCATCGACTCTTTGATATCTTGAAGCAATTTCAGAATGAAGCAAATGAGATTCAAGCTGAACGTGTTGCCAAGACGGCTAATCCACTTGCTTTAGTGACTACCACTCAACATGTTCAAGATCATCGCTCTCGATCTCCTAAGCCATACTCCACTACATCATCTTCACCATGATATTCCACATCATCTAAGTCTTCATCATCCACAAGATCACGAGGTAAAGTGCCAAGAGCACCATCACCACCATCTGAATCATCATCTTAACAAGATAGTGATGAAGACCAAGCTTAAAAGAATCAAGAGATGAAACAACAAATTACTTTCATAATGAAGACTTACAAGAAAATCTACAAACCCACCAACAAAAATCTTCGAACATCATCTAACACAAAGAACCAATATGTTGAGAGTCCTCGAAGGTATGACACACGTCGACGTGGTGAAAGTCCTTCTATGTATGATCGACATAATCCAACGCATGTTGAGGGTTCTGCAAGGTATGATCGACAAACTGCCAACTCCAAGTATGATACTCAGAGGATTGCTGCTGCTACTGGGAATAGGGAAACTGTTGGAAGTCAAGTGGTTCTGCAGAGTGAGATTTAATGTTTTAATTGCCAAGGTTATGGGCATATGGCAAAGGAATACAGGAAGCCGAAAAGGGTTAGAGACTCCAGCTATCACAAGGAAAAGATGATGCTATTCAAGAAGATGGAAGCAGGGGTTAAACTGTCGGCTGAGGAAGGAGCAATGCTTGATGAAACTGATGATGAAGATTCTGATCAAGAACTCGATGCACATTACTCGTACATGGCAAAGGTTGAAGAAGTTCTCAAAGTCACTGAAGATGACAATGGCCTTATCTTTGATACTAAGACAATAGATAAGGTACACACTACTGATGAATATAATGTGTTTGGTAATATTCATGAGCATAGTGATCTACCAAATGCTATTAATGACACATGTATGATGGAAACGGTTGATAGTAATACCACACCTAATTCATCAGATATGTGCAATAATGAGTCTGAGGATGATCAACATGCAAATGAGTATGATGAAGAGGAACGTATTGCGCTTGCTAATTTAATTGCCACTTTACAGAAAGATGTCACTGAAAATAAAAAGAGTCAAAAGAAGTTAAAGAAGGCAAACGCTACGCTCACTCAAAATTTGGAAGAATGCAAAGCTGCTCTTATAAAATCGAGTGAGATGACTGAAAGCTTTAGAGATGAGCTCCTTCAGAAAACCAAAGAGCTTGAGGGGTACAAGGGTAGTACGTTAAAAAGTCAAAAGGATGATTTTGAAATCAAATATAATACAACACTTGAGTTATTAGCCAAAGAGAAGCGTCAATATAATGTTTTCTTAATGGATGAACGTCAAAAAATGTACCTTGCCAATACCAAAGTTAATGAACTTGAACAAAAGCTCTCTATGACCACTACCGATTCTGCCAAAATTCTTGAGGTTAAGAAACAAGAGGCAGATGCGTTAAAACAAGACTTCAAAAGTAGATATGATAAAGAAACCGAAAAAGTAACGAAACTAGAAGAACAAGTCGAATTTTTGAAGAAAGTTGTTTATAAAACGCATGATTCTATTCAAACCGTAAGAATGGTAGCACCTCCCTCGATGTTTAAGGGTCAAGCTAGCTTTGCAAGTCCTGAGTACCTTGCCAAAGCTTAAGATGCGAACCCGTGTCTTTATCTTGATGAGATTGAAAGGACCGATCGTGAAGAGATTGCCCTTTGGGATGATGATAGTCGACCACTTGTCAATAAGGAGTTTGTGAAACCATATAATTATGCTTACATGAATAGTCTTTATGGCCTTTTCAACAAACAAACTCAGAAAACTCGTGAGGAAGTGTTCTTAGAATGCAAACAAAAGAGAATTCAATGGAAGAAAGCTTTTGCCACTAAGAAATCTAATGTTTACAAATATATAAACTACCTTCCTCTAGATGAGTCCAAAAGCAAGAGTAGGAAAACATTAGGTATTCTTAAACACCACATACATAATGTTAAATCTATTGTTGAAAGAGATTGGGCAAAACGTGAAAATGCTGAGTGGCAACGCCCGATTCCTCAAGATATTACCTTGCTTGTGAAAGAACTCTTAATTCCAAACACGACGTTGATTAAGGAAATTGTTCTTCAACTTGAGGAGTTCATTCGGACTGAAATGTATGATGATTTAAAATATGTTGAATCTCTTGAGAAACACATTGATGATCTTCAAATGGAGAAGTCTGATTTTTCAGATGAATATGATTTACTCTTGCAAGAATGCGTTTCTAAAGATGTTATGTGTGCTTATTTTACATCTTGTGCTGATATTGATGAATATTCTGATGTTGCATCCAAATATATTGATAAGATCAAAGAATGTGAGCGTCTTGAAATTGAGCTTCCGAAACGTAAAGAAAATGTTGATAAAAAGGCTTTTGAGTTACTTCAACACAAAACTGATTTCCTTCAAAAACATTGTCATTCTCTTGAACTTGCTTTGCAAAAAGACGTTGGTAGTTTTCCACATGATAATAACTTGCAAGAAAAACTTTCCAAAACGTTTCGAGAAATGAATGAATAGAATTTGGAAATTAAAGGGTTGAAAGCTCAGTTACAAGGCATGGAAAGAGCGATAGCAGATTTGCAGAAACTCGTTGCTAAAATGGGTGGGAAAGTTGTGGAACCTAGCATTAGAAACCTGTTGTTAGACCTACCCAATGCCTCTAGAGTGAATAGATCCTCTATATTGGGAAAACCATCTACTTTATCAAATTCCTCGTTTGCAAAACCTGTGTTTGCCCCCAAGATGGATGGAAAGGAAAGGTTACCACAGAATCAACCCATAAGGAATACTATAGCACCAAGCGTTAAGCACAATAATGTGATTAAACCAGGGATGTATAGAATGACCACTAAGCCCACAAACAAAGATACTCACTTGCCTTAGACTTCTAGAAACACTAATATTCGTGTGTCTTCTACTACAGGAATAGTCTCCACTACTAGTGTTAGCCGACCTCAGCTTAAGCTCACTCAAGTGAATGATAAGGTATTGAAAGACAAGAGTTAAGAGAAAATGAAGGAAGTATAAGAACACCCTAGGAATTTGAATGTTTTTAAGAATAAAAAGTCTGTAATCGCGTGTAATGACGACTTGAATGTTTTGAATGATTTGAATGCTATGAATGTCAAATTCGTTTGTGTCAAATGTGGAAAATGTGCTAATGCTAATCATTTTATGTGTGCTATGAGTAAAGTCAAAGGCGTAGATACTAGAACTAAGAAGCAAGTTGCAATGCCTATTAGATCTAGTAAACCCAAACGCAAAGTGAACCATTCTGGTGCTACCCCCAATAAGAAAAGTAATGCATCAGACTCCACCACTAAGAACCCTAGAAGCAGAATTAAGGAATTATATGAGTCTGCTAGTAAGTCTTGGAAATGGTGGTTTGTTAATCAATGTCCTCCCGGATACAAATGGATGCCTAAAGCTAGGACAGAAAATGTGAAAACGAGTCTTAGTATGCCTTTAAATGTTACTAAGGACACTAATGATTCTATAATCACAACTAATATGGTATCCAATTTAGAAAATGCTCCATCGTGTTCTAACTCTTCTGCAGGTGATACAAATAATTCTCTTCATACTGGACTCCGGATGCACGAAGCACATGACGGGGAATCTGAAGCTTCTAATTAACTTCGTGGAGAAGTTCCTGGGTACGGTCCGATTCAGAAATGATCAATTTGCACCGATCCTAGGATATGGAGATTTGGTTCAGGGGAATATCACAATTAAAAGGGTATACTACGTCGAAGGACTCAATCACAATCTTTTCTCGGTTGGTCAATTCTGTGATGCAGATTTGGAGGTTGCTTCCAGAAAGAAGACATGTTTTGTTCGTGATTATGATGGGAGTGATTTACTTACTGGTACACGGGGTACTGATCTTTACACAATTTCACTACAAGACACAACTTCATCAACTCCAATTTGCTTCATGGCTAAAGCTTCAACGACTCATGCATGGTTATGGCATCAACGTCTGTCTCATCTCAACTTTGATACCATCAACTTGATTTCCAAGAAAGATATTGTGAGAGGCCTTCCAAGTTTGAAATTCATCAAAGATCATCTTTGTTCTTCTTGTGAACTTTGTAAAGCTAAACAAAGTAGCTTCAAAACAAAGACTACACCAAGCTCTAAAGGACGGTTAGATCTTCTTCATATGGATCAGTGTGGTCCCATGCGTGTTTAGAGTATCAATGGAAAGAAATATATTCTGGTAATTGTCGATGATTACTCAAGGTACACATGGACTCACTTCTTGAGGTCCAAGGATGAAACACCCGAAGTTCTCATCATCTTTCTTAAACTGATACAACATGGTCTTCAAGCTCAAGTTAAAGTGGTTCGTACTGACAGAGGTACAAAATTTTTGAATTCAAATCTAAGAAACTATTTTGAAGCCGAAGGAATTGAACATGAAACATCAATTGCTCGAACACCCGAACAAAACGGCGTTGTTGAAAGACGAAACCGTACTTTAGTTGAGGCTGCTCGAACATTATTATCCGCTTCAAAACTTCCACTATACTTTTGGGCCGAAGCCGTGTCAACCGCTTGCTACACACAAAACCGATCCTTAATTATTCCTAGACACGAAAAGACACCATATCACATAATTCATGATCGAAAACCTTCACTCAAACACCTTCATGTTTTTGGATGTACGTGTTACATTATTCGAGATGGTGAAAATTTGGATAAGATGAAAGAGAAAGGTGATGCATGTATTCTTGTGGGATATGCAACTCAGTCTAAGGGATACAGAGTATACAACAAGAGAACAAAATTGATTGTAGAGACCATTCACATTAGATTTGATGAATTACAAGAAATGGCACTTGAACAAAATAGTTTAAGTCCCGATCAACAATGACAAACAACTTCCGTTCACAACCGCACGGAACTCGGAACTCAAGACCACATCAATGAACCGTCAACTTCAACGATGGTTCCATAAAATGTTCCTAGAGCTGATATGACAGTCAACATGACAATTGAAGAGTTGGAAATGTTATATGGACCAATGTATGATGAATATTTCACGGGGGAGAAACAAGTTGTATCGAAGTCTTCCGCTGTCACTCATGATAAGAATGATGATACCGATCATCGTCAACAAAAGGATACAACTTCATCTACTTCAACACCAGTTGCTGCAGATTTACCTCCTCAGAATATCACTTCAACAATCGATCCTACAACATCCACAACTACTGTCATTGCTCCAGAGAACACAAATCAAGCAGACAATGCATTATCTGACGAAGACGAATTTATCAACCCATTCGGTACACCGGTACACGAAACTGGAGAATCTTCTACTCGCCATGTTGATCCGTCAAATATGCATACATTCTACCAACAACATCCTTCAACACATCATTGGACCCAAGATCATCCTTTGGTTCATGTCATTGGAAACCATTCACAGCCCGTTCGCATAAGACGACAACTTAACACCGATGGCGATGTTTGTATGTTCGCACTCGCCGTGAGTTCTGCTGAACCGAAAAATATCAAAGAAGCCATGGCTGATCACTCTTGGATTGAATCGATGACGGATGAACTTCAACAATTTGAACGACTTAAGTTCTGGGAACTTGTTGACAGACCATACGATGTAATACCATTAAATCTTCGATGGATCTGGAAAAACAAGATGGATGAAGAGAACACGGTCATCAAGAATAAATCTAGGCTAGTGGCTAAAGGGTATGGACAGAAAGAGGGTATTGATTTTGAAGAATCATTTGCACCAGTAGCTCGAATGGAAGCGGTCAGGATTTTCCTTGCTTATGCTGCACATAAGGGATTCATTGTCTATGAAATGGACGTAAAGACGGTGTTTCTTAACGGTCCTTTGAAGGAAGAAGTCTATGTCACGCAGCCGGAAGGATTCGTCAATCCTCATTATCCTGACAAGGTGTATCGTCTCCACAAAGCACTTTATGGACTCAAGCAAGCTCCAAGGGCGTGGTACGACGAGATCTCGAAATTTCTAGTCTCCAAAGGTTTCTCAAAAGGTTCCATTGATCTAACTTTGTTTACTTATAAATATGGGGATGACATTTTGCTTGTGCAAATTTATGTTGATGACATTATTTTCGGGTCTACAAACCCAAAACTTTCAAAATGGTTTGAAAAAGTAATGCACAACAGATTTGAAATGTCTATGATGGGCGAACTAAAATTCTTTCGTGGAATTCAAGTTCACCATCCCTAAGTGGTATCTTTATTAACCAAGCTAAGTATTGTCAAGAGATAATCAAAAAGCATGGTATGACATCATGTGACCCCGTTGGGACACCATTATCAACCACATCCCTAGATGCTGATTTGGAGGGATTACCCATAGATCAAATGAGATATTGTTCCATGATCAGGTCCCTCATGTACTTGACAGCAAGCAGACCTGATATTCATCATGCTACATGTTATTGTGCACGATATCAAGCACGACCCACTGAAAAGCACCTCAAGGAGGTTAAACGGATCTTTCGGTACCTTAAGAATACCATTCACATGGGACTCTGGTATCCGAGGGAAACCGGTTTCTTTCTAATGGCCTATTCAGATTTTGATCATGAAGGGTGTCTTGATACACGTAAAAGTACTTCTTGTGGTGCACTATTTCTAGGTCAAGATAAGCTTGTGGGATGGTCTTCCAAGAAGCAGGATTGCACGTCACTTTCATCAGCCGAAGCGGAGTATGTGTCTCTATCTATGTGTTGTGCTCAAGTTCTTTGGATGAGAACACAACTCACGGATTATGGCTTCCACTTTGATAAAGTACCTATGTACTGTGACTCAAAGTCGGCCATAGCCATCTCCTGCAATCCAGTACAACATTCCCGCACGAAGCACATTGATGTCAGATATCACTTCATTAAGGAACAAGTTGAAAAGGGTATTGTTGAATTAGACTTTGTTGGAACTGATTACCAACTAGCTGACTTGTTTACAAAAGCTCTTTCGAAAGAGAGGTTTGCGTATCTAGTTAGGAAAATTGGTATGAGATGTCTGACTCTAGCAGAACTGGAGATTCTGGCAAAGAAGCCTGCTTGATTCCTCTATCAAACATCTACTTGTAAATATTAATGAAAAAGAAAAATACAAAATTAAAAAATCTTTGATAATCCAAAAATATTCTTCTCGACATGTCTTTCAGTATCGATAATATGGACGTGCCTAGAAATGTCGCTCAATAACGACACGGGTGTGTACATAAAGCTTGAATGAAAGTTGTAAATATTTTTCAAAACATGTCATTTCTATCATTTTTATAGGAAATTGTCTATTTTGGACAATATTTCCAACAACGGGTAGAGCAATCTATCTTGGGTTGAGCTTGTCACAAAACATTCAACGTTTTAAGCTCAACACAATGGCTTGTAATCACTTTCAGATTGCAACCCGGATCTAAATTCACGGGGGAGTGTACGCTTTTGTGCTCTTACCCTTAGCAAAAGAAGTTAAATCTTCTTACACTTGAGTGGATTCGTCAAGACATTCAAAGTCTATGAACTCAAGTTTATGCTTTAGAAAAACCTTTTCGACAAAAAGAATTGATTTTTCAAAAAGCGTTCAACACAATTTTTTCAAGAATTTCTCAATGATATTCAAAATCTTTCAAAAATTGTGTGTTCAACAACTCCTATCCTCAAAAGTTTAATGTGGATCAAATCCTCGTAATGATAATTCCATTGGATCAGTTTTTGAGGGGGAGCGTTCCAAAATTCATGCTAAGTTTGACACATCTTTCTCCCGAAGGTTTTCAAGACTATTTATCAAAATATATTTTAATCAAATTTGGTATCTCAAATATCAAAAGATTTTATATATTAGATATAAGGGGAGAAATTATGATTAAAATGTGATCTAAAGACTCAAGCACTCATGGTTATGATCAAAAACCCACAACATCTTTAATTCACGACGTTATTGGTGTCAAAAGGGTGGTTAGGTTTAAGTCCTATGATCCAACCAGAGCCGAAGGGATCTTCCCAGGGACAATCCAATAGATTATTAGAAGTCCTTAGGAAAGATGGAGTAGAATGTGAACGTAGCTAAATGCCGACTAAGTACTGATGATAGCACTGGAACAATCACAACAAGGTGCTATTAATGATGTCTTGGTAAGCATTGAAGGGGTTGAAGAATGAAAAAGAAATGTAAGGATAAAGGGTCTAAAGAAAGAAGCCCTCCATACAACTTAGGCAGAAACCGGGTCAACTCATCATGAAGACAAACTCATCATAGACCCAGTGATGTGAAGCACAACCCTTTCCTAGCTACGCAGGCTTCTCTTAAAAGAAGTTTGTATTATTGTCACAGAGATCAACACGACTTCTATTGACTTTCTCACTCTGAGATAGTTGATATTGAATAGTTGGCATCTGCTCCAGCCTCCGACTACTAAAAGTGCACAAATAGAGTCTAGAGCCAAGAGATCAATCAAATCTCGTTAGGACAAACAGATGAAGATAAAGAGAGTCCTACGCTATATCCTTGCGATATTGCTAGAACACTCAGAGTGATACTACTTAGTATTCACAATGATGAGTGGAAGTCCTTCCAGTGTTAACGACAAACAGCACTGCGGTAGGTCATATGCAAGATTCTTTATGAATTGAACATGTGCAAAACTGAAAAGCAACAGTGGTTTGATTATGATTTGATTCAAACTCGTTTCAGGTTTCTACGCAATATCTGTATGGTCTTGCCAGAACATTCAGAGTGATATTCACAGTGACGAATGGAAATCCTTCTAGCATCAACATCAAACAGCGCTACGGTAGGTGACTTGTGAGATTCTTATGAATCAAACTTGTGTCAACTGGAAAGAAACAATGGTAAGATTCTTAATGAATCAAACTTGTTCCAGGAATTTGAATTGACGACTTTAATCAAGCGGATATTTATCCAATTGATTAACTCTTTACGTTCGCAGTCTTGCTTTGAGACGGTCGAGTAAAGAGAACAGCTAGTATAGCCACGAAACTCTGTCAAGGAGATTCTTAATTGAATCTAACTAATAACATGTACGGTATTTAATATCGTATAACGGTCTTCACCGACCGGAGGTAAAACGCTACTGATTTAGGACGAATGTCAAAGCCATTCAGTCCGTGTCTATGTTTTGTCTCGAGAAGGTGACGTCACGGTGTACTCAGCAAAGTTAAAGATTCAAAACCACATATTCATGCCCAAAGACTTATTCAACAATTAATAGTGTGAGCATGTGGATAAAGACACAAGATCACAAGATGGCAAAGACAAGTCAAGAATGATTTGAAGATCTCAAGATAAAAGACTAAGTCGAAAGACAATGACAAAGGCTCAAAGATCACAGCATGAAGGAACAAAACTACTGTTACACGTTCAAGACTCATTTATGTCGAAATTCATAAATCTCCATTGGACTCCAAATATCGAAAAGGAATGACCTCACATTGGGGGAGATTGTTAGCCTAAAAAATTGAGTCAAACAAGAATGTTCGGTCATAGGTTTCTATTGTAATATTTATTAGAATGTTGTAATAGATAGTTAAATAGTCGTGGTTCACGGGCTTGGATTTAAACTACTTTAAGTTCAAAAGACAAGCCCGGCCCATTATATAGCCCATTAGAGCCCACATGTGGGTGGACTATATATACTACCCTCCTAGCATGTTAGGTGGGTTGGTGGTTCACTTTATTCTTTCTTAATCTAATATTCACCAAGTTAATCATCCCCTTCTCTCTATTTTCTCTCACTACTTTCTCTCTCTAGGAATCCATCTCTTTTCATCTATTTTCTATCTATAATCATATAAATATATGGGACATCATATGATACACACCGCATAATGTTAAAATCAGTGAAAACATGACATGAACATATAAAACAAGCTAAGACATGATATAAAACCAGTTACGTACCTAGTAATCAGAATACTTATACACGTATATTATTATGTAGCATTAGTGAGATCGAAGTAGGACTCTCTTCCGTTCGTCTTCTTCGTTCACTGGACACAAGGTACGGATTCTCTGTCCTTTTCAGTATGGACATTCTTCCTTATATAGGATTCCTCGTATGCAGCCAACTGTTTTCCACAGTATGTGTTTTATATGTTTTTGAATTGCTTATGTTTAATTAGATACCTAAAGCCATATACATGCATGACCAGTTTCACCTAGTTATGGAGGTACCATAACCATAACACTGGAGGCATCAGTGTTATGACTCCACCACGATGGAGTGATAGCTCGTGGCGCCCCTTCAGCTTTTGGCCATATTATTATTATTATCATGTGGGGCGTATGGGTGCATCCTAGTTTACATGTTTTCAGCAGATTATTCAGGTGAATGTGGTGTGTGTCTTGCATCCTTCACAGGGAGCTGATCCCCCTACCCAATCAGTATATTAAATTAGACGCAGTCCCTCTAATTTGCATGACGAGGTCACCCCTCCAAGTATTCATGCACATTGATATTTCGTGACCTATATTGACTAATGATTAACATGTTAAAAAGTTTTCACAAGATAAACATAAAGGCTTTTCAAACTATAAAACCAGTTTTACTAAGTAATACCAGGTTTTCCAGGACTTATACATTTCCGCTGCTATTAGTCTTATTTATGTTTCAGCCATGCATACTATGTTGTATATCCGTGCACTGAGCGTTATGCTCGGCCGTTTTTCTTTCATGTTCCCAAAACGGCAGGTACCCAGGACTCGAGGATTTGGAGGACGTGCATAGGATGGAAGCTGCCATAGACTTCTTCTCCTTTTGCCTTCATATACTTATGCTTGTTTAGTCATTTCTCATTTCTTGTACTTTATTTATGTTTTGGGCTTATGTTGGGAACCGATGTTTGATTCTGGTTTTCCCTATGGTTATGTATGTTTTAGTACATATTACCTTGCATGCTTTGATGACATGCCATAATTACGCGTAACGGTCCACTTATCAAAGTGGGGTGTTACATATGTGATTAAGAAATGAAGGTTCCATGTCAATACATGAAGTAAACATAGCAGATCTCACTGAATGTGTTTCGCCCGTCTCACACAGAATGAACATTGCGTGTCAAACATGAATAATACGCCAATGATGGTACCATAAGTTTTAGTGGCCTGATTCACACCTGACATAACAGAATGGATGTACCCCTTGGAGGGTATCTTGAATTTCTGAGAGCCTGGTACAGAAGATATACATGAGTTATGTGTATTGACTCGTGTCTTGAGAAAAATATACGTATGACATGTGTATTGACTGGTGTCTTATTATGTGTTTTCAGAAAATATACGTGAGACATGCATCTTGACAGATGTCTTGACATGTGTCTTCAAAAATATACGTGAGACATGTATCTTGACGGATTTCTTGACATGTGTCCTCAGAAAATATACGCGAGACATGTGTCTTGACGGTTGTCTTGACATGTGTCTTCAAAAATATACGTGAGACATGTATCTTGACGGATGTCTTGACATGTGTCCTCAGAAAATATACGTGAGACATGTGTCTGGACGGGTGTCTTGACACGAGTCACAAAATGTGAAAATGAACAAAATTGAAACTTTTAGGTTCGAATGCCAAAATTGGCGGATCGGTTGGACTGCTGACCCTTTGTATTATGGTCACGTCCGTTACAAGAGTTTCTGTTGTTATCGCCAGAATATTTGCTGTCATGGTAGTTGTCATTATCGCCTTGCATGTCAGCTCCATGACGGTCATAAAATATGACCGTGATTCATGTAACTATTCAGGTGAGTGGCCGGCTGGTACCGGTTCCCACTCATATACTTGAAAAGACAACTGTATGGCACGTGACATATAACTGAGAAGATAAAGACATGGAATGAAATGGTAACTTTTGGCGGATGAAGTATATTTCTCGTTTGGTATTTCCGATATGTCGCCTTCGTCCTTGTTCTGTAGCATCTCCAAGTTGCGAGCAGCATCATCACTTGAGCAACATCGGTAAGTGGAACACGCCTGAGATGCTTGAGAATCGATTAGCAATACACATTGTTAGCCTCAAAATATTGAGTCAAACAAGTATGATCGGTCATAAGTTTATTATGTATCGTATTTTAGAACGTTGTAATAGGTAGTAGGTTAGTCGTGTTTTACGGGCTCAACTTTAAGCTAAAGTTCATTCATAAGTAACTAAAGCCTAAAGGAAAGTCCGACCCATGTAGTATAGTCCATACAAGCCAACATGTAGGGAGACTATAAATACCCTTCCTAGCATGTTAGGAAGGGTGTTTATTCATTTTATTCTATCTCACTTAATCTAACATTCACCTAGTTCCAACCAATCTTCTCTCTACTTTCTCTCACTACTTTCTCTCTCTAGAATTCATCTACTTCATCTATTTTCTTTCTTTCTTCCTTGCTTAATCATCACAATTATATGGGACAACAATTGGTATCAATCGCCATGGGGTAGTTTTGTGATTGGTTGTTGTGTTTTCATTTGATTCATTTGATTTGATCCTTATTTCATCTACGAATTCAAGATTTTTTTGTGTTTTTCGTGTTCTAAATCTTGCTACAAATCTTCTCTATAGTTTTAGTAGTGATTTGGGTATTTTGGTTTTGTTAACAACACGAATTTCTTGCTCAAAGTTGTGAAATTTATTCTTCCATTGCCAAGAGTTTCCATCGGAAAGTACAAGAAAGGACAGTTTGATCGCAATAACCTTAGGGTTTTACTTTGTGATCAGTTATTGCGATACCCCTTATTCCGACGTGGATTGCGATCATACATTGCGATCGTGGATTGCGACGGAATTAAGGCAAAGTGAAACGTTACTCTGTGAAAATTTCATTTGCCACATTGTTTTAGACTTCATATTCCAACAGTGAACATTCCGATAGAAGTTGCATTGCGATAGAGGGATTGCGATATGAATATTGCGACAGATTATTGCGACAGGTTTATTCCGACAGAACATTCCGACAGAACATTCCGACAGAACATTCCGACAGAACATTCCGACAGCACATTTCGATGGACATTCTGATGCTATGTTTTGCTAAATTTTGTTCGAGTATTTTTTAGACTTTGCCACCATCTAGACTAGTTTCGGAATATCGTTTACACGAAGATTAAAAATTTTCCGTCAAGTAAATTCAAATTTTTTCCATACTAGTTTTAGGACATTTCTAGCTCGATTTCAAGATTTGGCGATTACAAAATTTTTTGGTCTACCGTTTTGTCGGACTGGAGAATTTATTGTCGGACTGAAGAAAAATTATAATTTTCGGAATTTGAACTACAACAACAATCACAACACATCTACTTAAGATCCATATTCACTTCGTCATTTCAGAGAATATTGAGATGGATTCTACTACAGAATATCGTGTGACGAACAACAACATAATAGTGGCGGGTAACAAAGAGAGACCACCAATGCTTGTGCATGGTCGGTATGCTCAATGGCAATCACGTTTCATACGATACCTTGATACAAGACCCAATGGTGATGCCTTGAGGAAATGGATTACTCATGGACCATATGTATTCAAGAAGATCTCAATTCCTCCAAGACCAGCCACAGATACTACTGATCCAATACCCGCAAGTGAACGTGATGAAACAAGATCCGATCTCACACCTCAAAATTGTGCCTGGCATGATGCGGAGAAGGAAGCCATCTATATGGTTCTAAGTGGGATTGGAGATGATATTTACTCCACGGTTGATGTATGCCCTATAGCACATGAAATGTGGACTGCTATTGAACGCTTGCAACAAGGAGAATCACTCAACAAACAAGATGTCAAAACAAATTTGTTTTAGAACTTTGGCAAGTTTACTTCAAAGGATGGTTGATTCATGTTGTCCCATGTATTTGTGATGATTAAGCAATGAAGAGAGAAAGAAAATAGATGAAGAAGAGATTAATTCCTAGAGAGAGAAAGTAGTGAGAGAAAGTAGAGAGGAGATGATTAACTTGGTGAGATTAGATTAAGAAAAGAAGTTGTTACAAATGACCATCCACCCTCCTAACATGCTAGGAGGGTAGTATATATAGTCCACCCACATGCGGGCTTTAATGGACTATATATTGGGCCGGGCTTGTCTTTTGGACTTTAATTAGTTTAAATCCAAGCCCGTGAACCACGACTAAATAACTACTTATTACAACGTTCTAATAAATATTACAATAGAAACCTATGACCGAACATTCTTGTTTGACTCAATATTTTGAGGCTAACAATCTCCCCCAATGTGAGGTCATTCCTCTTTGATATTTTGGATTCCAATGGAGTTTTATGAATTTCGTCATAAATGAGTCTTGAACGTGTAACAGTAGTTTTGTTCCTTCATGCTGTGGTCTTTGAGCCTTTGTCGTTGTCTTTCGACTTTGTCTTTAAGTCTTGAGATCTTCAAATCATCCTTGACTTGTCATTGCCATCTTGCGATCTTGTGTCTTTATCCACATGCTCACACTATCAATTGTTGGATAAGTCTTTGGGCATGAATATGTGGTTGTGAATCTTTGACTTTGCTGAGTACACCGTGACACCACCTTCTCGAGACAAAACATAGACACGGACTGAATGGCTTTGACATTCGTCCTAAATCGGTAGCGTTTTACCTCCGGTCGGTGAAGACCGTTATACGATATTAAATATCGTACCTGTGATCAGGTAGATTCAATTAAGGATCTCCTTGACAGGGTTTCGCGGCAGTACTAGCCGTTCTCTTTACTCGACCGTCTCAAAGCAAGACTGCGAACATAAAGAGTGAACCAATTGGATAAATATCCGCTTGATTAAAGTCGTCAATTCAAATTCCTGGAACAAGTTTGATTCGTTAAGAATCTTACCATTGTTGCTTTCCAGTTGACACAAGTTTGATTCATAAGAATCTCACAAGTCACCTACCGTAGCGCTGTTTGATGTTGACGCTAGAAGGATTTCCATTCGTCACTGTGAATATTAATGAATATCACTCTGAATGTTCTGGCAAGACCATAAAGATATTGCGTAGAAACCTGAAACGAGTTTGGATCAATTCAGAATCAAACCACTGTTGCTTTTCAGTTTTACATATGTTCAATTCATAGAGAATCTTGCATATGACCTACCGCAGTGCTGTTTGATGTTAACACTGGAAGGATTTCCACTCATCATCGTGAATACTAAGTAGTATCACTCTGAGTGTTCTAGCAATATCACAAGGATATAGCGTAGGAATCTCTTGATCTTCATCCGTGTGTCCTAACGAGATTTGATTGATCTCTTGGCTCTAGACTCGATTTGTGCACTTTTAGTGGTCGGAGGCTGGAGCAGATGCCACCTATTCAATATCAACTATCTCGGAGTGAGAAAGTCAATAGAAGTCGTGTTGATCTCCGTGACAATAAAACAAACTTCTTTTGAGAGAAGTCTGAGTAGCTAGGAAAGGGTTGTGCTTCACATCACTGGGTCCATGATGAGTTTGTCTTCATGATGGGTTGACCCGGTTTCTGCCTAAGTTGTATGGAGGGCTTCTTTCTTTAGACCCTTTATCCTTACATTTCTTTTTCATTCTTCAACCCCTTCAATGCTTACCAAGACATCATTAATAGCACCTTGTTGTGATTGTTCCAGTGCTATCATCAGTACTTAGTCGGCATTCAGCTACGTTCACATTCTACTCCATCTTTCCTAAGGACTTCTAATAATCTATTGGATTGTCCCTGGGAAGATCCCTCCGGTTCTGGTTGGATCATAGGACTTAAACCTAACCACCCTTTTGACACCAATAACGTCGTGAATTAAAGATGTTGTGGGTATTTGTTCGTAACCATGAAAACCACTTTAAATTCTAACAAAGTGTGTGAAAAACATTTAACACCTTGCTAGTTTTGTCGTTTCAGAAAAACTCCCCCTTCACATGTGCATTAAAATGCGAAAGAATTTAAGTAAACATTTTGCACATGTGGGTAGGAGTTAACGTGCTTGAGTCTTATATTAGATCACATTTTAATCACATTTTCTCCCCCTATCTCTAATATATAAAATCTTTGATATTAGAGATACCAAATTTGATTAAAATATATTTTGAAAAATAGTCTTGAATATCTTCGGGAGAAAGATGTGTTAATCTTTTGCATGAAGTTGAATTGCTCCCCCTCAAAAATTGATCCAATGGAATTGTCATTATGAGGATTTGATCCACATTAAACTTTTGAGGATAGGAGTTTGTTGAACACACAATTTTTGAAAGATTTTGAATAATCATTGATAAATTCTTGAAAAAATTGTGTTCAACGCTTTTTGAAAAATCCTATTTCTTTTTGTCGAAGAGGTTTTTCTAAAGCATAAACTTGAGTTCATAGACTTTGAATGTCTTGACGAATCCACTCAAGTGTAAGAAGATTTAACTTCTTTTGCTAAGGGTAAGAGTACAAAAGCGTACACTCCCCCGTGAATTTAGATCCGGGTTGCAATCTGAAGGTGATTACAAGCCATTGTGTTGAGCTCAAAACGTTGAATGTTTTGTGACAAGCTCAACCCGAGATAGATTGCTCTACCCGTTGTTGGAAATATTGTCCAAAATAGACAATTTTCGTTTGAAAAGATAGAAATGACATGTTTTGAAAAATATTTACAACTTTCATTCGAGCTTTATGTACACACCCGTGTCGTTATTGAGCGACATTTCTAGGTACGTCCATATTATCGATACTGAAAGACATGTCGAGAAGAATATTTTTGGATTATCAAAGATTTTTTACTTTTGTATTTTGCTTTTTGATTAATATTTACAGGTAGATGTTTGATAGATGAATCAAGCAGGCTTCTTTGCCAGAACCTCCAGTTCTGCTGGAGTCAAACATCTCATACCAATTTGCCTAACTAGATACGCAAACCTCTCTTTCGAAAGAGCTTTTGTAAACAAGTCAGCTAATTGGTAAACAGTTCCAACAAAGTATAATTCAACAATACCTCTTTCAACTTGTTCCTTTATGAAGTGGTATCTGACATCAATGTGCTTCGTGCGGGAATGCTGTACCGGATTGCAGGAGATGGCTATGGCTGACTTTGAGTCACAGTACATAGGTACTTTATAAAAATGGAAGCCATAATCCGTGAATTGTGTTCTCATCCAAAGAACTTAAGCACAACACGCAGATAGAGACACATACTCCGCTTCGGCTGATGAAAGTGACGTGCAATCCTGCTTCTTGGAAGACCATCCCACAAGCTTGTCTTGGCCTAGAAATTGTGCACCACCAGAAGTACTTTTACGTGTATCAAGACACCCTGCATGATCAGAATCTGAATAGGCCGTTAGAAAGAAACCGGTTTCCCTCGGATACCAGAGTCCCATGTGAATGGTATTCTTAAGGTACCGAAAGATCCGTTTAACCTCCTTGAGGTGCTTTTCAGTGGGTCGTGCTTGATATCGTGCACAATAACATGTAGCATGATGAATATCAGGTCTGCTTGCTGTCAAGTACATGAGGGACCCGATCATGGAACGATATCTCGTTTGATCTATGGGTAATCCCTCCAAATCAGCATCTAGGGATGTGGTTGATAACGGTGTCCCAACGGGGTCACATGATGTCATACCATGCTTTGTGATTATCTCTTGACAATACTTAGCTTGGTTAATAAAGATACCACTTGGGGATTGGTGAACTTGAATTCCTAGAAAGAATTTTAATTCGCCCATCATAGACATTTCAAATCTGCTGTGCATTACTTTTTCAAACCATTTTGAAAGTTTTGGGTTTGTAGACCCGAAAATAATGTCATCAACATAAATTTGCACAAGCAAAATGTCATCCCCATATTTATAAGTAAACAAAGTTAAATCAATGGAACCTTTTGAGAAACCTTTGGAGAGCAGAAATTTTGCGAGCTCGTCGTACCACGCCCTTGGAGCTTGCTTGAGTCCATAAAGTGCTTTGTGGAGACGATACACCTTGTCAGGATAATGAGGACTGACGAATCCTTTCGGCTGCGTGACATAGACTTCTTCCTTCAAAGGACCGTTAAGAAACGCCGTCTTTACGTCCATTTGATAGACAATGAATCCCTTATGTGCAGCATAAGCAAGGAAAATCCTGACCGCTTCCATTCGAGCTACTGGTGCAAATGATTCCTCAAAATCAATACCCTCTTTCTGTCCATACCCTTTAGCCACTAGCCTAGATTTATTCTTGATGATCGTGTTTTCTTCATCCATCTTGTTTTTCCAGATCCATCGAAGATTTAATGGTGTTACATCGTATGGTCTGTCAACAAGTTCCCAGACTTTAAGTCTTTCAAATTGTTGAAGTTCATCCGTCATCGATTCAATCCAAGCATGATCAGCTAATGCTTCTTTGATGTTTTTCGGTTCAACTGAACTCACGGCGAGTGCGAACATACAAACATCGGCATCAGTGTGAAGCTGTCGTCTTGTACGAACGGGCTGTGAAGGGTTTCCAATTACATGAACCAAAGGATGATCTCTAGTCCAATGATGTGTTGAAGGATGTCGTTGATAGAACGTATGCATATTTGACGGATCAACATGGCGAGTAGAAGACTCTCCAGTTTCGTGTACCGGTGTACCGAATGGGTTGATGAATTCGTCTTCGTCAGATAATGCATTGTCTGCTTGATTTGTGTTCTCTGGAGCAATGACAGTAATTGTGGATGTTGTAGGATCGATTGTTGAAGTGATATTCTGAGGAGGTAAATCTGCAGCAACCCGTGTTGAAGTAGATAAAGTTGTATCCGGTTGTTGACGATGATCGGTATCATCATTCTTATCATGAGTGACAGCGGAAGACTTCGATACAACTTGTTTCTCCCCCGTGAAATATTCATCATACATTGGTCCATATAACATTTCCAACTCTTCAATGGTCGTGTCGACTGTCATATCAGCTCTAGGAACATTCTCTGGAACCAGCGTTGAACTTGATGGTTCATTGCTGTGGTCTTGAGTTTTGAGTTCCGTGCGGTTGTGAACGGAAGTCGTTTGTCGTTGTGGATCGGGACTTAAACTGTTTTGTTCAAGTGCCATTTCTTGAGATTCCTAAAATCGGATGTGAATTGTCTCGACAATCAATTTTGTTCTTTTGTTGAACACTCTATATCCCTTAGACTGAGTAGCATATCCCACAAGAATACATGCATCACCTTTTTCTTTCATCTTATCCAAATTTTCACCATCTCGTATAATGTAACAAGTACATCCAAAAACATGAAGGTGTTTGAGTGAAGGTTTTCGATCATGAATTATGTGATATGGAGTCTTTTTGTGTCTTGGGATAATTAAGGAGCGGTTTTGTGTGTAGCATGCGGTTGACACGGCTTCGGCCCAAAAGTACAGTGGAAGTTTTGAAGCGGATAGTAATGTTCGAGCAGCCTCAACTAAAGTACGGTTTCGTCTTTCAACAACGCCGTTTTGTTCGGGTGTTCGAGCAATAGATGTTTCATGTTCAATCCCTTCGGCTTCAAAATACTTTCTCAGATTTGAATTCAAAAATTCTGTACCTCTGTCAGTACGAACCACTTTAACTTGAGCTTGAAGACCACGTTGTATCAATTTAAGGAAGCTAATGAGAACATCGGGTGTTTCATCCTTGGACCTCAAGAAGTGAGTCCATGTGTACCTTGAGTAATCATCAACGATGACCAGAATATATTTCTTTCCATTGATACTCTGAACACGCATGGGACCACACAGATCCATGTGAAGAAGATCTAACCGTCCTTTAGAGCTTGGTGTGGTCTTTGTTTTGAAGCTACTTCGTTTAGCTTTACAAAGTTCACAAGAAGAACAAAGATGATCTTTGATGAATTTCAAGCTTGGAAGGCCTCTCACAATATCTTTCTTGGAAAGCAAGTTAATGGTATCAAAGTTGAGATGAGAAAGACGTTGATGCCATAACCATGCCTGAGTCGTTGAAGCTTTAGCCATGAAGCAAATTGGAGTTGATGAAGTTGTGTCTTGAAGTGAAATTGTGTAAAGATCAGTACCCCGTGTACCGGTAAGTAAGTCATTCCCATCATAATCACGAACAAAACATGTCTTCTTTCTGAAAGCAACTTCCAAATCCGCATCACAGAATTGACCAACCGAGAAAAGATTGTGATTGAGCCCTTCGACGTAGTATACCCTTTTAATCGTGATATTCCCCTGAACCAAATCTCCATATCCTAGGATCGGTGCAAATTGATCATTTCCGAATCGGACCGTACCTAGGAACTTCTCCACGAAGTTAATTAGAAGCTTGAGATTCCCCGTCATGTGCTTCGTGCATCCGGAGTCCATTATGAAGAGAATTATTTGTATCACCTGCAGAAGAGTTAGAACACGATGGAGCATTTGCTAAATTGGATACCACAGTAGTTGTGATAGTAGAATCATTAGTGTCCTTATCAACATTTAAAGGCAAACTAACACTCGTTTTCACATTTTCTGTCCTAACTTTAGGCATCCATTTATATCCGGGAGGACATTGATTAGCAAACCACCATTTCCAAGACTTACTGGCAGACTCATATAATTCCTTAATTTTTCTTCTAGGATTCTTAGTGGTGGAGTCTGATGCATTACTTTTCTTAGTGGGGGTTGCACCAGAATGGTTCACTTTGCGTTTGGGTTTACTAGCTCTAATAGGCATTGCAACTTGCTTCTTAGTTCTAGTATCTACGCCTTTGACTTTATTTATAGCACACATAGAATGATTAGCATTAGCACACTTGCCACATTTGACACAAACAAATTTCACATTCATAGCATTCAAATCATTCACAACATTCAGATCGTCATTACATGCGATAACAAACTTTTTATTCTTAAAAACATTCAAATTCCTAGGGTGTTCTTCTACTTGCTTCATCTTCCCTTGATTCTTGTGTTTCCAGACCTTATCATTCTCTTGAGTGCTCTTAAGCTGAGGCCGGCTAACACTAGTAGTGGAGACTATTCCTGTAGTAGAAGACACACGAATATTAGTGTTTCTAGAAGTCTGAGGCGAGTGAGTATCTTTGTTTGTGGGCTTAGTGGGCATTCTATACATCCCTGGTTTAATCACATTATTGTGCTTAACGCTTGGTGCTACAGGATTCCTTATGGGTTGAGTTTGTGGTAACCTTTCCTTTCCATCCATCTTGGGGGCAAACACAGGTTTTGCAAACAAGGAATTAGATAAAGCAGATGGTTTTCCCAAGATAGAGGATCTATTCTCTTTAGAGGCATTGGGTTGTCTAACAACATTTTTCTTAATGCTAGGTTCCACAATTTTTCCACCCATTTTAGCAATGAGTTTCTGCAACTCTGCTATCGCTCTGTCCCTGTCTTGTAATTGAGCTTTCAACTCTTTAATGTCCAAATTCTGTTCATTCATTTCTCGAAATGTTTGGGAAAGTTTTTCTTGCAATTTATTATCATGTGAAAAACGACCAACGTCTTTTTGCAAGGCAAGTTCAAGTGAATGACAATGTTTTTGAAGGAAATCAGTTTTGTGTTGAAGTAACTCAAAAGCCTTTTTGTCGACATTTTCTTTCCGTTTCGAAAGCACAATTTCAAGAAGTTCACATTCTTTGATCTTATCAAGATATTGGCATGCAACTTCAGAATATTCATCAATATCAGCACAAGATGTAAAATAAGCACACATAATATCTTTAGAAACGCATTCTTGCAAGAGTAAATCATATTCCTCAGAAAAAACGGACTTGTCCATTTGAAGATCATCAATTGCTTTCTCAAGAGACTCAACATATTGTAAATCATCAAACATTTCAGACCGAATTAAGCTTTCGAATTTAAGAACATTTTCTTTTAGTGTGGCCGCGTTCGGTATTAAGATTTGTTTGATAAGCACAGTTATGTCTTGAGGAATTGGTTTCTTCCACTCGTCATTTTGTCGTTGTTTCCAATCATTATCAACAACGGACTTAATATTATCTATGTAATGAGTAAGAAACCCAAATATCTGCCTACTCTTGCTTTTAGAAGCATCTAGGGGCAAGTAGTTGATGAACTTAGAAACGTTTGTTTTCTTAGTGGCAAACGCTTTCTTCCATTGAATTCTCTTTTGCCTGCATTCTAAAAATACTTCCTCACGAGATTTCTGAGTTTGTTTGTGGAACAGACCATAAAGACTATTCTCATAAGCATAATTATATGGTTTCACAAACTCCTTATTAACTGATGGTTGACTATCAGCATCCCAAAGGGCAGTCTCGTCACTATTGGTACTTAGAGGCATGCAATCAAGATCTGTCCTTTCAGTCTCATCAAGATAAAGATGTGGGTTCGCAGCTTGAGCTTTGGCAAGGTTCTCAGGACTTGCAAAGCTAGCTTGACCCTTAAACATTGATGGAGGAGCTAGCATTCTTACGGATTGAATAGAATCATGCGTTTTATAAACAACGTTCTTCAAAAACTCGACTTGTGCTTCTAGGTTCGTAACTTTTTCGGTTTCTTTATCATATCTACTTTTGAAGTCTTGTTTTAACGCATCTACCTCTTGTTTCTTATCCTCTAGAATTTTAGCAGAATCAGTAGTGGTCATAGAGAGCTTTTGTTCAAGTTCATTAACTTTGGTATTGGCAAGGTACGTTTTTTGACGTTCATCCATTAAGAAAACATTATATTGACGCTTCTCTTTAGCTAATAACTCAAGAGTGGTATTATATTTGTTTTCAAAATCGTCCTTTTGATTTTTTAACGCACTTCCCTTGTACCCCTCAAGCTCTTTGGTTTTCTGAAGGAGCTCATCTCTATAGCTTTCAGTCATCTCAGTAGATTTGATAAGAGCAGCTTTGCATTCTTCAAAACTTTGAGTGAGCGTAGCGTTTGCCTTCTTTAATTGCTTTTGACTCTTTTTATTTTCAGTGACATCTTTTTGTAAAGTAGCAATTAAATTAGCAAGCGCAATACGTTCCTCTTCATCATATTCATTTGCATGTTGATCATCCTCATACTCATTATTGCACATGTCTGATGAATCGGGTGTGGTATTACTATCAACCGTTTCCATCATACACGTGTCATTAATGGCATTGGGTAGATCACTATGCTCAGGAATATCACCAAACACATTATATTCATCAGTAGTATGTACCTTATCGATTGGCTCAGTGTCAAAGATAGGGCCATTGTCATCTTCAGTGACTTTGAGAACTTCTTCAACCTTTGCCATGTACGAGTAATGTGCATCAAGCTCTTGATCAGAATCTTCATCATCAGTATCATCAAGCATTGCACCTTTCTCAGCTGACAATTTAACCCCTGCTTCCATTTTCTTGCATAGCAGCATCTTTTCCTTGTGATAGCTGGAGTCTCTAACCCTTTTCGGCTTCCTGCATTCCTTTGCCATATGCCCATAACCTTGGCAATTAAAACATTGAATCCCACTTTGCTGAACCACTTGACTTCCAACCGTTTCCCTATTCCCAGTAGCAGCAGCAATCCTCTGAGCATCATACTTGGTAGTTTGTCGATCATATCTTGCAGAACCCTCAACATGTGTTGGATTATGTCGATCATACCTAGAAGGACTTTCACCACGTCGACGTGTGTCATACCTTGGAGGACTCTCAACATATCGGTTCTTTGTGTTAGATGATGTGCGAAGATTGTTGTTGGTGGGTTTGTAGATCTTCTGGTAAGTCTTCATAATGAAAGCAATTTGTTGTTTCATCTCACGATTCTTCTGAGCTTGATCTTCATCACTATCTTCTTCAGAAGATGACTCAGATGGTGGTGAAGGTGCTCTTGGTGCTTTGCCGCGTGATCTTGTGGATGATGAAGACTTGGATGATGTGGAATATCGTGGTGAGGATGATGGGCTAGAGTATGGCTTAGGAGCACGAGATCGATGATCTTGGACATTTTGAGTGGTAGTTAATAAAGCAAGTAGATTAGCCGTCTTTGCAACTCGTTCAGCTCGAATCTCATTTGCTTCATGCTGAAATTGTTTCAAGATATCAAAGAGAGTGTGATAGTTTACCTTGTCTAACTGCTTCTGTTGTTTCACCAAAGTGACAAAACGTGTCCACTCTGGTTGGAGTTGTTGTAGAAATTGCACATTGACTTGCATGGTGGAGACTTCCAAGTTGTTTCTTGTCATATCATTCATCATCTTGTAAAATCTTGAATAATAGGACTCAATTGATTCTCCATCCAATGCAGTAAACTTACCAAAGTTCCAAAACAAGTTTGTTTTGACATCTTGCTTGTTGAGAGACTCTCCTTGTTGCAAGCGTTCAATGGCCGTCCACATTTCTTGTGATGTAGGACATGCATCGACTGTGGAATAAATATCATCTCCAATTCCACTTAGGATCATATAGATCGCTTCTTTTTCTGCATCATGCCAAGCACGTTTCTCGGGTGTAAGGTCAGATAAAGTTTCCTTTTTCTTTGTTGTAGGTACTTCTGGACATGTGTCTGTGGCTGGTGTATAAGGAACATCAATTTCGGAAAAGACATATGGGCCATGGTTAATACATTGTCTGAAGGCATCACCATTAGGTCTTGTATCAAGATAGCGAAGAAAGCGTGATTGCCATTGAGCATATCGACCAGCCACAAGCATTGGTGGTCTCTCTTTATTACCCGCGACCATGATGTTGTTGTTCGTCACACGATATTCTGTAGTAGAATCCATCTCAAAATTCTCTGAAATGATGAAGTGAATATGGATCTTAAGTAGGTTTGTTGTGATTGTTGTTGTGGTTTAAATTCCGAAAATTGCAATTTTTCTCCAGTCCGACAATAAATTCTCCAGTCCGACAAAAACGGTAGTCCAAAAATTTTGTAATCGCCAAAATTTGAAATCGAGCTAGAAATGTCCTAAAACTAGTATGGAAAAAATTTGAATTTACTTGACGAAAAAATTTTAACTCTTTTTTTTTTTTTTTTAATTTTTTTTTTTTTTTTGATCTTCGTGGAAACGATATTCTGAAACTAGTCTAGATAGTGGCTAAGACTAAAAAATTACCCAAACAAAATTTAGCAAAAACACATCATCGGAATCACTTCGTCGGAATGATCTAATCGGAATAACCAATCGGAATGTTATCGGAATAACCAATCGGAATGTTATCGGAATGCGCCAATCGGAATGTTATCGGAATGCACCAATCGGAATGTATGATCGGAATGCCTTGTTGGAATGCCAATCGGAATATCTGAAGTCCAGTCGGAATATTCGAAGTCCAATCGGAATGTTGATCGGAAAGAGCTGGTCGGAATGTTGTTGAATAATCCTTGATCGGAAAGTCCAATCGGAATACTGATCGGAATGTTAAAACCCTTTTCCGATTGCACAGATCGGAATAACTGATCGGAATATATCCCCCTTTTCTCGGACAAAACTCAACCAATACGTGATTTTAAGCCAAAAAATGATCAAAAAACCCAAAAATTTTGTGTTTTTAGCCAAAGTAAATATACCAAATCACTACTACAACTATGTAGAAGATGTAGATGAAGAAGTAGAGCACAAAAAACACAAAAAAAATTAAATCCGAGATGATTTATGGATTAAATCATTCGAATCAAATATAATAACAACAATGAATCACAAATCTACCCCATGGAGATTGATACCAAATGTTGTCCCATGTATTTGTGATGATTAAGCAATGAAGAGAGAAAGAAAATAGATGAAGAAGAGATGAATTCCTAGAGAGAGAAAGTAGTGAGAGAAATTAGAGAGGAGATGATTAACTTGGTGAGATTAGATTAAGAAAAGAAGTTGTTACAAATGACCATCCACCCTCCTAACATGCTAGGAGGGTAGTATATATAGTCCACCCACATGCGGGCTTTAATGGACTATATATTGGGCCGGGCTTGTCTTTTGGACTTTAATTAGTTTAAATCCAAGCCCGTGAACCACGACTAAATAACTACTTATTACAACGTTCTAATAAATATTACAATAGAAACCTATGACCGAACATTCTTGTTTGACTCAATATTTTGAGGCTAACAATTCATACTACTCTAGATTTTATAAAATGATGAATGACATGACAAGAAATAATCTGCAAGTCTCCATCATGCAAGTCAATGTTCAATTTCTTCAACAACTTCAACCCGAGTTGTAAAATCCATGATTTTAACATGAATGAATATAATAAATTTCCACCTAATGATCCGAGAACACTCATTCATGTGTTATATCTCCTTATGATGTGTATGAACTTGACCATCAAGTAATTATACTTTTACTTTCATAGTTGTTGAAAATAACTTCATAACCTAAAACCATGAGCATACAACTAGGAAAAACAAGTAATGAATTTATAACTAGCATGGTGTGTATCACACATAAGACAAATTGGAAATATACTACAACTAAGTATTTAGCCACAATATGTGTGTAAGTGAACTAGGGGCATACTTAAACTCTTGGACTAGCCCAAGATCATCACCCTCCTTTGTGATAAGCCCAATATAAGCCCAACACAAGCCCACCCTACCCTTTTTGGTTAGCTATACACGGCACCAAGAGTATGTGGAAGGAGAAGAGATGCATGGGAAACACAAAAGCCTACATTTGGCATAAGTGTTCTTACCAAGGCAATCATGCCTTTTGCATTCTCTTTCTCTCTCTCTCTCTCTCTCTTTAAGCCGAAACACACACATATTCCCATTCTCATACATGCAATCTCACTTCTCTCTCCATCTCTCTCTCTCTCTACAATTTGGCTACAAGCCACAAAAATCCAAAGTTGATTCATTAAATCAACTCAATCTTTGTCCCATCTTGATTACAAATCATTTGGTAGCATCATTCCTCTTGTAAACAAGCCCTAGCTGAATCATTATAGGTCACAACTTAGTATAACTAGGGTTTTCTTCATCATCTTGAGTAGATCTCAAATCTCCTTGTTCATCTAGATCATCCTTGGTACTTTTAGGCAAGAAAGGTATACACATCATGTCCTTTCATTTTTTCATGCATGCATCATCATACATATATAAACACAAGTAAATAACATGTTAAAAATCAAGATTTGATAAAGCTATGACCATTATAGGTCACGACATATTTATGCAAATGATGCTCATGATTTAAAATCTTTTAATAAGAAACATATGATTTGTATTCTATGTTTTAAACTAGATTTGAAAACCATATGAAACCTTTTATAAATCTAAATGTTGCATGGGTTACAAATCTTGTTTTATGGGACTATGGTTAACTAATAATCATAGATCTCATAAAATGAACTTATGTAACTTAAAGATCATAAAAACCATTACCTTAAAGGTCACGGCTAAAATGGGAAATGACCATATGATTTGTCTACTTAGTTTTAATAATGGAATATGAAGTGTTACATGTTAAATGGAATATTAAAAATTACAAAATATAACTTATGGGTATAAATGTAGCCGTGGGTTACATATGACTTAAAATGGGTTAGATGTACATGAATGCTTATATAAACCTAGATCTAGTGACAAGTATTAACTTAACATAATAAATATGAAATAAGCTATATAGATCTTATGGGAATATTGGGAGAAAACAATATAGCCGTGGGCTATATATTGTTTTCTTGGAATGATAGTAACCTTG
This sequence comes from Glebionis coronaria, assembly GCA_025667525.1. Classification (NCBI taxonomy): domain Eukaryota; kingdom Viridiplantae; phylum Streptophyta; class Magnoliopsida; order Asterales; family Asteraceae; genus Glebionis; species Glebionis coronaria. The sequence continues at coordinate 202,594,777 of CM046880.1, forward strand.
GGAACATGCATGTAACTTAGATAATCATGATATTGTTGGGAATAAATTAAGGCTAGATCACTTGAGCACTGACAAGAGTAAAACAAGCGTTGACAAGAACAAAACAAGCGCTGACAGCTCAAGCGTTGACAAGATAAAGTCAAGCGTTGACACATTGAAGACAAGCACTGATGGAAAGATATATTCTACGCGTTTATTGTATTCTAGATTACTTCTACTAAAGATAGGAACAACAATGTATTTTCTATATTTATCTTTACCTAGAATAGCTGATACGTAGATTATTGTACAAGGCTTCTTATGTCTATAAAAGAAGTCCTTTAGGTTAATGTTTCTTATAAGTTTTCATTCGTAAACTACTTTCATTGTAAGCAAGTTTGATATCATTAATCAAAGTGAAAGTTTGTTTATATCATTGTGTGTTCTTGTTTAAGTGTTAATTCCGCATAACACTTAGATTATCATAAGAATATACAAAGGTTTCTCTAAGTGTATTACTTGATCTAATCTCGTATACATAAAGCTAAATCGATCTAAGTTTGGGATCAACAAGTGGTATCAGAGCTTGTTGAGGAACTTTTGATCTTAAAGAACACAGGAACCCTAAAAATCACCAAAACCCTAATTTTCTCAAAAACCCTAACAACATCATGTCTGAAGCAATAACCTCCTCCTCCTCATCTTTACCAAACATCAAGATTCCCATGCTTGATGCAACCAACTTCGATTTGTGGAAATTCAACTTTGAGCAATATCTGGGGATCTATGACTACACACTCTGGGAGATTATTGAATATGGAAACAAATTCAATAAAGCCCAAAAGATTGCTAATGTTATTGCTCAAAGATTAGCTGTTGTTGGATGTTCTGAAGAGGATAAGAGAGAAAAACCTGGAGATGGTAGAGCTGTGGCTGCTGATGACATAGCAAAGAAAAGGGTCGACATGAAAGCCCTAAATATTCTGAAAGTCTCTTTGGGACAAGAGAACCAGCATAAATATAGAGGCTATGAATCTGCTAAAACCCTTTGGGAAGCTCTTGAAGTTGCATATGGTGGCAATGCAGACACTAAGGAAGAAAAGAAAAAGCAACTCATGCATGATTATGTTGTCTTCAAAGCTCAACCCAATGAGAAACTGAGTAGTGTGAGAAGCAGATTGCTTGACATTACAAGCAAGTTATCCTTCATGGGGACACAAGTTGGTGATGTTGACATTAATGCTACCTTTCTTAAAAGTCTTGGTGAGGCATGGAAGATTGAGGCAAGATCTATTCTTGCCAACAATACTTACAAGAGTTCCTCGTTTGATGACATCTACAACAAACTAAGGCTGTTGGAGGATGAAACTCTTTTAGAGCATGGAAGCAAGTCTACCAACAGTAACATGGCCTTCTTCTCTCATAGTGAAGGTCAATTCAATCAGAAGGACTCTTACATGCATCTAGTTACTGGATCATCATATGTCAGCGCTGGAACAAGCTCTGTCAACGTCTCCTATTCAGACGCTGACACATTCAAGAGTGACTCCCCAAGAGTTAAACCTGCTGGTTTAGATTTGGATACTGTATGTGCCTATATTGCTTCTTTGCCCAATGGTTCAGTGATTACATATGAGGACCTTGAGCAGATAAGTGATGAGCACTTGGAAGAGATGGACATCAAGTGGAACATGGCTCTTGCTAGTATAAGAGCAAATAGGTGGAACAGAAGGTTTAAGAAGAAGATGACCTTCAATGCAAAAGACACAGCTGGATTTGATAAATCCAAAGTTGAATGCTACAACTGTCATCGTATGGGGCACTTCATGAGGAAATGCAGATCTCCTAGAAGATCTGATGCTGGTAAACCCTCAAGTCAGGTTGTTAAAGCTCAGGATTCCAAAGCCATGGTTGCAGTTCAAGGAATTGATGGTATGGGATGGGATTGGAGCTATCTGGCCAAGAATGTTGAAGAGGATAAAGATTTGATTGCTGAGGTTGAAGCAGAAGAGCATGTTGAATATGCTCTCATGGCACACTCCTCCTCTTCATCTGATAATGAGGTATACGATGATGCTTTTTGTAGTAAAGGTTGTAGGTTAAACACTAAGAAACTTAACAAAGAAGTGTTAAGATTAATGAGTGATGTGAGTACTGAAAAGTGCAAACTGTCTAATTACCAAGTAGCTCTCACTCAAACTGAGAAAACCGTTTCTGAATACAAGAAAATGGAATTTGACTTAAAAGATAAAATAAATATCTTAAAACATGAGTTAGAGACTAGTATGGATATTAGAAACATCATGGAAAGGGTTAATGGTGAGTTACAGGCTAAATTAGATGAAGCCATTAAAAGTAAAGACAATGTTGGCCTTAAAATTCAAAGATTTGATAGAGCCACCCAAACCCTAGGAGACTGTGTGGGTAAACAAAGAGATCCTAAGGACATGACTGGGATTGGGATGAATGATTACTCTTTGGTTCCACCACCAGCTGGTGACTTCTATGGTGTCCAACAAAAGGACTTATCTTGGACTGGTTTGCCAGAATTCCAAGAGGAGGAATTCATTCCTCCACCAAGAGTTGTCACTCCAGTTGAAGAGTACCAACAAAAGTTGACTGACCTGAATGAATGGAAGAAAGCTAACCCTACTTTGTTTGTCAAGGGTGGCTTACTATGTGAAAGTCCCAATGAGTCAACTCCCATTAAGGTTACAAACCCAGTCACTGGTAAAGCTTTTGACCTAGGCTCAAACACTGATAGAAAACCTAGCATTAAATATGCAGAGATGTATAGGAATACTAGGTCACCCAAGAGCCAAGTTAGCAATAATGGAACAAGCTTCTTCTCTTCTAGACCTAAGGTTGTGTCTAGAAAATCTTGTTACACTTGTGGTAGCTTTTCACACTTGGCATACAAGTGTGTCAACGCTCCCAAAGCCAGCGCTGACAGGAACAATTTCAGCGCTGACAGGAACAAAGTCAACATTGTTAGAAAGTCAAACGTTTTCAGACCCAAACCTTGTGTGCAGCAAAGTCCACAAGTGATTAGACCTGCCCCATTCTTTTCTAGAGGGTCTAACACTCATGGACAAAGACCATTTCAAAAGACAAACACCTGGTCTAATAGGCAATGGGTTTCTGTAGCAAACCCTAGATTCAACGCTGACAATGGTAATTTCAGCGTTGACAAGACTAATTCCAATGCTGACAGAAACGTGACCAGACCTAAATATTTGCAACCACAGGGTAAGAGGTCTAAAGCTTCTTCAAGCTTAACATGGAGACCCAAGAAATATCAAAACCCTAATGATAATGGGATTTCAATGACCTGCAACAGATTTAATTACATTTCAAAGGTCATTACAAAACCTATTGGGGTTAACTGGGTATTTCATCCTAAGAAGGATGAGAATGGGGTTGTTGTGAGAACTAAGTTTGTTCTTATTGAACAACCAGATGAATCCAAGTCTTTTAAGACTTAGGTTCCCAAAGAAAACTAATTTGTTTTCTTTATGTGCAGGGCATTCAAAGACAGGTCAATGATTATGGATATTGGGATAGTGGATGCTCAAGGCACATGACAGGGAAGGAAGACTATTTGACCAACTTCTCTCCCATTGAGGATGGTGATAAGGTATACTTTGGAGGCAGATATGGTACTATCACAGGCAAAGGAACCCTTCTCACCAAGAATTTGCGTTTTGAAAACGTCTTTCTGGTAAAAGAACTTGATTACAACCTTTTTAGTGTATCACAAATTTGTGATAACAAAAATAAAGTTCTGTTTACTGATACTGAGTGTTTGGTGTTAATCAAGGATTTTAAGATCCCTGATGAGAAATATATTGAGTATAGAACACCTAGGCATAATGAGATATATAATGTGAACTTGAATGGGATTAAAATGAACAATAATATGTCTTGTTTTTATGCTAAAGCCTCAGTAGATGAAAGTAATTTGTGGCACAGGAGACTAGGGCACATAAATTTTAAAAATATAAATAGACTTGTGAGACTTGGTTTGGTTGATGGCTTGTCTGAGAAGGCCTTCCACAATGACCACTCTTGTGTTGCATGTCTTAAAGGCAAGCAGCACAAGGTCTCATTCAAGTCCAAACAGGTGCATACTAGTTCTAGACCTCTTCATATGCTACACATGGACCTCTTTGGTCCAACTAATATAGAAAGTTTAAATGGTAACTCATATTGCTTTGTTATCACAGATGACTTTTCTAGGTTTACTTGGACATTCTTTCTAGCTATAAAGTGTGACACAACTAATATTCTAATTGATTTTATCACTCAGATTGAGAAGAGGTCTGGCAATGAGGTTAAAATGCTTAGGAGTGATAATGGTGGTGAATTTAGGAATAAGAAGCTAGATGATTTATGTGCCAGGAAAGGAATTACTAGGCAATTTAGTATTGCTAGAATCCCTCAGCAAAATGGGGTTGCTGAGAGGAAAAATAGAACCCTAATTGAAGCAGCCAGAACAATGTTGGTTGATGCTCATTTTCCTATAGCCTTTTGGGCTGAGACTGTTAATACAGCTTGTTACGTTCAAAATAGAGCATTGGTTAACAAAATTCAGAATAAAACACCTTATGAGTTACTTTGGGGAAGAAAACCTAATATTGGTTTTCTCAGACCTTTTGGTTGTCATGTAGTAGTTTTGGACACTAGTGATGCCTTAGGTAAATTTAGTGCAAAAGGTGATGAAGGCTACTTCATGGGGTACTCAGTGCAGAGCAAGGGATATAGGGTTTATCTTAAAGAGGAAAAACGTATACTTGAAAGAGTACATGTTAGGTTTTTAGAAAATAAACCAAGTGATCCTGTAAGTGGTCCTAATTGGTTGTTTGACTTGGAACCCTTATCTAGAACTTTAAATTATATGCCTGTCACTAATCCAGACATTGTGAAGGTAGATTCAAATGTTGTGGAGGAACAAGTTGTTGCTGTTTCAGGTACACAGGTTCATGAAAAGGTTGGATCACAAGCAGAAAAGGCATCTCCTATACTAGAATATGTCACAATTCCTATTTGGACAGATGCTTTTGCTGCTGATGCTGCTGCTAGTAAAGATAATGGTGGTCCCCAAGTACCACCAGATACAAACATGCATGGTCCTTCAGGCGCTGACAAAGGCAAATCTAGCGCTGACAAGACCAATTCAGACGTTGATGGTTCAGACGTTGACAACAACAGTTCAAGCGTTGTTAGCCCAAGCGCTGACAATCAAGATTCAGGCGTTGACAACACCTTTGCACATCTTTTCTCTTCCACTTTTGAACAAGGTGAACCTTCCAATTCATATGAAGAAGGTCATCCTTATGTTGATATAAGAGAGTCTGATGAAGAAAATATTGGCAACATGGAGAATGAAGTTGACGATACCAGACTTTTTGAGGGAGGAGTACTTACTTCAGTCATGAAGAATCATCCTCCTTCTTAAATCATTGGTCCTGTTAATACTCCAGTTCAGACTAGAAGATCTCATCAAGGTCTTGGTGGGTTTATTGCCAATATACACAAGAAGGTTGATACCCCTCTTGTGCAAGCATGTTTGTTTGCCTGTTTTCTGTCACAACAGGAACCCAAGAAAATATTTGATGCTCTCAAAGAACCAAGTTAGGTGGAAGCAATGCAGGATGAGCTTCACCAATTTGCAATTCAGGATGTTTGGGAGCTGGTTGATTGTCCCAGATATGTCAGACCTATAGGGACAAGATGGGTTCTAAGGAACAAGAGAGATGAAAGAGGCATTGTGGTCAGAAACAAGGCAAGGTTAGTGGCTTAGGGATATACACAAGACGAGGGAATAGACTATGAGGAGGTCTTTGCACCAGTTGCAAGGATTGAAGCTATTAGGATTTTTCTAGCCTATGCATCCTGCATGGGCTTCACAGTCTATCAAATGGATGTCAAGAGTGCCTTCCTCTATGGAACTATTGATGAGGAAGTATATGTAATGCAGCCTCCTGGTTTTGAGGATCCAGAGCATCCAGATAAAGTGTATAGAGTCAAAAAGGCTATGTATGGCCTTCATCAAGACCCTAGAGCATGGTATGGTACTTTGTCTACCTATTTGGTGGACAATGGATTCAAGAGGGGCACCATAGATCAAACACTATTTACGAAGAAGAAAGGCAAGGATGTGTTGCTTGTCCAGGTCTATGTTGATGATATCATTTTTGGGTCTACTGATCCAAAGATGAGTGAGGATTTCTCCAAGCTTATGACAGACAAATTCAAGATGAGTGCTATGGGGGAGATGAACTTCTTTCTTGGTTTACAAGTTCAGCAGAAAGAAGATGGTATCTTCATTTCCCAGGATAAATATGTGGCTGAGATCTTGAAGAAGTTTGGCTTTTCTCCACATGAAAAGAGGGCTACTACTCCTATGGATAGAGAACACCCTTGGGGAAAGATTGGAGATGGGAAAGATGTTGATGTCAGGCACTATAGATCCATGATTGGATCCTTGATGTATCTTACTGCCTCCAGACCTGACATCATGTTTGCTGTGTGTGCTTGTGCACGCCATCAAGTGACTCCCAAAGAATGTCACCTTTATGCTGTGAAGAGGATCTTTAGGTACCTAAGATGCTATCCTAGTCTTGGTTTGTGGTACCCAAAGGATTCACCATTGGAGCTGATTGCATATTCAGATAGTGATTATGGAGGTGATAAATTTGATAGGAAATCCACAACTGGTGGATGTCAGTTTCTTGGGAGCAGGTTGATATCTTGGCAATGCAAGAAAAAAACAGTGGTGGCTAATTCTACAACTGAAGCTGAGTATGTGGCTGCAGCTGCTTGTTGTGGACAAGTTTTGTGGATTCAGAACCAGCTGCTTGTTGTGGACAAGTTTTCATGCATACCAAGATATTTGTTGACAATAACAGCACTCTATGCATCATTAAGAATCCTTTGCATCATTCTAAAACTAAACACATAGAAATTAGACACCATTTTATTAGAGATTGCTTTGAGAAAGGTTTAATACAACCAGATAGGGTTGACACTGAGGAAAATGTGTCAGATTTACTAAATAAACCTTTTGATTCTGGGAGATTTCAATACTTGGTAACAAGTATTGGAATGGTCAATCTCACATAATATGTGTTTTGAAGTCTTTTTGTAAAACTATGTACAGGATGATGCATTGTTATTGGTCTTATTTATGATTTAGATTTTCCACTATATTTTTCTAACACTGACAAAGGTTGCTTGAATGCTGATAAGTGTTTTTGCAACGTTGTCAGCAATATAATTGTCTAACGCTGACAAAGCTTCCCTCAACGCTGTCATGTGTTATCGGGGCGTTGTCAGCAACAATGTTAGTTTTGTGGTTTTCAATCTAAATGTGCAGATGGTGTTAGCAGTATACCATTGGATACAAAGTTGCTTATGGATCAATGGAGAAGCATTTGGACAAGTTTATATTTATGGATGATGGTTGGAATTTTAAATTCCTATCTTGACATAAATTTTTATGTTCATGCATATTTTGGCAAACTTTTGTATCATAGTTTAAGGGGAGGTTTTAGGAACCTTTAGGATGTTTGGGTATCCATATGATACTCTTATCACAATTCTAGATTGTGTCCACAGGTGAGTATGAGTTAGTTTTACTAAATCATGAGGCACTGTAGCATGCAAAGTTGATATACTATGCATGCTGCCAAGACATTTTTGGCCTAGAATTGGTTGAGGTCTGTTGGGAGACTTGGGAATAACTTTGTTATGGGATTTACCTGGGAGTAACAAGGAATTTTGTAAGGTAACTTGGTTGTTAAGAGTTTTGGTTAGCAAGGGACACTAGAGGACTATTATGTCTATCTTGCTTAAGCAAGTGTGCAGAACTGGACAGTGCTTGCCGCCCTATAATAATTATCAGCTTTTTGGTTATCTTCTCTAGGATAAATTACTTTGTTAAGGTCATTTTTCATTTTTAAACATTTTTGTTTTTGGACGCTGACAAGTATTTTCCAAGCGTTGTTGTGACCAAATTAGACGCTGACATGGCTATAGGCAAACGTTGACAGGATTATAGCCGTTGGGCGTTGATAGGTTATTTTTGACCGTTGACACTCAATGGGACCTACCCAGTTGTTACTTTTTGACATATTTTTAGGCCGTAATTTTGGGAGTTGTTACTTTTCATTTAATGCAAGAGATAAACTTATATTTTTTTCAATATTTTCATGATTACTTTTTGAAAATACTTGCCTATTTTTGGGCCTATCACATGCATTTTCTTCTCCTATAAAATTGTCTCCTATTTTTAAACAGGGTATCTATAATTCTTGTCTAACACAATTTTCTCTTATCAACTTCATCTTCTTCACTTAAATTTAACAGCTTTCAACAATGGCACCAAAGTTTAGACCATCAGAGTTGGAATTGGGGTTCAGAAGTCAACATTACATGATTGCGTATCTTGAAGCTGATGATACTTTGTTTCCCCAATACACACAAATGGTGGCGTATTTGAACGCATCCCCCTTAAGGTATGCTCTTTCTCATGCACCACTCATTCCAGTCACACATATTAAACAGTTTTGGAATACTGTCAGTTCCTCAACAGTTAATAGAGTGACTACATTGACTTCTATTGTTCATGGGAGACCTTGGGTGGTTACTGAGGCTTTGCTACGCCAAGCCTTGCATCTTGATGATGCTGATGGTATAGCCACCCTTCCCATCCATGAAATAGAACAAGGGCTAAGGGCTTTGGGATATCCTTTTCCTGATGAAGGTACCTTAAACAAGTATCATAAACAGGAATTTCCCCCAGCCTGGAAGTACCTCATACATGTCCTCCTTCAATGTTTGAGTCCAAATACACTGGACACAATGAGATCAATAGATCTATTCCTAGTGCTATTGTGTGCATTGTAACAGGGCAAAAATTTAATTATTCTAAAATGATTTTTGAGGGCATGTGTAAAAATAAGGGGAACAAAATGACTTTAGCTTATCCCCGTTTTTTACAAATAGTTTTTGATGTCCAAGGTTACTGCTCAAGGGATCATAATGATTTTTATAAGATCCCTGAGCAAAAGAAAGCAATTTTTATGAAGATAAACTCACCACCCCATCGTGACCTACCTTTAACCCAAGCTATGCTTGCTGTTATTGTAGAAGCACAACCCCAACCAGACCCTCAACCTCAAATTGACCCCCAACCACAACTTGATCCAATACCTGAACCCATGCCTTCACCTGAACATATGCAACTTGACCAAGATCCCTTCAACGCTGACACATTAAATGTTGGCGTTGATGTGCCTATTTCCAACGTTGACACACAACCTTCACAAACCCAAACACCCATTAACCAACCCACATCCACCCATTCTTCCACACCATCTTCCACACCCCCTGAATATAGGTTGATGAAACGCCAAAGGACTACTGGAGTGTTCTCCTCTGGTGGTCCTAGCCATGTAGCAGAGAGAACCACCACCACAAGTGTGGCTGGTGACCTGGATGAGGCTGGGACTATTGGTTCTGGCTTAGATGCTGGCCAAGGCAGTCCTACCATCATTAAGTCCTCATCCATGCCCAATGAATCTGACTTGGGAGGTCAAATCCCCATTTTAGAAGAGGGCAGACTGGAACCAATGACTCTTATGGAATTGACGACAGTCTGCATTAGCTTGCAAAAGCAAAATGCAGACTTAGTACAAGTTGTCAGCTCACAAGGCCTTGAACTCAAGCAATTGAGGGAGAGGATTGTTGTTTTGGAAAGTGCTAGTGCAAGGAGGGGTATGGAGGAATCTTCCAAAGGGGAGGAAGATCCAATAAATCTGAGTGATAAGGGCAGCCATGATGGTCAATCCTTGGATGTTGCTGAGGCTCTTACAACATTGAAGAAACAAACAGGTTTTGATACGTCCTTAGTTTCTCCTACCAACTTTAATTTATCATTTACAGCCATGTTGGAAGAGGTTACAAAAGGCGCTGAGGTAGGATATTTGGGCGTTGACAAGGAGAATTTGGACGCTGACAGAAATGTTTTGGGCGCTGATAGAACAAAATTAGGCGTTGACAGACCTGCACATGAGGGTGATGTATCCCAGTCATCATCCATCATCAAGGAGGTTTCTACCTAGGTATCACCATCTACCTTACCAACAATTGATCCACTAGATAAGGGTAAGGGTATTATGGTAGAAGAGAGTGTTCCAAAGGATGCAACTCAAGTTGAATTTGATAGAAGATTGGCTGCACAAATCATGGAACAGGATAAAAAGGAGGTGAAAGAGTCACCATTTGTTGTGACTTCAGAAGAAAGAAGTGATGGAGCTAGCTCAGACTCAAGTGTGATGATTATAGAACCAGAAAGACTTGAGTATGGAGAAGAGTTGGCCAAGGAGAAGTTGAGAGAGTTGAAATTGCAGGTTGACTTTGACATGCCAGAGGTGGTTCAAATGTATAATACTTGGGATGAAAGATGTATGGAGAATCCAGACTTGACCATTTCAGATCAAATATGGGGTTTGGAGATTCTCCTCAGAGTTCAGAAGGATTGCCAGGTAATTTTAAAACACAAGGCAAGTAATATTCTCTCAGAATTGAAAAGGAATAGAAGGGAGCTATACTGCATGTTGCTCAGATGTCATGGAGTAGGATGGACTTATCAGAAGTTGAAGGCATTGACATTTGATGAGTTGGAATGCAAGGCTTATCCCATTTGGGTGAGAGTGCAGGAAGCAAACACTCTCAGACTTCTTTCTGATGAAAGGAAAGAAGAACTTACAGAAGAAATGGAACTCAAGAAAGCTATGTTTGTTCCAAGGCCAGTGAAGAAGGGAATTTCTCTTGAGTTTCCCAAAGATATGGATCCACTATATCCAAGTGAAGCTGTCATAAGAAAGAGCCTCAAGCTCTCACCATTAGAAGCTTTAGATATGGTGCAAGTGTTACCATTAGATTCCAGAAACCCAATTGTGAGCTATGAAGAAGATGAATGTGGGTTTTGGAAGATTGGCAGATATGGCAAAGAGGTACACACTTTTACAACTCTCATATCTTTGTTTGCAAGTTGTGATAGAGAAGACTTGGTGGACCTTTGGAGGTTGTTGGAGACCAAGTATGAGGCTGAAGCACCAACTTCAGCTAATGGAATAAAACTGTGGTCCACATTCAAAAGATTGTGTGGACCAAAAGATGAGGATCCTGCTATTTGGAAGGATCTTGAAGATGACCTCAGTGGTCTTCAATGGAGGTTATATTCAGCTGCTGGTATTTACCATTTGAGTTCTACAAAGTTTGCTGAGTATCTACTTGTGGATGGTCAGTATTTCATATCCAAAGCTATTTTGGAGAAGATGAAGGACACTCAGCTAGAAATAGATTATTCAAGTGACGTGGCAAAAGATTTGATTAGATTTATTCATTACCAATATGAGAAGGTTTGTAAGATTCCTCCTAGTCCTTAATGCTTATTCAGAAACTTGATCATAAGAGTGGATATCAAGTTTAGGGGAGGATTGTTGGAAATAAATTAAGGCCAGATCACTTGAGCGCTGACAAGAGTAAAACAAGCGTTGACAAGAACAAAACAAGCGCTGACAGCTCAAGCGTTGACAAGATAAAGTCAAGCGTTGACACATTGAAGACAAGCACTGATGGAAAGATATATTCTACGCGTTTATTGTATTCTGGATTACTTCTAGTAAAGATAGGAACAACAATGTATTTTCTATATTTATCTTTACCTAGAATAGCTGATACGTAGATTATTGTACAAGGCTTCTTATGTCTATAAAAGAAGACCTTTAGGTTAATGTTTCATATAAGTTTTCATTCGTAAACTACTTTCATTGTAAGCAAGTTTGATATCATTAATCAAAGTGAAAGTTTGTTTATATCATTGTGTGTTCTTGTTTAAGTGTTAATTCCGCATAACACTTAGATTATCATAAGCATATACAAAGGTTTCTCTAAGTGTATTACTTGATCTAATCTCGTATACATAAAGCTAAATCGATCTAAGTTTGGGATCAACAGATGTGTTTTTGTAAATATTTACAAGACTTAAAGATTAGCTAAAATGTTCATCTTGGAAATACCAAGATTTAAAAATATAGTCGTGGGCTATATATGTGTGTACATGAATTTATGATTGATTTTTAGGTCTAGACATAGTTTAGATCTCATTTTGGACTTGTGACTTATTTTCTTGATGTGTACATAGCTAGATCTATTTTTGTAACACTTATAAATTACATGCAACCTTAAAATGAGACTTGACTTATCTTAATAAGCTATAACTAATTATAGCCGTGAGATATAAGCTCCTATTAGGGCTTATGACTTACTTGCAACCTTATAACACACCTAGATCTAATTTGGTACATCACATAAAACAAATTATAAGTTTTATTCTCCTAATTAGATTTAAAACTAAATATAGATAAGCTCATAATAAGCTTATAAGAATATCCTAAGTTAAAACTTACATAAAATGTAAAGTAGTGTAAATGGACTATATAAGCCTATGAAATGTTAATTCAAAACTTAATGGACCCAATAAGCCCATTTGATAAATCTTAGTAACTTAATGGACTTAAGATTACACTTAGGCCCATTTAACTAATTAAAGGACTTAAAAATGTATTTAAGCCCAATAAATGATTTAAAGGTCCATTTAAATAATTTAGTGGACTTGAGATATATTTAAGCCCACTAGTTAGCCCATTAGATGTTTAACCCATTTAATGACCTCATATACTATTTTGAATGTTAAACAAATTTTTTTTATAATAAAATATAACTTATAAAAACTTTTTGGATGAAAATGACAATTTAAGAAACTTAAGGACAAAACCGTAACTTATGAAACTTGTTTTGATAAACTAGTAAACACAATGACTGAAAATGTAAATATCCAAAAGTCTAGGGTTTAATAAATACTATCCGTGACAAATTACACCCTAGGGACCATTTTGGGAAGTTCTTAAAAGTTATTTTGTCGTTTTATAACCCTAAGGACCATTCTAGTAATTAGTCGAAACTTAAAGAAGCCCTAGGGGATGTTTTTGTAATTTTAGTAAAGTTACAAAACCTAGATATAACTAGGGGGACTAAATCTGCCATAAGCCGAAACTTTAACAAGCCCTAGGTACCAAATATGTAAAATCTGAAAGTTATATTTGTTTAAAATATGGAGGGACTAGTTTTGCCATATTCCGAAACATTAACAAGCCCTAACTCAAAAATCTATTTTTAATTATAATAAAACATAATTAAATACTTAGACAATAAGAATTAATGTATAAATTCTTAAGTTTAAATTATTTTATAAATGATAAAATAATTTATGGAAACTTTAAAGTTAAATAAAATATTTTATTTTATTTCTCAAAATAAAATATTTATATTTACTTTAGGAAATAATTGTATAAACAATTATGAATATGTATTACTCATATATAAACTCATATACTTTTAGAAAATAAGAACTATATGAACGTTGGATAAATTAAATGCTAATAGGTAAGTAAAACACCTTACGTTTACTTAAAATATGAAACTTAATAATAAGTTTAAATGGATGATTATAATACATGAACTACGAACGTGAACTAATATCAAGTAGAATTTTTATGTTTACTTAATAATGAAACTTAATAGTAAATGAGTGATTATAATACATGAACGAAGAACGTAAGTTAATATTTTAAGTAAGACGTTATATGTCTACTTAAATAAGAAACTTAATTGTAAGTTGAATGATTATTATATATGCTAACTGATATTAATAGTTAAACATTTTATGTTTACTTAGAAATGAAACTTATATAAATAACTTTAAATGAATATTGATGCTACTTGAACTACGGTTATTTAGATAAATACCGTAGCATAAATGAACTGACTAAAATCTGTATAAGCATACATATATGTTCATTGTACTATCTATTAAGACTGTACTGTTTGATTCGGCATAACTTTGTCGTGAGCTTTAATTAGATATTAGTATTAAACAGCTATTGCCTACTCCCAGGTGAGTTTACAGCCCCTTATAAACTATTGATAAAACTTTCCCTTTTGGGAAAGAAAATATGCAAACACTTAATGGACATAACAAGATTGTATAAACTTGACTATGATTGATTATTATTGGAACTGTTAAATTGTTGTAAATCGCCCGAATGTTATAAATAGATCTATTAGGGATTGACCATCCCCGTCTGGGTGAGTCATGCTCACTGTGCCTTGGCCGGGACAACAGACGTATACCATGTTGGAACTGTAATGGGTGTCTTTTTGTAAGACACTACGTCCTCATCTGTTGAGGACTATGGAAGGTTAAGCTTCAGTTTCTAATAATAAACAAATGTAATCTACATTTTAGTAAGAATGCTTTGTGCATTGTTACTTCTACGATTAATGTATGTCCAAACTAATTAATTGTTAAAACCTGTAAATTCACCAACTTTATGTTGACCCCCTTTAGTATGTTGTGCACATGAATATGAAGTTAGTACGTGGTGTGTGCATGGTCTCCAACATCTTAATAATCAGCATCATAGGACTCCTTAGGGGTTCTATTTGGGAAATATAAACAATCACCTTCTATCATGTTTAAGACTATTTTATTTTATTTGTTATCAAACATGTAAACTGATTTAAAAAACTCTTTATCTTATGCTCTATGGACTATATGCTATCGATCCACCCTAGTGACATCTTCGTGGATATTTCCGCATATTTTGACCCTACCCGGCGTGTCACAGAGAATGGTATCAGAGCATTAGTTATAGAGAACCAGATAAATGTTTAAATAAAATAAAAAATAAAATGATTTTTCTTTTATTTAAAATTGGACTATAACTTATAATAATCTTTTTGGGATTTTATTTTGGGACCGTATTAGTTAAGCATATAGATCTTAGGGCATTTTATGCTATGTGAACTAAGTGTATATATATTGATACTAAACTTGATTGTTAATATTGTTTAGTAAGATATTGCTATGGAGAATGTTAGATATGCTAAATTCGAAAATTATACACTACATAGTAAAATACTGAAATGAGAATATAGGTAATATTAAACCAAACCTCGCACTTACAAATTGTTAAATGAACTACTTAAATGATAATATATATATATATATATATATATATATATATATATATATATATATATATATATATATATATATATATATATATATATATATATATATATATATATATATATATATATATATATATATATATATATGTATATATATATATATATGTATATATATATATATATGTATGTATATATATATATATATATATATGTATGTATATATATATATATATATATATATATATATATATATATATATATATATATATATATATATATATATATATATATATATATATATATATATATATATATATATATATATATATATATATATATATATATATATATATATATATATATATATATATATATGTATATATATAAGTATTAATATATGTAACCTTAAAACATTATAATAATTGTTTAAAAGGGATATATTTCATAAAACATGTAATTTAAAATAATATTGTTCTTTGTTTGTAAGCTTATACTCACTTCAAACTTAAAATAATACTATTTCAGAGCATCATGACTCCGCCTACTGCATCCTCGATTCTTCTACCCGTAGTAGCTCCTACTCCAGTTGTTTGTTCATCCCCACGATCGACGCAGTGTGGATGGTTGTCATCCTCGGATTCAGAGGATGACCCAGCCATCAAAGTTGTACTCCCAGAGGACCCTTTTTCTATCTCAGCATCAGCCTCACTGGCCCCAACCTCCATGGGGGAGGACCGGGTCCTTCCTTGCATACCATCTTCCATGCCTCCATCCTTATCATCGGGATATTTTTCCGGGCCCGCACCCGTCTCCACTTATGAGACTGGGGAAGGCTCCGGGGCAGGACGTGTCGATTCCGTCCAGGCCTAGATTGTCGCACTGGCTGCACGCCAGGAGCGGGAGATATCCGACCTCCGCAGCCAGTTGACAGTCAGTCAACAAAGCCATGCCGTCATCTATGATCGTATCGACACTCTTTTTTGCATTATGAGGGGAGACTCCCAGACTGCTAAGGGCATCCAGGCTAGGATGAACGAGGCACTAAAGTGGTTATTGGAGGAGAACTACCGCCTCCACAAGCGCATTCAGGTCATGGAGGGTCTGCAGCATCAGACCCATGATGCTCTTTCCGCTCAGGAGCAATCATTATCCATTTTCTTTGATCTCGCCACTGTCCGACATGATGGGGTTACTGGGGAGATGGCTTATCCCCGAGGGGTCGTCGCTAGACTCCGGAACCAGCTACTGTCTGCACTCCGTATGCTCAAGGAGAGCCGAACGACAGTTCGGCCTTTATGGAACACCAGGAGGAATTCTACAGCCCCACCAGCTCCATCCGTACCATCAACCCCGGAATCATCTAGTGGACCATCCAGGCAGGATTAGTATAGACATACTAGACTTCTTGTACGTCATGATAAGCTTACGGGTTGCATCCCGGCTATCATGACATAGGGACTTTGTACTTTTATCTCTTTTTCAGCTTTTGGTGATGTAATCCCGTACTTTATCTTTTCTTTTCTTTTGGGACATGTAACTTTGGGATATGATGTTTTAAAGACTGTGTGTATCATTACCTTGGACTAGGCCCGACCGACTTATGGCTTAGATTGTGTTATGCTTGATGAATGTTAAATTTCTCATGGAAATAACATGTAATCAGTTTCTTTATTATATTTGTTGTACAATGTATTATATTATGAGATCTTGACAGGTTATCCAAATTTGTTATGAAATTAGTGCATAAGTTTTCTCGTGTAAATAATATAAAAACTGTACTAATGCTTGAACTAATAATCTCATTTTCTATATGATTGGTGATTACGAGATGAAAACCCAATAATGCAACCACTTCCAATGCATATAATGTTGAATCCCTAGAAGCTACTCGAAATCTTACTGTCGCACAACTGCGGGAAATGATAAGTGAAGGCATCACAGCAGCCATGGCAGCCAGAGGAGCTGACCCAAATGCAAACAATGATCCAAACTTTGATGCATGCAGAAACAACACCAACAGGGGTTGCTCTTACCCCGGCTTCTTAAAATGTAAACCATCATACTACCGAGGTAAAGAAGGAGTTGTTGAATTAATGCAGTGGTTTGAAAGACTAGAGATAGTCTTCCGAATTAGTGGTTGTACTGACGAGAACATAGTTAAGTTTGCTACGTGCACACTACTCGAGAGCGCCCTTACCTGGTGGAACTCTGTGGTCGCCATCCATGGACATGACACTGATTATACTCTCACTTGGGCCAACCTCAAGGAGAGAATGACTGAGAAGTATTGTCCCAGAGGAGAAATGAAGAAGTTGGAAGTCGAGCTGTGGGATCTAAAGTGTAAGAACAATGATATCCTTTGGTACAACCAAAGATTTCAAGAGTTAAGCTTGATGTGCACCAGAATGTTTCTGTTGGGAATCTAAACTTGTTAGATTCCCTGATCATTGATTTAAACATAATTAGGCTGTTAGATAGTCCCTTGCCTGTGCCTAGGAGGCAGGCAAGTTTCGCAAGACTCACAGAGATCTGGATCTCTGTGAGCAACCTCAGAGGAGTCCATGTCAGAGACATTGTCAGGGAGGTCGAAGATTACCTGAAGACATACTCATTGGCTGTGATGGATAACAGCCAAGATGTATCAGGGACTCTGAGGGGTTGAGAGTTAACAGGGGTGGCAATACCCTGATAACTCTCAGCACACTTTGAACATGCCATTTGTGTGTTCGAGACTATGAAGAATAAGGAAACTGTTTTTGACAACTGTTCCTTAAAGCATAATGGAAGACTACCAAGAATAGAAGGACATCATGTGACTGATGTGGGAACTTGTAAAAGCTTGTGTAGTCGACATCAAGTACTGTTTAAGTCAAACTCGTAACACTATAAATAGGATGTGTATCCATGCATTAATGTTTAACACTTTGAGATATTAAGAACATTAGTGCATATAACTTAGTGAATCAAACAGCTACGACTGTATTCATAAGTTAGGGTTTATTGTTGTTCAAAGTGTGCACAACACATTGTCATCAAACTGTGTTATCCATAACACTTGTAATTCTTTATTATACAATAATAAGATTACGTTTGAAAAGTAATACCTTGTGTTGATTAAGTTAAGATTAGGGTTTCTTGCATTAATTAGGGAATTTCAATTGGTATCAGAGCGGTGTTTGATATTAAAACCTTCAAGAAACATCGTTCTCAGTTTTATAATCAAGATCCACCATGCCGGAAACTTCTAGCCCACAATCACCTTCCACAAACCCATCTTCACCAAGACTTAACCCTCCAGCCAATGAAGATGATCTACCCCAACTTCTTGACTCAAGAGGTGGATCACACGTAACCAGTGTACCAGTCTTTGATGAAGAAGACTTTGCCAGTTGGAAGAGTCAATTTCTTGTATACCTTGATGGAATTGAACCTTTTCTCTTAGAAATTTTAGAAAATGGTCCATATATTCCCATGGCGCTTACATCCACTGAAGAAAACCCTCTTCCAAAACCTCTCAAACAATGGACTCCAGCTGATAGGAAATTAGAAAACCAAGATAAACGTCTCAAAAGCATCATAATTTCCTGTCTTCCCAAGCATATCATGAAGTCTGTCATTCAGTGTCCCACAGCTAAACAAATGTGGACAGACCTCATTCTTGGCCATGAAGGACCCTCTGAAACAAGAGAGACAAAGATTCAGGCACTCAGACTTCAGTTTAATGCCTTTAAGTCACTTGAAGGTGAAAAGGTTCAGCAAACCTATACTAGGCTGAAGATTCTTCTAAATGACCTGGCTATGAATGATGTCACTATTGGTCAAGCTGAGATCAATGCTACTTTTGTCAACAGCCTTCCAAGAAAGTGGCTGAGCATGAATCAGACTCAGAGAGCTAACAACTCAATCAAAAACGATACCCTTGCTCAGCTCTATGGTAAGTACAATTATGAAGAAGGGCTGATCGATACTATCTACAAATCAGAGACTGAAAGATTTGTAGTCCAAGGAGCATCTTCCAAAGCTTTGATCTCTGCAACACATCCTCATGACAGCGATTCTGATATTGAAGAAGATACCCGTAGCAGCCAAGAGTTCTTGTCAGACCTCAATGCAGAATTCCATGAAAGAGCGTTGCTAGCCAACCAAAGAAGATACTACAAAATATCTGGAAGAGTAGGATCAGCTAGTAAACCAACTGACAGGTCAAAAGAAACATGTTTTGCCTGTGGAAATCTTGGACATTATCAAAAAGATTGTCCTTCTACCAAGACATCCTCACCTTCTTATCCATCATCTTCATCCAAACCCTACAAGTTCAAACAACATAACAACTCATCTCAATCCAATTCTTCAGACACTGAGAAGAAAGATTACAAAAATAAGTACAAGGCACTTAAAGCTGAGTTAGAACAAATGAACTTGAAGATTGAAGCTCTGTCCAAAAAGAAAGGTGGTGAGAAAAAGAAAGAGAAAGGATTGGTTGCTGAAACTTATGATTGGAATGATGAACCACTGACTTCAGATGAAGAAGACACCACAAGAGTCAGGGCTTTTATGGCAATATCTGAGGATGAACCAGCTGTTGGAAAAGGTGATGCTAGATCAGGACAATGGGTTGACATCACAATGAAAAAGGTACACAGGCTTTTATCTATGTCTGATAGTGATGAACGTAAGCATGTCCTTGATTACACCATTGTTTATTTGCACTTTGTTGAGGAACAAAGAAAGAACCTACTTGATAAGTTTCACTCTGTTAAATCTGTAATGATAAATGCTAAGGCTAAATGTGAAACTCTCAGGCGGGTTAATTTAGAGAAAATATCCCTGCAAAATGAAGTAGCTAGATTAACCTTGAAAAACATAGCTTTAAATGATCAAGTCACTGAATTGAACAAGATTATTGAAAAATGGCTGTGTGCTAGGTTTACTATTGATGAATTGCATAGGGATGAAGTGCCTGCTGACTTAAAAAGGGATATATCTGCTAAGAAAAATAAGCTGAGGATTCTCACCAAACCCAAAGACATTGTCTTTAAATCTACAGAGACTATTCATATGTTAGATACCTCTTTGACAAATGACCCTGTCTCTGAAGATGTGGCTGAGCTACCACCTTTGCCCAAACTCTATGGAGTTGAACCTAGCAGTTCTTCTAGATCTGCTAAGGATGAACTTAGGACAGATATTAAGAATCCTCCAGCTAAAGTTTTTCATGTGCCTGCTAAACAAACTGGTAAACAAGTAGCTTTTAAGCCTGTTACTACTAAAGCTGTGAATAAGGTTGACCCTACCACTGAAGATCGCCTGTTGTCTCTTATGAAAGAAGTAGAACTCTTGAAACAACACATTAAGCCTTCCGCTGAATGCTCTACTTCTCATGAACCTAAGTCAGTCCTAGGTGAACCCAAAGGGGAAAGGTTAATCAAACCTTATTGCAATATATGTAAAAATTCTCACCATTCGACCTTAGATCATGACAGACACCTGGCAGTTAAAAGAGCTCAGACACCCTCTAGGGACAGACCACAGAGTTCCAAAAGGCAACAGGGAAATTACAAACCTTATCCTCCCTGTAAATTCTATGGGTTCACAGATCATCACTCAGACGAGTGTGGTGACTTCCCTGGGTGTGATATTTGTGGGAGTTATAACCATGAAACAATGAATTGTCCATCCCAACGCCAAAAGTTTTTCAGGAACACAAGAGTTGCTAATAAGAAATTCAGGGAACCCACTGGAAAGTGGGTTCACCATAGGAACTAATCTGTTTCTATGTATCTGTGCAGAAATATCTTAAGGAATCGGTATGGTATCTAGATAGTGGCTGTTCTAGACACATGACAGGGATTCAACAATACCTGCACAGATACTCAAAGGAGCCAGGTCCTAAAGTGGTATTTAGAGATAACTCTTCAGGTGACACAGAAGGATATGGCTCAGTGAACTGCAATGGGATTACATTTACCAGGGTTGCATATGTGAATGGTCTTAAACACAATCTTATTAGCATCAGCCAATTGTGTGATGCTGACTATAAGGTTTTGTTCACTAAGACTCAGGGAACCATATTCAACAAAAACAATGATGTTGTGATGATTGCACCTAGAAGGAGAGATGTTTATGTCATCAACATGGCTGTGTGCTCTGAAGACAGCTCAAATTGTTTTCTTACCAAAGCCTCTGAAAGTGTCAACTGGCTGTGGCACAAAAGACTGTCTCATCTCAACTTTAAGAACATCAATAAGATAGCCACTCAAAACTTGGTTGCTGGTCTACCTTCAGTAATGTTTTCCAAAGACAAAACCTGTTCTGCCTGTGTCAGAGAAAAACATCACAGGTCTTCATTCAAGACTAGGCAATCATTCTCCATTGACAAGTGCTTACATCTCCTTCACATGGATTTGTTTGGGCCTGTCAAACCTCAAACCATTAATCACAACAAATACACCTTGGTCATAGTTGATGAATTTTCAAGATATACATGGGTGTTCTTCCTCAGAAGGAAAAGTGATGCAGCTGAAACCATCATGTCCTTCCTCAGAAGGTTGAAAATATGAATGATGTTAGAGTCAAAGCTCTAAGAAGTGATAATGGTATAGAATTCAAGAATCACCAACTTGAATCCTTTTGTGATGAAAAAGGGATTTCTCAGAACTTCTCTTCAGCTGACACTCCTGAACAAAATGGTGTGGCTGAAAGAAGAAACAGGACTTTGATTGAAGCCGCAAGAACTATGTTAAATGGTGCAGCCTTACCAAAGCAATTTTGGGGAGAAGCTGTTCACACTGCCTGCTACACTCAAAACAGATCAATCATTGTCAAAAGACATGGTAAAACCTCCTATGAAGTTTTCAGAAAAAGATATCCAGACGTCAGCTATTTTCATGTGTTTGGATGTCCTGTGTTTATTTATAACTACAGGGATAAACTTGGAAAGTTTGATGAAAAAGCTGATGATGGTTTCTTTTTGGGATACTCTCCAACAGCCAAAGCCTTCAGAGTATTCAACATCAGAAGACAAGAAGTAGAAGAAACATTCCATGTCAGATTCAATGAAGATGATGAAGTCATACAGAGAACAGGAACAGAGGGTGATGAAATAGATTTTAATGAAAATATTTCTTTCCCAAGTGATGAGTTCACAGAACCCAGACCTACCAGTCATCATCACTCCAACACTCTCACTCCTTATGTCCCTGCTTTTGATCCTTTGTCTACTCACAACATAGAAGTTCCTACCACTCAGGAACTTGATGAAGAAGAACCTCAAATCTCTGATGGTCCTTCTCATGATATTGATGACTCACCAATTCTTCAAATCCCTGAAGATTCTCCTGCTGATAATGAAATAGCTTCCCTTTAAATGGCTGAAGAAGACTCTGACACTGAAGTAGTCTTTGAAGAAAGCCCTCCTGATCAGCAGGATGAGACTCAACTTGCATCAGCTGTGCCCTCAAGTACCCCTGTCCTTGAATACCCAGGTCCTCAAAATAAGTGGTCAAGAGATCAACACATACTTCTTGTCAATATTATTGGGAAACCAAATGCAGGGGTCACAACCAGACAGCGAATCCAAGACTCAGAGTCAGCCTCAGCCAATGAATGTCTCTTTGCTGAATTTCTCTCACAAATTGAACCTAAAAGAGTTGCTGAGGCACTAGTAGAAGAAGGATGGGTAGCTGCTATGCAAGAAGAAATCAATCAGTTCAAAAGGAACAAAGTATGGACACTAGTGCCATCTCCACCTGGAAAGAATATCACAGGCACTAGATGGATCTATAGAAATAAGATGGATGAAATTGGGAACATCATTAGGAACAAGGCAAGACTGGTAGCACAGGGGTTCTCTCAGACTGAAGGAATTGGTTATGATGAAACATTTGCACCTGTTGCTAGACTTGAGGCCATCAGAATCTTCCTTGCTTATGCTGCCAATATGAACATCACTGTGTATCAGATGGATGTTAAGAGTGCCTTCCTCAATGGTGATTTGGCTGAGGAAGTGTATGTTGCTCAACCTGAAGGATTTGAGAACAGCGAGTTTCCCAACCATGTATACAGACTTCACAAGGCAATGTATGGTCTGAAACAGGCACCAAGAGCATGGTATGAAACTCTTTCAAATTTCTTAACTGAAAATAAATTTATCAGGGGTTCTATTGATAAAACACTCTTTACCTTCAAGGACAAGAGTGATTTCATCATTGTGCAGATTTATGTGGATGATATCATCTTTGGGTCAACAAATGTCAATCTTAGTAAACGTTTTGCTAAATTAATGACCAAGAAATATGAGATGAGTATGATGGGTGAATTAACTTACTTTTTGGGTTTTCAAATTAAACAATGTCCTAAGGGAATTTCAATTTGTCAAGAAAAGTATGTTAAGGATTTACTTAAAAAATATGACTTAGCTGATTGTGCATCAGTGAAATGCCCCATGCTTCCACCCAACAACTTGGGCCCTGATGAGTCAGGGTTCTCTGTCAATGAGACTTTATATAGAGGCATGATTGGGTCACTAATGTATCTAACAGCCAGTCGTCCAGATATCTATTTCTCCACATGTCTCTGTGCAAGGTACCAAGTTAACCCAAAAGAATCCCATCTAGTGGCTGTTAAGAGAATTTTCAGGTATCTCAAAGGAACACCATCCCTAGGTCTATGGTATCCAAAGGAATCAGGCTTTGATCTCAAGGCCTATTCAGATTCGGATTATGCTGGATGCTGTATTGATAGGAAAAGCACTTCAGGCAGCTGTCAAATCTTAGGAGGAAAATTGGTTGGATGGAGTGCTAAGAAGCAAAACTCTGTGGCTATGTCTTCAGCTGAAGCAGAATATGTCGCTGCAGCCAGCTGTTGTGCTCAGGTGCTCTGGATGAAAAGTCAACTGGCTGACTATGAGATCTTGTATGACAAAGTACCAATCTTTTGTGACAACACCAGCGCCATTGCCATATCCAACAACCCTGTTCTTCACTCTCGTACCAAACACATTGATATCATGTATCATTTTATCAGGGATCATATAATGAAAGGAGATATTGAGCTGCATTTTGTTCCCACAGAGCTGCAACTAGCTGATATCTTTACAAAGCCTTTGGCTAAACCTTCGTTCAACAGGCTAGTTGCTGTGCTAGGGATGCTCAATATCTCAAAGCTTGTGGCTTGATATTAAATGTGTTCATTAAATGATTGATTCTATATTAAATGTTTTTCACATGAAACTAGGTAGTTACTTTCCAAGTAAATGCTAAAAACATTCTCAAATATTTAATCATTTATTTTTCGGATAACGAGGAGACAAACTTTTTGAAAGGTCAAGGGGACCCACTTGAGCAGTCATTTTTGCACCTTGCATTTAATACGGTTGAATAGTTGTTCACTTAAGTTTGAATATATATTGTCTCCTTTCTCTTCTCACCCACCACCATTCTCAAATCTACTTCTCTCTCTAAGTTCTTATCTCTCTCAACCATCCGCCATTTTCGTTCACCTTCAACTTCAAATCCATGACGTTTTCAGTTCCAAAAGCCTCCAATGTTAACTTCGAGATCAACGAGAGCATCCTCGCCTCCAACAACGCCATTAGATGGATTAAGGCACCAAACAGCACCTATTCAGATCTAGTAAATTTCATGCAGAATTGTGACCTAAATGAAGCCTTCACCAAATCTCCATCCACCTTTTACCAAGAATACCTTAGGGAATTCTGGTATTCTGCTGAAGTGGTAGAAGACACCATTACATTTAGCCTTTCATGCAATGAACACCCTTTTGCCTTCTCCCTTAAAGACTTTTCTAGTGTGGCCGGATTAAAACATGGAGATGAGTGCCTGAAGGTAGTTGACAAAAAGGCTGTCAAGGAAGCCCTGGCCACACTCAACCCTTGCCATGACGTTAACCCTGCCCTTACACCAGCTGAGGTCCTCGCCAAATCCCCTCTGAAGATTAAGTATTTCACTCCTATGTGGCGTGTCCTCTTCACCCACATTGTGAAGTCCCTGGGAGGAATGCAGGGATCACAGGATCAGATGTCGTTAAATCATCAGGCTATTGCGTATGGATTAATCTGGGGAGCTGATGTTGACGTTGGAAGCATCCTATTCTCAAACCTGGTAGAACAACTGAAGGGAAGGAATCAGGTCAGGGAAAAGAACATCTGTTATGTGCGCTTCCTATCCCTGATCTTTGAAAGTCTGCTGGGAGATAACTACCACAACAAGGCCTTGACTGCTCTTAAGCCCTATCGCATCACAGGCGCCATCTACAAGGAAATAGGAGCTGAGGATATCCCTGTCACCGCCCATATGCTGAACGTGGCCAACCAGGTACCAAACGCTGAGAAGCCCTTGCTCCCTTCCTCTGAGAAGGTGAATACTTCTAGTGTTGCTGGCAAGTCTATGTCTTTGACCTCTGGGCAGCACACTACTAAGTCCAAGGCTTCATCTGGCCAACAACCTAAGAAGAAGAAAATCCCCTCTTCTTCCCACTCCAAGGCTGTTATTAAGGCCAAGGGAAAGAAGAATGACACCGCCTCTGGTCCAGATACTCTTGTGGATTCAGACTCTTTGGCTGACAAACAACAGGCGTCTAGTGTCTCTAAGTCAGCTGAGACAACAGGAAACCAGCCTGATAAAGCTGATATCTCACAGGTAATCAGTGTATATTTTTAGAGGTTCACAGGCAGCCACTCTCATTTGTCTGTAGGAGAGAGTGGTGAAGTTAGGGTAATCCTCGACCCATAGAAGTCTGTCATTACACTTAGAATACTTTAAGACTTCTGTACACCCTGTCTTTGCACCAGGGAATGATTCATTTGTGTTTATAAAGCACCCCGATGACCCTGAACCCTCTAGACAGTACTCAGGCTAACAACAACCTGAATATACTAATGTCTCAACCTTGATCAGCTGTACTTCACACAGCCTCTTGGTTCCCTCCTTAAAAGAGTCCCAAAGGATTTATCCTTTCAGGGGGAGCTGAATCATCACCCTCAGCTTTCCTAGGGGCAGCGTAACAGGCGACCTACAACAACATATGTTTCACTCTTAAAAGAGTCCCAAAGGTTTTAATCTTTTGGGGGGGGGGGGGCTGAATAATCACACTCAGCTTTCCTAGGGGCAGCGACTGGCGATCCATAAACAACATATGTTTTCACAATCAAAAGAGTCCCAAAGGTTTTTACCTTTTGGGGGGGCTGAATAATCACACTCAGCTTTCCTAGGGGCAGCGAATGGCGATCATTAACCACACTTTATTCACACTTAAAAGAATCCCAAGGATTTATCCTTTGGAATGGCTGAGTAATCACCCTCAGCCTCTCTAGGACAGAGAAATGGCGACCATTCCCCTTATATTTTTCCCTGTTACTAATTACAACAAATTTGCAGGCTGAAATTGTACAGCCAGTCATCGAATCTCAAGTACAACAAGAAAAGGAGGCTGAAACTATGACTCAGGACAAACCAACTGATGAAGAGCCTGTGTTAAATGCTGATGAAGAAATGATCTCATTAGAAGATTATGTCTCTGATTTTGAGCCAATGCCTGAGGATGAATTCCCTGAGGGAATGTTTGATGAAGAGGATGAAGAAGATGAGGAAGACCAGCTGTCTGTCTCTCCTCCTAAAGAAATAGCTGTGTCTACACCAGCTGGTGACAAGACTTCTCCTCTCAAGGAAGCTGTTGACACTCCAAACTCTGCTACCTCAGCAACAACAGTCTTCCAAAGACCAACTTATGATCCAACAGCCGAATTTCTCATGTTTGATCATCCTGCCCAGACCAACTTTGACTTAATACCAAGGGGGATGACTATGCTCAGCAAAGCCTCAATATCAATAATCTTCAGCCAGTTCATCATCAATCTGATATTGAGCACTTATCAAGGAAGTTGGATGTAATCAAGTCTGAGATGCACAACTTTACTGTGACATTTCCAGGCATCATAAAAAAGGCTGTGACTGAGGCTGTGACTGAGCCAATTCAGGATGGTGCAAGAAAAGGTGTAGCCCAGGGACTCGGTCATCTTTCAACAAGAATCAAGGATGCCATTGACTCAGCCATCCCTGCTATGTTTCATGAACACGAACAAACCATGCACAGGCACTTTAATGCTGTTCGCACCAGGCAATACAACCATGCTAACTTTATTGTCAGGCGTGTTCAGGCGAATACCAATGCAAATGCCAACCTCCTGCTAAAGATTGCCAGAGCTTCAAGAAAAAGACAACGTGCCATGGCTGCCTCTGTGGATCAGATTGCAAGACGTTTTCAGGCACGTTCATCCAAGCATCTACGAAGTAAGGATAAACGTGAGGGGGAGAAGAATACTACACTCAGCCTTGCATCTGCTGAACAAGGCTCATCATCAGCTAATCCCTCAACTACACCTGTTTCTCTTCAAGTCATCACACCTGTTATAATACCTGATGATGAGGATGATACTCAGGGGGAGCAACAAACTCAAGATGGAGCTGACTCATCCAAATCTCTGATCCTAGTTAACATCAGCAAGCCTGAGGATGATGATGAGCCAGCGGCCAAGAAATTAAAATTCACTATTAGCTCTCTTCCCAAAGCTATTCAAACTCAGGCTCAGACAGCGTTTATCAAAAGAGCTGATGTTTTGAAAAACATAAGTGTGGAGTCCTCTGTCTCGAAGAAAGGATAGGAGATAGTTTTGGTTGATACTGACACCAAACTTAAGAAGATAGCTGTGATGCTAGAGACAGGAGGATCCACCACAGACCTTTCCCATTTTTCAACCTTTACACCTTCCGATGAGATTCCTTTGACCCCTGAAGAAATAGAGCAACAGGCTGAAGAATTCAAAAGACTAAATGAGCTCAAGACAGCCAAAGAATTAAATGAAGCTACTCTGAGGAAGATGACACCACCTGAAAAGGAAAAACAAAAACAAAGGTTGAGGGAAATGGAAACAAAACGCGTTGAGGCTTTAAGGAAAGTTAAAGCTGACTATGATGCCTGCGTGAACAACAGGTATGCTGCTGGCAAGATAACCAAGTTCAAATACACCATTCATAAATCCACAAACACCCCACAGATGATCTTATGGAGGGAAAATCAACAGCGAAATATGGATGTGTTTGACAACTTCAGGTTAAAGACACTTGGGTTATCAGAATGGTTCGAACTCGAAGCCCTAGCTGCCAAAAAGTCTGGATAGGCAAATTTCCTTCTGCTTAAAACTCTTAAGGCCAAGTTTAACTGGATCAAGGAAACAGCAACCAAACTCAAGATTGATCCCCCACCACAGCTTTTTGAACAAGAACCCCCAAAGACAGGCAACAAAAGGAGAAGAATTTCACAAATTGTCAACGAAACTTTTGTTACTGAAGATGTTCATGTGGATGGTATGCACAGGGATTTGATCCTCCCAAATGGTATTGTTGGCCCTATTGATGGTCAGACATACACAGAGCCTGAAAGAGGAATGGCATTCATGAACAAGGCTTGCCAGTATGCTTTTCAGAGGGAAGATGAGCTGTGCTTGGCTTCAACTATTCAGCTACTCTGTCACAAGAAGTGTCTCAAGATCAACATAGAGTATTCCAAGAAGTTTGCAAAGACTTTGCAGGATGAAATTGATAATAGATTAGACTTGGCTGAAGCTGAAGAAAGAATAAAAAATGATGACTATTGAAGATGTTCACAGCCCTTTTACCTTTATCTTTTATTTTACTTATGTAATGAACTTGTAATTTTCTTTAAGTCTTAATAAAATCATGAGGTATGTTTGTTTAGATCTGTTATGTGTAAGAAGAAGCTGTTAAACTCACTTACCTTAACTTAGTTAGATCTAGCATTATTTATGTTTAAATAGGGGGAGATTGTTAGGAATCTAAACTTGTTAGATTCCCTGATCATTGATTTAAACATAATTAGGCTGTTAGATAGTCCCTTGCCTGTGCCTAGGAGGCAGGCAAGTTTCACAAGACTCACAGAGATCTGGATCTCTGTGAGCAACCTCAGAGGAGTCCATGTCAGAGACATTGTCAGGGAGGTCGAAGATTACTTGAAGACATACTCATTGGCTGTGATGGATAACAGCCAAGATGTATCAGGGAATCTGAGGGGTTGAGAGTTAACAAGGGTGGCAATACCCTGATAACTCTCAGCACACTTTGAACATGCCATTTGTGTGTTCGAGACTATGAAGAATAAGGAAACTGTTTTTGACAACTGTTCCTTACAGCATAATGGAAGACTACCAAGAATAGAAGGACATCATGTGACTGATGTGGGAACTTGTAAAAGCTTGTGTAGTCGACATCAAGTACTGTTTAAGTCAAACTCGTAACACTATAAATAGGATGTGTATCCATGCATTAATGTTTAACACTTTGAGATATTAAGAACATTAGTGCATATAACTTAGTGAATCAAACAGCTACGACTGTATTCATAAGTTAGGGTTTATTGTTGTTCAAAGTGTGCACAACACATTGTCATCAAACTGTGTTATCCATAACACTTGTAATTCTTTATTATAGAATAATAAGATTACGTTTGAAAAGTAATACCTTGTGTTGATTAAGTTAAGATTAGGGTTTCTTGCATTAATTAGGGACTTTCAGTTTCCTCTAAGGAGTGACAAGATTGAGAAGTATGTCAGCGGACTCCCTGACAACATCCATGACAGTGCGCTAGCTTCACGACCCACTACTGTATAAGGTGCTATGGAATTTGCGACTAAGCTGATCAACAAGCGAGCCCGTAATCTGTCCGAGAGGCAAACGGATAACAAGAGAAAATCCAATGAAAGCTCTCGTAGCCAGCACCAGCGGTCTTCCAAAAAGCAAAACGTAGGGCAAGCAGACAACACTACTCCCACAACCCGCACCAAGAACTACTCAGGGACCAAGCCTAACTGTTCAAAGTGCAACTACCATCATGTTGCTGGAGGACAATGCCAAGGATGCTACAAGTGTGTCCAACAAGGCCATTTTGCTCGCGATTGTCAAACAAATGTTGCTACCCCAGGTCGACCCAATACCAATCCCGGGAACAGCAACAAGGGCAAGTCCAATGCACGAGGGAGTGGAAGTGGGCAGCAGGGAAACCGAAACCCCGCAGGTGGAAGTAGTAGTAGACCAAAGAAAGATGTGGTATGTTACGAGTGTGGAACCCCTATGTGAGACTCGATTGTCCCAAGTTGGCCAACCAGAAGAAGGACAATAAGGGAACTTCTTCGCAAGTGTACATAGCCGACAATGCTCAAACTAATCCAGGATCCAACATCGTACCTGGTAAGTTCTTACTAAACCAATGATATGCATCTATCTTGTTTGATACATGAGTAGACCAAAGCATTACAATTGCTAAATTTAGTGAGGAATTGGAAATCCCTCTGTTAGTTCTAGACTCCTATTACACTGTGGAATACTCGACGGAAAAGTTATGATGGTTAACACCAACATTCGAGGTTGTCCCTTAAAACTTTCCAAATCACCCGTTTTACATCAATCAAATCCTAGAAAGTCTTGATAGCTTTGATGTCGTCATTAGCATGAATTGACTAGCAAGAATCATGCAATTATCCTATATGACCCAAAAATTGGTTCGTGTACCTTGGGGAGATGAAACCATGGTTATACTGGGGAGCCATAACCCCGATATAGTTAACACTATATTTAGTGTCATCTCTAGCACCAACAAGCGAGAGAATACTTGGTCCGGGAATACTCCATTTCCCTAACCTGTTTCTCCCCTGCCTAAACCTGAAAGGCATATCCAACTCACAATGGGTGTATTTTGTAGGGTTATTTCCGCCACTTAGGAAACCCTAAACCTGAAAGGCACATCCAACTCACAATGGGTGTACTTTGTAGGGCTATGTCTGACATCCCTCGTAAGGAGATGTTGAATGTCCCATGTTTTTGGACATTCCTCTTTCCTCTTCGGGTTCAATTAGTTCGACAATACCATCACCCACCAGACTCTAGGAGATGTGATTTCCTCTCTTTAGAAGTCAGAATTTGTACAAATTTTGAAACAGTAATAGTGAATGCATGACCCTTGTTACGGCACCCCACAAGGCGCGCACTTTATTCCTGGTATCTTCTTTTATTTCCACCATTTGAGGTACTTTTTTTCTGCGCCCCTCTCGCTCAACCCCGCGGCAAATGAAGCAGATTCTTTGCAACTTCTTACACAATCGCCATCAACTACAATCTTAACCCCTCTGTTGGGTAGAAACATTAGTACTGTTAAATAATGTTTGTATCCCACAAGCTTGGGGTATAATTGTAAGTCTTTTCTTAAAACTGTTGATGTCGGAGGGGTTATAGTTAAAATGTTTTGTTTTACCTTCAACCCCCAATCTTCATCATCGGGTGTGGAGATACAATATGTATCTCACCAGGGACAAGGATGCAGATATAGTACATCCCCAGCTTCCCTAGCGTATAAAACATGTTGGCGTGTCCTCCTCAGTCTCCTTTACTGCTCAATCGGATGTATTGTGCGATCTGGATAAAGATCTCTTTGCATTCCCTCCCTATCCATCCACAACAACAGTCTCCTTTACTGCTCAAGCGGATGTATAGTGCGATCCGGATAAAGATCTCTTTGCATTCCCTCCCTATCCATCCACAACAGCAGTCTCCTTTACTGCTCAACCGGATGTATAATGCGATCCGGATAAAGATCTCTTTGCAATGCTCCTGTCCATCCATAACAGTAGTCTCTTTTACTGCTCAATCGAATGAATAGTGCAAACCGGATAAAAATCCCTTTGCATTCTCTTCTGTTCACCTGTAACAACAGAAGCTTTCATTAATGCCCAATCAGACGTATAAGGGAAACCTAGGTGTAGACCCCTTCACGTCCATGCCGTCATCAGTGCCTGAGAGAGAGTCTGAAATGAATCATATACTTAGAACATCTTTTTACTTAAGAGATAACTATGTTTTTTGTAGCTTTGAGGACAAAGCTAAAATAACGGGGTGGTGCTGTAAAATCCATGATTTTACCATGATTGTGTATAATAAACTTCCACCTAATGATCCTAGAACACTCATTCATGTGTTATATCTCCTTATGATGTGTATGAACTTGACCATCAAGTAATTATACTTTTACTTTCATAGTTGTTGAAAATAACTTCATAACCTAAAACCATGAGCATACAACTAGGAAAAATAAGTAATGAAGTTATAACTAGCATGGTGTGTATCACACTTAAGACTATTTGGAAATATACTACAACTAAGTATTTAGCCACAATATGTGTGTAAGTGAACTAGGGGCATACTTAAACTCTTGGACTAGCCCAAGATCATCACCCTCCTTTGTGATAAGCCCAACATAAGCCCAACACAAGCCCACCCTACCCTTTTTGGTTAGCTATACACGGCACCAAGAGTATGTGGAAGGAGAAGAGATGCATGGGAAACACAAAAGCCTACACTTGGCATAAGTGTTCTTACCAAGGCAATCATGCCTTTTACATTCTCTTTCTCTCTCTCTCTCTCTTTAAGCCGAAACACACACATATTCCCATTCTCATACATGCAATCTCACTTCTCTCTTCATCTCTCTCTCTACAATTTGGCTACAAGCCACAAAAATACAAAGTTGATTCATTAAATCAACTCAATCTTTGTCCCATCTTGATTACAAATCATTTGGTAGCATTATTCCTCTTGTAAACAAACCCTAGCCGAATCATCATAGGTCACGGCTTAATTATAACTAGGGTTTTCTTCATCATCTTGAGTAGATCTCAAATCTCCTTGTTCATCTATATCATCCTTGGTACTTTTAGGCAATAAAGGTATACACATCATGTCCTTTCATTTCTTCATGCATGCATCATCATACATATATAAACACAAGTAAATAACATGTTAAAAATAAAGATTTGATAAAGCTATGACCATTATAGGTCACGGCATATTTATGCAAATCATGTTCATGATTTAAAATCTTTTAATAAGAAACATATGATTTGTATTATATGTTTTAAACTAGATTTGAAAACCATATGAAACCTTTTATAGATCTAAATGTTGCATGGGTTACAAATCTTATTCTATGGTACTATGGTTAACTAATAATCATAGATCTCATAAAATGAACTTATGTAACTTAAAGATCATAAAAACCATGACCTTAAAGGTCACGGCTAAAATAGGTAATGACCATATAATTTGTCTACTTAGTTTAAATAATGGAATATGAAATCTTACATGTTAAATGGAATATTAAAAATCACAAAATTTAACTTATGGGTTTAAATGTAGTCGTGGGTTACATATGACTTAAAATGGGTTAGATGTACATGCATGCTTATATAAACCTAGATCTAGTGACAAGTGTTAACTTAACATGATAAATATGAAATAAGCTATATAGATCTTATAGGAATATTGGGAGAAAACATTATATCCGTGGGCTATATATTGTTTTCTTGGAATGATAGTAACCTTGGGAACATGCATGTAACTTAGATAATCATGATGTGTTTTTGTAAATATTTACAAGACTTAAAGATTAGCTAAAATGTTCATCTTGGAAATACCAAGATTTAGAAATATAGCCGTGGGCTATATATGTGTGTACATGAATTTATGATTAATTTTTAGGTCTAGACATAGTTTAGATCTCATTTGGACTTGTGACTTATTTTCTTGATGTGTACATAGCTAGATCTATTTTTGTAACACTTATAAATTACATGCAACATTAAATGAGACTTAAGTTATCTTAATAAGCTATAACTAATTATAGCCGTGAGATATAAGCTCCTATTAGGGCTTATGACTCACTTGCAACCTTATAACACACCTAGATCTAATTTGGTACATCACATAAAACAAATTATAAGTTTTATTCTCCTAATTAGATTTAAAACTAAATATAAATAAGCTCATAATAAGCTTATAAGAATATACTAAGTTAAAACTTACATAAAATGTAAAGTAGTGTAAATGGACTATTTAAGCCCATGAAATTGTAATTCAAAACTTAATGGACCCAATAAGCCCATTTGATAAATGTTAGTAACTTAATGGACTTAAGATTACACTTAGGCCCATTTAACTAATTAAAGGACTTAAAAATGTATTTAAGCCCAATAAATGATTTAAAGGCCCATTTAAATAATTTAGTGGACTTGAGATATATTTAAGCCCACTAGTTAGCCCATTAGATGTTTAGCCCATTTAATGAGCCCATATACTATTTTGAATGTTAAACAAAAGTTTTTATAATAAAATATAACTTATAAAAACTTTTTGGATGAAAATGACATATTATGAAACTTAAGGACTAAAACCGTAACTTATGAAACTTGTTTTGATAAACTAGTAAACACAAGGACTGAAAATGTAAATATCCAAAAGTCTAGGGTTTAATAAATACTATCCGTGGCAAATTAAACCCTAGGGACCATTTTGGGAAGTTCTTAAAAATTATTTTGTCATTTTATAACCCTAAGGACCATTCTAGTAATTAGTTGAAACTTAAAGAAGCCCTAGGGGCTGTTTTTGTAATTTTAGTAAAGTTACAAAACCTAGATATAACTAGGGGGACTAAATCTGCCATAAGGCGAAACTTTAACAAGCCCTAGGTACCAAATATGTAAAATCCGAAAGTTATACTTGTTTAAAATATGGAGGGACTAGTTTTATCATATTCCGAAATATTAACAAGTCCTAACTCAAAAATCTATTTTTAATTATAATAAAACATAATTAAATACTTAGACCATAAGAATTAATGTATAAATTCTTAAGTTTAAATGATTTTATAAATGATAAAATAATTTATGGAAACCTTAAAGTTAAATAAAATATTTTATTTTATTTCTCAAAATAAAATATTTATATTTACTTTAGGAAATAATTGTATAAACAATTATGAATATGTATTACTCATATATAAACTCATATACTTTTAGAAAATAAAAACTATATGAACGTTGGATAAATTAAATGCTAATAGGTAAGTAAAACACCTTACGTTTACTTAAAATATGAAACTTAATAATAAGTTTAAATGGATGATTATAATACATGAACTACGAACGTGAACTAATATTAAGTAGAATTTTTATGTTTACTTAATAATGAAACATAATAGTAAATGAGTGATTATAATACATGAACGGAGAACGTAAGTTAATATTTTAAGTAAGACATTATATGTCTACTTAAATAAGAAACTTAATTGTAAGTTGAATGATTATTATATATGCTAACTGATATTAATAGTTAAACATTTTATGATTACTTAGAAATGAAACTTATATAAATAAGTTTAAATGAATATTGATGCTACTTGAACTACGGTTATTTAGATAAATACCATAGCATAAAAGAACTGACTAAAATCTGTATAAGTATACATATATGTTCTTTGTACTATCTATTAAGACTATACTATTTGATTAGGCATAACTTTGGCGTGAGCTTTAATTAGATATTCGTATTAAACAGCTATTGCCTACTCCTAGGTGAGTTTACAACCCCTTATACACTATTGATAAAACTTTCCCATTTAGGAAAGAAAATATGCAAACACTTAATGGACATAACAAGATTGAATAAACTTGACAATGATTGATTATTATTGGAACTGTTAAATTGTTGTAAATCGCCCGAATGTTATAAACAGATCTATTAGAGATTGACCATCCCCGTCTGGCTGAGTCATGCTCACTGTGCCTTGGCCGGGACAACAGACGTATACCATGTTGGAACTGGAATGGGTGTCTTTTTGTAAGACACTACGTCCTCATCTGTTGAGGACTATGGAAGGTTAAGCTTCAGTTTCTAATAATAAAAAAATGTAATCTACATTTTAGTAAGAATGCTTTGTGCATTGTTACTTCTATGATTAATGTATGTCCTAACTAATTAATTGTTAAAACCTGTAAATTCACCAACTTTATGTTGACCCCCTTTAGTATGTTTTGCACAGGAATATGAAGTTAGTACGTGGTGTGTGCATGGTCTCCAGCATCTTAGTAATCAGCATAATAGGACTCGCCAGGGGTTCTATTTGGGAAACATAAACAATCACCTTCTATCATGTTTAAGACTATTTTATTTTATTTGTTATCAAACATGTAAACTGATTTAAATAACTCTTTATCTTATGCTCTATGGACTATATGCTATCGATCCACCCTAGTGACATCTCCGTGGATATTTCCGCATATTTTGACCCTACCCAGGGTGTCACATGATTGGACACGGTTCGTCACTTTTGTGAAACAACATGAAAAGGTAGACGAGGTCTCATATCATCGACACTTTGATATCTTGAAGCAATTTCAGAATG
This sequence comes from Glebionis coronaria, assembly GCA_025667525.1. Classification (NCBI taxonomy): domain Eukaryota; kingdom Viridiplantae; phylum Streptophyta; class Magnoliopsida; order Asterales; family Asteraceae; genus Glebionis; species Glebionis coronaria. The sequence goes on from CM046880.1 coordinate 202,631,179, forward strand.
AATCAAATGAGATTCAAGCTGAACGTGTTGCAAAGACGACTAATCCACTTGCTTTGGTGACTACTACTCAACATGTTCAAGACCATCACTCTCGTGCTCCTAAGCCATACTCCACTACATCATCCTCACCACGATATTCCACATCATCTAAGTCTTCATCATCCACAAGATCACGATGCAAAGTGCCAAGAGCACCATCACCACCATCTGAGTCATCATATGAAGAAGATAGTGATGAAGACCAAGTTCAAAAGAATCGAGAGATGAAACAACAAATTGCTTTCATAATGAAGACTTACAAGAAAATCTACAAACCCACCAACAACAATCTTCGAACATCATCTAACACAAAGAATGAATATGTTGATAGTCCTCCAAGGTATGACACACATCGACGTGGTGAAAGTCCTTCTAGGTATGATCGACATAATCCAACGCATGTTGAGGGTTCTGCAAGGTATGATCGACAAACTGCCAAGTATGATACTCAGAGGATTGTTGCAGCTACTGGGAATAGGGAAACTGTTGGAAGTCAAGTGGTTCAACAAAGTGGGATTCAATGTTTTAACTGCCAAGGTTATGGGCATATGGCAAAGGAATGCATGAAGCCAAAAAGGGTTAGAGACTCTGGTTATCATAAGGAAAAGATGCTGCTATGCAAGAAGATGGAAGCTGGGGTTAAACTGTCGGCCGAGGAAGGAGCAATTCTTGATGACACTGATGATGAAGACTCCGATCAAGAACTCGATGAACATTACTCGTACATGGCAAAGGTTGAAGAAGTTCTCAAAGTCACTGAAGATGACAACGGTCCTATCTTTGACACTGAGCCAATCAATAAGGTACACACTACTGATTAATATAATGTGTTTGGTGATATTCATGAGCATAGTGATCTACCCAATGCCATTAATGACACGTATATGATGGAAACGGTTGATATCAATACCACACCCGATTCATCACACATGTGCAATAATGAGTCTGAGGATGATCAACATGCAAATGAGTATGATGAAGAGGAACGTTTTTCTCTTGCTAATTTAATTGCTACTTTACAACAAGATGTTAAAGAAACTAGACAGAGTCACAAGCAATTAAAAAAGTTAATGCTACGCTCACTCAAAATTTTGAAGAATGCAAAGCTGCTCTTATCAAATCTAGTGAGACAACTGAAAGTTATAGAGATGAGCTTGATACTAGGGTTTTACAATCCTATTTTTTTTTCAATTTTCGTTCCTCGAATGGACTCGAAATTGATTTCCAATTTTATCGTTAAGACTAACTTTTGTTTTTGGTAAATAATATTTTTTGGTATTTTAAACTAAATCTATTTAATTAAAAACCGTTTAAAGCTAATTTAAATAAAAACTATTTTAAACTAATAAAAACTCTTTTAACTATTTTGAAAACTATTTAAGACTATATTTAAAAACTATTAAAACAAATGTGAAAACAAAATTTAACTTTTAATAAAACTTAAAAACTTTTTAAATGAAAACTATTTTAAAATAAAACTTAAATAGAAAAACTAATTTTTAAAACGAAATTTAAAAACATAAAAGGAAACTATAAAAGTAAATTTAAAACTAATTTAAAATTTGTAAAAGTAAATAAAATAAAATAAAAAATATATTTTTTTTCTTTTTATATTTTTTGAAAACTGAATATAAAAAAAATCTATTTAAAAACTTTTTAACTAAAATTTAAATAAACTTAAAACATTTAATTAAACCTATTAAATAAAACTGCCAATTTTAAAGGTGACTATATTAAACAAATGGTGCATAGATAAACACAAAAGGAAAGCTAGCATAAGTGGTTGTGGCGTTGGACTAGTAAGCGAGGGGTCCGGGGTTCGAAACCCAGCCCAGACCTGTTTTTGCTATTTATAATTTTTTTTGGAACTTAAGGAATTTTACACAGATCAAATGGATCTGTAAAATTATCTCAGCAAAGAAGCAAGCCAAATAAACTAATACAGTCTAATAAATAAGGAAAATGAAATCATCAAATAAGTAAATCTAAAACAATAAGCAAAATAGACTTTTAACTAAGCAGATAAACAGATTAAAAATAAGCTGAAAATGAAATATAAGCATAAGATAAAAAAACAACATGAACCGATTCCAAAATAAATTTAATAGTTACTAAAACCTAAACAATACTCAAAGACAAAATAAGCAGATACTAAACTAAATCAAAACTTAAACAAATTAAATACCAACTAGCAGATAAAACTAACTGGGAAAAAAAAACTTCTAAGCAGATTCGAATTACTCAAAAACACAAGAAGACATAAAAGCAAATAAAAGCAGATAATCAAATAAATAATACACTAAAACAAGAAAATTAAAAATAAAATATTAAAACCTTGTGGAGAAACCGTTGTGACGAAGATCGGCGTCGAGCCGTCTTATTAACCGAAAACAAACACCGTCTTCATCATCTCGACTCCAACCACTCGAACCAAACACATCAACATGAACAGTAACAGTACCCTTTTTATTATTTTTTCCAGTGGGAAAATAATTCACTTTCTTTATTTTATTTTGTTTTTTTATATTAAACGAATAGTAATAAAAGTGATAAACAGTAGCAAAAGAACCGGATTTAAAGATGAACATTAAACTTTAGCAGGAATTAAAAAGAGACTAAATAAATTGAAATCCAACTTTTCATTAATTAAAAAGAGAAATTACATTTGCTGAAAATTAAAAGAAATACAATATTAAATCTAAACCTAATTTACTGAAAATTAAAAATAAAGAAAAGTGCTTAAAATTACACATGAAATGGGGTTTTTATAGGCAAAACCCCTGAAAGCCTCTTCATGGCTTCAATTGTAAGCATCAAATCATGGCCCTTCATTCCATCTTCTCTCTCTTTTTCTTTTGATCAACGGATGAAATTGCTCCACTAACACACGGATCATTGACCTGGCATGATATGTGCTTCTTTATGCTGATGTGGAGAGATTTAATTGGTGGATTGGTATTGGTGAGGTGTTCCCACCAATCAAAACCAAGTATTTAGCCACGTCTGGAGAGAGGAGGACCATTCCTTGGTGCTTGATCCGAATTAAAGGGGGGATTTATTCTCCTTTGTGTGAATTACCCAATAAGGGTAAAAGCCCCAAATTTATATGAGTAATTTTTTATTAGGGTTTGGGGTGAATGGTGGAGGCCAGCGACGGAGCCAGTGGGGGGGCCAGAGGGTGCTGTGCCACCCCCAAAAATGGCAGAATTACCATGTAACATGGTGACAAGAAAGGAAAAAAAGAAACAATTTGATAAGCAAATTACTATTGAAAAATGGAGATGGGAGCTCAACCAAGAAGATAGACCACAAAACAAGGAAGAAAGATTATCTGCAGTTTTTATTTTTATATACTTACTGTTATTTTTTACAAAAGTTTCATTTTAAACCCTGAAATTTATAATTTATCATTTAGGTGTTAGTACTATCTTTTTCAAATAAAAAATATAGAACTATATTACTACCGAAAAAAATTTCGAGCCCCCCTCAACCAAAATTCCTGGCTCCGTCCCTGGTGGAGGCTGTGTAAAAAGTGGGAGAGAAAGAAGAGTATCGTGAGATTTACTTTGGTTGTATCGACATCAATGGGGTAAATAAATAAAAAAAACGTTTCAAAATAATAATTGGGAGTTGGGTAAATTTATTTAATGTGTGAGTTAAATGAGACGTGTATGTATACACGTTTGTGTGATGTTGACTGGATATTTAATTTGTGTGAGTTGTGGGTTGACTGTGAAACGTGTGGGTGAGGATTTGTGTGTGGAAAAGGTTGGGATATTGGGGTGTTATGCGATTGACAAAGAAGTTGACTGGCAATACTTAACCGTCCCATGTTTGTTGAGATATGGGCTTGTGGCCCAATTTTATATTCCACTCGTTTCATTTGCAAAACCCAAAAGGGCTTGGGCCACTTTTGTTTAATAATCCGAATGTTGCTAAAATTTATGGGCTTTGATCCATTTAACATATAGTTCAATTTTCCAAATGGGCTTGTGGGCCCAATAAGCAAATTTGGGACCCACAAAGCCCATTTAACTCAAATAATATTAAATCCACTAAGAATGAGCTCGATTTCGGCTTCGTTGGTCATTTCTTCAAAATCGTGTCGATTTTTCCGGGTATCATGATCTTAGGCACACTTTTGGTGTTTGACTTTGTCTTCGTCTCTTTCTTAGACTTTTCTTCAACATTTGACCGTGAAATCCCGTGTTTTCTCTTCTTTTGATCATTTGTACCTATTTTAACACAAAAACACAAAACCACGCGTAATTCCGACTTTTAAGACATTAAACACATGATTAGGTCTTGTTTTTCCTTGATTTTAGTGGCAAAAGGATAAGTGTTTACACACTTATTAAATCCCCTACAATTGACCATTGCAATGACCCCATGCAATGCATTATTTTAAAGCATAAAGTTACATTTTTCTCATAATTAACCCATTATGGCTTTTATTAAGATATACTATTATTACTACGACGAAAAGGTAAAAACTTTAAAGGAGACAAAAGTTATAACAATTTATTAGCTTGTAAATTATTTGATGGATGAAACTTGTAAAGAAATCTAAGACTTAGATTAGGGCTTTGGTGTCATGAATATTAATCACCCTCAAGTTTCACATTCCCCATACCAAGCTTAAAAACGAGATCATTGAAACTACAAGTTAGCACAACTAACACTTACTCATTTGGTTTAATTAATCACTTTTATTTTTGTCTTGAATGATCACGAGGATGCATTTTTGACCTATTTCGATAATTTATTAAGGCTGAAAATAAAGTGGGACGATTTAATCAATAGTTAGCTAAAGGACAAAATCTTTTAAAACTGCTTCTCTAAACCTCATAAAGTTCATATCTTGGCACAACTCGTTTCACGATTTGAGACCTTTCTCGGACCGATATTTGGCTTGTACTTCAAACTTCAAATCTTGAGAGACGATCTTGAAATTATGGTCTTCTCTTCATTTTGGTATACATCTTCATAAGGAGTGAAAGATGCTTCAAACGTTGACCACGACTTCTTCATTTAAACTCTACTTTATTTAGGATTTTGATATACAACGATCCGCCTCCTTTTCAGACTTGGATCTATTTATCCTCATACCTTGTTAGGGTCTTTTTGGATAGACTTCTCCATGATCTTTAGGGGAGTAATTGCTTCTCGTCGTGTGTCTTGATCCATCATATTGATTTGGATTAATGATCTTCACATCATCTTTGGATCTTTAGCGAAAAGTAAATCCTCATGCCTTGTGAGGGCCTTTTTGGACTCAGATATCCTCATGCCTTGTTAGGGCCTTTTTAGATAAGCCAATCTTCGCGTCCCGCTTCAATAAGTTATGCCTTGGCTATGAACTCTAATTAATACCGAGCAACTTTTAAACAATCTTGTGCTAGAAGCTAAGTAACTTTTCAAATCGTACAACCTTATTTATTGCAAATATATTTATTAACAAGCGATGGGAGAAAAAGCTCATAACTAACTTACATAATTTAATGAAAGAATACCAAACTTATAATTAACTCTATCATCTCTCGTTCTCCACAATTTAAAATCTCAAGGAATGAGACTCGTGGATGCTTAGCCTAATAAACCAATTAAGGTCCATATGGTTAAGGATACTAGCTAGAGTAAACTTGGATAAGTAAACTCGGGTTGAGTCAAAATATTCACCACGGGCCTAATATGTCAAAGACATCTAAACTTGTTAAAACCATTTTTATTTTTTATTTATTTTTGACTTTATTCTTGAAATGGAAATTATTACGGTGCGATAATAAAAGGAAAGAAAATAAATAAAAATACTACTAGGCCAAAATAGATCAAAAATTTGAAAAACGTTGAAAATTTTTTAAATTTTCCGGTTAAATGGGGTCAAATTCATGGAAAAGCCCACTAAAATTTCGATAGAAATCCCCCCTACACTTAATATAAACATTCTCCTCAATGTTTAAGCATGTGGGAGAATTAACTCCCCTACACTTAGGACATTGAGTATGTTGTTTAAATCGAGCTAAGGAAGAGACAACTAAAGTGATTACATTTATTCGTTTTATTTATATACAAGATTGAATCACAATAGCAAAAACTTATCAAAGGAACCGGGTACACGGGAACACGGGTTGTGTCAAAAGTACCAAAAGTGGATCATTAAGCACATGTCCCTGCACACAACATCACAACATAAACAACTTACTTGGCTCCCCCTACACTTATTGGTGGAAAATGGATGAAGGTGAAAAAGGGTGGAAAGGATGGTAAAGGTAAAAATCTAACCTAGTTATACGATGCTTGATTTTTCATCACGAGTCTCTAGCTCGACTCGAATTCCCGAATGTCATCATTTAAATGGGAAAATCATGGAAAACTGAGATTTCCAAGGGAGGAAAATCTCTCCATGATAGAGGGTGAAACAAAGTCATATAAGGCATACCCCATGAAAATCCACCCGGGTCAAACACATAATTTCCATCACGAAAGGAAATAAACCCCGAGGTGGTACGCAAGTCAAAGAAAAGTGGGGTATCCTTAGGGAAAAGTCTCTTACAAGGAAAGGTAAGGTGGTTAGGAAATGATAGCACTAAAGTCTCTATTCCGGGATCAAACACCGGTTCCTTAACGGGAAAATAGCAAGAGGTAGTGACATTTAAGCTCAAAATATCATCAAAATCCAAAGTGGGAAGGTCGTCCTCTTCCAAACTTGATGTGAAAACATAAGTATCGTTGGAGTCATAGGAAAACTCTTCCTCATGAGGGAAATAGGTATTTAGAAAGATATCTAAATCCTCCTCAAATGGAATAACCTCTAGATTAGGTATGATCTCTAAGAGTGGAGGATCCTCCTCAATAGTCATGACTTCTAGAATTGGAGTATAAAAGTCAAAAGGAGTCTCCATGGAAGAATCACTCATAGAAATATGAGGTGCATTAAACTCATGGGGTGGGTCATAAAAATTAATGAGATCACTTAAAGAAGTGTCATCATCGTAGGTATCAAAGATTGGGGTATCATAAATGGGTGGGTCAAAAGTGGGTGGGTCAAAAGACGAGTCGTCTAAACCGAAGATAGTGTGATCACTTGAAGAAGTGTCATCGCTATAGGTGTCATAAATAGGAGTTTCAAAATTTTGAGGCTCTAAGGGAAGGGATGAATTTATCACAAAATCATTTTGATTAGATTTGTTAATTCCAAAAGGATTAATAAAAATCTCGTCATTATCATAATTAAGAACATCAATCATATTGACCGACTATTTTCCATTTGATTTTGTTGTGATTTTTCCCATTTTAAAAACTTGTTGTTCATCCCGAACCCTAAGAATTAACTCCCTTCGGCTACGTCAACTAAGGCATTTCCGGACCTTAAGAATGGTCTACCAAGTATTAACGGAATATGAGGATCCATCTCATAGTCGACGACGACAAAGTCCACGGGAAAAGTGAATGTACCAACTCGAACAAAAACATCTTCGGCAATACCAACGGGGTATGCGAGAGTTCGATTAGCTAACTCGAGAGTCATACGAGTTGGTACAAGGTCGGGTAATGATAATTGTTTCCAAACCGAAAGTGGCATAAGATTGATGCTAGCACCGAGATCCGCTAAAGACATACAATCATCGATTTGAGAAAACGAGCAAGGTAACACGAATCGTCCGGGATCTCCTAGATTTTCGGGAAGCTCTTTGAGAAGAATCACGGAACAATTCTCATTTAAACGGGTGTTCACGAGCTCAACCATTTTTTCTTTCTTATTAAGCAAATCTTTAAACATTTTGACAAATTTTGGCATTTGAGTGAGTGCTTCTATAAGGCTTATGTTAACATTCACATTGGAAATCATTTTCAAAAAGTTGGAGACATGAACGTCATCTTTGGTGAGCACTTTAGCCTTGTCTAACCTAGAGGGATAAGGAATATTAGGCTTAGACTTTGAAGGTTTGTTGATCCCAAACTTAGATCGATTTAGCTTTATGTATACGAGATTAGATCAAGTAATACACTTAGAGAAACCTTTGTATATGTATATGACAATCTAAGTGTTATGCGGAATTAACACTTAAACAAGAACACAATGATATAAACAAACTTTCACTTTGATTAATGATATCAAACTTGCTTACAATGAAATTAATTTACGTATGAAAACTTATATTGAACATTAACCTAAAGGTCTTCTTTTATAGACATAAGAAGCCTTGTACAATAATCTACGTATCAACTATTCTAGGTAAAGATAAATATAGAAAATACATTGTTGTTCCTATCTTTACTAGAAGTAATCTAGAATACAATAAACGCGTAGAGTATATCTTTCCATCAGTGCTTGTCTTCAATGTATCAACGCTTGACTTTGTCTTATCAACGCTTGAGCTGTCAGCGTTTGTATTACTCCTGTCAACGCTTGTTTTACTCTTTTCAGCGCTCAAGTAGACTGGCTATAATTTATTCCCAACAATCCTCCCCTAAACTTGATACCTACTCCAGTGATCAAGTTTCTAAATAAACATTAAGAACTAGGAGGAATCTTACAAACCTTCTCATATTGGTAATAAATAAATCTGATCAAGTCTTTTGCCACGTCACTTGAATAATCAATTTCCAGCTGAGTGTTCTTCATCTTCTCCAAGACTTCCTTGGACATGAAGTACTGACCATCCACAAGTAGATACTCAGCAAACTTTGTAGAACTCAAATAATAAACACCAGCAACTAAATACAATCTCCATTGAAGACCACTGAGATCATGTTCAAGATCCTTCCAAATAGCAGGATCTTCATCAATTGGTCTACACATTCTCTTGAATGTTGACCACAGTTTTATTCCATTGACTGAAGTTGGTGCTTCAGTCACATACTTGGCCTCTAATAACTTCCATAGGTCTACCAAATCTTCTTTGTCAAAACTTGCAAACAAAGATATAAGGGTGGTAAAAGTGTGAACCTCTTTTCCATACCTGCCAATCTTCCAAAACACACATTCATCTTCTTCATAGCTTACAATTGGGTTTCTAGAATCAAGTGGTAACACTTGTACCATATCTGAAGCTTCTAATGGTGAGATCTTGAGGCTCTTTCTTATGACAGCTTCACTTGGATATAATGGATCCATATCTTTAGGAAACTCAGGAGAAACTCCCTTTTTCACTGGTCTGGGAACAAACATTGCTTTCTTGAGCTCCATTTCCTCTACAAGTTCTTCTTTTCTTTCATCAGAAAGAAGTCTTAGAGTGTTCTCTTCCTGCACTCTAACCCAAATGGGATAAGCTCTACATTCCAAATCATCAAATGTCAACCCAGTCAATTTCTTGTAAGTCCACCCTGTTCCATGACATCTGAGCAGCATGAAGTACAACTCCTTTCTATCCCTTCTTAAATTTGAGAGAACATTGCTTGCTTTGTGTTTCAGTATGACCTTGCAATCCTTTTGTACTCTGAGAAGAATCTCCAAACCCCATATCTGATCTGAAATGGTCAAATGTGGATTCTCTATACACCTTTCTTCCCAAACATGGTACATCTGAACCACCTCTGGCATATCAAAATCAACCTGCAATTTCAACTCTCTTAATTTCTCCTTGGCCAGCTCATCACCATACTCAAGTCTCTCTAGTTGTTCTATGATCATAACACTTGAGTCTGAACTAGCTCCATCACTTCCTTCTTGCTCTTCTGAAGTGACAACAAAAGGTGATTCACCCACCTTTTTCTTTTCTTGTTCCATAATTTGTGCAACCAACCTTCTATCAAATTCAATTTGTGCTGCATTCTTTAGAACAACCTATTCTACCATAATACCCTTACCCTTATCTAATGGATCAATTGTTGGTAAGGTAGATGGTGATACCTGTGAAGAAACCTCTTTGATGATGGATGATGACTGGAATACATCACCCTCATGTGCAGGTCTGACAACGCTCACTTTTGCTTTGTCAGCGCCCAAAATACTCATGTCAGCGTTTAAATCTGTCTTGTCAATGCCCAATGTACATGTCTCAGCGCCTCTTGCAATTTCCTCCAACATGGATGTAAATGACAAATTTAAATTGGTAGGAGCAACTAGAGACATATCAAAACCTGATTGTTTCTTCAAAACAGTAAGGGCTTCAACTACACCCAAAGATTCTTCATCAAATGAATCTTTTCCACTCTCAACAAAAGGTTCTGTAACAGCTTCATGTGAGCCTTTATCACTCAAATTAACAGGCTCAGTAGCAGCTTCCTCCCCTTTGTAAGAATCCTCCTCAGATACAAGGACCCTTGTCTGCCTTCTCCTGGACTCAGTTGTTTCCAAAATAACAATCCTCTCCTTCAATTGCTTGAGTTCAAAGCCTTGTGTGTTGACAACTTGTACCAAGTCTGCATTTTGCTTTTCCAAGCTCATGCAGACTGCCGTCAATTCCATCAAAGTCATTGGTTCCAATCTACCCTCTTCTAAAATGGCTATTTGACCTCCCAAGTCAGATTCATTGGGCATGGATGAGGTCTTAATTATGGTTGGACTGCCTTGGCCAGCTTCTAAGCCAGAACCAATAGTCCCAGCCGCATCCATAGCACCAACCACACTTGTGGTGGTGGTTCTCTCTGCTACATGGCTAGGACCACTAGAGGAGAACACTCCAGTAGTCCTTTGGCGTTTTTGTAACCTATATTGGGTTGGGGGAGAAGAAGATGTGGATTGGGTGGATGTGGGTTGGTTAAGGGGTGTTTGGGTCTGTGAAGGTTGTGTGTCAACGTTTGAAATAGGCACATCAATGCCAACATTTAATGTGTCAGCATCGAAGGGTTCTTGGTCAATTTGCATATGGTGTGGTGAAGGTAATGGTTCAGGTATTGGGTCAATTTGGGGTTGAGGGTCTGGTTGGGGTTGTGCTGCTTCAATGACAGCAAGCATAGCTGGGGTTAAGGGTAGGTCACGATGTGGGGGGGAGTTCATCTTCATAAAAGTCGCTTTCTTTTGCACAGGGATCTCATAAAAATCATCATGATCCCTTGTGCAGTATCCTTGGACATCAAAAACCATTTGTAAAAATCTGGGATAAGCTAAAGTCATTTTGTTCCCTTTATGTTTACACATGCCCTCAAAAATCATTTTGGAATAATTAAATTTTTGCCCAGTAGCAATACACACAATAGCACTTGCAATAGATCTATTGATCTCATTGTGTGCAGTGCACTTGGGACTCAAACATTGTAAGAGGACATGTATTAGGTACTTCTAGGCTGGGGGAAACTCCTGTTTATGATATTTATTTAAAGTTCCTTCATCAGGAAAAGGATAACTCAAAGCCCTTAGTCCTTGTTCTATTTCACTAATGGGAAGGGTGGTTATACCATCAGCATCATCAAGATGCAAAGCTTGCCGTAACAAAGCTTCAGTAACCACCCAAGTTCTCCCATGAAAAATAGAAGATAATGTAGTCGCTCTATTAACTATTGAGGAACTAACATTGTTCCAAAACTGTTTAATATGTGTGACAGGAATGAGTGGTGCATGAGAAAGAGCATACCTAAAAGGAGATATGTTCAAATACGCCACCATTTGTGTGTATTGGGGAAACAGAGCATCATCAGCTTCAAGATACGCGATCATGTTGTGTTGACTTCTGAACCCCAATTCCAAATCTGATGGTTTAAACTTTGGTGCCATTGTTGAAAGCTGTGAAAATGATTGATAAAGATGAAGTTGATAAGAGAAAATTGTGTTAGACAAGAATAATAGGTACCCTGTTTAAAAAATAGGAGCCTAATATATAGGAGAAGAAAATGCATGTGATTGGCCCAAAAATAGGCAAGTATTTTCAAAATGCAATAATGAAAATATTGAAAAAGAATAATTTTATCTCATGCATTAAATGAGGTTTATCTGCTCCCAAAATTACGGCCTAAAAATATGTCAAAAAGTAACAACTGGGTAGGTCCCATTGAGTGTCAACGGTCAAAAATAACCTATCAACGCCCAACGGCTATATTCTTGTCAACGTTTGCCATAGCCATGTCAGTGTCTAAATTGGTCACAACAACGCTTGGAAAAATACTTGTCAACGCCCAAAAATAAAAATTTATAAAAATGAAAAATGACCTTAACAAAGTAATTTATCCTAGAGAAGATAACCAAAAAGTTGATAATTATTATAGGGCGGCAAGCACTGTCCAGTTATGCACACTTGCTTATGCAAGATAGACATAACAATCCTCTAGTGTCCCTTGCTAACCAAAACTCTTAACAACTAAGTTACCTTATAAAATTCCTTGTTACTCCCAGGTAAATCCCATGACAAAATCATTCCCAAGTCTCCCAACTGACCACAACCAATTCTAGGCCAAAAATGTCTTGGCAGCATGCATAGTATATCAACTTTGCATGCTACAGTGCCTCATGATTTATTAAAACTAACTCATACTCACCTGTGGACACAATCTAGAATTGTGATAAGAGTATCATATGGATACCCAAACATCCTAAAGGTTCCTAAAACCTCCCCTTAAACTATGATACATATGTTGCTAAAAATATGCATGAACATAAAAAATTTATGTCAAGATAGGAATTAAAAATTCCAACCATCATCCATAAATAAAAACATGCCCAAATGCTTCTCCATTGATCCATAAGCAACTCTGTATCCAATGGTATGCTGCTAACACCACCTGCATATTTAGATTGAAAACCACAAAACTAACATTGTTGCTGACAACACCCCGATAACACATGACATCGTTGAGGGAAACTTTGTCAGCGCTAGACAAATATATTGCTGAAAACGTTACAAAAACACTTATCAGCGTTCAAGCAACCTTTGTCAGTGTTAAAAAAATATAGTGGAAAATCTAAATCCTCAAAAAGACCAATAACAATGCATTATCCTGTACATACTTTTTTTGTAAAAGACTCCAAAACACATATTATGTGAGATTGATCATTCCAATACTTGTTACCAAGTATTGAAACCTCCCAGCATCAAAAGGTTTAGTTAGTAAATATGTCACATTCTCTTCTGTGTCAACCCTATCTGGCTGTATTAAACCTTTTTCAAAACAATCTCTTATAAAATGGTGTCTAATTTCTATGTGTTTAGTTTTAGAATGATGTACAGGATTCTTAATAATGCATAAAGTGTTGTATTGTCAACAAATATCTTGGTATGCATGAAATTATACCCATAGTCCAACAGCTGGTTCTGAATCCACAAAACTTGTCCACAACAAGCAGCTGCAACCACATACTCAGCTTCAGTTGTAGAATTAGCCACCACTGTTTGTTTCTTGCATTGCCAAGATATCAACCTGCTCCCAAGAAACTGACATCCACCAGTTGTGGATTTTCTATCAAACTTATCACCTCCATAGTCACTATCTAAATATGTAATTAGCTCCAATGGTGAATCCTTTGGGTACCACAAACCAAGACTAGGATAGCATCTTAGGTACCTAAAGATCCTCTTCACAGCATAGAGGTGACATTCCTTAGGAGTCACTTGATGGCGTGCACAAGCACACACAGCAAACATGATGTCAGGTCTGGAGGCTGTAAGATACATCAATGATCCAATCATGGATCTATAGTGCCTGACATCTACTTCTTTCCCATCTCCAATCTTTCCCCAAGGGTGTTCTCTATCCATAGGAGTAGTAGCCCTCTTTTCATGTGGAGAAAAGCCAAATTTCTTCAAGATCTCTGCCACATACTTATCCTGGGAGATGAAGATATCATCTTCTTTTGGCTGAACTTGTAAACCAAGAAAGAAGTTCATCTCCCCCATAGCACTCATCTTGAATTTCTCTGTCATCAGCTTGGAGAAATCCTCACTCATCTTTGGATCAGTAGACCCAAAAATGATGTCATCTACATAGACCTGAACAAGCAACACATCCTTACCTTTCTTCTTTGTAAATAGTGTCTGATCTATGGTGCCCCTTTTGAATCCATTGTCCACTAAGTAAGTTGACAAAGTACCATACCATGCTCTAGGGGCTTGATGAAGTCCATACATAGCCTTCTTGACTCTATACACCTTGTCTGGATTCTCTGGATCCTCAAAACCAGGAGGTTGCATTACATATACCTCCTCAACAATTGTTCCATAGAGGAAGGCACTCTTGACATCCATTTGATAGACAGTGAAGCCCATAGAGAATGCATAGGCTAAAAAGATCCTAATAGCTTTAATCCTTGCAACTGGTGCAAAGACCTCCTCATAGTCTATCCCCTCCTCTTGTGTATATCCCTGAGCCACTAACCTTGCCTTGTTTCTGACCACAATACCTCTTTCATCTCTCTTGTTTCTTAGAACCCATCTTGTCCCTATAGGTCTGACATATCTGGGACAATCAACCAGCTCCTAAACATCCTGAATTGCAAATTGGTGAAGCTCATCCTGCATTGCTTCCACCCAACTTGGTTCTTTGAGAGCATCAAATATTTTCTTGGGTTCCTGTTGTGACAGAAAACAGGCAAACAAACATGCTTGCACAAGAGGGGTATCAACCTTCTTGTGTATATGGGCAATAAACCCACCAAGACCTTGATGAGATCTTCTAGTCTGAACAAGAGTCATAATATCACCAATGATTTGAGAAGTTGGGTGATTCTTCATAGTAGAAGTGAGAACTCCTCCTTCAAAAAGTCTGGTGTCCTCAACCTCATTCTCCATGTTACCAATATCTTCTTCATCAGACTCTCTTTCATCAACATGGGGATGAACCTCTTCATATAAATTGGAAGGTTCACCTTGTTCAAAAATGGAAGAGAAAAGATGTGCAGAAGTGTTGTCAACGCCTGAACCTTGGTTGTCAGCGTGGGAGCTAACAACGCTTGAACTGTTGTTGTCAACGTTTGGGCCATCAACGTCTGAATTGGTCTTGTCAGCGCTAGATTTGTCTTTGTCAGCGTCTGAAGGACCATGCATGTTGTCATCTGGTGGTACTTGGGAACCACCATTATCTTGTCCAGCAGCAGCAGCAGCAGCAAAGGCATCTGTCCATATGGGGATTGTAACATATTCGTGTATAGGAGATGACTTTTCTGCTTGTGATCCAACCTTTTCATGAACCTGTGTACCTGAAACATCGACAACTTGTTCTTCCACAACATTTGAAGTTACCTTCACAATGTCTAGATTAGTGACAGGCATATAATTTAAAGTTCTAGATAAAGGTTCCAAGTCAAACAACCAATTTGGACCACTTTCAGGATCACTAGGTTTATTCTCAAAAAACCTGACATGTACTCTTTTAAGAATACGTTTTTCCTCTTTAAGATAAACCCTATATCCCTTGCTCTGCACTGAATACCCCATAAAGTAGCCTTCATCACCTTTTGCACTAAATTTGCCTAAGGCATCACTAGTATCTAAAACTACTACATGACAACCAAAAGGTCTGAGAAAACCAATATTAGGTTTTCTTCCCTAAAGTAACTCATAAGGTGTTTTGTTCTGAATTTTGTTGACCAATGCTCTATTTTGAACATAGCAAGCTATGTTAACAGCCTCAGCCCAAAAGACTATAGGAAAATGAGTATCAGCCAACATGGTTCTGGCTGCTTCAATTAGGGTTCTATTTTTCCTCTCAGCAACCCCATTTTGCTGTGGGGTTCTGGCAACACTAAATTGCCTAGTAATTCCTTTCCTGGCACAAAAATCATCTAACTTTTTATTCCTAAATTCACCTCCATTATCACTCCTAAGTATTTTAACTTCATTACCAGTTTTCTTCTCAATCTGAGTGATAAAATCAATTAAGGTGTCAGCTATGTCACTCTTCATAGCTAGAAAGAAGGTCCAAGTAAACCTAGAAAAGTCATCTGTGATGACAAAGCAGTAGGACTTACCATTCAAACTTTCCATATTGGTTGGACCAAAGAGGTCCATATGAAGCAAATGAAGAGGTCTAGTACTAGAGTGCACCTGTTTGGACTTGAATGAGACCTTGTGCTGCTTGCCTTTAAGACATGCAACACAAGAGTGGTCATTGTGGAAGGCCTTCTCAAGCAAACCATCAACCAAGCCAAGTCTCACAAGCCTGTTTATATTCTTAAAATTTACGTTCCCTAGTCTCCTGTGCGATAAATTACTTTCATCTACAAAAGCTTTAGCATAGAAACAAGACATATTGTCATTCATTCTAATCCTATTCAGATTCACATTGTATATGTCTTTATGCCTAGGTGTTCTATAGTCAATATATTTCTCATCAGGGATCTTATAATCCTTGCTTAACACCAAACATTCAGTATCAGTAAACAGAACTTTATTTTTGTTATCACAAACTTGTGATACACTAAAAAGATTATAATCAAGTTCCTTTACCAAAAATACGTTTTCAAAACGCAAGTTCTTGGTGAGAAGTGTTCCTTTTCCTGTGATAGTACCATATCCGCCTCCAAAGTAAACCTTATCACCATCCTTAATGGGAGTGAAGTTGGTCAAATAGTCTTCCTTCCCTGTCATGTGCCTTGAGCATCCACTATCCCAATATCTAAAATCATTGACCTGTCTTTGAATGCCCTGCATATAAAGAAAACAACTTAGTTTTCTTTGGGAACCCAAGCCTTGGAAGACTTGGATTCATCTGGTTGTTCAATAAGAACAGACTTAGTTCTCACAACAACCCTATTTTCATCCTTCTGAGGATGAAATACCCAGTTAACCCCAATAGGTTTTGTAATGACCTTTGAAATGTAATTAAATCTGTTGCAGGTCATTGAAATTCCATTATCATTAGGGTTTTGATCTTTCTTTGGTCTCCATGTTAAGCTTGAAGAAGCTTTAGACCCCTTACCCTGTGGTTGCAAATATTTAGGTTTGGTCACGTTTCTTTCAACGTTGGAATTGGTCTTGTCAACGCTGAATTTACCCTTGTCAGCGTTGAACCTAGGGTTTGCTACAGAAACCCATTGCCTATTAGACCAAGTATTTGTCTTTTGAAATGGTCTTTGTCCATGAGTGTTAGACCCTCTAGTGAAGAATGGGGCAGGTCTAACAACGTGTGGACTTTGCTGCACACAAGGTTTGGGTCTGACAACGTTTGACTTTCTAACAACGTTGACTTTGTTCCTGTCAGTGCTGAATTTGTTCTTGTCAACGCTGACTTTGGGAGCGTTGACACACTTATATGCTAAATGTGAAAAGCTACCACAAGTGTAACAGGCTTTTCTAGACACAACCCTAGGTCTAGAAGAGAAGAACCCTGTTCCATCATTGCTAACTTGGCTCTTAGGTGAGCTAGTATTCCTATACATCTCTGCATACTTAATGCTAGGTTTTCTAACAGTGTTTGAGCCAAGATCAACAGCCTTACCAGTGATTGGGTTTGTAACCTTAATGGGAGTTGACTCATTAGGACTTTCACATAGCAAGCCACCCTTAACAAATAAGGTAGGGTTGGCTTTCTTCCATTCATTTAAGTCAGTCAACTTCTGTTGATACTCTTCAATTAGGGTAACAACTCTTGGTGGAGGAATGAATTCCTCCTCTTGGAGTTCTGGCAAACCAGTCTAAGATAGGTCCTTTTGTTGGACACCATATAAGTCACTAGCTGGTGGTGGAACCACAGAGTAGTCTTTCATCCCAATCCCAGTCATGTCCTTAGGATCCCTTTGTTTATTCACACATTCTCCTAGGGTTTGTGTGGCTCTATCAAATCTTTGAATTTTAATGCCAACATTATCTTTATTCTTAATGGCCTCATCTAACTTAGCCTATAGATCACCATTAACCCTTTCCATGATGTTCCTAACATCATTACTAGCATCTAACTTATGTTTTAAGATATTTATTTTATCTTTTAAGTCAAATTCCATTTTCTTGTATTCAGAAACTGTCTTCTCAGTTTGAGTGAGAGCTAGTTGGTAATTAGACAGTTTACATCTTTCAGTACTCACATCATCTAATAATCTTAACACCTCTTTGTTAAGTCTCTCAGTATTTAACCTACAACCTTTACTACAAAAAGCATCATCGTATACCTCATTATCAGATGAAGAGGAGGAGTGTGCCATGAGAGCATATTGAACATGCTCTTCTTCTTCAATTTCAGCAACCAAAGCTTTATCCTCTTCTACATCTTTAGCCAAATAGCTCCAATCCCATCCCATACCATCAATTCCTTGAACTTCAACCATGGCTTTAGGATCCTGAGCCTTAACAATTTGGCTTGAAGGTTTGCCAGCATCAGATCTTCTAGGAGACCTGCATTCCCTCATGAAGTGCCCCATACGATGACAGTTGTAGCACTCAACTTTGGATTTATCAAATCCAGTTGTGTCATTTGCATTAAAGGTCATCTTCTTTTTAAACCTTCTATTCCACCTGTTTGCTCTTATACTAGCAAGAGCCATATTCCACTTGATATCCATTTCTTCTAAGTGCTCATCACTTATCTACTCAAGGTCCTCATATGTAATCACTGAACCATTGGGCAAAGAAGCAATATAAGCACATAAAGTATCCAGATCCAAGCCAGCAGGTTTAACTCTCGGTGAGTCACTTTTGTATGTGTCAGCGTCTGAAAAGGAGGCGTTGACAGGACATGTTCCCGCGTTGACACATGATGATCCAGTAACTGGATGCATGTAAGAGTCCTTCTGTTTAAATTGGCCTTCACTGTGTGAGAAGAAAGCCATGTTGCTATTAGTAGACTTACTTCCATGCTCCAGAAAGGTTTCATTCTCCAACAGCCTTAGTTTGTTGTAGATATCATCAAAAGTAGAACTTTTGTGAGTGTTGTTAGCAAGTATAGATCTTGCCTCAATCTTCCATGCTTCACCAAGACTTTTAAGAAAAGTAGCATTAATGTCAACATCACCAAGTTGTGTCCCCATAAAGGACAACTTGCTTGTAATATCAAGCAATCTGCTTCTCACACTGCTAAGCTTCTCATTGGGTTGAGCTTTGAAAACAACATAATCATGCATGAGTTGTTTCTTCTTCTCTTCTCTAGTATCTTCATTGCCACCATATGCAACTTCAAGAGCTGCCCAACGGTCTTTAGCAGAATCATAACCTCTGTATTTATGCTGGTTCTCTTGTCCCAAAGAGACTTTCAGAATATTTAGGGTTTTCATATCAACCCTTCTCTTTGCTATATCTTTAGCAGACACAGCTCTACCATCACCAGGTTTTTCTTTCTTATCTGCTTCTGGACGTCCAGCAACAGCAGTTCTTGTAGAAATAGCAGCAGCAACCTTTTCAGCTCTATTGTATGTGTTCCCATATTCAATGATCTCCCAGAGAGTGTAGTCATAGATCCCCAAATATTGCTCAAAGTTGAATTTCCACAATTCAAAGTTGGTTGTGTCAAGCATGGGAATCTTGATGTTTTGCAAAGGTTGGGAGGAAGAGGTTATTTCTGGAGTTGACATGATGTTGTTTAGGGTTTTGAGAAAACTAGGGTTTTGGTGTTTTTAGGGTTCTTGTATTCTTTAAGATCAAAAGTTCCTCAACAAGCTCTGATACCACTTGTTGATCCCAAACTTAGATCGATTTAGCTTTATGTATACGAGATTAGATCAAGTAATACACTTAGAGAAACCTTTGTATATGTATATGACAATCTAAGTGTTATGCGGAATTAACACTTAAACAAGAACACAATGATATAAACAAACTTCCACTTTGATTAATGATATCAAACTTGCTTACAATGAAAGTAGTTTACGTATGAAAACTTATATTGAACATTAACCTAAAGGTCTTCTTTTATAGACATAAGAAGCCTTGTACAATAATCTACGTATCAACTATTCTAGGTAAAGATAAATATAGAAAATACATTGTTGTTCCTATCTTTACTAGAAGTAATCTAGAATACAATAAACGAGTAGAGTATATCTTTCCATCAGTGCTTGTCTTCAATGTATCAACGCTTGACTTTGTCTTGTCAACGCTTGAGCTATCAGCGTTTGTATTACTCCTGTCAACGCTTGTTTTACTCTTGTCAGCGCTCAAGTAGACTGGCTATAATTTATTCCCAACAAGGTTGAGAAGGAGAAAGACTCGCTTCTTGAACAACCGTATGGATAGGCTCTTTCGGCAATGGAGCACTAGTACTAGGAGTGGTAGTGGGCGGAATCACCGGAGGGGGAGTAGGATTACTCATTATGACCTTCGGGCCTTGTCTCTCCTTTATGGGCGAAGAGATGGAAGGTCCCACTAAAGTGGCTCCACTTCGAGTATTGATAGCACTCACATTAGCACGAGTGTTAATCTCGGTATTGGATGGTAAGGCACCTTGGGGTCTAAGGGCTTGAATCATTGTCAAAAATCTCTTATCGGTCGATTCTTTCATTTGTCGAGAAGATTCTTGCATTTGTCGAGAAGATTCTTGCATTTGTTTCATAATCCTCTCATGTTCGGTCAATTTTTGTAGAACCAAGTCCATTTGAGGGTTTTGCATAGTCATTTGATTGAACCCTTGATTATTAACCCCTTGATTAGGAAAACCTTGATTTTGATATTGAGATTGAAAACCGTTGTTATTGTAAAAACCTTGATTATTTTGAAACCCTTGATTTTGACCATTAAAATTCCCTTTATTAGCATTCCCTTGAAAATTACCCATTTGAGGACCTTGGTTCCTATTTTGGTATTGGGTATTTGTGACAATCCGTCAATTTAAGGTCGTTATTTTAATCTCGGCTATTACGTATTACGTGTTTACTTTAATGAGAATTTTAAATTATCGATTAACCGAGAAGGTTATGACTTGAAACTTAACTTAAGAATGTCGTTTCGATGAAAACCGACAAGGAATATGTTAGGTATCGATATTATATTCTCAAATAATCATAAAAATGATTTTTATTATATTTAATCTTTATTTCTCGTATTTTACGTTTTAACGAATGACGATAACTATTAGTGATCGCGATACCGACGGATGCCCAAAAATTTACGTTTTATTATCGATTGTCTCGATATTGTATATTTTCGACGTTTTCGATTTAATTGCGTTTTAAGTCGTGTCAAAGCTTTATTATTTTTATGAAGCGTTTATTAAAACGTCTCGTTTTGAGCCGTTTTCTATGATTATGAGATTGAACCATGATAGTAACACCCAATGACCCTTCCGCTGTTATGACCGAAATTGGGGGTGTTACAGATTGGTATCAGAGCTCAAGTTATAGAGAACGGAAAGATTTTCCAAAAATGAATTTTTGAAATCTTTTAACTATAACTGTTGCAAGCGAAACCTCCGAGTGGCCAATGGACGAGAATGATAGTATTTATATATATATATGGGATTATATATATGTTGTAATCTTTATCGATTATTTGAACTTGTGAGTTACAAGGTATGTTTTCATTTATTTAATTATAAATGATAATTTTATATTTATACGAGATATTTATACGACGTCGATTGTCACGAAGCCACCCTAGTCATTTTATGCTAGCGCTGAAGCTATTCCTGAAATGAATCCTGTTATTCTCGAGATTAACTAAGTTGTGGATAGACATGATCCCAACGAAATGGTTGATATTCTTGCTGATATTCTTCTGATTACGAGGATTTCGATTTCCTTGGTTCTTATTCTTGATTTATCGATTCGCTTATTTCGTTTAGCAAACTTAATTTGCCTTTTCATTAATCTTCGACATTATACTGTTTTGATAAAAACAAGTCGTCTAAGAAGGTACTATTGATTGTTAGGAATTGAGATTGATTTGTATGGTATTCACATGCCAACCAGGATTCCATATCATATCACTGATCCTTTTCTGTTAAATCAGTTTCTCATTTGTTTCGATCTTGATCTTTCGCGTCGAGCTGGCGATGCTTGAATAAAGTGATTTATAATCGTTGAAATAAATTGGCCATTTATTTGAACAAGGAAATTATAAATTGTTGAACTACAAATTTCTGAATCTTATTGGGAAGGACTTGATCAATCCATGGAAATAATGATTCATAAATGTGTAGGCTTAAGCATATAGCATCTGCGTGATTAAACTCTCATTGACTCATAATTCGTTTGCTCGATTCATTCTTTGATTTTGTTCCTTTAATTCCTTGATCGTGAAATGGTTGTATTGAGATTGTTCCAAAAGCACCAATTGAGGAGGATATCAAGCGTCTCTGAAAGACATTGAAGAAATCTTCTTCTTGTGGGACCGAGGAGCTTTCTTAGCCATGTGAAATACCTAGTAACTCTTAGTAGATTAGTTTATCAATTGTAGTATCTTCTCATTAATCCCTAACTAAACTGTGAAAACAGTTAGTAGGACTAGTCTTTTAAGTTGTATGGCATTAGACGATGATTGTCCATAATGTTGACAATACGACTTGTACTAGTTTGTGATCAATGGAATGACTATCATTTGATTCCTATTTCTACATCGTTCTATTATTATTATCTTTCTTTCCTTTTCTCTTGTAAATTCATGTGGTATAACGCAGTCATTGAATGAATACTCATTATGATTTGATTTGCGTTACACACGAATCATGCAGCCAATGAAATCTATGACTGAAGCACGAATGCGCCAAGTTATTAGTGAATAAGTTGTTGTATCTTTAGTTAAATTCATGGCCAACATGAATGATGGATCTAGAACTAGAGCTGAAGCTAAAACTGGTGGAACTGGAACCGGTGGAGCTGAAGCTGGAGCCGATAATGTTCGTGGCACGGATGGAACAGATGTGCCCGAAGTTAGAGGCTATAACTACACTTCATTCGTTAATTCCAAACCATAGACTCTTAAGGGGACTAAAGATGATGGAGGATTGTGTCAGTGATGAAAAGCTGGCGTCAGTCTTTCGAATCAGTGACCCTAATCAGGAGGATAAGGTGCAGTTTGAAATCGCTACTCTCCAAGGTCGTGCATAAATTTGGTGGAATGGCAGACTTGCTTCCATAAGTATCGTTACTTATGGACACCATGGACTAAGGTGAGGAAACGGTTAACTGAGGAGTTTTTCCTCGAAGTATTTCTAAAGTATGGAGCAAGTGTTGTACAATATGAAACTGAAGGGAACTAACATTGGTAGATATATCAAGTTGACTCCTTTATGTCTAAGAATTATGGAACCCGAACCGTCAAGGTCAAGCAGTATATTTACGACTGACTAGGAATATATGCGGTGATGTGACTTCTTCTAAGCCAATTGCTTTTGTGAAGCTGTCTGCGTAGCTTATTAGCTCATGGGACACATAATTCAAGGCAAGGCTGACAAGGTCACTGAAGGGAAAAATAATTCCAAATTGAAAAATTCTTTTCGTGCAATAGAGCTCGTAAGTATATCGGAAAAGGTTGTGGATTATTCATGGCTTAGGAATCGTAGAAGGAATCGTAAGAGAAGTAAGTAGAATTACTCTAGTCATTTGTGACTATTATGAAGTGTTTCTGGAAGATTTTCCAAGGCTTCCGCCTCCAAGGCAAATAGAATTCCTAATTGATCTGATTTTTGGTGCTGCAATTGTGGCACACGAGCCATATTCATTAGCACCCTCTGAGTTGAAGTAATTATTTGTGCAGTTTTAAGAACTATCTGATTGATGTGTTATTCGACCGAGCTCGTCAGTTTGTAGAACTCCCATTCTTTTCGTTAAGAAGAAAGATGATTCATTTCGTATGTGTATCGATTACCGAGAGCTGCATAGGCTAACGATCAAGAATCGTTACCCATTTCTATTAGTTGATGATCTATTTGATCAACTTCGAAACTCTCGTGTTTTCTCCAAGATTTTGGTGTTTTCTCCGAGATTGATCTTTGTTTTGCTTATCATTAACTTCGCATACGCGAGGAAGATATTCCTATTACGGCGTTTAGCACTTGTGATGATCATTATGAGTTTAGGGTTATGCCTTCTGGTTTGACCAGTGCACCTGCTGTATTCATTGACTTAATGAACCATAGGTGTAAGCCGTATCTTGATAAAATCGTGATTGTTTTCTTTGATGATGTTCTAATCTGCCCGAAGAGAAAGGAAGAACATGCCGAACACTTAGGGATTTTTCTTGAACTTGTTAAAGAACGAAAAGATGTACCTAAAATTTTAAAGTGTGATTTTTGGCCTTGTTCTGTGCAACTTCGCTGTCATGTGATTGACAAAAGTGGCATACATGTTGATTCTGCGAAAATTGAAGCCATCGATGATTTGAATGTTCCAACTACTCTAACTGAAGTACGACAAATTTTAGGTTTGGCTGGTCATTACTGAAGGTTTATCGAAGGATTCTCTTTGATATCAAAACCATTAACTAAGCTAACTAAAAAGAATGAACAGTTTGTGTGTTGCGATGATGAAGATAAGGCTTTTCAGACTATGAAAAGAAAACTCTGCGACACGCCGATCTTATCATTACTCGAAGGAAGTGAAGATTTTGTTGTTGATCGTGATACATCTCCTTTATGATTTGGGGTTGTTTTGATTTGTATATGCTTGTAGGAAGCCTAGGAAGAATGAGGAAACTGCATAACCCATGACTTGTAATTGGGTGCGGTGATTTTACTCTTCGTCTATTGAGACATTAATTGTATGGCACTAAGGTACAGTATCCACCGATAGTAAGAGCCTACAATGTATTCTGGATTAAAAGAGGTAAAAAAGCCTTTAAGTGATTACGATTATGTTATTCGTTACCATTTGAGAGGTAGGAGCAAATTACAATGGAATTCATTGTTAAGCTCTTGAAAACTCAGTTTGAATTCTGTAAATGTTGATTGATTGACTCTGCTCATTTTATTTTGATAAATAAATCGATCGTGCTAATTAAGGATCATTTGTGAACCACTCGTAGTATACATAGAAGTTATGATAATGTGAAGCGAAAACCTCTGAAATTCGAGGTAGGTGGAAAAGTTATGCCAAGTTATCACCATGAAGAAGGTGTTATATATTCTGGAAAACGTGGGAAGTTAAGTCCCCGTTAGTTTGGACCATTCGAGATGATATCGAGGGTAGGTCCGGCGGCATGAAAACTTAAATTACCTCGGGAGCTACAAGGAATTCACAATACTTTTCATATGTCGAATCTAAAGAAATTTCTTCCTGGCGAAGATCTTATTATCTCTCTTGATGAAGTATGAATCGACGGTAAGTTGCATTTCATCAAAGTACTTGTTGATATTATCGATAAGTAAGTTAGGCAACCGAAGCAAAGTCGAATTTTTATTGTCATGTGTGATGGAACTCAAGACGAGGACCAAAATA
Organism: Glebionis coronaria; assembly: GCA_025667525.1. NCBI lineage: Eukaryota > Viridiplantae > Streptophyta > Magnoliopsida > Asterales > Asteraceae > Glebionis > Glebionis coronaria. Next base: position 202,656,383 of record CM046880.1, read on the forward strand.
CGTTTAACTCTTTGTTTTCAACGAGCGATCGAGAAGGAACGCAAGTTCATCTTCGGGACGAAGATCCCAATTTGGTGGGGATAATGTGACAATCCGTCAATTTCAGGTCGTTATTTTAATCTCGGCTATTACGTATTACGTGTTTACTTTAATGAGAATTTTAAATTATCGATTAACCGAGAAGGTTATGACTTGAAACTTAACTTAAGAATGTCGTTTCGATGAAAACCGACAAGGAATATGTTAGGTATCGATATTATATTCTCAAATAATCATAAAAATGATTTTTATTATATTTAATCTTTATTTCTCGTATTTTACGTTTTAACGAATGACGATAACTATTAGTGATCGCGATACCGACGGATGCTCAAACATTTACGTTTTATTATCGATTGTCTCGATATTGTATATTTTCGACGTTTTCGATTTAATTGCGTTTTAAGTCGTGTCGAAGCTTTATTATTATTTTTATGAAGCGTTTTAACTTTCTAAAAGTATTTTTACGAAACCCGAGCCCCGTAAATATTTTTAAAATTTATAATTTACATTTTCTACCTTGTAAACTATTTACTTGCATTTTTGTACCAAAACTATACCTATTTGGCAAAAACTACCCCTCCACCCCACTATATATAATTTCTCCACTATCAACTTTTAATATAAAATTCATTTCAACAAAAACTTCATCTCTCTTCCTTTTCTCTAGCCATTTCTGCCACCCTCACCGACATAAACCCTTTGATTTTTCAAAATCAAGCTTGAATCCAAGAAAACTAAAACAAGACCCACTTTGTAAATTCAACAAGGATCATTTTGGTATAAATTTCTCCCACATGCATTAACTTTTCAAAAAAAAATTTTCTTGATGAACTAGTAGTGTTTGATCTATTTTTATGTTGTAGATAAGTGTTAATATTATTATATTCAAGTTTTAATTGGATGCATGTTTGAATTTTTGAGTGGGTAAATTTTTAAATGATTATTCAAGGGTGATTGAGGTGAGATGAGTTGTTTAAAATGATATTAGGATGATATTTGATGTATAAAAGTTGTGGAAATGGGTCAAAATATTTATTTGACATGGTTTCTAAAAATGTATTTTGGGACAGCAGCTTATAACAGCTTGTTTCGTGGGTTTAAGTTCTGAGATAGGCTTATATTATTTGATATTGTTGTAGTAATCTTCAAGACGCTCGTTTTGCCGCTTGAATGAGCTTCTAACTCATTACGAGCGAAAGGTTATGCTAGTTTTAGTATTTGTGTACCGGGAGACGAGTATTGGCACAATCCGAAAATTGTTGTCGATATTTGGATCGAATCTCGGGGACTATAGAATGAGTTTTAAAAATGTTCAAGGACTGATGTTGGAGTCTAAACCTCAGTTCATGAGTGTATTTTCGAACCCGAGAGTCGGTTTTATAAATGGAGTTGTTTAAATATGTCAAAATAGTTTTACGAGTTGAAGACGTAAATCTGTCCGGTTTTTACAACACGAAGATGTGTCGGGCAGAAGGTCTTAGAAGTAATATTTTTGAATGAAATTTAAACTGAGTCTTATTCATATTATATGTGAGTTTGTGACCAAGTTTCGTCGAAAACGGACAAGTGTAGATAGGGTAGATTAGTGTGTACATTTAGAGTGTACATGCTGATTGGTATTTTGGACACGTAGTTCAATTATTATGTGGCGTGAGTTGAGTATTCGCCATTGGACATGGTGATTTACTCAAGTCTTAAGTCATTATATAAATGACTTAGTTACTGGTCCGAGGGAAGTAAAATGATAAGTTGACTTGCGTTGACTTGGCGTCTTATGACGGGTCAATGTCAAGAGTAAAAGTGTTTAAAAGAATAAGTGTTGAATAAAAGGGTATAGTAATAACACTTGTATTATTAAATTTTTCGGGATTGTCTTGGTTTTGTAATTTTGATTTTTATATTATTTAAGTATGATTTATACTTAATTCGATTTTTAACGAACGCACCTTATTTGGTAGGTTGCGGTTTTCGTGTTTAAACGGGCATCACTAATCGTCGGCGATCGTCTCATTACCACTATTGGCTAAGGTGAGTCTATAGCCTCGCTTTTAACATGTTTACTTGTTTTATAAACCCGCGAGGGGGATAACATGCTTGTTTTATTAAAATAAAGGGGTACAACGAGAAGTTGTGGAAACCCTACTTATTAGAAAAGTATGGGTGCAACGATAAGTTGTGGAAACCTTACTTATTGGAAAAGTATTTATTATAAACGAAGGGTACAACGAGAAGTTGTGGTAAACCCTCTTGGTTTTAAAAATTGAACACAAGGAACCCGATTGTATGTTTAGATGAAAGTTATTACATAAGTTTGTTTAGCCTTAAAAGACCCATGAATCGTGAATTGTTAATCGAAGTAACGCTAATGCTATGGATAGATCTATCGGGGTGACGCCCAGTCCGATCGCGATTAGCTCTCGCGTGGTGTTGTGATGCACTAGTAATGAAACATCGGATGCATTGTATAAGAGTGTTAGCCTCAAAATATTGAGCCAAACAAGAATGCTCGGTCATATGTTTATTATGTATCGTATTTTAGAACATTGTAATAGGTAGTATATTAGTCGTGTAATTACGGGCTTAACTTTAAGCTAAGGTTCATTAATAAGTAACCAAAGCCCAAAAGGAAAGCCCGGCCCATGATCATATAGCCCATTAAGCTACATGTAAGCAAAGGCTATATAAACCCTTCCTAGCATGTTAGGAAGGGTGGTGGTCATTTCATTTTCTCTAATCTAATATTCCACAAGTTACACCAACCATTTTCTCTCTACTTTCTCTCACTACTTTCTCTCTCTAGAATTCTTCTCATTTCTACCTTTCTTTCTTAATAATTCGTCTTATATCATTCATATAAAAGGGACAACAATTGGTATCAATCGCCACGGGGTAGATTTGTTATTGGTTGTTCTTCTTATATTTGATTCGTGTGATTTCTTCCATAAATCAACTCGAATTCAAATTTTTTTGTGGTTTTCGTGTTCTTTATCTTGCTACAAATCATCTATATACTTGTTGTAGAGATTTGCTTGTTTTGGTTTGGTAAAAATCACGAATTTGTTGCCTAAAAGTTGCTAAAATTGTTGCCTAAAAAGTTGGAAAAAGTACTATCATTGCGACAGCTTAAATTTTGGAAAGTACAAGTAAATGGGGCTCCCATCGCAATAACCATCACCATCGGAAAGTGATTGGTTCCACATTGCGATACTGAGGATTTTCATACTTATTCCGATCTGGCCATTCCGATCGTTCTTTGCGATCTGGGATTCCGACGGTTATAAGGAAGTTGTTAAGTCGTTACTCTGCCAAATTTGTTTCAGCCACATTTCGATCTAAACATTCCGATCTGGGATTCTGACAGGTACATTGCGATCAGGGTTTACGACAGTACATTGCGATCTGGGATTCCGACAGTGCATTGCGATCTAAGCCACATTCCGATGGACATTCCGATGGACATTCCGATGGACATTCCGATGGCACATTCCGATGGCACATTCCGATGACTTGTTTAGCTAAATTTTGTTCGAGTATTTTTTCGACTTAGCCACCATCTAGACTAGTCTCGTAATATCGTTTACACGAAGATTAAAAAAAAAAAAAAAAAAAAAAAAAAAAGAGTTTTTTGGCGGGAAAACCATTTTAAAATTTATTTTTTCCTAGACCATTTTTAGGCCATCTATGCTTCGATTTCAAATTTTGGCGATGCGAAAAATTTTTCGACCAAAAATTCAAATTTTCGGACCAAAATTCAAATTTTTAGGCCATTTTTAGGTTTTATTTTTGTCAAAATTTTTCACTTTTCAAAATTTTTCCCTATTAGTTTTTGGCTATTTCGGACTTGATTTCAAAATTTGGTAAGACAAATTTTTCAGTTTACCGTTTTGTCGGACTGAGGAATTTATTGTCGGACTGAGAAAAAATCGGAATTTTCGAAATTGCAACCACAAACCAATCACACCATATCTACTTAAGATCCAAAGTCAATTCATCAACTGTGTCACCCATTATGGATTCCGTAACACAAGATGTGCATGCACTCAAATCCAAGATGTCGGTTGCAAAAGAGCGATGCATGACACACTTTAGATCACTCCAGTCACACCTTCAAGTTCTTTCAAATGACGATTTAAAAGGCACTCGCGTCGAACTTGGATTCAAACGGGTATTCATGTCACTCACTGTACAAGATGTTGAGACATTCACAAGCACAATGCTACTCAATTTAGATCACCTTGAACAACAACTTGCCAATAATGAATTTCAAGAGGTTGAATCCATAGATGCGGTTTTGGTTCTCGAGAATCAGTTTCAACAATTCTTTGATACACAGGTCTCTGTACACTATGATCGAGAATTCATCAACAAATACTTCTTTGAATATACTCGGTTAGAAGTTCAAGAATTCAAGGAGACATTTCTTCAACACATGAGTGCTATAAGGAAGTCCATTGCTGAAAGAACAAGTCATAAACTAAAAGTTGAAAGAAGGGTGAATAACAGATTAATGCAGCAGAACGAGAGCAATGTAGATGATGGTCAAACATTGGATGCTTGTTCGATTGGCACAGAAAGTAGCGGGACAGAATCAGAAAAGCAGCATACCAGCAACAACTCAGGGAATGATCAAGCAACCGATGATGCAGATATCAGACCCATATATGATGAGGAGCCAATGGCTGAGGTACAATTAAATGCTGTGTATGATGATCATCAATATATTGATTCTAAGATTCACGAGCTTGAAACTATGTTAGCTCAAAAGACAAAAGATTTTGAGGATGCCAAACTCGAGTTTTTAAAGAAAAATGACAAATTTGAATCTTATTTTGAAAAACTTGAAAAAGCAAACGTTGTTCTTGAACAAAAACTGGAACGTAAGATTCAAGATTCTAATGCGGAAAAAGAACATTTTGTGAAACAAATAAATTTGTTAGAATCAAAGTTGGCTTCTCAAAATCCAAGTCCTCCGCCTGCTTCAGTAAGTGGAATATCTGTGCAACCTATCGACACTGTAGATAGTAATGACGCGAATGCTGATAACGACATATTTGATAATATAAACATTAAGTTAGAACAACGTGTCGCTCAATTACTTCTACAAAATGAGCAATTGAAAGCTCAGATTCAGGAAAAGGTTTTTGCATTAACAGCAGTGAAAAATGAATTAAGGAAGCTAAAAGGAAATAGTGTGGATACTAAGTTAGCAAATCAGTCTATCTTGGGGAAACCTCCTACTCAACCATTCAGAAACCGCTCAGTTGCTAGACAACCGAATGCGTTTAAATCTGAACGACCCAAAACATCGACCTCGAGGTTTGCATCCCAAGTTGACATGTGTAGCAATATGCCAAACACTGTCACTCCACAATCTAGATACTCCTTAAGATATTATGCCTATGTAAAACCCAATCACATGAATGATTCAAGCAACTCTAGCAATAGCCACAAGAACATGCCTAGGCGAAGTTCAAATGACACGGGTCATACAAGCTATCTAGAGGATGCTAAGATAAAGACACAAGCAAGAGATAGGACCCAACCGAAACCTAGGAGCGCTAATCACACATCTAGGAATTCTAGACCCTTCTATGATGTGCCCAAATCAGCCTATCCTAGGAACACTAGATCCTTCTCAGATGCTAAGCACTTTGTTTGCACGAAATGTAACAAATGTGTGTTTAATGCCATTCATGATGATTGCATCACTAAAGTCCTGAACAAGGTGAACCAAACAGCTAGAGCATCTCAAAGATGGAACCCTAAAGGAAATAGTTTTTCTCCAATTAAGTCTTCCGCGGTGCATGAGAAAGCTAAGTTTCCTAGACCCTGTCTTAAGTGGAGACAAACAGGTAGAATCTTCAAAACAACTGGTCTTAAATGGGTTCCTACTGGAAAAATATTTCCCTCTAGCACGACAAAGGTTCACTGTGAACCCCCACATGGTTCTCACAATGATATCACTAACACATATGCAAGCATACAAACTACTGATGAAAGTGCAGGTAATCAAGTAAAGGTTCAACAAGCACATAAAGGTTTTCCTTATACATACCGTTCAACAAAAGACACTCTCAGAGTTTGGTTGCTGAAGAAACAAATATCAGAGAAATATGTGTCTCAGGGGTTTCACAAGTAAGCAACAATATGGCACTTGAACAAAACAGTTTAAGTCCCGATCCACAACGACAAACGACTTCCGTTCAAAACCGCACGGAACTCGGAACTCAAGAACACAGCAATGAACCGTCAAGTTCAACGCTGGTTCCAGAAAATGTTCCTAGAGCTGATATGACATTCGATACGACAATTGAAGAGTTGGAAATGTTATATGGACCAATGTATGCTGAATATTTCACGGGGGAGAAACAAGTTGTATCGAAGTCTTCCGCTGTCACTCATGATAAGAATGATGAAACCGATCATCGTCAACAACCAGATACAACTTCATCTACTTCAACACGGGTTGCTGCAGATTTACCTCCTCAGAATATTACTTCAACAATCGATCCTACAACATCCACAACTACTGTCATTGCTCCAGAGAACATAAATCAAGCAGACAATGCATTATCTGACGAAGACGAATTTATCAACCCATTCGGTACACCGGTACACGAAACTGGAGAGTCTTCTACTCGCCATGTTGATCCGTCAAATATGCATATGTTCTACCAACGACATCCTTCAACACATCATTGGACCCGAGATCATCCTTTGGTTCACGTAATTGGAAACCCTTCACAGCCCGTTCGTACAAGACGACAGCTTGAAACCGATGGCGATGTTTGTATGTTCGCACTCGCCGTGAGTACTGCTGAACCGAAAAACATCAAAGAAGCCATGGCTGATCATGCTTGGATTGAATCGATGACGGATGAACTTCAACAATTTGAAAGACTTAAAGTCTGGGAACTTGTTGACAGACCATACGATGTGACTCCATTAAATCTTCGTTGGATCTGGAAAAACAAGATGGATGAAGAGAACACGATCATCAAGAACAAAGCTAGGCTAGTGGCTAAGGGGTATGGCCAGAAAGAGGGAATTGATTTTGATGAATCATTTGCACCAGTTGCTCGGATGGAAGCAGTTAGGATTTTTCTTGCTTATGCTGCACATAAGGGATTCACTGTCTATCAAATGGACGTAAAGACGGCATTTCTTAACGGTCCTTTGAAGGAAGAAGTCTATGTCACGCAGCCGGAAGGATTCGTCAATCCTCATTATCCTGACAAGGTGTATCGTCTCCACAAAGCACTTTATGGACTAAAGCAAGCTCCAAGGGCGTGGTACGACGAGCTCTCAAAATTTCTGGTATCCCAAGGTTTCTCAAAAGGTTCCATTGATTTAACTTTGTTCACTTATAAATATGGGGATGACATTCTGCTTGTGCAAATTTATGTTGATGACATTATTTTCGGGTCTACAAACCCAAAACTTTCAAAATGGTTTGAAAAAGTAATGCACAGCAGATTTGAAATGTCTATGATGGGCGAACTAAAATTCTTTCTAGGAATTCAAGTTCACCAATCCCCAAGTGGTATCTTTATAAACCAAGCTAAGTATTGTCAAGAGATAATCAAAAAGCATGGTATGACTTCATGTGACCCCGTTGGGACACCATTATCAACCACATCCCTAGATGCTGACTTGGAGGGATTACCCATAGATCAAACGAGATATCGTTCCATGATCGGGTCCCTCATGTACTTGACAGCAAGCAAACCAGATATTCATCATGCTACATGCTATTGTGCACGATATCAAGCATGACCCACTGAAAAGCACCTCAAGGAGGTTAAACGGATCTTTCGGTACCTTAAGAATACCATTCATTTGGGACTCTGGTATCCGAGGGAAACCGGTTTCTTTCTAACGGCCTATTCAGATTCTGATCATGCAGGGTGTCTTGATACACGTAAAAGTACTTCTGGTGGTGCACAATTTCTAGGACAAGATAAGCTTGTGGGATGGTCTTCCAAGAAGCAGGATTGCACGTCACTTTCATCAGCCGAAGCGGAGTATGTGTCTCTATCTGCGTGTTGTGCTCAAGTTCTTTGGATGAGAACACAACTCACGGATTATGGCTTCCACTTTGATAAAGTACCTATGTACTGTGACTCAAAGTCGGCCATAGCCATCTCCTGCAATCCAGTACAGCATTCCCGCACGAAGCACATCGATGTCAGATACCACTTTATAAAGGAACAAGTTGAAAGAGGTATCGTTGAATTATACTTTGTTGGAACGGATTACCAATTAGCCGACTTGTTTACGAAAGCTCTGTCGAAAGATAGGTTTGAGTACCTCGTTAGGCAAATTGGTATGAGATGTTTGACTCCAGCAGACCTGGAGATTCTGGCAAAGGTGCCTGCTTGATTTATCTATCAAACATCAACTTGTAAATATCTTTGAAAAAGCAAAATACAAAAATATAAAACACATAAAAGCAAAACACAAAATAAAAAATCTTTCAAAATCCAAAAATATTCTTCTCGACATGTCTTTCAGTATCGATAATATGGACGTGCCTAGAAATGTCGCTCAATAACGACACGGGTGTGTACATAAAGCTCGAATGAAAGTTGTAAATATTTTTTCAAAACATGTCATTTCTTCTTTTAATAAAGGAAATTGTCTATTTTGGACAAATATTTCCAAACAACGGGTAGAGCAATCTATCACGGGTTGAGCTTGTCACAAAACATTCAACGTTTTGAGCTCAACACAATGGCTTGTAATCACTTTCAGATTGCAACCCGGTTCTATATTCACGGGGGAGTGTACGATTTCGTGCCCTTACCCTTAGCAAAAGAAGAGAAATCTTCTTACACTTGAGTGGATTCGTCAAGACATTCAAAGTCTATGAACTCAAGTTTATGCTTTAGAAAAACCACTTCGACAAAAAGAAATAGGATTTTTCAAAAAGCGTTGAACACAATTTTTTCAAGAATTTCTCAATGATTATTCAAAATCTTTCAAAAATTGTGTGTTCAACAACTCCCATCCTCAAAAAGCGAAATGTGGATCATATCCTCACAATGACAATTCAATTGGATCAATTTTTGAGGGGGAGCATTTTAACTTCATGCATGAGATTAACACATCTTTCTCCCGGAGATTTCAAGACTATTTTTCAAAATATATTTTAATCAAATTTGGTATCTCTAATATCAAAAGATTTTATATATTAGAGATAGGGGGAGAAAATGTGATTAAAATGTGATCTAATATAAGACTCAAGCACTTTAACTCTTACCTACATGTGCGAAACACTTTCGATTATCGATGCACATGTGAAGGGGGAGCATTTCTAAAACGACAAAACTAGCAAGGTGTTAAATGTTTCTCAAACACTTTGTTAGAATTTAAAGTGGTTTTCATGGTTACGATCAAATACCCACAACATCTTTAATTCACGACGTTATTGGTGTCAAAAGGGTGGTTAGGTTTAAGTCCTATGATCCAACCAGAACCGGAGGGATCTTCCCAGGGACAATCCAATAGATTATTAGAAGTCCTTAGGAAAGATGGAGTAGAATGTGAACGTAGCTGAATGCCGACTAAGTACTGATGCTAGCACTGGAACAATCACAACAAGGTGCTAGTAATGATGTCTTGGTAAGCATTGAAGGGGTTGAAGAATGAAAAAGAAATGTAAGGATAAAGGGTCTAAAGAAAGAAGCCCTCCATACAACTTAGGCAGAAACCGGGTCAACTCATCATGAAGACAAACTCATCATGGACCCAGTGATGTGAAGCACAACCCTTTCCTAGCTACTCAGGCTTCTCTCAAAAGAAGTTTGTTTTATTGTCACGGAGAACAACATGAATTCTATTGACTTTCTCACTCCGAGATAGTTGATATTGAATAGGTGGCATCTGCTCCAGCCTCCGACCACTAAAAGTGCACAAATAGAGTCTAGAGCCAAGAGATCAATCAAATCTCGTTAGGACACACGGATGAAGATCAAGAGAGTCCTACGCTATATCCTTGTGATATTGCTAGAACACTCAGAGTGATACTACTTAGTATTCACAATGATGAGTGGAAATCCTTCCAGTGTTAACATCAAACAGCACTGCGGTAGGTCATATGCAAGATTCTTTATGAATTGAACATATGTAAAACTGAAAAGCAACAGTGGTTTGATTCTGAATTGATTCAAACTCGTTTCAGGTTTCTACGCAATATCTTTATGGTCTTGCCAGAACATTCAGAGTGATATTCATTAATATTCACAGTGACGAATGGAAATCCTTCTAGCGTCAACCTCAAACAGCGCTACGGTAGGTGACTTGTGAGATTCTTATGAATCAAACTTGTGTCAACTGGAAAGCAACAATGGTAAGATTCTTAATGAATCAAACTTGTTCCAGGAATTTGAATTGACGACTTTAATCAAGCGGATATCTATCCAATTGATTCACTCTTTATGTTCGCAGTCTTGCTTTGAGACGGTCGAGTAAAGAGAAAGGCTAGTACAGCCGCGAAACCCTGTCAAGGAGATTCTTAATTGAATCTACCTGATCACAGGTACGATATTTAATATCGTATAACAGTCTTCACCGACCGGAGGTAAAACGCTACCGATTTAGGACGAATGTCAAAGCCATTCAGTCCGTGTCTATGTTTTGTCTCGAGAAGGTGGCGTCACGGTGTACACAGCAAAGTCAATGATTCAGAAACCACATACTCATGCCTAAAGACATATTCAACAATTAATAGTGTGAGCATGGGGATGAAGACGCAAGATCACAAGATGGCAAAGACAAGTCAAGGTGATTTGAAGATCTCAAGCTTAAAGACAAAGTCGAAAGACAATGACAAAGGCTCAAAGATCACAGCATGAAGGAACAAGGCTACGATTACACGTTCAAGACTCATTTATGGCGAGATTAGTAATCTCTACAAATTTCCTAAATGACCAAGGTTTATGACCTCTCATTGGGGGAGATTGTTAGCCTCAAAATATTGAGCCAAACAAGAATGCTCGGTCATATGTTTATTATGTATCGTATTTTAGAACATTGTAATAGGTAGTATATTAGTCGTGTAATTACGGGCTTAACTTTAAGCTAAGGTTCATTAATAAGTAACCAAAGCCCAAAAGGAAAGCCCGGCCCATGATCATATAGCCCATTAAGCTACATGTAAGCAAAGGCTATATAAACCCTTCCTAGCATGTTAGGAAGGGTGTTGGTCATTTCATTTTCTCTAATCTAATATTCCACAAGTTACACCAACCATTTTCTCTCTACTTTCTCTCACTACTTTCTCTCTCTAGAATTCTTCTCATATCTTCCTTTCTTTCTTATAAATTCGTGTATTAACATCACATATATTAGGGACAACAAAGAGAAATATACGCACTTGGCTAGGTGTGTTGGGCTGAAATAATATATGTTAACGTTCAATGTCACGAGGCTTATGTAATTAAACCGATAATTATGTCCGTACAACATAATGGTATTTCGGTAAATTATTAACCATGGAAGGTTATTTTGAATACTTGTGTTCTCTTTAATTAAATTAAACTCTATAGATTCACTCAGCAAATTTTGCTGACTTTTTAAGCATGTTTTATCTCAGGTCCATATTGAAGGCACTCGAGGAATACGGTTTCGTGAAGCTTGCATATTTGAAATGTTCTGGCCCGCTTTTCTAAAACATATCCATTCAAATAACTTTTATCATTTATAATAGTTGTAAACTTTTGAATTATATGGGACCGTGTATGAAATTTTATCTTGATTAAATGAAATTGAATGGATATTCATTAAAACGTCTCGTTTTGAGCCATTTTCTATGATTATGAGATTGAACCATGATAGTAACACCCAATGACCCTTCTGCTGTTATGACCGAAATTGGGGGTGTTACAGTATTTTGGGCGGGTGGGGGTGGTCTTTGTGGTGCTACAAAACCCGGGGAGCCAAATAATTAGTACTCTTGTAAGACAAATGGTTAACATCAACATTAGGTTTAAATGGAACCCTCTCATTAGCATTAAAAGCACAAACTTGTTGTTGATTATTGTAAACCTTGTCACATTTGAAATATGAATGTGGTCCACCACAAGTCTCACACGTTTCACAATTTTCTTTCACGGCATTCACATGTGTAGTGAGGGCGTCGGTTTTTAGAGCAAAGTGTTTCACAATTGAAGTAAGCTCCTAATTTGATTAGTCACCTCATTATCACTAGCACTAGCTATTGTAGTCCGAACACTCTTAGTTTGCACTTTTTCCTTGTTCTCAATAATGGCCCAAGCCTCATTCATGGTTTTCACAAGAATATTGCCCCCCGCGGCACTATTATGTGAGTCTTGGTCATTTAGAGTTAAACCATTGTAAAACGTATTTATTTGATGCACTTTATTGAAACCGTGTTGTGGACATTTTCTTAAAAGCTCTTTAAATCGATCCCAAGACTCACTAAAAGTTTCCCCATATTTTTGCTCAAAAGGAATGATTTCATTCCTTAAAGTCGTGGTCCGTGATGGTGGGAAAAAGTAATTAATGAACTTGGTCTCTAAGTCGATCCATGTTGTAATACTTTGGGGTGGTTCCTTATCAAGCCAAATCCGGGCTTGTCCCTCGAGGGAAAAAGGAAAGAGTTGTAAACGAATAGCCTCTTGTGACACCCCATTGTATTTGAAGGTATTGGACAATTGGATAAATCTCTTGATATGATCATGGGGGTCATCTTGGGAACGACCCAAAAATGGGATAGCGGAAACCATTTTAATTAAATCCGATTTGAGTTCAAAATTATTTGCTCCAATTGCGGGACAACGATAGCGTCATCGTTTCCTTCAACGTGAGATTGCAAAATCTCGAGCATAGGTCGGTTATCCGTTTCCATTGTATTGTCGAAAGCACGATTCTCGGGATCGGCTTGAATGACGGTCTTTTTGTTTTTCTTCTTCTTCTTCTTTTTGGAAGAATTGGAAGAATATGGTACACCACTCGGTATGTATGTACGTGCGCGAGTGCACATACAATTAAAACTTAGGAATGAGGTAGGTGACCTCGGTGGACTTTGAGAGGAAAAGGATTTTCCCTCTCGAGGAGCAATAGTAAAAAACCTACAAAAATATATACTTAAGTACTAATTGAGTCGGCAAACCAATAATTGGTAGTCCCTCTCAATATACGCACAAGCAAGCGGGGAAACGAGGTGGCACAAAGCACTTAAAAACCTTTTTCCTTAGACGGCCTTTTATAGCGCGTCACCTTATACCCACCTTATAGTTTGTATATTTCGAGTTCAAACGTCTTACTAGTATTTATCTATTTTGCCTTTTTATTTCGTTATGGATGCGAATACAATAGTTAGGTGATGAAATCCCAACTAAGGCTTATTTGAAAAGTAGGTAAATTATTGTGCTACATAATATACTATAGTAAAAGAAAAATCTTTTTGTATTTTTTAGAAAAATATATATTCACAATAAAAACGAAAGAAATTGAACTAAAAAATAACACTAATACGTAATATTTTTGGTGTAATACTTTTAGGAAAAAGTATTACTTTTGTATTTTTTTAATTTTTTTAGCGCAAATCTTAGGAAAGAATTTACTTTTTGTGATTTTTTAATTTTTTTGTATTTTTAAGTTTTTGATTTTTTTTTGTATTTTTGGTTTTGTTAACAAGAAACGTAACGTTCAAATTGAACGGATCCCAAAATCCAAACGTCTTCACGAAAAATCGTCAATCGTACGAGCGAAGCGGCAGCGGCGCCATTTGATACTAGGGTTCTGCAATCCTATTTTTTTTCAATTTTCGTTCCTCGAATCGAGTCGAAATTGATTTCCAATTTTATCGTTAATACTAACTTTTGTTTTTGGTAAGTAATATTTTTTGGTATTTTAAACTAAATCTATTTAATTAAAAACCGTTTAAAGCTAATTTAAATAAAAACTATTTTAAACTAATAAAAACTCTTTTAACTATTTTGAAAACTATTTAAGACTATATTTAAAAACTATTAAAACAAATGTGAAAACAAAATTTAACTTTTAATAAAACTTAAAAACTTTTTAAATGAAAACTATTTTAAAATAAAACTTAAATAGAAAAACTAATTTTTAAATCGAAATTTAAAAACATAAAAGGAAACTATAAAAGTAAAAATAAAACTAATTTAAAATTTGTAAAAGTAAATAAAATAAAATAAAAAATATTTTTTTTTTCTTTTTATGTTTTTTGAAAACTGAATATAAAAAAATCTATTTAAAAACTTTTTAACTAAAATTTAAATAAACTTAAAACATTTAATTAAACCTATTAAATAAAACTGCCAATTTTAAAGGTGACTATATTAAACAAATGGTGCATAGATAAACACAAAAGGAAAGCTAGCATAAGTGGTTGTGGCGTTGGACTAGTAAACGAGGGGTCTGGTGTTCGAAACCCAGCCCATACCTGTTTTTGCTATTTATAATTTTTTTGGAACTTAAGGAATTTTATATAGATCAAATGGATCTGTAAAATTATCTCAGCAAAGAAACAAGCCAAATAAAATAATACAGTCTAATAAATAAGCAAAATGAAATCATCAAATAAGTAAATCTAAAACAATAAGCAAAATAGACTTTTAACTAAGCAGATAAACAGATTAAAAATAAGCTGAAAATCAAATATAAGCAGAAGATAAAAAACAACATGAGCCGATTTCAAAACAGATTTAACAATTACTAAAACAAAAACAATACTCAAAGACAAAATAAGCAGATACTAAACTAAATCAAAACTTAAACAAATTAAATACCAACTAGCAGATAAATCTAACTGGGAAAAAAAAACTTCTAAGCAGATTCGAATTACTCAAAAACACAAGCAGACATAAAAGCAAATAAAAGCAGATAATCAAATAAATAATACACTAAAACAAGAAAATTAAAAAGAAAATATTAAAACCTTGTGGAGAAACCGTTGTGACGAAGATCGGTGCTGAGCTGTCTTATTAACCAAAACAAACACCGTCTTCATCATCTCGACTCCAACCACTCGAACCAAACACATCAACATGAACAGTAACAGTACCCTTTTTATTATTTTCTAGTGGGAAAATAATTCACTTTCTTTATTTTTTTTATATTTTTTTTTTATGTTAAACGAATAGTAATAAAAATGATAAACAGTAACAAAAAAACAGGATTTAAAGATGAACATTAAACTTTAACAGGAATTAAAAAGAGACTAAATAAATTGAAATCCAACTTTTCATTAATTAAAAAGAGAAATTACATTTGCTGAAAATTAAAAAAATACAATATTAAATCTAAACCTAATTTACTAAAAATTAAAAATAAAGAAAAGTGCTTAAAATTACACATGAAATGGGGTTTTTATAGGCAAAACCCCTAAAACCCTCTTCATGGCTTCAATTGTAAGCATCAAATCATGGCCCTTCATTCCATCTTTTCTCTCTTTTTCTTTTGATCAACAGATGAAATTGCTCCACTAACACACGGATCATTGACCTGGCATGATTTATGCTTCTTTATGCTGATGTGGAGAGATTTAATTGGTGGATTGGTATTGGTGAGGTATTCCCACCAATCAAAACCAAGTATTTAGCCACGTCTGGAGAGAGTAGGACCATTCCTTGGTGCTCGATCCGAATTAAAGGGGGGATTTATTCTCCTTTGTGTGAATTACCCAATAAGGGTAAAAGCCCCAAATTTATATGAGTAATTTTTTATTAGGTTTTGGGGTGAATGGTGTAGGCTGTGTAAAAAGTGGAGAGAAATAAGAGTATGGTGAGATTTACTTTGGTTGTATCGACATCAATGGGGTAAATAAATAAAAAAACGTTTCAAAATAATAATTGGGAGTTGGGTAAATTTATTTAATGTGTGAGTTGAATGAGACGTGTATGCATACACGTTTGTGTGATGTTGACTGGATATTTAATTTGTGTGAGTTATGGGTTGACTGTGAAACGTGTGGGTGAGGATTTGTGTGGGGAAAAGGTTGGGATATTGGGGTGTTATGCGATTGACCAAGAAGTTGACTAGCAATACTTAACCGTCCCATGTTTGTTGAGATATGGGCTTGTGGCCCAATTTTTGATTCCACTCGTTTCATTTGCAAAACCCAAAAGGGCTTGGGCCACTTTTGTTTAATAATCCGAATGTTGCTAAAATTTATGGGCTTTAATCCATTTAACATATAGTTCAATTTTCCAAATGGGCTTGTGGGCCCAATAAGAAAATGTGGGACCCACAAAGCCCATTTAACTCAAATAATATTAAATCCACTAAGAATGAGCTCGATTTCGGCTTCGTTGGTCATTTCTTCTAAATCGTGTCGATTTTTCCGGGTATCATGATCTTAGGCACACTTTTGGTCTTTGACTTTGTCTTCGTCTCTTTCTTGAACTTTTCTTCAACATTTGACCGTGAAATCCCGTGTTTTCTCTTCTTTTGATCATTGGTACCTATTTTAACACAAAAACACAAAACCACGCGTAATTCCGACTTTTAAGACATTAAACACATGATTAGGTCTTGTTTTTCCTTGATTTTAGTGGCAAAAGGATAAGTGTTTACACACTTATTAGAGCTCCTTCAGAAAACCAAAGAGCTTGAGGGGTATAAGGGTAGTGCGTTAAAAATCAAAAGGACGAGTTTGAAAAGAAATATAATACAACTCTTAAGTTATTAGCCAAAGAGAAGCGTCAATATAATGTTTTCTTAATGGATGAACGTCAAAAAACATACCTTGCTAATACCAAAGTTAATGAACTTGAACAAAATATTTCTATGACCACTAACGATTCTGCTAAAATTCTTGAGGTTAAGAAACAAGAGGTAGATGCGTTAAAACAAGACTTCAAAAGTAGATATGATAAAGAAACCGAAAAAGTAACGAAACTAGAAGAACAAGTCAAATTTTTGAAGAAAGTTGTTTATAAAACGCATGATTCTATTCAAAACGTAAGAATGATAGCACCTCCGTCGATGTTTAAGGGGCAAGATAGCTTTGCAAGTCCTGAGTACCTTGCCAAAGCCCAAGTTGCGAACCTGCGTCTTTATCTTGATGAGTCTGAAAGGACCGATCTTCATTGCATGCCTGTTAGTGCCGATAGTGAAGAGACTGCCCTTTGGGGTGATGATAGTCGACCTCTTGTCAATAAGGAGTTTGTGAAACCATTTAATTATGCTTATGAGAATAGTATTTATGGTCTTTTCAACAAACAAACTCAGAAAACTCGTGAGGAAGTGTTTTTAGAATGCAAACAAAAGAGAATTCAATGGAAGAAAGCATTTGCCCCTAAGAAATCTAATGTTTACAAATATATGAACTACCTTCCTCTAGATGAGTCCAAAAGCAAGAGTAGGAAAACATTGGGTATTCTTAAACACCACATAGATAATTTTAAATCTATTGTTGAAAGAGATTGGGCAAAACGTGAAAATGTTGAGTGGCAACGCCCGATTCCTCAAGATATTACCTTGCTTGTGAAAGAACCCTTAATTCCAAATACGGCGTTGATTAAAGAAACTGTTTTTCAATTTGAGGAGTACATTTGGACTGAAATATTTGATGATTTAAAATATGTTGAGTCTATTGAGAAAAACATTGATGATCTTCAAATGGAGAAGTATGATTTTTCAGATGAATATGATTTACTCTTGCAAGAATGCGTTTCTAAAGATGTTATGTGTGCTTATTTTACATCTTGTGCTGATATTGATGAATATTCTGATGTTGCATGCAAATATCTTGATAGTATCAAAGAATGTGAGCGTCTTGAAATTGAGCTTTCGAAACGTAAAGAAAATGTTGATAAAAAGGCTTTTGAGTTACTTCAACATAAAACTGATTTCCTTCAAAAACATTGTCATTCTCTTGAACTTGCTTTGCAAAAATACGTTGGTAGTTTTCCACATGATAATAACTTGCAAGAAAAACTTTCCAAAACGTTTCGAGAAATGAATGAACAGAATTTGGATATTAAAGGGTTGAAAGCTCATTTACAAGACAGGGAAAGAGCGATATCAGAGATGCAGAAACTCGTTGCTAAGATGGGTGGCAAAGTTATGGAAACTAGCATTAAGAAACCTGTTGTTAGACAACCCAATGCTTATAAGGTGAATAGCTCCTCTATCTTGGGAAAACCATCTGCTTTATCAAATTCCTCGTTTGCAAAACATATGTTTGCCCCCAAGATGGATGGAAAGGAAAGGTTACCACAGAATCAACCCATCAGGAATGTCATAGCACCAAGCATTAAGCACAATAATGTGCTTAAACCAGGGATGTATAGAATGACCACTAAGCCCACAAACAAAGTTACTCACTCGCCTCAGACTTCTAGAAACACTAATCTTCGTGTGTCTTCTACTACAGGAATAGTCTCCACTACTAGTGTTAGCCAGCCTTAGCTTAAGCGCACTCAAGTGAATGATAAAGTCTGGAAACACAAGAGTCAAGAGAAGATGAAGGAAGTAGAAGAACACCCTAGGAATTTGAATGTTTTTAAGAATAAAACGTCTGTAATCGCGTGTAATGACGATTTGAATGATTCGACTTTGAATGCTTTGAATGTTAAGTTTGTTTGTGTGAAATGTGGAAAGTGTGCTAATGCTAATCATGTTATGTGTGTTTCGACTAATGTCAAAGGCGTAGATACTAGAACTAAGAAGCAAACTGAGATGCCTATTAGCGCTAGAAAACCCAAACGCAAAGTGAACCATTCTGGTGTAACCCCTCCTGAGAAAAGTATTGCATTAGACTCCACCACTAAGAACCCTAGAAGCAGAATTAAGGAATTATATGAGTCAGCTAGCAAATCTTGGAAATGGTGGTTTGCTAATCAATGTCCTCCAGGATATAAATGGATGCCTAAAGTTAGGACATAAAATCTGACAACGAGTGTTAGTATGCCTTCAAATGTTGCTAAGGACACTAATGAATCTGAAATCATAACTAATGTGATATCCAATTTAGCAAATGCTCCATCGTGTTCTAAATCTTCTGCAGGTGATACAAATAATTCTCTTCATACTGGACGCCGGATGCACGAAGCACATGACAAGGAATCTCAAGCTTCTAATTAACTTCGTGGAGAAGTTTCTGGGTACGGTCCGATTCGGAAATGATCAATTTGCACCGATCCTAGGATATGGAGATTTGGTTCAGGGGAATATCACGATAAAAAGGGTATACTATGTCGAAGGGCTCAATCACAATCTTTTCTCGGTTGGTCAATTCTGTGATGCGGATTTGGAGGTTGCTTTTAGAAAGAAGACATGTTTTGTTCGTGATTATGATGGGAATGACTTACTTACTGGTACACGGGGTACTGATCTCTACACAATTTCACTACAAGACACAACTTCATCAACTCCAATTTGCTTCATGGCTAAAGCTTCATCGACTCAGGCATGGTTATGGCATAAATGTTTATCTCATCTTAATTTTGATACCATCAACTTGCTTTCCAAGAAAGATATTGTGAGAGGCCTTCCAAGCTTAAAATTCATCAAAGATCATCTTTGTTCTTCTTTTGAGCTTTGTAAAGCTAGACGAAGTAGCTTCAAAACAAAGACTACACCAAGCTCTAAAGGACGGTTAGATCTTCTTCATATAGATTTGTGTGGTCCCATGCATGTTCATAGTATCAATGGGAAGAAATACATTATGGTAATTGTCGATGACTACTCAAGGTACACATGGACTCACTTCTTGAGGTCCAAGGATGAAACACCCGATGTTCTCATCAGCTTCCTTAATGTGATACAACATGGTCTTCAAGCTCAAGTTAAAGTGGTTCGTACTTACAGAGGTACATAATTTCTGAATTCAAGACTGAGAAACTATTTTGAAGCCGAAGGAATTGAACATGAAACATCTATTGCTCGAACACCCGAACAAAACGGCGTTGTTAAAAGACGAAACCGTACTTTAGTTGAGGCTGCTCGAACATTATTATCCTCTTTAAAACTTCCACTATACTTTTGGTCCGAAGCCATGTCAACCGCATGCTACACACAAAACCGCTCCTTAATTATCCCAAGACACGAAAAGACACCATATCACATAATTCATGATCGAAAACCTTCACTCAAACACCTTCATGTCTTTGGATGTACGTGTTACATTATTCGCGATGGTGAAAATCTGGACAAGATGAAAGAGAAATGTAATGCACGTATTCTAGTAGGATATGCAACTCAGTCTAAGGGATATAGAGTGTACAACAAGAGAACAACATTGGTAGTCAAGACCATTCACATCCGATTTGATGAATTACAAGAAATGGCATTTGAACAAAACAGTTTAAAACAACATTGATAGTCGAGACCATTCAAATCCGATTTGATGAATTACAAGAAATGGCATTTGAATAAAACAGTTTAAGTCCCAATCCACAACGACAAACGACTTCCGTTCACAACCGCACGGAACTCAGAACTCAAGAACACAACAATGAACCGTCAAGTTCAACGCTGGTTGAAGGAAATGTTCCAAGAGCGGATATGACAGTCAACACGACAATTGAAGAGTTGGAAATGTTATAAGGACCAATGTATGATGAATATTTCACGGGGGAGAAACAAGTTGCTTCGAAGTCTTCCACTGTCACTCATGATAAGAATGATGATACTAATCATCGTCAACAACCGGATACAACTTCATCTACTTCAACACGGGTTGCTGCAGATCTACCTCCTCAGAATATCACATCAACAATCGCTCCTACAACATCCACAACTACTGTCATTGCTCTAGAGAACACAAATCAAGCAGACGATGCCTTATCTGACGAAGACGAATTTATCAACCCATTCGGTACACCGGTACACGAAACTGGAGAGTCTTCCACTCGCCATGTTGATCCGTCAAATATGCACACGTTCTACCAACGACATCCGTCAACACCTCATTGTACCCGAGATCACCCTTTAGTTAATGTCATTGGAAACCCTTCACAGCCTGTTCGTACAAGACGACAGCTTCACACCGATGGCGATGTTTGTATGTTCGCACTCGCCGTGAGTTTAGCTGAACCGAAAAACATCAAAGAATCCATGGATGATCATGCTTGGATCGAATCGACGATGGATGAGATTTAACAATTTGAAAGACTTAAAGTCTGGGAACTTGTTGACAGACCATATGATGTAATACCCTTAAATCTTCGATGGATCTGGAAAAACAAGATGGATGAAGAAAACACGATCATCAAGAATAAATCTAGGCTAGTGGCTAAAGGGTATGGACAGAAAGAGGGTATTTCTTTTGAAGAATCATTTTCACCTCTAGCTCGAATGGAAGCGGTCAGGATTTTTCTTGCTTATGATGCACATAAGGGATTCATCGTTTATCAAATAGACGTAAAGACGACGTTTCTTAACGGTCCTTTGAAGTAAGAAGTCTATGTCACGCAGCCCGAAGGATTCGTCAATCCTCATTATCCTGACAAGGTGTATCGTCTCCACAAAGCAATTTATGGACTCAAGCAAGCTCCAAGGGCGTGGTACGATGAGCTCTCGAAATTTCTGGTCTCCAAAGGTTTCTCAAAAGGTTCCATTGATCTAACTTTGTTCACTTATAAATATGGGGATGACATTTTGCTTGTGCAGATTTATGTTGATGACATTATTTTCGGGTCTACAAACCCAAAACTTTCAAGATGGTTTGAAAAAGTAATGCACAACAAATTTGAAATGTCTATGATGGGCGAACTAAAATTCTTTCTAGGAATTCAAGTTCACCAATCCCCAAGTGGTATCTTTATTAACCAAGCTAAGTATTGTCAAGAGATAATCAAAAAGCATGTTATGACCTCATGTGACCCAGTTAGGACACCATTATCCACAAAATCCCTAGATGCTGACTTGGAGGGATTACCCATAGATCAAACGAGATATCGTTCCATGATCGGGTCCCTCATGTACTTGACAGCAAGCAGACCTGATATTCATCATGCTACATGCTATTGTGCACGATATCAAGCACCACCTACTGAAAAGCATCTCAAGGAGGTTAAACGAATCTTTCGGTACCTTAAGAATACCATTCACATGGGACTCTGGTATCCGAGGGAAACTGGTTTCTTTCTAACGGCCTATTCAAATTCTGATCATGCAGGGTGTCTTGATACACGAAAAAGTACTTCTGGTGGTGCACAATTTCTAGGTCAAGATAAGCTTGTGGGATGGTCTTCCAAGAAGCAGGATTGCACGTCACTTTCATCAGCCGAAGCGGAGTATGTGTCTCTATCTGCGTGTTGTGCTCAAGTTCTTTGGATGAGAACACAACTCACGGATTATGGCTTCCACTTTGATAAAGTACCTATGTACTGTGACTCAAAGTCGGCAATAGCCATCTCCTGCAATCCGGTACAGCATTCCCGCACGAAGCACATTGACGTCAGATATCACTTCATAAAGGAACAAGTTGAACGCAAAATAGTTGAATTATACTTTGTCGGAACGGATTATCAGTTAGCCGACTTGTTCACGAAAGCTCTATCGCAAGATAGATTTGAGTACCTCGTTAGGCAAATTAGTATGACATGTTTGACTCCAGCAGACCTGGAGATTCTGGCAAAGGTACCTGCTTGATTCATATTTCAAACATCTACTTGTATATATCTATTAAAAAACAAAATACAAAAATATAAAACATATAAAAGCAAAACAAAAAATTAAAAATATTTCAAAAATACCAAAAAGATTCTTCTCGACATGTCTTTCAGTATCGATAATATGGACGTACCTAGAAATGTCGCTCAATAACGACACGAGTATGTACATAAAGCTCGAATGAAAGTTGTAAATATTTTTTAAAACATGTCATTTCTATCTTTTTAAAGGAAATTCTCTCTTTTGGACAATATTTCCAACAACGGATGGAGCAATCTATCTCGGGTTGAGCTTGTCATAAAACATTCAACGTTTTGAGCTCAACACAATGGCTTGTAATCATTTTCAGATTGCAACCCGGTTCTATATTCACGGGGGAGTGTACGCTTTAGTACCCTTACCCTCAGCAAAAGAAGAGAACTCTTCTTACACTTGAGTGGATTCGTCAAGAAATTCAACGTCTATGAACTCAAGTTTATGATTTAGAAAAAACCTTTTCGCCAAAAAGAAATAGGATTTTTCAAAAAGCGTTTGTTAGCCTCAAAATATTGAGTTAAACAAGAATGTTCGATCATAGGTTCCTATTATAATATTTATTAGAACGATGTAATAGGTAGGTAATTAGTCGTGGTTCACGGGCTTGGATTTAAAGTAATTAAAGTCCAAAAGACAAGCCCGGCCCAACATATAGCCCATTAAAGCCCGCATGTGGGTGGACTATATATATTACCCTCCTAGCATGTTAGGAGGGTGGATGGTCATTTGTAACAAATTTTTTTTCCTAATATAAGATTCACCAAGTTAATCACCTCTTTGTCTACTTTCTCTCACTACTTTCTCTCTCTAGGAATCCATCTCTTTTCATCTATTTTCTATCACTAATCATCTAATTATATGGGACAACATTTGGTATCAATCGCCACGGGGTAGATTGTGTTTGGTTGTTTGGTTTGAATTTGATTCGGTTGATTTTTCCATATAAATCATCCCGAATTAATTTTTTTTTTGTATTTTCCGGCTAGAAATCTTGATATAAATCATTTATATCGATTTGATAGGGATTTGGTTTGGTTTTCATGGTCAAAATCGCAAGATTTTGAGGTGTTTGGATTCATTTTGGTGTTACAGTTCGCTTACTGTTTAAAGATCATTCCAAATTCAGTTTTTCGGCGAAGGGTTTATTATTCCGAAAAAAGGATTTTCGGAAAAGGGTTTATTTTTCTTAAAAAGGAATTTTTCTGAAAAAGTGATTATTCCGAAATTTTTCTGAAATCATTGTTATTCCGAAAAAGATGTCGAAGATTTCAGTATTCCGAAGAAGTGTTTCTCTGAAAATCTACTTATTACGAAGAAATGTTTCTCTGAAAATCTACTTATTTCGAAAAAGATTTTTCCGAAATTTTCTTTGAAAACAACAATATTCCGAAAAAGCATTTATTCCGAAGAAAGTTCTGAAAACACCAATATTCCGAAAAAGCATTTATTTCGAGGAAAGTTCTGAAAACTCATTATGCCGAAGACATCTTGATTCCGAAGATTATTCCGAAGAATTGCGGATTCCGAAGATTATTTCGAAGAATTACTTTTTCCGAAGATAATTCCGAAGATTTACTTATTCCGAAGATAATTCCGAAACCTTGCTTATTCCGAAGATTATTCCGAAGATAGTACTTATTCCGAAGATTTGCATTTTTATGAAAACCTCATTATTCCGAAATACCCAATTTTTCTGAAAATGTTAGTTATTCCGAAAAAATCCCAACAGTGAAAACAATTTTTAGGGTTTCTGAACGTGTGATTTTTCGCTTTCGATTTTTTGGTTTCTTGTGAAGACAATTTTTAGGGGATTTTAACATTTTTCATCGACAACAACAATCAACACACATCTACTTAAGATCCATTTACACTTCATCGATTTCAAGTTTCTAGATATGGATTCTACTCAAGAGTATCGTGTCACAAACAACAATATCATGGTGGCGGGGAATAAAGAGAGACCACCAATGCTTGTATCTGGTCGGTATGCTCAATGGCAATCACGTTTCATACGATACCTTGATACAAGACCAAATGGTGATGCCTTGAGGAAATGTATCACTCATGGACCATATGTATTCAAGAAAATCTCAAGTCCTCCAAGAGCAGCCACATATACTACTGATCCAATTCCTGCAATTGAACGTGATGAAAAAGAGCTGATCTCACACCTGAAGATTGTGCTTGGCATGATGCGGAGAAGGAAGCCATCTATATGGTTCTAAGTGGGATTGGAGATGACATTTATTCCACAGTTGATGCATGCCCTACAGCACATGAAATGTGGACTGCTATTGAACGCTTGTAACAAGGAGAATCACTCAACAAACAAGATGTCAAAACAAACTTGTTTTGGAATTTTAGCAAGTTTACTTCAAGGGATGGAGAATCAATTGACTCTTAATACTCCAGGTTTTATAAGATGATGAATGACATGACAAGA
This sequence comes from Glebionis coronaria, assembly GCA_025667525.1. NCBI lineage: Eukaryota > Viridiplantae > Streptophyta > Magnoliopsida > Asterales > Asteraceae > Glebionis > Glebionis coronaria. The sequence goes on from CM046880.1 coordinate 202,681,518, forward strand.
AATAACCTGGAAGTCTCCACCATGCAAGTCAATGTTCAATTTCTTCAACAACTTCAACCCGAGTGGACACGGTTCGTCACTTTTGTGAAACAACAAGAAAAGTTAGACGAGGTCTCATATCATCGACACTTTGATATCTTGAAGCAATTTCAGAATGAAGCAAATGAGATTCGAGCTGAACGTGTTGCCAAGACGGCTAATCCACTTGCTTTAGTGACTAAAACTCAACATGTTCAAGGTCATAACTCTCGTGCTCCTAAGTCATATTTCACTACATTATCTTCACCACGATCTTCCACATCATCTAATTCTTCATCATCCACAAGATCTCGAGGTAAAGTGCCAAGAGCACCATCACCACCATCTGAGTCATCGTCTGAAGAAGATAGTGATGAAGACCAAGCTCAAAAGAACCGAGAGATGAAACAACAAATTGCTTTCATAATGAAGACTTACAAGAAAATCTACAAACCCACCAACAACAATCTTCACACATCATCTAACACCAAGAACCGATATGTTGAGAGTCCTCCAAGGTATGACACACGTCGACGTGGTGAAAGTCCTTCTAGGTATGATCGACATAATCCAACACATGTTGAGGGTTCTACAAGATATGATCCACAAACTGCCAAGTATGATACTCAGAGGATTGCTGCTGCTACTGGGAATAGGGAAACGATTGGAAGTCAAGTGGTTCAGCAGAGTGGGATTCAATGTTTTAATTGCCAAGGATATGGGCATATGGCAAAGGAATGCAGGAAGCCAAAAAGGGTTAGATACTCCAGCTATCACAAGGAAAAGATGCTGCTATGCAAGAAAATGGAAGCAGGGGTTAAATTGTCAGCTGAGGAAGGAACAATGCTTGATGATACTGATGATGAAGATTCTGATCAAGAGCTCGATGCACATTACTCGTACATGGCAAAGTTTGAAGAAGTTCTCAAATTCACTGAAGATGACGATGGCCCTATCTTTGACACTGAGCCAATCGATAAGGTACACACTATTGATGAATATAATGTGTTTGGTAATATTCTTGAGCATAGTGATCTACCCAATGCCATTAAAGACACGTGTATGATGGAAACGGTTGATAGCAATACCACACCCGATTCATCAGACATGTGCAATAATGATTCTGAGGATGATCAACATGCAAATGAATATGATGAAGAGGAACGTATTGCGCTTGTTAATTTAATTGCTACTTTACAAAAAGATGTCACTGAAAATAAAAAGAGTCAAAAGCAATTAAAGAAGGCAAACGCTACGCTCACTCAAAGTTTAGAAGAATGCAAAGCTGCTCTTATCAAATCTACTGAGATGACTGGAAGCTATAGAGATGAGCTCCTTCAGAAAACCAAAGAGCTTGAGGGGTACAAGGGAAGTGCGTTAAAAAGTCAAAAGGATGATTTTGAAATCAAATATAATACAACTCTTGAGTTATTAGCTAAAGAGAAACGTCAATATAATGTTTTCTTAATGGATGAACGCCAAAAAATGTACCTTGCCAAGACCAAAGTTACTGAACTTGAACAAAAGCTTTCTATGACCACTACTGATTCTGCTAAAATTCTTGAGGATAAGAAACAAGAGGTAGATGCGTTAAAACAAGACTTCAAAAGTAGATATGATAAAGAAACTGAAAAAGTAACGAAAGTAGAAGCTCAAGTCGAATTTTTGAAGAACGTTGTTTATAAAACGCATGATTCTATTCAATCTGTAAGAATGCTAGCACCTCCGTCGATGTTTAAGGGTCAAGCTAGCTTTGCAAGTCCTGAGTACCTTGCCAAAGCTCAAGCTGCGAACCCGTGTCTTTATCTTGATGAGACTGAAAGAACTGATCTTGATTGCATGCCTGTTAGTGTCGATAGTGAAGAGACTGCCCTTTGGGATGATGATAGTCAACCACTTGTCAATAAGGAGTTTGTGAAACTATATAATTATGCTTATGAGAATAGTCTTTATGGTCTTTTCAACAAACAAACTCAGAAAACTCGTGAGGAAGTGTTTCTAGAATGCAAACAAAAGAGAATTCAATGGAAGAAAGCATTTGTCCCTAAGAAATCTAATGTTTACAAATACATAAACTACCTCCCTCTAGATGAATCTAAAATCAAGAGTAGGAAAACATTAGGTATTCTTAAACACCACATAGATAATGTTAAATATATTGTTGAAAGAGACTGGTCAAAACGTGAAAATGCTAGGTGGACACGTCCGATTCCTCAAGATATTACCTTGCTTGTGAAAGAACTCTTAATTCCTAACACGACGTTGATTAAACAAACTGTTCTTCAACTTGAGGAGTTCATTCGAACTGAAATGTATGATGATTTAAAATATGTTGAATCTCTTGAGAAACACATTGAAGATCTTCAAATGGAGAAGTCTGATTTTTCAGATGAATATGATTTACTCTTGCAAGAATGCGTTTCTAAAGATGTTATGTGTGCTTATTTTACATCTTGTGCTGATATTGATGAACATTCTGAAGTTGCATGCCAATATCTTGATAAAATCAAAGAATGTGAACGTCTTGAAATTGAGCTTTCGAAATGTAAAGAAAATGTTGATAAAAAGGATTTTGAGTTACTTCAACACAAAACGGATTTCCTTCAAAAACATTGTCATTATCTTGAACTTGCTTTGCAAAAAGACGTTGGTAGTTTTCCACATGATAATAAATTGCAAGAAAAAATTTCCCAAACGTTTCGAGAAATGAATGAACAGAATTTGGAAATTAAAGGGTTGAAAGCTCAGTTACAAGACAGGGACAGAGCTATAGCAGAGTTGCAGAAACTCGTTGCTAAAATGGGTGGGAAAATCGTGGAACCTAGCATTAAGAAACCTGTTGTTTGACAACCCAATGCTTCTAAAGTGAATAGATCCTCTATCTTGGGAAAACCATTTGCTTTATCAAATTCCTCGTTTGTAAAACCTGTGTTTGACCCCAAGATAGATGGAAAGGAAAGGTTACCACAAAATCAACCCATAAGGAATGCCATAGAACCAAGCGTTAAGCACAATAATGTGATTAAACCAGGGATGTATAGAATGACCACTAAGCCCACAAACAAAGTTATTCAATCGCCTCAGACTTCTAGAAACACTAATATTCGTATGTCTTCTACTACAGGAATAGTCTCCACTACTAGTGTTAGCCGGCCTCAGCTTAAGAGCACTCAAGTAAATGATAAGGTCTGGAAACACAAGAATCAAGGGAAGATGAAGGAAGTAGAAGCACACGCTAGGAATTTGAATGTTTTTAATAATAAATAGTCTGTAATCGCATGTAATGACGATATGAATGATGTGAATGATTTGAATGCTATGAATGTGAAGTTTGTTTGTGTCAAATGTGGCAAGTTTGCTAATGCTAACCATTCTATGTGTGCTATGCATAAAGTTAAAGGCGTAGATACTAGAACTAAGAAGCAAGTTGCGATGCCTATTAGAGCTAGTAAACCCAAACGCAATGTGAACCATTCTGGTGCTACACCCACTAAGAAAAGTAATGCATCATACTCCACCACTAAGAATCCTAGAAGCAAAATTAAGGAATTATATGAGTCTGCTAGCAAGTCTTGGAAATGGTGGTTTGCTAATCAATGTCCTCCCGGATATAAATGGATGCCGAAAGCTAGGACAGAAAATGTGAAAACGAGTGTTAGTTTGCCTTTAAATGTTTATAAGGACACTAATGATTCCATTATTACAACTACTATGGTATCCAAATTAGCAAATGCTCCATCGTGTTCTAACTCTTCTGCAGGTGATACAAATAATTCTCTTCATACTGGACTCCGGATGTACGAAGCACATGACGGGGAATCTCAAGCTTCTAATTAACTTCGTGGAGAAGTTCCTGGGTAAGGTCCGATTCGGAAATGATTAATTTGCACCGATCCTAGGATATGGAGATTGGTTCAGGGGAATATCATGATTAAAAGGGTATACTACGTCGAAGGGCTCAATCATAATCTTTTCTCGGTTGGTCAATTCTGTGATGCGGATTTGGAAGTTGCTTTTAGAAAGAAGACATGTTTTGTTCGTGATTATGATGGGAATGACTTACTTACCGGTAAACGGGGTACTGATCTTTACACAATCTCACTTCACGACACAACTTCATCAACTCCAATTTGCTTCATGGCTAAAGCTTCAATGACTCAGGCATGGTTATGGCATCAACGTCTTTCTCATCTCAACTTTGATACCATTAACTTGCTTTCCAAGAAAGATATTGTGAGAGGCCTTCCAAGCTTGAAATTCATCAAAGATCATCTTTGTTCTTCTTGTGAACTTTGTAAAGCTAAATGAAGTAGCTTCAAAACAAAGACCACACCAAGCTTTAAAGGACGGTTAGATCTTCTTCACATGGATCTGTGTGGTCCTATGCGTGTTCAGAGTATCAATGGAAAGAAATATATTCTTGTAATAGTTGATGATTACTCAAGGTACACATGAACTCACTTCTTGAGGTCCAAGGATGAAACACCCGACGTTCTCATCAGCTTCCTTAAATTGATACAACGTGATCTTCAAGCTCAAGTTAAAGTGGTTCGTACTGACAGAGGTACAGAATTTTTGAATTCAAATCTGAGAAAGTATTTTGAATCCGAAGGGATTGAACATGAAACATCTATTGCTCGAACACCCGAACAAAACGGTGTTGTTGAAAGACGAAACCGTACTTTGGTTGAAGCTGCTCGAACATGATTATCCGCTTCAAAACTTCCACTATACTTTTGGGCCGAAGCCGTGTCAACCGCATGCTACACACAAAACCGTTCCTTAATTATCCAAGACACGAAAAGACACCATATCACATAATTCATGATCGAAAACATTCACTCAAACACCTTCATGTCTTTGGATGTACTTGTTACATTATACGAGATGGTGAAAAATTGGATAAGATGAAAGAAAAAGGTGATGCATGTATTCTTGTAGGATATGCAACTCAGTCTAAGGGATATAGAGTATACGAAAAGAGAACAAAATTGATTATCGAGACTATTCACATCCGATTTGATGAATTACAAGAAATGGCACTTGAACAAAACAATTTAAGTCCCGATCCACAACGACAAACAACTTTCGTTCACAACCGCACGGAACTCGGAACTCAAGACCACAGCAATGAACCGTCAAGTTCAAAGCTGGTTCCTGAAAATGTTCCTAGAGCAGATATGACAGTGGATACGACAATTGAAGAGTTGGAATTGCTATATGGACCAATGTATGATGAATATTTCACGGGGGAGAAACAAGTTGTATCGAAGTCTTCCGCTGTCACTCATGATAAGAATGATGATACCGATCATCGTCAACAACCGGATACAACTTCATCTACTTCAACACGGGTTGCTGCAGATTTACCTCCTCAGAATATCACTTCAACAATCGATCCTACAACATCCACAACTACTGTCATTGCTCCAGAGAACACAAATCAAGCAGACAATGCATTATCTGACGAAGACGAATTTATCAACCCATTCGGTACACCGGTACACGAAACTGGAGGGTCTTCTACTCGCCATGTTGATTCGTCAAATATGCATACATTCTATCAACGACATCCTTCAACACATCATTGGACCCGAGATCATCCTTTGGTTCGTGTAATTGGAAACCCTTCACAGCCCGTTCGTACAAGACGACAACTTCACACCGATGGCGATGTTTGTATGTTCGCACTCGCCGTGAGTTTAGCCGAACCGAAAAGCATCAAAGAAGCCATGGCTGATCATGCTTGGATTGAATCGATGACGGATGAACTTCAACAATTTGAAAGACTTAAAGTCTGGGAACTTGTTGACAGACCATACGATGTAACACCATTAAATCTTCGATGGATCTGGAAAAACAAGATGGATGAAGAAAACACGATCATCAAGAATAAATCTTGGCTAGTGGCTAAAGGGTATGGACATAAAGAGGGTATTGATTTTGAAGAATCATTTGCAGCAGTAGCTCGAATGGAACCGGTCAGGATTTTCCTTGCTTATGCTGCACATAAGGGATTCATTGTCTATCAAATGGACGTAAAGACGGCGTTTCTTAACGGTCTGATTGTGGTAAAAATACGACCTTTTAGGAAAAAGACGTAAAAGCGGTAAGTATTTAACAAATGACTTCAGGAAAAATCAAGTGTTAATGACGCTTAATGAAATGAAAGTTCGCTTCCCAATGAGGTATATGTGTGTGAAAAAATTGTTAAATGTTTGTGATTAATGATTGGTTTAGAAGGGGATGAGAAAAGAAAATGACGAAGACGTAAAAATAAAAATTAACAAAAAATCACTACTAGAAAGTTAAAACGTAGAACCTTAAAAACCACAAAAATAAAAATAAATTCTAAAAATTACCAAAAAATCGCCAAAAATCAAATTAAATAAACTAAGAGTTTACCAATGATCAAAACTTTTTCAAAACTTTTAAATAATTAAATATTCAATTTTTAAATGCTAATTAAAGCCCTAAAAATCAAATAAATTATCAAAAAGCCCAAATAAAGATTTTTCAATTGGTAAACCTCTAAAATGGCCTAAAAAGATTAAAAACTATTTTTAGAAATTTCTAAACTAATAAAACTATTTAAAATGATTTAAAAACTATTAAAACTTAAAATAATTATAAAAATTAATCAAAAAGTGATAAAATTATTCTAAAAGTTGCTAAATTCCTATTTTAATGTAATTAACCTAAGAAAAATGTATAAAGTTGGAAAATGTGAAAATTTAAAAATAATAATAAAATAATATTAAAAATCCAAAAATTATAAAAAATTCTAAAAACTTACAAACTAGTTTATTATAACCTAAATAATCAGAAAATCAAAGTGAAAGTACCAGAATACCCCTATTGGGCCCTCAAATGGGCCAAAACCAAAATCAGTCAACCAAATTGGGCTTTTGGGCCCAAAAAGTCAAACTTGGCTCAATTGACTTGGAAAAGCCCTATTTGACTCAAAATTCAATTCTAAGAACAAAAATCTAAATGCCCAAAAGCTGAAAATGAGCTTATCACAGCTTATTTAACACTCAGCTTATTCTTATTGGGCTTTTCAGCCCATTAAGCCATAAGCTAATGCCATAAGCTCTAATTTGACACACAACCTTATTTTGGGATGCTTATGAGATCTGTAAAAAGAATTTTTGAAAAAGCTCACTCAATAAGCCAGAAATAAGCAAAGAAAAATTTTACTAAAAGACAAAATAGTCGTTTTAGAGATTTAGGGCACCTCAGGACTTGATTCAACTTGCAAAAGCTTTCAAATGGACTCAATAAGCAAAATCAATCAACAAAATTCCAATAAGCATAACCAATAAGCCAGAATAAGGACAAATGAACTTATGTAAAAGTCAAAGGAGTTGGTTTTCTAGTCAAACCCTAAAGTCAACCACCCAAATGCTCCAGTATGAACAAATAGGTCAAAATATGAGCACCCTTTACAAAAACAAAGTTGTTGCTGGTTGGAATAAGCTATTATAGCTTAATGATAAGCTGACACCAGTTTTACACTAGCAGTGGCAACCAGCAGGGGAAAGGAGTTCCCACTGCTTTGACTATTTGACCAAGCTTATTTGAGAGTTCTGGTTTGATTCAATTTGAAACAAAGGCACCCTTGTGATCAGTGAATCACAAGGAGTCAATAGCAACAAGAAAATCACAAATTGGTTCACACAATAAGCCACAATAAGCCAAACAGTCACCAGATATGGAAATAAGCAGTTAAGCACTTAATAAGCAGATTTAGCCACAATAAGCCAACCAAACTTAACAGGATGCATACACAAGTTATATAAACTAAGAACAAACACAAAGCAACAAGAATCAAACACTGAATCAAAGTAAATAACAAGATCAAAGCACAAAAAGTTACTGATGAACAATGAACATATGCAGAAACAAGTTTGCTGATATACTTGACACTTGATCCAATTTCAAGCCTCAAATCCTTCTTCCCGGGTGTGATTAACTAAGATTTAGCACTTGTTAGCCCTAGCCTAAGCTTAGATCTAGGTGTCCTCAAAATCCTAGCCAATTTTACCAAGTTTTAAAGATTTTGTAGCCAAATTATGAATCTATGTGTTTCAAACCTTCAAACCTGCAAACATATGAACACTAGCACCTAACAAGCAGATACCAATACTTACTTACACAAAACAAGCACTTAACAAACCACAATCCTAACTTATGCAGTAAACCCAAACACCCTTTAATCTACCACTTAACAAAGGAACTTGTGAATTTTACTAATAACCTACTGATTTTAATGATCAAAAACACTTAAACAATAGCAACTAACACAATCAAACTCAAAAATCACCAGCACAAACACCAATACTCAAAATCAAAGCACCAAATCAAAATCAGTCATAAACATGAAATTTTGAGTGGAATCTTAACAAGGGAGTATACCTGCCTTCCACAACATCCTAGGAAGGCCAGCAATGCTCCTTGGACCTTGTTCAACAACTAGAACAAGACCAAGGTACTTCAATGAAGATGATGCAAACTGCCTTGGTTGATGGTTCAAAGTAGAACCTCAAGGACTTGATGTCTTCAACACAAGCAGCAAACAACTCAACCAAGGGCTCTAATCCCTTCACAAGCTTGGTGTCAACAAGCTTGTAAGAGCTTATAGCTAATGGCCAAGGGTTAGTACACAAAATAAGCCAAAACAGAACCTAGGATTTCAAGGTATTCAAACCTTAAAAACCTTATGAAACAAGACGTGCCTTAACCACAAGATTAAGGTAGGCCTTAACAATCAAATGGAACTCAGAATTAGGCTACTCAAACACCAAACTTTTAATTAAATCAAAAAGAGATTTCACAATTTCAGAAATCCAAATTTTATTTAAACTTAAAAAGGAATTACAAAGATAATAGCCTAAAACTAGAACAAAGGGACTCTCACATGTTGAGGTCTCCTTTTATAGGCAAATGCCTGGCTAAACTATTCACAAACCCTAGAAGTGAAATTCCCTAAATGCCCTAAGTCCTTCTAGACGTTTTCTGAATTTGAGCTATCCAAATTGATCAAGGCTGTTCATTTTAGCTTTGGAATGAAGCAATGAGTCTTGGCTGTTGATTTTGCCACATAGGATTACTTGGAGGGTAAGTTGCATTCTGATTGGGTGACGTGTTGAATGGTAGGGTCTATTGGTGAATGGAGATGAGGGTTTTGTGTGTGGGATGTGATTCTGCATGTGTGAATCACACGTGGGTATGGGTGATTTTGATTTACGCTTTGGTTTAAGTGGAGTAAAAACTGGGTGGATGAAGGTGAATAGTAACTCATTTGATCCGAAATTGGGGGAATGGGATGTGTTTGGCGCATTTTTGGGAGTTCGAATGTTTCAGTGCACAAAAATGGTCCTTCTTCTTCCTTTCTTTTTGCATTTGTGTATAAAAGTCTATCAGCGCCCAAATTCCTTTGTATCAACTTTCACAACTTGACATTTTATGCACAAAACTTTCCAAAAGGTGTATCAAGGGTTATTTTTGGAACTTTTGCATATTTGAAGGACTTATCTTGGACATTTTTTATCTTCAAAGGTCTTCAATGTATCTTTGGCTTGATGAGGGACCATATTTGACAATTTAGAATAGTTGAGGGACTAAACTTGCCATTTCTTCAAAGTTGAAGGACCTTTTGTGTAATTTTGACAAACTTAAGGGACCAAACTTGTAATTAACAATATACAAGGGTTTTAAGTGTCATTTCTTCAATAAATGAGGATCAATCTTGTATGTCTCCAAGTCTTCAAGGGTATTTGTTGAGTATTCCATGATTAGGGCCCGGTTCTTTGTACGGCTTTGTTTCTCGTGTCCGTTTTTCCTTGTAACTTGTGATATTTTGTCTTTTTCACGATATCCATACCTAAAATACACAAGTAAACAAACACAAGCATATATATGGTATATTATGACATTTTTATGCATTTAAAGCCCGAAAAGAACGATGAGATCATGTATATATGCCATCTCATCACTCCCCCATACTAAGCCATTGCCGTGCCCCCACGCAATGCTAGAATAAAGTATCTAAGCATCACCAAAGTTCAATTTTATTAACCTTTATTGAAGAGTAAAAGACTTGCAACATACTACGAAGATGTGTAAAGACATAACATGTGATTTTCATCACAAAAAGTGACTTTTAGGGTCAAAGAATAGAAACAAGTAAATGTCCCTTAGAGTAAACTTCGTCATCCTTGATTGTCATACATTCCATGCTAAGTGCAAAAACGAGATCATTGTTGGTACAAGTCACAATGCTAACACTACTCATACGTCCAAATTGTGTAATACTTTTTCTCCCCGCAATCCTAGTTATTATAAAAGGAAATGGGTTACTAGCATTTTTTATCTATTTGTCATGGATCACAAGTGATTCATATTGACTTATTTGAGTAGTTATTAATCCGAAAGCAAAGTAGCACGATTTGATCAATAGTTAGCCGAAGGACAAAATCTTTTAAAACGGCTTCTCGTGTATCTCCTTAAGTTCATATCTTGGCATAACTTGTTTCACGATTTGAGACCTTTCTCGGACCGATATTTGGCATGTACTTCGTACTTCAAATCTTGGGAAGACGTTCTTGAAATTATTGTCTTCTCTTCATATATTTGGAATTTCTTCACTTGACGTTTTTGAGAGATTCTTCATATTGGACCACGACTTCATCATTTTTCTTCAATCTTTACTTTGGATTTTGATATACAACGATCCGCCTCCTTTTCGGACTTGGATATATTTATCCTCATACCTTGTTAGGGCCTTTTTGGATAGACTTTCTCCATGATCTTTAGGGGAGTAATTGCTTTTCGTCGTGTGTCTCGATCCTTCATATTGATTTAGGAATAATGATACTTCACATCATCTTTGGATCTTTAGCAAAAATAGAGCTCCTCATGCCTTGTTAGGGCCTTTTTGGATAATCGCCAATCTTCGCGTCCCGCTTCAATAAGTTATGCCTTGGCTATGAACTCTATTCAACCCTGAGCAACTTTTAAACGATCTTGCGCTAGAGGCTAAGTAACCTTTAAAATCGTACGACCTTACTTATTGCAATTATGATTTATTCCTAATGCATTGATCTTATGGGAAGAAAAAGCCATAATTAAAAATATATGAGTTTTTGAAAGAACACTTTCGTGTTCTACGTTTAGCATGATCACTTGTCTAACTCTATCATCTCTCGTTCTTCACTATATAAAGACCTCTAATTAAAGAGACTCGTGAATACTTAGCCATGCAAGTCAAAATTAAGCCAAATTTGGATTAGCTTTCATTAAGACTATATCAAATCAAAGTTTTGGGTTTTCAAGCCACCTATAGGATCTTGCACTTTCTTGGACTTTTTCAAGTTTAGAGAATGCGTTTTATAGTTCCCTTGATAAGTGACTTTCTTGGATCAATTATAGGAACTTGCGAAAAGTTCTTGTTCTTAACCCGAATGAATTAAGACCTTCGCGTTTTAAAGTTCCCTATATAAAAGTCTAGCAAAACTTGAATTGAGCGGGTTAAGGAATGTAAATGGCTCCAAATGCCCATCAAGTCAAAAATTAACTCTTATTCTACCCAACGGAAAATATACATTCGTGTCTTAAAAACACTTATGAAAACTAAGAAAAAATTTAAAATTTGGCCATTTTCAGCCTTATTAGCAAAACAAAACATTGAAAATTGGGAAAGCGTGAGGGCGTAGCAAAGCAAGTACCTATTCACCCCCCATACTAAAATTAACCATTGTCCTCAATGTTTCGAGTCTAAAGGTGGAGCACCCCCATACTAAAGACGAAGAGTCGAATGCTTAAGATCTAGCATGGAAAGGGTGATCAACAATATATCTAAAGCCGTTTATTAAGTATGCTAAAAGATAATTGTTAGAACAATAAAGGATATGTCATGAATTCGTGAAAAACTTCTTCAAACGAACGATGGAGGCTCACGTAAACGAACACGAGAGTCTTCAATCGTAGACGATGATGATGATCTAGAAAACACAATCACAAACAACCACGAGACAACGAGTTGAAAGGGTACAAGTCCCCTTATTAGTGAATAGTGAGCATAAAGGATAAGCATGGGATCTCCCCCAAGAGGCACCTCGTTTTTGATTACCGAGTCATGAGCTCGACTCGATCCCCTCATACTAATTATCATTGGGGAAGGTGACTTGGTCGAGGGCAACCATTGAAGGAATTTCCCCACCAAAGTAGTGCTTAAGCCTATGTCCATTCACCTTGAAATTAGGACCATCATCTTGAGCTAGCTCAATGGTCCCATAAGGAAACACTTGTGTAATGGTGAACGGACCCGACCAACGAGATTTCAATTTTCCGGAAAATATCTTAAGACGAGGGTTAAAAAGCAACACTTGATCACCAACGTTAAAAACCCGGTTTTTAATCTTTGAATCATGAAACTTTTTAGTCTTTTCTTTAAAAATTAATGAGTTTTCATAAGCATTATCTCTTAATTCATCCAATTCATTCAATTGTATTTTCCGGTGATCTCCCGCGGTCTTCAAGTCAAAGTTTGCATGCTTAAGGGCCCAATATGCCTTGTGCTCCAATTCAATGGGCAAGTGACAATTCTTCCCATAGACTAACTTATAAGGAGTGCAATCGATAGGTGTCTTATAAGCGTTCCTAAAGGCCCATAAAGCGTCATCGAGTTTGTCGGACCATGAAGCACGGTTTTCTCCAATTGACCTCTCTAAAATCCTCTTCAAAGCTCGGTTCGAAACCTCGACTTGCCCACTCGTTTGCGGGTGATAAGCCGTAGAAAGACGATGAGTAACTCCATATTTATTTAGAACCTTTTCGAATTGGTCATTATAAAAATGGGTTCCACGATCGCTTATAATAGCACGAGGGGTTCTGAACCGAGAGAATAGTTGCTTCAAAAACTTCACTACCACACGAGCATCATTAGTAGGCAAAGCCTTAGCTTCCACCCACTTAGAAAGGTAGTCCACCGCGACGAGGATATATTTGTTGCCATGAGACGATGGGAACGACCCCATAAAGTCTATTCCCCATATGTCGAAAATCTCACACACTTGAATTATGTTTTGCGGCATTTCATCACGTTGAGACGATTTTCCTTGACGTTGGCACGAATCACATGACTTTACAAGTGCGTGTGCATCACGATAGATAGAAGGCCAAAAGAAACCGGCATCGAACACTTTCTTAGCCGTGAGATTAGCACCGTGGTGACCACCCGTGGGTCCCTCGTGACAAGCTCTAAGGATATTAGAAGCTTCGGCACCAAACACACAACGTCGAACGAGTTGATCCGCACAAATTCGAAAGAGATAAGGGTCGTCCCAAAAATAGAACTTGACGTCACGAAAGAATTTTCGTTTTTGTTGTGTCGTCATACCCTTGATTATGAAATTGCCCGCATGGTAATTTGCAATGTCGGCAAACCATGGGGTGGTGTCTTTAGAATTCACTACACCGAGAGTCTCAAGAGGAAATGTTTCGGTAATTTCCTTGTTCTCGAAAACATCTTTGTGAGGATCTTCTAGACGAGAGAGATGATCGGCCGCTAGATTCTCGGCTCCTTTTTTGTCAAGCACGGTGACATCAAATTCTTGGAGGAGGAGCATCCAACGAAGCAATCTCGGCTTAGCATCTTGCTTAGCTAAGAGATACTTGATAGCCGAATGGTCGGTATACACGATGCTTTTAGTCAAGACGAGATAAGGTCGGAATTTCTCAAAAGCATAGACCACGGCAAGGAATTCCTTTTCCGTTGTGGTGTACTTTAATTGAGCCTCGGTCATCGTATTACTAGCATAATGGATAGGACGGAAATGCTTGTCATAACGTTGCCCTAAGACGGCCCCTATAGCATAATTACTTGCATCGCACATGATTTCAAAGGGTAATTCCCAATTAGGAGCAACAAGAATGGGAGCTTCGGTAAGTTTCCTTTTGAGAGTTTCGAAAGCCTTAACACAATCCTCATTGAAGTTAAAAGGAGCATCCTTCTCGAGAAGGTGTGTCATAGGACGAGAGATTTTCGAAAAGTCCTTGATGAAACGACGATAAAAGCCCGCGTGGCCTAGGAAACTCCTAACTCCCTTAACGGTTTTGGGATGAGGTAACTTGGCGATGACGTCTACCTTAGCTTTATCGACCTCAATCCCCGCCTTCGACACTTTATGTCCTAAGACGATTCCTTGTTTACATATAAAATGACATTTTTCCCAATTAAGCACAAGATTGGTTTCTTCACAACGTTTTAACATTTGCTCGAGATTAGATAAACATGACGTGAACGAATTACCAAATACCGAGAAGTCATCCATAAACACTTCCATCGACTTCTCGATCATATCGTGAAAAATTGCCATCATACACCGTTGAAACGTACCGGGTGCATTACAAAGTCCGAAAGGCATCCTACGATAAGCGAACGTTCCATAAGGACACGTAAAAGTAGTCTTCTCTTGATCACGAGGGTCGATAGGGATTTGAAAATAACCGGAAAAACCATCTAAAAAACAAAAGAATTCATTTCCCGCTAGTCGCTCCAACATTTGATCCATGAAGGGCAAAGGAAAGTGGTCTTTACGAGTGGCGTCATTTAACTTTCGGTAGTCAATACACACCCTCCAACCGGTCACAACACGAGTGACTCGTTGTTCTCATTAGGCACAACGGTCATTCCTCCCTTTTTAGGGACACAATGGATTGGGCTCACCCATGGGCTATCAGATATAGGATAAATCATTCCCGCGTCAAGGAGTTTAAGGACCTCCTTTTTAATGACATCGTGAATTTTGGGATTCACCCTTCTTTGACTTTGAATTGCGGGTTTGTAGTCCTCCTCCATTAAAATCTTGTGAGTACAAAATTTTGGGTAAATACCCTTAATGTCGGATATTTTCCACGCAATTGCCCCTTTGTGAGCCATAAGAACTTTCAAGAGCTCGGTTTTTTCATCATTAGCAAGATCTTTTGCAATAATAACCGGCAACTTGTCATCACCTTCGAAGAATGCGTATTCAAGGTGAGAAGGAAGATCTTTCAATTCAAGGATAGGTGGTTCCTCGATTGAAGATTTTGGTTCAACACTCATAACTTCCATCAGCGAAAGAAATGGTGGAATAGAAGTATCATCACTAATCAACACCTCATCTTCATTGTCGATTTCAATTGAAGTGAGATCGCCTCCTTGGAATGGAGTGAGATTTGGTGTGGAATTAGCTAGAATCGGATCCAAAATAGTGGGATTGCCACTTGACGAGCTATCGGAAAAACCTAACACTTCTTGTGAAAACTCATCGCAAACCACATCAACGATGTCAATGTGATTGATGGTAGCGATTGCATAAACATGAGAAGGTTTCGAGTTTTGAGTAGCGTTTATAACAAGTTCCTCTTCGTTGAATCTCAAAGTGATAGTTCTCGCATGAACATCGATAAGCGATCTCGAAGTGTCTAAAAATGAACGACCTAAAATTAGAGGAACTTGAGGATCCGCGGGGATGTCAACTACTATAAAATCAACGGGATAGTAGAACTTCCCCACTTTCACGAAAACATCTTCGGCTACTCCACATGCCATAATCGTAGAATGATCGGCCATCTCGATGGACATGTTCGAAGGAATGAGAGCCGGAAGCAAAAGCGATTTCCAAATGGAAAATGGCATCAAATTAATGCTCGCACCAAGATCGGCCAAGAGGCATTCTTTCATATCTTGTATGTCACAAGGAATGAGAAACTTTCCGGGATCACCAACTTTTTCCGGTATGCGGTTAAGATAAACCGAAGAAAAATTAGCAAGCTTTGAAAGCTTTTCCTTATCGCTCATCATACTTTTAAAAGTGGAAGCGAAACGAGGCATATACAACAACGTGTCGGCTAAACTCACATCAAAATGCACTTGTTGAAACATTTTTATAAAAAGCTCGATTTGTTGTTTGTTACGTTCTTGCAACTTCTCTTTGTTTCGTCTCGAAGGGTAGGGTAAAGGTGGTGTGGGTTGGTCATTAGGCAACGGCCTTGGAAACTCGGGTTCCACAATTGGTATTGGTTCAACCGTAGGTGAGGTTTGAGTGGTACTTCGTGGGATTGTAATATGCTCCTTTTCGACCATCACCTCCGGTTCTTTCTCGATTTCCTTCTCCGTAGAAGTACTTGGACGAGAGATTGGTTCCTTGAAAGTTTTACCACTTCGTGTAGTAATAACCTTCATTTCTCCCTTCGGGTTTGCAATGGTATCACTAGGAAGACCACCCGAGGAAGAGGGTTTACACATGATTGCTTCAAACATCTTAGCCATTCGGTCCTCAAATTTTGATTGCCTAGCATCCGCTTTTAATAACTCTTGCTTAATCTCATGTTGTCCTAATTCCATCTTTTGTTGATTTTGTTGAAGACATTGGACATTTCCTTCCATTTTGTTTGCATGAGTTTTAAGTTCATTAGCAAGTTCATTTTTTAGCTCGTTTTTCAACTCGGATCTTAAGCTAATCATCTCACGTTGCATGTTATCAAATTTAGCGTCATTTGCTTTAGCATAATCCAAAAATTCTCCTTGCAAATTTTTAGTGTGAGCATTTTGAAAACCTTGTGTAGTGTTTTGAAAACCACGGTTTTGATTTTGATTAGAAATTTGTCCATTCCCATTTTGATAATTCCCCTTGTTGTAATTGCGTGAATTGCCTTGGTAATTACCTTGGTTGTTGTTTCGATAATTGTTAACATTTTGGTTTAGTGGAGCTTGATTTTGGTGGGAACCTTGACCGTTTTGGTTGTAAGTTCCCGTTGCTACATAAGCACTCGAAGTGTTACCATCCGCGGTAATGCACTCGGAAAGATCATGAGCTCCCCCACAAGACAAACAACTCTTAGCAACCGCTTTAACCGAAGCGGAATTGGAAGCTTCTTGAGCCTTCCAATGGGACATTAGATTAGCAAATCTATCAAAAAACCGATTTTCCTCATTAGCTTCATCATGTAAGGCATTAATGCTTCGAGACGATTGTGACGAAGATGACGAACCCATATTGGCAACACTAGGTGTGTTACGAGGGTTATAAACCTTAGATCTATTTTCAATGATTTGTAAAGCCTCATTTGTCGTCTGGCACAAAAAATTACCACCCGCGGCGGCATTCAAATAATCTCGTTCATGATCATTAAGCCCATTATAAAAAGTATCAACTTGATGCAATTCCGTAAAATCATGGTGTGGACATTCATGTAACATTTCTTTAAAGCGTTCCCATGCCATTGAAAAACTTTCATTATTTCTTTGCACAAATCGCGAAATCTCATTTTTCAAGTGTGTTGTTTTAGATGGTGGAAAAAACTTGTTCACAAACTTAGAAACGAGATCGGCCCATGTCAAAATCGAATTTGGCGGTTCTTTCTCGAGCCAAATTTTTGCGGGTCCATCCAACGAGTATGGAAACAACATCATCTTAATGGCGTCATGTGGAACATCCTTAAACTTGCTAGTGGCGGTGAGATGGTTAAAATTCCTAATGTGATAATGCGGGTTGTCTTTCTCGTGACCTCTAAACTTATTTGCTTGCAACATCGACATTAAACCCGTCTTAATCTCGAAATTCTCCGCAAGGATGGCGGAAATCACAATAGCCTCTCCAAAACCCTCGGTGGGTGCTTGTAGCAACTCCATCATAGTACGATTAGCCATGACGACTTCTTGTTCTACAATAGGTTCAACAATTGGAAGTTCTTCAACAATCAACGTCTCTTGATTGGCTTGCTTTTGAAGTCGTTTACGAGCTCGTTTTGCTTGATTACGAGTGATCATAAACTTCACGAAGAATGGGAGGTGAGCAAAGAAGATTCTTTTTGGGTGTTTTGCGAATTTTCAATTTTTTTGTGTTTTTGATGATATTTAATTTTTTTGGATTTTGGTGTATCTTCGTAGACAACAATCTACAAAATCTCTCCTCGAATCAAACTCTTGATTAAAGAAGCCTCAAAGGAATGAAAACGATCACGTGGAGTGAACGCCTTCGAATGACTTTAGAACTTTGGTGAAAATCAAATTGTTCAAGAGGGTTTAATCACAAAGAAACCAAACAAATATAGTATACGTAATAATACTTTGGGCGGCAAAACCCTCGATTAGCCTTCAATCTCAAAATACTCACAAGCAAGCGGGGAAACGAGGCGGCGCGAAGCACTTAAGAGCCTTTTTCCTTAGGGTATATTTTATAATACCCGCTTTATACCCACCATATAGTTTGTATCTTTTAAAATCAAGCTTCACGAAAGTATTTATCTATTTTTGCCTTTTCTTTTTGTTTGAGATTCGAATACAATAATTGAGTGATGAAATCCCAATTAAGGTTGTGTTTTCACACTTTTGGAGATATTGTGAATTTATTGTGATACTTAATACAATATAGTAATAATATTTGTACAAGAAAAACCAAGAAAACCGATAATACGTATTAGTAGAGTTCTACTAATACAAATACTATATAAGGTTAATATTAAAAACAACAATACAAATTAATCACGACACACCTCCCCGGCAGCGGCGCCAAAATGATTGTGGTAAAAATACGACCTTTTAGGAAAAAGGCGCAAAAGCGGTAAGTATTTAACAAATGACTTCAGGAAAAATCAAGTGTTAATGACCCTTAATGAAATGAAAGTTCGTTTCCCAAGGAGGTATATGTGTGTGAAAAAATTGTTAAATGTTTGTGATTAATGATTGGATTAGAGGGATGAGAAAAGAAAATGACGAAGACGTAAAAATAAAAATTAACAAAAAATCACTACTAGAAAGTTAAAACGTAGAACCTTAAAAACCACAAAAATAAAAATAAATTCTAAAAATTACCAAAAATTCACCGAAAATCAAATTAAATAAACTAAAAGTTTACCAATGATCAAAACTTTTTCAAACCTTTTAAATAATTAAATATTCAATTTTTAAATGCTAATTAAAGCCCTAAAAATCAAATAAATTATCAAAAAGCCCAAATAAAGATTTTTCAATTGGTAAACCTCTAAAATGGCCTAAAAAGATTAAAAGCTATTTTTAGAAATTTTTAAACTAATAAAAACTATTTAAAATGATTTAAAAACTATTAAAACTTAAAATAATTATAAAAATTAATCTAAAAGTGATAAAATTATTCTAAAAGTTGCTAAATTCCTATTTTAATGTAATTAAACTAAGAAAAATGTAAAAAGTTGGAAAATGTGAAATTTTAAAAATAATAATAAAATAATATTAAAAATCCAAAAATTATAAAAAATTCTAAAAACTTACAAACTAGTTTATTATAACCTAAATAATCAGAAAATCAAAGTGAAATTACCAGAATACCCCTATTGGGCCCTCAAATGGGCCAAAACCAAAATCAATCAACCAAATTGGGCTTTTGGGCCCAAAAAGTCAAACTTGGCCCAATTGACTTGGAAAAGCCCTATCTGACTCAAAATTCAATTCTAAGAACAAAACTCTAAAGGCCCAAAAGCTGAAAATGAGCTTATCACAGCTTATTTAACACTCAGCTTATTCTTATTGGGCTTTTCAGCCCATTAAGCCATAAGCTAATGCCATAAGCTCTAATTTGACACACAACCTTCTTTTGGGATGCTTATGAGATCTCTAAAAAGAATTTTTTAAAAAGCTCACTCAATAAGCCAGAAATAAGCAAAGAAAAATTTCACTAAAAGACAAAATAGTCGTTTTAGAGATTTAGGGCACCTCAGGACTTGATTCAACTTTCAAAAGCTTTCAAATGGACTCAATAAGCAAAATCAATCAACAAAAATCCAATAAGCACAACCAATAAGCCAGAATAAGCACAAATGAACTTATATAAAAGTCAAAGGAGTTGGTTTTCTAGTCAAACCCTAAAGTTAACCACCCAAATGCTCCAGTATGAACAAATGGGTCAAAATATGAGCACCTATTACAAAAACAAAGTTTTTGCTGGTTGGAATAAGCTATTATAGCTTAATGATAAGCTGACACCAGTTTTACACTAGCAGTGGCAACCAGCAGGGGAAAGGAGTTCCCACTGCTTTGACTTTTTGACCAAGCTTATTTGAGAGTTCTGGTTTGATTCAATTGGAAACAAAGGCACCCTTGTGATCAGTGAATCACAAGGAGTCAATAGCAACAAGAAAATCACAAATTGGTTCACACAATAAGCCACAATAAGCCAAACAGTCACAAGATATGCACCAGATATGGAAATAAGCAGTTAAGCACTTAATAAGCAGATTTAGCCACAATAAGCAAACCAAACTTAACATGATGCATACACAAGTTATATAAACTAAGAACAAACACAAAGCAACAAGAATCAAACACTGAATCAAAGTAAATAACAAGATCAAAGCACAAAAAGTTACTGATGAACAATGAACATATGCAGAAACAAGTTTGCTGATATACTTGACACTTGATCCAATTTCAAGCCTCAAATCCTTCTTCCCTGGTGTGATTAACTAATATTTAGCACTTGTTAGCCCTAGCCTAAGCTTAGATCTAGGTGTCCTCAAAATCCTAGCCAATTTTACCAAGTTTTAAAGATTTTATGGCCAAATTATGAATCTATGTGTTTCAAACCTTCAAACCTGCAAACATATGAACACTAGCACCTAACAAGCAGATACCAATACTTACTTACACAAAACAAGCACTTAACAAACCACAATCCTAACTTATGCAGTAAACCCAAACACCCTTTAATCTACCACTTAACAAAGGAACTTGTGATTTTAACTAATAACCTACTGACTTTAATGATCAAAAACACTTAAACAATAGCAACTAACACAATCAAACTCAAAAATCACCAGCACAAACACCAATACTCAAAATCAAAGCACCAAATCAAAATCAGTCATAAACATGAAATTTTGAGTGGAATCTTAACAAGGGATTATACCTGCCTTCCACAACATCCTTGTAAGGCCAGCAATGCTCCTTGGACCTTGTTCAACAACTAGAACAAGACCAAGGTACTTCAATGAAGATGATGCAAACTGCCTTGGTTGATGGTTCAAAGTAGAACCTCAAGGACTTGATGTCTTCAACACAAGCAGCAAACAACTCAACCAAGGGCTCTAATCCCTTCACAAGCTTGGTGTCAACAAGCTTGTAAGAGCTTATAGCTAATGGCCAAGGGTTAGTACACAAAATAAGCCAAAACAGAACCTAGGATTTCAAGGTATTCAGACCTTAAAAACCTTATGAAACAAGACATGCCTTAACCACAAGATTAAGGTAGGCCTTAACAATTAAATGGAACTCATAATTAGGCTACTCAAACACCAAACTTTTAATTAAATCAAAAAGAGATTTCACAATTTCAGAAATTCAAATTTTATTTAAACTTAAAAAGGAATTACAAAGATAATAGCCTAAAACTGGAACAAAGGGACTCTCACATGTTGAGGTTTCCTTTTATAGGCAAATGCCTGGCTACACTATTCACAAACCCTAGAAGTGAAATTCCCTAAATGCCCTAAGTCCTTCTAGACGTTTTCTGAATTTGAGCTGTCCAAATTGATCAAGGCTGTTCATTTTAGCTTTGGAATGAAGCAATGAGTCTTGGCTGTTGATTTTGCCACATAGGATTACTTGGAGGGTAAGTTGCATTCTGATTGGGTGACGTGTTGAATGGTGAGGTCTATTGGTGAGTGGAGATGAGGGTTTTGTGTGTGGGATGTGATTCTGCATGTGTGAATCACACGTGGGTATGGGTAATTTTGATTTACCCTTTGGTTTAAGTGGATTAAAAACTGGGTGGATGAAGGTGAATAGTAACTCATTTGATCCGAAATTGGGGGAATGGGATGTGTTTGGCGCATTTTTGGGAGTTTGAATGTTTCAGTGCACAAAAATGGTCCTTCTTCTTCCTTTCTTTTTGCATTTGTATATAAAAGTCTATCAGCGCCCAAATTCCTTTGTATCAACTTTCACAACTTGACATTTTATGCACAAAACTTTCCAAAAGGTGTATCAAGGGTTATTTTTTGAACTTTTGCATATTTGAAGGACTGATCTTGGACATTTTTAATCTTCAAACGTCTTCAATGTATCTTTGGCTTGATGAGGGACCATATTTGACAATTTAGAATAGTTGAGGGACTAAACTTGCCATTTCTTCAAAGTTGAAGGACCTTTTGTGTAATTTTGACAAACTTAAGGGACCAAACTTGTAATTATCAATATACAAGGGTTTTAAGTGTCATTTCTTCAATAAATGAGGATCAATCCTGTATGTCTCCAAGTCTTCAAGGGTATTTGTTGAGTATTCCATGATTACGGCCCGGTTCTTTGTACGGCTTCGTTTCTCGTGTCCGTTTTTCCTTGGAACTTGTGATCTTTTGTCTTTTTCACGATATCCATACCTAAAATACACAAGTAAACAAACACAAGCATATATATGGTATATTATGACATTTTTTATGCATTTAAAGCCCGAAAAGAACGATGAGATCATATATAAATGCCATCTCATCACGGTCCTTTGAAGGAAGAAGTATATGTCACGTAGCTGGAAGGATTCGTCAATCCTCATTATCCTGACAAGGTGTATCATCTACACAAAGCACTATATGGACTCAAGCAAGCTCCAAGGGCATGGTACGACGAGCTCTCGAAATTTCTGGTCTCCAAAGGTTTCTCAAAAGGTTCCATTGATTTAACTTTGTTTACTTATAAATATGGGGATGACATTTTGCTTGTGCAAATTTATGTTGATGACATTATTTTTGGGTCTACAAAGCCAAAACTTTCAAAATGGTTTGAAAAAGTAATGCACAGCAGATTTGAAATGTCTATGATGGGCGAACTAAAATTCTTTCTAGGAATTCAAGTTTACCAATCCCCAAGTGGTATCTTTATTTACCAAGCTAAGTATTGTCAAGAGATAATCACAAAGCATGGTATGACATCATGTGACCCCGTTGGGACACCATTATCAACCACATTCCTAGATGCTGATATGGAGGGATTACCCATAGATCAAACGAGATATCGTTCCATGATCGGGTCCCTCATGTACTTGACAGCAAGCAGACCTGATATTCATCATGCTACATGTTATTGTGCACGATATCAAGCACGACCCACTGAAAATCACCTCAAGGAGGTTAAACGGATCTTTCGGTACCTTAAGAATACCATTCACATGGGACTCTGGTATCCGAGGGAAACTGGTTTCTTTTAACGGCCTATTCAGATTCTGATCATGCAGGGTGTCTTGATACACGTAAAAGTACTTCTGGTGGTGCACAATTTCTAGGTCAAGACAAGCTTGTGGGATGGTCTTCCAAGAAGCAGGATTGCACGTCACTTTCATCAGCCGAAGCGGAGTATGTGTCTCTATCTACGTGTTGTGCTCAAGTTCTTTGGATGAGAACACAACTCACGGATTATGGCTTCCATTTTGATAAAGTACCTATGTACTGTGACTCAAAGTCGGCCATAGCCATCTCCTGCAATCCGGTACAACATTCCCGCACGAAGCACATTGATGTCAGATATCACTTCATAAAGGAACAAGTTGAAAAGGGTATTGTTGAATTATACATTGTTGGAACTGATTACCACTTAGCTGACTTGTTTACAAAAGCTCTTTCGAAAGAGAGGTTTGCGTATCTAGTTAGGCAAATTGGTATGAGATGTTTGACTCCAGCAGAACTGGAGATTCTGGCAAAGAAGCCTGCTTGATTCATCTATCAAACATCTACCTATAAATATTAATGAAAAAGAAAAATACAAAATTAAAAAAATCTTTGATAATCCAAAAATATTCTTCTCGACATGTCTTTCAGTATCGATAATATGGACGTACCTAGCAATGTCGCTCAATAACGACACGGGTGTGTACATAAAGCTCGTATGAAAGTTGTAGATATTTTTCAAAACATGTCATTTCTATCTTTTCAAAAGGAAATTGTCTATTTTGGACAATATTTCCAACAACTGGTAGAGCAATCTATCTTGGGTTGAGCTTGTCACAAAACATTCAACGTTTTGAGCTCAACACAATGTCTTGTAATCACTTTCAGATTGCAACCCGGAACTATATTCACGGGGGAGTGTATGATTTCGTGCTCTTACCCTTAGCAAAAGAAGTTAAATATTCTTACACTTGAGTGGATTCGTCAAGACATTCAAAGTCTATGAACTCAAGTTTATGCTTTAGAAAAACCTTTTCGACAAAAAGAATGGATTTTTCAAAAAGCGTTGAACACAATTTTTTCAACAATTTCTCAATGATATTCAAAATCTTTCAAAAATTGTGTGTTCAACAACTCCTATCCTCAAAAGTTTAATGTAGATCAAATCCTCGTAATGATAATTCCATTGGATCAATTTTTGAGGGGGAGCGTTACAAAATTCATGCTAAGTTTGACACATCTTTCTCCCGAAGACTTTCAAGACTATTTTTTCAAATATATTTTAATCAAATTTGGTATCTCTAAAATCAAACGATTTTATATATTAGAGATAGGGGAGACAATGTGATTAAAATGTGATCGAAAGACTCAAGCACTCATGGTTACGATCAAATACCCACAACATCTTTAATTCACGACGTTATTGGTGTCAAAAGGGTGGTTAGGTTTAAGTCCTATGATCCAACTAGAACCGGAGGGATCTTCTCAGGGACAATCCAATAGATTATTAGAAGTCCTTAGGAAAGATGGAGTATAATGTGAACGTAGTTGAATGCCGACTAAGTACTGATGATAACACTGGAACAATCACAACAAGGTGCTATTAATGATGTCTTGGTAAGCATTGAAGGGGTTGAAGAATGAAAAATAAATGTAAGGATAAAGGGTCTAAAGGAAGAAGCCCTCCATACAACTTCGGCAGAAACCGGGTCAACTCATCATGAAGACAATCTCATCATGGACCCAGTGATGTGAAGCACAACCCTTTCCTAGCTATTCAGGCTTCTCTCAAAAGAAGTTTGTTTTATTGTCAGGGAGATCAACACGACTTCTATTGACTTTCTCACTCCGAGATAGTTGATATTGAACAGGTGGCATCTGCTCCAGCCTCCGACCACTAAAAGTGCACAAATAGAGGCTAGAGCCAAGAGATCAATCAAATCTCGTTAGGACACACGGATGAAGATCAAGAGAGTCCTACGCTATATCCTTGTGATATTGCTAGAACACTCAAAGTGATACTACTTTGTATTCACAATGATGAGTGGAAATCCTTCCAGTGTTAACATCAAACAGCACTGCGGTAGGTCATATGCAAGGTTCTTTATGAAATGAACATATGTAAAACTGAAAAGCAACAGTGGTTTGATATCGAATTGATTCAAACTCGTTTCAGGTTTCTACGCAATATCTTTATGGTCTTGCCAGAACATTCAGAGTGATATTCATTAATATTCACAGTGACGAATGGAAATCCTTCTAGCGTCAACATCAAACAGCGCTACGGTAGGTGACTTGTGAGATTCTTATGAATCAAACTTGTGTCAACTGGAAAGCAACAATGGTAATATTCTTAATGAATCAAACTTGTTCCAGGAATTTGAATTGACGACTTTAATCAAGCGGATATTTATCCAATTGATTCACTCTTTATGTTCGCAGTCTTGCTTTGAGACGGTCGAGTAAAGAGAACGACTAGTACTGCCGCGAAACCCTGTCAAGGAGATTCTTAATTGAATCTACCTAATAACAGGTACGGTATTTAATATCGTATAACGGTCTTCACCGATCGGAGGTAAAACGCTACCGATTTAGGACAAATGTCAAAGCCATTCAGTCCGTGTCTATGTTTTGTCTCGAGAAGGTGGCGTCACGGTGTACTCAGTAAAGTCAAAGATTCAAAACCACATATTCAGGCCCAAAGACTTATTCAACAATTAAAAGTGTGAGCATGTGGATAAAGACACAAGATCGCAAGATGGCAAAGACAAGTCAAGGATGATTTGAAGATCTCAAGATAAAAGACAAAGTCAAAAGACAACGAAAAAGGCTCAAAGATCACAGCATGAAGGAACAACACTACTATTACACGTTCAAGACTCATTTATGACGAAATTCATAAGTCTCCATTGGAATCCAAATATCAAAGAGGAATGACCTCACATTGGGGGAGATTGTTAGCCTCAAAATATTGAGTCAAACAAGAATGTTCGGTCATAGGTTTCTATTGTAATATTTATTAGAACGATGTAATAGGTAGGTAATTAGTCGTGGTTCACGGGCTTGGATTTAAAGTAATTAAAGTCTAAAAGACAAGCCCGGCCTAACATATAGCCCATTAAAGCCCGCATGTGGGTGGACTATATATATTACCCTCCTAGCATGTTAGGAGGGTGGATGGTCATTTGTAACAATTTTTTTTTCCTAATCTAAGATTCACCGAATTAATCACCTCTCTCTCTACTTTCTCTCACTACTTTCTCTCTCTAGGAATCCATCTCTTTTCATCTATTTTCTATCACTAATCATCTAATTATATGGGACAACAGCGTTGAACACAATTTTTTCAAGAATTTCTCAATGATCATTCAAAATCTTTCAAAAATTGTGTGTTCAATAACTCCCATCCTCAAAAAGCGAAATGTGGATCATATCCTCACAATGACAATACAATTGGATCAATTTGTGAGGGGGAGCATTTCAACTTCATGTAAAGATTAACACATCTTTCTCCTGGAGATTTTCAAGACTATTTTTCAAAATATATTTTAATCAAATTTGGTATCTCTAATATCAAAAGATTTTATATATTAGAGATAGGGGAGAAAATGTGATTAAAATGTGATCTATTTTGCAAGACTCGTGCACTTTAACTCTTACCTACATGTGCGAAACACTTTCGATTATCGATGCACATGTGAAGGGGGAGCTTTTCCGAAACGACAAAACTAGCAAGGTGTTAAATGTCTTTTCAAACACTTTGTTATTCATGATTACGATCAAATACCCACAACATCTTTAATTCATGACGTTATTGGTGTCAAAAGGGTGGTTAGGTCTAAGTCCTATGATCCAACCAGAATCAGAGGGATATTCCCAGGGACAATCCAATAGATTATTAGAATTCCTTAGGAAAGATGGAGTAGAATGTGAACGTAGCAGAATGTCGACTAAGTACTGATGTTAGCACTGGCACAATCACAACAAGGTGCTAGTGATGATGTCTTGGTAAGCATTGAAGGGGTTGAAGAATGAAAAAGAAATGTAAGGATAAAGGGTGTAAAGAAAGAAGCCCTCCATACAACTTAGGCAGAAACCGGGTCAACACATCATGAAGACAACTCATCATGGACCCAGTGATGTATGCACAACCCTTTCCTAGCTACTCAGGCTTCTCTCAAAAGAAGTTTGTTTTATTTTCACAGAGAACAACATGACTTCTATTGACTTTCTCACTTCGAGATAGTTGATATTGAATAGGTGGCATCTGCTCCAGCCTCCGACCACTAAGAGTGCACAAATCGAGTCTAGAGCTAAGAGATCAATCAAATCTCGTTAGGACACACGAATGAAGATCAAGAGAGTCCTATGATATATCCTTTTGATATTGCTAGAACACTCAGAGTGATGCTACTTAGTATTCACAATGATGAGTGGAAATCCTTACAGTGTTAACATCAAACAGCACTGCGGTAGGTCATATGCAAGATTCTTTATGAATTGAACATGTGTAAAACTGAAAAGCAACAGTGGTTTGATTCTGAATTGATTTAAACTCGTTTCAGGTTTCTACACAATATCTTTATGGTCTTGCTAGAACGTTCAGAGTGATATTCATTAATATTCATAGTGATGAATGGAAATCCTTCTAGCGTCAACATCAAATAGCGCTACGGTAGGTGACTTGCGAGATTCTTTATGGATCAAGCTTGTGTCAACTGGAAAGCAACAATGGTAAGATTCTTTAAGAATCAAACTTGTTCCAGTAATTTGAATTGACGACTTTAATCAAGCGGATATATATCCAATTGATTCACTCATTATGTTCGCAGTCTTGCTTTGAGATGGTCGAGTAAAGAGAACGTCTAGTACATCCGCGAAACCCTGTCAAGGAGATTCTTAAGTGAATCTACCTATCACAGGTACGATATTTAATATCGTATAACGGTATTCACCGACCGGAGGTAAAACGCTACCAATTTAGGACGAATGTCAAAGCCATTCTGTCCGCGTCTATGTTTTGTCTCAAGAAGGTGGGGTAACGGTGTACTCAGCAAAGTCAAAGATTCAAAACCACATTCTCATGCCTAAAGACATATTCGACAAATAATAGTGTGAGCATGTGGATGAAGACAAAAGATCGCAAGATGGCAAAGACAAGTCAAGGATGATTTGAAGATCTCAAGATCAAAAAGACAAAGTCGAAAGACAATGACAAAGGCTCAAAGATCACAACATGAAGGAAAAAGACTACTATTACACGTTCAAGACTTATTTATGGCGAGATTAGTAATCTCTACAAATTTCCTAAATGACCAAGGTTTATGACCTCTCATTGGGGGAGATTGTTAGCCTCAAAATATTGAGTCAAACAAGGATGATCGGTCATAGGTTTATTATGTATCGTATTTTAGAACGTTGTAATAGGTAGTAGGTTAGTCATGTTTTACGGGCTCAACTTTAAGCTAAAGTTCATTCATAAGTAACTAAAGCCTAAAGGAAAGCCCGACCCATGTAGTATAGTCCATACAAGCCCACATGTAGGGGACTATAAATACCCTTCCTAGCATGTTAGGAAGGGTGTTGGTTCATTTTATTCTCTCTCACTTAATCTAACATTCACCTAGTTCCAACCAATCTTCTCTCTACTTTCTCTCACCAATTTCTCTCTCTAGAATTCATCTACTTCATCTATTTTCTTTCTTTCTTCCTTGCTTAATCATCACAAATATATGGGACAACACACATGAAGTACGGTAAGTGGAATACTCATGGAATACAGTTCGTAGAGTACACGTGGAATACGGTACCTGGCGTACACATGGAATTCGGTACATGGAGTACACATGGAATTCGGTACATAGAGTACACATGGAATTCGGTACATAGAGTACACATGGAATTCAAATGAGATGATCGATACGGGTTTCAACCATTTAACAAGATCAAAGGAAGGTATCTGGTTAAACGGTCTGAGGACCAAACTGAAGACTGTAACATAATGACCTAACTATTCTAGCCTAGACATAATTCCGGTTGCGTAAGAAACACAAAAGCATGATTAAACGAAATTCAACAATGACCATCATGAAAGCATGATTAATGAAAACCAACCATGATTATCATGAAAACATGATTAATGAAATCCATCAATGTCCAGCATGAAAGCATAATCAACATGAAGAATCATGAAAATATAATCAATCATAAGGAGGTATGAACATAATCAGCATGAGAATGAAATCAACATGAGAGTATGAAAACATAATTGTCATAAAGAGCATAAAAGCATAATCAACAGAGGTTTAACATTGACTGGTGTGTACGGCTTTGGTTCAATCCACAAAATTTGAAGAAAAGACGTGTGACTAAGTTTGGACGATTAAAGTTCAATCCGTACTTGTCAAAGTTTTAAGAGAAATGTCATGTATAGAAATTAACAACGTGGGAATAAATATGGATGGCTGTGGTCCAATCCATACTACTCAAAACATCAACGAAAACATCGTGAGTAATGATCAACAATACTTAAAAATATCGTGACATAGAATGCAACAGACGTCGTTTTAGGAAGAGCCTGGTGACTACCCACTAGTCACAGTTCAAGTTTTAGAGCCTACCGGTCGAAACCTTGGGCTCTAATACCATAATTGTAACACCGCACTTTGATAAGTAGACCGTTACATGATAATTATGACGTATCATCAAAGCATGCAAGGTAAAAATCCCTAAAACATACATAACCATAAAGGAAAAACCAGAATCAAAGATCGGTTCCTAAACATAAGCCCAAAACATGCATAAAGTAAATGAAGTGAAAAAAGGAAAAGAAGAATAAGGTAGCTCCCATCCTATGCACGTCCTCTAAATGCTGAAGTCTGACCTTGGGTACATACCGTATGGAACATGGAAAGAAATTACGACTGAGCTATACGCTCAGTGAACGGACATATGACATGATATGAATAACTGAAACATAATTAAAGTCTGAAAGTGCAGCGGAATAATATAAGTCCTAGAAAACCTGGAACATGTTTATAAACTGGTGTATATTTGAAAAATCTTATGTTTAATGATGAAAACATGTTTTAAATGCCCAAAAGCCCATATAGGTCATAGAAGGTATCAACGTGCATGAATACATAGAGGGGTGGCCTCGTCATGCAATTAGAGGGGTTACCTCTAATTATATTAGTCTGAGTGGAGGGATCAACTCCATGTGACGGATGTAGAGCATAAACCACAGTCACCGTGTAAATCTGATAAACCTGTACTACGATGCACCCATTCGCCCCACATGATAATAATAATAATACTGGCTAAAATGTGAAGGGAGTCCGCGATAAATCACTCTCGTCACGGAAGAGTCATAACACCGGTGCCTCAAGTGTTATGGTTATGGTAACCCCCATAACTAGGTGAAACATGGCATGCGTGTATATAGCTTATGCAATTTAAAAATTATAGCATGGTAATTACTGATAAGTTTATTGACATGTAATCTACTAGGGAAAACAGATGGCAACAGACGGGAAATCCTAATCATACATAGAAAAGGAATGTCCTTACTGAAGGACGGAATATATGTACCTTTTGTCCAGTAACGAAGAAGATGAAAGGTGGAAAGTAATCTACCCCGACTTCACGAGTGCTACATAATAGAGGACGTGAATGAGTTGCGTGTTCATGTATAACTGACTGGTTCTTAGTTTACTTTACTTGTTCTTGATTTGTTTTACTTGTTCTTGACTTTTTTACTTGTTCTTGACTTGTTTCACTTGTTCATGTCGTGTTGTAGTGGTTCTTGTTTTACTATTTCATGTTTTATCATGTAGTTTCTTAGTGTTTCATGTGTTCTTAATGAGTGTATCTCATGTTTCATGTGTTCTTGATTAGTGTATCTCATGTTTCGTGTGTTATTATACTTGATGTTTCATAATGAGTAACTTTCTAAAAATAGCAGGTTTCTATATATAGTAAGTTTTCAAAAATAGAAAGTTTCCATAATTAGTAAGTTTTTAAAAATAGAAAGTTTCCATAAATAGTATGTTTTCATAAATAGCATGTTTCCATATATAGTATATTTCCATAAATAGCATGTTTCCATAAACAGAATATTTCCATAAATAACATGTTTCCATAAATAGTATATTTCTATAAATAGCAATAAGTTTGTTTAATACGCATGTGATATAAGCTAAAGCTTAATAATTATATTTATAAGTCATGATTAATTAATGTCATAATATAGTAAAGTTTATTAATAAATAATACTTTAGGTTAACATGATAATTATTAATTAATATTATAATACATGGTTTTAAAAATTTATTAATTAATAATATAACTTGATTTATATTAATAATACTTTACCTAACTTGATATTGTATAATTAAATTAAAGTAAGATATTAATTTAATTAAACCATGGTTAATCATGTAATTAAAATAATATGCGAAGTTCTAAATTAATTAAATATAACATGTAATTTATCATGAATAATTATATGCATAGTTATTATAATGTATAGTTTATTTAATTAAACCAAAAAGTGTCATATAATGTATCATGAATAATTATTTAAAATATTTATTATAAGTGTACCATGTGAAATTATATAACATAATTATTATAACCTAAGTTAATATATTAAATGGACATGACATAATAAATAATTAAACTAACATAAGTCTAGAAATTTAATTAGCAAAACTCTAAACCAAACACATCCATGTGCGTTATTTGTGTACCCGAGCCAGAACCGAGCCGCACCGAGACACCATGTCTCGGCATGCCTCGATCCGCAGCAACACCACCACATTCGCAAGGTTGTGGTTTGCTGCCGCTAGCACACAGCAGCCACCGGCTTCAGCCGGTTGCCACTGCTGCCCACCAGAATCCCACCGAGAGCCCTATGGCTCTCGTTTTGCCACCATCCGAACCAAACACCCCCTGTTGGGTGGTTTGGGTGTTGGTGCCGAAAAAAGGGAACAACCACCGTCCCCTTATAGGTGCGGCTGGCTTAGCTAACCCCCCGAGACGCATAGTGGTCTCGGTTTCCGTGACAACCAACCAAAAACCTGACTTGTTTATGATTAATACATGTTTCATTCATGAAATCCTCACCTGTTCTTATTAATATTATTGATTCATGAATCAAAGAAAATAAATAAAAGAAAAGGATTAAAGGTTTAATGATACTGAGTGTTTAATGATCTTGAAGAACAATGACGAACCAAACCCTAATTAATCAACCAAAATGTTTTTCCTTCTTCCTTTTCTTGTGTATATCCGGCGGCCAAAGAGGAACCACAGAGAGCTAGGGTTTTGTTTATCTTGCTAAAATGGTAAAAGTGTTTCCCCTGGGAGATTTTTGGTGCATGTAACAATTGATAATAGGCCGGCTCATTGGCCCCTTGTTCCTTCTCTTATGTCGTCCAAACACCCCTTATAATTATATGTCTTCGTTTTCGATTTTATTAAATCCCGTGTATTATTATTCGTGGCGTGAGTTCGTGTTTTTAACTCGTTTTAACTCGTTTTAACTCTTGACGTGTTTTAAAGTTCATGACATGTGTTCGTGTTTTACGTTCGTGTTTATTCTTGTCATGTATTATTTATTACACGTAATATCCTGTAAATAATACATAATAATATACGTAATACTTGTATTTAAACATTAATTATTCTTGGTACGTGTCGTGTATTAATTAAATGTAAAGTTTTAATTAATCCGTGTTTTCATGTAATTAATGCATTCATGTATTTAATGCGGGTTTTACAATGTTACTATTTAAGTTCTATCGCCTTGTTTTTTCAAACTAGATTTGTTACGATAACTTGGGGTCTGAAAGGGTCAAGTTGTTATAAGAGTTTTTAAAGAAATTGTCTATGGTTTTTGAATATTTGGTTAGAGAGATCCGCTTAGATAATTTGATAAAACATTGAACTTATAGCAACATGTTTATGCTTCGGAGAGATAATTTGCTTATAAGACATAAGTCTTGAATCAAGCTAAGTAAATTGTAAAACTCTATTTTGACGAAAACGATTTATTACTATTTACCTACCTTATCATATCTCGATCGTTATTATCATCATCATGAAGTTATATGAGCTAATCCATTTGTTATCATACTTGTGATAATAATACACATGATGTTTCCATCATCCCTCACAAACATGTCCATGAATTCAACAACATTTGCAAAATGTTCAACTATCGTGAACGACAAGCCGAAGCCGTCCAACTCATGATGTTTCCATCATACCTCACTAGAGAAGCCAAGTCATTGCTAGACGAACTTAACGAAGGAACCATTCGAACATAGGAAGGTCTTCAAACCGCTTTCTTTAGCCGATTCTTTCCTCCTGCCTTATTCAAAAAACTCCTTGGATAAATACGAAGCTTTTCTCAAAACGAATAAGAAACTCTAATTGACGCATGGTTAAGAATGAAAAAATTGGTCAGAAACTGCCATGGTCACGAACTCAACAAAGGAAGCATAATCAAAATCTTTTATCATGGTCTCGATGATACCACTCAAGATGCCTTAAACACCAACTTTTGGAAGACAAAGTTTTACTTTAACACCCCCAAAATACATTGCACAACGGAAATACACATTTGGGTGCTAAACTCATACATCATTACACAAAACACTTTGAACGATCTCAAAATGAGACATTTGAAATATAAAAGGAAATAATTTAACCATTGTCTAAAACCGTCGATCCCAATTAAAACAAAAGTTTAACATTCAGAGCAGCGTTTCGTTCCCCCAAAGATCTCAACCAATCGCCAAACATTTTTACCAAAATGCATGACCATACATAATTAGTTTTTTATGACAAAAAGGAAAGAAATCAATTTTAGCCCCAATAACCACAAAATCAACTCGCAACCTTCTCCAACAAGCTCCTCCATCATCAACTTCAATCACCTGAAATACATGCTTAAAATCATCAACAAAACGGTTGCGTGAGTCTATTGGTTTATCAAATCATCATTTGAGCACAAGAGAAAAATCATCATAATCATTTAATAGAATTGTGTGCATACAATCTATTATTCAAGTATTCCATCTTATAGCGAAAGCTATAGAAATATGTTTAAGCTCATGACACCGACCCATTATAACCAATCATCCACCATGATAAAAGTGAAACCATTGCCCTTCGTATGGTAATCTTTGTAAATTTTACCTTTTCTCATATTCCAGTTATCCATCCGAGCAGCGCACTCAGCGTACTAACTCTCGTCTCGAATAGGGATGTCAACCCCGATAGTACTACCAATTGTTTAAGCGGATATTTCTAACCCACACAAGGGAAAGACAACAATTAACGGTTCATGAATTTAGGGTCTTCTACAGCTAGGTACTTAACACAATTCAGGCAACATTCGGGAAGCAACATACAGGTCTAAACAATTATTCATAACTTCTGTTCAATTTTTTTTCAAATAGCATGTATCCTCCTCGCGGGTGTAAAAAAATTTAGCTAGCATAAAAGCGAGGCTATAGATTCACCTTCAATAATAGAAGTAGCAAGACGATCTTCGACGATAAATAATGCCCATTATACACAAAAATCGCAACCTACCAAATAAGGTGCGTTCGTTAATAAATAGACTCAAGTATAATCCATACTTAATAAAACAAAATTCAAAATTACAAAACCATGACAAACTCTAAAGAACAACAATGCAAGTGATACTACTATACCCTTCTACATGTTTAGTTTATTAAACTACACTCTCGATAAAAATCTGTCGGCACATACCAAATGTACAAGCTTATTTACCCTACCTAGACACCTTCAATCTCTATGAAACTTGCTGTATAACTCACTCACATCATATAGAAAGCCCTCAAAAATTTTCATCAAAAGATTTTACCTCTAAGACCTTCTGCCCGACACATCTTTGAATTACAGAAACCGGACAGTTTTACGCCCTCGACTCATAAAATCATTTTGACCTCTCTAAACAATTCCGTTTACAAAACCGGCATTTGAGTTTGAAAATAGACTCACAACCCTAGGTATAGAGAAAAATAAAAGTCCTTGACCATTTTTAAAACTCATTTTATAGTCCCCGAGATTCGATCCAAATATCGACAACAATTTTGTATTGTGTCGATACTCGTCTCCCGGTATACGAATAATCAAACTATCGTAACTTCCTCTTCCTTTTGAGTTAGAAGCTCTAATTTATATCAAAACGAATTTAATGAAAATCTCCACGACACTATCTTATTAGTATAACAATAACTCAAACTTAAGACACCCAAAATCAGCCTCAAACTCACTACCCTAAATCACCCCTCTAAAACTCACATCAACCCATCTTTTCAACCCATTTTAACCACTTTTCTACCATTTATAACATCCTAATATTACCCATTTCCGATCCTATCACTTGCATGTTACATATAACAAAAATCAAAATCAAAACTTCAAGTTTTTCTTCATCAAAACAACATGATCCTATGAAGATCATCACATGCATGTTCATAAAATACTTCCACCAACCCTAGTTCATAACAAAAATTAAAACTTCATGCATATGGGAAATTTTGGTATCAACATGATCACCTTTTTATTTCTAGATTGGGACTTTAATTAGATTCAAGTGATTTATGATCAGAATCACAAAATTGTGATATTTTTGGTGTGTTGTGGCTCACGGTGAAGAAAGAAAAAAGAGGGGAGGGATATTTGATGTATTTATAAATATTTTCTGTGTATTTTTCTATAGTGGAAAAACAATATATAGTGGTGGTGGAGGGGTCGTTTTTGCCAATTGTGCAATCTTTTGGACCAAAATGCAATTAAATAGTTTTAAGGGTAGAAAATGACTATTAATCTATTTTGAAAATATTTACGGGATTCGGGTATCGTAAATATATTTTTCAAAAGTTAAAACGCACACAAATATGATATTATTATAGTCCCGGAACGACTTAATACGTAATTAAAAACGAAAACGTCAAAAATATAAACATCGAAACAACAAATAATAAAACATAAAATTTTGGGCATCCGTAGATATCACAATCACTAGTAGTCCTCGCAACTAGTAAAAAGGTAATAATAAGACTTCCAACATCGGATTTAAATTAAACCACCAAACGTCATAGCCTTCAAGCTCATCAAAATTTCAAAATTTGTCGTATAATAGGATTAAATAATGACCTCGGGTTCGGGTTATCACATCCTACCCTCCTTAAAAATAGCGACGTCCCGGCGCTCGGCCCCTCTTATACTCACATTCTGTACGTCTAGAACAAAAGAGAACTCTTTTACTTAAAGAAATCCTCACGCTTCTTTCGCGTATTCAGGTCCACTCCTAGAATTCTTGTATCTTCACAATAGAAATCGTACTATTCTTCAACCTTTTAAGAACTCCTCACAATTTCCTCTATGAAATGCAACTCGTCTTGAAGTTGAATTACGTTTTCCCAAAACGAGTTTGATCCTTCATAACGACACCTTAAGCATAACCACGTCTCCAATTTCAAACTCCATCGATATCCTTCGATTGCCAACATAACTCTTCTGACGACTCCTTGCTGCTAACAGACGATCCTTAATCTTTGCAATCTTATCAGTAGCCACCAACATCAGTTCAAGTTCAGTCATTTAATTATCCCTACATTACTTAAATTCACAGAAAACCTAACTTACGTCCATAAAGAACTCCAAACAGTGAGCCTCAATACCAGCATGATAACTATTGTTGTATAAGAATACCAACAATTTCCTAAGTTAATCACACGCGCACAAGTATATCATCCAATGTTCAAATCGTCCTTTCACTCTGTCCATCAGTCTCTGTATAACATGCAATACTTAACTCAACTTTCACCTTTACCAAACCAGAATGTATCGAATACTTGACTCGTCAGATTCCATTTTCACTAAATCTCGCACTCCTAACACCACATTTTTCAGATGGACATAACGGTAACAAAATCCGATTCTCCAAAATATCTCATCTCAATCGATTTTACTACCAAATCCTTTCCATAAGTTTGACAAATGTTGAAACCACTTTCCTTGACATTCTCCTCCATCAAACCATTAGCTTAAACTTTCAATATCCTTTCTGTCTAGTCCACACTTCTTGTCATTACTAAAGCTCAAACCATAGAGGCTTTCTCCTTTTCCTTCCTAATAAGTGCATCAGTTACCTCATTCGCCTTTCACGGATGGTAGTGAATCTCGTAGTCATAATCACTCACAGTCATAACCACCAACATACTCGAGTACTCAAAATTGATAACTGGTGATTCTCTACTCATCTTCTTTGTCTTCCCAAGAAATTGAATATGAGATAACTCTAATGATCCTTTGTTATTGCACACTTGATTCCTTACAAGCAATGTCTCCACAGCTTCAAAGCAACACCAGAACTCCATAACCCTAATGAAACGCATCACAATAGTCTATAAAATCTTCAGATCCTTCCAATAATGACAACATCTGCGCAGAACACAACTTACTCTTCAGTGTTCAGAAAATAGATTCCTCATCTGATAAGGATCAGATCTCGAAAGTTACAAATTTAGATGTATAAGTGGGACTCACACATCCAATTCTTCTTAGTTAGCTTAATCAATGGTTTAACAATCAGTTAAAACCTTTCGATAAACCTCCGATAATACTCAGCTTAGACCAAGGATTTAACAGATTTCCGTCGGCGTCGTTGGTACCGACCAATCCTTAATCGCTTCAAACTTGGCAAGATTTTTACGAATACATTTGTTGTGAATCACATGCCCCAGAAAACGCACTGATTTCACCTAACACTCACACTTAGAGAACTTTGCAACAACTTTTCTTTCTCCAACCATTCCAAAAGTGTTCTCAAATGCTTTTATGCTCCTCCTTTCCTCTTGGAATAAAAGAGAATATGGTCAATAGATACAATAACTAACTTGCCAAAATACGGCTTACACACATGATTCACCAAGTATGTGAATACGGCAGACGCATTCGTCAATCCAAAAAGCATCACTTGAAACTTAAAGTACTCACATTGAGTACGAAAAATAGTTATAGGAATATATTCTTCCCTAATCTCTCAGTTGATGATAACCAGCCTCAAAACGATCTTCAAGTATACACTAGATCCATACAACTTGGTCAAATAAGTCGTCAATCTTAGGTAGTGGATACCGATTCTTGGCAGTTAATTTGCTAAGCTCACGATAGTTGATACACATCCGAAACGATCCATCCTTCTTGACAAACAACACAGGCGATCACCACGGCGAGGAAAATAAGTCTAACACATCCCTTATCCATCAATTCTCGCAATGGATCGTATAACTCCTTCTTTTTTTACGGTGCCAAACGATAAGGCGTACGAGTACTACTTAATGAAACGCATGAGCACTACACATGTTGCTTCCAACACTGAGTCGATACGAAACTCCACTTCACAAGACGGTGGTAAACTCGGCAAAAACTTCATAAAAAACTTCAGAATACTCGTGAATCATTAACATATCTCCCAACTTCTTCTCAACTACACCATCACTAGATATCCTAGAGCCAGAAATACACCACATCCCTCTTCTATATACTCCCTCATCTCCAAACAAGACACACTTCTCAAACAGAAAGTTCACTCATCACCTTTCACAGTCAACACTCAACTTCTCAGCAAAATTTAAACCAATAGTTATCAATTTATAGTGAAGATTGGTTCAATCTTAAACTTCAGCACCACGCACAACTAACCAATTTATACCAATAATCTAAGTCTAAAGATCCCAAGTCTATGAGCATCAAGTCGATATCAAACACCTAATTCCCTAAATTCAAGGAACACTCTCTTAGTATAGAACTAATACTAACAACCTTTCCATCGGTTAACTCCACATCATAGTTAGTTGTCAATCTTACTAATTCTCAATTGATAAAACGATTGAATCTTTACATTTCTAAAGCTTCTATCTGATCTAAAATCAAACAATACACTAACATAAAGAGCATTTAAATTGGTATGTTCTCACCTGACGCTTGAGACTTGTCAACATTACCCATTACATAAGCTGGAGCGACATCATTCCCACCATGCCGATTCCCTCTCCTTGGACAATTCCCTTACTTGTGTCCTTTCTCACCACAGTAAAAATATATCACAACTCCAGGGGTACTAATTCTAGTAACTACTCCCCTTGTCTTACACTTAGCAGCTTTATGACTAGCTTGTCCACACTTACGACAAGTAGGAGGAAAATTACCCACATGGTATAAAGTACAACAAACACACTTAGGATTTATCTTGTTATCTCCAAGCACAGTGGCAGCACAAATCCCAGCATTCCTTCTATAGTTTAAATATTGGTTTCGATTCTGTCTCTGGTTATTGTTATTACGGTAATCCCTACGATTCTGGCCTTGATTCTGGCTAGACTGAGTAGATTCCCACTATCTCTTATTGTTTTTAGCATATTATCTTTCTTATCTTGCACTTTCACGTCCATTAAAGCATGCGCCATCATAAAAACTTCATCGAAAGATTTAGATCTTGAAGAAATAGTCTCACTCTTGATGTTACTAGACAACCCTTTTATGTACTTCTTCATCTTCTTGCGATCATCCTCAAAAGCATCAAGACATAACAAACACAACTCAGAAAACCTCATAGTATAAGCAGTAATATTATCGTTTCTTAACACTAAGTGCCTCACTTCATCTTCCAACTGTCCTAGTTCCTCCTCAGAACAAAACTAAGCAATCAATAATCCTTTAGTCACGGTACACGTCCTACCATTAGCCACAACCAATCCTAAAATAGCCACTTGGCTATTCCACCAACTTAGTGCATCATCCTGAAATGTAGCAGCAACAAATTTCACCTTATTAGCTTCAGAACACACACTAATCTCAAAAGTACTCTCAATCTTCTCAATCCATCTGCGCAATTCCAAAGCACCACCAGTACCACGAAACTGAGTAGGATCACATTTCATAAAACTAACATACGTACATTTTCTTGGAACTTACAGAAAAGCAGCAACACCCTCAACTGGACTAGCCGCATCATCATTATTGCCAGCACCATTAACTTCAACATCATTAACTCCAGCATCCTGATTCCTTACAGCACGATCAGCTTCAAGTGCTCTAGCAATAGCTCACTCGATCATAGTGTTCACAGTAGTAGTTGTTAGCTTTAGCGGTATATTTCAAGAAACTTAGTCACGTGGCGATCCACTAATAACAAAAATATGCTTCCCCTACTATAACAACCAGTAGTTTTGGTTAATGTAATATCCATGTTCATAAATAAAAAGATGATTTTACTCTAAAATTTTTGCATTTTTACTATACTTCATGACTGACTTATAGATCTCACTATCACAATTTCCACATCAACATATGCCTATATGTTGTAAACACTATGTATATATCAATTCTGAGTTCTAAAAGTTATTATATGAATGAACAATGAATAAGAACAACTCAAATATAACAAGGATACTCTAAATTCTCATAGAAACAATAGAAATCCCTTCTAAACTAATATTTTAAGCAATGTAACCTAAAAATAACAATGTACTATTATTAAACACTCTACACTAATTCTAATCCATCAAATAAAGGAAAGTTAAATAATCACAAAACACTAATATTCACTAATCACAAACTAATTACAAGAAATGACCTAAAACCAAGATTAGCATATAAAATCTAATCTATAATGAATTAGACTCTAATATTTTGCAACAAAAATAAAACTCAACTAAGTATCAAAATCTGATCATACATTTATCTTGAACCAAGTTACAAATTATTAAAGCATAAAGTACAAGGTTTTAAAGCATAGAACCTTAATCTTATTTAAATAACCCTAGAATATGATCAACTTATATAAACCCTCAAACTAAGAATGTAGAACCCATAGAAGTCATAAAAATATCATATAAGCCCAAGAATAATCATACATAAGGATATAAACCCTAATTACCCAAGTTAGAAAATCATTAAGATTAATGACCTAAAAACCCTAATATTAAGAAATCCACATAGAATCACTACCTAGTTCTTTTTGGAAAAGTCTACAAATACTTATAGGACTTCATTAAGATTATAAGATGCTATTAAGACAATTTAAAAGTACCTTAATGCACAAGGTACAATATTTCAATGCATGACTTGTAAAATAGGTCAAAATATGTATTTTCACTCTTTAGACATGTTTACCCTAACTAAATCCTTAAAACAAGTGTGAGAACACATTGGACACTTAAGACACAATTTCTAGGACCTAAATTAAGTTTACATAAGTAGCTAAGAGGATGATAATCACATTTGCTAAGATTAAACCCTAGATCACTAGAAAACCCTAATCTACAAATGTATACTTCCCATTCTCACATTAAACCTTTGTTAAACTTCAAACTAAAGCCCCAAATCTCTTAAATAGAATGTATAAACCCTAGTTAAGCCCTAATAATTCACTAATCAGTTTTATAAGCCCTTACTCACCAAAAACACAGAGCATAAGTTACAAGCCCTAGATTTTGAATCTCGTTTTACATTTTCCCTCCAAAACTCATTTTCAAACCATTTCCCTACATTACAAGTTTGAAAACCAGATATTTATTCATACTAAGATAATTTAGGAGTGTTAAAAGTAGGTGTATCACCTCTTTTCTTGCTACACATCACCATTCCTATCTATATGTTGTCGTGACTTATTTTAGACCACATGGAAGGATTAGGACCAAGCTACAAGCTATGAAATTGTTTAGATCTTCATTAATCACCCCTCTATCCTTCTTACACGTTTGAATGCAAAACTTGGAGGCTAAGGGTCATTTCAAGTATAAATAAGGGCGTATACTTTCATTTGAAACTTACACCCCGTTTCCTTTGTATCTCATACCCATTCTCCATTTGCACATCTATATACGTCTTAGTATATCCCAAAATACCAAAAAGAAGGTCTAGAATCTATCCATTGAAGCTCTTGAAGCTTTGATAGCAAGTTGTGTTCATAAGAAGCCATAAGGAGCCATTTTGGAGCTACATAGGTAAATCTATGTTAACCAAGGCTTTGATCTTGTTATAAAGTTTATTTAGACTTTTTATAATGGCAAAATTATGTTAGAAAGATAATCCAAAAGAAACTAAGTCATTTCATCATTTTAAATGAAAGTAATAAGTTAAAGATGTCTTAAAACCCTAGTTTTGTAATCTACATGAAATAATAAGCAAAAACCTATTTCAAAAGCTATAATTCTGAAGAAATGTTTTTATTATGATTATAAACGTGTTTATAAACATTGTTTTCAAATCCTAGATCATTTGGATCATTTTTGAGCTTGTTATGTGATTTTTACAAGTTTAGGGACTAAAACTGTCATTTTTGAAACGATAAATCATTTCGGGCCGAAAGTTTCTTTTTATGAAAGTAAAAGTTATAAGAATAAATGTTGGAAAGTTTGAGACCCTAAGGTTAAATATTGAAGGTTTAAATTGCAATTTATGAAACTTTATACTTAAAGGGTAAAAAGTGTAATTACACCAAACTATAACAACAAGGACTATTTTTGACAACATTAAAACTTAAAATGTAATAAAAACATGTTGTGTCATGTTAGTAGGGATCTTTGTACAAATATGTTTCATCTCGATATTACGTTCTGACTGAGTGGCTGGGTTTACGATTTAAAGTGCCCTCGCTACTCAATTGTTTATAGAATGGCTTCTGAGTATGATGGCCCGAACACTGATACTATTACTCCAAAAATTAATTCAATAAAAGAATATTAATTAAAGAGAATGAACTCATGACTAACACTTGATATATATGCATATTGTGTGTCAGTCCAGATCCCGTGAAAAGGTTGTGGTTGGATAAATCAAAAGATTCTATAAGCTAAGGTGAGTTTATAGCCTCACATTTTAAAAGCTTACAAACAATCTGAAAACCCGTGAGGGGGATATATGCAAAACTAGAATACAAGTGTTTTTGTATGCTGCCTACATGATTATTGACAATATGTTTACTTATTGCTATCCCAAGTCCCTTTTTAACCGTGAGCCGCTAATCATTTAATAAGCGCTAATATCGTGAATAGTAGTATCAAAGACTGACATCTCCTATCTGGGCAAGTCGCACTTGCTAGAAGTTAATGGTCCATACATAGGCTAAACATATATACTTTATTTTGCATAACTCAGGATAGTCTAGCAATCTTTCTGCTTAAGGGCAATTTGTTGGATATTTCTGATAATGTCTAGTCGCGGGTCATGAGCTAGTGCAATAAGAATCGATGAATTTAAAACTGGGTGTATAACACTGTAGCCCGAGAGTCATACTTGTATTCAAATCATGTTTAATAACCTATAAATTCACTCAACCTTTGTGTTGACTTTAAGCATATATCTCAGGTGATTGAAGACTGGCATGCTATGGAGGGTGGTGTTTTGAATAAGTTATCATTCTATCAATAAAACTAGATCTTTGGGAAACCTGTGTTTGTACAGCGTATGTACAGTTGTTTGTTAAACTCTGATTTAAATAAATGAATGATAACATTTGTTTTACAAAAATGTCTTTTTAGCATTTTCTATTGTTGTGACTATGGTACTATGAAGTAATACCCTTGATCAATGTTCGCTGCGTAAAGCTAAAATGGGGGTGTTACAGATTGGCATCAGAGCTTGCATTTATAGAGAATAAGGTTTTACTAAACTATAACTGAGATTTTATAAAAAAATTCAAGACTATC
Source organism: Glebionis coronaria (assembly GCA_025667525.1). Taxonomy (NCBI): domain Eukaryota; kingdom Viridiplantae; phylum Streptophyta; class Magnoliopsida; order Asterales; family Asteraceae; genus Glebionis; species Glebionis coronaria. Next base: position 202,725,470 of record CM046880.1, read on the forward strand.
AGCCATCAGCATCGCCAATGTAAGATTTTTATCTCTTTAGAAGCATATCTCATGTTATTATGGTATAAAAACAACAAGGATTTCTACTTCCACCTATATTCTCATCTTCGACGATGATGAAAGAGAAATTCCGATGTTCACTCCATCTTCCACAGATGTGCGTGTTCTGAATTTGTCTATTTACGATACTCCTGAAGTACAAGAATATTTCTCACATCAAACTGAAGTGATGAATAGTACACCTTCAACTAAGTCTCATTTTCTGTTACCTAAGGATCTTTATTCGTCTCACAATCGAAGTCGTGAAGAGCCTTATGAAACTGAAGAGGTCTCTATAGCATGGATTGTGGAAAAGCATGACCGGCAATTAACTGCAATTTCAAGTAATCTCGATACAATTTCCTTATAAGCTTTTAGAAGAGTCGAAAGTAAGGTTAGAAATTTGATAAGAGGAAGAGCGGAAATTGAAGAGCATTTTACGTAGTTGGAATATAAAATGGACGTTACCCGACGCCATAATATTAAACTGAGTAAAAGAATGCATCATTTTGAAGTAGCGATGGCAAGACTTGATAAGGAGAACGCTGAACTGAGAGAAGGACTTACGAGAACTGGGCTTAATTTAGAAATACTCATTGAAGATCTCAAAATTACTCAACAATCTGAATCCGGATATTTTTTGGACAGAATTGAGGAGATTAAAATGAGGAATTAAGCTTAGAAATCTAGTCTCAGTTTGTAAATACGTACAGTTTTCTTTATGTCACAGCTATGCTTATCGTCTAAATATGAACGATAAGTTGTTAATAAATAAAGAAGTGTGCTTTTGTTCTTGAAACTCTTGTCATTTTATCATAATTCGTATTATGAATCCTCATATATGAATTTGTGAAGAAAATCATCATTCATATTATGAATCCTCATATATATGAAATTCCCCAAAAAAATGAGAACTCGACAATGATGTATTAAATTTACTCCATACTCCACGTATGAAAATTTAATATCCAAGTGTTATTATGTTGTAGGATGGCTCCTACAAGAGCATCAACATCTGCGACAATAAATATGACACCTGAAGGAATAAGGCAATTGGTTGCTGAGAGTGTGACTCCAGCTTTGCAAGCACAAGCCACCAATGTAGTCGGAGCAAGTAATGGAAATGTTGTTAGAAGAGAAGTTCCTGTTGAAAGAAGATGTACTTACAAGGATTTCATGACCTGTCAGCCTTTTAACTATAAAGGATCTGAAGGATCTGTTGGACTTATCTGCTGGTTTGAGAGAAATGAATCAGTATTTGTTCGTAGTGACTGTTCTAAAGATTGTAATGTGAATTTTGCTACGGGTACGTTAATAGAAGAAGCTTTGTCTTGGTGGATTGCTTATGTACAACCCATTGGGATAGAACAAGCTTATCGTATTCCGTGGAATGAATTCAAAAATCTGCTAACTAAGAAGTATTGTCCTCGCAATGACATTAGGAAAATAGAGGAGGAATTCTATAATTTAGCAGTGAAGGAGAATAATCTTAAAGCTTATATCTGAAGATTTTAAGAATTAGCAACACTATGTCCTAACATGGTGCCTAATACTGAAAGCTTGATGGAAGCTTTTTATTGGAGGATTGCCAAGAAGCATAGAAGGGAATGTAACCGCCTCTAAACCCGAAACTTTAGAGGAAGTTATCACCATTACTCAAAGGTTAATGGATCAAGTGATAAGGTATAATCCTGCACCAAGCAATCAATAACAAGAGGAAGTTTTATGATAGGAGGAATTTTCCAATTAATCGTAATTTCTAGAAGAATAGTTTTCGTAATTATAATCAGGGCAATAATTGTTAACAGCAGAAAAAAAGAAATGATGTTTCTAAAGTTTATGCTGTGACTACGAACACTGGTTATAATGGAAGACAACCCTTTTGTCGGAAATGTTCTCTACATCACACAGAATTTTGCACTATCAAGTGTCAGAACTGTAGAAAAATAGGACATCAAACAAGATTCTGCAGAGGTAAAGGACCAGCTACTGGGAGTAATAAAATTCCGGTAACTAAGGTTTGCCATAACTGTGGAGAAAAAGGACATCTGGTAAATGAGTTCCGTAAAGAGAGCAATAGCAGAGGAAAAGCTTATTTGTTGAACGATACTTATCAAGATCAAAATACGGTTATGGGTATGTTTCAACTAAATCAACATCTTGTTAAAGTAATATTTGACTCAGGAGCTGATAGAAGTTTCATATCTGTTAAAATTGCTGCTAAGTTAGGTATACCGACTGTTTCTATGAATACTAAGTACGATGTAGAAATGGCCGATGGAAAAATAGTTAGCACTAATACCGTTATTCAAGGATGTATCATTACTTTGTTACGTAAATCCTTTGAAATCGACCATGTGCCAATTAAGCTCGGTAGCGTTGACGTAGTCATAGGGATGGATTGGTTATCAAAATACCATGCTAAAATCTTATGTGACGAGAAAGACGTTCATATTCCTATTAACGGTGAAGTTTTGGTTGTCCATGGTGAACGAAGTAAGACTCGACTAAATCTCATATCATGCTTAAAGATAAATAGGTATGTATCCAGAGGTAGTCAAGTTTTCTTAGTTCAAGTGACAGAGAAACTGCAAGAAGCGAAGCGCATAGAAGATATTCCGATAGTTAGAGACTTTCCCGAAGTATTTCCCGAAGAATTATCGGGTTTGCCACCTGAACGTCAAGTTGAATTAAAAATCGATTTGATACTAGGAGAAACACCTATTGCTAAAGCGCCTTATCGATTAGCACCTTCGGAAATGCAAGAATTGTTAAGTCAAATCCAAGAACTAACTGATCGAGGATTTATTAGACCAAGTATATCGCCGTGGGAGCTCTAGTCTTATTTGTGAAAAAGAAAGATGGATATTTTAGAATGTGTATCGATTATCGTGAGTTAAATAAAATTACTATAAAGAATCGTTACCCATTACCCAGAATCGATGATTTATTTGATCAACTTCAAGGATCAAGCGTATATTCGAAAAACTGGTTTACGATTAGGTTATCTTCAATTAAGAGTTAAGGAAGACGATATTCCTAAAACTGCTTTCAGGATACGATACGGACATTATGAATTTCAAGTTATGCCTTTTGGTTTAACTAATGCACCAGCTGTTTTCATGGACCTCATGAACAGAGTGTGTAAGCCATACTTAGACAAATTTGTAATCGTGTTTATCGATGATATTATTATTTACTCTCGTAACAGAGAAGAACATGCCAAGCATCTTGGTATAATTCTCGAGTTACTTAAGAAGGAGGAGTTGTATGAGAAGTTCTCGAAATGCGAATTCTGGATCAATGTTGTTCAATTCCTAGGACATGTCATTGATAACCAAGGTATTCGTGTGGATCATGTGAAGATTGAAGCGGTGAAAAATGAGCAAGCCTAGTACGCCTACAGAAATTAGACAATTTTTAGCACTTGCTGGGTATTATCGAAGATTTGTCAAAGGTTTTTCAAAAATTGCTAAAGCTTTGACAGAATTAACTCAGAAAAATAAACCGTTTGTCTAGGAAGATAGTCAAGAGATAGCTTTTCAATTATTGAAACAGAAGTTGTGTAAAGCATCTATCCTAGCATTACCAGAAGGTAACGATGACTTTATCGTTTACTGTGATGCATCTATCCATGGAATAGGAGCAGTGCTTATGCAAAGGAATAAGGTTATTGCTTATGCATCAAGGCAACTTAAACCGAATGAGAAGAATTATACTACTCATGATCTAGAATTAGGAGCAGTGATATTTGATCTTAAGATCTAGAGACATTACCTCTATGGTACGAAGTGTGTAGTATTTACAAATCACAAGAGTCTTCAATATATTCTTCATCAGAAAGAATTGAATATGAGACATCGACGTTGGTTAGAATTACTTGTTGATTACGATTGTGAAATTCGTTATCACCCAGGTAAAGCCAATGTAGTAGCTGATGCTTTAAGTCGAAAAGAACATGTTAAGCCGTTACGACAGAGAGATTAAGAGGAATGGATAAAGAGTTTGAAGTTCGTCAAGATGGAATTCGTTGTATTAAAAATCGTAGTTGGTTACCTGCCCATGGTAATTTACGAGATTTGATTATGCACGAGTCCCATAAATCTAAGTATTCTATACATCCTGGTTCCGACAAGATGTATCTAGATCTGAAGAAACTCTATTGGTGGCCTAACATGAAGGAAATCATAGCAGAATACGTTGGCAAGTGCTTAACGCGTGCAAGAGTTAAAGCAGAGTATCAAAAACCATCCGGTCTATTGATAGAACCATAGATTCCAATATGGAAATGGGAAAGAATTACGGATTTTGTGACTAAATTACCTAAGACATCAAATGGACATGACACCATCTGGTTTATTGTCGATCATCTTACAAAATCTGCACGATTTCTTCCTATTAAAGAGACTGATAGTATGGAAACTCTTTCGAGATTGTACATTAAAGAACTAATCTCACAACACGGAGTGCCTGTATCTATTATCTCAGTTCGTGATAGTCGCTTTACATCTGTATTTTGGAGATCGATGCAAAGTGCCTTAGGTACTCAATTGGATATGAGTACAACATATCATCCACAAACAGATGAACCAAGTGAAAGACGATTCAAACACTCGAGGATATGCTTAGAGCTTGTGTGATAGATTTTAGAAAAGGATGGGAGAAACATCTACCTTTAGTATAATTATCTTATAAAAATAGTTATCATTCTAGCATTAAAGCAGCGCCTTTCAAAATACTTTATGGAAGAAAGTATCGATCGCCTGTTTCCTGGGCTGAAGTTGGAGATATTCAACTGACAAGACCAGAAATAATACATGAAACTACTGGAAATATTGTTCAAATCCGATAGCGATTACAAGCCGAACAAGATAGACAAAGGAGTTACGCTAATACTAGACGTAAACCTTTGGAATTTGTAGTAGGAGATCGTGTTATGTTGAAAGTTTCACCTCGTCAAGGAGTTATTCGATTAAGAAAGAAGAAGAAACTGAATCCAAGTTATATAGGACCATTCAAAATAACCAAAAGAATTGGCCCTGTGGTATATAAACTAGAGCTTCCTGAAGAGCTTAGCAATATCCACAATACTTTTCATGTTTCGAATCTTAAGAAATACTTATCTGATGAATCTCTCATCATCCCGATGAAAGAACTTCAAATCGATGATAAGTTAAATTTTATAGAATAGCCGGTGGAAATTATGGATAAATAAGTTAACAACTTGAAGCATAACCATATCCTAATAATTAAGGTACGATGGAACTCGAAAAGAGGACCAAAGTATAATTGGGAACGTGAAGATCAATTCTGAGCTAACTATCCACATCTATTTTCTTATGTTAATCTTAGTTCTAGTTAAATCTCGGGACGAGATTTTAAATAAGGGGGAGAGACTATAACAACCAGTAGTTTTGGTTAATGTAATATCCACATTCATAAATAAAAAGGTTATTTTACTCTGAAATCTTTGCATTTTCACTATACTTCATGACTGACTTATGGATCCCACTACCACAATTGCCACATTAACATATGTCTATATGTTGTAAACACCATGTATATATCAAGTCTGAGTTCTAAAAGTTGTTATAAGAATAAACAATGAATAAGAACAACTCAAATATAACAAGGATACCCTAAATTCCCATAGAAACCCTAGAAATCCCTTATAAACTAATATTTCAAGCAGTGTAACCTCAAAATAAAAATATACTATTATTAAAAACTTTACACTAATTCTAATCCACCAAATAAAGAAAAGTTAAATAATCACAAAACACTAATATTTACTAATCACAAACTAATTACAAGAAAATGACCTAAAACCAAGAGTAGCATATAAAATCCAATCTACAATGAATTAGACTCTAACCTTTTGCAACAAAATATAAAACTCAACTAAGTATCATAATATGATCACACGTTTATCTTGAACCAAGTTACAAATTATTAAAGCATCAAGTACAAGTTTTCAAAGCATAGAACCTTAATCTTATTTAAATAACCCTAGAATATGATCAACTTATATAAACCCTCAAACTATGAATGTAGAACCCATAGAAGTCATAAACATATCATATAAGCCCTAGAATAAGCATACATAAGGATATAAACCCTAATTACCTAAGTTATATAATCATTAGGATTAATGACCTAAAAACCCTAATATTGAGAAATCTACATGGAATCACTACCTAGTTATTTTTGGACAAGTCTACAAATACTTATGGGACTTCATTAAGATTATAATATGATATTAAGACAATGTAAAAGTACCCTAATGCACAAGGTACAAGATTTCAATGCATGACTTGTAAATTAGGTCAAAATAGGTATTTTCACTCATTAGACATGTTTACCCTAACTAAACCCTTAAACCAAGTTTGAGAACTCACTGGACACTTAAGACACAATTTATAGGACCTAAATTAAGTTTACATCAGTAGATAAGAGGAGGATAATCACATTTTCTAAGATTAAACCCTAGATCATTAGAAAACCCTAATCTACAAATGTATACTTCCCATTTTCACATCAAACCTTTGTTAAACTTCAAACCTGTAACACCCCCAAAATTGATACAACTCAATACAGCGGAAGACTAGTTGGTGTTACGGGATAGCACATTACTCACATCATAGACAATGCATAAGAATCGCGTCGTTTTATAATAAAAGCATTTCCATTCATAAACATCAAAGTTACATCGGTCCCAAGTCATATTATTTCATACAAAGTTGTACAAAGTATTTGAATGGAAACTATTGTTTAAGTGCGGGCCATGAATTCTTGTTGTCTTCCCGAGAATTACCTTCAAGTACCTGAGACAAAACATGTTAAAAGAAAAGGTCAGCGATAACGCCGAGTGAATTCATATAGTTTAATAAATTCCATCAATATAATATCAGTATAAAAGTATTACTGAAAATCATTTTATACAAATCGTTTTGATAGGCCATAAAATAGCCAAAATCATTTTATACAAATCCTTATCGAAAATCATAATATAGGCATTTGCCTTAAAAATCATTATACGAGCCAATGTCGTAAAAATATCATACAATACGTCTTATGACGTTGTATAAAGTCAAATAAAAACCGTTATATGAATGTGGTTATGAAAACCAAAACACGAACATAATATCAATAGCATGACCCTGTATTGCTAGTCAGGCAATACATCGTAATTCGGAGCGTCTATTAGTATTTCGTTACTTTGGATTATTATAAGCCGCATGACATTGTTACCTTACTAAACCAACAACGGGTAGCTAACCCGATACCAATTTTGCCCATCTAAAGTAGCGTGTCGTCACAAAGGTCACGCTATGGAAATCTTCTCATACATAAATTCGCTTACCAATCAATGTGGCACGACGGGGATCAACCGTCAAGGCGCGAACTGGGGTGATCGTCCCCAAATAGTACTATTAAATGCATAAGCGTCTACCAAATCCCGGTAGTTCATAATTCATGCTAATGGGACTTATAGTGACATAACCTAACTTTAATAATCCATTTTTATTTCATCTATCGGGTCCTTTAATCATTCATAGGGTCATACAATCGGGTCATTCAATCATTCGGGTCCAAATCAATAAACAAGCAATCAGGACAAATGGTGTCCTATTTTTATAAAAACTAACATGTTATCTCCCTCGCGGGTTTATAAAACATTTATAAAAACATTTAAAAGAGTGCGAGGCTATGAACTCACGTTGATATGGGAAGGCGGGTTATCGGCGATTCGGACGTACGGTACGTGCTTCAATCACGGAAACCTAGACAAATAATACTCGTCTTAGACTCATGTCCAATGACTTTATAAAAATAACAATTATGTATACATATGATGATTATATATATATGATGATCAAGTGGGTTTACACATTCTCGTTTACTCATTTTAGTGTTATATGTCGGTAACTTTTATACTAGTTTCCTAGTTTTACCTATTTACACGTTTTAAGTCCAATAAGCTTATTATAAGTTATTTAACTTGTTTTAATCCATTTTGTACTTATATTATCAGTACTTAAACTTTACAAGTTGGGCCCAAATGGGTTAAGCTCAATAAGTTCTTTTTATATGAGTTTAACTTATTTAGTCCAATTATTAGTCCAATATGTTTACTTAGCTCGTTAATGTCCGTATGTCCTATAGTTCGGTTTTTTATCGCTTTTTACTTGTTATACATGTATATATATCAGTATATAAGTTTTATAAAGTTTTCATTAGACGGGTACAACCATCTAAGTTTTATTTAACAAAAAAACGTTAATTTTACGGTAATAGCCGAAAAAGTCGTAAAAATCATGTTTATAGTTTTATAACTTATAAAACATAACAAGTTACCATTTTTTATAAAATGTCCACTTATTTACTATTGTAAATATTTATATAAATGTATTATATAAGTGAGTGGGTTTTAATTTATATTTTATACTATTAAATTTTGAGTGCTTATATAATAGTATTATACATTAATTTCCAAAATCTGATTTTTATCTTCACTTTCACCAAAACTGCCATATCTAGAGTTCTATATGGAGATAGAAGCTCATATTTTTATCACATAAACTACATGATATGTGCTACATTTAACTCTTCTATAGCTACTGTTGAATCATCTTATAAGTATTTTCTAAAAATCGTCCAAAACAGTGAACTCAGATTTGTACCTTAAACTTGTTTTGATCATATCTCACTCATTACAATGATTCCATTGCATGGCCAACTCTCACATGTGTACAAGACATATAGCTTACTGTAAATGGATTCTACTTCATCATTTTATCAGTCCATGACCTTTTTCTTTACTGTTTTATACAGCCATCACTTTTAAGCAAGATTTTAGCCTTGTTCTTTATAGTTTTTCACCTTTTTAATCATGTTTATCAACACCAAATCCCCACATAACATTTTTATCATCATATAATCATCATATAAATATACAATAGGAAATAAAATACATGTTTACATAATCAAAATAACAAGAAGATGAGGAGGACAATCTTTATACCACCATGATGATGTAGGTTGTGATCAAAACATGGATTTTGATGGAGAAACTTGTGATGCACCAAGACCATCTTCATGACCACCAATTTTCATAAACTCCTTGTGGAAAATCATCCCCAAGACACCATGAATACTCCTCCTTGGATGTTATAAGCACCACCAATCAATAGGGTTTCAAGAGGGCTTCAACATGTGTATGAATAACACATGATTTCTTGGATGAATTTGATCAAAATGGGATGTTGGTGAGTGATATGGGACGGCCAAAATGGGAGCCAAGAGAGAGAGATGAGAGTGTTTGCATGGATGAGAATGGGAGAGTGGTTTGGGAGCTAGTTGTTTTGAGGTTTGGTTAGCTTACCTTGTAAGCTTACTTACATGTGTAAGTTTTAGCTAACATTTTGACACCTCAATGGTGTGTTGGTGAGTTTTTGGCCGGTTTTGATGGGGGTGGGGCAAGTGTCCCACTTGTCTCATCCCCATTTATTTACGGGTACTCCTCGATTCTAGTTTCCTCGATTTGCGTGCCCTCGGGTCGTTTTACGAAAAACGTTTTTATAAATTATGAATCAACGTCACAAAACGAATCCAATAAAAATTGTCTCATCAAAAACGGAGTTCGAAAACGTAAATACGTAATCCTAAGGTTTCCGGTTTAGTCGTAAAGGACGTTAAAATAAAATCGTAAGTCCTAATCTCTTCTCGTAAATTTGTGAGTTTATGAACTAACACAAATTTAAAACTCCGAAATAATATTCACGGATAAATTTATTTTCTGAAATGTCGGACTGTCACCAAAGACGGTGTATGTAAACGTAAGCACGTAACGTTGAATTCTCCGGTTTAGACGTAGTCGATACTACTACAAGACGTAAATCCAAATTTCTTCCCAAAAATAAGTGAGTTCATATTGTAATATTAAAATAATGTTTTTAAATAGTATTTGAGAATAAAATATCAATCATAAATTGACGGATTGTCACAGCATTTACCCCTAAACAGGATCTTTGTCCTCAAAGATCATCTTACCTTACTACTCGCTTCTTATAGAGTTAAAGCCATGTGGGTATTTCCTCCACATTCGGTCTTTTCTCACAAGTGCAATTCATTACAATACGCGAGTTTCAGCAGACATAACTACGGGAATAAGATCAGGCTTAATGTTGACTTACTTTCTCTATCCATGATGTTCACGGGTTTTTGATGAATGCAACTTTTCGCCGATCTAAGCTTTACTAAGAACAATCATATTTTCCACTTGATAGATATTCCATCAAGTTCGATTTACGAAACATAATTCACGCGGTTCTTGAAGTCCTAGGGTAGATCCAGCTTATATGCCTTTCAACCCCAACTTTTACATTATCTCAATGGTCCCATACAACGGGGAATTATATCCCATGATTTGTCAGATCATGAATTCATTTTTTTCCAAGGTTAAAAATTGTGGCATAACTTCGCTACCCATTTGGCACTTCAAGATCTACATTTCACATTCACATAACCTCTTGCCCACTACCGGCTGTCAATAATCAGATCCTAATTTCAATAATCATTTCAGATCTCACGGGTCGAGTATTTTGTAAGGTTAGGTTCGCCATCATAGGGAACCTTAAACCTAAAAGACATGTCCAACTCACTATGGGTGTATGTCAGATGTCTTCATCTAAACTCTTGCTTACAGATGCTCTAAGATTTAGATCCTAACAAGATTCGATCTCGATCCTAATACGATAATTATCAATGATAATCTCTCTAAAGGAAAACGATTATACAGTGGGAATAAATTAAGGCCAGATTACTTGAACGCTGACAAGAACAACTCAAGCGTTGATAAGAACAAAGTGAGCGCTGATAGCATAAGCGTTGACAAGTTAAAGTCAAGCGTTGACAGATTGAAGACAAGCACTGATAGAAGATGTGAGCTACACGTTTATTATATTCTAGAATACTTCTAGTAAGGATAGAGACGACAATGTATTTTCTATGTTTATCTTTACCTAGAATAGTTGATTCGTAGCTTATTGTACAAGACTTCTTGTTCTATAAAAGAAGATCTTTTAGGTTAAAGTTAATATTAAGTTTTCATAAGTATTCGCAAGTTAAATCTCTTTCATTGTAATCAAATACGATTATTCTAATACAAGTGAAAGTTTGTTTAACATCTTTGTGTTTTAGATCAAGTGTTAATTCCGCATAGCACTTTGTTACTTTATTCATAAGCAAAGGTTTCTCTACGTGTAGTACTTGATCTAATCTCGTATACACAAAGCTTAATCGATCTAAGTTTGGGATCAACAAGTGGTATCAGAGCTTGTTGAGAAACTTTTGATCTTTAAGTAACGCAAGAACCCTAAAACACCAAAAAACCCTAAAAACCCTAAAATTCTCAAAACCCTAAAAACACCATGTCTGGCACAGATCAACCTGCTGCTTTGCTACAAAACAACTCCACAAATCCTAGTATCAAAATTCCCATGTTTGATGCCAGGAACTTCGAGCTTTGGAAGTCCAATTTTGAGCAATATATAGCTATTTATGACTACACTCTTTGGGAGATTGTTGAATATGGGAACACATTCGACAAAGCACAAAGGATTGCTGCTGCTATTGCCACAAGGACAGCTGTTCCTAATTGTCCTGAAGCTGATAAGAAGGAAAAGCCTGGAGATGGAAGAGCTGTATCTGTTGAAGATATATCCAAGAAGAGGGTGGACATGAAAATCTTGAACATCATGAAACATGCCCTAGGTCATGAGAATCAGCACAAGTACAAACGCTTTGAGTCTGCAAAAGAGCTTTGGGAAGCTCTTGAAGTAGCACATGGTGGCAATGCTGACAAAAAAGAAGAAAAGAAGAAGCAACTCTTGCATGAGTATGCTGTCTTTAAAGCTCAACCCAATGAGAATCTCAGCAGTGTGAGAAGTAGACTTCTTGACATCACAAGTCAACTTTCCTTCATGGGAACACAGATTGATGACCCTGAATTGAATGCTACTTTTCTCAAAAGCCTTGGTGATGTATGGAAGATTAAGACAAGATCCATTCTTGTCAATAACACCCACAAGACCTCCAGGTTTGATGACATCTTCAACAAACTAAGACTGTTGGAGAATGAATGGCAATTGGATAGTGATAATAAATCTTCCAGTAGTAACATGGCCTTCTTCTCACAAAGTGAAGGCCAATTTGATTCCATGAACTTCTATGGACATCCAGCCACTGGATCTCAAGGTGTCAGCGTTGGATGTCAGTCTGTCAGCGCTGGATCATATCCTGTCAACGCTTTATACTCAAGCGCTGACACACACAACTTTGGCGCTGATAGAATTAAACCTGCTGGTTTAGATCTAGATACTGTGTGTGCATTCATTGCTTCTTTGCCCAGTGATTCAAGGATTACATATGAAGATCTTGAGCAGATAAGCGATGAGCAATTGGAAGAGATGGACATCAAGTGGACTATGGCTCTTGTAAGTTTAAGAGCAAACAGGTTTAATAAAAGGTTCAAGAAGAAGATGACCTTTAATGCTAAGGATGTTGCTGGATTTGACAAATCCAAGGTTGAGTGCTACAACTGTCATAGGATGGGGCACTTCATGAGGGAATGTAGATCTCCAAGAAGATCTGATGCTGGTAAGCCCTCAAGCCAAATGGTTAAGAGCCAAGATCCCAAGGCCATGGTTGCTGTTCAACAAATTGATGGTGTTGGAGAATGGGACTGGAGCTGGATGGCCAAGGATGAGGAAGAGGATAGAGCTTTGGTTGCTGAAGTTAAATAAGAGAATGTTGAATATGCTCTCATGGCACACTCCTCCTCTTCATCAGATAATGAGGTATATGATGATGCTTTCTGTTCTAAGGGTTGTCGTTTAAATACTGAAAAACTAAATCAAGAGATAGTAAAATTATTAGATGAGGCAAGTACTGAAAGATGCAAAGTATCTAATTATCAAATTGCTCTTACCCAAACAGAAAAGACAGTAGCTGAGTATAAGAAAATGGAGTTTGATTTAAAGGATCAAATAAATATCTTAAAACATGAGTTACATCAGAGTAGAGATGTTCAAGATATAGTAAATAGGGTTAATCTTGATTTGATAGCTCAGTTAGAGGAGGCTAACAAAAATAAAGATAATGTGAGTCTTAAAATCCAGAGATTTGATAAGGCCACATAATCCCTAGGAGAGTGTGTTAGTAAACAAAGAGACTCTAAGGATATGAGTGGGATTGGGATGAAAGATTACACTGGTGTTCCACCACCAGCTGGGGATTTCTATGGTGTCCAATCAAAGGACTTATCTTGGACTGGCTTGCCAGAACTTCAAGAGAAGGAATTTATTCCTCCACCTAGAGTGACTTCCCCAGTTGAGGAATACAAGCAAAAACTGACTGACCTAGATGAGTGGAAGAAAGCTAACCACACCTTGTTTGTTAAGGGAGGGTTGTTGTGTGAAAGTCCAAATGAGCCCACACCAAACATGATACCAATTGTGGAGTCCAATGATCCTAAACCTATTAAGATCACACACCCTACCACTGGCAAAGCTGTTGACCTTGGCCCACAAACTGTTAGAAAACCTAGTGTTAAGTATGCAGAGATGTATAGGAATACTAGGTCACCAAAAAGCCAAGTTAGTAATCATGGAACAGGCTTCTTTGCTTCTAGACCTAAGACTATGTCTAGAAAAGCTTGTTACACATGTGGTAGCTTCTCACATTTGGCATACAAATGTGTCAACGCTTCCAATGTCAACGCTGATAGGAACCATTTCAGCGCTGACAAAAGTCAACATAGGTCAAACACTGTCAGACCCAATACTTATGTGAACAAAAGTTCACAAGTTGTTAGACCAGCCCCATTCTTTTCTAGAGGGTCTAACACACAAGGCCTAAGACCTTTTCAAAAGTCAAACACTTGGTCCAATAGGCAATGGGTTCCTGTAGCAAACCCTAGGTTCAACGCTGATAAAGGCAATCAGGGCGCTGACAAGAACAATTTCAGCGCTGACAGACACACTGCCAAACCTAGGTATTTGCAACCACAGGGAAATAGGTCTAAAGCTTCTACTAGCTTAACATGGAGACCAAAACAAGACCAAAACTCTAATTTTACTGGTGTTTCTATGACATGCAACAGGTTTCATTATATTTCAAAAGCAATGTCAACACCAATTGGGGTTAACTGGGAATTTCATTCTAAAAGGGATGAAAATGGGGTTGTTATGAGAACCAAGTCTGTTCTTGTTGAACAACCAGATGAAAACAAGTCTTCCAAGGCTTGGGTTCCCAAAGAAAACTAATGTGTTTTCTTTATGTGCAGGGCATTCAGAAGAAGATCAATGATTATGGATACTGGGATAGTGGATGCTCAAGGCACATGACAGGAAAGGAAGACTATCTGACAAACTTCACTCCTATTCAAGATGGTGATAAGGTATACTTTGGAGGGGGCTACGGCACCATCACTGGAAAAGGAACCCTTGTCACCAACAACCTACGGTTTGAGAATGTCTTCTTGGTAAAAGAACTGGATTATAATTTGTTTAGTGTATCACAAGTGTGTGATAACAAAAATAAGGTTCTTTTCACAGGACTGAGTGCTTGGTGTTAAGCAAAGATTATAAGCTCCCTGAGGAAAAATACATAGATTTTAGAACACCAAGGCATAAAGACATATATAATGTGAATCTTAATGGAATTAAGGTAAATAATAAAATGATGTCATGTCTTTATGCTAAAGCCTCAGTAGATGAAAGTAATCTTTGGCACAGGAGATTAGGGCACATAAACTTTAAGAATATTAATAGACTTGTGAGGCTTGGTTTAGTTGATGGTTTGCCTGAAAAGGCTATCCACAATGACCACACTTGTGTTGCATGTCTTAAGGGCAAGCAGCACAAGGTCTCATTCAGGTCTAAACAGGTGCACTCTAGTTCTAAACCACTTCACTTATTGCATATGGACCTCTTTGGTCCAACTAATATAGAAAGTTTAAAGGGTAAATCATATTGTTTTGTCATCACTGATGATTTTTCCAGGTTTACATGGACTTTCTTTTTAGCCAAGAAAAGTGAAACTGCCCAAAGTCTGATTAATTTCATTACCCAGATTGAAAAGAAAAATGGTAATGAGGTCAAAATTATTAGAAGTGACAATGGGGGTGAGTTTAGAAATCAGTTGTTAGATGATTTTTGTGCCAAGAAAGGGATTACTAGGCAATTTAGCATAGCTAGAACCCCACAGCAAAATGGGGTTGCTGAAAGGAAGAATAGAACCCTTATTGAAGCAGCCAGAACCATGTTGGCTGATGCCCACTTTCCTATAGCCTTTTGGGCTGAAGCTGTTAACACAGCTTGTTATGTTCAAAATAGGGCTTTGGTCAACAAAATACATAATAAGACACCTTATGAGTTACTTTGGGGAAGGAAGCCAAATATTGGCTTTCTCAAGCCTTTTGGATGTCATGTAGTTGTTTTAGAAACTAGTGAGGCCCTAGGTAAATTTGACTCAAAAGGTGATGAAGGCTACTTCATGGGTTATTCAGTGCAGAGCAAAGGATATAGGGTTTACATTAAAAAGGAAAAACGTATACTTGAAAAAGTACATGTTAGGTTTTTAGAAACTAAACCTAGTGATCCTGAAAGTGGTCCAAATTGGTTGTTTGACTTAGAACCTTTATCTAGAGCTTTAAATTATATGCCTGTTACTGATCCAGACATTGTGAAGGTAACTTCAAGTGTTTTGGAAAAGAGAATTGGTAATGTTTCAGGTATACAGGTTGCTAAGGAGGATGGACCACCAGCAGTCAAATCATCTCCCACACAAGAATATGTTACACTTCCTATATGGACAGATGAGTATTATGCTGCTGCTGCTGCTGCTAGAAAAGATAATGGTGGTTTTCAAATACCACCAAATACAAACATGCATACTTCTTCAGGCGCTGACAAAGGAAAATCAAGCGCTGACAAGAGAAATTCAGACGCTGATGGATCAGACGCTGACATCAACAGTTCAAGCGTTGTTAGCCCAAACGCTGACAAACAAGGATCAGACTTTGACAACACCTTTGCACATCTTTTCTCTTCCCATTTTGAACAAGGTGGACCTTCCAATGTCCATGAAGAGATTTCTGTTGATCAAAGAGAGTCTGATGAAGAAGATATTGGCAACATGGAGCGTGAAATTGAGGACACCAGACTGTTTGAAGGAGGGGTTCTCACTTCCACACAAAAGGATCACCCCTCATCTCAGATCATTGGTGATGTTATGGCTCCAGTTCAGACAAGAAGATCCCATCAAAGTATTGGTGGATTTATTGCCAATATACACAAGAAGGTTGATACCCCTCTTGTACAAGCATGTTTGTTTGCCTGTTTTCTGTCACAGGAAGAACCCAAGAAAATTTTTGATGCTCTCAAAGAACCTAGTTGGGTGGAAGCAATGCAGGATGAGCTTCACCAATTTGCTATACAAGATGTTTGGGAGCTGGTTGATTGTCCTAGATATGTGAGACCAATTGGGACAAGATGGGTTCTAAGGAACAAGAAAGATGAAAGGGGCATTGTGGTCAGAAATAAGGCACGTTTGGTAGCTCAGGGATATACACAAGAGGAAGGAATTGATTATGAAGAAGTTTTTGCACCAGTTGCAAGAATTGAAGCTATAAGAATTTTTCTAGCTTATGCCTCTTGTATGAACTTCACTGTTTATCAAATGGATGTGAAGAGTGCTTTCCTCTATGGAACAATTGTTGAGGAAGTATACGTTATGCAACCTCCTGGTTTTGAAGATCCTGAGAATCCAGACAAGGTTTATAGAGTGAAGAAAGCTATGTATGGACTTCATCAAGCTCCTAGAGCATGGTATGGTACCTTGTCTACATATTTGGTGGACAATAGATTCAAGAGGGGCACCATAGATCAGACACTATTTACAAAGAAGAAAGGAAAACATGTGTTGCTTGTGCAGGTCTATGTTGATGATATCATTTTTGGGTCTACTGATCCAAAAATGAGTGAGTACTTTTCCAAGCTCATGACAGATAAATTCAAGATGAGTGCAATGGGTGAGATGAACTTCTTTCTAGGATTGCAAGTTCAGCAGAAAGAAGATGGTATCTTCATCTCCCAAGACAAGTATGTAGCTGAAATCTTGAAGAAATATGGTTTTTCTCCACATGAAAAGGATGCTTCCACTCCTATGGATAGGGAACACCCTTGGGGAAAAATTGGAGCTGGAAAGGATGTGGATGTTAGGCACTATAGATCAATGATTGGTTCATTGATGTATCTTACAGCCTCAAGACCTGACATCATGTTTGCTGTGTGTGCATGTGCACGCCATCAAGTGACTCCCAAAGAATGTCACCTATTTGCTGTGAAAAGAATTTTTAGGTACCTAAGATGTTATCCAGATCTTGGCTTGTGGTACCCAAAAGATTCTCCATTGGACCTTATTGCATATTCAGACAGTGACTATGGTGGTGACAAGTTTGATAGGAAATCCACAACTGGTGGATGCCAATTTCTTGGGAGTAGATTGATATCTTGGCAATGCAAGAAACAAACAGTGGTGGCAAACTCTACAACTGAAGCAGAATATGTGGCTGCAGCTGCTTGTTGTGGAGTGACCACATTAACTTCTATTGTTCATGGGAGATCTTGGGTGGTTACTGAGGCCTTGGTACGCCAGGCCTTGCATCTTAATGATGCTGATGGTATAACCATTCTTCCCATATCTGAAATAGAACAAGGGCTTAGGGCTTTGGGATACCCTATTCCTGATGAAGGTACTCTTAATAAGTACCATAAGCAGGAATTTCCCCCAGCCTGGAAGTACCTCATTCACATTCTTCTTCAATGTTTGAGTCCCAAATGTACTGCACACAATGAGATCAATAGATCCATTGCAACTGCTATTGTGTGTATTGCAACAGGGCAAAAATGTAACTGGTCTAAAATGATTTTTGAAGGAATGTGTAAAAACAAGGGGACAAAAATGACTTTAGCTTATCCCCGTTTTCTGCAAATGATTTTTGATGCTCAAAGATATTGTTCAAGGGATCACAATGATTTTTATAAAATCCCTGAACAAAAGAAAGCTATTTTTACCAAGATGAATTCACCACCTCATAGAGACCTACCTTTAACCCCAGCCATGCTTGCTGTTATTGCAGCAGCACAACCCCAACCAGACCCCCAACCTCATCTTGACCCTCATCCACAACTTGAACCTATTCCTGAACCTTTACCCTCACCTGACCAAATGCAAATAGACCAAAATCCCTTTGACGCTGACACATCTAATGTAGGCGTTGATGTGCCTATTTCCACCGCTGACACCCAACCATCACAATCCCAAACACCCCTTAACCAACCCACATCTACACCTTCTTCTACACCATCTTCCAAACCACCTGAATATAGGTTGTTTAAACGCCAAAGGACTGCTGGAGTGTTCTCCTCTGGTGGTCCTAGCCATGAAGCAGAGAGAACCACCACCACAAGTGTGGCTGGTGACCTGGATGAGGCTGGGACTATTGGTTCTGGCTTAGAAGCTGGCCAAGGCAGTCCCACCATAGTTAAGTCCTCATCCATGCCCAATGAATCTGACTTGGGAGGTCAAATCCCCATTTCAGAAGAGGGCAGACTGGAACCAATGACTCTTTTGGAATTGACGGCTGTCTGCATTAGCTTGCAAAAGCAGAATGCAGACTTGGTACAAATTTTCAGTAACCAAGGCCTTGAACTCAAGGAATTGAGGGAGAGGATTGTTGTTTTGGAAAGTGTTCATGCAAAGGGAGGTATGGAGGAGTCTTCCAAAGGGGAGGAAGATCAAAGAAATCTGAGTGATAAGAGCAGTCAAGATGGTCAATCATTGGATGTTGCTGAAGCTCTTACTACTTTGAAGGAACAAACAGGTTTTGATACGTCCTTGATCTCTCCAACCAATTTAAATTTATCATTTACAGATATGTTGAGAGAGGTTACACAAGGCGCTGAGGGAAAATATTTGAGCGTTGACAAGACAAGTTTGGACGCTGATAGAAGTATTTTGGGCGCTGATAGAGGAAATTTGGGCGTTGACAGATCTGAATATGGAGGTGATGTATTCCAGTCATCATCTATCATCAAAGATGTTCCTACTCAGGTATTATCATCTACCCTACCAACAATTGCACCAACAGATAAGGGTAAGGGTAAGTTGGTAGAAGAAATTGTTCCAAAGAATGCAGCTCAGGTTGAATTTGATAGAAGATTGGCTGAGCAAATGATGGAACAAGGTGAAAAGGAAAAGTCACCATTTGTTGTGACTTCTGAAGAAGAAAGTGATGGAGCTAGCTCAGATTCAAGTGTGATGATTGTTGAACCAGAAAGACTTGAGTATGGTGATGAGCTTGCTAGGGAAAAGCTGAGATATTTAAAGTTGCAGATTGATTTTGATATGCCAGAGGTGGTTCAGATGTACAATTCTTGGGAAGAAAGCTGTATGGATAATCCAGACTTGACCATTTCAGATCAGATATGGGGTTTGGAAATTCTTCTTAGAGTTCAGAAGGATTGGAAGGTGATTTTGAAGCACAAGGCAAGCAACATTCTCTCTGAGTTGAAAAGGGATAGAAGGAAGCTCTATTTTATGTTGCTCAAATGTCATGGAGTTGGATGGACACATCAGAAGCTGAAGGCTTTGACATTTGATGAGTTGGAACATAGGGCTTATCCTATTTGGGTGAAAGTGCAAGAGGAAAACACTTTCAGACTTCTTTCAGATGAAAGAAAGGAGCAACTTGCAGAGGAGATGGAAATCAAGAGAGCTATGATAGTTCCCAGACCAGTAAAGAAGGGATTTGTACTTGAGTTTCCAAAAGATATGAATCAACTATATCCAAGTGAAGCAGTTATTAGAAAGAGCCTTAAGCTCTCCCCATTAGAAGCTTCAGATATGGTGCATGTGTTACCACTAGATTCCAGGAATCCAATTGTGAGTTATGATGAAGATGAATGTGGATTCTGGAAAATTGGAAGATTTGGCAAAGAGGTACACACTTTTACCACTCTCATATCTTTATTTGCAAGTTGTGATAGAGAAGACTTGGTGGACCTTTGGAGGTTTCTAGAGACCAAGTATGAGGCTGAAGCACCAACTTCAGTCAATGGAATAAAACTTTGGACCACATTCAAAAGAATGTGTGGGACAAAAGAAGAAGATCCTGAAATATGGAAGGATCTTGAAGATGACCTCAGTGGTCTTCAATGGAGGTTATATTCAGCTGCTGGTGTATACCATTTGAGTTCTACAAAGTTTGCTGAGTATTTACTTGTAGATGCTCAGTATTTTATATCCAAGGCTGTTTTGGAAAAGATGAAGGACACCCAGTTGGAGATAGACTATACAAGTGACGTGGCAAAGAATTTAATCAGATTTATTTATTACCAATATGATAAGGTTTGTCAGACTCCTCCAAGTTCTTAGTGTTTATTCAGAAACTTGATCATAAGAGTGGATATCAAGTTTAGGGGAGGATTGTTGGGAATAAATTAAGGCCAGATTACTTGAACGCTGACAAGAACAACTCAAGCGTTGATAAGAACAAAGTGAGCGCTGATAGCATAAGCGTTGACAAGTTAAAGTCAAGCGTTGACAGATTGAAGACAAGCACTGATAGAAGATGTGAGCTACACGTTTATTATATTCTAGAATACTTCTAGTAAGGATAGAGACGACAATGTATTTTCTATGTTTATCTTTACCTAGAATAGTTGATTCGTAGCTTATTGTACAAGACTTCTTGTTCTATAAAAGAAGATCTTTTAGGTTAAAGTTAATATTAAGTTTTCATAAGTATTCGCAAGTTAAATCTCTTTCATTGTAATCAAATACGATTATTCTAATACAAGTGAAAGTTTGTTTAACATCTTTGTGTTTTAGATCAAGTGTTAATTCCGCATAGCACTTTGTTACTTTATTCATAAGCAAAGGTTTCTCTACGTGTAGTACTTGATCTAATCTCGTATACACAAAGCTTAATCGATCTAAGTTTGGGATCAACAGGTCTATTACCAAAGGTCAATCATTCAAACATAGAGCAGCGCTTATATTACTTTGTATCGTTACTTTACCTCGTCCATTCGATTGGGGTGGTACATAGTACTCTCATCAAGGTTCGTTCTTAATGACTTCTGAGCAAATCTCTAGAAATTCGATGCGAAGCGAGGATCTTGATATATAGATGATCGATACAGGCACACTATGTTTACATAACTCTTTTAAATAAAAGAGTCTATTTCTTCATCAAGATTCTATCATTAACGAGAATGATATTAGCAGATTTGGTCAGTCTGTCGACGATGACCCAAATCGAATCAAATTCAGATGATGACCTTTGAAATAGCTAGATGTTTACTAATGTATGAGGCGATGTCTGCCTTCATAATTGCCATCAGTACATCTTCTTCAGACAAAGATACTTTTAGTCATAAATGACATAAATAGAATACTTATACTTACAAATTCCAACATAACTCTATCTCACAATCCTCTATATTTAGGCAACCACCAGTGGCCTTTTATACATTTAACGCTATCGGCTTCTCAATTTTAATGGTTCACATTATCCGCGAACCCCTTTTTATTATTTATATTATCCTTTTTACAATCATCGGCTATTTTTAAATTGCTCGGCAATTTATTTTGCACCTTCATTATTAAGGAACATGTCCTAATTGGTTCTTTATCTTTTATACATAATGTGTCAGTAATTACGTTCACTTTCCTGATGAAATAAATATCATAACCGTATTTATTCAAAATTCTTTCTTCATATCTTCTATGTTTTAGTTTCGTCTTTACTATTATCTTTATCTGTTTCACTCAATCCGACGTCTAAAGCGTCGATAATTATTACAATTAATTAGATAATAATTATTAAATTTTTATGAAACGTAAACGTAAAAATTTTAAATTTCTTAGTTCTACCAATTATATAAAATGTTCAAAATACATTTGAATTTAATTAACTCGATTTTTTTTGCTGATTTATCGAAAATAATTAATAAGATTCGTAAATGTTTGAAAAATCTTTGGTTCTACTTTGGTCAAAATTTTCTTAGTTGAAAAGCAAAAAGTGTCGTTTCAATTTCAAATCATGGTTTAAATAGTTTCCTCAATTTCGCTTAGGTTGTCTTAAGGTGTACAAAAACATTTACCCCTAAACAAGAGTTTAGTTAAATGTTTTGGTTATAAAGGAATGATCCCTTAAAAATCCTTTGTAAAAACATTTGTCAAAACATATTTCCATTTTTTTTTTGCTATAACCCTAAGCCTTAAAAGGGCTCTTAATTTTTGAAGAGTCAATATATTCCATTATCTATTAATCACACGGTTAAATCATGTAAAGGATTAAGTCTTAAGTCATATGTTAAATATTCAAAGTACAGGTTTTTATCGTTCGGCCAATTCAGGGCAATCTATAAATAATTATTAACTCATTCTTATTCTTATAAACAAATAAATGGTCCTTAATGATCGCAAGCATGAATTTATCAAATTACGGCCTACACACGTGATTCATCAAATTTATGATTGCTACATGTGTATTAGTTAATCCAAACGACATCACGTGAAACTCGTAATGTTCATTACAAGTACCGGATGTAGTGATTGGAACAGATAATCTTTTTCGCAGATGCGAAGTTGATGATAACCATGGCGTGGATCAAATCTTTTAAAACATACGCTAGAACCTTGTAAATGATCGAACAAATCTTCCATTTCGAGTTATGGATATCGTTTTCGATTGTCAATTTACTCAGTCACAGTAATCTATAAATATAAGGAATGATAACACCATAGCTCTTCATGATGACATGCTTGGTATAATAAAATCATTCTCCGACAACTCTCTCAGTTGTACGGTAATTCCTTTAATTCAGATGGTGCTGACGTACAGTGCACAAGCCACAGGTGCAGCACCGGGAATATAATCAATACAAATTTTAACTTGCCTTAATGGCAAAAGTCTAGGTAATTCATCAACAAATACTTCCTAAAGTTTCAAATAACATAAACATCTTTTAGTAAATTCATATTAGGTTCCTTCTAGATTATAATATCTATGACTAATTCACAACCATTCATGGTATAGTTTCAAGTCTAAATGCAGGATATGGACATCCATCAAGAATTATTTAGATCACTTTTGATAATCATCATCTTATCATTTAGGGGAATTCTACTCGAGTTCCCATCAATTAAGACAATGACGTCATGTCATAATCAATCAATCCATTCTACTGGCACTATTAACTTTTCAGTTTTATTGTCGTCGATAAGATGTGAACTTCTCAAAAGACTAATAATAATTCATAATCCTTCACAAATTCAAGGATATACGGAGACACAACTTTCACCTAAAGAGTAAGGTCAACGCAAAATCTATGCGAGAGAATTTCAAATCAGATACAGACGAAAACATTTAATGAATATGAATATATCCCATGTTTTCATAATTTGAGTACGCATTCGAAAGCTCCTCGGATCGTTACCCAGGTCATTCAAATGAAATCAAATCAAAAGAAATGATGAGAACGTCAATACATCCAGTCGGGTATCAACACTCGGTAATCAGATACTTTTCCTAAGAATCTCACTACGGGAGAATTGGATACGAAAGAATTGTCAATTGTCAAATAAGACAATTTCCACAGATGAGTAAATTCGACTCAGAAGAATAGATGCTAAAGGCACATATGTAGGTGTCCTTAACACTATGTCCCTATTTTTCACCTCTTGCAGATCTCATAACATTTAATCTTTCACAATCTTCAAAGAAACTGTAGTGTTTATTCATTAGTTTTTATGGTGACTACTAATCAGTCTTGCATGGTCCATTCCAAATTGTATGTAGGCGCGCAATTATATACAATTTCAAGATTAACGATGCAATACTCAGTTCTTCAAAATTTTATCATCATGTTTATAATAAAAAAATATTTTCATGCTTAATTCTTAAATAAGAATCAAAAATAAATTTACAAAGATTTTCTTTGTTATGAAAACAATTAAGTTTTCCCAACGTGTTTTATAAACAACTTCATTTCGATAACAATCACTTATAAATCTTACTTTGAATAATCCTTATTGTGATGAAAATTCAATTTTACTCAAGGCATACTGTTTCATCTTATAAAAAGAATGAGTGATCTGCAAAAGAGTGACGAAGAGTTGTTCACCAAGAACTTAACTACGATATGATAGGAAATGAGCTTAGCCACTTTGTCATGAGGTTCATGAGCTCGATGGCACTCAGGAAGAATAATCCACAACGTAACTCAATTCAAGATGAGTACTTGTTCAATGGTTGCATCACTAATGCGAACATTAGTATGAAGCAATAAAGGATAGATAACATCGATACATGTAGAATTTAGCGATTAAAGGTAGTCTTTTCATTAATCACAAACAAGTCAAAATTGTACCGTAACACATTACGTGTCACTATGTGATACAATTCTCAGAACACATCCTACCAACTGATATCTCAGTTAAGTTAGAGATTTTTAAAAGATACCACAATGAATACTAATCTACAAGAGTCATTAGGTGTTCCACATGTCCCGGAAGATCCATCGGTCTCAATTCAGAAGAAGATTTCTTCAATTTATTTATTGGACACTGGGCATCTTCGTTAGTGGACAATGGTCTAGGAACAACCCTTAACACAAACTAACAATCATTTAAAACCTTATAATTCAATCACAAAACTTAACGACTTCCTCTTAACAATTTTATATTCCATACGGATTAAATTTTACTTTATTCAAGTTTCAACCAACTTACACTCAATTCGATATCCTACTTCATTTTCTAATACTTTCAGCCTTATTTATAAACCTTAAAAGGGAAATAAAGCTCGATATGAATCAACACTTAATTCCAATCCTATATCTCTTACAACAACAATTATCAAATGAGTCATTAATATAAAATGACTTGATCATTCAACTAGACTTCTCGGAAAGGTATTAGTGGCATGAGGCTTTTGGGTAATGGTTCCAATAACAGCCTCAAGTGTAACATTCACCCTTTTGATTTCAAATCTAAGAATTGGATGACAACGAATCAGATGACATCTTTCCAGGTGATAACGTTTTGTCAAACTCCACTCTATAAGGAAAGATCGTCATGACATCGATATCAGTTTTAATCTCGCCAATTCTTTTTCAATATCACATTCAACTACTATCTACATTTCTACGAATATCAACCATTTGTTGGGATCATAAATATCCACAACTTGGTTTAGATCTAGGATAGCTAGAATTCCTACGAGAATAGCTTCGATTAATTTACTAGGGGAGTTAGGGTTACTTGTGACAATCGACGTCGTATAAATACATCGTATAAATATCAAAATAATCATCAAACAATCATGTAATACAATTACATCATATATATATATATATATATATATATATATATATATATATATATATATATATATATATATATATATATATATATATATATATATATATATATATATATATATATATATATATATATATATATATATATATATATATACATATATATATATATATATATATATATATATATATATATATATATATATATATATATATATATATATATATATATATATATATATATATATAATCCAAGTTATATATATATATATATATATATATATATATATATATATATATATATATATATATATATATATATATATATATATATATATATATATATATATATATATATATATATATATATATTAAAATAACACTTCTCAGTCTGGCCTTGTCGGTAACTCGGGAATTCTTCGGCACCGTTATAGTCAAAAGATTTTTAGACATTTTTAGAAAAATGTTTATAGTTAAAAGATTTTGAAATGTTTTATTCAAAACCTTAGTTTTAAAAATCTTTCGTTCTCTATAACGAGAGCTCTGGTACCAAACTGTAACACCCCCAAAATTGATACAACTCAATACAACGGAAGACTAGTTGGTGTTACGGGATAACACATTACTCACATCATAGACAACGCATAAGAATCGCGTCGTTTTATAATAAAAGCATTTCCATTCATAAACATCAAAGTTACATCGGTCCCAAGTCATATTATTTCATACAAAGTTTTACAAAGTATTTGAATGGAAACTATTGTTTAAGTGCGGGCCATGAATTCTTGTTGTCTTCCCGAGAATTACCTTCAAGTACCTGAGACAAAACATGTTAAAAGAAAAGGTCAGCGATAACGCCGAGTGAATTCATAGAGTTTAATAAATTCCATCAATATAATATCAGTATAAAAGTATTACTGAAAATCATTTTGTACAAATCGTTTTGATAGGCCATAAAATAGCCAAAATCATTTTATACAAATACTTATCGAAAATCATAATATAGGCATTTGCCTTAAAAATCATTATACGAGCCAATGTCGTAAAAATATCATACAATACGTCTTATGACGTTGTATAAAGTCAAATAAAAACCGTTATATGAATGTGGTTATGAAAACCAAAACACGAACATAATATCATTAGTATGACCCTGTATTGCTAGTCATGCAATACATCATAATTCGGAGCGTCTATTAGTATTTTGTTACTTTGGATTATTATAAGACGCATGACATTGTTACCTTACTAAACCAACAACGGGTAGCTAACCCGATACCAATTTTACCCATCTAAAGTAGCGTGTCGTCACAAAGGTCACGGTATGGAAATCTTCTCATACATAAATTCGCTTACCAATCAATGTGGCACGACGGGGATCAACCGTCAAGGCGCGAACTGGGGTGATCGTCCCCAAATAGTACTATTAAATGCATAAGCGTCTACCAAATCCCGGTAGTTCACAATTCATGCTAATGGGACTTTTAGTGACATAACCTAACTTTAATAATCCATTTTTATTTCATCTATCGGGTCCTTTAATCATTCATAGGGTCATACAATCGGGTCATTCAATCATTCGAGTCCAAATCAATAAACAAGCAATCAGGACAAATGGTGTCCTTTTTTATAAAAACTAACATTTTATCTCCTCGCGGGTTTATAAAACATTTATAAAAACATTTAAAAGAGTGCGAGGCTATGAACTCACGTTGATATGGGAAGGCGGGTTATCGGCGATTCGGACGTACGGTACGTGCTTCAATCACGGAAACCTAGACAAATAATACTCGTCTTAGACTCATGTCCAATGACTTTATAAAAATAACAATTATGTATACATATGATGATTATATATATATGATGATCAAGTGGGTTTACACATTCTCGTTTACTCATTTTAGTGTTATATGTCGGTAACTTTTATACTAGTTTACTAGTTTTACCTATTTACACGTTTTAAGTCAAATAAGCTTATTATAAGTTATTTAACTTGTTTTAATCCATTTTGTACTTATATTATCAGTACTTAAACTTTACAAGTTGGGCCCAAATGGGTTAAGCCCAATAAGTTCTTTTTATAAGAGTTTAACTTATTTAGTCCAATTATTAGTCCACTATGTTTACTTAGCTCGTTAATGTCCGTATGTCCTATAGTTCGGGTTTTTATCGGTTTTTACTTGTTATACATGTCTATATATCAGTATATAAGTTTTATAAAGTTTTCATTAGACGGGTACAACCATCTAAGTTTTATTTAACAAAAAACGTTAATTTTACGGTAATAGCCAAAAAAGTCGTAAAAATCATGTTTATAGTTTTATAACTTATAAAACATAACAAGTTACCATTTTTTATAAAATGTCCACTTATTTACTATTGTACATATTTATATAAATGTATTATATAAGTTAGTGGGTTTTAATTTATATTTTATACTATTAAATTTTGACTGCTTATATAATAGTATTATACATTAATTTCCAAAATCTGATTTTTATCTTCACTTTCACCAAAACTGCCATATCTAGAGTTCAATATGGAGATAGAAGCTCAAATTTTTATCACATAAACTACATGATATTTGCTACATTTAACTCTTCTATAGCTACTGTTGAATCATCTTCTAAGTATTTTCTAAAAATCGTCCAAAACAGTGAACTCAGATTTGTACCTTAAACTTGTTTTGATCATATCTCACTCATTACAATGATTCCATTGCATGGCCAACTCTCACATGTGTACAAGACATATAGCTTACTGTAAATGGATTCTACTTCATCATTTTATCAGTCCATGACCTGTTTCTTTACTGTTTTATACAGCCATCACTTTTAAGCAAGATTTTAGCCTTGTTCTTTATAGTTTTTCACCTTTTTAATCATGTTTATCAACACCAAATCCCCACATAACATTTTTATCATCATATAATCATCATATACATATACAATAGGAAATAAAATACATGTTTACATAATCAAAATAACAAGAATATGAGGAGGACAATCTTTATACCACCATGATGATGTAGGTTGTGATCAAAACATGGATTTTGATGGAGAAACTTGTGATGCACCAAGACCATCTTCATGACCACCAATATTCATAAACTCCTTGTGGAAAATCAGCCCCAAGACACCATGAATACTCCTCCTTGGATGTTATAAGCACCACCAATCAATAGGGTTTCAAGAGGGCTTCAACATGTGTATGAATAACACATGATATCTTGGATGAATTTGATCAAAATGGGATGTTGGTGAGTGATATGGGACGGCCAAAATGGGAGCCAAGAGAGAGAGATGAGAGTGTTTGCATGGATGAGAATGGGAGAGTGGTTTGGGAGCTAGTTGTTTTGAGGTTTGGTTAGCTTACCTTGTAAGCTTACTTACATGTGTAAGTTTTAGCCAACATTTTGACACCTCAA
Organism: Glebionis coronaria; assembly: GCA_025667525.1. Lineage (NCBI taxonomy): Eukaryota > Viridiplantae > Streptophyta > Magnoliopsida > Asterales > Asteraceae > Glebionis > Glebionis coronaria. Next base: position 202,754,393 of record CM046880.1, read on the forward strand.
TGGTGTGTTGGTGAGTTTTTGGCCGGTTTTGATGGGGGTGGGGCAAGTGTCCCACTTGTCTCATCCCCATTTATTTACGGGTACTCCTCGATTCTAGTTTCCTCGATTTGCGTGCCATCGGGTCGTTTTACGAAAAACGTTTTTATAAATTATGAATCAACGTCACAAAACGAATCCAACAAAAATTGTCTCATCAAAAACGGAGTTCGAAAACGTAAATACATAATCCTAAGGTTTCCGGTTTAGTCGTAAAGGACGTTAAAATAAAATCGTAAGTCCTAATCTCTTCTCGTAAATTTGTGAGTTTATGAACTAACACAAATTTAAAACTCCGAAATAATATTAACGGATAAATTTATTTTCTGAAATGTCGGACTGTCACCAAAGACGGTGTATGTAAACGTAAGCACGTAACGTTGAATTCTCCGGTTTAGACGTAGTCGATACTAATCCAAGACGTAAATCCAAATTTCTTCCCAAAAATAAGTGAGTTCATATTGTAATATTAAAATAATGTTTTTAAACGAATAAAATATCAACCATAAATTGACGGATTGTCATAAAACCAAAGCCCCAAATATCTTAAATAGAATGTCTAAACCCTAATTAAGCCCTAATAGATCACTAATCACTTTCCTAAGCCATTAATCACCAAAAACATAAAGCATAAGTTACAAGCCCTAGATTTTGAATCTGATTTTACATTTTCCCTCCAAAACTCATTTTCAAACCATTTCCCTCTATTCAAAGTTTAAAAACCAGATAATTATTCATCCTAAGTTATTTTAGGAGTGTGACAAGTAGGTGGATTAATACAAGGCTTTTGCCCGGTATGAAAATTAAAGTTTGTTATAGTGATCTAATCGAATTGATACTTGTTAACTATGCGACTCAGCTGTCTTTGGTGAACAAATGTTGTGTCGTTGTAGTAAAATTAAAAGGTGCAAAAACTTTAAAGTAAAAGCAAGTAATTTAAATCTAAATCTAATTTAAAATCAATGGTGCAATATTTAAAACTTTGAAAAGTAAATTAATTAAATGACTTAAAATAAAAGCGTGACGAAACATAAATTTGACAACGTAATATAATTTGAAAACTTAAAAAAAATAAATCAAGGACAAAGGCGGGAAATCAAAATTTAAAATAAAAACAAAAACAAATAAAAACAGGAAAAATAAAACACTAACTTGAGTCCGATTCACACTACGATCTTAACCAATGAAGTGGTTGGATCGCACTCTGATCGTACCCACGATCGCAGTCTAGATCGCACTTGGTGATCGTAGCTCTCGATCGCACTCAATGCGATGGAAACAAAAGGGTGGTGATCGTAATAATCGATCGCAACAACGATCGCAGTGATCGATCGCAGTCACTGATCGTAGCCAAGATCGTGACCAAGCAAACATACCTTGGATCGCACTCTATGATCGTACCCACGATCGCAACAAGTGATCGTGGTGTGGATTATGGAGTGTGATCGTAGGATGATCTTAGTCTTTGATCGCAACACTGGATCGCAAGTAGAAACCCTAAGGGTTTATGCGATCGCACTTGTTGGATCGTACTGGGGTAAATAGCATTACGATGGGAATAAGAAAAGTAGAATAAGCAAGTTAAATAAGCACTAAGAAAAAAAAGCAAATACCAAAGAAACACTTTTAAATATAAACGAATAACAAAACTTTAATTAAACGCGAATAAGCAAAACTAAATAAGCTTAAATTAAACAACTTTTCAAAACACGAATTTAGCAAACAAAATAAGCAAATTCTTAGAAAGAAGAACTTTTAGAAAACTAAGAAAATCAAATAAGCTAAGTACAAAATAAGCCAATAAGATTGTCAAACTTATAGCTTATCTCATACAAAGACTTAGATGAAAGTAAAAAGATAAACTTTTTAGTAAAATAAGCAAAGAGATTAAGCAAAAGCTTGCTTAATCCGAATTTAAAATAAGCCAAAAGCAAGAAAAGAAGAAGGAGAATGATAAAAGTAAACTTGATCAAAGGTAAATAAAGATTAAAGCAACAAAATTAAGAACACTTACTTGGAATTAAAAGGAATTAAAAGTGCAAGACAATTAAGTAAATGACGTGTATTTAAATTGCAAGTAAATAAAATGGTGAAAGACTAATTGTCACACTTAGCCAACAAAACTAATGAAATGAAAATGAATCCTATTTATAGGAGATTAGGGAGTTGCTTAGGAAGCTTCCTCTCCTCTTTCTTCTTTCTTTAGTTGCATCATTAAGTCCTTAATCTTCTTAATTTTTTGACTTTAATGACTTTGTCTCGGGATTTCTTTAAACTCGTCTTGTAATTCTTCAATAAATTAGACTTGAGTTCTTCGACTTTAAGTAAACTTCCGTCTTTTGACTTTTTCTTCGATAAATCTTCAGAATTGGTCTTGGACTTCCGTTCTTTTTGCACTCTTGATTTCTTGACTTCGTCTTTTGTCTTTTTCTTCGATAAAAGCCCATGAATGCCCGTGTTTTCTTCCTTTTTCACAATTTCGTCCTAAATCACAACAAAAACATAAACCACGCATAATTCCGACATTTACGACATAAAATACACGTTTTGGCTTGGTTATTATTGTAGTTAATTGGTGAAAAGGATGGGTGTTTACACACCTATCAAATCCCCTACACTTGACCATTGCAATGTCCTCATGCAATGCATTAGTTACAAAGCACGTTTACACTTTTCATCATAATCAATCCACATTGGCCTTTATTAAAGAGATAGAAAATTATAAACATTCAAAGTAAAGAAATCAAAAACATACCTTCGGGTTATGGAAATGTCATGAATGATCATCATCCTCAAGTTTTCACGTTCTCCATACCAAGCTTAAAAACGAGATCATTGTTATTATAAGTTAGCAAACTAACACGAACTCATGTGGGCCAATTATTCACTTAGACTCCGTTATTCCTAGGTGTATCTCTTATATTTTATTGTTGTCTTGAATGATCACGAGGATGCATTATTGACTTATTTCGATAGTTATTTAGGCTGAAAATAAAGTGGGACGATTTAATCAATAGTTAGCTAAAGGACAAAATCTTTTAAAACTGCTTCTCGGGACCTCAAAAAGTTCATATCTTGGCATAACTCGCTTCACGATTTGAGAACTTTCTCGGACCGATATTTGGCAGCGACTTCATACTTCAAATATTGAGAGACGTTCATGAAATAATGGTCTTCTCTTCATATTAGGAATTTCTTCACTTGAAGTTTTGAGAGATTCTTCATATTAGGACCACGACTTCTTCATTTTTCTCCAATCTTTATTTTGGACTTTGATATACAACGATCCGCCTCCTTTTTGGACTTGGATCAACTTATCCTCATACCTTGTTAGGGCCTTTTTGGATAGAATTCTCCATGATCTTTACGGGAGTATTTGCTTTTCTTCGTGTGTCTCGATCCTTCATATTGATTTTTGATAAATGATTCTTCACATCACTTTTGATCTTTAGCAACAAATTTTAGCCCTCATGCCTTGTTAGGGCCTTTTCGGACTCGCCAATCTTCGCATCCCGCTTCAATAAGTTATGCCTTGGCTATGAACTCTAATCCATACCGAGCAACTTTTAAACGATCTTGGGCTGGAAGCTAAGTAACTTTTCAAATCGTACAACCTTATTTATTGCAGATAAATTTATTAACAAGCGATGGGAGAATAGGCTTATAATTAACCCACATAAATTCACGAAAGAATACCAAACTTATAATTGACTCTATCATCTCTCGTTCTCCACAATTTAAAATCTCAAGGAATGAGACTCGTGGATGCTTAGCCTATTAAATCAAAGTTTTGGGTTTTCGAGTCGCCTATAGGATCTTGCAAATTCTTAGACTCTTTCAAGTTTAGAAATCGTATTTTAAAGTTCCCTTGATAAACGACTCTCTAGGATCAATTATAGGAACTTGCGAAAAGTTCTTGTTCTTAACCCGTGAGAGTTAAGACTTTCGCGTTTTATAGCTCCCTATATAAAAGCCTAGCAAAACTTGACTTAAACACGTTAAGGATACTAGCTAGAGTAAACTTAGAAAGTAAACTCGGGATGAGTCAAAAGATTCACAACGTTTAAAAATTAAAACCACATTATTAAAAATTTATTCTAGTAAAGAAAGAAAATAACTATACAAAGGGAAAAACTAATAGGCCAAAATAGATAAAAAATTTTGAAAAATGTCGAAAAATTGATTTTCTGTTTAATATGAGGACAAATACAAGGAAAAGGCCACTTAACTTCGATAGAAGTCCCCCATACACTTAATATAAACAGTGTCCTCAATGTTTAAACATGTGGGAGTAAACTCCCCTACACTTAGGACATTGTGCACGTTGTTTAAATCTTGCTAAGGAAAAGACAACTAACGAGATTCCTATTTTAATATTGGAAAATATAAGATAGTGAATCGAAAAGAGTTTAGGATAGAACCGGGAAGACGGAAACACGGAATCACCGGTCGTCAAAAATCAACAAGAGTGGATCATTGAGCGCTCGAATCCCTGAATAGAAGAACAGAGGAAATAGCAACACCAACGGGTCTCCCCTACACTTAGGATAAAGAAAGCTAAAAGATAGATACATGGGTTGCCTCCCAAGAAGCGCTTGATTTTTGTTCACCGAGTCGTGAGCCTGACTCGACCTTGATTAGCATAGGAAGAAGCATGAAACATATCCACCGGGATCAAAGACATAGTTTTCTTCCATCAAATAACACAAGCTTAAGGCGAACAAGGCAAGCCAAAGAAGAGTAGGCAAGGTTCCCTTAAGAAAAGATGGAGCACGGTGGGAGCAAGGGTGAAGAGGTGCAAGCATATCTTCAATAGTTCCAAAGATTTTTCCTTTTATTTCATCAGATGGATACTGAGATGGCTGAAGAATATCGATACCGGGGTCAAACACCTTTTCCTTTAGGGGAAAATAGCACTCAGGCTCAGCAGAATGTGAAGAAGATCCGCGAAGAAAATGCACAACCTCGTCCTCAGAAGGTGGACAAAGAGGTGTTAAATCATAGGTGTTGCGGATGTTGGTGTCGTCCAGTTTCTTCTCCTTTGAAAGAATTTTCTTCAAATCTGAAGTAGGATCAAGACCATAATCATCAAAGTCCAAAGGAGGTGCATCACTCTCATGAGGGAAGTAAGTATTGAGAAAAGTAGAGAAGTCTTCCTCAAATGAGTATGCATCCAAAGTAGGATTAAGCATAGATGGCGGAGGATCTTCATCATGAGAAGAATCACTCGAAAGAGTATCGGCCTCATCAAAATCATCGTACGTGGGCATGTCGGGATACTCGGAAGTAAAGTCATCATAATCATCTCCATCAAAGCTAGAATCATCATCATAAGCATCAAAGATCGGTGGAGAATCATATATGGGTGAAGGGTCCAAATTGGAGAGAGAATCATCCACATCATCTTGAAAAAGTGGATTATCAATGCACGAATCGAATAGAGGATTGTTGTAGACGACAAAATCCACAAGCACATTAATCATATTCACGGATTCTCTTCCATAGGGTTTGCTTGTAAGCTTCCCCATTTTGAACACTTGTTGTTCATTCCCGACCCTTAAAATTAATTCACCTTCGGTAACATCAACTAAAGATCTTCCGGTTCTCAAGAATGGTCGACCAAGTATTAAAGGAATACGAGGGTCCATTTCATAATCAACAACAACAAAGTCGAGCGGAAAAGTGAATGTGCCAACTTTAATGAACACATCTTCGGCAATACCAACGGGGTAAGCGAGAGTGCGATTTGCAAGCTCAAGAGTCATCTTTGTTGGAGTAAGGTCGGGTAATGATAGTGCTGTCCAAACACTTAAAGGCATCAGATTTATACTGGCCCCGAGATCAGCTAGGGCAGTAAATTCTTCGGTATTGTTAAAAATGCAAGGCAATACAAAACGACCGGGATCTCCAAGTTTTTCCGGAAGTTCTTTAAGAATAAATGCAGAACAGTTTTCATTTAAGCGTGTGTTGGCAAGCTCAATCAGCTTCTCCTTCTTGTTAAGCAATTCCTTGAATGCTTTGACAAATTTCGGCATGTGGACAAGTGCTTCAACAAGGCTGATGTTGAAATTCATTTGAGAGATCATCTTCAAATAATTCGACACTTGAATGTCATCCTTGGTGTGCATTTTGATCTTGCCTAAGTGAGATGGATAAGGAATATTGGGTTTGGGTGGTGAAGGTGTATGTGTAGCAAGTAAAGGTGGGGTTGGTGAAGGTTGAGATGTTGAAGGGTCCTTCTTATGTGCATCGTCATGACGAGGCGGAGACGGTAATGGTGTACTAATACTAGGTGTAGGAGGAGTAGGGATAAATGGTGGTGGAGGAGGTGTAGATGATGGGGGCGGGATAGGTGGTCCTACTATGGTTACTCCAATACGGGTAGTAGTAGCACTCACATTCGCTCGTGGATTGGTGATGGTGTTTGAAGGTAGAGAACTCGAAGAAGAAGATTGAGCGGCTGGCAAGAAACTAGCAAGCATATTCTTCAAATCATTGGTTTGACTGCTGAAGGAGGATTTAATATTATCTCGAAGCTCGGATCTTATCTCATTTCCTTGCTTGGTAATATCTCTTTTAAGATTGATAATTTGGCTCTGCAAATTCTTGATTTGCTCACCTTGGGTTCTCATTATGGCCTCAACATCGGAGTTAATGGGTGGGGTTTGTTGGGCGGGTGGGTGATAAGGATTAGAAGCTCTTGGTGGGATTTGGTTGCTTCTAGTGTAGTTGTTGGCGGGGTTTTGGTTTTGAGGAGAAAAACCGGGTGAAAGGTAGTTGTTGGAATGGTAACTCAGCAGATTCCTATCCCCTTGTCGACATATTCTTCAAATCATTCGTTTGATTGCTAAAGGAGGATTGTATATTATCTCGAAGCTCGGATCTAATGTCATTCCCTTGCCTGGTGATATCCCCTTTCAGATTGATAATTTGGCTTTGTAGATTCTTAATTTGCTCACCTTGGGTTCTCATTAAAGCTTCAACATCTTGATTCATGGGTGGGGTTTGTTGAGCGGGTGGGTGATAAGGATTAGAAGCTCTAGGTGGGATTTGGTTGCTTCTAGTATAGTTGTTGTTGGGTTTTTGGTTTTGAGGAGAAAAACCGGGTGAAAGGTAGTTGTTTGATCGGTAACTTAGCAAATTTCTATCCCCTTGAGGTCGGGCTTGGTAATTTTCTGGTGAATAATTACCATAAGCCGCATACACGTTTTCCGGATTTCCTTGAGTAGAAGGACAATCAGTGTATGAGTGAGGACCGCCGCATGTTTTACAAGGATTGGCTACCGCTTTAACTTGTTGTTGGTTAGTAGCGAGAAGCAAGATATTTTTGGTCATTTCGGCCATCATGCGGGTGAATTCGGTCATATCGGGGTTTGCTGAAGTAGAAGAAACATTGACTCTCGGGTTGTTCCTTGAAGAAGCAGAGGAATCCCAGTTTTTATGATGAGTAGTCATGTTCTCAATAAGCTCTCTACACTCCTCGGGTCTCCTTTTCATAAATGTGCCACCGGCGGCTGCATTAATCGTATCACGATCACGAAAAGTCAAACCGTTGTAGAAAGTATCAATTAAGGTCACAAGGAGCATGTTGTGGTTGGGACAACGATCGATCAAAACATCAAATCTTTCCCAAGCATCAAAGAGAGATCCATCGGGTTCTTGCATGAAACCGCTGATTTGATTGCGAAGGCTCGTGACCATGGATGGTGGAAAGTAGCGCGACAAAAAGCGTTGAGTCATGTCATCCCAAGTATGAATGGAATTCTTCGGGAGACGATCAAACCATTTCTCGGCGTGGTGTGATAAAGTATGTGGAAAGAGCTGTAGGCGAAGGACATCCATTGTGGCACCGGGCAACTTCATGCTTTGAGTGATAGTAATGAATTTGTCGAGGTGTTTGTTGGCATCATCATCAAGCATTCCTCGAAAAGGATTTGTTTGCACTTGCTGAATCATGTGGTGCTTCAACGAAAACTCCGGAGCCGTGATTTGCATCGGCGCAATCGGTCCTCCTCGTCCAAACATGGTAGGTTGACAAAGCTCCTCCATTGTCCGAAGATCGGGCTGTGGAAGAACATTGTTGTTGTTATTATTGAGGTACGGTGGATTATTGTTGTTCACACCTGCCATATCTAAATCTTCTCGAGTCTCGGGCTCTTGATAATTTGAAGATCTAGTACGCATACACCTACAAAGGCAAAAGAAAACAATACCAAACACAAAGACAATATACATACACTATAAAGATAAAAATAAAATCTTTTTGGATTTTTGAAAATTTTAAATTTTTATGGATTTTTAACAATTTTTAATTTTTATGGGTTTTTTGAAAAAAAAATTTAAGCAAGAAAAATAACGCTCACGAATGAACGGATCCCAAAAAGCAACGCGTCTCTCACAGAAAACCGTTAATCTTTACGAGAAGAGCCGGCAGCGGCGCCATTTAATACAAGGCTTTTGCCCGGTATGAAAATTAAAGTTCGTTATAGTGATCTGATCGAATTGATCCTGGTTAACTATGCGACTCAGCTGTCTTTGGTGAACAAATGTTGTGTCGTTGTAGTAAAATTAAAAGGTGCAAAAAATTTAAAGTAAAAGCAAGTAATTTAAATCTAAATCTAGTTTAAAATAAATGGTGCAATATTTAAAACTTTGAAAAGTAAATTAATTAAATGACTTAAAATAAAAGCGTGACGAAACTTAAATTTGAAAACGTAATATAATTTGAAAACTTAAAAAAAATAAATCAAGGACAAAGGTGGGAAATAAAAATTTAAAATAAAAACAAAAACAAATAAAAACAGGAAAAACAAAACACTAACTTGAGTCTGATTCACACTACGATCGCAACCAATGAAGTGGTTGGATCGCACTCTGATCGTACCCACGATCGTAGTCTAGATCGCACTTGGTGATCGTAGCTCTCGATCGCACTCAATGCGATGGAAACAAAAGGGTGGTGATCGTACTAATCGATCGCAACAACGATCGCAGTCACTGATCGTAGCCAAGATCGTGACCAAGCAATCTTACCTTGGATCGCACTCTATGATCGTACCCACGATCGCAACAAGTGATCGTGGTGTGGATTATGGAGTGTGATCGTAGGATGATCTTAGTCTTTGATCGCAACACTGGATCGCAAGTAGAAACCCTAAGGGTTTATGCGATCGCACTTGTTGGATCGTACTGGGGTAATAGCATTACGATGGGAATAAGAAAAGCAAAATAAGCAAGTTAAATAAGCACTAAGACAAAATAAGCAAATACCAATGAAACACTTTTAAATATAAACGAATAACAAAACTTTAATTAAACGCGAATAAGCAAAACTAAATAAGCTTAAATTAAACAACTTTTCAAAACACGAATTTAGCAAACAAAATAAGCAAATTCTTAGAAAGAAGAACTTTTAGAAAACTAAGAAAATCAAATAAGCTAAGTACAAAATAAGCCAATAAGATTGTCAAACTTATAGCTTATCTCATACAAAGACTTATATGAAAGTAAAAAGATAAACTTTTTAGTAAAATAAGCAAAGAGATTAAGCAAAAGCTTGCTTAATCCGAATTTAAAATAAGCCAAAAGCAAGAAAAGAAGAAGGAGAATGATAAAAGTAAACTTGATCAAAGGTAAATAAAGATTAAAGCAACAAAATTAAGAACACGTACTTGGAATTAAAAGGAATTAAAAGGAATTAAAAGTGCAAGACAATTAAGTAAATGACATGTATTTAAATTGCAAGTAAATAAAATGGTGGAAGACTAATTGTCACAGTTAGCCAACAAAACTAATGAAATGAAAATGAATTCTATTTATAGGAGATTAGGGAGGTGCTTAGGAAGCTTCCTCCCCTCTTTCTTCTTTCTTTAATTGCATCATTAAGTCCTTAATCTTCTTAATTCTTTGACTTTAATGACTTTGTCTCGGGATTTCTTTAAACTCGTCTTGTAATTCTTCAATAAATTAGACTTGAGTTCTTCAGCTTTAAGTAAACCTCCGTCTTTTGACTTTTTCTTCAATAAATCTTCAGAATTGGTCTTGTTCTTCCGTTATTTTTGCACTCTTGATTTCTTGACTTCTTCCTTTGTCATTTTCTTCGATAAAAGCCCGTGAATGCCCGTGTTTTCTTCCTTTTTCACAATTTCGTCCTAAATCACTACAAAAACACAAACCACGCATAATTCCGATATTTACGACATAAAATACACGTTTTGGCTTGGTTATTATTGTAGTTAAGTGGTAAAAAGGATGGGTGTTTACAAACCTATCATGGATCACCTCCTTGCTTGCTATACATCACTATTCCTATCTATATGTTGTCGTGACTTATTTTAGACCACAAGGAAGGATTAGGACCAAGCTACAAGCTATGAACTTGTGTAGATCTTCACTAGCCTTCATTAATTACCCCTCTATCCTTCTTACACGTTTGAATGCAAAACTTGGGGGTTAAGGGTCATTTCAAGTATAAATAGGGGGGTATACCTTCATTTGAAACTTGCACCCCGTTTCCTTTGTACCTCATCCCCATTCTACATATCCACCTATATATACATCTTAGGACACCCCACAAGACCAAAAACCAGGTCTAGAAGCTAGGCATTGAAGCTCTTGAAGCTTTGATAGCAAGTTGTGTTCATAAGAAGCCATAAGGAGCCATTTTGGAGCTACCTAGGTAAATCTATGTTAACCAAGGCTTTGATCTTGTTATAAAGTTTAGTTAGACTCTTTATAACGCCAAAACTATGTTAGAAATATAATCCAAAATAAACTTACTCATTTCATCATTTTAAATGAAAGTTATAAGTTAAAGATGTCTTAAAACCCTAGTTTTGTAATTTACATGAAATAATAAGCAAAAACCCATTTCAAAAGCTATAATTCTGAATAAATGTTTTTATTATGATTATAAACATGTTTAGAAAATTTGTTTTCAAATCCTAGATCATTTCGATCATTTTTGAGCTTGTTATGTGATTTTTACAAGTTCAGGGACTAAAACTGTCATTTTTGAAACTATAAATCATTTTGGGCCAAAAGTTTCATTTTATGAAACTAAAGTTTATAAGAATAAATTTTGGAAAGTTTGAGACCCTAAGGTTAAATATTGAAGGTTTAAAGTGTAATTTATGACACTCTATACTTAAAGGGTAAAAAGTGTAATTACACCAAACTATAACAACAATGACTATTTTTGCCAACATTAAAACTCAAAATTTAATATAACATGTTATGTCATGTTAGTAGGGATATTTGTACAAAGATTTTCCATCTTGATATTACGTTCTGACTGAGTGGTTGGGTTTACGATTTAAAGTGCCCTCGCTCCTCAAACGTTTATAGAATGACTTTTGAGTATGATGGCCCGAACACTGATAATATTACTCCAAAAATCAATTCAATCAAAGAATGTTAATTAAAGAGAATTAACTAAGGACTAACACTTGATATATATATGCATATTGTGTGTTAGTCCAGATCCCGTGAGAAGGTTGTGGTTGGATAAATCAAAAGACTTTATAGGCTAAGGTGAGTTTATAGCCTCACATTTTAAAAGCTTACAAAAATTTTAAAACCCGTGAGGGGAATATATGCAAAACTAGAATACAAGTGTTTTTGTATGTTGCCTACATGATTATTGACACTATGTTTACTTGTTTCCATCCCAAGTCCCTTTTTAATCGTGAACCGTTAATCATTTAATGAGCGCAAATATCGTGAGTAGTACTATTGGAGACTGGCATCTCCTATCTGGGCAAGTCGCACTTGCTAGAAACTAATGGTCCATTCCTAGGCTAAACAGATATACTTTATTTTACATAACTCAGGATAGTCTGGCAATCTTCCTGCTTAAGGGCAATTTGTTGGATATTTCTGATAATGTCTAGTCGCGGGTTATGAGCTAGTGCCATAAGAATCGATGAATTTAAAACTGGGTGTATAACACTGTAGCCCGAGAGTCATACTTGTATTCAAATCATGTTTAAAAACCTATAAATTCACTCAATCTTTGTGTTGACTTTAAGCATATATCTCAGGTGATTGAAGACTGACATGCTATGGAGGGTGGTGTCTTGAATAAGTTATCATTCTATCAATAAAACTAGATCTTTGGGAAACCTGTATTTGTACAGCGTATGTACAGTTGTTTGTTAAACTCTGATTTAAATAAATTAATGATAACATTTGTTTAATAAAAATTTCTTTTTAGCATTTTCTATTATTGTGACTATGGTACTATGAAGTAATACCCCTGATCAATGTTCCGTTGCGTAACGGTAAAATAAGGGGTGTTACACCTACTCCTTCTCTTATCGTCACTTAAGAAAGAAACATGGTAAGTATACACATCAAGATAATAGAAATATTTCTTTATTAGTACATATCATGGATACTACATGCACGAACAACACAAACTACAATGATTCATAAACCAAATCTCAAAAGAGCTAATAAAGAAACATCATAGATCATGAGGGTAATTAAGATTGCGTTGAGGATTCAACAAGATAATGACATTGTATATCACTACAATCATTTTCCGAACAAACTTAAAAGATAATAAGTTTCATCACAATGCTACGACACAAAGTCTAAATAATTTCGATCACAGTAAGAAAATAAAATATAAGGAAATCCATCACATAATTAGTTTCTTAGACACCGGCTCCTCATCCTCCTTAACATTGCTGTCAGCTTCATCATACTCGTCTACCTCCCCTTCGTACCTCAAAATCGAATCATAACATGATGGCAACTCACTCCCAAAGTTCAAGTACTCACCCCTACACGGCGGATTAATCATACAATAAGTCTCAACACAACTTTCATCATTCTTAAACTTCCAACCTTGACTCAGAATTGATCTCACTTGAGACTCCCATTCACTCATCCTCTCAAACCTTGCCTGCTCCTCGTTAAACCTATCAATTCGAGCACTCAAATTTATCACCATCGACCTAAGACTAGCAATCTTATCCATCTTCCGAGAACTAACAAATTCCGATTTCCTTACACCAGATACAAACTTAAAACATATTGTCATTCTCCTTAAACCTCCTAATCACACGAGTTTCAACCACGTATCTCTCATACATGAACCGATCAAACTTCCTCATACCTGATACAAGTCGTAAGAAATCAGTTCATCTGGTCTACTGTCCTAGACCCTCGGTGGTATATAACGTCATTATTCAAAATTATATATATATATATATATATATATATATATATATATATATATATATATATATGTATGTATATATATATATATATATATATATATATATATATATATATATATATATATATATATATATATATATATATATATATATATATATATATATATATATATATATATATATATATATATATATATATATATATATATATATATATATATATATATATATATATATATATATATATATATATATATATATATGCATTGCATAAAGAAAATTATGATAACAAGTACTCGACGTACTTTCAACAACATCAATACATCATCATAGTATTTACTTAATAATTACTCGGGAAATCATTTCAATTTTAAGGGATACATATAAATATAAAACAATGCAAAACAATTAATCTTACCGGAGCCTTGCGGAGAAGTTGCGTGCTTTTGTAAAATATTTTCGACACCAAAGTTATAGTTTAGGACATTTTTTGAAAATCGACCTAGTTCTCTATAACTTAAAGCTCTGATGCAAATGAATTCTAGCTCAGTTGGATGGATGCATTTGGTTATAGTCTCCATATGGGGGAGGTCAGGGGTTCGACTCCTGACATTCCTCATGTGGGGGATTTTCCCAGAATTGGCAGCCGGGTTTGAATCCCATCGCAATGCCTTGAAGCCCCTTAATAGGAAACTAGATGGCTAGCAAGGGGTTGATATTCTCTTCGTGAGATGATTCGAACTCGGGTTGAGAGACTTGGTGCCTCGGTTGCACGCAAGATACTCCGCTGCACCAAACTACCATTCAAAAAAAAACTTAAAGCTCTGATACCAATCTTTAACACCCCCAAAATACATTGCGCAAAGAAAATACACATTTGGGTGCTAAACTCAATGTTCATTACACAAAAAACTTTGAACGATCTCAAAATGAGACATTTTAAATATGAAAGGAAATAATTTAACTATTGTCTAAAACCATGGATCCTGAAATTGTGTATAATGCAGTTCGTTTTTCTCAGTTCTTGCTAATTGAAAGTCCTAACAATATCGGGTTTTTAACTGTTTTTGGTTGTTAATATTTTTTTTGGATATTCTATTTTCTAATTCAAACAAGTCTTGCAAAATTGAAAAATATTATCTACTTATATGTAAAACATAGTGCAAATACCAAGTTTTTATTCAAGTAAAATTCAAAATGTAAATTTTAAAATTAAAAGGACTGAAAATGTAAATCCTATGAAAATTAAATGCTTAAAATGTAAAGTCTAACAAGTATAAGGACTGAAAATGTAAAACAGTTAACCAAAAGGATAAAAAATGTAAACAATGTAACAAACTAACTAAAATGTAACAAATTCCAAAACTATTAACTAAAATTTAACAATTATCAAACTACAAGGACTTGTTTTCTGAAAACCCTAAAAATGTGCAAGTTTAGCCAGATTTGAAACCAGTTTAATACACTAGGGACTAAAATGCAACTTTGAAATTTTTATTTAAGCAAAAACGGGTTTACAAAACAAATAAGCTCGTGTGAGCTTATTACTAAACCAAAATCAACCAAACCAATTGCAAAATGCTTAGAATTCAAAATAAGCTAGACCTATAAGAGGATTTTAGTTGAAACTGTCTAAAAAGCAAATAAGCACTTCACAATAAGCTCAAAATAAGCTCTAGGAAAATCTGGACATGCACCACTGGATTTTTGTGCTAAATCTGATTAAAGAGCTCAAATGATGAACGAGAAATCAAATCTTATCAAAATTCATCAAGAAATAAGCCTGGAAATTGAAATAAGCTGAAAATGGCTTATGTTGACCAGGCGTTGACCAAAATTTTTGACAAAAAGCTGAAACTCTCAAAATTCATCCAACAACATCTACTAAGTGAAATTGTGAAAGAAAATTGCCAGGTTTGTGAAAAGAATTGTGAGATATGAAAATGCTGTTTTCATTTACAGAAACTTGCCTTTGCTCAAGTGTTCAGTTTTATGCTTATTACTACTTGCTTAATGAATACTGTACAAAAAGCTTATGGAATTTGAAAGTTCATATATTGAACTAGAAATGAAAACTGGTTTGGCAATATTTCATCAACAAACAAACAAATGCTAGCCTAATGAAATTGACAACTTTTTTAAGCAAAACTGTATGAAAATTGACCCAATCCTTTTTCTTGCCAATTGCCTGTTTGACCATAAATTTGACTTGAAAATGACTCAAAATGACTTGTTATCACCTTGTGACTGGAAATGTACATTTACTTGCAAAAATCCAATACTTGAAAATCAAAAACCAGCTAAAGCCAAACACTCCTTTAACTGATCTATATGAAAATTTGTGAAGACTTTTTGTGTTTAAGATTGAACTGAAAGAAGACTTATAGCAAACCAGACTTAGTGATCAAAATGAAATGTTTAAAAGCTGTTTGCAAGTAATGAACACTACTAGAACTCAATCAAAGTAACAAGGCTAAAAATGACTGAATAAGGCTATAAGCTAGATCAAATTCCAAATCTATAAGCAGAAAATCAACACTTAAGCCACAAACTACTAGAATCAAGTAAGATCAACCTAAACAAGTTTTATCATGCACTCACAACAAGTTTAACTAGGAATTGAGCATGCAATTTAACAATTCAGTGGAATCAAAAATCAGAAACTTTAACACCTTGTGAAGATACCATTGAGCAGTAGAGGAGTGATGTACTCTTTATTCTAGTGCTAACCACCACCTTAGCACTAGATTCACTAATCAACAATCAACAATTCAGCTACAAATCAACAAAAATCATCACAATGGTATGAACTCATCACAAATGCTATGTTCTTGGACTGATGTAAAACCCGTATTTAAAAATCAGAATATTTAAATACACAGTTTAATTTTAATAAAATATTTAAGTATTAATTATTAGACAGAGATTTAAACGCAGAAATTAAATACGCTATCCCAGTTTATTTAAAATACAATAAATATTACAGTTTATTCAGATAAGAATTATTTAGTCTCAGAAATATTACAGACGAATTATTATTTTACAGAAATAATTAAACGTTAACAGTAAATTACGCGCTCAGTTTTATTTAAATATTACAAATAAATTATTCAGGAAAACAAATATTATCGAATGTATTACTTTAGTTATAGAAAGAGTATTACGTTTTCAGGAATTAAAACACGAAACACGAACACGTACACGTATATTAAAACACGTCGTGAAATAAAAGAGTATGTAATCTTTTGGTGGGCTGCGTTTTATAAAAAAAGAGAAGAAAGTGTAAAAGGGCTTTAGGCCCGGTTTTTAAAAAAAAAATTAAAAAAAAAATAAATAAATAAATAAAGAAAAAAAAAGAGAAGAAAAAGGGTTGATGGGTCGGCCCAAATTGGTGCAAGAAAGAAAAGACGGGGTTTTACCCCTTCCTTGTTAATCAGACGACAAAAAAAAAAAATAGGTTAGGGTTTCGGTCTTTTGATAACTGCCGGCTGAAAACAAGAAACAAGAAAGACCAGTTTTGATTATCTTTTCGATTTCAGGTGTGGGTTTTGATTGCTAATCACGACAGTTGGTAAATCCTTTTCTTTTTTTTCTTCTTTCTTTTCTTTGGTTAATCACGAACATTTATTTCATCAAATCAAGAAATTAATAATTAGAAGAGTAATCAAGAAACGGATTTAAGGGGGTGTCGTGTAGTTGTGATACATGGAAACCGAGAGAAAACTCTTGGTGGTGTCTCTTGTTGTGGTTCGTCGAGGACAGCAACCCCACGGGGTGTGTTTTGTGTAGCTTATGAGGATGGGTGGCCTTTTCTCTGCCCAGCCGTGACCCACACAGGGGCGGCTTGGGTCCGGTCCAGCGACCGCAGCTAAAAGAAACCCCATCAGGGGTGTTTGCCTCGTAACAGGGGGTGTTTGGGATTAATTTTCAAAAAAACAGGGTGCGTTTGGGATTACCAGGCGATAAGGGGGCGTTTGGGTCTGTCAGTGTACAAAAACAGTGGGACCATATAACTGGCAGTGGGAACCGTACATTAACAGGGGAGACTCATAGAAAGCAGTGGGAACACTAAGACTAGCAGTGGGAACACTAAAACTAGCAGTGGGAACCATAACAAAAATCAGTTGGAATATAATGCTAGCAGTGGGAAAATAATACAAGCAAGGGGATCTTAAGACTAACAGTGGAAATTATTTAAGTTTTGGTTAAAACGTTTTATAAATAAGTTTTAAAAATAAAGTTAAATATATTTATTATTTTATTTATTTAATTAGTAAGACTAAATTGATTTTAGCTTTGTCCTTTTAACTAATTAAAAGTCGGATTTAATTTATGATTTAATTAATGACTTATTTCAGAAAAAACTAAATTTGGGAATCTTTCTAATTCAGGAAACTTTCTATTTATAACAGATTTCTATTTTTAGTAATATCATAAATTCAGAAGACCTATTATCAGTAATCAACAATATAGGAATACACTTATCAGTAACATTTGAACTGTCAGAATTATCAGATTATATACCTACAGTATTATAAGTATAAAATAAAGCGAGCCAAGAATAGTTAAAATCATTAATAATAAATGGATATCAGTCAACTTATTTTCGCGTCCATTATTTATGTAGTATCCGTGAAGTCAGATTCGATCCATCGGCTTTCAGTCTTATTTCAGTACTGGACACAAGGTACGGATTTCCGTCCTTTCAGTAAGGATTTTCTTTCCTATGCATGTTTAGGATTCCCCGTATGCAGCCAAATGTTTTCCCCAGTTTATGTTTAAGCTTATCAGAAATCATGTTAATAACTAAATAAATTGCCTGAGCATTATATACAAGCAAGATTAGTTATGTACTAGTTACGGAGGTACCGTAACCACGACACTAGAGGCACCGGTGTCGTGACTCACATGCAGGAGAGTGATATCCTGCATCGTCCCACTCAGCTCAGCTTGGCCATTTTATAAGTATTATTAGTGGGGCGTATGGATGCATCCTAGGCTACAGTTTACGTTTTAGCAGGTGAATGTGGTGTGTGCTCTACATCCTTCACATTGGAGCTGATCCCTCCACCCAACACAGTCTTTTAGAGGTCACCCCTCTACAGCATGACGAGGTCACCCCTCCAGTTATTCATGCAACGTTGTTACAGCACATGACCTATATAAGCTCTGGCAATTAAATTACAGTAAATGCATGTTTTCAGATTTAACAGATAACAGTTTAGCTCTATTATTTATAAATCAGGCGTTACAGATTATACACAGATATCCGCTGCAACTTTACTTATCAGTCTTACAGCTCCAGTATTTTATCATCTGTTTCATTTTTAGTAATTCCCTATCATGCTTTATATCCGTTCACTGAGCGTTATGCTCAGCCGTAGTTCCTTTCATGTTCTAACGGCAGGTACACCAGGACGCTTTTAGGATTCTGAGAGCATGTGCATTTGGATGGAAGCTATCCAGACTTCTTACTTTATGCATTCTTACATTATTCTTCTTATTTGGACATTGTTTGGTCATTTCCTTCAGTATTTTATTTTTCATGTTTTGGGCTTATGTTTGGATTGCCAATGTTTGATTCCGGTATTTCCTTTATGGTCAGTTAATGTTTTAGGACATTTACCTTATGCTTTGATGACACGCCATAAATACACGTAACGGTCCACTTATCCAAGTGGGGTGATACAATTATGGTATCAGAGCGCAAGGTTCGACCTGTAGGCTCTAAAACTTGACCTGTGACTAGTGGGTAGTCACCGGAACTTCCCAGATCTTGGCGTTGTTATCTTTCATGTGTCTCATGCATTTATTAGTCAGTTTTCTTCTATTATCAGTCATTTTCTTAAAGATTTTGACTAAGTAAAAGGTTGGTACAGGACTGGCCATATTTAGTCGCATGTGCGTTTCTGCGAAATTTTGTTTTGGTGAACCGACCAATAGGCGTTCACCCTTGCCCGTTCAGATTTTGAATTGATAAACCGAACCTAGGCATTCATCCTTACTCATGTCAGATTCATGTTTTCAGTCAATTATTAATTAGTGAACCAGCCATAACCGTTCACCATTATTCAGGTCAAATTTCATACTATACAGTCGAAGGTTGTTTTGTGAACCGATTCATAGATGTTCACCTTTGTCATATTAGGACATTTCAAATTTTGACAAGTATGGATTGGACTACAACCATCCATATTTAGTCCGAGATTATAAATTTCTAAACATGACAGTTCTCATAATATTTTGACCGGTATGGATCGAACCAGAATAGCCCATACTTAGTCTCATGTTTTCTTCTTTGAATACTGTGGATTAAACCATAACTATCCACATCAGTTGATGTTAGACCTCAGTTGATTATTCTTCTATGTTCTTTGAACCAGTCAAGTTTATACTCTCACGTGAATGTCATTTTCATGCTGACTAAGTGCATGTCTCCTTACGAGGATTATGTTTCAGCAAAGTAATGATGTTCTCATGCACAAGAATTTCAGTAAAACCCATTTTCATGATAAATCAGGATTGGCCTTCATTAATCATGCTTCATCCTGACCACTGTTGGGACTACGATTATATCATACTTTCAGTCTTGATATAACTAGCAGTAAGTCGACGCAGGAATTACAGGCTATCATGTTACTTATTTCAGACCAGTTTACTACCGTTTAAATCAATTTATTTCCTAGATCAGGTCAGACAAGCGACACCAATATCGACCATCCAATAAAATTCCCACCAGTGCCATGAACAGTAGTCGATATGGACCCTCTGTATAGTGCCTCAGTTATACTCCTTGTACAGTGATACATGTGTACTCCACGTACAATGTCTCGATATGCTTCATTTGCAATATTCATTTTGTACTTCATGTACAGTAGTCCAGGTGTACACCAGGTACCCTACTCCATGGATATTGCTAATCGATCCTCAATCATCTCGGGCGTTTCCACTTGTCGATATTTTACCAGGTGCTGATGCTGCTCGTGAGTTGAAGATTTTACCAGATGCTGATGCTGCGAACACTTTGAAGACCTCACAATTGCTGATGCTGCCGATACTTTGGAGATTTCTCAAGATGCTGATGCTGATGCTGTTATACTATAAAGACACCGCAGAGCAAGGACGAAAACTATAAATTTGAACCTTATGTCAAGACAAAATTTCAACCATCAGACACTACCATTCCATTACATACTTTTACCTTGTCAGTTAGATGTCACACTCCACTCAGTCAACCGTATATTCAAAGAGTGGGAACCGGAACTCAGCCGGCCACTCAGCAGAATAGTTACATGAATCAGGGTCATGATAATGATCGTCATAAATTGACAGACAAAGCAGTAGTGACAACCACCGTGCTTATAAGTAATCAGTCAGTAACCATCGGAACTCCGGAACAGACGTGACCAGAAATACAGAGGTCAGTAGTCTAACCGGTCCGCCAACCCTAGTAGTTACCAGAAATTCTTAATCTTATTCAGACTCACCCATTAAAATACATGTTCAGACAACAGTCAAGACGTAGGTCCCAAGTATCATTTCGGAAGACACATGTCAGGACACCAGTCATAGTACACGTTATATGAATGTCTCCTCAAAGTACGAGTCAGATTCATAACACCAGTATGCCTCCTAAATCAGGTCCTCAGAAATTCAGGGTACCCCAAGGGGGTATACCCGTTCTGTTATGCCACACATAAATTAGACCATTAAAATTCAGTTACCACCACTAGACTATTATTCATATTAAACACACGATATTCATTCTGTAAGGTTACAGACGGACCCACTCGGTGGAAGTCGCCGCGTTACTCCACGTATTCCTATGTCAGCTTTATGTAAATCAGGTATTTACCTACCTCCCAGCCGAAAGAACTCCACGGAATCACCTATACTTATTAAGGTTTCTTTTCAGTTAACGATGAGATCCATCTTACTAAATAACGAATATATTCATTATATTTTCTACCAGAAAAATCAGTACAAATTACGTCTACCTTACAAGCATGTGGTTTGTTAGTCCATAGTTACGAAGACTTTTAGCTACCAGTTATAAATTCACTTCTAAAATTCCTCGAATCCATGATCAACAGATTATCCTAAAAATTTCCAGATGTCATTCCAGAAGGTGTTCCAGAAATTCCTTCCTACCCGCGAGACAATATTTAACATCGAGCTTGTCTCAAGAACAGAACCTGTTTTCAAAACTCTTTATTACAGGGCTCTAGCTACGTTAAAAGAGTTGCAGCAAATGCTGCAAGAGTTACCAAAACTAGGCTTTATTCGCCCTAGCGCACCATCAAAAAAATTACGAGATCGCCATTCATAAAACGATACTCATTCCACGAATAGGAGGTTACCTGACCTGCTACGATGTCTTAAATATTTTCCAGAACAATTCGAGATCATGCCACCAACGGTGGTGAGAGAAGAACATGATGTTTTCCAGACTGCTGTTGAACAGGTTATAGTCTCTCTAAAATTGTGACTTATACGTCTGAGCTCCCTAATGCCCCAACTATAAGTATGAATTTTATGAATAATTTTTTTTTTACTATATACGACTTCGCAGACAAAATCGTCAGTATATTCATTGATTACATTCTGACCTGCTAAATTCTAGAGAAAAACACGAGAATCATCCTCTCACAGTTGTACAGAATCTTCGATAGGAGAAAATTTTATTTACAGCTTTCCAGACACGAATTCCAATTGAACAAAGTGGCACATCTGAGCCATTCTACCTTAGCAGGAAGAAATTTCAAACAATGTTGCGAAGGTGAAGGCCATCACCCGATGGTCCCGAATGACGACTGTGAATGAAGTATAAAATTCTATAGAACTCAATTGCCTACTACCGCAGAAATTTCCGACAGTTCTCACTAAAAATTTTTTATGACTGTTCAACCAGATTTCCACCAGAATGCTCCATAATCCCAGACAAAACTGTAATAGAATCCGCATCACACCTTAATGTAGCTATGTTCATATCTAGATGCCTGACCTACTGCAGGTTTGAGATAGAACGCCGTCATGGCAGTGAGTTACTATAATCCTTAGAAATTTCTGAGCAGAAATGAGACGAAATCCCACGAAATTTTGATCAGTTACCACATACTCAGAAAAAGTATAATACTATCTAAGTCACTGCCGACCATGTAATCAACCTACGCGTTTCCTTTCAACCGGAAGGATTACGCAGTAGCGGACTGCAGAAAATTCAGCAGTAAATCATACGATTTCAAGGCATTCCATCGACCGTCATATCAGACAGAACTCATGTTCACGATCACGTGTATGGTTACGTCCACTTTAAGTTCATGTTTATTTTCACTTTCACGTTTACGTCTCATTCGCAGTATGATGTTGTTTCAGTAATCTTTTATGCTATGTCGTGATTTAAGCTCACGTTTATGTTCATAACATTGTTCACGTTCAAGTTCGGGTGCCATTTCACGATACACGTTTCTTAGGTTATTACCGACTAAGGTTACAGGAAGCTTGAGAGACCAGACTCAAATTTAGGTTATTACCGACTAAGGTTACAGGAAGCTTGAGAGACCAGACTCATGTTCACGATCACGTGTATGGTTACGTCCACTTTAAGTTCGGGTGCCATTTCACGATACACGTTTCTTAGGTTATTACCGACTAAGGTTACAGGAAGCTTGAGAGACCAGACTCAAATTTAGGTTATTACCGACTAAGGTTACAGGAAGCTTGAGAGACCAGACTCATGTTCACGATCACGTGTATGGTTACGTCCACTTTAAGTTCATGTTTATTTTCACTTTCACGTTTACGTCTCATTCGCAGTATGATGTTGTTTCAGTAATCTTTTATGCTATGTCGTGATTTAAGCTCACGTTTATGTTCATAACATTGTTCACGTTCAAGTTCGGGTGCCATTTCACGATACACGTTTCTTAGGTTATTACCGACTAAGGTTACAGGA
The DNA here is from genome assembly GCA_025667525.1 of Glebionis coronaria. Classification (NCBI taxonomy): domain Eukaryota; kingdom Viridiplantae; phylum Streptophyta; class Magnoliopsida; order Asterales; family Asteraceae; genus Glebionis; species Glebionis coronaria. Next base: position 202,777,571 of record CM046880.1, read on the forward strand.
AGCTTGAGAGACCAGACTCAAATTTAGCACAACTATTCCATAACCAGGCAGACGTTTCACATCTCAGGCCGTATCGTTTGGCATTCATTCATCAGTCATCATACGTTCATGATATGTTCTAGTAACACGTTCACAGTATGATTCACGTATCACATTCATGATATATTCCATGCCAGCGCTTCTCATATAATTATGAACCACGTTCACAATTGCTCACGTAGCACGTTCACAATTGTTCACGTAGTTCGTCCCTATATGTTTTCAACAGCTTGCTCAGAGAATAAATGATATCCTCTCAGAATATTACACGCACCGTTTCATGTACACTACATGCTATAGCTTATTCATTCCATCAGATTCAGAAAATCCATTTTAAGTATGGAACCAGAAACTATTCAGCATCATCAGGACAGGGTCATCAGGACCAATATTTTGTTATTATGTTTAGACCTTGAAGGAATCGTTTCGAGCGGGAGACCACTCGAAACGGAGGAGTCCATCCGGACCTCTCACCCCCCCTTTCCTTCAATAAATCCAGTTAGGTTCTTTCAGTCATGACACATTCCATGTTCACTTTAGTCATGTCAGGTTTATACCTATCAGCAGCATTATGTCTTACTTAGAAGACAAATTATCCTTCAGCTTATTTGTCTTTCGGTTACGTGCTTTCAGTTCTTATAACTCCATCAGCTTATTACCTTTAATTCGAGGATGAATTTCTCCTTTTTAGAGGGGAAGAATTGTAAAACCCAGTATGGTCGTATCTTTAATTCGGGGACGAATTATTGTTTTTAGAGGGGAGGAATTGTAAAACCCGTATTTAAAAATCAGAATATTTAAATACGCAGTTTAATTTTAATAAAATATATAACTATTAATTATTAGACAGAGATTTAAACGCAGAAATTAAATACGCTATCCCAGTTTATTTAAAATACTATAAATATTACAGTTTATTCAGATAAGAATTATTTAGTCTCAGAAATATTACAGACGAATTATTATTTTACAGAAATAATTAAACGTTAACAATAAATTACGCGCTCAGTTTTATTTAAATATTACAAATAAATTATTCAGGAAAATAAATATTATCGAATGTATTACTTTAGTTATAGAAAGAGTATTAGGTTTTCAGGAATTAAAACACGAAACACGAACACGTACACGCATATTAAAACACGTCGTGAAATAAAAGAGTATGTAATCTTTTGGTGGGCTGCGTTTTACAAAAAAAAGAGAAGAAAGTGTAAAAGGGCTTTAGGCCTGGTTTTTAAAAAAAAAATTAAAAAAAAAAAATAAAGAAAAAAAAAAGAGAAGAAAAAGGGTTGATGGGTCGGCCCAAATTGGTGCAAGAAAGAAAAGACGGGGTTTTACCCCTTCCTTGTTAATCAGACGACAAAAAAAATAGATTAGGGTTTCGGTCTTTTGATAACTGCCGGCTGAAAACAAGAAACAAGAAAGACCAGTTTTGATTATCTTTTCGATTTCAGGTGTGGGTTTCGATTGCTAATCACGACAGTTGGTAAATCCTTTTCTTTTTTTTTCTTCTTTCTTTTCTTTGGTTAATCACGAACATTTATTTCATGAAATCAAGAAATTAGTAATTAGAAGAGTAATCAAGAAACGGATTTAAGGGGGTGTCACGTAGTTGTGATTCATGGAAACCGAGAGAAAACTCTTGGTGGTGTCTCTTGTTGTGGTTCGTCGAGGACAGCAACCCCACGGGGTGTGTTTTGTGTAGCTTATGAGGATGGGTGGCCTTTTCTCTGCCCAGCCGTGACCCACACAGGGGCGGCTTGGGTCCGGTCCAGCGACCGCAGCTAAAAGAAACCCCATCAGGGGTGTTTGCCTCGTAACAGGGGGTGTTTGGGATAAATTTTCAAAAAAACAGGGTGCGTTTGGGATTACCAGGCGATAAAGGGGCGTTTGGGTCTGTCAGAGTACAAAAACAGTGGGACCATATAACTGGCAGTGGGAACCGTACATTAACAGGGGGGAGACTCATAGAAAGTAGTGGGAACACTAAGACTAGCAGTGGGAACCATAACAAAAATCAGTTGGAATATAATGCTAGCAGTGGGAAAATAATACAAGCAAGGGGAACTTAAGACTAACAGTGGAAATTATTTAAGTTTTGGTTAAAACGTTTTATAAATAAGTTTTAAAAATAAAGTTAAATATATTTATTATTTTATTTATTTAATTAGTAAGACTAAATTGATTTTAGATTTGTCCTTTTAACTAATTAAAAGTCGGATTTAATTTATGATTTAATTAATGACTTATTTCAGAAAAAACTAAATTTGGGAATCTTTCTAATTCAGGAAACTTTCTATTTATAACAGATTTCTATTTTTAGTAATATCATAAATTCAGAAGACCTATTATCAGTAATCAACAATACAGGAATACACTTATCAGTAACATTTGAACTGTCAGAATTATCATATTATATACCTACAGTATTATAAGTATAAAATAAAGCGAGCCAAGAATAGTTAAAATCATTAATAATAAATGGATATCAGTCAACTTATTTTCGCGTCCATTATTTAGTAGTATCCGTGAAGTCAGATTCGATCCGTCGGCTTTCAGTCTTATTTCAGTACTGGACACAAGGTACGGATTTCCGTCCTTTCAGTAAGGATTTTCTTTCCTATGCATGTTTAGGATTCCCCGTATGCAGCCAAATGTTTTCCCCAGTTTATGTTTAAGCTTATCAGAAATCATGTTAATAACTAAATAAATTGCCTGAGCATTATATACAAGCATGATTAGTTATGTACTAGTTACGGAGGTACCGTAACCACGGCACTAGAGGCACCGGTGTCGTGACTCACATGCAGGAGAGTGATATCCTGCATCGTCCCACTCAGCTCAGCTTGGCCATTTTATCAGTATTATTAGTGGGGCGTATGGATGCATCCTAGGCTACAGTTTACGTTTTAGCAGGTGAATGTGGTGTGTGCTCTACATCCTTCACATTGGAGCTGATCCCTCCACCCAGCACAGTCTTTTAGAGGTCACCCCTCTACAGCATGACGAGGTCACCCCTCCAGTTATTCATGCAACGTTGTTACAGCACATGACCTATATAAGCTCTGGCAATTAAATTACAGTAAATGCATGTTTTCAGATTTAACAGATAACAGTTTAGCTCTATTATTTATAAATCAGGCGTTACAGATTATACATAGATTTCCGCTGCAACTTTACTTATCAGTCTTACAGCTCCAGTATTTTATCATCTGTTTCATTTTTAGTAATTCCCTATCATGCTTTATATCCGTTCACTGAGCGTTATGCTCAGCCGTAGTTCCTTTCATGTTCTAACGGCAGGTACACCAGGACGCTTTTAGGATTCTGAGAGCATGTGCATTTGGATGGAAGCTATCCAGACTTCTTACTTTATGTATTCTTACATTATTCTGCTTATTTGGACATTGTTTGGTCCTTTCCTTCAGTATTTTATTTTTCATGTTTTGGGCTTATGTTTGGATTGCCGATGTTTGATTCCGGTATTTCCTTTATGGTCAGTTAATGTTTTAGGACATTTACCTTATGCTTTGATGACACGCCATAAATACACGTAACGGTCCACTTATCCAAGTGGGGGTGTTACAACTGAAATCACCAAACAGCTACTATCTTCACTCCAAAGTCAGTTATGATCAATGAATGATCATAACAAACTCAATTCAGCAACAGAAAGTATCCAAGATGCAAGGATATGAACAGTAAGGATAATGAGAAGATTTGGCGGGAAATGAAGAATTTGAATTTTATTAATGGTGATTGGTTACAAAGCTGTTGAAAAGTAACTAACTGCCCTACTAACTCAAGAGTGTGTCAAAATCTTGAGTAGTTTAGCTAGAAAGGGAAAAAGTTGAAAGGAAAAGGTAATGTGTGTTTTTTCACACTTACAACTACACATTACAAATGAAGACCTAGCAGGCTATTTATAGACTTGAGAAGGAGATTTGTTAGGGTTGGTGACGTGTTGGGTGTTGGGAATAAATTAAGGCCAGATCACTTGAGCGCTGACAAGAACAAAACAAGCGTTGACAAGAACAAAACAAGCGCTGACAGCTCAAGCGTTGACAAGTTAAAGTCAAGCGTTGACACATTGAAGACAAGCACTGATGGAAGATATATTCTACGCGTGTATTATATTCTAGATTACTTCTAGTAAAGATAAGAACAATAATGTATTTTCTATATTTATCTTTACCTAGAATAGTTGATACGTAGATTATTGTACAAGGCTTCTTATGTCTATAAAAGAAGGCCTTTAGGTTAATGTTTAATATAAGTTTTATATAAGTTTTCGTTCGTAAACATCTTTCATTGTAAGCAAGTTTGATATTGATAATCAAAGTGAAAGTTTGTTTATATCGTTGTGTGTTCTTGTTTAAGTGTTAAATTCCGCATAACACTTAGATTCATAAAGCATATACAAAGGTTTCTCTACGTGTATTACTTGATCTAATCTCGTATACTCAAAGCTAATCGATCTAAGTTTGGGATCAACAAGTGGTATCAGAGCTTGTTGAGGAACTTTTGATCTTAAAGAACACCAGAATCCTAAAAACACCAAAACCCTAATTTTCTTAGAAACCCTAACAACATCATGTCTGAAGCAATAACCTCCTCCTCCTCAGCCTTACCAAACATCAAGATTCCCATGCTTGATGCAACCAACTTTGACTTATGGAAGTTCAACTTTGAACAATATCTGGGGATCTATGACTACACACTCTGTGAGATTATTGAATATGGAAACACATTCAATAAGGCTCAAAAGATTCTTGATGCCATTACTCAAAGATCAACTGTTGCTGGATGTTCTGAAGCAGATAAGAAAGAAAAACCTGGAGATGGTAGAGCTGTGGCTGCTGATGACATTGCAAAGAAAAGGGTTGACATGAAAGCCCTAAATATTCTGAAAGTCTCCTTGGGACAAGAAAACCAGCATAAATATAGAGGCTATGAATCTGCTAAGGAACTTTAGGAAGCTCTTGAAATTGCATATGGTGGCAATGCAGACACTAAGGAGGAAAAGAAAAAGCAACTTCTTCATGATTTTGCTGTCTTCAAAGCTCAACCCAATGAGAAACTGAGTAGTGTGAGAAGCAGATTGCTTGACATTACTAGCAAGTTGTCCTTCATGGAGACACAAGTTGGTGATGTTGACATCAATGCTACCTTTATTAAAAGTCTTGGTGAGGCATGGAAGATTGAGGCAAGATCTATTCTTGCCAACAATACTTACAAGAGCTCCTCGTTTGATGACATCTACAACAAACTAAGACTGTTGGAAGATGAAACTCTTTTAGAGCATGGAATCAAATCTACCACCAGCAACATGGCCTTCTTCTCTCATAGTGAAGGTCAATTCAATCAGAAGGACTCTTATATGCATCCAGTTACTGGATCATCATATGTCAGCGCTGGAACAAGTCCTGTCAACGTCTCCTTTTCAGACGCTGACACATTCAAGAATGACTCCCCAAGAGTTAAACCTGCTGGTTTGGATTTGGATACTGTTTGTGCCTACATTGATTCTTTGCCCAATGGTTCAGTAATTACATATGAGGACCTTGAGCAGATAAGTGATGAGAACTTGGAAGAGATGGACATCAAGTGGAACATGGCTCTTGCTAGCATAAGTGCAAATAGGTGGAACAGAAGGTTTAAGAAGAAAATGACCTTCAATGCTAAAGACACAGCTGGATTTGACAAATCCAAAGTTGAGTGCTACAACTGCCATCGTATGGGACACTTCATGAGGGAATGCAGATCTCCTAGAAGATCTGATGCTGGTAAACCCTCAAGTCAGGTTGTTAAAGCTCAGGATTCCAAAGCCATGGTTGCAGTTTAAGGAATTGATGGTACAGGATGGGATTGGAGCTATCTGGCTAAGAATGTTGAAGAGGATAAAGCTTTGGTTGCTGATATTGAAGAAGAAGAGCATGTTGAATATGCTCTCATGGCACACTCCTCCTCTTCATCTGATAATGAGGTATATGATGTAGCTATGTTCATATCTAGATGCCTGACCTACTGCAGGTTTGAGATAGAACGCCGTCATGGCAGTGAGTTACTATAATCCTTAGAAATTTCTGAGCAGAAATGAGACGAAATCCCACGAAATTTTGATCAGTTACCACATACTCAGAAAAAGTATAATACTATCTAAGTCACTGCCGACCATGTAATCAACCTACGCGTTTCCTTTCAACCGGAAGGATTACGCAGTAGCGGACTGCAGAAAATTCAGCAGTAAATCATACGATTTCAAGGCATTCCATCGACCGTCATATCAGACAGAACTCATGTTCACGATCACGTGTATGGTTACGTCCACTTTAAGTTCATGTTTATTTTCACTTTCACGTTTACGTCTCATTCGCAGTATGATGTTGTTTCAGTCATCTTTTATGCTATGTCGTGATTTAAGCTCACGTTTGTGTTCATAACATTGTTCACGTTCAAGTTAGGGTGCCATTTCACGATACACGTTTCTTAGGTTATTACCGACTAAGGTTACAGGAAGCTTGAGAGACCAGACTCAAATTTAGCACAACTATTCCATAACCAGGCAGACGTTTCACATCTCAGGCCATATCGTTTGGCATTCATTCATCAGTCATCATACGTTCATGATATGTTCTAGTAACACGTTCACAGTATGATTCACGTATCACATTCATGATATATTCCATGCCAGCGCTTCTCATATAATTATGAACCACGTTCACAATTGCTCACGTAGCACGTTCACAATTGTTCACGTAGTTCGTCCCTATATGTTTTCAACAGCTTGCTCATAGAATAAATGATATCCTCTCAGAATATTACACGCACCGTTTCATGTACACTACATGCTATAGCTTATTCAGTCCATCAGATTCAGAAAATCCATTTTAAGTATGGAACCAGAAACTATTCAGCATCATCAGGACAGGGTCATCAGGACCAATATTTTGTTATTATGTTTAGACCTTGAAGGAATCGTTTCGAGCGGGAGACCACTCGAAACGGAGGAGTCCATCCGGACCTCTCACCCCCCCCCTTTCCTTCAATAAATCCAGTTAGGTTCTTTCAGTCATGACACATTCCATGTTCACTTTAGTCATGTCAGGTTTATATCTATCAGCAGCATTATGTCTTACTTAGAAGACAAATTATCCTTCAGCTTATTTGTCTTTCGGTTACGTGCTTTCAGTTCTTATAACTCCATCAGCTTATTACCTTTAATTCGAGGACGAATTTCTCCTTTTTAGAGGGGAAGAATTGTAAAACCCAGTATGGTCGTATCTTTTATTCGGGGACGAATTATTGTTTTTAGAGGGGAAGAATTGTAAAACCCGTATTTAAAAATCAGAATATTTAAATACGCAGTTTAATTTTAATAAAATATATAAGTATTAATTATTAGAAAGAGACTTAAACGCAGAAATTAAATACGCTATCCCAGTTTATTTAAAATACTATAAATATTACAGTTTATTCAGATAAGAATTATTTAGTCTAAGAAATATTACAGACGAATTATTATTTTACAGAAATAATTAAACGTTAACAATAAATTACGCGCTCAGTTTTATTTAAATATTACAAATAAATTATTCAGGAAAATAAATATTATCGAATGTATTACTTTAGTTATAGAAAGAGTATTAGGTTTTCAGGAATTAAAACACGAAACACGAACACGTACACGCATATTAAAACACGTCGTGAAATAAAAGAGTATGTAATCTTTTGGTGGGCTGCGTTTTACAAAAAAAGAGAAGAAAGTGTAAAAGGGCTTTAGGCCCGGTTTTTAAAAAAAAAATTAAAAAAAAATAAAGAAAAAAAAAAGAGAAGAAAAAGGGTTGATGGGTCGGCCCAAATTGGTGCAAGAAAGAAAAGACGGGGTTTTACCCCTTCCTTGTTAATCAGACGACAAAAAAAATAGATTAGGGTTTCGGTCTTTTGATAACTGCCGGCTGAAAACAAGAAACAAGAAAGACCAGTTTTGATTATCTTTTCGATTTCAGGTGTGGGTTTCGATTGCTAATCACGACAGTTGGTAAATCCTTTTCTTTTTTTTTCTTCTTTCTTTTCTTTGGTTAATCACGAACATTTATTTCATCAAATCAAGAAATTAGTAATTAGAAGAGTAATCAAGAAACAGATTTAAGGGGGTGTCGTGTAGTTGTGATTCATGGAAACCGAGAGAAAACTCTTGGTGGTGTCTCTTGTTGTGGTTCGTCGAGGACAGCAACCCCACGGGGTGTGTTTTGTGTAGCTTATGAGGATGGGTGGCCTTTTCTCTGCCCAGCCGTGACCCACACAGGGGCGGCTTGGGTCCGGTCCAGCGACCGCAGCTAAAAGAAACCCCATCAGGGGTGTTTGCCTCGTAACAGGGGGTGTTTGGGATTAATTTTCAAAAAAACAGGGTGCGTTTGGGATTACCAGGCGATAAGGGGGCGTTTGGGTCTGTCAGAGTACAAAAACAGTGGGACCATATAACTGGCAGTGGGAACCATACATTAACAGGGGGAGACTCATAGAAAGCAGTGGGAACACTAAGACTAGCAGTGGGAACACTAAGACTAGCAGTGGGAACCATAACAAAAATCAGTTGGAATATAATGCTAGCAGTGGGAAAATAATACAAGCAAGGGGAACTTAAGACTAACAGTGGAAATTATTTAAGTTTTGGTTAAAACGTTTTATAAATAAGTTTTAAAAATAAAGTTAAATATATTTATTATTTTATTTATTTAATTAGTAAGACTAAATTGATTTTAGATTTGTCCTTTTAACTAATTAAAAGTCGGATTTAATTTATGATTTAATTAGTGACTTATTTCAGAAAAAACTAAATTTGGGAATCTTTCTAATTCAGGAAACTTTCTATTTATAACAGATTTCTATTTTTAGTAATATCATAAATTCAGAAGACCTATTATCAGTAATCAACAATACAGGAATACACTTATCAGTAACATTTGAACTGTCAGAATTATCATATTATATACCTACAGTATTATAAGTATAAAATAAAGCGAGCCAAGAATAGTTAAAATCATTAATAATAAATGGATATCAGTCAACTTATTTTCGCGTCCATTATTTATGTAGTATCCGTGAAGTCAGATTCGATCCGTCGGCTTTCAGTCTTATTTCAGTACTGGACACAAGGTACGGATTTCCGTCCTTTCAGTAAGGATTTTCTTTCCTATGCATGTTTAGGATTCCCCGTATGCAGCCAAATGTTTTCCCCAGTTTATGTTTAAGCTTATCAGAAATCATGTTAATAACTAAATAAATTGCCTGAGCATTATATACAAGCATGATTAGTTATGTACTAGTTACGGAGGTACCGTAACCACGGCACTAGAGGCACCGGTGTCGTGACTCACATGCAGGAGAGTGATATCCTGCATCGTCCCACTCAGCTCAGCTTGGCCATTTTATCAGTATTATTAGTGGGGCGTATGGATGCATCCTAGGCTACAGTTTACGTTTTAGCAGGTGAATGTGGTGTGTGCTCTACATCCTTCACATTGGAGCTGATCCCTCCACCCAGCACAGTCTTTTAGAGGTCACTCCTCTACAGCATGACGAGGTCACCCCTCCAGTTATTCATGCAACGTTGTTACAGCACATGACCTATATAAGCTCTGGCAATTAAATTACAGTAAATGCATGTTTTCAGATTTAACAGATAACAGTTTAGCTCTATTATTTATAAATCAGGCGTTACAGATTATACATAGATTTCCGCTGCAACTTTACTTATCAGTCTTACAGCTCCAGTATTTTATCATCTGTTTCATTTTTAGTAATTCCCTATCATGCTTTATATCCGTTCACTGAGCGTTATGCTCAGCCGTAGTTCCTTTCATGTTCTAACGGCAGGTACACCAGGACGCTTTTAGGATTCTGAGAGCATGTGCATTTGGATGGAAGCTATCCAGACTTCTTACTTTATGTATTCTTACATTATTCTGCTTATTTGGACATTGTTTGGTCCTTTCCTTCAGTATTTTATTTTTCATATTTTGGGCTTATGTTTGGATTGCCGATGTTTGATTCCGGTATTTCCTTTATGGTCAGTTAATGTTTTAGGACATTTACCTTATGCTTTGATGACACGCCATAAATACACGTAACGGTCCACTTATCCAAGTGGGGGTGTTACAACTGAAATCACCAAACAGCTACTATCTTCACTCCAAAGTCAGTTATGATCAATGAATGATCATAACAAACTCAATTCAGCAACAGAAAGTATCCAAGATGCAAGGATATGAACAGTAAGGATAATGAGAAGATTTGGCGGGAAATGAAGAATTTGAATTTTATTAATGGTGATTGGTTACAAAGCTGTTGAAAAGTAACTAACTGCCCTACTAACTCAAGAGTGTGTCAAACTCTTGAGTAGTTTAGCTAGAAAGGGAAAAAGTTGAAAGGAAAAGGTAATGTGTGTTTTTTCACACTTACAACTACACATTACAAATGAAGACCTAGCAGGCTATTTATAGACTTGAGAAGGAGATTTGTTGGGGTTGGTGACGTGTTGGGTGTTGGGAATAAATTAAGGCCAGATCACTTGAGCGCTGACAAGAACAAAACAAGCGTTGACAAGAACAAAACAAGCGCTGACAGCTCAAGAGTTGACAAGTTAAAGTCAAGCGTTGACACATTGAAGACAAGCACTGATGGAAGATATATTCTACGCGTGTATTATATTCTAGATTACTTCTAGTAAAGATAAGAACAATAATGTATTTTCTATATTTATCTTTACCTAGAATAGTTGATACGTAGATTATTGTACAAGGCTTCTTATGTCTATAAAAGAAGGCCTTTAGGTTAATGTTTAATATAAGTTTTATATAAGTTTTCGTTCGTAAACATCTTTCATTGTAAGCAAGTTTGATATTGATAATCAAAGTGAAAGTTTGTTTATATCGTTGTGTGTTCTTGTTTAAGTGTTAAATTCTGCATAACACTTAGATTCATAAAGCATATACAAAGGTTTCTCTACGTGTATTACTTGATCTAATCTCGTATACTCAAAGCTAATCGATCTAAGTTTGGGATCAACAAGTGGTATCAGAGCTTGTTGAGGAACTTTTGATCTTAAAGAACACCAGAACCCTAAAAACACCAAAACCCTAATTTTCTCAGAAACCCTAACAACATCATGTCTGAAGCAATAACCTCCTCCTCCTCAGCCTTACCAAACATCAAGATTCCCATGCTTGATGCAACCAACTTTGACTTATGGAAGTTCAACTTTGAACAATATCTGGGGATCTATGACTACACACTCTGTGAGATTATTGAATATGGAAACACATTCAATAAGGCTCAAAAGATTCTTGATGCCATTACTCAAAGATCAGCTGTTGCTGGATGTTCTGAAGCAGATAAGAAAGAAAAACCTGGAGATGGTAGAGCTGTGGCTGCTGATGACATTGCAAAGAAAAGGGTTGACATGAAAGCCCTAAATATTCTGAAAGTCTCCTTGGGATAAGAAAACCAGCATAAATATAGAGGCTATGAATCTGCTAAGGAACTTTGGGAAGCTCTTGAAATTGCATATGGTGGCAATGCAGACACTAAGGAGGAAAAGAAAAAGCAACTTCTGCATGATTTTGCTGTCTTCAAAGCTAAACCCAATGAGTAACTGAGTAGTGTGAGAAGCAGATTGCTTGACATTACTAGCAAGTTGTCCTTCATGGGGACACAAGTTGGTGATGTTGACATCAATGCTACCTTTCTTAAAAGTCTTGGTGAGGCATGGAAGATTGAGGCAAGATCTATTCTTGCCAACAATACTTACAAGAGCTCCTCGTTTGATGACATCTACAACAAACTAAGACTGTTGGAAGATGAAACTCTTTTAGAGCATGGAATCAAATCTACCACCAGCAACATGGCCTTCTTCTCTCATAGTGAAGGTCAATTCAATCAGAAGGACTCTTATATGCATCCAGTTACTGGATCATCATATGTCAGCACTGGAACAAGTCCTGTCAACGTCTCCTTTTTAGACGCTGACACATTCAAGAATGACTCCCCAAGAGTTAAACCTGCTGGTTTGGATTTGGATACTGTTTGTGCCTACATTGCTTCTTTGCCCAATGGTTCAGTAATTACATATGAGGACCTTGAGCAGATAAGTGATGAGAACTTGGAAGAGATGGACATCAAGTGGAACATGGCTCTTGCTAGCATAAGAGCAAATAGGTGGCACAAAAGGTTTAAGAAGAAAATGACCTTCAATGCTAAAGACACAGCTGGATTTGACAAATCCAAAGTTGAATGCTACAACTGCCATCGTATGGGACACTTCATGAGGGAATGCAGATCTCCTAGAAGATCTGATGCTGGTAAACCCTCAAGTCAGGTTGTTAAAGCTCAGGATTCCAAAGCCATGGTTGCAGTTCAAGGAATTGATGGTACAGGATGGGATTGGAGCTATCTGGCTAAGAATGTTAAAGAGGATAAAGCTTTGGTTGCTGATATTGAAGAAGAAGAGCATGTTGAATATGCTCTCATGGCACACTCCTCCTCTTCATCTGATAATGAGGTATATGATGATGCTTTTTGTAGCATAGGTTGTAGGTTAAACACTGAAAGACTTAACAAAGAGGTGTTAAAACTAAAAGATGATATGAGTATCGAAAGATGTAAATTGTCTAATTACCAACTAGCTCTTACTGAGACTGAGAAAACCGTTTCTGAATACAAGAAAATGGAATTTGACTTAAAAGATAAGATCAATATCTTAAAACATGAGTTAGAGGGTAGTATGGATATTAGAAACATCATGGAAAGGGTTAATGGTGAATTACAGGCTAAGTTAGATGAGGCCATTAAGAATAAAGATAATGTTGGCCTCAACATTCAAAGATTTGATAGAGCCACCCAAACCCTAGGAGACTGTGTAACTAAACAAAGGGATCCTAAGGACATGACTGGGATTGGGATGAATGATTACTCTTTGGTTCCACCACCAGCTGGTGACTTCTATGGTGTCCAACAAAGGGACTTATCTTGGACTGGTTTGCCAGAGCTCCAAGAGGAGGAATTCATTCCTCCACCAAGAGTTGTCACTCCAGTGGAAGAGTATCAACAAAAATTGACTGACCTAAATGAGTGGAAGAAGGCTAACCCTACTTTATTTGTCAAGGGTGGCTTGCTATGTGAAAGTCCAAATGAGTCTACACCCATTAAGGTTACTAACCCAATCACTGGTAAAGTTGTTGACCTAGGCTCAAACACTGTTAGAAGACCTACCATTAAATATGCAGAGATCTATAGGAATACTAGGTCACCCAAGAGTCAAGTTAGCAATCATGGAACAGGCTTCTACTCTTCTAGACCTAAGGTTGTGTCTAGAAAAGCTTGTTACACTTGTGGTAGCTTTTCACACTTGGCATACAAGTGTGTCAACGCTCCCAAAGCCAGCGCTGACAGGAATAATTTCAGCGCTATCAGGAACAAAGTCAACGTTGTTAGGAAGTCAAACGTTGTCAGACCCAAACCTTGTGTGCAGCAAAGTTCACAAGTGATTAGACCTGCCCCATTCTTTTCCAGAAGGTCTAACACTCATGGACAAAGACCATTTCAAAAGACTAACACCTGGTCAAATAGGTAATGCGTTTCTGTAGCAAACCCTAGGTTCAACGCTGACAAGGGTAATTTCAACGTTGACAGGACAAATTCTAACGCTGACAGAAACGTGACCAGACCTAAATATTTGCAGCCACAAGGTAAGGGGTCTAAAGCTTCTTCAAGCTTAACATGGAGACCCAAGAAAGATCAAAACCCTAATGATAATTGGATTTCAATTACTTACAATAGATTTAATTACATTTCAAAGGTCATTACAAAACCTATTGGGGTTAACTGGGTATTTCATCCTAAAAAGGATGAGAATGGGGTTGTTGTGAGAACTAAGTCTGTTCTTATTGAGCAACCAGATGAATCCAAGTCTTTTGAGACTTGGGTTCCCAAAGATAACTAATTTGTTTTCTTTATGTGCAGGGCATTCAAAGACAGATCAATGATTATGGATATTGGGATAGTGGATGCTCAAGGCACATGACAGGGAAGGAAGACTATCTGACGAATTTCACCCCTATTAAAGATGGTGATAAGGTATACTTTGGAGGTGGATATGGTACCATCACAGGCAAAGGAACCCTTCTCACCAATAATCTGCGTTTTGAGAACGTCTTCCTGGTAAAAGAACTTGATTACAACTTGTTTAGTATATCACATGTTTGTGATAACAAAAATAAAGTTCTTTTTACTGATACTGAGTGTTTGGTGTTAAGCAAGGATTTTAAGATTCCTGATAAGAAATATATTGAGTATAGAACACCTAGGCATAAGGACATATATAATGTGAATTTAAATGGGATTAAAATGAATACCAATATGTCTTGTTTTTATGCTAAGGCCCCAGTAGATGAGGGTAATTTGTGGCACAGGAGACTAGGGCACATAAACTTTAAAAATATAAATAGACTTGAGAGGCTTGGTTTAGTTGATGGTTTGCCTGAGAAGGCCTTCCACAATGACCACTCTTGTGTTGCATGTCTTAAAGGCAAGCAACACAAGGTCTCATTCAAGTCCAAACAGGTGCATACTAGTTCTAGACCTCTTCATATGCTTCACATGGACCTCTTTGGTCCAACAAATATAGAAAGCTTTAATGGTAAGTGATATTGCTTTGTTATCACAGATGACTTTTCTAGATTTACTTGGACATTCTTTCTAGCTATGAAGAGTGACACATCTGATGTTCTTATTGATTTTATCACTCAGATTGAGAAGAGGTCTGGCAATGAGGTTAAAATGCTTAGGAGTGATAATGGTGGAGAATTTAGGAATAAGAAGTTAGATGATTTCTGTTCCAGGAAAGGAATTACTAGGCAATTTAGTATTGCTAGAACCCCACAACAAAATGGGGTTGCTGAAAGGAAAAATAGAACCCTAATTGAAGCAGCCAGAACAATGTTGGCTGATGCTCACTTTCCTATAGCCTTTTGGGCTGAGGCTGTTAATACAGCTTGCTATGTGCAAAATAGAGCATTGGTTAACAAAATTCAGAACAAAACACCTTACGAATTACTTTAGGGTAGAAAACCTAATATTGGTTTTCTCAGACCTTTTGGTTGTCATGTAGTAGTCTTGGATACTAGTGATGCCTTAGGGAAATTTAGTGCAAAAGGTGATGAGGGTTACTTCATGGGGTATTCAGTCCAGAGCAAGGGTTATAGGGTTTATCTTAAAGAGGACAAATGTATAGTTGAAAGAGTACATGTTAGGTTTTTAGAGAATAAACCTAGTGATCCTGAAAGTGGTCCTAATTGGTTGTTTGATTTGGAACCCTTATCTAGAACTTTAAATTATATGCCTGTCACTAATCCAGACATTGTGAAGGTAACTTCAAATGTTGTGGAGGAACAAGTTGTTAATGTTTCAGGTACACAGGTTCATGAGAAGGTTGGATCACAAGCAGAAAAGGCATCTCCTACATTAGAATATGTCACAATTCCCATTTGGACATATGCTTTTGCTGCTGCTGCTGCTGGACAAGATAATGGTGGTTTCCAAGTACCACCAGATACAAACATGCATGGTCCTTCAGGAGCTGAAAAAGGTAAATATAGCGCTGACAAGACCAATTCAGACGTTGATGGCTCAGACGTTGATGGCTCAGACGTTGACAACCACAGTTCAAGCGTTGCCAGCCCAAGCGCTGACAAAAAAGGTTCAGACGTTGACAACACCTTTGCACATCTTTTCTCTTCCACTTTTGAACAAGGTGAACCTTCCAATTCTTATGAAGAAGGTCATCCTTATGTTGATATAAGAGAGTCTGATGAAGAAGATATTGGCAACATGGAGCATGAGGTTGGGGACACCAGACTTTTTGAAGGAGGAGTTCTCACTTCTACAATGAAGAATCACCCCCCTTCCCAGATCATTGGTGATATTATGACTCCAGTTCAGACTAGAAGGTCTCATCAAGGTCTTGGTGGGTTTATTGCCAATATACACAAGAAGGTTGATACCCCTCTTGTGCAAGCATGTTTGTTTGCATGTTTTCTGTCACAAGAAGAACCCAAGAAAATATTTGATGCTCTCAAAGAACCAAGTTCGGTGGAAGCAATGCAAGATGAGCTTCACCAATTTGCAATTCAGGATGTTTGGGAGCTGGTTGATTGTCCTAGATATGTCAGACCTATAGGGACAAGATGGGTTCTCAGGAACAAAAGAGATGAAAGAGGCATTGTGGTCAGAAACAAGGCAAGGTTAGTGGCTCAAGGTTATACACAAGAGGAGGGGATAGACTATGAGGAAGTCTTTGCACCAGTTGCAAGGATTGAAGCTATTAGGATTTTTCTAGCCTATGCCTCCTGCATGGGCTTCACAGTCTATCAAATGGATGTCAAGAGTGCCTTTCTGTATGGCACCATTGTTGAGGAAGTATATGTAATGCAACCTCCTGGTTTTGAGGATCCAGAGCATCTAGATAAAGTGTATAGAGTCAAAAAGGCTATGTATGGCCTTCATCAAGCCCCTAGAGCATGGTATGGTACTTTGTCTACCTATTTGGTGGACAATGGATTCAAGAGGGGCACCATAGATCAGACACTATTTACAAAGAAGAAAGGCAAGGATGTGTTGCTTGTGCAGGTCTATGTTGATGATATCATTTTTGGGTCTACTAATCCAAAGATGAGTGAGGATTTCTCCAAGCTTATGATAGACAAATTCAAGATGAGTGCTATGGGGGAGATGAACTTCTTTCTTGGTTTACAAGTTTAGCAGAAAGAGGATGGTATCTTCATCTCCCAGGACAAATATGTTGCTGAGATCTTGAAGAAGTTTGGCTTTTCTCCACATGAAAAGAGGGTTACTACTCCTATGGATAGAGAACACCCTTGGGGGAAGATTGGAGATGGGAAAGATGTTGATGTCAGGCACTATAGATCCATGATTGGATCCTTGATGTATCTTACTGCCTCCAGACCTGACATTATGTTTGCTGTGTGTGCTTGTGCACGCCATCAAGTGACTCCCAAAGAATGTCACCTTTATGCTGTGAAGAGGATCTTTAGGTACCTAAGATGCTATCCTAGTCTTTGTTTGTGGTACCCAAAGGATTCACCATTGGAGCTGATTGCATATTCAGATAGTGATTATGGAGGTGATAAATTTGATAGGAAATCCACAACTGGTGGATGTCAGTTTCTTGGGAGCAGGTTGATATCTTGGCAATGCAAGAAACAAACAGTGGTGGCTAATTCTACAACTGAAGCAGAGTATGTGGTTGCACCTGCATGTTGTGGCCAAGTGTTGTGGATTCAGAACCAGCTGTTGGACTATGGGTACAATTTCATGCATACTAAGATATTTGTTGACAATAATAGTACTTTATGCATCATTAAGAATCCTATACATCATTCTAAAACTAAACACATAGAAATTAGACACCATTTTATAAGAGATTGCTTTGAGAAAGGTTTAATACAACCAGATAGGGTTGACACTGAGGAAAATGTGTCAGATTTATTAACTAAACCTTTTGATGCTGGGAGATTTCAATACTTGGTAACAAGTATTGGAATGGTCAATCTCACATAATATGTGTTTTGGATTCTTTTTGTAAAAGTATGTACAGGATGATGCATTATTATTGGTCTTATTAGATTTTACACTATCTTTTCTAACACTGACAAAGGTTACTTGAACACTGATAAGTGTTTTTGTAACGTTGTCAGCAATATAATTGTCTAACGCTGACAAAGCTTCCCTCAACGCTGTCATGTGTTATCGGGGCGTTGTTAGCAACAATGTTAGTTTTGTGGTTTTCAATCTAAATGTGCAGATGGTGTTAGCAGTATACCATTGGATACATAGTTGCTTATGGATCAATGGAGAAGCATTTGGACAAGTTTTTATTTATGGATGATGGTTGGAATGTTTCATTCCTATCTTGACATAAATTTTTTATGTTCATGTATGATTTTAGCAAAAATTTTGTATCATAGTTTAAGGGGAGGTTTTAGGAACCTTTAGGATGTTTGGGTATCCATATGATACTCTTATCACAATTCTAGATTGTATCCACAGGTGAGTATGAGTTACTTTTACTAAATCATGAGGCACTGTAGCATGCAAAGTTGATATACTGTGCATGCTGCCAAGAAATTTTTGGCCTAGAATTGGTTGTGGTCTGTTGGGAGACTTGGGAATGATTTTGATATGGGATTTACCTAGGAGTAACAAGGATTTTATAAGGTAACTTAGTTGTTAAGAGTTTTGGTTAGCAAGGGACACTAGAGGACTGTTATGTCTATCTTGCTTATGCAAGTGTGCATAACTGGACAGTGCTTGCCGCCCTATAATAATTATCAGCTTTTGGTTATCTTCTCTAGGATAAATTACTTATTAAGGTTATTTTTCACTTTTTAAACTTTTTTTATTTTTTGGACGCTGACAAGAATTTTCCAAGCGTTGTTGTGACCAAATTGGACGCTGACATGGCTATAGGCAAACGTTGACAAGATTATAGCCGTTGGGTGTTGATAGGTTATTTTTGACCGTTGACACTCAATGGGACCTACCCAGTTGTTACTTTTTGACATATTTTCAAGCCGTAATTTTAGGAGTTGTTACTTTCATTTAATGCATGAGATAAATTATAAGTTTTTCAATATTTTCATGATTGATTTTTGAAAATCTTTGCCTATTTTTGGGCCAATCACATGCATTCTTTTTCTCCTATAAATTTGGCTCCTATTTTAAACAGGGTATCTATAATTCTTGTCTAACAAATTTCTCTTATCAACTTCATCTTCTTCACTTAAAATTAACAGCTTTCATCAATGGCACCAAAGTTTAAACCGACGGAATTGGAATTGGGGTTCAGATCACAACACAACATGATTGCTTATCTTGAAGCTGATGATGCTCTGTTTCCCCAATACACACAAATGGTGGCGTATTTGAACGCATCCCCATTAAGGTATGCTCTTTCTCATGCACCACTCATTCCAGTCACACACATTAAGCAGTTTTGGAACACTGTTAGTTCCTCAACAGTTAATGGAGTAACCACATTGACTTCTATTGTTCATGGGAGATCTTGGGTGGTTACTGAGGCCTTGGTACGCCAAGCCTTGCATCTTGATGATGCTGATGGTATAGCCACCCTTCCCATAAATGAAATAGAACAAGGGCTTAGGGCTTTGGGATATCCTTTTCCTGATGAAGGTACTCTTAATAAGTATCATAAGCAGGAATTTCCCCCAGCCTGGAAGTACCTCATACATGTCCTCCTTCAATGTTTGAGTCCCAAATGTACTGCACACAATGAGATCAATAGATCCATTGCCAGTGTTGTTGTGTGCATTGCAACAGGGCAAAAATATAACTATTCTAAAATGATTTTTGAGGGGATGTGTAAAAACAAGGGGACAAAAATGAATTTAGCTTATCCCCGTTTTCTGCAAATGGTTTTTGATGATCAAGGTTACTGCTCAAGGGATCACAATGATTTTTATAAGATCCCTGAGCAAAAGAAAGCTATTTTTATGAAGATGGACTCACCACCCCATAGAGACCTACCTTTAACCCAAGCCATGCTTGCTGTTATTGCAGCAGCACAACCCCAACCAGACCCCCAACCTCAAATTGACCCTCAACCACAACTTGAACCAATTCCTGAACCTTTCCCTTCACCTGAACAAATGCAAATTGACTCAGAATCCTTCAACGCTGACACACTCAATGTTGGCGTTGATGTGCCTATTTCCAACGCTGACACACAACCTTCACAATCGCAAACACCCCTTAACCAACCCACATCTACCCATTATTCCACAACATCTTCCACACCCCCTGAATATCAGTTGATGAAACGCCAAAGGACTACTGGAGTGTTCTCCTCTGGTGGTCCTAGCCATGTAGCAGAGAGAACCACCACCACAAGTGTGGCTGGTGACCTAGATGAGGCTGGGACTATTGGTTCTGGCTTAGAAGCTGGCCAAGGCAGTCCCACCATCATTAAGTCCTCATCCTTGCCCAATGAATCTGACTTGGGAGGTCAAATCCCCATTTCAGAAGAGGGCAGACTGGAACCAACGACTCTTATGGAATCGACGGCAGTCTGCATTAGCTTGCAAAAGCAAAATGCAGACTTAGTACAAGTAGTCAGCTCACAAGGCCTTGAACTCAAGCAATTGAGGGAGAGGATTGTTGTTTTGGAAAGTGATCGTGCTAGAAGGGGTATGGAGGAATCTTCCAAAGGGGAGGAAGATCAAATAAATATGAGTGATAAGGGCAGCCAGGATGGTCAATCAATGGATGTTGCTGAGGCCCTTACAATTTTGAAGAAACAAACAGGTTTTGATACGTCCTTAGTCTGTCCCACCAACTTAAATTTATCATTTACAGCTATGTTGAGAGAGGTTACACAAGGCGCTGAGGGAAGATATTTGAGCGTTGACAAGGAAAATTTGGACGCTGATAGAAGTAATTTGGGCGTTGACAAACCTACACATGAAGGTGATGTATCCCAGTCATCATCTATCATCAAGGAGGTTTCTACTCAGGTATTACCATCAACCTTACCAACCATTGCACCATCAGATAAGGGTAAGGGTAAAATGGTAGAAGAGATTGTTCCAAAGGATGCAGCTCAAGTTGAGTTTGATAGAAGATTAGCTGCACAAATCATGGAACAAGATGAAAAGGAAAAGTCACCATTTGTTTTGACTTCAGAAGAAGAAAGTGATGGAGCTAGCTCAGACTCAAGTGTGATGATAATAGAACCAGAAAGGCTTGAGTATGGTGATGAGTTTGCTAGGGAAAAGTTGAGAGAATTGAAATTGTAGGTTGACTTTGACATGCCAGAGGTGGTTCAAATGTACAATGCTTGGGAAGACAGATGCATGGATAATCCAGACTTGACCATTTCAGATCAAATATGGGGTTTGGAGCTTCTTCTTAGAGTTCAGAAGGATTGCCAAGTAATTTTGAAACACAAGGCAAGTAACATTCTCACAGAATTGAAAAGGGATAGAAGGGAGCTCTACTTTATGTTGCTCAGATGTCATGGAGTTGGATGGACATATCAGAAGTTGAAAGCTTTAACATTTGATGAGTTGGAAAACATGGCTTATCCCATTTGGGTGAGAGTGCAGGAAGCAAACACTCTCAGACTTCTTTCAGATGAAAGAAAGGAGGAACTTGCAGAAGAAATGGAAATCAAGAAAGCTATGATGGTTCCCAGGCCAGTGAAGAAGGGAATTTCATTTGAGTTTCCAAAAGATATGGATCCACTATATCCAAGTGAAGCAGTTATAAGAAAGAGCCTCAAGCTCTCCCCATTAGAAGCTTCAAATATAGTGCAAGTGTTACCATTAGATTCCAGGAACCCAATTGTGAGCTATGAAGAAGATGAATGTGGGTTCTGGAAGATTGGCAGATTTGGCAAGGAGGTACACACTTTTACCACTCTCATATCTTTGTTTGCAAGTTGTGATAGAGAAGACTTGGTGGACCTTTGGAGGTTGCTGGAGACCAAGTATGAGGCTGAAGCACCAACTTCAGCTAATGGAATAAAACTTTGGACTACATTCAAAAGAATGTGTGGACCAAAAGATGAGGATCCTGCAATATGGAAGGATCTTGAAGATGATCTCAGTGGTCTTCAATGGAGGTTATATTCAGCTGCTGGTGTATACCATTTGAGTTCTACAAAGTTTGCTGAGTATCTACTTGTGGATGCTCAGTATTTCATATCCAAGGCTATTTTGGAAAAGATGAAGGACACTCAGCTGGAGATAGATTATTCAAGTGACGTGGCAAAAGATTTGATCAGATTTATTCACTATCAATATGAGAAGGTTTGTAAGATTCCTCCTAGTCCTTAATGCTTATTCAGAAACTTGATCATAAGAGTCGATATCAAGTTTAGGGGAGGATTGTTGGGAATAAATTAAGGCCAGATCACTTGTGCGCTGACAAGAACAAAACAAGCGTTGACAAGAACAAAACAAGCGCTGACAGCTCAAGCGTTGACAAGTTAAAGTCAAGCGTTGACACATTGAAGACAAGCACTGATGGAAGATATATTCTACGCGTGTATTATATTCTAGATTACTTCTAGTAAAGATAAGAACAATAATGTATTTTCTATATTTATCTTTACCTAGAATAGTTGATACGTAGATTATTGTAAAAGGCTTCTTATGTCTATAAAAGAAGGCCTTTAGGTTAATGTTTAATATAAGTTTTATATAAGTTTTCATTCGTAAACATCTTTCATTGTAAGCAAGTTTGATATTGATAATCAAAGTGAAAGTTTGTTTATATCGTTGTGTGTTCTTGTTTAAGTGTTAAATTCCGCATAACACTTAGATTCATAAAGCATATACAAAGGTTTCTCTACGTGTATTACTTGATCTAATCTCGTATACACAAAGCTAATCGATCTAAGTTTGGGATCAACATTGGGACCAATCCCAGGTCTCCATGTGGCATAATTCTGCTTAACTCATTTTGCAGGTATGAACATGAATTCGGGCTTCTTGATTGAGTTGATTTGATGTTAATTGACCTTGACCAATGGATTCGTCTCTCAAAAATAAGCAGCTTTGATGTTTATAACTCTTCATAAAATCCACTCTAGCTCAAAAACGATCCTGAGAATTTTTGCTCGTTTGAAGATGACACGTGTCATGATGTTGATGGCTGAATGGGAAGCACACAGATTGCACTGTTAAGATACTCTTATTTAATGCAGGCGGCTGAGTGGGAAATTAATGTTGTTTATGTGGCAATCCTTGTCATAATATCCCTGGCTTCTCATTGGTAAAAAACAAAGCATATGGATTGAACTAGTATAACTTTCCAGGATTGGCAGAATTAGTCCCTAGACTTTGGCAGATTGCATTTTTGAGCTTGTAACTTCATTTCTTTGGCACTTTTAGTCCTTCAACTTTCATTCTTGAGCAAAAATGTCCTTTGACTGAGTTGACTTGAGAGTTGACCAAATTTGACTATGATCTTGACTTTTTACAATATTTAAACTTTTGGTCCTTCATCTTTGGCAGTTTGTCAAGATAGGTACTTGTACTTCAAAGTCTTGTCACTTTTGATCCTTCTTTGTCTTTTTCATCAAATTAAGCTTGATTATTCCTTGTTTGCTTGAAAATGCATCCTTTTACCTACATAAGTGTACACAAACACAAACATACCACATAACACTGTTTTTGCAAGATAAATTGGTATTTTGCTTCATGTTTTAGGGTTATTTCTTGATAAATTGATATGAGTTTTAGCTCATATCAAATCCCCTTCACTTGAACATTGTCATGTCCTCATGCAATTCTATATATTTTAAAGCACAAATTTACATTCTCCTCATAATTAATCCACCTTGGCCATATGGAATGCATCTACACTACTCTAAACTACATGATGCATGATTTTGACTTTTAACAATGCAATGAACAAAATACAATTCTATCTATATCTTTTTGGTTTTTCTTGAAATGGTTTTGATGGAAATAACTCATAAAGAATTCAATGACTTAGATTAGGG
This sequence comes from Glebionis coronaria, assembly GCA_025667525.1. NCBI lineage: Eukaryota > Viridiplantae > Streptophyta > Magnoliopsida > Asterales > Asteraceae > Glebionis > Glebionis coronaria. The sequence continues at coordinate 202,801,215 of CM046880.1, forward strand.
CTTGGGTACCATGGACATTTATCACCCTCAAGTTTCACTTTCCCCATACCAAGCTTAAAAATGGGATCATTGTATTCACAAGTAAAAAGTGCATCAACTTATTCATGACAATTAAATGTGGAACCGGTTATTATTTGAGCAAATTGCTTGTGGGCAAATTTGTCATTTTTTCAAGTGTGAAGTATAAGAAGTGTAAAATCCAAAAATAAGGAAGCACGGTTTTAATCCTAAGTAATCCTCTCATCCATTACTTGAAAAACCGCTCACAATTAATACAAGTCCGTTTCAAGAGTAATATGTCATTCGCCTTATGTGTAAAATCCTCATGTCATACTTTCATAAGTAGCTACACACTCGCTAAGGAAAGAAAAATAAATCTCACGCAATAATTTACATCCGCCATCTTTTTGAGACTTTGGATCTTCAACCCCGCAACCCGTCAAGGTAATATTGGATTGGAGCAATCTATTGAATCCCCGCAACCTGTCAAGGTAATATTGGAACTCAATAGTCACTATAATTAACACCACACTGCCCCTCTTGGGAGTCTTGTATAATTATTTTTTTCTTTTCTTCTTTTTTTTTCTTTTTTTAACCACTCATTTTTTTCATAAGCCGCTCTTATTTTTCTTTATTCCTCACTAAGAAATTTAAAAAGAATAAAAGGAAAAACACCCGCTAAATATTGAGCATGACATAAGTCTAGTACATATAAAACGTTCTAACTTAGAATCTTAAGACGTACTTATATCAACCATGAATGATTAGACAAAAATGCATAAGAGATTACAAACCAATTAAAACCGTTCTTGATTATTTATTAACAATTATATACATGCGAAGAAAATAGAGGCAAAGAAGAGAAGGGTTTAACCACAAGTAATTATCATGAAGTTTATCTAGCCCTTTTACACTTGCTTCAACTCTATCATTTCCCATTCTCCACAAATTTAAAATCTCAAATAATGAGATTGGTGGATGCTTAGCCTAATAGACCAATGAAGGACTACATGGTTAAGGATACTAGCTAGAGAATGCTAAGATAAGCAAACTCGGGTTGAGTCAAAATATCCATGGTGGGCCTAATATGTCAAAGAAGTCTAAATTTGTTAAACCATGTTTTATTATATATTTTTCTTTTTATATATTTTTGATGAAAAATGAAAGAAGAATATATACAATGAAAATGTGTTATGCAAAATGATAAATGATTGATGCAAAAATTATGAATGCATATTTTTGGTGGCCAAAGTAGTTCAAAATTTTGAAAAACGTTGAAAATCCAATTTTCCATGTTATCATGAAAGACAATGAAAAGTTCTAGGTAAGGTCACTTTGATAGAAGACCCCACTACACTTAAGCTAAACATTGTCCTCAATGTTTAAGAGCATGGAAGTATAAAGACTTCCCCTACACTTATGACAATGAATAGACTTTGCTTAACCCAAGTTAAGGAAAGGACAACTATTAGTGAAATCATGTTTAAGCACAAGGTGTCAATGAAAAATCACTATAGTAACGAAGTGAACCGGATACAAGGGTCTCCTCTATAAGCTCCAAAGCATGAAATGAGTGAGCAACCCTACAAACAATCATGAAGACAAAAGAAGGTCTCCCCTACACTTATCTCCAAGTCTAACCCTTATTTCTAACCTACAACACTCTAAACCTAGTTATACGATGCTTGAGTTAATGAGTCTCTAGCTCGACTCGTCCCTCAATGAATCAATTCATGGGGAAAATAGGGATCTCTTGGACCATTTCAACGAAAATGTCCTCCCCAAAGTAATGCTTAATACGGTGACCATTCACTTTAAAATTTGGACCATCGGGTTGTGACAACTCAATAGTTCCATATGGAAACACTTGAGCAATAGTGAATGGACCGGACCATCTCGACTTAAGCTTGCCCGCAAAAAGTTTCAACCTTGAGTTAAAGAGGAGAACCGGCTCTCCAACTTTGAACTCACGATTCTTGATCTTAGCATCATGCAATTTCTTAGTCTTTTCCTTGTAAAGCAAAGAATTTTCATAGGCATTGGCTCTTAATTCATCCATCTCATTGAGTTGATCTTTCCTATGGGAACCGGCTTGGTTTAGATTAAAGTTAGCCCACTTGAGAGCCCAAGATGCCTTGTGTTCTAACTCAAATGGGAGGTGGCACGCTTTTCCATAGACAAGCCTATAAGGAGTACAACCAATTGGTGTTTTAAAAGCCGTCCTAAACGCCCACAAAGCATGATCAAGCTTATCCGACCAAGAAGCTCGATGCTCTCCCACCGTTCTCTCTAAAATTCACTTTAAACCACGATTTGTGACCTCGGTTTGACCATTTGTTTGAGGGTGATACGCGGTAGAAAGTCGATGATTAACTCCATATTTCTTCATAACTCTCGTGAATTGATCATTACAAAAGTGCGTACCACGATCACTTATAATGGCCCGAGGTACACCAAATCTAGCAAACAATTGTTTCAAAAACTTCACAACAACTCTAGCATCATTGGTAGGTAAGGCTTTAGCCTCTACCCATTTTGACACATAATCTACCGCCACAAGTATATACTTGTTTCCCTTAGAGGATGGAAAAGGTCCCAAGAAATCAATGCCCCACACATCAAATATCTCACACTCTTGGATAAAATTTTGTGGCATCTCATCACGTTGCGTAATTTTTCCTTGTCTTTGACACACATCACAAAATTTCACCATTTCATGGGCATCTTTGTAAATGGAAGGCCAATAGTAACCCGAATCAAAGACTTTCTTGGCGGTATAGTTGGGCCCAAAATGTCCACCCGTAGGTCCTTTATGACACCCTTCTAAGATGTTAATGCCTCGGGCCCATCTACACACCGTCTAATGATTTGGTCCGCACATTGCCTAAAAAGATAAGGATCGTCCCAAAAGTAGTACTTAACTTCCTTAAGAAACTTCTTCTTTTGTTGATAAGTAAGACCCTCAATAAGCACATTGCCCACAAGATAGTTTGCGATATCCACAAACCAAGGGGTGGCATACTCTTGGGAAGAGATAGACATGAGCCCCTCTAATGGAAAGGATTCATTGATTTCTTGATGTGGTAAATCTCCTTGAAAAGGATGCTCAAGTCTACTCAAGTGATCTGCCGCTAAATTCTCGGCCCCTTTCTATCACGAATTTCTATCTTAAACTCTTGAAGCAACAAAACTCATCTCAAAAGCCTAGGCTTAGCATCTTGTTTTGTCATAAGATACTTGAGAGCGGAATGATCCGTATACACTATGGTTTTGGAAAGCACAAGGTATGGTCTAAACTTCTCAAAAGCATATACTATAGCAAGCAACTCTTTTTCCGGGGTAGTGTAATGAAGTTGTGCACCGGTCATGGTTTTACTCGCATAGTGTATAGGTTGAAAATGCTTATTAACTCTTTGTCCTAAGACGGCCCCCACCGCATAATCACTAGCGTCACACATAAGCTCAAAAGGTAATTCCCAATTTGGAGAAACCAAAACGGGAGCCTTAGTCAATTTCTCCTTAAGAGTCTCAAACGAGTCCAAACAATCTTGGTTAAAAATGAAAGGAGACTCTTTCTCCAAGAGGTGAGTCATCGGTCTAGCTATCTTAGAAAAATCTTGTATAAAGCGCCTATAAAATCCCGCATGACCTAAGAAACTCCTCACACCTTTAACCGAGGTGGGTGGGGGAAGCTTAGCAATCACATCAATTTTAGCTCGATCCACTTCTAATCCCTTATTGGATATTTTGTGTCCTAAAACAATCCCCTCTTTCACCATAAAGTGACATGTCTCCCAATTAAGCACTAAACGTGTTACCTCACAACGCTTAAGCATTCTCTCAAGATTGGTGAGACATGAGGTAAATGAATTTCCAAAGACGGAAAAATCATCCATAAAAACCTCCATGGTTTGTTCTATCATGTCATGGAAAATTGCCATCATGCACCTTTGAAACATCCCCGGTGCATTACATAAGCCAAAAGGCATCCTTTTGTAAGCAAATGTACCATAGGGACAAGTGAATGTGGTCTTTTCTTGATCCTTAGGGTCAATGGGTATTTGGAAATAACCCGAAAAGCCATCAAGAAAGCAATAGTACTCATTTCCCGCTATGCGTTCAAGCATTTGATCCATAAAAGGAAGCGGGAAATGGTCTTTCCTAGTTGCCTCATTGAGTTTTCTATAATCAATACAAACTCTCCAACCGGTCACAAGTCTCGTGGGAATAAGCTCATTGTTCTTATTAGGCACCACGGTGATTCCACCCTTCTTTGGAACACAATGAACCGGGCTAACCCATGGAGAGTCGGAAATGGGGTAAATCATACCCGCATCTAAGAGTTTAATAACTTCCTTCTTAATAACCTCATGGATTTTTGGGTTAACTCTCTTTTGGTTTTGAATGGCGGGTTTATAGTCATCCTCCATAAGGATTTTGTGTGTACAAAAATGTGGATCAATTCCCCTTATGTCGGATATTTTCCAAGCTAAAGATTTCTTGTGTTTCTTAAGGACTTCAATAAGTTGCTCCTTCTCATCCTCTTTCAATTCTTTAGCAATGATCACAGGTAATTGGTCTTTTCCCTCTAAGAAAGCATACTCTAAGTGGGATGGAAGGTCCTTAAGTTCAATAGGAGGTGGACTCTCTATGGAAGGTTTTACTATGGAAGGTTCCTCAATGGTAACTTCTTGTGGAATAGGAGAAGGGATAGGGTCCTCATTGAGCAAATTTTGGATTGTAAGAATATCTTCTTCCCAATTAATGGGAGAATCATCATCACCAAGAAAGTTTGACTCAAATTCCTCCAAGAGGAAATCACTCTCTCCAAATGGTGTTAAAGAGGGAGCAATTAAGGCCACGGTTTCAACATGGGGCATCTCATCACTAGTACTCTTACAAGCATCATGAAAGTGTTCATCACACACCTCATCTAACACATCAACAATGTTAATAGTCTCACAAGGTCTAGACTCCTTAACCTCTTTCCTATCACAAACTTTCCCTAACTTAAACACCACTCTCTCATCTTCTACTCTCATAATTAGTTCTCCTTCCGCCACATCTATCAAAGTACGACACGTTCTCAAAAACGGTCTACCAACAATCAAAGGCACTCTAGGATCCATGTCATAATCAACCACTACAAAGTCGGCCGGAAACGTAAACTTATCCACACCTACAAACACATCCTCCGCTATACCTACGGGGTAAGCTATGGTTCGGTTGGCTAGTTCAAGAGTCATCCTAGTGGGAGTGAGCTCGGGAAGAGAGAGTTTTTTCCAAACCGATAAAGGCATGAGGTTTATGCTTGCCCCTAGATCCGCCAAAGCCATGCAATTTTCAACACCGGGAAAATTACAAGGTATCAAGAAGCGCCCCGGATCTCCAAGTTTTGTAGGTAAGGTTTTAAGTAACACCGTGGAACAATTTTCATTAAGGGATGTGTTGGGCAAATCAACCAATTTTTCTTTGTTGGAGAGTAAATCCTTGAACATCTTAGCAAACTTTGGCATATAATCAAGAGCTTCCGCAAAGGATATATTGATGTTGAGTTGCTTGAACATCCTTAAGAAATTGGAGACTTGGATGTCATCCTTGTTCTTTAACTTGCCCTTTTTCAACCTTGAAGGATATGGAAGAGTAGGTTTTGGTGTAGGTGGAATAGGTGTTGTGGTGGAAGATTTGTCTTTGTTGGCTTCTTCATTGGGAAGTGTGGAAGGTAAAGGAGAAGTATGAATAGGTTGAGAACGTGTGTTTGAGTGAATAGGAGAATTTTGAGGAGGTGAAGTAGAGGTAGAAGGCTTGTCACAAGTATGAGCACAAGTGGGTTGAACAATAGTAGGTTTAGGAGGTGAAGGATCCTTTGTTGTTGTTCCACTCCTTGTTGTAATAGCATTGACATTTGCCCTTGGATTAGTTTGTGTGTTGGAAGGTAAAGCCCCTTGTGGTCTTTGATTTAATGCCATTAAAAGCCTATTGGTTTGTTCATCTGCTATACGTTTCATTTGATCATTCATTCTCTTCTCAATTTCACGCATTTTCTTGTCAACATACTCTTGAGTCTCTTGCATCCCATATCCTTGATTTTGAAGTTGAGGATAAACTTGATTGGGTATTGGAGCATATCCTTGATTGGGAAAAAGTGGAAGTGGTTGATTAAATCCTTGATGTGGTGGATAAAAGGTATTTCCTTGATGTTGAACATTGTTGGGTGCCTTGTAGTTATTTCCTTGGTAAGGTGGTCTTTGCCCTTGATTCCTTGGTAAAATTTGAGGAGGATTTTGTTGAATTTGGGTGGGTGGTTGGGGTAGGAATCCCGGTGGAGTAAGATAGTTTTGGGACTTGTAAGAAAGGTTATTTGGATTGATATTTGGCTTGAAGTGTTCACGATGTTCCTCTTGGTAAGCATAGCATTCTCCTTGATAAACTTGCACCTTATCACATTGTTCATAAGAATGGGGACCTCCACAAGTTACACAAGAAAGAGTAATGGCATTCACATTATTTGAGGAATTGTTCAATGAGATGGTCTTAAGGTCTTGAAGCATTTCTTGTTGTACCTTCAAATTCCTCTCACTATCTCTATCCATCTTTTGAATGATCTCTTGTTGATACTTGAGGAGTTGGTTATCACAAGGTATTTGAGAATTGTTTTGGATAACATGAACCCTTTCTTCAAATTGATTGTTTGTTTGAACCATTGCTTTAGTCTCAATGATGTCCAAGGCCTCTTGCACGGATTTAAGAAGAATATTCCCTCCCGCGGAATCATTGAGTGAATCTTGGTGGTGAGGTTTAAGGCCATCATAGAAGGTATTGATTTGGTGAACGTCATCCAATCCATGGTTAGGGCATCGCCTCAATAACTCTCTATACTCTTCCCAAGCATCACTAAAGGATTGACTAGGTTTTTGTTGAAAGCCTATAATTAAGGTCCTCAAGGCCATGGTTTTAGATGGAGGAAAGAACTTGTTCAAAAACTTAGTGGTGAAACCATCCCATGTGGTGATACTATCAGGTGGTTGTGTGTTTAACCAATGCTTAGCTTGTCCCTCAAGTGAAAATGACACTAACATCAACTTAATAGCATCATGTGGAACTCCATGGTGCTTAATGGTATTGCAAAGAGAAAGGAATCTCTTAAGGTGATCATGAGGATCATCATTCTTGTTACCATAGAAAGGTGATTGTGAAACCATAGTGATCATAGACGTTTTTAGCTCAAATGTATTTGCGGGAATTTCGGGAATCCTAATAGCACTAGCATATCCATGAACATTGGTTTGCATACGTTCCATCAAAGAACGATTATCAACAGCCATGGCTTCTTGTGGTGGAGGAGTCAAAGCACGATTCTCGTGATCGGCTTGATGGACGGTGGTGGTCTTACTCTTTCTCTTTTTCTTCCTTTTCGGAGGAAGAGGTTGTACACCAATCGGTATTTGTGCACGCCCGCGAGTGAGCATGCAACTCAATACGAGGAATGAGAGAGAAGCTCTCGTGTGACTTTGAAGAGAAATGGATTATCCTCTTCGAGTTTCAATATTAAATATCCACAAGAAAATAACAATATATGTATGTACTACTTGGGTGCAAGACCCCCAATGAAGCCTTCCTTCTTAGAATACTTACAAGTGAATGGGGGTTAGGTGGCGTGAAGCACTTAAGTACGTATTGACCCTTAGATGGCATTTTATAGCACATCGCCTTTCTATTCACTTAAATGTTCGTATTCTTCGAATTGTTGCTTATTGAGAGTATTTATCTATTCTTGCTTTATTTTGTTTGATCGATACACGTGTCAAGGACCGGAACGCCCCTCAACACGGTGTATTGCCTTGGCAATACTTATGGAGAATATGTAGATTGGTTGTTCTTATACGTATACGTATTTACTTATAATAATATATGGAAAATATTTTTGTATTTATGAGTTTTTAAGAGAAAATACTATATGTACATAAAAACCGAGATAATCCAATAATATATATTTTTGGGTGCAATCTCTTAGGAAAAAGATTGCTTTTTAGATTTTTTAATTTTTTTGGTTAATTCTTTAGGAAAAGAATTGTTTTGTTAATTTTTTAGTTTTTATATATTTTTATATTTTTGATTTTTGATTTGTTTTTTATTTATTATACGTAAAAATAACGTTCACAAGGTGAACGGATCCCAAAAGCCAATGAAAACCGTCAATCGATAGTCTCTCGTAAAGTCAAAGAACCGGCAGCGGCGCCATTTGAATTTGTGTATAATGCAGTTCGTTTTTCTCAGTTCTTGCTAATTGAAAGTCCTAACAATATCGGGTTTTTAACTGTTTTTGGTTGTTAATATTTTTTTGGATATTCTATTTGCTAATTCAAACAAGTCTTGCAAAATTAAAAAATATCATCTACTTATATGTAAAACATAGTGCAAATACCAAGTTTTTATTCAAGTAAAATTCAAAATGTAAATTTTAAAACTAAAAGGACTGAAAATGTAAATCCTATGAAAATTAAATGCTTAAAATGTAAAGTCTAACAAGTATAAGGACTGAAAATGTAAAACAGTTAACCAAAAGGATCAAAAATATAAACAATGTAACAAACTAACTAAATTGTAACAAATTCCAAAACTACTAACTGAAATTTAACAATTATCAAACTATAAGGACTTGTTTCTGAAAAACCTAAAAATGTGCAAGTTTAGCCAGATTTGAAACCAGTTTAATACACTAGGGACTAAAATGCAATTTTGATTTTTTTTTTAAGCAAAAACGGGTTTACAAAACAAATAAGCTCGTGTGAGCTTATTACTAAACCAAAATCAACCAAACCAATTGCAAAATGCTTAGAAATCAAAATAAGCTAGACCTATAAGAGGATTTTAGCTGAAACTGTCTAAAAAGCAAATAAGCACTTCACAATAAGCTCAAAATAAGCTCTAGGAAAATCTAGACATGCACCACTGGATTTTTGTGCTAAATCTGATTAAAGAGCTCAAATGATGAACGGGAAATCAAATCTTATCAAAATTCATCAAGAAATAAGCCTGGAAATTGAAATAAGCTGAAAATGGCTTATGTTGACCAGGCGTTGACCAAAAATTTTGACAAAAAGCTGAAACTCTCAAAATTCATCCAACAACATCTACTAAGTGAAATTGTGAAAGAAAATTGCCAGGTTTGTGAAAAGAATTGTGAGATATTAAAATGCTGTTTTCATTTACAGAAACTTGCCTTTGCTCAAGTGTTCAGTTTTATGCTTATTACTACTTGCTTAATGAATACTGTACAAAAAACATATGGAATTTGAAAGTTCATATACTGAACTAGAAATGAAAACTGGTTTGGCAAGATTTCATCAACAAACAAACAAATGCCAGCCTAATGAAACTGACAACTTTTTTAAGCAAAACTGTATGAAAATTGACCCAATCCTTTTTCTTGCCAATTGCCTGTTTGACCTTAAATTTGACTTGAAAATGACTCAAAATGACTTGTTATCACCTTGTGACTGGAAATGTACATTTACTTGCCAAAATCCAATACTTGAAAATCAAAATCCAGCTAAAGCCAAACACTCCTTTAACTGATCTATATGAAAATTTGTGAAGACTTTTTGAGTTTAAGATTGAACTGAATGAAGACCTATCGCAAACTAGACTTAGTGATCAAAATGAAATGTTTAAAAGCTGTTTGCAAGTAATGAACACTACTAGAACTCAATCAAAGTAACAAGGCTAAAAATGACTGAATAAGGCTATAAGCTAGATCAAATTCCAAATCTATAAGCAGAAAATCAACACTTAAGCCACAAACTACTAGAATCAAGTAAGATCAACCTAAACAAGTTTTATCATGCACTCACAACAAGTTTAACTAGGAATTGAGCATGCAATTTAACAATTCAGTGGAATCAAAAATCAGAAACTTTAACACCTTGTGAAGATACCATTGAGCAGTAGAGGAGTGTTGTACTCTCTATTCTAGGGCTAACCACCACCTTAGCACTAGATTCACTAATCAACAATCAACAATTCAGCTACAAATCAACAAAAATCATCACAATGGTATGAACTCATCACAAATGCTATGTTCTTGGACTGAAATCACCAAACAGCTACTATCTTCACTCCAAAGTCAGTTATGATCAATGAATGATCATAACAAACTCAATTCAGCAACAGAAAGTATCCAAGATGCAAGGATATGAACAGTAAGGATAATGAGAAGATTTGGCGGGAAATGAAGAATTTGAATTTTATTAATGGTGATTGGTTACAAAGCTGTTGAAAAGTAACTAACTGCCCTACTAACTCAAGAGTGTGTCAAACTCTTGAGTAGTTTAGCTAGAAAGGGAAAAAGTTGAAAGGAAAAGGTAAATGTGTGTTTTTTCACACTTACAACTACACATTACAAATGAAGACCTAGCAGGCTATTTATAGACTTGAGAAGGAGATTTGTTGGGGTTGGTGACGTGTTGGGACCAATCCCAGGTCTCCACGTGGCATAATTCTGCTTAACTCATTTTGCAGGTATGAACATGAATTGGGGCTTCTTGATTGAGTTGATTTGATGTTAATTGACCTTGACCAATGGATTCGTCTCTCAAAAATATGCAACTTTGATGTTTATAACTCTTCATAAAATCCACTCTAGCTCAAAAACGTTCCTGGGAATTTTTGCTCGTTTGAAGATGACACGTGTCATGATGTGGATGGCTGAATGGGAAGCACACGGATTGCACTGTTAAGATACTCTTATTTAATGCAGGCGGCTGAGTGGGAAATTAATGCTGTTTATGTGGCAATCCTTGTCATAATATCCCTGGCTTCTCATTGGTAAAAAACAAAGCATATGGATTGAACTAGTATAACTTTCCAGGATTGGCAGAATTAGTCCCTAGACTTTGGTAGATTGCATTTTTGAGCTTGTAACTTCATTTCTTTGGCACTTTTAGTCCTTCAACTTTCATTCTTGAGCAAAAATGATCCTTTGACTGAGTTGACTTGAGAGTTGACCAAATTTGACTATGATCTTGACTTTTTACAATATTTACACTTTTGGTCCTTCATCTTTGGCAGTTTGTCAAGATAGGTCCTTGTACTTTAAAGTCTTGTCACTTTTGATCCTTCTTTGTCTTTTTCATCAAATTAAGCTTGATTATTCCTTGTTTGCTTGAAAATGCATCCTTTTACCTACACAAGTGTACACAAACACAAACATACCACATAACAATGTTTTTGCAAGATAAATTGGTATTTTGCTTCATGTTTTAGGGTTATTTCTTGATAAATTGATATGAGTTTTAGCTCATATCAGATCCCAATTAAAAAAAGTTTAACATTTAGAGCATCGTTTTGGTCCCCCAAAGATCTCAACCACCAAAATACATGACCGTACATAACTAGTTTTTATGACAAAAGGGAAAGAAATTAGTTTTAGACCTAATAACCACAAAAGCAACCTTCTCCAACAAGCTCCGTTATCATCAACTTCAATAACTTGAAATACATGCTTAAAATTATCTACACAACAGTTGAGCGAGTCTATAGGTTTATCAAATCATTATTTGAACACAAAAGAAAAATCAATTATAATCATTTAATAGAATTATGCGCATACAATCTATTATTCAAGTATTCCATCTTATAGCTAAAGCTATACAACTGTGTTTAAGCTCATGATACCGACCCGTTATAACCAATCATCCACCAAAGGGTCGGCATGATAAAAGTGAAACCATTTCCCCTCTTAAGATAATCGTTGTAAATTTTACCTTTTATCTTATTCAAGTTATCCGTCCGAGCAGCACACTCAGCGTACTAACTCTCGTCTCGGATAGGGATGTCAACCATGATAGTACTACCAATTTTTTAAGCGGCTATTTCCAACCCACACTAGGGAAAGACAATATTTAACGGATCATGAATTTAGGTTTTTCTTCAACTAGGTAGTCAACACAATTCAGACAACATTCGGGTCCAAAAGCAACATACGGGTCCAAACAATTATTCATGACTTGTGTTCCATTTATTTTCGAATACCATGTATCCTCCTCGCGGGTGTAAAAACATTTAGCTAGCATACAAGCGAGGCTATAGACTCACCTTGAGTAATAGAAGTAGCAAGACGATCTTCAACGATAAATGATGCCCGTTAAACACAAAAATCGCAACCTGCCAAATAACGTACGTTTGTTAATAAATAGACTCAAGTATAATCCATACTTAATAACACAAAATTCAAAATTACAAAACCATGACAAACTCAAAAGAACAACAATGCAAGTGATACTACTATACCCTTCTACATGTTTACTTTATTAAACTACACTCTAGATAAAAATCTGCACGACACATACCAAATGTACAAGCTTATTTACCCTACCTAGACACTGTTAGCCTCAAAAGATTGAGTCAAACAAGAATGTTCGGTCATAGGTTTCTATTGTAATATTTATTAGAACGTTTTAATAGATAGTTATATAGTCGTGGTTCACGGGCTTGGATGTAATCAACTTAAAGCCCAAAAGACAAGCCCGGTCCAAACAATATAGCCCAATATGGTTACATGTAAGCCCGGCTATATAAGGCCCTTCCTAGCATGTTAGGAAGGGTGGATGATCATTAGTAACTCTCTCTCTCTCTACTTTCTTTCACTACTTTCTCTCTCTAAAATTCATATCTTTTCCATCTCATTTCTTTAATCTATCATCTAAATTTATGGGACAACATTTGGTATCAATCGCCATGGGGTAGATATGTGATTGGTTTTGGTTTTTCTTATTGTGTTCGTGAGTTTTATTCATATTAAAGCTCGAATCATCAATTTTTTTTGTGTTTTTGTGGTGTTAGTGAGTAGACAAATCATCTACATAGGTGTGGTAGTGATTTGGGTTACTTAGATAGGTTAAAAACACAAAATTTGGTGGTGTTTAGCTTGATTTTAGGTGTGAAATCACGAATTTCATAAGAGTTCATCCTTGTTCCTATTTTTTAGGAAAATCTGTTACAATTTCGCAACTTTGTTTCACATTGCGAAATTGTTTAGCATTGCGGATTTGTACAATTGCGAAATCTTTATATAATTCCGGATTCATCCCAGTTGCGAAATCTTTGTATAATTCCGGATTCATCCCAGTTGCGAAATCATTGTATAATTCCGGAATTATCCCTGTTGCGAAATCTTTGCATTATTCCGGAATTATCTCTATTGCGGAATCTTTATTATATTGTGGAATTCTTGGATAATTACGGAATTGAGATTTATTGCGAAATTGTATAAAAAGAATTGAGAAATTGTGTGTTAGTTAAAGGATTGCGAAATCATTCTTCAGGGAATTGCGGATTTGTACTTTAAAGGAATTGCGAATTTGAACATTGAGGATTTGCGGATTTGAACATTGACTGATTGCGAAATTCTTTCATCCATTGCAAAATTAATTCATCAATTACGGAATTAATCCACTATTGCCGAATTATATACAACATTGCGAATTCTTTCCTAATTTTCGAAAATTTGTGTTTCTGAATTTTTTTAACAATCGTATGTTTTTTGTTTGCTTTATAATTTTTGATTTTTTGTGAAGACAATTTTTTAAGGGATTTCAACATCTTTTCATCGACAAAAACAATCACAGCACATCTACTTAAGATCTATTTTCACTTCATCGATTTCAAGTCTCTAGATATGGATTCTACTCAAGTGTATCGTGTCACAAACAACAATATCATGGTGGCGGGTAATAAAGAGAGACGACCAATGCTTGTGTCTGGTCGGTATGCTCAATGGCAATCACGTTTCATACGATACATTGATACAAGACCTAATGGTGATGCCTTGAGGAAATGTATTACTCATGGACCATATACATTCAAGAAGATCTCAATTCCTCCAAGACCAGCCACAGATACTACTGATCCAATACCCGCAAGTGAACGTGATGAAACAAGAGCGGATCTTACACCTGAAAATTATGCTTGCCATGACGCGGAGAAGGAAGCCATCTATATGGTTTTAAGTGGGATTGGAGATGAAATTTACTCCATAGTTGATGCATGCCCTACAGCACATGAAATGTGGACTGCTATTGAACGCTTGCAACAAGGAGAATCACTCAACAAACAAGATGTCAAAACAAACTTGTTTTGGAATTTTGGCAAGTTTAATTTAAGTGATGGAGAATCAATTGATTCATACTACTCCATGTTTTATAAAATTGTGAATGACATGACAAGAAATAATCTGCAAGTGTCCACCATGCAAGTCAATGTTCAATTTCTTCAACAACTTCAACCCGATTGGACATGATTCATCACTTTAGTGAAACAACAAGAAAAGTTAGACGAGGTCATGTTCAAGATCATCGCTCTCGTGATCCTAAGCCATACTCCACTACATCATCCTCACCACGATATTCCACATCATCTAAGTCTTCATCATCCACAAGATCACGAGGTAAAGTGCTAAGAGCACCATTACCACCATCTGAGTCATCATCTGAAGAAGATAATGATGAAGACCTAGCTCAAAAGAACCGAGAGATGAAACAACAAATTGCTTTCATAATGAAGACTTACAAGAAAATCCACAAACCCACCAACAACAATATGCGAACATCATCTAACACAAAGAACCTATGTTGAGAGTCCTCCAAGGTATGACATACGTCGACGTGGTGAAAGTCCTTCTAGGTATGATCGACATAATTCAACGCATGTTGAGGGTTCTGCAAGGTATGATCGACAAACTGCCAAGTATGATACTCAGAGGATTGCTGCTGCTACTGGGAATAGGGAAACTGTTGGAAGTCAAGTGGTTCAGCAAAGTGGGATTCAATGTTTTAACTGCGAAGGTTATGGGCATATGGCAAAGGAATGTAGGAAGCCAAAAGGGTTAGAGACTCTGGTTATCATAAGGAGAAGATGTTGCTATGTAAGAAGATGGAAGTTGGGGTTAAATTGTCAGCTGAGGAAGGAGCAATGCTTGATGAAACTGATGATGAAGATTCTGATCAAGAACTCGATGCACATTACTAGTACATGGAAAAGGTTGAAGAAGTTCTCAAAGTCACTAAAGATGACAATGGTCCTATCTTTGACACTGAGCCAATCGACAAGGTACACACTACTGATGAATATAATGTGTTTGGTGATATTCATGAGCATAGTGCTCTACCCAATGCCATTAATGACACATGTATGATGGAAACACTTTATAGTAATACCACACCTAATTCATCAGACATGTGCAATAATGAGTCTAAGGATGATCAACATGCAAATGAGTATGATGAAGAGGGACGTATTACGCTTGCTAATTTAAATTTTACTTTACAAAAAGATGTCACTGAAAATAAAAAGAGTCAAAAGCAATTAAAAAAGGCAAACGCTACGCTCACTCAAAACTTTGAAGAATGTAAAGCCGCTCTTATCAAATCGAATGAGATAACTGAAAGCTATAGAGTTGAGCTCCTTCAGAAAACCAAAGAGCTTGAGGGGTACAAGGGTAGTGTGTTAAAAAGTCAAAAGGACGATTTTGAAAACAAATATAATACAACTCTTGAGTTATTAGCCAAAGAGAAGCGTCAATATAATGTTTTCTTAATTGATGAACGTCAAAAAACGTACCTTCCCAATACCAAAGTTAATGAACTTGAACAAAAGCTCTCTATGACCACTACCGATTCTGTTAAAATTCTTGAGGTTAAGAAACAAGAGGTAGATGCATTAAAACAAGACTTCAAAAGTAGATATGATAAAGAAACTGAAAAAGTTACGAAACTAGAAGAACACGTCGAATTTTTGAAGAAAGTTGTTTATAAGACGCATGATTCTATTCAAACCGTAAGAATGATAGCACCTCCGTCGATGTTTAAGGGTCAAGCTAGCTTTGCAAGTCCGTAGTACCTTGCCAAAGCTCAAGCTGTGAACCCGCGTCTTTATCTTGATGAGTCTAAAAGGACTGATCTTGATTGCATGCCTGTTAGTGCCGATAGTTACGAGACTGCCCTTTGGGATGATGATAGTCGACCTCTTGTCAATAAGGAGTTTGTGAAATCATTTATTTATGCTTATGAAAATAGTCTTTATGGTCTTTTCAACAAACAAACTCAGAAAACTCGTGAGGAAGTGTTTTTAGAATGCAAACAAAAGAGAATTCAATGGAAGAAAGCATTTGCCCCTAAGAAATCTAATGTTTACAAATATATGAACTACCTTCCTCTAGATGAGTCCAAAAGCAAGAGTAGGAAAACATTAGGTATTCTCAAACACCACATAGATAATATTAAATATATTGTTGAAAGAGATTGGGCAAAACGTGAAAATATTGAGTGGCAACGCCCGATTCCTCAAGATATTACCTTGCTTGTGAAAGAACTCTTAATTCCAAATACAGCGTTGATTAAAGAAATTGTTCTTCAATTTGAGGAGTACATTCGGACTGAAATGTTTGATGATTTAAAATATGTTGTGTCTCTTGAGAAACACATTGATGATCTTCAAATGGAGAAGTCTGATTTTTAAGATGTATATGATTTACTCTTGCAAGAATGCGTTTCTAAAGATGTTATGTGTGCTTATTTTACATCTTGTGCTGATATTGATGAATATTCTGATGTTGCATGCAAATATCTTGATAAGATCAAAGAATGTGAGCTCTTGAAATTGAGCTTTCGAAACGTAAAGAAAATGCTGATAAAAAGGCTTTTGAGTTACTTCAACACAAAACTAATTTCCTTCAAAAACATTGTCATTCTCTTGAACTTGCTTTGCAAAAAGACGTTCGTAGTTTTCCACATGATAATAACTTGCAAGAAAAACTTTCCAAAATGTTTCGAGAAATGAATGAACATAATTTGGAAATTAAATGGTTGAAAGCTCAGTTACATGACAGGGAAAGAGCGATAGCAGAGTTGCAGAAACTCGTTGCTAAAATGGGTGGGAAAGTTGTGGAACCTAGCATTAAGAAACCTATTTTTAGACAACCCAATGCCTCTAAAGTGAATAGATCCTCTATCATGGGAAAACCATCTGCTTTATCAAATTCCTTGTTTGCAAAACTTGTGTTTGCCCCCAAGATGGATGGAAAGGAAAGGTTACCACATAATCAACCCGTAAGGAATACTATAGCACCAAGCGTTAAGCACAATAATGTGATTAAACCAGGGATGTATAGAATCCCACTAAGCCCACAAACAAAGATACTCACTCGCCTCAGACTTCTAGAAACACTAATATTCGTGTGTCTTCTACTACAGGAATAGTCTCCACTACTAGTGTTAGCCAGCCTCAGCTTAAGAGCACTCAAGTGAATGACAAGGTCTGGAAACACAAGAGTCAAGAAAAGATGAAGGAAGTAGAAGAACACCCTAGGAATTTGAATGTTTTTAAGAATAAAAAGTCTGTAATCGTGTGTAATGACGATTTGAATGTTTTGGATAATTTGAATGCTATGAATGTCAAATTCGTTTGTGTCAAATGTGGAAAATGTGCTAATGCTAATCATTCTATATGTGCTATGAATACTGTCAAAGGCGTAGATACTAGAACTAAGCAGCAAGTTGCGAAGCCTATTAGTGCTAGTAAACCCAAACGCAATGTGAACCATTCTGGTGCATCCCCCACTAAGAAATGTAATGCATCAGACTCCACCACTAAGAACCCTAGAAGAAGAATTAAGGAATTATATGAGTCTGCTAGCAATTCTTGGAAATGGTGGTTTGCTAATCAATGTCCTCCAGGATATAAATGGATGCCTAAAGCTAGGACAGAAAATGTGAAAATGAGTGTTATTTTGCCTTTAAATGTTGCTAAGGACCCTAATGACTCTATAATCACACCTCTATGGTATCAAATTTAGCAAATGCTCCATCGTGTTCTAACTCTTCTGCAGGTGATACAAATAATTCTCTTCATACTGGACTCCGGATGCACGAAGCACATGACGAGGAATCTCAAGCTTCTATTAACTTCGTGGAGAAGTTCCTGGCTACGGTTCGATTCGGAAATGATCAGTTTGCACCGATCCTAGGATATGGAGACTTGGTTCAGGGGAATATAACGATCAAAAGGGTATACTACGTCGAAGGGCTAAATCAAAATCTTTTCTCGGTTGGTCAATTCTGTGATGCATATTTTGAGGTTGCTTTCAGAAAGAAGACATGTTTTGTTCTTGATTATGATGGGAATGATTTACTTATCGGTACACGGGGTACTGATCTTTACACAATTTCACTACAAGACACAACTTCATCAACTCCAATTTGCTTCATGGCTAATGCTTCAACGACTTAGGCATGGTTATGGCATCAACGTCTTTCTCATCTCAACTTTGATACCATCAACTTGCTTTCCAAGAAAGATATTGTGAGAGGCCTTCCAAGTTTGAAATTCATCAAAGATCATCTTTGTTCTTCTTGTGAGCTTTGTAATGCTAAACGAAGAAGCTTCAAAACAAAGACTACACCAAGCCCCAAAGGACGGTTACATCTTCTTCATATGGATCTGTTTGGTCCCATGCGTGTTCATAGTATCAATGGAAAGAAATATATTCTGGTAATTATCGATGATTACTCAAGGTACACATGGACTCACTTCTTGAGGTCCAAGGATGAAACACCCGAAGTTCTCATCAGCTTTCTTAAACTGATACAACATGGTCTTCAAGCTCAAGTTAAAGTGGTTCGAACTGACAGAGGTACATAATTTTTGAATTCAAATCTGAGAAACTATTTTGAAGCCGAAGGAATTGAACATGAAACATCTATTGCTCGAATACCTGAACAAAACGGCGTTGTTGTAAGACGAAACCGTACTTTAGTTGAGGCTGCTCGAACATTATTATCCGCTTCAAAACTTCCACTATACTTTTGGGCCGAAGCCGTGTCAACCGCATGCTACACAAAACCGATCCTTAATTATCCCAAGACACGAAAATACACCATATCACATAATTCATGATCGAAAACCTTCACTCAAACACCTTAATGTTTTTGGATGTACTTGTTACATTATACGAGACGGTGAAAATTTGGATAAGATGAAAGAGAAAGATGATGCATGTATTCTTGTGGGATATGCAACTCAGTCTAAGGGATATAGAGTATACAACAAGAGAACAAAATTGATTGTCGAGACCATTCACATTCGATTTGATGAATTACAAGAAATAACACTTGAACAAAACAGTTTAAGTCCTGATCTACAACGAAAAACGACTTCCGTGCACAACCGCACGGAACTCGGAACTCAAGACCACAGCAATGAACCGTCAAGTTCAACGCTGGTTCCAGAAACTGTTCCTAGAGCTGATATGACAGTCAACACAACAATTGAAGAGTTAGAAATGTTATATGGACCAATGTATGATTAATATTTCATGGGGGAGAAACAAGATGTATCGAAGTCTTCCGCTGTCACTCATGATAAGAATGATGATACTGATCATCGTCATCAAAAGGATACAACTTCATCTACTTCAACACGGGTTGCTAGAGATTTACCTCCTCAGAATATCACTTCAACAATCGATCCAACAACATCCACAACTACTGTCATTGCTCCATAGAACACAAATCAAGCAGACAATGCATTATCTGACGAAGACGAATTTTTATCAACCCACTCGGTACACCGGTACACGAAACTGGGGAGTCTTCTACTCGCCATGTTGATCCGTCAAATATGCATACATTCTACCAAAGACATCCTTCAACACATCATTGGACCCGATATCATCCTTTGGTTCAAGTAATTGGAAACCCTTCACAGTCCGTTCGCACAAGACGACAACTTAACACCGATGGTGATGTTTGTATGTTCGCACTCGCCGTGAGTTCATCTGAACCGAAAAACATCAAAGAAGCCATGGCTGATCATGCTTGAATTGAATCGATGACGAATGAACATCAACAATTTGAAAGACTTAAAGTCTGGGAACTTGTTGACAGACCATACGATGTAATATTATTAAATCTTCGATGGATCTGGAAAAACAAGATGGATGAAGAGAACACGATCATCAATAATAAATCTAGGCTAGTGGCTAAAGGGTATGGATAGAAAGAGGGTATTGATTTTGAAGAATCATTTGCACCAGTAGCTCGAATGGAAGCGGCCATGATTTTTCTTGCTTATGCTGCACATAAGAGATTTATTGTCTATCAAATGGACATAAAGACGGTGTTTCATAACGGTCCTTTGAAGGAAGAACTCTATGTCACACAGCCGGAAGGATTCGTCAATCCTCATTATCCTGATAAGGTATATCGTCTCCACAAAGCACTTTATGGACTCAAGCAAGCTCCAAGGGAGTGGTACGACGAGCTCTCGAAATTTCTGGTCTCCAAAGGTTTCTCAAAATGTTCCATTGATCTAACTTTGTTCACTTATAAATATGGGGATGACATTTTGCTTGTGCAGATTTATGTTGATGACATTATTTTCGGGTCTACAAACCCAAAACTTTCAAAATGGTTTGAAAAAGTAATGCACAGTAGATTTGAAATGTCTATGATGGGCAAACTAAAATTCTTTCTAGGAATATAAATTCACCAATCACCAAGTGGTATCTTCATTAACCAAGCTAAGTATTGTCAAGAGATAATCAAAAAGCATGGTATGACCTCATGTGAACCCATTGGGAAACCATTGTCAACCATATCCCTAGATGCTGATTTAGAGGGAGATGTCATAGATCAAACGAGATATCTTTCCATGATCGGCTCCCTCATGTACTTAACAGCAAGCCGACCAGATATATCACATGCTACGTGTTATTGTGCACGATATCAAGCACGACCCACTGAAAAGAACCTCAAGGAGGTTAAACAAATCTTTCGGTACCTTAAGAATACCATTCACATGGGACTCTGGTATCCGAGGGAAACCGGTTTCTTTCTAACGGCCTATTCAGATTCTGATCATGCATGGTCTCTTGATACACGTAAATGTACTTCTGGTGGTGCACAATTTCTAGGTCAAGATAAGCTTGTGGGATGGTCTTCCAAGAAGCAGGATTGCACATCATTGTCATCAGCTGAAGCATATTATGTGTCTCTATCTGCGTGTTGTGCTCAAGTTATTTGGATGAGAACACAACTCACGGATTATGGCTTCCACTTTGATAAAGTACCTATGTACTGTGACTTAAAGTCCGCCATAGCCCTCTCCTACAATCCGGTATAGCATTCCCGAACGAAGCACATTGATGTCAGATATCACTTCATTAAGGAACAAGTTGAAAAGGGTATTGTTGAATTATACTTTGTTGGAACTGATTACCAATTAGCTGACTTGTTTACAAAAGCTCTTTCGAAAGATAGGTTTGCGTATCTTGTTAGGCAAATTGGTATGAGATGTTTGACTCCTGCGGAACTAGAGATTCTGGCAAAGAAGCCTGCTAGATTCGTTTATCAAACATCTACCTGTAAATACTAATGAAAAAGCAAAATACAAAATTAAAAAATATTTGATAATCCAAAAATATTCTTCTCGACATGACTTTCAGTATCGATAATATGGACGTACCTAGAAATGTCGCTCAATAACGACACGGGTGTGTACATAAAGCTCGAATGAAAGTTGTAAATATTTTTCAAAACATGTCATTTCTATCTTTTCTAATGGAAATTGTCTATTTTGGACAATATTTCCAACAAATAGGTAGAGCAATCTATCTTGGGTTGAGCTTGTCACAAAACATTCAACGTTTTGAGCTCAACACAATGGCTTGTAATCACTTTCATATTGCAACCCGGATTTATTTTCACGGGGGAGTGTATGTTTTTGTGCCCTTACCCTTAGCAAAAGAAGTTAAATCTTCTTACACTTGAGTGGATTCGTCAAGACATTCAAAGTCTATGAACTCAAGTTTATGCTTTAGAAAAACCTTTTCGCTAAAAAGAACTGATTTTTCAAAAAGCGTTGAACATAATTTTTTCAAGAATCTCTCAATGATATTCAAAATCTTTCAAAAATTGTGTGTTTAACAACTCCTATCCTTAAAAGTTTAATGTGGATCATATCCTCGTAATGACAATTCCATTGGATCAATTTTTGAGGGGGAGCGTTCAAAAAATTCATGCTAAATTTGACGCATCTTTCTCCCGAAAGTTTTCAAGACTATTCTTTACAATATATTTTAATCAAATTTGGTATCTCTAATATCAAAAGATTTTATATATTAGAGATATGGGGATAAAATGTGTTTAAAATGCGATCTGAAGACTTAGGCACTCATGGTGACGATCAAATACCGACAACATCTTTAATTCACGACGTTATTGGTGTCAAAAGGGTGATTAGGTTTAAGTCCTATGATCCAACCAGATCCAGAGGGATCTTCCCAAGGACAATCCAATAGATTATTAGAAGTCCTTAGGAAAGATGGAGTAGAATGTGAACGTAGCTGAATGTCGGCTAAGTACTGATGCTAGCACTGGAACAATTACAACAAGGTGCTAGTAATGATGTCTTGGTAAGCATTGAAGGGGTTGAAGAATGAAAAATAAATGTAAGGATAAAGGGTGTAAAGAAATAAGCCCTCATATAACTTAGGCAGAAACCGGGTCAACTCATCATGAAGACAACCTCATCATGGACCCAATGATGTATGCACAACCCTTTCCTAGCTACTCAGGCTTCTCTCAAAAGAAGTTTGTTTTATTGTCACGGAGATCAACATGACTTCTACTGACTTTCTCACTCTGAGATAGTTGATATTGAATAGGTGGCAACTGCTCCAGCTTCCGACCACTAAAAGTGCACAAATCGAGTCTAGAGCCAAGAGATCAATCAAATCCCGTTAGGACACACGGATGAAGATCAAGAGAGTCCTACGCTATATCCTTGTGATATTACTAGAACACTTAGAGTGATATTACTTAGTATTCACAATGATGAGTGGAAATCCTTCCATTGTTAACGAGAAATAGCACTGCGGTAGGTCATGTGTAAGATTCTTTATGAATTTAACATATGTAAAACTGAAAAGCAACAGTGCTTTGATTCTAAATTGATTCAAACTCGTTTCAGGTTTCTACGCAATATCTTTATGGTCTTGTCAGAACATTCAGAGTGATATTCATTAATATTTACAGTGACGAATGGAAATCCTTCTAGCCTCAACATCAAATAGCGCTACGGTAGGTGACTTGTGAGATTCTTACGAATCAAACTTGTGTCAACTGGAAAGCAACAATTGTAAGATTCTTAATGAATCAAACTTGTTCCAGGAATTTGAATTGACGACTTTAATCAAGCGGATATTTATCCAATTGATTCACTCTTTATGTTCGGAGTCTTGCTTTGAGACGGTCGATTAAAGAGAACGGCTAGTACAACCGTGAAACCCTATCAAGGAGATTTTTAATTGAATCTACCTAATCACAGGTACGGTATTTAATATCGTATAACGGTCTTCACCGACCGGAGGTAAAACACTACCGATTTAGGACAAATGTCAAGGCCATTCAGTCCGTGTCCATGTTTTGTCTCGAGAAGGTGGAGACATGGTGTACTCAGTAAAGTCAAAGATTCAAAACCACATATTCATGCCCAAAGACTTATTCAACAATTAATAGTGTGAGCATGTTGATAAAGACACAAGATCCCAAGATGGCAACGACAAGTCAAGAATGATTTGAAGATCTCAAGATAAAAAGACTAAGTCGAAAGACAATGACAAAGGCTCAAAGATCACATCATGAAGGAACAAGATTACTGTTACACGTTTAAGACTCATTTATGACGAAATTCATAAATCTCCATTAGACTCCAAATATCGAAGAGGAATGACCTCACATTGGGGGGAGATTGTTAGCCTCAAAATATTGAGTCAAACAAGAATGTTCGGTCATAGGTTTCTATTGTAATATTTATTAGAACGTTGTAATAGATAGTTATATAGTCGTGGTTCACGGGCTTGGATTTAAGCTACTTAAAGCCCAAAAGACAAGCCCGGTCCAAACAATATAGCCCAATATGGTTACATGTAAGCCCGTCTATATAAGGCCCTTCCTAGCATGTTAGGAAGGGTGGATGATCATTAGTAACTCTCTCTCTCTACTTTCTTTCACTACTTTCTCTCTCTAAAATTCATATCTTTTCCATCTCATTTCTTTAATCTATCATCTAAATATATGGGACAACAGACACCTTCAATCTTTATGAAACTTGCTTTATAAGTCACTCACATCATATAGAAAGCCCTAAAAAATTTTCATCAAAAGATTTGACCTCTAAGACCTTCTGCCCGACACATCTTTGAATTACAAAAACCAGACAATTTTACGCCCTCGACTCATAAAACTATTTTGACCTCTCTAGACAATTCCGTTTACAAAACCGACACTTGAGTTTGAAAATAGACTCACAACCCTAGGAATATAGTTAAATAACAGTCCTTAACTATTTTTAAAACTCATTTTTTATTCCCCGACATTCGATCCAAATATCGACAACAATTTCGTATTGTGTCGATACTCGTCTCCCGGTACACGAATAATCAAACTATCGTAACTTCCTCCTCGTTTTAAGTTAGAAGATCTAATTTATATCAAAACGAAGCTAATGAAAATCTATACGACACTATCTTATTAGTATAACAATAACTCAAACTTAAGACACCCAAAATCAGCCTCAAACCCACTTTCCTAAATCACCTCTCTAAAACTTACATCAAACCATCTTTTCAACCTATTTTAACCACTTTTCTACCATTTCTTACATCCTAATATTCCCCATTTCCCATCCTATCACTTGCATGTTACTTATAACAAAAATAAAAATAAAAAATTCAAGTTTTTCTTCATCAAAACAACATGTTCCTATGAAGATCATCACATGCATGATCATAAAATACTTTGACCAACCCTAGTTTAAAACAAAAATTAAAACTTCATGCATGTGCAAAATTTTGGTATCAACATGATTACCTTTTGATTTCTAGATTGGGACTTTAATTAGATTCAAGTGATTCAAGATCAAAATCACAAAATTGTGATGTTTTTGGTATGTTGTGGCTCACGGTGAAGAAAGAAAAAAGAGGGGAGGGAAGTTTGATTTTTTAGAAATATTTTGTGTGTGTTTTTGTATAGTGGAAAAAGAATATATAGTGGTGGTGGAGGGGTAGTTTTTTCCAATTGTGCAATATTTTGGACCAAAATGCAATTAAATAGTTTAAAGGTTAGAAAATGATTATTATTCAATTTTGAAAATATTCAAGGGATTCGGGTTTCATAAAAATACTTTTCAAAAGTTAAAACTGTTGGGTCAGTATTTACTGACCCTGAAGCAACTTTAGGATTTGAATATAAAATCCCCCTAAGTGTTTCATGCTCAGCAGTAAGGCCAGACTACTGAAGGATGACCATAGGAACAAAGTTCCTACTAAAGACTTTGTAGCTGAAGGATGTTCAGCTTTCCTCTTCCAGTTAACTTAGAAGACAAAGGAGTCTTTTCTTCAAATACTAGGCGGTCTAGTTGTTTAAGAACAAGTACTGAAGAAGAGCTTTCAGTTCAGTTTGGTTTGACAATACCAAACTGAATGATTTCGATCTCCTGTAGAATACTGAAGACTCTTCAGAATTCTGATGGTTTGCATTAGGCGGGAAAGATAACTTTAAGTCAAAGTATGTTTCTTGTATAGTTAGATATAAGTAATACCTTTATCTTTTCCAGAATAGTTTATTGTGTACTTTGTACTGTTTATCCAGCATGGGCATCAACCACCCACTGCATAAACCCATGCATTGAAACATGCAAATGCAAACCCTAGTTTTACACTGCCTATATAAGGAGTGTACATTGAGAGGGAAAAGGTTAACCAATACAAGAGTAGAAACTCTGGAAAACCTTTCTCTCTCAATACCAACTAAACCATATAGCCAAGAAGCATATTAACGTTTAGATTGGAGCTTAGACATTTAACTTTGGTTATTCATTTAAGTGGAGGAGATCACAACCCATTGTCATTCAACCACTTTGTTAATTATTCGTAGTTCTTATTAATTATTAAAGCAACACACTTGAGTCTTGATAAAGAGTTATACTTAAAGCTGATAAGTAATAACGATTTACAAGGGACCAACAAGTGGTATCAGAGCAGTTTGATTATCAAAACTCTTATTTTATTAAACTGCTCATTTAAAGTTTTCAAATCAAGATCCAAAAATAGCTCAAGTAATACCACAAACCCTAGAGTATAGGGGTGGCCAACTCAATGATGCTCCTGTCCTAGAGGTAGCTAATTTCAAAAATTGGAAGAAGAGGTTCAATGTCCACATGGTTTGGATTGAACCTCAATTCCTTGGAATAATTGAAAATGGTCTATTTTTTCCCATGGTTGGGGATAATAAAAAAACCTGAAGTACAATGGACTGCTGATGAGAGAAAGTTGCTAACCTAGACCAGTGTCTCAAAAGTCTCATCATATTTGTACTCCCAGATGACCAAATGAATTCTGTTATGAATTGCAAAACGGAAAAATCTACATGGGAGGACCTTATTCTCTATCATGAGGGACCCTCTGATGTAAAAGAAACAAGAATCATGGATTTAAAGCTTCAATACAACACCTTCAAACAAAAAGAAGAGAAAAACCTTACATAGACATTCACCTAATACAAAAAACTGATGAATGAACTAGTGAATGATGGTGTTGAGCTTTCAAAACTTGAAATCAACACAGTTTTTGTTAATGCATTGCCAAAGAAGTTGCTCAGTTTCTGCCAAAGCTTGAGAAATGCTAATCACATTAAAGATTGTGAACTGGCCGCTCTTTTTGGGAAACTAAAGTATGAAGAAAACCTAGTTGATAGGATTTATGAAGGCTCAAGCAAGAGAAAATCATTAACCATTGCTACACCCTTGTCTACAGCCTTCTTCAGTGAGGCTGTCATCCAAGACTACCAAGATCGTCCTGATGATGAAGAAGACACAAGAACTAGTGAGGAATATCTGAATGACCTCAAAGAGGAATTTCATGAAAGATCACTTCTGTCCAAGTCTAGAAGGTTCTTTAAGATAGGAGGCAAGTTCTCCAGCACCACAAAAGCTTCAGTTGACACTGAATGCTACAAATGTAGGAAGACTGGTCACTTTGCTAGGGATTGTTATTCCAAAACATCCATTCCTTCTTATTCCTTACCTGCTCAATCAAGACCATCTGGTCAATCATCATTTCAACAGAAACAAATTGCTTCTACTTCTTTTAAGCAAAACAGGTATGAACTTCGACCAGCAAAAGACTTTAAGGCAAAGTATATAGAAATCAAAGCTAGACTGGCTCTCATGAGCACTGAAAGTTCTTCCTCCAAGGCTCCTAAGCAAGATAATAACTAAGGGCTCATTACTGAAGCTTATGAATGGGATGAAGAGGAGGTCTCTTCAGATGATGATGAATTGGTAAATGTGAAAGTGCTAATGGAACTTGCTGATGATGAAGGCTTAAACTCGAATTTTGTTGCCAAAGAAAGTGCTAGAAATGGTGAATGGGTCAATATCACAATAAAAAAGGTACAAAATCTTCTTGAATTTGAAGATAAGGATGACATTAAATTTTTATTTGATTACCTATGTATTGATCTAAAATTTGTTGAGGAACAAAGAAACAACTTGCTTGAAAGTATCATAAACTTGTTCTAAAACTTGATAATTTTGAAAGTAAGCTAATAGAGCTCAAAGAAGCTAAACTTGATGTACTTACTTTTCAACAATTGAACAAAGAGATTCTTGATGAAAATAACTCCCTAAGAGTTGAACTAAAAGAATCAAAAGATATTGTTAAATCTTGGCTTAGAAACTCTGATAGGGTAAACCAATGCATCAATGAACAAATTCCTGCTCAAAAAAGGAAAATGCTTGGTGCTGAAGGATCCTCCAGCACCAGCTCCATTGACATTGTCTTTGTCAAAGCCACAAATGAGGATGGTAGCTCGATCCTTGATGTTGTAAGGTCAGGTGAAGAGAATTTACCAAATCATGACACTGGACGTATCCTTCTTTCTGAGTTACAAGCAAATGCTGACACTTCGGCACCTGTTGAATCTTCAATTACTGAAGATGACTCAGATGATGATTTAGAGAATGAAGTAAGTACCCCACTTCCTCCTTTGGAGAAGTTGGCTGGTGCTGAACCCTCTATTGGACAAAAATCAATCTAGTCAATCATCAAGTCTCACACAACACACAAGGGTAGGTCTCCCAAGCATGTCGAAATTGACACTTCAAAAAACTCTTCAGCTCCTGCTGAAGGTTCACATATGGGAACTACCTCTTCAGTTTCAACAAATAAACTAAAGAATGCCAGATCTGAGGAAGATGAGGGAATGTCTCTTGTCATGCAAGAGGTCAATGATCTCAAGTTGTAACTCAAGCAGCAACAAACACCAACTCGATTCAGAGATGAACCTTCAAACTCTCCACATTATAAGTACAAGACACTATTTAAAAGGGTTTGTGATCTATGTGGTTTAAACAACCATCTCACTGAAACTTGCCTAAAAGTGATTTATTATACTAAATGTGAGAGGACTCACCATCACACTTGTGAACATACTCAATATATGCTTGCTAAAACTAGTGCTGATGCTCACAACACTGAAGCATCTCATTCTAGGCGA
The DNA here is from genome assembly GCA_025667525.1 of Glebionis coronaria. Classification (NCBI taxonomy): domain Eukaryota; kingdom Viridiplantae; phylum Streptophyta; class Magnoliopsida; order Asterales; family Asteraceae; genus Glebionis; species Glebionis coronaria. The sequence continues at coordinate 202,829,828 of CM046880.1, forward strand.
AAAATGCCTTTCCCACCATGCATTCATTGTGGTATGGGCAATCATCACTCAGATGACTATCACTACTACACTGTTTGTGATACTTGTGGAAGTTATAACCATGACACTCATGAACATAATCGAGTTATCTCTCTCAGAAGGGGTATCAAACCTAGGAACCCAAACTCTATTGTCAAATGTTGTGAAACTTGTGGAAGTAATGTCCTCAATACATCTGATCACAATCATATAGGGTGGTTCAAAAGAGGTGAAGCCCTTCAGGCTAAGAAAGCAAATGTTGTTCAATCTTCTCCTTCTTCTTCTGAGCAATCTTATTCATCCTCATCTAAAGGAGCATTCAGATCTAGAACACCTTCTAGATCTAAAACACCCACCCATCAAAGGTGGGTTTCAAAACAAAACTGACATTTCCTTAACTTGTGCAGTTTGATCTCAGGAAGCCTATTTGGTACCTGGATAGTGGCTGCTCAAGACATATGACTGGCACCAAAAGTCATCTGCACAAGTATAAAGAGGAACAAGGTCCTAAAGTTGTTTTTGGTGATAACTCATCAGCCACTACTGAAGGATTTTGTTCAGTGTTATGCAATGGTATAGTTTTAACAAGGGTAGGATATGTCAACGGATTGAAGCACAACCTCATCAGCATCAATCAACTTTATGATGCAAAGTATCTAGTGTTGTTTGATGATAAAAAAGGTACAATCTTCAACTCCAATCATGAAATTATGATGATTGCTCCTAGAGTCAAAGATGTTTATGTTATGAACATGAACTTTACTCAAGAGACATGTTTCTTTGCTAGAGCCTACAACATTACTAACTGGCTTTGGCATAAGAGGCTCTCACATCTAAATTTCAAAACAATAACTCTGCTGGCAAAACAAAATCTTGTTATTGGTCTTCCTTCACTTGTCTACTCCAAGAACAAACCATGCTCAGCATGTGAAAGAGGGAAGCACCATAGGGCCAGTTTCAAAACTAAGCAAACTTTCTCAATCAAAGAAAGTCTTCACTTGCTTCACATGGACTTATTTGGCTCAGTATCACCTAGGGCCATTTGTCATGAAAAATATATACTTGTCATTGTTGATGAGTACTCTAGGTACACTTGGGTATATTTTCTAACAAAGAAAAGCCATGCACTAGATGCCATTATGTCTTTCATCAAAAGAGTTGAAAATCAAAATGACACTCATGTCAAGCAACTCAGAACTGACAATGGCACTGAATTCAAAAATCACACACTGATCAAATTATGTGATGACAAAGGAATTTCCAAATATTTCTCATCTCCTTACACACCTGAACAAAATGGTGTGGTTGAAAGAAGGAACAGAACCTTGATTGAAGCAGCAAGGACAATGCTTGCTGGATTTGCTCTCTCTAAGCATTTTTGGATTGATGTTGTTGCCACTGCTTGCTACACTTAATATAGATACATTATTGTGAAGAGACACATGAAGACTCCCTATGAAGTCTTTATGGGGAGAATTCCAAACATTTCATTCTTACATGTGTTTGGGTGTCTAGTATTCATTCACAATCACAAGGATCACCTTGGGATGTTTGATGAAAAATCTGATGATGGTTACTTCCTTGGATACTCTCTAGTATCTAAAGCATATAGAGTCTTCAACACAAGAAGACAATGTATTGAAGAAACTTATTACATTACTTTCAATGAAAGTTCTGAAGCTCTTAAATTTACAAATCCATCAGATGATTAACTTCATATTCATGAATCTCACAACTATCCATCTGATTAATTTCAACATTATGAGCCTTCTCAAATATATCAAACTAGTAAATCAGTTCCTCATATTGATCCGTTTGAAGATTTGACAAGTCCTACAAAAGGAAATCCTTTATTATCAAATACTGATGGATGTCAATCAAATAATCAAAAAGATCAGTTTCAAAATGATCAGCAAAGCAACACAAATGACCAAAATGGTCAGCCTCAAAACAATCAGCATGCTAACACACATGATCAAAATGATCAATCCAATGAAGCTGTTGAAGAACAATCTGAGCCTTCTGCTCAAAGCTCTCCAACTATCTCTAGGGAATTAGGTCTTGGATCTGTTGCTTCTGACCAAGAAGGAAGCCATCCATTGATTGAAACTTTGTCTATTGAATATCCTTCAGCAGACACTAGTGATAATCCAAGTCCAAGTCCATGTTATGGACTTCCAAGTTCTAGCTCTAATCATGATACCAATGCCTATTCTCCAGCTCTAAAAAAATCTGGGACTAATAATAGTCACATACAGTTGGTGAACATAATAGGCAATCCTGGAGAAGGTAGAGTCACTAGATCTATGGCAAAGAAACTGAGTGCTGATTCATTTGGAGAATGCCTCTATGCAAGAGGAACTAAATCAATTTGAAAGAAATAAAGTCTAGAAACTGGTTCCTTTTCCATATGGTAAATCAACCACTGTCACCAAATAGGTTTACAAGTCAAAAGAGATGAAACCAATATGGTGACCAAAAACAAAGCTAGGCTGGTGGCCCAAGGATTCAATCAAGAGCCTGGTGTTGATTTTGATCAGACCATTGCTTCATTTGCACATATGGAAGCCAGACGAATCTTCCTTGCTTATGCCACTTACATGAACTTCACCATCTACCAAATGGATGTCAAAAGTGCATTCCTAAATGGTGACCTAAAATAAGAAGTTTATGTTACACATCCTCCTGGCTTTGAGAGTAGTAAATACCCAAACCATGTTTACAAGATTTACAAAGCTTTGTATGGACTAAAGCAATATCCAAGAGCTTGGTATAAAACTCTCTCAACATTCCTCATTGAACATAAGTTTGTTAGAGGAAAAATAGATAGCACCTTGTTTATCTATAAATCTAAAACTGACACCATTCTAGTATAAATTTATGTGGATGACATCATTTTTGGTTCAACAAGCTTGAAACTATGTAAACAATTTTCCAAGCTTATGACCCCAGCAAATTTGAGATGAGTATGATGGGAGAACTAACATACTTCTTTGGTCTTCAGATTAAACAATCTGACCAAGGCATCTCCATCAATCAAGAAAAATATGTCAAGAATCTGCTGAAGAAGTATGATATAAATTGTGCTTCAGTAAAAACACCAATGGTACCCCTTAACAACTTAGGAACTGATCTCAATATACAATCAGTCAATAAGACTCACTATAGAGGTATGATTGGATCACTCATATATTTAACTGCAAGCAGACTTGACATTCAATTCTCTACATGCCTTTGTGCAAGATACCAAGCAGATCCAAAGGATTCACACCTTACTGCTGTTAAGAGAATCTTTAGATACCTAAAAGGTACACCAAGTCTAGGTCTTTGGTACCCCAAATCCTCAGGGTTTGATCTAAAGGGGTATTTAGATTCTGACTATGTTGGATGCAATATGCACAGAAAAAGCACTTCTGGTGCTTGCCAATTGCTAGGTGGCAAACTTGTATGTTGGAGTGCTAAAAAGCAACAAACAGTTGCCATGTCTTCAGTAGAAGCTGAATATGTGGCAGCTACTGGATGTTGTGCCAATGTTCTTTGGATGAAAAGCCAACTATTATGAAATAGAATATGAAAATGTACCAATCTTTTGTGATAACACTAGTGCTATTGCAATATCCAACAATCCAGTCCTTCACCCAAGAACAAAACACATTGATATCAGATATCACTTTATCAGAGATCATATTGTGAAAGGGGACATTGAATTATATTTCATCCCCATTCAGTATCAATTGGCTGATATCTTCACCAAACCACTGGATGAACCAACTTTCAAAAGATTGATAATGGAGCTTGGTATGCTGAACATTGATGATACAAAACCTGAACCTTCAGCATTCATTGAAGATGCTTAAAGGTTCAACATTTCTTAAAAGTTATGATTAATGCTAAGTAGTAGTGTCTGAGTAAAGGAGTGTGCAATGTCATGTGTCTATCTCACTTTATGTGATTGTGTATATGATGTTTTGCCGCCTTATCTGATTCAATGAAGCTGAACAAATGATCACCAATCTTTAAAGTTTTTCTTCAACAAAATTTGAACAAAATTTTAATACAACTGAGTAGCTAGGCCTGAGTAGAGGAGCGTGCAATGTCATATGTCTTGGTCACTTATGTGAACATGTATATGTGGTTTTGTTGCCTCATCTGACGCACTGAAGCTCACAAGTATTGCCATCAGCTTCAGCATATTTGAGAAACAACTTTTAAAACAAATCAATCATGTGATGAAAAGTATTAAATGGCATTTAACTTTCTTGTGAATAAAACAAACATTCTTTCAAAAGGTGTCATTTGTTGATTAAGAAATTTCAAACGTCCCCATCTACAGTCAACAACTCTCTGACACATGGGGTGTTTCACTGTTCAAAGCAACAAAAAATCATACCTTTTTGCAGAACATTAATGAGAGAGTTTGTGCCAAATGTTCAAAAGAAACCCTAAAATATTTATAACTTTTTAAAATGGTTTTAAAAACTTTTTACAAATCAGTTCAAGTTTTTATATAATCCTTTACAATTGGATTTCATTCCACTCTTACAAATCTTTTCATCAAAAACACACACACAAACTCTCTCTCTTTCAAAAAAGAAACACACACACAAAAACAAAAATGACTGAATCTTCTTCCCAAAATGTTGCAGAGATCACACTCAACCCATCCACTCATGTCACTTTTCCCATCGAAGATATCAATTTCAACCCCAACAATGTCACTTCCTGGAGATCAAGTAATGACTTACTTGTCCAAAAGTGTTTTGAGAGATGCATTGTTTAAGGATCCTGGAATGATGTTCCAAAATGTTCTAAAAGAATTTTTGTTTACAGCACAAGCTTCTCACAACAAAAAAAAAATCCAATTCTACTACTGCTGGGATTCATGGTAAATTTGGTTTGAAATTATTTAGAAGGGTTTTGGGTCTAAATTATTTGGAAAATCCTAGTGACTATGAAGCTATACTTGATGATTTTATTGTTGTTAAAGATTTCTTTAAAAAAATTGGGTATACTGAAGAGATCACTGAGAAGGGGGGGGGGGGGGGGGGGGTTTAAAAAGGAGTTGTTTGCCACCAAGGTGGAAATTGCTGATGACTATTCTTATCAAGTGTTTGGGTGGGAAAACTAGAGGCCTTGACTAGATAAACCAAAAGGATACTATTACTTTATATTGTCTGGCCAAGGGAATAAAAGCTGATTTTGGAAGACTTATTTTTAAAGATCTCCATGGGAAGCTGGTGAAAAAGACAAGAGAGAAAAATGTTGTTTATACCAGATTTCTATCTCTCCTCTTTGCTGATCATCTTGGTGATGACTTTTCAAAAATCAATGGAGATAAACTGATTTTTTGACCATTTGATCTCACTCGCTGGAACATTCCAGTCAGCATATTGATCCTCCTCTTACACAACCCATGTTGGACATCTTCTCAGCAGATGCTCTAGTAGTGTACAAAGCTCCACAAGACACTTCTCCAACTGGAGAAGGGGATCTGAAGGGCGAAAAGCCTAGAGATTCCTCTAGACCTCGTCAGAAGCACATGTCTGCTAATACTTAGAAGGTTAGACGTGAGTCCAGAAAGAGGAAAGCCCTTACACAATCTTCCTCGAAGAAGGTTGCTGATGATCCCCAAGGCCAAGTTGTGAAAAAGTAAGTCCTCGGCCAAGGATAAAAACCCAAGCCAGTCGTCACCTTCAGTCTCTACTGGAGGTGACATGCATAAAGAGGCCCCGAAGGCAACCCCTCTCTCAACTTCTTTAGGAGAGAAAGGTGAAGATGGAGCTCACCCTCAGCTCAGTAGTGTGGAGTCATCATTAGATCCATCAGGTAAAACCAACCTTGGTGGTGAAGGACTTGAAACTGATCCTCACACTAGAGGTGATGCTCGATAGACACCAAAGGGAGTGCATCTCACCACTGGAGCCAAAGTGGGACACTTGCCTTCATTTGTGTTCAGCATGTCTGGGGATGATTTAGAGAAGGTTCTTGGGTTTAGTGAAAGAGTTCCAGTCAACCTTGATGATAGTGAGCCTGAGGATGAGAATGCTAATCAATCATCCACACCACCATCCCCTGGAGCTATTCAGGTAAATGAACTGGCAAATCAAGTGTTAGTTCTTCAGTCACAGGTGGCCAAGCTCAAAGAGGAAAAGGCTATTGCTGATGCTAAACTTATTACACTTAAAGCAAGGCTAATTCCTCCCACTGCTGAACAAATCAAGAATGTTATTCTCACTGCTCTGAAGCCTTTGGTCAAAGATTTGGCCACCACCACCTCTTTTAAGCAGGAGATGACATCACTTATGGACTCCATCAATAGTTCTTCTTTGGAGTTCCTACCAGAATTCAAGCTAGTCCCTACTCAGCTGAACAAATTATGTGATTCTGTCTCTAAGATCAAAATAGGGTGGGTTTGCTGGAACAACAAAAGCTGAGATTATCTGATGAAGTTCAGCAAAAACTAGATGCCCTTTCAAATGTTCCAGCAATGCTGGCAGAGGTATCCTCCACGTTAGACTCTTTATGTGCCTTCAAGCCTGATGGGGGTTCATCAGAAGTTGTTGGGAAATCTTCTGTTGAGGGGGAGAAAAACACTATCCAGCAGCTCTTTCAGAAACATGCACAAAAGAAGGCTAAAAAAACATGTTGTTTATGAGTCACCACCATTTATTGAGAAGAGCCCACAAAGGCTAAGGGGGAGTCATCAGCCAAAGATGATCATATGGATGGACTGACCACAAATGAGGAAACAATTGATAGTGGTACAACTCCCTTTATACCCAAGAACAAAGGATATTTTACACTGAATGATCGATTGATCAAAGCGGGGGTGGTTACTCAAGAAGAACTTGACAAATTGTACAAGCTTCAGCAAGAAGAAAAGCTAAGAGATCTAAAGCTGAGCTTGTATGAACAAATAGGGAAAGCTGAAGTTGAAAGTCTTTCAATAAGAAAATGTTATTTGAAAATTTTTGTATAACAAGGCTGAATAGAAGAAATATCTCACCAATCACTAATGTTGATATGCTGACTAGCAAAGGTGATATTCATCTCAAGTTTTATAGGGGCGATGGGACTGATGAGATCCTTGAAAACTTCAAAGGGAAAGAACTTTATTACACTGAATAGATTTAAATGAGTGTGAAGATTGAGAAATGAAAATCCAAGAGATGGGATGAAGTTCGCACCAGAATTGAGCACTTTATGAGAAATCATGAAAGACTGAGTGAGATTCTGAACATCAGCACTCAAGTTTCTTTGGAGGATCAAGATCCTATACTGAAGCTGAACAAAATAGCCAATCTGATCAAACTTGGTGTGGGTGACATTTTTGTCACTACAAAGAAATACAAAGGCTTTGTTCAGTTTCAAAATCATCTCCCTGGCCATGTACTAGACGAACCAGAATTGGGAATGATAATGTTCAACCATCGAGAATGTCAAGACTTTGTTGGCATCAGTGACCTTGATGAAATGAACAATGAACTTCTCTCGAATGTTTAAAGGATCTTTTACTCTCAGCATGAAGGCCCAAGACGTACTGATGCTGCTAGAACCTTCAGCATGTGCTTGCTTGCTATACTGGACCACAGAAACTCAGATCAATCAATTCCGACTCCCATCATTGAAGAACTTAGGCATAAGGAAAATTGAATAATCATTTGTATTGGTTTTTTGTTGTAATTTGTAATGTTTAATGAATAAATGATTATCTGATGTTTATAAGTAATTCATTATTCAGTGCAAGTAAGAAGAAGTTGTTATGCTCACTTACTACTGAAATTAGACTTAGACTATTTGTATGTCCAAATAGTGGGAGATTTTTAGGTCAGTATTTAATGACCCTGAAGCAACTCTAGGATTTGAATATAAAACCCCCCTAAGTGTTTCATGGTCAGAGTAAGGCCAGACTGCTGAAGGATGACCAAAGGAACAAAGTTCCTATTGAAGACTTTGTAGCTAAAGGATGTTCAGCTTTCCTCTTCTAGTTAACTTAGAAGACAAAGGAGTCTTTGCTTCAAATACTAGGCGGTCTAGTTGCTGAAGAACAAGTAATGAAGAAGAGCTTTCAGTTCAGTTTGGTTTGACAAAACCAAACTGAATGATGTCGATCTCCTCTAGAATACTGAAGACTCTTCAGTATTATGATGGTTTGCATTAGGCGGGAAAGATAACTTTAAGTCAAAGTAGGTTGCTTGTATAGTTAGATATAAGTACAACCTTTATCTTTTCTAGAATAGTTTATTGTGTACTTTGTACTGTTTATCCAGCATGGGCATCAACCACCCACTGGATAAACCCATGCATTGAAACATGCAAATGCAAACCCTAGTTTTACACAGCTTATATAAGGAGTGTACATTGAGAGGGAAAAGGTTAACCAATACAAGAGTAGAAACTCTAGAAAACCTTTCTCTCTCAATACCAACTAAACCATCTAGCCAAGAAGCATATGAACGTTTAGATTGGAGCTTAGACATTTAACTTTGGTTATTCGTTTAAGTAGAGGAGACCACAACCCATTGTCATTCAACCACTTTGTTCTTCCGCAAACAAAGTGGGTTATAGATTCTTTATTTGATTCTAATAAAAGTCTATACGTTGAAAAGTTATTGGTATTGTTGTTTTAATTATTTGTAGTTCTTATTAATTATTAAAGCAACACACTTGAGTCTTGATAAAAAGTTATTACTTAAGGTTGATAAGTGATAACGATTTACAAGGGACCAACAAAAACGCACACAAATATGATATTAATATAGTTCCGACGTGACTTAATACGTAATTAAAAACAAAAACATAAAAAATATAAACATCAAAACAACAAATAATAAAACATAAATTTTTTGGCATCCGTTGATATCGCAATCACTAGTAGTCCTCGCAACTAGTAAAAAGGTAAAAATAAGACTTCCAACATCAACTTTAAATTAAACCACCAGACGTAATAGCATTGAAGCTCATCAAAAATTTCAAAATTAGTCGTGAAATATGATTATATAATGACCTCGGGTTCGGGTTATCACATCTACTCAAGTTTGATTGGTCGAAAAATCATAAAGCCAAACCCACTCGAAATACTGTAGCTTTTGCTGAGGAAAGCAACAGCCAATCCGCCACTGGAAAATTTATGGCTCGTATGGACGTCATGTCTCTTAAATTGGATACCCAATACAAATAGATGAAGAATAAATCTCATGAATCGGGCAACCACTGTGGTGGAAACCATTCTTCTAACGAGTGTAATGATGACGATACACCGATGACAAAAGAAGAAGAAGCAAATTTCAAACAAACCTTTCGATGCACTTACTTTTACAATGATTACCACAATCATGATCGCGAGAATGGGAGATCAAATGAAAATCAAGTTACAATCGAGATGAAAAAAACCCTAGTCAAATCGATGACAAACCCAATACCCAAACCAAGATCGATGACTTCATTGAATCTTAAAGGAAATTAAACATTTTCGTGACAGATACATTCACTTCTCTTAAGAAGAAGTTCGAAACCTTAAACAAACATCACCAAGAATCCATTTAAAACTTGGATCACTTTGCAAACAAACAATCTAATCGTGCTTCTGGATCGCTACCCTGTAATACCAACCCAAACCCAAAGAACACCAAATATCAACTACCGCAAGCTCGTAATGAGCATATGAATCCCATATTCGCGTAGAGAGGTTTATCTTACGATTCACCACCTAAACCAAATCAAGACACACCCAATGAAACATAACTCAGCAGTGACGAAGAAGAAGACCCGCCAACAAAGAAAACTAAATCCACAAAAAACCGTACACCTAAACCTTACAAACCAAGAGTATCATGCCCCTAACACTTACGAAAAAAAGGATGGAAGCCAAAAGTGGTAAATTTCTCGACTTAATTCAAAAAGTTAGAATCAACATGCCGTTTGTTGATGTTTGACTTGTATGCCAAATTATGGTAAATTTCTTAAAGAACTTATCAAGAACAAACATAAGATCGCAGATATTTCTTCAGCTTTTCTAAACGATGAATGCTCTGCCATCATTCAAAACAAAGTACCACCCAAACATGGAGATCCTGGAAGTTTCCTAATTTCTTGTACTTTCCATCACTCATTCTCATGCAACGCATTGGCCGATCTTGGCGCTAGCATCAATCTCATGCCATATTCTCTATATGCTAAGTTATCAAAAGATGACCTCAAACCCACCAAAATGAGCGTTGGCCTTTCCGATCGATCTTTTCAATATGTTGTGGGTATAGCTGAAAACATGCTAGTGGAAGTTGGAAAATTCATTTTTCCCGTTGACTTTGTTATTCTAGAAATAGAAGAAGACAACAAGGTACCACTAATTCTTGGTAGACCTGTCTTGCATACAGCGGACGCTGTAATTTGAGTCAAACAAAAACAACTCAACCTTTGAGTTGGATACGATAAAATAACGTTTTCTATTAACGAAGCAATGAAACACTCATACTCGAATGAAGATACTTGCTTTAGTATCGATTTAATTGACGATGTCGTTGAAGCCGATTTGGACGCTCTTCTTGATGAATGGAGCCAAGTTCTTTATTCTATCGAAGGAACCTTCCTCGAAGATGAACTCTTTGCCGAATTTGACGCTTTCATAGCCGTTCATACAACCGAACCTATCGAACTGCCTGAGGAAGAAAAGGAAGTACCTTTTGAACGCATAACTTTTGAAACCGAGTTCAAAGTTAAGAAATTTGTTGAAGAACCTCCTACGGAGTTAGAACTCAAACCTCTTCCCGAACATTTGGAATATGAATTTCTTCATGAAGAGAATTTACTCCAAGTAATTATCTCATCTCAACTTTCGAAAGAAAACAAATCTGATCTAATCGACGTGTGATGTGTGGAAAAAGTGTCGGTGTATTTTAATGTAATACGTTATAGAGAAAATTAAGGAAATTACCTTTAGGAAAAAGTAATAGTCCAAAATAAGTTAAAGACGAATTAATTAAACATGAGAGTGATCCCGGTTCGTTGTACACGAAGAAATTGTGAATTTGAGACTTTCGTTTTGATTAGGACAATTAATTTGAATTGGTTTCGGTTTTTAATCTAAAAATAATCCTACAAATCTTTTTATTAAAGTGCAAGAACCGTTTGCCCAAATTAAATCTAAAGGTCGAATTTAAACTATATTATTATTTTAAACTTATTATTTTAACTAAATAATTTCAACAATATTAATTTTAAAAGTAATTGACTATTTATTTTTTTAAACTTTATTTTTTGACCAAATTTAAAATAACAAATATTAAAAGTAATTATATGTTTTTCCATTACCTTTTTATACTAAGAAATTGATTAAAAGCGTTTATTTAAAACTGACAATCCAAAATCAGAGTTAATAATCTATAAACGTGTAATAATAACAAAAAGAGTTGCTAGAGCAGTTGGTAATGGCGTTTTGCTGTTGAACTAGAGGTCTCGAGGTCGAGACTAGTGAGTGGCAATTTTTGGATATTATATTTTTTTACTTAATGTATTATTCACGAAATCCAACAGTTAATAAAAACGATTAAACAAACACCACGCAATTGACTGTATTAATGTACAGTAAACAACAAATGTTTGATTATTCAGCAAGATCACACAGTAAATCCAAAAACAAAAACATCCAGCAATGCAGTCAACCAAAACATCTTGAATCGAACTTACAGCAACTAAGTCAAGACAAATCAGCTACAAATTCAGCAATTAATGTATGTAAACTACAACCCCTTAATTCAGCAGTAGAAATCCGTAACAGTTTTACCGAATCTCAGCAGACAAGCAGACAATCAAGTAACTAGCTCTAAGCAACATAATCCAAACTCGCAGCTTACCAAAAACTTAACATAATTAACACAACAGAAGGACAAACTTCAAAATTTCACAATCTCTTAAAAGCACATGATAATATGAATAAAATCAAATTCAAACAACATGAATCCAAGCAAATAAGCTGAAACTTGCAGTTATAATCCACAATCCAAGATAACAACCTAAAACAATCAGCATAAGCAGAAAATCCTTAAACCAATTCCATTGACAAGATAAAACAACCAGTTTCTTATCAAAACTCAAATTAGAACAATATTTCCTCTTAACCAATTTTAACTGAAAACTAAATCAACTTAGCATTAGAATAACGCTGATTCAAACACGTAAACATAAATAGTTCCAATCTTAACAGCAGGATAACAATTTAATGCAGATTCACAAATATCATAAACAAAATATCAGTTTATACTACAAATTTTTATAAACATAAAAATAGATTGAATTTAACCTTTTATTGAGATTAAAGTCGTTGATGAAGAAGGGAGCGTTGAGTGATAGGTGTGAAAACACCCATCCTTTTACCACTTATTTCTGGCTAAAACGAGACCAAAACACGTATTTAATATCATTTGTTTGGAATTATGCGTGGTTTTTGTGTTTATTGCGTTTTCAGAGTCAACCGGATGAATATTGAAGAAAACATGGGATTGCACGGGTTTTATCGAAGAAAAAGACTCAAGACCAAGTCTGTTGTCCAAGAGATGCAAAAGATTTGAAGTCATTGTGCCTATTTTTTATCGAAGAAAAGGGCCAAAGATGGAAGATTCATATATGTCGAAGAACTCGAGTCTATTAAACAAAAGATTATAAGACGAGTTGGAATTATTCACCGACACTTCTCAAAATCCAAAGTCGGAAACGTTTGTTTAAAGAGACGTAAAGACTAAAAATGAAAGAAGAAGAAAAGCCCATGTACAAGCCCACAATCAAACACCTATAAATAGGCCTACACTTCACAACTTTGGGAGCTAGCTAGTTAGTTTTTCATTTTTTTCATTTTCTCTAGTTTTAGAGAGAGAAAGTTCTTAACTTTCTCTCACTAAGATTTTTCTTTTCTCCATTTTTACCTTTCAAGTTTTAAGCTTTTTGTATTTTGGATTTCTCTAATCTAATTCAAGTTAAGTTTTTTGTTCCTTAATCAATTTCTACCTTTCTTTATTTACTTTGATCTTAATCCGAAAAGTTCATGTTTGATCCGAATGGTTCTCAATTCGTGATGATTTTGTTGTTTCGTGATTAAGAGGTTGATCTTTATATTCCTACATAAGCTATCCTACGTTTAAGTTATAAGCTCTTGATGCTTATTAGCTTCTTTGTATTTTCGGCTTATTCATTTTTAGCTTTGTTTTTAAAAGTTTTCTTATTTTATGTTCGGTTCATTAAGTCTCGGATATTAGTGTTTGTAAAAGTTAACGAATTTGTGCTTATTTACTTTTTTTTAGAAGTTTGAAAATGCTATTTGATTACTGCTTATTGGATTAAGCTTATTTTCTCTCTTGGACGTCTTATCCATCTTAGTAGGTTTTACTTGGTACGATCCCTGGCTACGATAACTTTGAGTGCGATCTGTTCTTCTTTCCCTGGTACGATCCACGCCCACGATCACCTGTTGCGATCTGGGGTGCGATCGGGTCTCTTGTCCTTGCTTCGATCGCATTGAGTGCGATCAGTTGTTATGATCCGGAACCACGATCGCGTTGCGATCTGTTAGTACGACCGTCCCCTCCTATCGTACTGGAGAGTACGATCCATCCCTTTTGGTATCATCACATTGAGTGCGATCGGATTACTGTTTGAGTACGATCCATTGTGTTTTTTTGGGTACGATCGCGTTGCGATCTGAATTACCTCTTGAGTACGATGGCATTATGATCGGACTCAGGTTTGAGTTTTGTTTTTGCTTAATTTTCAAATCTAGTTTTTTCCCGCTCTTTTACTTAGTTTATTTCAAACTTGTTTTTGAGTTTTTAAATTGTGAAGTTTTAATTTCCAAGGTTGCACGCTTTTATTTGTAGTTTAATTTTAAGGCTTCTAATTTTACTTAACGACAATTTTAATTGCTTGCATTTAGTTTAAAATTTAGATAACCAAAAACCAAACCCCCTATTTATAACCAAGAACAATCATTCCACTTTGAGCTGTGATCAATTCGAGAAGATTCCGAGAACAAATCTGAACCATACCAAATAGAATCTATCAAATGGCGCCGCTGCTGGTTCTTCTCGTTAAGATTAACAGTTTTTTGTGAGAACTTGGATTTTGGGATCCGTTCACCGTGAACGTTACTTTTTCATAAAAAATTTCAAAAAAAAAAAACCCTAAAAAATATAAAATTTTCAAAAATACAAAAAAAATTAAAAAAACCATAAAAACTAAAAATATTTCTTGTTTGCTTTGTTAGTTCTTTTGCAGGTGCATGCGTACACGATCAACGTCTTATCAAGAGCCCGAGCCTCTCGAAGTCTTAGACATGGCTGGTGTACACAACAACAATAACAATCCACCTCAAAACAACAATAATAACAACAACAATAACAATCCACCTCTCAACAACAATAATAACAACAACAATGAACCTCTACCGGACAATCGCCCTATGATTGAACTGTTACAAGCACATGTGGAGGGCAACAATGATCCAATTGTCATACCCGCGATTGCAGCCAACAACTTTGAGCTCAAATCCGGCTTTATCGAGATGGTCTCTGCTCAACCATTCTTGGGGCGTACCATTGATGATCCTCATGACCACATCAAACGGTTATTGCAACTCACGAATACGGTCAAATTCAATGGTGTTCCACAAGAGGTAATCCGTTTACAACTTTTTCCTTTCTCCTTAGAGGGACAACCCGACATTGGCTTGCAAAGGAACCGCCACAAAGTATTCTGACGTGGACGGATTTGGAGACCAAGTTTATAAACTATTTTTTTCCACCCTCTCGTACTACCGCTTTGCGGAATGAAATCATTAATTTTGAACAAAAGTACGATGAGTCTTTTAGTGAATCTTGGGACCGTTTTAAAGACCTTTTAAGAAAGTTCCCACAACATGGTTTTACCAAAGTGCACCAAATTAATAATTTTTATAATGGTTTAAGCATGAATGACCAAGATTCACTAAATAGTGCCTCGGGGGTAATATTTTAGTTAAGACTTCCAATGCCGCTTGGGATATTATTGAAAATAAGTCTCGTGTGCAAACCAAGAGTGTCCGGACCAATGCCGCTAGTGCTAGTACTAGTGACAGCGACAAGCGACTTGACAAAATTACTACGCTTCTTTAATCGCTTGTTACCCACACCACTAACAACACCAACAGCATCAACGCTAAAAACGCTCAAGACGCTCAAGTCAATGCTGTTAGCCAACCATGTGAAATATGCGGGGGTCCTCACTCTTACACCACTTGTACCGCCACCCAAGACTATCCTTCTGAGAATGTTAATGCAGCATACGGTACCTATCCTCCGGCCGCTTATCAAGCTCGTCCTCAAGGTGACCGCAACTTGCTTAGATACCGCTCAAACAACTTTCTTTCCCCGCCCGGTTTTCCTCCTAACACCCCAAACTAACAACAAAACCTCAATCGCCCTCCTCAACAACAACCTCGTGCACCATACCAACCACCTCACAAACAACCATATCCACCTCAAAGAAACAACCAAGTCTACCAACAACCTGCTTATCAACCACCCGCCTACAATGCTCCTCCCAACCAACCCACCGCATTACACCAAGATATTGGAACCTACATGAGGACTAATGATGTGATCGTGGAAAATCTCCAGCGGGAAGTGCTCAACTTGAAAGCAGACATGGTGAAACAAGGAAATGATCTGCGAGCTGATATGAGAAACACTTTGGCAAGTCAAACGAATGACTTAAGGAACATGATGGCTAGTTTCTTCCAAGGTAATCAACCCTCTTCTTCGGGTACTCTTCCGAGTAACACCGTTGCGAATCCAAGAGGGGAGATGAAAGCAATCACCACTCGCAGTGGCAAAGGTACCAAGGAACCCGAGCTTCCTATACCCCCACCGGTGATTGTGACTAAGGAAAACGAGTCACCTGCTCCTATTCCTCATCCTTCTACTTCCGCAATTTATCCACCTCTTACTTCTACCCCTCCTCCACCCAAGGATGTGAGTGATCCTATTCTCCCAAAGACTTCCTCTTCTTCCGATATACCTTATCCCTCAAGGTTGAGGAAAGAGAAGCTCAAAAGCAAGGACGATATTCAGGTTTCGAACTTTCTCAAAATGTTTAAACAATTGAATTTTAACATCTCCTTCGCTGAGGCTCACGCTCACATGCCCAAATATGCAAAAATGTTCAAAGATCTTCTTAGCGACAAGGAGAAGCTTCTTGATATTGCTAATACCCAACTTAACGAAAATTGCTCTGTAGTGCTCTTAAGGAAATTGCCAACCAAGCTTGGTGATCCGGGTTGTTTCTTAATCCCTTGCAACTTCCCGGGAGTAGAGAATTGCATGGCCCTAGCCGATCTAGGTGCCAGTATTAACTTAATGCCTTTAAGTGTTTGGAAGCAATTATCTCTCCCTGAGCTAGTCCCCACCAAAATGACTTTGGAATTAGCTAACCGTACGGTTTCTTATCCAGTGGGGATAGTCGAAGACGTCTTTGTAGGAGTCGACAAATTCACTTTTCCTGCCAATTTCGTTGTCGTTGACTACGACATGGACCCTCGTGTGCCATTGATCGTTGGTCGTCCATTCTTAAGGACCGGTCGCACTCTCATCGATGTTGAATCCGGTGAGCTTATCATGAGAGTGGGTGATGATAAAATCATTTTCAACATGGGAAAGCTTTCTAAACAGCCTTATTCATACGAGAGTGTTAATTGTATTGACGTTCTTGATGAGGCCTGTGAAGAACACTTCAAAGATGCTTGTAAAAGTATTTCTACCTCTCTTCCCAATGTTGAGACCGTTTCCTCTATTGACTCATCACTATCTCTATTTGGAGAAAGTGATTTCCTTTGGAAAGATTTGGAAGCCACCATGGGAGATGTGAACTTAGAACATGACGATTCTCCCACCGATTGGGATGAAGATCTTCGCCTCATTGAGAACCTTCTTAAAGAAGACAATATTTCTCCACCATCTCCCAAGGCTATTGCTATCGATGCACCAACTTTGAATCCGCCTCCCATCAAAAATCCTCCAGATTTAGAACTTAAGGAGTTGCCGCCTCATCTCGAGTACGTGTTTCTTGACGAAAAGAAGAAGTCGCCCGTCATCATCGCGAAGGACTTAAAAGAAGAAGAAATATCTCGCCTCATCGCCGTGCTTAAAGATCATGAGATGGCAATTGCTTGGAAAATTTCCGATATCCGCAGAATTGATCCAAACTTTTGTACTCACTAGATTCTCATGGAAGATGACTTTAAACCCGCAATCCAAAGCCAAAGAAGGGTTAATCCTCGCATTCACGACGTCATCAAACAAGAAGTTATCAAACTTCTTGATGCCGGCTTGATTTACCCTATTTCGGATTCGCCTTGGGTAAGTCCCGTCCATTGTGTGCCCAAGAAGGGCGGAATAACCGTTGTTCTCAATGAACACAATGAGTTGATTCCTACTCGTCTCGTTACTGGGTGGAGAGTTTGTATCGACTATCGCAAACTCAATGATGCCACGAGAAAATGTCACTTTCCTCTTCCTTTCATGGATCAAATCCTCGAGCGTCTCGCGGGTAATGACTATTACTGCTTCTTAGACGGTTTCTCCGGGTATTTTCAAATTCCCATCGATCCCAAAGACCAAGAGAAGACCACATTCACTTGTCCCTACGGAACATTTGCTTTCAAACGTATGCCTTTTGGTTTATGCAATGCTCCTGGAACATTCCAAAGGTGTATGATGGCTATCTTCCATGACATGGTTGAAGAAACTATGGAAGTATTCATGGATGATTTCTCGGTTTATGGCGATTCTTTCTCTGCTTGCCTTGCCAATTTAGAACGTATGCTTAAGCGGTGTGAAGACACTCGCCTTGTTCTTAATTGGGAAAAATGCCATTTCATGGTAAAAGAGGGCATCGTGCTAGGACACAAGATCTCCAAAGCCGGTCTTGAAGTGGACCGTGCTAAAGTCGATGTTATTTCTAAGTTGCCTCCACCTTCAACCGTGAAGGGTGTGAGAAGTTTCCTTGGTCATGCGGGCTTCTACCGTCGCTTTATCAAAGATTTTTCTAAAATCACTCGCCCGATGACCCACCTCTTGGAAAAAGATACTCCTTTTATCTTTTCCAACGAGTGTATCGAAGCCTTCAACCTTCTTAAGGATAAGCTAACTAAGGCACCGGTCTTAGTTACCCCAAATTGGGAGCTGCCTTTTTAGTTGATGTGCGATGCTAGCGACTTTGCTATTTGAGCGGTTTTGGGCCAAAGAGTGAATAAACACTTCCAATCGATCCATTACGCTAGCTATGGAAACCTTAGTTTCCGGATCTTTGAAGCTACTAGGAATGCATCATGTTCATATGATTAGATAATCAAAGCGGAATTAGAACATAACACATTAACAAGGTGTTTAGG
This sequence comes from Glebionis coronaria, assembly GCA_025667525.1. NCBI lineage: Eukaryota > Viridiplantae > Streptophyta > Magnoliopsida > Asterales > Asteraceae > Glebionis > Glebionis coronaria. The sequence goes on from CM046880.1 coordinate 202,848,258, forward strand.
GCACAAGAACATGAATTAAAACAAAAGGATTGTTAAATATATTAATAATTAACTACCACTAGACGTGTATACATTGAATCCCACGTCTAGTGCACACACGCTTTTAGGTTTACATTGTGAATGAAAGTATGAATAAAACCTAAGACCCTTGGTTCCTTTTATAGTATAAGGATTAGGGTTTACAAGAGATAATAACAAATAAACAAGTAAAACTTCTATTTAAATAAACTTATGCAGAATATATCTTGCATGTTTATCTAAATAGAAGCTTCCATAAGCTTCTTGTCTACGTTTCTATCAAATCTTAAATTGCATGTGACAATGCTTGGATTGCACACGACAACTCTTGAGCCAACAACGCTTAGGTTGTTCTTGTCAACGCTTGAATTGCTCTTGACAACGCTTAGACAATATCTTCATGTTTTCTTCGTTTTTGAGTTTCTGCCACATCAACCTTTTGACCCAACAATCTTCCCCTAGTTGATGTTGGCAAAACTCTATGTGTATCTCTTGTAAGTTGTACATGATCTTCAAATTGCTTCCCCTCAAGTGTAGCATGTATATCTTCCCCTTTTTGTCACATCAACAGGGAAGTAAACAATGTATGCAATCTTTGAAGATTCTCCAAATATAGCTCTATGTAATGATCTTGAAGAAAAATAAATAAAGTATTCTTGATGTAGAAGTAGAATAACCCAATCTTGTGTTCCATGTCTTGCACTATCCATGTGACGTCGAACTTATACTCATGGTACAAAGTATAAGTAGACCTCGATCCCTTTTCAATATTCTCATCCTTTGTGAGACACTGAGCACGATAATGTAACTCCTTCAAGTGTTATGACAAGTCTTCGTCACCAACCATGTAAGCACGAACAAGTTATTGCTAAGTCAATGGCTCACATCCACAACTTAACAATATGATAAAACATAAACTCGCGAAAATCTTCTACAATCATCAAACTTACCATAAGAATTCTTCACCTTAAGCTAACACCTCTTCATGATGAATTTGAATGAAATAACATCTTCATACCATATGTAAAAGTTTCGCAACGGATAACTCTTTCACAAGGTTATCCCGATTACATAATCTAAAATATCCATCAAATTCTTCATGAAATGTTGCTAACTTACTTAAAAATCATTAATCTCTTTTAAAAATATCCGAGCCATAAATATCAACATGATATTCTGAATAAAACAGAGATTCCATGTACCTTCGTGTGTATATTCCTCCTTTTTGTGTGCTCAAAACGTACCAATTTTCTCAAACAGCAGCAATCATTGTGTTGTCCACCATCCTTCTTTATCCAATATCTTGGTAGATGTATTGTCCAATATCGGACAATACCTATCAGCGCTTGGATTAACATATATCGGACAACACTGTCAATGCTGTCAGCGTTGACTTATTCTGCCAGCGTCAAAATATTATTTGTCAGCGTCTCTTCAATAAACCTCGTCAGCGTCTCAAGCAATAAACCTCGTCAGCGTAATCTCAAACATTGTCAACGTCAACCATCAACGTTTTAAACAATAAGTGAAGATATAAATTGTGAACGCTAAAATACATCCTTTTGCTTCATCCAATCACATCCTTAGAACCGTGTGAGCACACCAATTTTCCTCCAATAAAAAAACTTGCATCGTGTGAACACAAATGTGGAAACTGGATATCACGTTATATCTTGACAATTACTCTTTGATCGTGTGAACGCAAGTTTCTCTACCAATAAGAAAAAATTGCATCGTGTGAACAGAATCAACGTAGTTTAAGCAATACTCGTTTTTTTTTCTTTCTGAATAATTCCAACGAATATCCACTTGAATCACGCCACGAATATAATCACAATAGCCCATGACCAATCAAAATACTCAAACAGTCCAATCCCACGTGATGATCACATACAATATAGAATTGATTGCAGCAATCCTCCATGTTTCTTTTGTCCTTTACGCTGTTTGAAAAACCATGAGCTGCTGCTATAAACTTGTAACTATCAAGATATCTAGGGTTTCAAAAAGTTAAGCACCGAAACCCTAATTAGGGTTTGTAAATAAACCTTAGATCTTGAATCATAGCAGCCATAATCCTCCAGTTTTTCAACCTTAAGTTGATTGAGGTTTTGTAAAAACCATAATCATGATTTTATGTAAAAGCTGAAAAACTGAAAATCAACTCTTTAGCCAACTTCGACGCTTAATAACTTTTGATTAGGGATAAAACTCGACAATCCCTCCGGTGGATGTTTATATATATGTATGTAGAACACAGATATAACATTTCGTGACGATCCAACGGTTCAATCGAAAGTTATGACCTTCTGAATACTGCTGCGCACACAAAAACGTCCAGAAAAACCCTAGACGGATTTTTCTTTTCTTCACCATACACGAACACCTTGTTGGTCCTAGCATCACGAGCCACGAGGCTCTGATACCAATTGTGGAAACCTTAGTTTCCGGATCTTTGAAGCTACTAGGAATGCATCATGTTCATATGATTAGATAATCAAAGCGGAATTAGAACATAACACATTAACAAGGTGTTTAGGGCACAAGAACATGAATTAAAACAAAAGGATTGTTAAATATATTAATAATTAACAACCACTAGACGTGTATACATTGAATCCTACGTCTAGTGCACACACGCTTTTAGGTTTACATTGTGAATGAAAGTATGAATAAAACCTAAGACCCTTGGTTCCTTTTATAGTATAAGGATTAGGGTTTACAAGAGATAATAACAAATAAACAAGTAAATCTTCTATTTAAATAAACTTATGCAGAATATATCTTGCCTGTTTATCTAAATAGAAGCTTCCATAAGCTTCTTGTCTACGTTTCTATCAACTCTTAAATTACATGTGACAATGCTTGGATTGCACACGACAACTCTTGAGCCAACAATGCTTAGTTTGTTCTTGTCAACGCTTGAATTGCTCTTGACAACGCTTAGACAATATCTTCATGTTTTCTTCGTTTTTGAGTTTCTGCCACATCAACTTTTTGACCCAAAACTAGCAAGACAATGACAGGGGCTCAATTGCATTACACGACAACCGAAAAAGAGCTTTTAGCTGTTGTCTATGCCTTTGAAAAGTTCCGCCCCCATCTTGTCCTTTCTACCACCATCGTGTATACAGATCATTCCGCGTTGAAGTACTTGTTGACTAAGCAAGATTCAAAACCAAGACTTCTTCGCTGGGTTTTGCTACTCCAAGAATTTAAAATCAAAATTCGCGATAAGAAAGGAGCTGAAAACCTAGCCGCGGATCATCTCAGTAGACTTGAGGATCCTTACCAAGGGGAACATCCGAACAAAGAGATCAATGACTCTTTTCCCCTGGAGACCTTAATGTCTATCAACTCGAATTCTGATGAAACCTCGTGGTTTGCGGACATTGCGAACTACTTGGCGGGTGGAATTCTCGTTGACGGGTTAACATCCCAACAAAAGAAGAAGTTATTTAAAGACATTAAGACTTACTTTTGGGATGACCCATATCTATTCAAACAATGTGCAGATTTGATTATTCGCTGATGTGTTGATGGACCGGCAGCTTTAGAAATCCTTGACGCTTGCCATAAAGGACCCACCGGTGGTCACTTTGGTCCCAACTACACCGCCAAAAAAGTGTTTGACTCGGGATTTTATTGGCCCACCATTTATCGTGATGCTCACGAGATGGTTAAACATTGTGATGCTTGCCAAAAACAAGGCAAGATCACACATAAAGACGAGATGCCTCAGAATTTCATTCAAGAATGTGAAATATTTGTTGTTTGGGGTATCGACTTTATGGGGCCATTCCCTTCATCTAAAGGAAACAAATACATCCTTGTCGCTGTTGACTACGTTTCCAAATGGGTTGAAGCCAAACCTTTACCCACTAATGACGCAATGGTGGTTTGTAAGTTTTTGAAATCGTTGTTCGCTAGATTCGGTGTGCCTCGTGCCATTATTAGTGATCGCGGGACTCATTTTTGCAATGACCAATTCGCAAGAGTCATGGCTAAGTATGGTGTAAATCATCGTCTTTCCACCACATACCACCCACAACCTAATGGCCAGGCTGAAATATCCAACCGAGGATTAAAGCGAATTCTTGAAAGAACCGTGGGAGAGCATCGTGCCTCATGGGCTGATAAACTTGATGATGCTCTGTGGGCTTTCCGTACCGCTTACAAGACTCCGATTGGTTGTACACCATATCGTCTCGTGCACGGGAAAGCATGCGACCTCCCCGTTGAGTTGGAGCACAAGGCTTACTGGGCCTTGAAGTGGGCTAATTTTGATATCAACAAAGCCGGTGACCTACGCAAGATCCAACTCAATGAGCTCAATGAACTCCGTAATGAGGCTTATGAAAATTCTTTGATCTATAAGGAAAAGACTAAGCTCATTCACGACTCTAAGATTAAAAACCGAGAGTTCCAAGTTGGATACAAAGTTTTGCTCTTTAACTCTCGGTAGAAAATCTTTTCGGGCAAGCTGAAATCTCGTTGGTTCGGCCCATTCACCATTGCCCAAATTTTTCCATATGGTACTCTCGAGCTCGCTCAACCTAATGGACCTAATTTTAAGGTGAATGGCCAACGAGTGAAGTTGTACTTTGGTGAGGACATCTCTCAGGAGATGATTCCATCCCTCACCACGTTCCCCATGAACTAATTTTGGGTCAAGTCAGGCTCGTGACTCGGTTATCAAAAACAAGCGCTCCTCGGGAGGCAGCCCGAGTATCTATCCTTTTCCGTTTTAACCTCCTAAGTGTAGGGGGACTTCTATAGGTTCTTTGTGTTTGTGTGGTGATGTGATTACAGGGATAAGTGCACTCTTGGAATCTTTGAAGAACCATGCTCCCGTGTTATCCGAAATCCGGTTCTATCTCTCAACTATCGTGATTCAATTTTCTTCATACTTACATTTGAAATTGATCACTTTAGTCGTCTCTTCCTTAGCTTAATTTAACCAACGTGCACAATGTCATAAGTGTAGGGGAGACTTTTCCCACATGCTTAAACATTGAGGACAATGTTTATCTTAAGTGTAGGGGGGACTTCTATCGAAGTTTTAAGTGGACTTTTCCATGAAAATGCCTTCATTTAACCGGAAAATCATCGTTTTCAACATTTTTCAAATTTTTAATTAACTTTGGCCATATAGTCGTAATTTTTAAATTTTTATCGTTGCTTTCATATGTATATATCCCGCAATAAAGTCAAAAATATTAATAAGTGGTGTAGCTAGTTGTGAAATCTTTGACATATTAGGCCCGTTGCGATTATTTTGACTCAACCCGAATAGACTTATCCAAGTTTATTCTAGCTAGTATCCTTAACTATGTAGACCTTAATTGGTTTATTAGGCTAAGCATCCACGAGTCTCATTTACTTGAGATTTTAAATTGTGGAGAACGAGAAATGATAGAGTCAATTATAAGTCGGTATTCTTGCACAAGCTCACTTGGTGTAATTATGTGCCTATTCTCCCATTACCTGCTAATAATTTATCTGCAATAAGTAAGGTCGTACGATTTGAAAAGTTACTTAGCTTCTAGCCCAAGATCGTTTAAAAGTTGCTCGGTAATGATAAGAGTTCATAGCCAAGGCATAACTTATGAAGCGGGGCGCGAAGATTGGCGAGTCCGAAAAGGCCCTAACAAGGCATGAGGATTCAATCTTATTGCTAAAGATCCAAGGTGATGTGAAAAGCATTATTCCCAAAATCAATATGAAGGATCAAGACTACGACGAAAAGCAATCAACTCCCATAAAGATCATGGAGAAGTCTATCCGAAAAGACCCGAACAAGGTATGAGGATAAATAGATCCAAGTCCGAAAAGGAGGCGGATCGTTGTATCTCAAAATCCCAATTAGCGATTGAAGAAATAATCATGAAGTCGTGGTCAAAAAAGTTGGAGTACCCCTCAAAAGTCTCCAAGTGAAGAAACTCTATTAACGATGAGAAGACCATTATCTCAAGCACGTCTCTCAAGATATGAAGTATGAAGTACATGCCAAATATCGGCCCGAGAAAGGTCTCAAATCGTGAACCGAGTTATGCCAAGATATGAACTTTTTGATATCCTGAGAAGCAGTTTTAAGAGATTTTGTCCTTTAGCTAACTATTGATCAAATCGTCCTACTTTGCTTTCTGCCTAAATAAACTATCGAAATAAGTCCAAAAATGCATCTTCATGATCATTCTAAGACAAAAATAAAATATAAGAGATACACCTAGGAATAAGGGAGTTTAAGCATATAATTAAGCCATGTGTGTAAGTGTTTGATTTGCTAACTTATAATAACAATGATCTCGTTTTTAAGCTTAGTTTGGGGAACGTGAAACTTGAGGGTGATAAATCTTCGCAGCACCAAAGCCCTAATGTAAGTCCTTGATCTCTTTGCAAGTTATTTCCATATAGCTATTTGCAAGTGAAAATGGTTTTCTATCCTTTTGTTTACTTTAAAAGTTTTAATTTATCTTAGTACTTTAATATTTGTTTAGTGGTATTTTAATAAGGCCAAGGTTGATTGATTATGAGAAAAGTGTAAATTTGCTTTATCACTAAGCATTGCATGAGGGCATGGCAATGGTTAAGTATGGGGGATTTGATAGGTGTGAAAACACCCATCCTTTTACCACTTATTTCTAGCTAAAACGAGACCAAAACATGTATTTAATATCATTTGTTTGCAATTACGCGTGGTTTTTGTGTTTATTATGTTTTCAGAGTCAACCAGATGAATATTGAAGAAAACATGGGATTGCACGGGTTTTATCGAAGAAAAAGACTCAAGACGAAGTCTATTGTCCAAGAGATGCAAAAGATTTGAAGTCATTGTGCCTATTTTTTATCGAAGAAAAGGGCCAAAGATGGAAGATTCATATATGTCGAAGAACTCGAGTCTATTAAACAAAAGATTATAAGACGAGTTGGAATTATTCACCGACACTTCTCAAAATCCAAAGTCGGAAACGTTTGTTTAAAGAGACGTAAAGACTAAAAATGAAAGAAGAAGAAAAGCCCATGTACAAGCCCATTGACAAGCCCACAATCAAACACCTATAAATAGGCCTACACTTCACAACTTTGGGAGCTAGCTAGTTAGTTTTTCATTTTTTTCATTTTCTCTAGTTTTAGAGAGAGAAAGTTCTTAACTTTCTCTCACTAAGATTTTTCTTTTCTCCATTTTTACCTTTCAAGTTTTAAGCTTTTTGTATTTTAGATTTCTCTAATCTAATGCAAGTTAAGTTTTTTGTTCCTTAATCTATTTCTACCTTTCTTTATTTACTTTGATCTTAATCCCAAAAGTTCATGTTTGATCCGAATGGTTCTCAATTCGTGATGATTTTGTTGTTTCGTGATTAAGAGGTTGATCTTTATATTACTACATAAGCTCTCCTACGTTTATGTTATAAGCTCTTGATGCTTATTAGCTTCTTTGTATTTTCGGCTTATACATTTTTAAGCTTTGTTTTAAAAAGTTTTCTTATTTTATGTTCGGTTCATTAAGTCTCGGATATTAGTGTTTGTAAAAGTTAACGAATTTGTGCTTATTTACTTTTTTTTAGAAGTTTGAAAATGCTATTTGATTACTGGTTATTGGATTAAGCTTATTTTCTCTCTTGGACGCCTTATCCATCTTAGTAGGTTTTACTTGGTACGATCCCTGGCTACGATCGCTTTGAGTACGATCTGTTCTTCTTTCCCTGGTACGATGCACGCCCACGATCACCTGTTGCGATCTGGGGTGCGATCGGGTCTCTTGTCCTTGCTTCGATCGCATTGAGTGCGATCAGTTGTTACGATCCGGAACCACGATCGCGTTGCGATCTGTTAGTACGATCGTCCCCTCCCATCGTACTGGAGAGTACGATCCATCCCTTTTGGTATCATCGCATTGAGTGCGATTGGATTACTGTTCGAGTAAGATCCATTGTGTTATTTTGTGTACGATCGCGTTGCGATCTGAATTACCTCTTGAGTAAGATCGCATTACGATCAGACTCAGGTTTGAGTTTTGTTTTTGCTTAATTTTCAAATCTAGTTTTTTCCCGCTCTTTTACTTAGTTTATTTCAAACTTGTTTTTGAGTTTTTAAATTGTGAAGTTTTAATTTCCAAGGTTGCACGCTATTATTTGTAGTTTAATTTTAAGGCTTCTGATTTTTCTTAACGACAATTTTAATTACTTGCATTTAGTTTAAAATTTAGATACCAAAAACCAAACCCCCTATTTGTAACCAAGAACAATCATTCCACTTTGAGCTATGATCAATTTGAGAAGATTCCGAGAACAAATCTGAACCATACCAAATAGACTCTATCACTGAACTACCTTAGAACAATCTCGACTCGACACCACCATCAAGATAAAACATAACGAACATAAAATACCATGAGCTACGAATCGATCTCGAACCACTAACTTATTTTAGTTTAATAAGTGGGATGAAACTATTTATCCCTAATTCACTCTAAATCATTCACATAAACTAATTTTTAAGATTACATGAATGATTAACAATTATAATATCAAATTTGTAGGATAAGAAAATGCAAGTATATTTCAACAGTAAAATAAAAACGTGGGTTAAAAGATAACAAAACTGAAAATCACTTTTATTAATTCAAATCAACATTACATTATTTAAGAAATTGAAAATTACAAATCATAACTACAAAATAACATTATAACATTAAAAATAAAAAAGGGATGATTACATGACTATTTTGAGGGGGTATTTATAGGTGAACCGAGAGGGTGTAGGGTGGTTGATGAATCGAACCTCAGCCCTTAGATGATCTTCTCGTTCTTCTCTCTCATGTCAGTTTAGATCCACGGGCTGTGATTTGCCCTTGATCACATGGATCTCCAACATGGCAATATTTATGCTTCTTTGGTGCTGATTTGGCATGATATTACTGGCTCTTTGACTGTATTGCATTGAATCCACCAATCACAAAAGAGCTGTGACGCATCAAATAGCCACGTGGAGCCTTGTATTTGGAATCTGTGTGTAGACCACACTCTATCTTGCCCTGAATTATCTGAAAAATATGCGTGAAGGCCACTCGCTCATTTATTGAAGAAACCCCCAATTTTCTAGGGTTCTTCACTGGTGGTGTGTTCTTCGTTCTTCCCCTTTTCACGTCTTTCTTTCTTTTCTTTCTTTTTGTTTACTTTTGACTAAAACGTATTGACCAAAAAGTTATATACAACTTTTTCACCCATCGTCTAGACTTATCTCTTGTTGGGCTTGGATGGACCCAAGCTAATACACTTTCTTCGTCCCATTATTTTTGTTGTGATTGGGCTTTTGACCCAATGTTGATTACATAACATATTAATGGGCTTTCAGGCCCATTTACCAAATGTGGGACCCACTTGGCCCATTAAACTTTATAAACTTGAATCCTTGAATAAAAAACGACTTGTCTTCTGGTCTTTTGATAATATCTTCAATCTCGTGTCGGTTTTTGCCGGTTTTTGTGATCTATGTACCAACACATATGAAACAAGAAAAGATGCAAATACAATACCATATTCATATGTTTTATGCATTTTATGTCCATATTGTGATATAAATGATATGAGTAATCACACTCATATCAAATTCCCCCTCGCTAAGCAATTGCCGTGTCTTCACGCAATGATAAAATAAAGCAACTAACTACACTCTTTATTCAACTTTTGACACTTTATTTTACAAAGACATAATATATTGCTTTCATTATTGGAAAATAACTTTTAGGATCATAAAACTCGAATAGATCCATCGTCCTCAATTTTTCACTCTTTCCATGCTAAGTTTAAAAACAAGATCATTGTCAATAATAAGTTTCAATGTTAAGACCATATATACAAGTAATTTATGTTAAACTCAATCTCCTTTATTCCTAGTTGTATCTCTAGATTTTAAATTTTCTCATTCACCCAAAGGCTCATTTAACTTATTTATTAATTATTAGTCCGAAAATGAAGGCAAAAACGGTGTAAACCCAACACATAAAACCCAACCTCGATCTCAAAAACCGTTGTCACTAAAGAAAGCCCACATCAAGGATAACTTAACACGATTTTAGGAATAAATTCCCGGATCCGAAATTTGGCTAATAGGACTACTTAAAGCAACAATTATTCCTCCAAAATTCGATTTGACTTTATCTATGGAGTTAGCAACATTTACATCATACACCTTGAGACTCTTTAAGACGTAAACGTGCTCCTTATCTATGATCCACACCCCGAGGCTCCTTGGACATAAACAAGGGAATTGACATTCACCATCCACCCTAAGGCTCATGATGATGAAGCAATTTTTATTAAACACGTCAGCATGTCATACACCCTAAGGCTCTAATGACAAGGCTAGTGCTACATGACTCCCACCCGAAGGCTCATAGAGAACATGTTTTTATTTATTCTTCTTTATTTATGATATATATAGTAAGCCAAATTCCGCAATCCCATGATCAAAAAGTCCATGACGCTGACACCCTCAATGTGTTCTCACTTTAATTACAAGGGAAGAAAAAGAAGGAGTTAAGAATTAAGATATTGAACCCAAACCGCTAAAACTTCATTTATTAAGCAATTAAATATTCAAGCGTGAAAAATAAATACTAGGAGAAAGAATCAACACAAAAATACTTATACACGGTAGACTTAACCTTGAAACTTATGATCAACTCTATCATCTCTTGTTCTTTATATTGTAAAATCTCAAAGATGTGAGACTAATGGATACTTAGCCTTGCAAGTCTAAATTAAGACCATATTAAATCAAAGTTTGGGATTATCAAGTCATCTATAGGATCTTGCATCTTCTTAGACTTTTTCAAGTTTAGAATTTGAGTTTAATAGTTCCCTTGATAAATGACTTTCTAGGATCAATTATAGAACTTGCGAAAAGTTCTTGTTCTTAACCCGTAAGAGTTAAGACTTTCACATTTTAAAGTCCCCTATATAAAAGCCTACATTTGTGTCAAAAACACTTATTTTCATTATTATTAAACACAAAAATACACTAAAAATTTAAATTTTTTTATGAAAAATAAGAAAAACGATTATGTTTGAACACGACAAAAGCAAGTGCAAGCGATTATATCGATTGACTCCCCCATGCTAAAACCAAACATTGTCCTCAATGTTTCCTAACTCAAGAGTAACACCCACTTGCTAGAACATGAAGAGTCGAATGCAAAAGTCCTAACATGGTAAAAGTACGTAATAAACCGTTTATTAATTATGCTTTAAGATAAAACGTAAGTCGATAAAAATCAAAGGATAGTGAGTTCCCCATTAAACAGTCAAAGTATGGAAGCTCGAGTAGACCGGGCAAAAACCGAACACGAGAGTCTTTAATGATTAGGGTCATACCTAAGATTCACATTACAACAAAACACGAGCACGAGCTTGAAAAGATCAAGCCATTATTAGTGTTAGAATATAGAAAGAAGATAGAATGTATGGGAATCCCCCACAAGGCACCTCATTTTTGTTAATCGAGTCATGAGCTCAACTCGATCCCCACATTAATTTATCCTTAGGGAAAGTAGTGAAAACAGGCAAATTGGAATAAAATCCTTCATAAAGCACGATGCCAGAGTCAAAGATCACATCGTCGTTGTCGGATGACAAATGAAAGGATGAAACTCTAACATAAATCTCTAAAAGGAGATGGTAGTCAATGTCACACATCATGAAATGGAAATAGTATGCTCCACGAGATAAACTCGCACCAAGATGATAAAAAAATCTTTCAATTATTACATCGGTGAAAGGCTAAGATTTTCCTAAATCAATGATTCCGGTGTCGAATACCTCGTCCTCGAGAGAGAAAGGAATAGAGAACACGATGTCTTCCCCCCATGCTAATCCATAATCATGTAAAGCACATGGTAATGGTTGGGTAAAGGTCTCATCCATAGTGGTATTTACATGCATAACCTTGTTGACCTTGTCACTCTTTGGAATATGAACAAAAGGGTCATGATACTCAAAATGAGTCGCATGAAAAATCCGCACATTAAGATCAAAGTGAGTGGGAGGAAGATTTGGAGTAGAATTATCAAACGGATATTCCGTAAAGAAAATTTCTCCCTCCGGGTCAACATTATCATCATCATAAATCGGGTGATCAAACCAAGGGTTTTCAAAACCATCATTAGAAATGTTCTCAAGATATAGAGTGTCTTCCTTTGATTCATAAGATTTCTCCTCAAATTCCGAAGAAATGTCTATGGAAAGAAACTCATCAACCTCCTTAAAGAAGAGTTCATCATCACAAAGGTTGAGAGATGAAAGCGGTTCAATGGTTTGGTATAAATCCATTGGAGAGATATCAATGTTTATCACATTAATATCATCCTTCGGATTGGTGCTCTCAAAATTCTCTTTGAACAACGGATTATCGTTCCATGAAATTTCAAAAAGAGGATTCGAGTAAGTCACATAAGTGCCATCATTCTTTTAATCATAAGAAATATCCAACAAAGTATCGAGTGTGTCAGACTCGGATACAAGATCATCATTATTATTAGAGGGAAGTTCATCAGAGAACTCCTCGAGAATGGAAGGTAAATTATGAAGATTACGCTCGATCTCGGAAAAATTGTCACTGAGATCGAAAACGTCTTCACTTCCCGGTGGAAGTGGATCAATAAGAGCAACAAGTTCACCGATGAACTTATCTAACGAATAGTCACTAACCTCACTCGGTGTAGTTTAGGAATCAAAGGCTCTTCAATGGAAGAATGTGCCTTAGTATCATCTATTTGGTCCTTCGGAGAGAGTGAAAATGGGTCCATATTCAACGATTTTTCAATCAAAACAATATCTCCCTTCGGATCGAATTTCATTATTAAACTCACTAGCATCTAATGGTGTAATAAGGTAATCATCAATTTCCTTATCGATCTTTGAACGAACATTATCCTCAAATGGAGTGATTGGAGACGAGGTAATATTAACACACGTTTGAATGGAACAAACATCTCCCTCCGGAATTAACTTTTCACCTTCCCTAAATAAGGGGTCTAGGATTTCCCTTACACCCTTGTAAATGAGAAAATATTTTTTTGTGTTACTTTCAAAAGTTTCAACAAGTTTACACTTTTCACATTTTTAGAAACAAAATTTGGAAGTTTTTCCGCTTTGAAAACAACATTTTTATCCCCATAAAATAATTTTATCTCATCTTTCCTCATATCAACTAGAACTTGAGCCGTGGACAAAAATGGACGTCCCAAAATTAAAGGCACACAAGGGTTTGTCTCATAATCAACAATTGCAAAATCGACAAGGTACAAAAACTTCCCCACTTTAACAATGACATCTTCCGCTATACCAACCGGGTAAGCGGTGGTTCCATTAGCAAGCTCAATGATCATTCGAGTGGGAGTAAGTTAGAATAGGTCTAGAGTCTTCCACATGGATAAAGGCATTAAGTTGATGCTAGCTCCTAGATTGGCTAGAGCTTTGCATTCCTCAAGCCCTTGGAAAACACAAGGTATAAAAAATTGGCCCGGATCTCCATATTTCTCGGGATAGAAATCAAGGAAAACCGCATAATAAGTCACATCCAAAGTAGCCTTGGTAGCATCAGGAAAAGTCTCTTTAGGTGGAGGATTAAACTCGATCACATCTTGTGGTATAGGAACTGAAGTGATGGGAGTAATCGGAGGTGGTATATGAGAAACATTTTTTGAAATGTGATTCTCTTCCATTAAAATCTCCAGGTTCCTTTCCACCTTATAAGAAACATAAGGTGAGGTCGAGAAACAAAATTCCTATCCAAATTATTATCATTGTGAACGATGATGGACTTAATCTCTCCCTTCGGGTTTGGTATGGTGTTGCTAGGTAAGCCACCCGAAGAAGAAAAAGGTTTGCACATAATTGCTTCAAACATCGAAAGAATTTTATTCTCAAATTTAGCTTGATTTCCCTCAATACGGTTTTGGCTTTACTCTAATCTTTGTTGGTTAAGCTCAATCTTGTTATTTTGCCCTTTGATTGTATTTTGATAATCGTTTTTCAAAGTTGCCATTTGTCCTTGAAGATTATTTTTTAAAAGCTTTCAAATTTGCCTCATTAGTTTTGATGTAGCTTGACAAATCATTTTGATTATTGTTATGAAAACCTTGATTGTTTTGATTTCCATGAAATCCATTTCCTTGATTAAAATTCCCTTGGTTACCACGGTTAAAATTATTCCCATTGTTTCCATTGTTGTATCTATTTTGAACCGGTGGAGCAACATGGTTTTGACGAGGAGCTTGACCGTTAGGGCCATAAGTTCCCGTTGCCGCAAAAGCACTAGCTTGATCAAACCCCGTGGTTGAACAAGCATAATTCGGATGTGTTCCACCACATAACACGCAAAAATTCTCAACCGCATTAATCGACCCATGAGGATTCTTCCTACTCTCATTCAAAATCGTATCAATCTTAGGGTCCAATCTAGCAATCTCGGTATTAGATGACTTCACATTAGAAACAACCGGTGTGTTTCGTGAATATTGCACTCTAGACTTATTCTCAATGATACCCCACGCGTCTCTCGGAGTTTTTCTTAAAAGATTACCACCCGCGACGGCATTTAAAGAATCTTGTTCAACCATATTAAGTCCATTATATAAAGTATTTATTTGGTGTAACTATGTGAAACCGTGGTGTGGACATTGTGTCAACAAATCCTTAAACCTTTCCCAAGCATCTCCAAATGATTCATGCACTTTTTGTTCAAATCTAGTTATTTTGTTCATAAAGTGAGTTGTTTTAGATGGTGGAAAGAAGTAATTCATGAACTTAGACACTAGATCGTCCCATGTCAAAATCGAACCCGGTGGCTCCTTTTCATACCAACGCTTAGCGTTTCCCTCGAGCGAGTACGGAAAAAGCATGAGCTTAATTGCGTCATTCGGCACATCTCTAAACTTGAGAGTCGAGGTGATACGAAGAAAATTCCGAATGTGAGAATGCGGGTTATCCGTCTCATTTCCTCGAAATTGGTCGGCACGAATGAGTGATAAAAGACCCGTCTTAATCTCATAATGATCCGGCAAAATATCCGGCAACGATTGCTTCCCTGTACCCTTCGGTGGGTGCACGGAGCAATTCCTCCATTGTTCGGTTATCGGCCATATTAACAACAATAGGTGGAAGCTCGGGTTCCACTACTCGTTGTTGATGATTTCTATTTCTACGAGGAATGTTTTCAAGTCTATCGTGATTAATCAAAATTCGATTAGAACGTAATTGCATAAACCAAAGTGACGTGAATTTAGAGGGTTGAAGAAAAGAAAATAGATTAGAAGAATATTATTTTTGGTATTTTTATTTGGTATTGTTCAATCAAAGATTGATAAAAACAAGGAGTAAGGATAATTACTATGGAAGTAAACTACCCTCGGTCGACTTTGAAACGTAGGTGAAACCCTAAACGTCTCGAGGTTCAATAAGTAAACAACGACAAAAATAAGGTTTATTACTACTTGAGTTGGCAAACCAATAATCGGTCGTCCTTCTCAATACACGCACAAGCAAGCGGGAAAACAAGGTGCACAAAGCACTTAAAAACCTTTTTCCTTATACGACATTTTATAGCTCGTCGCCTTATACCCACTTATAGTTTGTATAAATCGAGTTCAAACTTTTTATTAGTATTTATCTATTTTTCCTTTATTCTTTTCTTTGGATTCGAATACAATAGCTAGGTGATGAAATCCCAACTAAGGTTTGCGTTTTCACGCTTTTGGAGGTAGGTGAATTTATTGTTCTACATAATACAATATATTAATAACAAAAAACATAAAAAATATATTTATTATATATATAGGAAAATAACAAAATTTTCCGAGGACGGAAAGGGTCTTCAAATCAACGATCAACAAATCGCCATGAAAGAATCGTACACAATTTCCCTGGCAGCGGCGCCAAAATTTTTGTTAGCCTCAAAATATTGAGTCAAACAAGAATGTTCGGTCATAAGTTTATATTGTAATATTTACTAGCTCATAACCCGTGTTCAACACGGGCAATATAAGAAAATTTGTGAAGTCACTTGCGGATGAATATTCAAAGAAGAGACACCACATAAAAATTTGAATAAAAACTCAAACTCAGTTAATAGGGTCCCTTAAACAATGTTGCCAAAATTATCAATAACATACTGGTGTAAAATCAAAAAAACACTTTCACAAATTAAGAAACATCTCATAAGTTTCCATTGAATGGATCCATTACAAAAGTAAATTCAAGTAGCATAAATATCTTAGTAGCATTATAAATTCTGAAGGACTTCCTTATAAACTACATTAGTGGTACTGCTCATAAGCTTACCATCATTGTCGCAAACTAATACCTTCAATCCTTTTTTACTTTTTACTCTAGACACGGCGACATACAATTGTCCATGAGTGAAAACAGGGCGTGATAAGAATAAACCTACACGCGCAAGAGATTGCCCTTGACTCTTGTTAATTGTCATTGCAAAGCATACGGCAATTGGAAACTGTCTTCTTACAACTTTGAATGGTATTCTCTTATCTGAAGGATTCATCTTTTGTCTTGTAATCAAAGTTGTATCACCAATATTACTGCCTGTAATAAACAAACATGTGTAATAAATTGTTATTAATTCTTTTTTTTAAATAATAGCAATAAGATTAGTAAGAACAGAGTATATATCACCAACTAAAGACAACTGAAAAATATGGTGTAAAAAAGTTATATAAGAATATCAATACCTGTTATTATCTTAGCTTCAATAACATGTTTATCAAGTCTCACTACCTGCAACCTAGTTCCGTTGCATAAGCCATTAGATTGATCAATATTCCGAAGTAACATAATAATAACGCCAACTTTCAAAATAAGCTTGTGGTTTGGAAGACCAGAAAACTTTAGACTATTTAGAAAGTCAGGGGAAAAGACAGCTGCATTTGTGTCTGTTCCCTGATCTGATTCACATATGCTATCTGAACTTAGATAAGCAGTTTCATCTCCTGGTATCATAGACAACACCCGGTCATTTATCACATCCACTACCTCATGTGTTGGTGCCAAAATAGCCTTATCTTGAAAGTATGTATGATCAGATAACTTTTGGACGACATTAGGATATACAAATGATATAATAGAACCTACTGGATCAGTTGATTCCTTAATCAAAATGTCATTTGGGATTCAACAACGCTTTCACCATCATTGGGTTCACCAATCGTACCGTTGCCAATCTTCAAAATCCATTCTCCAAATTCTTTTATTTCATCTAAATCAGAATTCGAGGATCCGACTTGTAGTCTCATATTAACTGTTAATTTAAGTACTCGACAATGATCCCACAGGTAAGAAGAATTTAAAGACGCGTTTACTATGTCATGTCTACTTCCTTTTGGAATAACAGGAAGAATCTGTCTAAAATCACCACCAAAGACTACCACCTTTCCACCAAATAGTTTTTCTTCATTAGAAGGATCGCTTGAACGAAGAATATCTCTCAAAGTTCGGTCAAGAGCCTCAAAACAGTGCTTGTGTATCATTGGTGCCTCGTCCCAAATGATCAATTTGGCCTTTCTTATTAAAGCTGCCAAATCACTGTTTGGCTTAACGGAGCAAAATGATTCCTCATGAATGTTTATAGGAATAGCAAACCGGGAGTGGGCCGTTCTACCACCACTTAGTAAAAGGGCTGCAATGCCACTTGATGTGACATTTAACACTATCTCTCCTTTTGAGCGCAACGCGGCTGATAAAGTCTTCCAAATAAACGTTTTACCAGTTCCACCATATCCATATAGAAAAAACATGCCTCCATCACCCATTTCAACAGCACACATGACGCTTTCGTACACTGTCATTTGTTCATCAGTCAAAGACTTGAGAAGTTTTTCATGTTCCACTTCTAACAAATCCTTGTCATACGCAAGCGCATCATGAATTAATCTATTTGTGGAAGATAAAATGTATTCATTATCAGGATAAGGCATGCCATCCATATTTCTAAGGGTGCTCCCATTTCTACGTAGTAATTGCTCAATCTCAAACAAAGCGAGATTTTTTACAACTTCTGGTTCAAGCTGCAATGCTGCATATGCAAAAAAATATCAAAGTAAGTCACATTTAAATATGCATTAAAGATAAATTAGTAAAATTGATATCAAAAGAAAATATAGGTATATTAGGTATGCATGAAAGTAATAGCTAACCTGGTTTATTAAGAACGATACGTTGCTTGTAAAGTACATCATCAGAGAGGTATTTCCATGTCATTGTCCAAACAAAATCAGGTTTCGACAATGTATTTGACAATAACATCCTAACAAAACACGAACGTAAAGAAGCAGCGGTAGCCCATATACTCGCTTCTTCAATGGCTTCCACGTACTCCCTGTCATCATCCAAAAGTCCAAGCGCATAACAAGCTTCTTTGTAAGAAGGATACAAAATACCGTTAACGGTACGAATATCTTCATGTGAAGTCGGCCCTCTTACTTTGTTTAGCAAAACCCTCAAGTAATAACAATCTCCTGTAGAAATAGGAACATAATGAATTCTTCCTATGCACATTCGCTGTTTTCGTGGAGTCCATTGTCGGCTACTAATATTCCATACATAACTCATTGGAAACTCAACGTAAGTCAATGTACGTGCATGAGCGTCCACCTTGTTACATTCCATCCAAGCCATGAACATGGACGAACCAACTGTTGGCTTATTTAGAACATCACAAAGAGCATCATCTTCTTCATAAACAATGTTCTGCTCACCAGGAAGATGAAATGCTAATCTCTGTACAGATAAATACCTATAATGTATATCATAGCTAAATATTCTCCATGTTGCTTCGTATGCTGATATATATCTGCAATTATAGTACTCTTTTATTTCATCTACACCCGCTTCACTACCATGAACACTATCATCTTTATCTCCTTCATAAACAGCAGCAGTAACTCTATCAGGCCCTTTATTGATATGTTTAAATAAATATTTTATTGCACCTGATTGATTACACCACTCAACATTAATATGAGCTTGATATCGTTTAAGAAGAAGACTGTTGTAAGGAACAACGTATCTATTGTCCAACGCAACTCCACCTTTCTCAACTATGTAACCATTGTCACGTCTTCTATAGATTCGATAACCATCTTCATCCAGAGAAGTATGATTGGAAAAATCTTTTGGATATCTTTTTGAACACTTGCCATCTCTCATACATGGACAAGTAGGATTATTAACACCACACGGACCATGAATCATGAAATCAGACACAAGTTGAAAAAGTTGCGGGTCCTTTTCTTTGTCTGGAAGACTCTTTTATAATATTTTTTTTAAATAAATGAAATCAGACAAAATGAATAAAGATTGGATTTGAAACCACACGGACCATGAATCATAGTGAAACTTCCAATAAAGATTGGATTTGAAAGCTACATGGGTATGGAAGGGTGATGCTACAAGATGAAGGAGACATATGTCAGGTGAGATTGATGGAGCATGGTGTGGTTGGAAAAAGCATGAATTTCATAGTGAAACTTCCAATACAAAAAATAATATTGTACTACGGTTCTATGTTATACATTCTACATGCTTTAATACAGTTTAAACTTTAGACTGTTAAATATATACGAAGTTTTTTTAAAGATGAATGGACTGTGTGTTACAAGTAAATTTTTTGTTTTGTGACTTAAAGACTAACTTAATATACATTTTCTTCCATAATTATAATTGTAGATGATAACAGCGCCTCATCAAGATGGATTATTAATGATTTGAAGCTAAAATGGATGAGTGATAACACGTTTATATCTCCACATTCAACAACATTACCCATAACGTCTGCAGAAAAATATATGATAAGTAAGTAAAACGTAAAGTCACTCACAGTTTATAACAAAAATAAGGAGTCTGAAATTCTCACCAACACTAAAGTCGAAACCAGCCTCGTTGTTAAGAATGTCATCAAAGGATGCAAAACAGAATCCAAACACAGGTCCTTGAAAATCTAGTGACTTCTTCACAATGGTGTTGCGATAGAAGTTCA
Organism: Glebionis coronaria; assembly: GCA_025667525.1. Taxonomy (NCBI): domain Eukaryota; kingdom Viridiplantae; phylum Streptophyta; class Magnoliopsida; order Asterales; family Asteraceae; genus Glebionis; species Glebionis coronaria. Next base: position 202,868,328 of record CM046880.1, read on the forward strand.
ACTTGTATTGATGTTTGATTACTGGGTACTTACCATTGTTTTCCGCAATACCAAACTTACTTAGAATGATGATACTACCTTCTTGAAGTAGCACCTCAAAATTAGGGATCAACATCTTCTTTATAGTAGCCTGGATTTTTTCACCCTGATAAAAGAACTCGTTTTAGTAGCCATACAATAGATTCGATTCAACAAATTTACACTCCAAGTAGGTATAACATATAACACATAGGAGAATTAATGAAAACAAATACCAAAATAAATGATGAAAAAGAATACCAAAAAAATGATGAAAACAAATACCTTTTCATCCATTAAGATCATATCAAGCTGAAAAGGTTGCTTCCAAAGCCGGAGAATTCTCACCTTAAGCTTCCATGAATCCTTAGAGGTATTAATCTGGTCAATGAAATTCACTCCAATGTTGTCCATGGCTTGCAGAGTAAATGTAAGGAAAATACTGAGTATGATAGAAGTTTGAATCACCTCAAATTAATTTGTGATATCTTTTTGACTTATATAAAAGGATTACTTGAAAACAAAATCAAGATTAGACATCTTGCTATTTCCCATGTTACTGTTGCCTAAAGAGATAAAAGTGATAAGATGTTTCAGATTATGAGATGTAATTTTTTAAGTAAAGTGAAAAAGATGTTACATTGTTTGACTTTGGAATAGGAACAAAAGTAAAAAGTGAGCACTGTTTATATTTACTTAATTTCCCCATGCCATACCCATTTCCATCTACCTAGTCCTAATCTATGTTTTCATTGTGTGTAATTAAATCACATACACACTTTTCATGTTCACTTGTGACTTCATTGTTCACTTGTGACTTCAATCTTTTGTTTACTTAATTTCCCTATGACCTTGGAAATCTGCTTATATTCCTAGTATATTTATTCATTTGTGACTTCATTATTTTGTTTAGTCAAAGACTTATTTCACAAGTACCTAATGATCTATTCAAATCACATTTCTATTTAGAAGAAGTCACTTGCAAAGATAAACTTTCAAAATACCTGTTTTTTAAAATATATGCACATTTAAATTTCAAAAAGTTTTACCCGATAAAGAACAGGTTTGGCAGTGAGAAATCGGCTTTGAATAAAAAACCATATAAATACAGAAATCGGCATTGAATAAGATTACCTTGTCACATATACAGAAATCGGCTTTGAATAAGAAACCAGAAAGCTTTAAGCTCCATTTTGGTCAGGTTTCATGTTCTCAACATATTCATCCAAGCTGATCATCTCTTGTTGACTCTGTGAAGAGAAAAACCGTAGCAAAGGAGCAAGACGCTTGTGGTTTTCACGGTCTTCAATGCAACCTAATTTTATATGCTTCCCAAAGTTCTCCCAGAACTTTTCATAGTCCTAAAGCAAAGAAATTGCAAACAAATGTATGTGAATCAGCACAAAAGGATTATCATTTTTAGTACTTAACTAATTAAAAGGCAAATAAGGGTGTTTACCTCTCAGTTCTCACTCATGGATATGCCAAGGATCATGTCAAATGCCTTCCTTACCAACCGTTTCCTCATTATCTGCACCTTTTGGATAAGAAAAAGGAAGTCAATATTCACGTTGTCATTCAATTTATAAGAATCAAGAAAAAAATCGTGAAATTTACTTACAACGCGACTTTCTTGGAGAATTTCACGTGATACATTCAATGGGAGGTCATTAGAATCAACCACACCTTTAACAAAGCTCAAGTATCGTGGAAACTGCACCAATACAAAAAGAAATATAGGTAGCAATCAACTGAAAACTCCGTTGTCTAAACATAGCGTATAAAGTGATTGTTCTTACCAACTCTCCATCAAATTCGTCTGAAATGAAGACACGTTTGACATAAAGCCTGATATTCTTAGTTTTTGGGGTAACAATATCTCCTTTCCCCATGGGAGTGACTGCAGGCACATAGAGAATTGATCTGAACTCAACCTCACCCTGCAAATAGAAGTAAATGTCAGAATACTATTCACACTTGGACATCCAAATTATATTAGAGACGTATATATCGGTGGTCATTATCACAATGCAGTGAGAAGTCGCCCGTTTGTCTGAGGCATACACTCGGTTCTTATTTACATGACACGGTTATAAGGCCAGAAAAAAATATTTGAGAGCAGATCTAGGACCACAAATTTATAAAACATCGCTTGAAACTAAACTAGACATGGAATGTTTAAAAGATTAACATGTAAATATGTGGAATAATAAAACCAATTACAGTAATCAATATAAAAACATATAGGACGAACCTTGAATCGTACTGACACATATTTGAAAAATGAAGGTGAAGAAGTCACATGTTTTCATTGTTTTACTTATTGTAAACAAATAAAGCAAACACCCCCTTAATCATTAATCAGTTGCTGATAGTAATATCATAAACCATAAACTTGCAAACAATCAACTTAATAACTTCATATCCTTTAAACCAACACAGTACCATGTACCATCCTCATAACAAAAGAACAAAAGAATTCCAATGCAAAGTGGAAAAGCAGTAAGCTTGGCCAAAACCTTTGTGATGATAAGTTTATGACTTACTCACTTCTTTTTTGACTTTCAAAACGCATATCTTCTCATTAAAACTGAGACGTTGTCAACGTCATCTAGTTAAAAAAGACAGATCGATCTCATTCATTTATTAAACGTAATCGTTTAAAAATGGTGTCGTGTTATCACTCCAAAACTTTGCGCCAAGGTTCGAGAAACAAATAACTGATAAACTAAAGACATACCCGACACATCACAGCTGCATGATAGACAGTTTTCAATAACCAAAAAGGTGGGTTAATAAGATAATCTACCGAAAGGATAGTTTGGTGTAGGTACCTGTTATACACAACAAAGTCCCACCCAACGACATCCATCCTCCCTTTTAAGTTTTCTTTAGGAGCTCTGATCCTTTATTCCTGCACCAAATGGGTAATTAGATTTATATCGGGAAAAATTAAATAAATCTTCAAGTAAAGACAGAGGCCCGATAATCACCACTAAAGAAGTTTTGGCTTTATGACGATTTTATTTGACTTTTTAATTAAATAAAACATGAATATCAAAGTCACCAAACAAAGGGAATGTAAAGAAAAGTTAAAGTACTGTCATTTGAAAATGGAAATGTCAAAGTACATCAGAAGCAATTTTCTTTGATGACATCCCTTACTCGATGTTACAAAGATAGGCTAAAAGCTATTAATCTGAAAGAGAACACCAATACCATTCTTAAATTGTGTAACCATGTACATGTACAGCTTAAGAGCCTAATATAAACTTATTTTACCTGCGCCGATTATATTATGTTTCGCAGACATCATTATTAGCAAGAACTTTTCTTAGTTTTCATAAAAGGTTAATAGTGAAGTATAGGGCAACTTCAGTACACATCTTCACAAAACTATTTCCAGAAGTACAGCAAACTATCATTACAAAAATGTGAAAAAACAAATGAATAGAGTAGTATTGAGAAAGTACTTACAATTATGTTGTATCGTGGATGTTTTCTGTGACATTTTATCGAGCACCTGGTGTGTACACAACAAACTCGGATCCAATATGTGACAAATCTAACATTTTCAGGTAGTTAAATATTTTCTCGTATAATATTTTGAAACTTACTTTTATGTTGGTTGACGAACTCACAATTTACGGATTTAAATTTGGGCTTACGTGCATAATTTGGCGTCTTTTACGACTAAACCGGAAACCTTAGGATTACGTATTTATGTTTTTGAACTCCGTTTTTGATGAGACAATTTTTATTGGATTCGTTTTGTGACGTTGATTCATAATTTATAAAAACGTTTTTCGTAAAACGACCCGAGGGCACGCAAATCGAGAAAACTAGAATCGAGAAATACCCGTAAACTAGTGAGATGGGACAAAACACATTGTCCCACCCCACTAGCTTGGTTGGGACGGCAACATGACACCACACCATCAAGGTGGCATCATGTTAGCTAACTTACACCAAGTGTAAGCTAGCTTACACCTTAAGCCTTTACCATTCCACTAACACACAAAACTAGCAACTTGTTTTTCACTTCCACCATTTCTCACATGCAATCAACACCAAAACTCTCTCAACTCCATCTCTTTTCCGTCCTAAATAAACCAACAAACACCCCATTTGATCTCTTCTAGCCATGAAACACATGTTTACTAGCTCTATTAAGGAGTATTCTTGAAGCCTTGCTCATTTGATGGCCATATTAACATCTTTGGAGGTGATTTGCTTGTGTCCTAGGGCTGATTTTCCAACCTATGTTCTTGATATTTGACGGTCTTGGAGATACTTGTTGTGTTCATCAAGTTCTTGCCTTCCTAAAACAAGAAATCCACTTGGATTGGTAAAGAAGATCATCCTCTACATTTTTCTCTTATTATTTTGTAAAGAACAAATGTATTTTCTTTCATTTTGTATATGTATATGATGTATATATGATGATAAAAATGTTGTGTGGGGATCAAGTGTTGATAAACATGCTTAAAAATGATGATAACCATAAGATATGAAGCTAAAATCATGTCTAATTAGTTGGCTGTATAAGAACAGTAGATAACTAAATGAAGAACTGATAAAAATGCATGGTTTGATCTATTTACAGTAAAGTAGATGATGTTATACACATGTAAGAGTTGGCCATGCAATGGAATCAAAATAATGAGTGAGATATGATCAAAACAAGTTAGGTGGTACAATCTGAATAAGCAGTTTTGTAAGGACTTTTAAGACAACTTAGACTCAAAATAGGCAGTAGCTATAACTAAGTTATATTTAGCACATATTATGAAGAAGTTGTCATCCAAAAATGAGCTTCTAAGTCATTGTAGAACTCTAGATATGATAAAAATGGTGAATGTGAAGTTAAAAATCAGATTTTGGAAATAATGTTTATTATTATTATATAAGCACTCACTTTATAATTTATAAAATGTAAAGTATAAACCCACTAACTTATAAAACTTATTTATATAAATGTATAAAAGGTTAATTAAATGGGTAAATTATATAAATGGTGGTAAAAGTAATATTTATAAGTAATAAAAACTATAAACTTGATTTTTACAACTTTTTCGGCTATCGCCGTAAAATTAACGTTTTTCGCCAAATAAAACTTAGACGACCAAACCCGTCTAATGTAAAGTTTATAAAAGTCATATACCGATGTATAGGTAACAAATACAAGTAATAACCGATAAAACCCGAACTATAAGAATTACGGACATTTACGAGCTAACTAAACCTATTAGACTAATAATTGGACTTAATAAGATAAATACTTGTAAAAAGAATTATTTGGGCTTAACCCAATAGGACCCAACATGAAAAGTATATATACTGATCATATAAGTATATAATGGGTAAAAACAAGTAAAAGAACTTATAAAAGACTTAATGAACTTAAAATAGGTAAAATCGGTAAAACTAGTGAACTAGTAAGACGATACTAAAACGTAAACACTAAAATGAGTAAATGAGGATTTATAAACCCACTTGATCATCATCATATGTACAATAATCATATATATGTATATTGTTATTTTGATAAAAGTCATTGGACCGAGTCTAAGACCGATTATTATTTATATAGGTTTCTGTGACCGAAGCACGCCCGTAGCCGATAATCCGCCTTTCATTAACAACGTGAGTTCATAGCCTCGAACTCTTTTAAATGTTTTATAAAATGATTTGTAAACCCGCGAGGGAGATAACATGCTAGATTTTTATAAAAATAGAACACAAGTAGTCCCGATTGTATGCTTAATGAGATGGACCCGAATGATGCTATGACCCTATATTCGAGACTAAAAGGATTATTAGTAGTTAGGTTATGTCACTTAAAGTCCCATTAGCATGAATTGTGAACTACCGGGATTTGGTAGACGCTTATGCATTTGATAGTACTATTTGGGGACGATCACCCCAGTTCGCGCCTTGACGGTTGATCCCCGTCGTACCACATTGATTGGTAAGCGAATTTATGTATGAGAAGATTCCATTGCGTGATTTTTGTGACGACACGCTAACTTAGATGGGCAAATTGTTTGTCGGGTTCGTGGCCCGCTGTTTTCACAGTAAGGTAACAATGTCATGCGGCTAATAATAATCCTAAAACGTATGTAATCCAAATAATAATGTATCCTATACATGATAACGACGCTATTAACGATGAATATATTACCTATCATGGTAATATACAGATTACGGTCTCATGGCCGGTTTAAGATGTATGCTTGATGTATATATTGCCTGACTAGCAATATGAGGACTTACTTCTGATATTATGCTTGTGTTCTGATTTTAAATGATTGTTTTATATAACGGTTTTTATTAAACTCTATGAATTCACTCGGCATTCGCTGATATGATTTTTGCATGTTTTTATCTCAGGTGCTTGAAGGTAATCCGGATGGAGATCGACTCTGATGGCCCACATAATATTAAAAATGTTCATTCGATCTATGTTTTGTAAACTATATGACCTGTATAATTTGGGACCTGTTGTACACTTTTAAACCTTTTTATCGAATGAATGTTTGTTAAACCTTGTACAACCATTTTTATGTGTTGTCTATGATTGGAGTTATTGTGCTATCCCGTAACACTCTGAAAGACCGTTCCGCTGTACCGATACGAAAAATGAGAGTGTTACAGTTTGGTACCAGAGCTCTCGTTGTAGAGAACAAAAGATTTTAAAAACCAAGGTTTTGAACAAAACTTTTCAAAATCTTTTGACAATGAACATTTAAGAAAATATTTGAAAAATCTTTTGACTATAACGGTGCCAGAGATCTCCGACGTTACCAACAAGCCCTATTGAGAAGATATATATTTTGATATATATAATATAATTTATATATATGTATATATCGTGATTTCATTATGTAATTGTTTAACTAGTATGTTATCCTAATACGAGATATATATAAATGCAGATTGTCATGGCTGACCCTAATATTCCTGTAGAAAACCATGCTATTCCCGAACCTAATATAGAAGATGATCCTTATTTAGACTTAGTAGATTTTTATATTGATGACGAGGAGGAACCATTTGAGGATCCCGAGCCCGAGTTAGGACTAGGAGATCAGATTGCCCCTCAGGTTGACTTAGTAGAGAATGTGGATATTGAGAATGTGGGTAATGAGAATGTGGAGATTGAGAATGCTGATATTGAGAATGAGAATGAGATTGGGTTAGATGAGTTAGATGATGAGATAGACGACGAGGATGTCGAGGAGGACGTAGGTATAGATGTTGAGATTGATGACAATGAGGAAGCTGAGCTTATTTATCCGTATGATGTTCCAGAGGGCGAGCCTTTGCCCCCACCAGTTTGTTTGTCTGATTCTGAGGATGAGTTACCTAGGGATGAAATGTCTGAATCGTCTAAATCTGATTCTGAATCAGAGGAGGATGAGGATGACGATGCACCTGACGGTACTGATGGTATTGCTACTCATAGACGTGAGATAGGAGAGTCGTCTAGTACTCGAGAGGCTACTCATATTGATGATCTTGCACTATGGGCCTTGAGACGTGATCTAGATGCTTCCCGTGTTAAGAGTTGTGTGACAGAGGTTGGATTAGGTGTTGTTCAGACTCAGGTTGCTTATTTGGAGTCGAAGCCTAAGGTTGGCGAGAAAGAGCGGGAATTGCTTAGTTTGGATTTGAGTGAGGTAGAACGTGGTTTGAATGAGGCTTTTAGGAGGTTATCGGTGTTTGGAAGTGGTGAGTATGCTGCTATGAAGAGAAAGGTGAATACTATCGAGATTCAGTTGAGTGTGGCTCGTGTGATGCGTGAGAAAGCCGAAAAGGAGTTGAATATATCTGTGGGATGGAACAGTAGATTTTATGCTGACATGGTTGAAAGAGGATTAATCCGTAAGCGCCCAGCTGAAGATGTGTCTAGTGATCGTCCGACGAAGATTCAGAAGACGATGGATGATAGACCATCTAGCGGTTCTTAGTAGACCAGTCTGTATTTAGTAGTGACCTTTATATCTTTTGTGCTTGTAGCTTTGACTGAACTGACTTATTAGTAATAGACTTGGCACGAATTTTGAGTGTATCTAGTGCTAGAACTTTGATATGGGATGTACTAAGACAATACTTTTGTTTCAAATCGTATGAAATATGTATCTTGTCTTGAATTCCATAATTGTGCCTTATTTGTATCTTGGTTATGAATTCAATCCATATTATATAAATCCTTTGTTGGATGAATGCTTAATACTTTGAAATTATGGAATTATAGAACTATGCCGCCCAAGAAGGCTGTGACTGAGGATGATGTACGTAGGATTATTACGGAGAAAGTTACCGCATCTATGACTGAATTTATGGCAAATGCTAGAAATGGAGCTGGCGGTAGTGGAGCTGGCGGTAGTGGAGCTGGCGGTAATGGAGCTGGCGGTAGTGGAATTGGCGGTACTAATGTGAATGTGAATGCTAATAATGTGAATGCTAATAATGTGAATGCTAATGCTGGAGGAAATATAGGAGGACTTGGAACGAATGCACCTGAAGTTGGTGGCTGTACTTATGTGACGTTCATGAAGTGTGAACCTCTACCTTTTAATGGAACAGAAGGTGCTGTAGGACTAAGCCAGTGGATTGAGAAGATTGAATCGGTGTTTAGGATTAGTAAGTGTAAGGAGGAAGATAAGGTGACTTTTGCTATGGCTACTCTTAAAGGTCGTGCGTTGACTTGGTGGAACGGGAGAATTGCTTTCATGGGTCTTGATGCTGCTAATGCTACTCCTTGGGCTGAAATCAAGAAGTGGATGACTTTGGAGTTTTGTCCTCGTAGTGTGATCATTAGGTTAGAACAAGAGTTGATTCATTTGAGAATGAAAGGTGTGGACATTGATAGTTACACGAATCGATTCCATGAGTTGGCCTTGCTATGTCCTCGATTGGTTGAACCCGAAGAGATCCGAATTGAGCAATATGTGAAAGGGTTGCCCAGGAATATCCGGGGGGGACGTGACATCATCGAAACCACTTACCATTGATGATGCTGTTCGAATGGCTTACCAACTCATTGGACAGATAATTCAGGATAAGGAAGATGAAGCCCGTGTAGGTGAGAAAAGAAAGGGAGACGGTGAACGTGTAGATAGAGGTGATCATAGGAAGAATTTCAATCGCCGTCAGAACCAGAGAAAGGGGAATGCAAATGCTATTACCAACAATGCACCGCGCAACGATGATAGATGTCCTAAGTGTGGCAACAAGAGGCATCCTGGCGACTACTGGAAGTGCCGAAATTGCGGAAAGCTTGGACACAAGGTTGAAGGGTGTAAGAAGGGAACCATTTGCTTCAACTGTAATGAAGAAGGTCATAGGAAATCGGAATGCCCCAAGTTGAAAGCGATTGTACCTGGAAGAAACCCCCAGGGTGGTATCTACCAACTTGGAACAACTGAGGTGAAGAAAGAGGATCCGAATGTCGTTACCGGTATGTTTTTACTCAACAATCATTATGCTGTTGCTTTATTCGATTCGGGTGCCGATAGGAGCTTTGTATCCACTAAATTTAGTGCCCTTATTGACATTGAACCTGTTGAGATAAGTACCAGTTACGTGGTGGAATTGGCTGATGGTAAATTAGTGAAAACTAATAAGCTACTAGAAGGATGCTCTCTAAATCTCTTGAACCATTCCTTTCCGATTGATTTGATGTTGATAGAATTAGGTAGGTTTGATATTATTATTGGTATGGATTGGTTGTCGCTGAATAATGGTACTATTTTATGCGGAGAGAAGAAAGTTAAGATTCCTCTTAGGAATAGGACGTTAGTAATTGATGGTAGTCGAGGTGAATCCCGTTTGAAAATCGTTTCATGTATTAAAGTCCAAAAGTACATCAGGAACGGTTGTGAGTTATTCTTAGCTCAAGTGACCGGGAATGAGTCTAGGGAGAAACGATTGGAAGATGTACCTATTATTTGTGAATTTCCTGAGGTATTTCCTAAAGATTTACCAGGACTTCCACCGATAAGGCAAGTAGAGTTTCGAATCGATTTAATTCCTGGTGCTGCACCGGTGGCACGTGCGCCTTACCGATTAGCCCCTTCTGAATTAAAGGAGTTATCTGAGCAACTTAAGGAGTTGTCTGATAAAGGTTTTATTCGACCGAGCTCGTCGCCTTGGGGAGCTCCAGTCTTGTTCGTTAAGAAGAAGGATGGATCTTTTCGTATGTGCATTGATTATAGGGAACTGAATAAGTTGACAATTAAAAATCGATATCCTTTACCTAAGATTGATGATTTGTTTGATCAACTGCAAGGATCTAGTGTGTATTCTAAGATAGATTCGCGGTCAGGATATCACCAACTTCGCGTCCGTGAAGAAGATATTCCTATAACTGCATTTAGAACTCGTTATGGACACTATGAATTTCAAGTAACGCCATTTGGGTTAACTAACGCACCTGCGGTTTTCATGGATTTAATGAATCGAGTGTGCAAGCCCTACTTGGATAAATTTGTGATTGTGTTTATTGACGATATTCTAATCTATTCTAAGAATGAAGATGAACATAGAGAACATTTGAGGATTGTTTTGAATTTGTTGAAGGATGAAAGGTTGTATGCTAAGTTTTCGAAATGTGATTTCTGGTTAGATTCTGTGTAATTTCTTGGTCATGTGATTAATAGAGATGGAATTCATGTTGATCCTGCAAAGGTTGAAGCTATTAAGAATTGGTCTGCACCGACAACGCCAACGAAAGTGCGACAGTTCTTAGGATTGGCTGGCTATTATAGGCGATTCATTAAAGAATTTTCTTTGATAGCTAAACCCTTGACTAAGCTTACTCAGAAGAATAAACCTTTCGTTTGGGGAAGTGATGAAGATGGAGCATTTCAGACATTGAAGCAAAAATTATGTAGTGCGCCAATCTTATCATTACCCGACGGGAGTGAAGATTTTGTAGTGTATTGTGATGCATCTCTTAGAGGTTATGGAGCTGTTTTGATGCAGAGAGAGAAAGTGATAGCTTATGCTTCTAGGCAATTAAGGAAGAATGAGGAGAATTATACTACTCATGATCTTGAGTTAGGAGCTGTAGTCTTTGCTCTTAGGTTGTAGAGACATTATCTGTATGGCACCAAGTGTACGGTATTCACCGATCACAAAAGCCTACAGTATATTCTCGACCAGAAGGAATTGAACATGAGGCAACGAAGATGGATAGAGTTGTTAAGTGATTATGATTGTGATATAAAATATCACCCAGGAAAAGCCAATGTTGTTGCCAATGCATTAAGTAGGAAAGATAGAGAGCCTATCAGGGTGCGTTCTCTAGTCTTGACAGTGCACAATAATTTGCCTAAGCAAATTAGAAATGCACAGATAGAAGCTTGTAAGAAGGAGAATTTTGTTAATGAAGGGTTCCGAGGAGAAGGAGATCCTTTAGAGGTTAGAGCTGGTGGAGTGAAATGCTTAAGAGGTCGTATGTGGATACCTAAGTTTGGAGGCTTAAGAGATTTTATTATGTTAGAATCCCATAAATCTAAGTATTCCATTCATCCGGGATCTGATAAGATGTACCATGATTTGAAGAAGTTGTATTGGTGGCCGAATATGAAAGCTGACATAGCTATGTATGTTCTTCAATGCTTGACTTGTGCTAGAGTTAAAGCCGAACATCAAAAGCCATCAGGACTACTTCAACAACCAAAGATTCCTGAATGGAAGTGGGAGCGAATTACGATGGACTTTATCACCAAGCTTCCAAGAACATCATCTGGAAACAATTCGATTTGGGTTATTGTCGATAGACTGACCAAATCAGCACACTTCATTCCGGTTAAGGAGCAGTTCTCACTGGAGAAGCTGACTCGAATATACCTTGATAATGTTGTATGCAAGCATGGAGTGCCTGTATCGATCATTTCAGATCGAGATCCTAGATTCGCATCGAATTTTTGGAAATCTCTCCAAAGATCTTTGGGAACGAATCTCGACATGAGCACTGCTTATCACCCCCAAACTGATGGGCAGAGTGAAAGGACGATACAAACACTGGAAGATATGTTGAGAGCTTGTGTGTTAGACTTTGGTAAGAATTGGGATAAACATTTGTCGTTAGCAGAGTTCTCGTATAACAATAGTTACCATTCTAGTATTAAGGCTGCACCGTTTGAAGCTTTGTATGGTAGGAAGTGTAGATCTCCTGTATGTTGGAGTGAAGTTGTGGATACCCAGCTCACGGGACCGGAATTGATCCGGGAGACTACGGAGATGATAGTTCAGATTAAGAATAGGTTGTTGACTGCCCGTAGTAGACAGAAAAGTTACGCGGATGTGCGGCGGAAGCCAATAGAGTTTGAAGTGGGTGACCGAGTAATGTTGAAAGTATCGCCATGGAAAGGCGTTATCAGATTTGGAAAGCGAGGAAAATTGAATCCCCGTTATATTGGACCCTTTAAGATTTTATCTAGAGTAGGTCCGGTGGCTTACAAACTAGAGTTACCCCCAGAACTTCATGGTGTTCACAACACATTCCATGTATCTAATCTGAAGAAATATCTAGCAGTGAGTGATGAGAAAATTCCGTTAGGTAAGGTTCGAATAGATGGGAAGTTGCATTTTATCGAAGAGCCCGTAGAAGTTATGGACTGTGAGGTAAAGCAACTGAAACAAAGTCGGATACCTATTGTTAAGATCCGATGGAATTCAAAGCATGGACCGGAGTATACTTGGGAACGAGAGGATGAAATGTGGAAGAAATATCCGCACCTCTTCGATTTCAATAAGAAACGGACATCCAAATGAAATGGATCACGAGGACGTTGATCCCTTTTAGGAGGAAAAGCTGTGAGAAATCTAACATTTTCAGGTAGTTAAATATTTTCTCGTATAATATTTTGAAACTTATTTTTATGTTGGTTGACGAACTCACAATTTACGGATTTAAATTTGGGCTTACGTGCATAATTTGGCGTCTTTTACGACTAAACCGGAAACCTTAGGATTACGTATTTACATTTTTGAACTCCGTTTTTGATGAGACAATTTTTATTGGATTCGTTTTGTGACGTTGATTCATAATTTATAAAAACGTTTTTCGTAAAACGACCCGAGGGCACGCAAATCGAGAAAACTAGAATCGAGAAATACCCGTAAACTAGTGAGATGGGACAAAACACATTGTCCCACCCTACTAGCTTGGTTGGGACGGCAACTTGACACCACAACATCAAGGTGGCATCATGTTAGCTAACTTACACCAAGTGTAAGCTAGCTTACACCTTAAGCCTTTACCATTCCACTAACACACAAAACTAGCAACTTGTTTTTCACTTCCACCATTTCTCACATGCAATCAACACCAAAACTCTCTCAACTCCATCTCTTTTCCGTCCTAAATAAACCAACAAACACCCCATTTGATCTCTTCTAGCCATGAAACACATGTTTACTAGCTCTATTAAGGAGTATTCTTGAAGCCTTGCTCATTTGGTGGCCATATTAACATCTTTGGAGGTGATTTGCTTGTGTCCTAGGGCTGATTTTCCAACCCATGTTCTTGATATTTGACGGTCTTGGAGATACTTGTTGTGTTCATCAAGTTCTTGCCTTCCTAAAACAAGAAATCCACTTGGATTGGTAAAGAAGATCATCCTCTACATTATTCTCTTATTATTTTGTAAAGAACAAATGTATTTTATTTCATTTTGTATATGTATATGATGTATATATGATGATAAAAATGTTGTGTGGGGATCAAGTGTTGATAAACATGCTTAAAAATGATGATAACCATAAGATATGAAGCTAAAATCATGTCTAATTAGTTGGCTGTATAAAAACAGTAGATAACTAAATGAAGAACTGATAAAAAAGCATGGTTTGATCTATTTACAGTAAAGTAGATGATGTTATACACATGTGAGAGTTGGCCATGCAATGGAATCAAAATAATGAGTGAGATATGATCAAAACAAGTTAGGTGGTACAATCTGAATAAGCAGTTTTGTAGGGACTGTTAAGACAACTTAGACTCAAAATGGGCAGTAGCTATAACTAAGTTATATTTAGCACATATTATGAAGAAGTTGTCATCCAAAAATGAGCTTCTAAGTCATTGTAGAACTCTAGATATGATAAAAATGGTGAATGTGAAGTTAAAAATCAGATTTTGGAAATAATGTTTATTATTATTATATAAGCACTCACTTTATAATTTATAAAATGTAAAGTATAAACCCACTAACTTATAAAACTTATTTATATAAATGTATAAAAGGTTAATTAAATGGGTAAATTATATAAATGGTGGTAAAAGTAATATTTATAAGTAATAAAAACAATAAACTTGATTTTTACGACTTTTTCGGCTATCGCCGTAAAATTAACGTTTTTCGCCAAATAAAACTTAGACGACCAAACCCGTCTAATGTAAAGTTCATAAAAGTCATATACTGATGTATAGGTAACAAATACAAGTAATAACCGATAAAACCCGAACTATAAGAATTACGGACATTTACGAGCTAACTAAACCTATTAGACTAATAATTGCACTTAATAAGATAAATACTTGTAAAAAGAATTATTTGGGCTTAACCCAATAGGACCCAACATGAAAAGTATATATACTGATCATATAAGTATATAATGGGTAAAAACAAGTAAAAGAACTTATAAAAGACTTAATGAACTTAAAATAGGTAAAATCGGTAAAACTAGTGAACTAGTAAGACGATACTAAAACGTAAACACTAAAATGAGTAAATGAGGATTTATAAACCCACTTGATCATCATCATATGTACAATAATCATATATATGTATATTGTTATTTTGATAAAAGTCATTGGACCGAGTCTAAGACCGATTATTATTTATATAGGTTTCCGTGACCGAAGCACGCCCGTAGCCAATAATCCGCCTTTCATTAACAACGTGAGTTCATAGCCTCGCACTCTTTTAAATGTTTTATAAAATGATTTGTAAACCCGCGAGGGAGATAACATGCTAGATTTTTATAAAAATAGAACACAAGTAGTCCCGATTGTATGCTTAATGAGATGGACCCGAATGATGCTATGACCCTATATTCGAGACTAAAAGGATTATTAGTAGTTAGGTTATGTCACTTAAAGTCCCATTAGCATGAATTTTGAACTACCGGGATTTGGTAGACGCTTATGCATTTGATAGTACTATTTGGGGACGATCACTCCAGTTCGCGCCTTGACGGTTGATCCCCGTCGTACCACATTGATTGGTAAGCGAATTTATGTATGAGAAGATTCCATTGCGTGATTTTTGTGACGACAGCTAACTTAGATGGGCAAATTGTTTGTCGGGTTCGCGGCCCGCTGTTTTCACAGTAAGGTAACAATGTCATGCGGCTAATAATAATCCTAAAACGTATGTAATGCAAATAATAATGTATCCTATACATGATAACGACGCTATTAACGATGAATATATTACCTATCATGGTAATATAGAGATTACGGTCTCATGGACGGTTTAAGATGTATGCTTGATGTATATATTGCCTGACTAGCAATATGAGGACTTACTTCTGATATTATGCTTGTGTTCTGATTTTAAATGATTGTTTTATATAACGGTTTTTATTAAACTCTATGAATTCACTCGGCATTCGCTGATATGATTTTTCCATGTTTTTATCTCAGGTGCTTGAAGGTAATCCGGATGGAGATCGACTCTGATGGCCCACATAATATTAAAAATGTTCATTCGATCTATGTTTTGTAAACTATATGACTTGTATAATTTGGGACCTGTTGTACACTTTTAAACCTTTTTATCGAATGAATGTTTGTTAAACCTTGTACAACCATTTTTATGTGTTGTCTATGATTGGAGTTATTGTGCTATCCCGTAACACTCTGAAAGACCCTTCCGCTGTACCGATACGAAAAATGAGAGTGTTACACAATATATAACCTGCTTAACAAAACGAACTAATCATTAAACCCAAAGAAAAATAAATCTTACTTAACGAATAAACAAAAAATCAATTTCTGAAGACAAAAGGAAAACACTAATGTAAACAAACAAAAGAGGTTTCTTTAACCAACCTTGAACTTCAACCAAAAAAGAAAAGGAAGGACATATTGATGTCTGAGGTCAGATTAATGATTTCATAGGCATAATCTTCTTGGGTTTAAACGATGGTTAGCTTCTCTTCAATAACTACTGAAAAAAATTGTAAATGATTATACGGAAATCAAAATATCATAAATCTATTTAGAATCTGAAAAAAATGGGCGTAATTAGCAATAATAGAAACGGATGAATCAAAGAAATACATGAAACTGAATTCCATGGATTTAGAATCTGAATTCCATGGATCTTGATTTTAAATTTTGAATTTGAATTCTTGGGTTCAGAGAAAGAAAAAGTGAAAGTATGGGGAAAGGATTGGGGATAAAGAAATGAGGCATGTGTGTGTGAATCAGAAAAAGAAATATGATTTATTTTAGTTTTGAAGAGATTTTGTTATTTAGTTTATGACATCAGCAAATGGATAGCAAGTGTCTTAAAAACTTGACACGTAGGTAAAAGTAAAGAATGGTGAGGTCAGCCAAAACTCCTTTTTAATAGAAGTTATAGACAGCAGCAGTAACTCTATCAGGCCCTTTATTGATATATTTAAATAAATATTTTATTGCACCTGATTGATTACACCACTCAACATTAATATGAGCTTGATATCGTTTAAGAAGAAGACTGTTGTAAGGAACAACGTATCTATTGTCCAACGCAACTCCACCTTTCTCAACTATGTAACCATTGTCACGTCTTCTATAGATTGGATAACCATCTTCATCCAGAGAAGTATGATTGGAAAAATCTTTTGGATATATTTTTGAACACTTGCCATCTCTCATACATGGACAAGTAGGATTATTAACACCACACGGACCATGAATCATGAAATCAGACACAAGTTGAAAAAGTTACGGGTCCTTTTCTTTGTCTGGAAGACTCTTTTATAATATTTTTTTTAAATAAATGAAATCAGACAAAATGAATAAAGATTGGATTTGAAACCACACGGACCATGAATCATAGTGAAACTTCCAATAAAGATTGGATTTGAAAGCTACATGGGTATGGAAGGGTGATGCTACAAGATGAAGGAGACATATGTCAGGTGAGATTGATGGAGCATGGTGTGGTTGGAAAAAGCATGAATTTCATAGTGAAACTTCCAATACAAAAAATAATATTGTACTACGGTTCTATGTTATACATTCTACATGCTTTAATACAGTTTAAACTTTAGACTGTTAAATATATACGAAGTTTTTTTAAAGATGAATGGACTGTGTGTTACAAGTAAATTTTTTGTTTTGTGACTTAAAGACTAACTTAATATACATTTTCTTTCATAATTATAATTGTAGATGATAACAGCGCCTCATCAAGATGGATTATTAATGATTTGAAGCTAAAATGAAGATTTCAAGATGAATGGATGAGTGATAACACGTTTATATCTCCACATTCAACAACATTACCCATAACGTCTGCAGAAAAATATATGATAAGTAAGTAAAACGTAAAGTCACTCACGGTTTATAACAAAAATAAGGAGTCTGAAATTCTCACCAACACTAAAGTCGAAACCAGCCTCGTTGTTAAGAATGTCGTCAAAGGATGCAAAACGGAATCCAAACACAGGTCCTTGAAAATCTAGTGACTTCTTCACAATGGTGTTGCGATAGAAGTTCAACTTGTATTGATGTTTGATTACTGGGTACTTACCCTTGTTTTCCGCAATACCAAACTTACTTAGAATGATGATACTACCTTCTTGAAGTAGCACCTCAAAATTAGGGATCAACATCTTCTTTATAGTAGCCTGGATTTTTTCACCCTGATAAAAGAACTCGTTTTAGTAGCCGTACAATAGATTCGATTCAACAAATTTACACTCCAAGTAGGTATAACATATAACACATAGGAGAATTAATGAAAACAAATACCAAAATAAATGATGAAAAAGAATACCAAAAAAATGATGAAAACAAATACCTTTTCATCCATTAATATCATATCAAGCTGAAAAGGTTGCTTCCATAGCCGGAGAATTCTCACCTTAAGCTTCCATGAATCCTTAGAGGTATTAATCTGGTCAATGAAATTCACTCCAATGTTGTCCATGGCTTGCAGAGTAAATGTAAGGAAAATACTGAGTATGATAGAAGTTTTGAATCACCTCAAATTTATTTGTGATATCTTTTTGACTTATATAAAAGGATTACTTGAAAACAAAAGCAAGATTAGACATCTTGCTATTTCCCATGTTACTGTTGCCTAAAGAGATAAAAGTGATAAGATGTTTCAGATTATGAGATGTAATTTTTTAAGTAAAGTGAAAAAGATGTTACATTGTTTGACTTTGGAATAGGAACAAAAGTAAAAAGTGAGCACTGTTTATATTTACTTAATTTCCCCATGCCATACCCATTTCCATCTACCTAGTCCTAATCTATGTTTTCATTGTGTGTAATCAAATCACATACACACTTTTCATGTTCACTTGTGACTTCATTGTTCACTTGTGACTTCAATCTTTTGTTTACTTAATTTCCCTATGACCTTGGAAATCTGCTTATATTCCTAGTATATTTATTCATTTGTGACTTCATTATTTTGTTTAGTCAAAGACTTATTTCACAAGTACCTAATGATCTATTCAAATCACATTTCTATTTAGAAGAAGTCACTTGCAAAGATAAACTTTCAAAATACCTGTTTTTTAAAATATATGCACATTTAAAATTCAAAAAGTTTTACCAGATAAAGAACAGGTTTGGCAGTGAGAAATCGGCTTTGAATAAAAAACCATATAAATACAGAAATCGGCATTGAATAAGATTACCTTGTCACATATACAGAAATCGGCTTTGAATAAGAAACCAGAAAGCTTTAAGCTCCATTTTGGTCAGGTTTCATGTTCTCAACATATTCATCCAAGCTGATCATCTCTTGTTCACTATGTGAAGAGAAAAACCGTAGCAAAGGAGCAAGACGCTTGTGGTTTTCACGGTCTTCAATGCAACCAAATTTTATATGCTTCCCAAAGTTCTCCCAGAACTTTTCATAGTCCTAAAGCAAAGAAATTGCAAACAAATGTATGTGAATCAGCACAAAAGGATTATCATTTTTAGTACTTAACTAATTAAAAGGCAAATAAGGGTGTTTACCTCTCAGTTCTCACTCATGGATATGCCAAGGATCATGTCAAATGCCTTCCTTACCAACCGTTTCCTCATTATCTGCACCTTTTGGATAAGAAAAAGGAAGTCAATATTCACGTTGTCATTCAATTTATAAGAATCAAGAAAAAAATAGTGAAATTTACTTACAACACGACTTTCTTGGAGAATTTCACGTGATACATTCAATGGGAGGTCATTAGAATCAACCACACCTTTAACAAAGCTCAAGTATCGTGGAAACTGCACCAATACAAAAAGAAATATAGTTAGCAATCAACTGAAAACTCCGTTGTCTAAACATAGCGTATAAAGTGATTGTTCTTACCAACTCTCCATCAAATTCGTCTGAAATGAAGACACGTTTGACATAAAGCCTGATATTCTTAGTTTTTGGGGTAACAATATCTCCTTTCCCCATGGGAGTGACTGCAGGCACATAGAGAATTGATCTGAACTCAACCTCACCCTGCAAATAGAAGTAAATGTCAGAATACTATTCACACTTTGACATCCAAATTATATTAGAGACGTATATATCAGTGGTCATTATCACAATGCAGTGAGAAGTCGCCCGTTTGTCTGAGGCATACACTCGGTTCTTATTTACATGACACGGTTATAAGGCCAGAAAAAAATATTTGAGAGCAGATCTAGGACCACAAATTTATAAAACATCGCTTGAAACTAAACTGGACATGGAATGTTTAAAAGATTAACATGTAAATATGTGGAATAATAAAACCAAATACAGTAATCAATATAAAAACATATAGGACGAACCTTGAATCGTACTGACACATATTTGAAAAATGAAGGTGAAGAAGTCACATGTTTTCATTATTTTACTTATTGTAAACAAATAAAGCAAACACCCCCTTAATCATTAATCAGTTGCTGATAGTAATATCATAAACCATAAACTTGCAAAAAATCAACTTAATAACTTCATATCCTTTAAACCAACACAGTACCATGTACCATCCTCATAATAAAAGAACAAAAGAATTCCAATGCAAAGTGGAAAATCAGTAAGCTTGGCCAAAACCTTTGTGATGATAAGTTTATGACTTACTCACTTCTTTTTTGACTTTCAAAACGCATATCTTCTCATTAAAACTGAGACGTTGTCAACGTCATCTAGTTAAAAAAGACAGATCGATCTCATTCATTTATTAAACGTAATCGTTTAAAAATGGTGTCGTGTTATCACTCCAAAATTTTGCGCCAAGGTTCGAGAAACAAATAACTGATAAACTAAAGACATACCCGACACATCACAACTGCATGATAGACAGATTTCTATAACCAAAAAGGTGGGTTAATAAGATAATCTACCGAAAGGATAGTTTGGTGTAGGTACCTGTTATACACAACAAAGTCCCACCCAACGACATCCATCCTCCCTTTTAAGTTTTCTTTAGGAGCTCTGATCCTTTATTCCTGCACCAAATTGGTAAATAGATTTATATCGGGAAAAATTAAATAAATCGTCAAGTAAAGACAGAGGCCCGATAATCACCACTAAAGAAGTTTTGGCTTTATGACGATTTTATTTGACTTTTTAATTAAATAAAACTTGAATATCAAAGTCACCAAACAAAGGGAATGTAAAGAAAAGTTAAAGTACTGTCATTTGAAAATGGAAATGTCAAAGTACATCAGAAGCAATTTTCTTTGATGACATCCCTTACTCGATGTTACAAAGATAGGCTAAAAGCTATTAATCTGAAAGAGAACACCAATACCATTCTTAAATTGTGTAACCATGTAGATGTACAGCTTAAGAGCCTAATATAAACTTATTTTACCTGCGCCGATTATATTATGTTTCGCAGACATCATTATTAGCAAGAACTTTTCTTAGTTTTCATAAAAGGTTAATAGTGAAGTATAGGGCAACTTCAGTACACATCTTCACAAAACTATTTCCAGAAGTACAGCAAACTATCATTACAAAAATGTGAAAAAACAAATGAATAGAGTAGTATTGAGAAAGTACTTACAATTATGTTGTATCGTGGATGTTTTCTGTGACATTTTATCGAGCACCTGGTGTGTACACAACAAACTCGGATCCAATATATAACCTGCTTAACAAAACGAACTAATCATTAAACCCAAAGAAAAATAAATCTTACTTAACGAATAAACAAAAAATCAATTTCTGAAGACAAAAGGAAAACACTAATGTAAACAAACAAAAGAGGTTTCTTTAACCAACCTTGAACTTCAACCAAAAAAGAAAAGGAAGGACATATTGATGTCTGAGGTCAGATTAATGATTTCATAGGCATAATCTTCTTGGGTTTAAACGATGGTTAGCTTCTCTTCAATAACTACTGAAAAAAATTGAAAATGATTATACGGAAATCAAAATATCATAAATCTATTTAGAATCTGAAAAAAAATGGGCGTAATTAGCAATAATAGAAATGGATGAATCAAAGAAATACATGAAACTGAATTCCATGGATTTAGAATCTGAATTCCATGGATCTTGATTTTAAATTTTGAATTTGAATTCTTGGGTTCAGAGAAAGAAAAAGTGAAAGCATGGGGAAAGGATTGGGGATAAAGAAATGAGGCATGTGTGTGTGAATCAGAAAAAGAAATATGATTTATTTTAGTTTTGAAGAGATTTTGTTATTTAGTTTATGACATCAGCAAATGGATAGCAAGTGTCTTAAAAACTTGACACGTAGGTAAAAGTAAAGAATGGTGAGGTCAGCCAAAACTCTTTTTTAATAGAAGTTATAGATTAGAACGTTGTAATAGTTAGTTAAAATAGTCGTGACATTACGGGCTTGATGGTTAGGTTAAAAGGCCTCTTTCAAGGTACTAAGCATTTATTCATGCCCGACCCAAAACAATATAGTCCATTAGAAAAGCCCGCATGTGGGTGGACTATATAAGCACCCTCCTAGCATGTTAGTAGAGTGGGCATGTAATCATAATTCTTAATCTAATCTCACCAAGTTAATCACCTCCTTCTCTCTACTTTCTCTCACTACTTTCTCTCTCTAGAAATCTTGTATCTTATTTTCTTCTTTATTTCTATCTTATATCATCTAAATATATGAGACAACATTTGGTATCAATCGCTACGGGGTAGATTCATGATTGGTTGTTGTTATTGGTTTGATTTGTTTGATTTAATCATAAATCATCACGAACTAAATTTTATTTAGTGTTTTTCGGGTTCTAAATCTTGATATACATCATTTTCATAGTTGTGGTACGGATTTAGGATAGTTATTGTGGTTAAAATCACAAGTTTTTGGGGCGTTTTGGATTGATTTTGGGTTACGGTTTGTAAACAGTTGGCTCGTTTTAGCTTTGAGGTTGGCTGTTATACCTTTCGTAAAAGGGTTTTAGAATTAGTCCGAAAGCTGCCTTTCGTAAAAGGGTTTTTGGATTCATATCTTATGAAAGTATCTAGTTACGAAAGTTCTTGGTTCTACGAAAGGATTCTACGAAAGGTTTCTACGAAAGGATTCTTCGAACGGTTTCAACGAAAGGATTCTTCGAAAGGTTTCTACGAAAGGATTATTCGAAAGGTTTTCATCGAAAGGTTTCAACGAAAGGTTTCAACGAAAGGTTTCAACGAAAGTCCTACGAAGGTATTTCCTACGAAACCAAAAGTTTCTACGAAACTCATTTTTTCCTACAAAAGCTTTTAAGTTACGAATGCTTTTAGTTACAAAAGCTATAAGTTTTTACGAAAGGAATTTAGTTTCTACGAAAGGAATTTAGAGTTTAGTTACGAAAGGGGATAAGTTACGAAAGGAGTTTAGCTACGAAAGGAATTTAGCTACGAAATGATTTCTCCGAAAAGATTTCTCCGAAAAGATTTCTCCGAAAGGTTCTTCCGAAAGTAACTTCCTCCGATACACAAAAAGTTCCGAAAGGATTTTGTTTTCTGTGAAAGATTGATTTTTACAAAAGGTTCATTGTTACGAAAGGATTGCATTGTTCTGAAAGGATTACTCTTCCGAAAGTTCAATTGTTCCGAAAGTTGCTATTTCTCCGAAACCCACATATTTTTGCGAAAGTGAATTGTGTTTTTGGCCTTAGAATTTTTGGTTTCTTATGAAGACAACTTTTAGGGGATTTCAACATCTTTCTTCGACAACAACAATCACAACTCATATACTTAAGATCCTTTTTTTTCACTTCAACAATTTCAAGTTTTTCAAAATGGATTCTACTCAAGAGTATCATGTCACAAACAACAAAATCATGGTGGCGGGTAACAAAGAAAGACCACCAATGCTTGTGACGGGTCGCTATGCAAAATGGCAATTACGATTCCTTCGATATCTTGACACTAAGACCAATGGTGATTTTCTTCGACGTTGCATCAAAGAAGGACCCTATACTCCCACTACAATAACCATTCCTGCAATTCCAGCAACCGACTCGACGACTGGTTTCGATGAGTAAACAATTGAGGAAACATATGAGAATACATCAGAAGAGAAACGTGCTTGGATTGATGCAGAGAAAGAAGCAATCTATTTGATTCTAAGTTGGATTGGGGATGATATTTACTCAACGGTTGATGCATGCTCTACTGCTAAACAGATGTGGTTTTCCATTGAACGTTTGCAACAAGGTGAATCACTTAACAAACAAGACGTCAAAACTAACTTGTTCTGGAACTTTGGTAAGTTTACTTCATTGGATGGGGAATCAATTGATTCATATTACTCAAGGTTCTACAAGATGATGAATGACATGACAAGAAACAATTTGCAAGTCTCCACCATGCAAGTCAATGTGTAATTTCTACAGCAACTTCAACCAGAGTGGACACGATTTGAAACATTGGTGAAACAACAAAGTAAGTTAGACGAGGTCAACTATCACACGCTCTTTGACATTTTGAAACAATTTCAGAATGAGGCAAATGAATTTCGAGCTGAAAGGATAGCAAAGACTGCCAATCCACTTGCTTTGGTGTCTACCACTCAACACACTCAAGATCATCGCTCTCGTGCTCCAAAGTCATACTCCACTAAATCCTCATCACCAAGATACTCCACCACATCCTCTTCACC
Organism: Glebionis coronaria; assembly: GCA_025667525.1. Classification (NCBI taxonomy): domain Eukaryota; kingdom Viridiplantae; phylum Streptophyta; class Magnoliopsida; order Asterales; family Asteraceae; genus Glebionis; species Glebionis coronaria. The sequence goes on from CM046880.1 coordinate 202,892,634, forward strand.
AAGATACTCCACTTCATCTAAGTATTCAGCTCCCACAAGATCACGAGACAAAGAACCAAGAGCACCATCACCATCACCTGAGCCATCATCTGAAGAGGACAGTGATAAAGAACGAGCTTAAAAGGATAGGGAGATGAAGCAACAAATTTCTTTCATTATGAAGACCAACAAGAAAATCTTCAAACCCACCAAAAACAATCTTCGAACATCATCAAATACAAGGAATCAATATGTTGAGACTCCTCGAAGGTATGACACACGTCAACGTGATGAAATTCCTCCAAGGTATGATCGACGTAATCCAACACATGTTGAGGGTTCTACACGGTATGATCGACAAACTGCTAAGTATGATGCTCAGAGGATTGCTACTACTGTTGGGAATAGGGAAACTGTTGGTACTCAAGTGGTTCAGCAAAGTAGGATTTAGTGCTTTAATTGTCAAGGCTATGGGCATATGGCAAAGGAATGTAGGAAGCCGAACGGGTTAGGGACTCTGGCTATCATAAGGAAAAGATGCTGCTTTGCAAGAAGAAGGAAGTTGGGGTTAGATTGTCGGCTGAGGAAGGAGCAATGCTTGATGATACTGATGATGAAGCCTCCGACCAAGAACTTGAAGCACATTAATCGTACATGGGAAAGGTTGAAGAAGTTCTCAATGTCACTGAAGATGACAATGGTTCTATCTTTGATAATGAGCCAATCGATAAGGTAAACACTGAAGAGGAATATAATGTGTTTGGTAATATTCATGAGCACTGTGAGCTACCCAAAGCCATTAATGACACATGTATGATGGAACTGTTGATAGAAATACCACAACCGATTTATCAGACATGTGCAATAATGAGTCTGAGGATGATTAACATGCAAATGAGTATGATGATGACGAGGAGCGTATTACGCTTGCTAACTTAATTACTTCTTTACAAAAAGATGTCAAAGAAACTAGAAAGGGTCAAAAGCAATTAAAGAAGGCAAACGCTACGCTCACTCAAAATTTTGAAGAATGCAAAGCTGCTCTAATTAAATCTAGTGAGACCATTGATAGCTATAGAGCTCAGCTTCTTCAAAAGACCAATGAGATTGAGGGGTACAAAGGGTGTTTAATTAATGTCAAAAAGGACGATTTTCAACATAAATATAACGAAACTCTTAAGCTTCTAGAACAAGAGAAACGTAATTATAACACCTCTTTATGTACTGAACGTCATAAAACGTATCTTGCTACCACTAAAGTCAATGAGCTAACTCAAGTAAATAGTTTTCTTCAAGAGGATAAAACTAAACTTGTTAATGAAAAGAAAGTTGTGGTTGAAAAGATGGAAAAGGATTTCAAAACTAAACAAGCGAATGACATCGACAAAATGGTGGAACTTGAAACTCAAATTGATTTTTACAAGAAAATTGTTTACAAAACTAATCAATCAATTCAAACCATGAGAATGTTGGCACCTCGTTCGTTCTTCAAGGATAGACCTAGTTTTGCAAATCCTAAGTACCTTGAGCAAGCTCAATCTGCGAATCAGCACGTATATCTTGATGCGTCCCAATGGACCGATTTTGATTGTCTTGTTGTTAGGCCCGATAGTGAAGAGACAAATGATTTGGAAGAAGAGAGTAGACCAAAAGTTAATAAAGAATTCGTTAAACCATATAATTATGCTTATGAAAACAGTATTTATGGTCTTTTCAAACTGCAAACACAGAAAACTTGTGAGCAAATATTTTTTGAATGTGAACAAATAAGAATTAAATAGAGACAAGATTTTGCCACTAAGAAAACTAATGTTTCAAAATTTATTGAATACTTTCCATTTAAAGCTTCTGTAAGCAAGAGTAAGCAAGCACTTAGTATTCTCAAGAGTAACATTGAAAATTTCAAGAAGGTTGTTGATGATGACTGGAAAAAACGTGAACTTTCGAAAGGAGACAAAGAAATTCCTCACGATATAACTATGCTTGTGAAAAGTATTTTGATTCCGCTTGCGGAAAGAACGCAAAAACATATTTTGGAATTTGAAACACTAATTAAGCAAGAAATGTTTGATGATTTGAAATATGTGGAATCTCTTGAACAAGAAGTGAACGACCATCAACCTGAAAGAGACGAGTTTTCTACAGCATATGATCTACTCTTACATGAATGTCTCTCAAAAGATATTATGTGTGCTTATGTTACATCTTGTGCTGATATTGATGAATATTCTGATGTTGCATGCAAATATCTTGATCAAGTTAAAGAATGTGAACGTCTTGAATATGAGCTTTCGAATAAACTTCACCAAAAAGATTTTTCGTTACTTCAACATATATATGATTATCTTCAAAAACATTGTCACTCACTTGAACTTGCTTTGCAAAAGAAAGTTGACAGCTTTTCAAATGATACACCTTTGGAAGTAAAATTATCTGAGTCATGTCGATTACTAAACGAAAAAAGTCTTGATATTTCGGATTTGAAAGCTCAGTTACAAGAAAAAGGCATAGAAATTGTAGAGTTGGAGAAACTTGTTGCTAAGATGGGTGGGAAACTTGTGGTACCTAGCGTTAAGAAACTTGTTGTTAGACAACCTAAGGCCTCTAAAGTGAATAGATCCTCTATCTTGGGAAAACCATCTGCTTTCTCAAATTCTTCGTTTGCAAAACCTATGTGTGCCCCCAAGATGGATGGAATGGAAAGGTTACCACAGAATCAACCCATAAGGAATACTCAAGCACCAAGCGTTAAGCAAAATAATGTGATTAAACCAGCGATGTAATGAATGATCACTAAACCCACAAGCAAAGTTAGTCAATCGCCTCAGACTTCTAGAAACACTAATATTTGTGTGTCTTCTACTATAGGAGTAGTCTCCACTGCTAGTGTTAGTTGGCCTCAGCTTAAGAGCACTCAAGTGAATGGTAAGGTTTGGAAACACAAGAGTCAAGGGAAGATGAAGAAAGTAGAAGAACAACCTACGAATTTGAATGTTTTTAAGAATAAAAAGTATATAATCGCGTGTAATGACGATTTGAATGATTTGAATGCTATGAATGTGAAATTTGTTTGTGTCAAATGTGGAAAATGTGCTAATGCTAATCATTCTATGTGTGCTATCAATAATGTCAAAGGCGTAGATACTATAACTAAGAAGCAAGTTGCGATGCCTATTAGAGCTAGTAAACCCAAACGCAAAGTGAACCATTCTGGTGGAACCCCCACTAAGAAAAGTAATGCATCAAACTACACCACTAAGAAACTTAGAAGCCGAATTACAGAATTATATGAGTCTGCTAGCAAGTACTGGAAATGGTGGTTTGCTAATCAATGTCCTCCAGGATATAAATGGATGCCTAAAGTTAGGACAACAAATGTGACAACGAGTGTTGGTGTGCCTTTAAATGTTGCTAATGACACTAATGATTCTATAATCACAACTACTGTGGTATCTAATTTAGCAAATGCTCCATTGTGTTCTAACTCTTCTGCAGGTGATACAAATAATTATCTTCATACTGGACTCCGGATGCACAAAGCACATGACGGGGAATCTCAAGCTTCTAATTAACTTCGTGGAGAAGTTCCTGGGTACGGTCCAATTCGGAAATGATTAATTTGCACCGATCCTAGGATATGGAGATTTGGTTCAGGGGAATATAACGATCAAAAGGGTATACCACGTCGAAGGGCTCAATCACAATCTTTTCTCGGTTGGTCAATTCTGTTATGCGGATTTGGAGGCTGCTTTCAGAAAAAGAGATGTTTTGTTCGTGATTATGATTGGAATGACTTACTTACCGGTACACGGGTACTGATCTTTACACAATTTCACTACAAGACACAACTTCATCAACTCCAATTTGCTTCATGGCTAAAGCTTCAACGACTCAGGTATGGTTATGGCATCAACGTTTATCTCATCTTAATTTTGATACCATCAATTTGCTTTCCAAGAAAGATATTGTGAGAGGCCTTCCAAGCTTGAAATTCATCAAAGATCATCTTTGTTCTTCTTGTGAGCTTTGTAAAGCTAAACGAAGTAGCTTTAAGACAAAGACTACACCAAGCTCTAAATGACGGTTAGATATTTTTCATATCGATTTGTGTGGTCCCATGCTTGTTCATAGTATCAATGGGAAAAAATATGTTATGGTAATTGTCTATGATTACTCAAGGTACACATGGACTCACTTCTTGAGATCCAAGGATGAAACACCCGAAGTTCTCATCAGCTTCCTTAAACTGATACAATGTGGTCTTCAAGCTCAAGTAAAAGTGGTTCGTACTGACAGAGATACAAAAATTTTTAATTCAACTCTGAGAAACTATTTTGAAGCCGAAGGAATTGAACATGAAACATCTATTGCTCGAATACCCGAACAAAACAGTGTTGTTTAAAGACGAAATCGTACTTTGGTTGAGGCTGCTCGAACATTATTATCCGCTTCAAAACTACCATTATACTTTTGGGCCGAAGCCGTGTCAACTGCATGCTACAAACAAAACCGATCCTTAATTATCCCAAGACATGAAAAGACACCATATCACATAATTCATGATCGAAAACCTTCACTCAAACACCTTCATGTTTTTGGATGCACTTGTTACATAATTCGAGATGGTGAAAATTTGGATAAGATGAAAGAGAAAGGTGATGCATGTATTCTAATGTGATATGCAACTCAGTATAAGGGATATAGAGTTTACAACAAGAGAACAAAACTGATAGTCGAGACTATTCATATCAGATTTGATGAATTACAAGAAATGGCACTTGAACAAAACAGTTTAAGTCCCGATCCACAACGACAAACGACTTCCGTTCACAACCGCACGGAACTCAGAACTCAAGACCACAACAATGAACCGTCAAGTTCAACGCTGGTTCAAGGAAATGTTCCAAGAGCAGATATGACAGTCAACACGACACTTGAAGAGTTGGAAATGTTATATGGACCAATGTATGATGAATATTTCACGGGGGAGAAACAAGTTGTATCAAAGTCTTCCGCTGCCACTCATGATAAGAATGATGATACCGATCATCGTCAACAAAAGGATACAACTTCATCTACTTCAACACGGGTTGCTGTAGATTTACTTCCTCAGAATATCACATCAACAACCGCTCCTACAACATCCACAACTACTATCATTGCTCCAGAGAACACAAATCAAGCAGACAATGCATTAAATGAAGAAGACGAATTCATCAACCCATTCGGTACACCGGTACACGAAACTGGAGAGTCTTCTACTCACCATGTTGATCCGTCAAATATGCATACGTTCTATCAACGACATCCTTCAACACATCATTGGAACCGAGATCATCCTTTGGTTCAAGTAATTGGAAACCCTTCAAAGCCCGTTCGTACAAGACGACAGCTTGAAACCGATGGCGATGTTTGTATGTTCGCACTCGCCGTAAGTACAACTGAACTAAAAAATATCAAAGAAGACATGGCTTATCATGCTTGGATAGAATCGATGACGGATGAACTTCAACAATTTGAAAGACTTAAGGTCTGGGAACTTGTTGACAGACCATATGATGTAATACCATTAAATCTTCGATGCATCTGGAAAAACAAGGTGGATGAATAGAACACGATCATCAAGAATAAATCTACGCTAGTGGCTATAGGGTATGGCCAGAAAGAGGGTATTGATTTTGAAGAATCATTTGCACTAGTAGCTCGTTTGGAAGCGGTCAGGATTATCCTTGCTTATGCTGCACATAAGGGATTCATTGTCTATCAAATGGACGTAAAGACGACATTTCTTAAAGGTCCTTTGAAGGAAGAAGTCTATGTCACACAGCCGGAAGGATTCGTCAATCCTCCTTATCCTGACAAGGTGTATCGTCTCCACAAAGCACTTTATGGACACAAGCAAGCTCCAAGGGCGTGGTACGACAAGCTCTCGAAATTTCTGGTATCCAAAGGTTTCTCATAAGGTTCCATTTATCTAAATTTGTTCACTTATAAATATGAGGATGACATTTTGCTTGTGCAGATTTATGTTGATGACATTATTTTCGGGTCTACAAACCCAAAACTTTCAAAATGGTTTGAAAAAGTCATGCACAACAAATTTGAAATGTCAATGATGGGCGAACTAAAATTCTTTCTAGGAATTCAAGTTCACCAATCCCCAAGTGGTATCTTTATAAACCAAGCTAAGTATTGTCAAGAAATAATCAAAAAGCATGGTATGACCTCATGTGACCCCGTTGGGACACCATTATCAACCATATCCCTAGATGCTGATTTGGAGGGACAAGCCATAAATCAAACGAGATATCGTTCCATGATCGGCTCCCTAATGTACTTAACAGCAAGCCGACCAGATATATCACATGCTACGTGTTATTGTGCACGATATCAAGCACGACCCACTTAAAAGCACCTCAATGAGGTTAAACAGATCTTTCGGTACCTTAAGAATACCATTCAAATGGGACTCTGGTATCCGAGGGAAACCGGTTTCTTTCTAACGTCCTATTCAGATTCAGATCATGCAGGGTGTCTTGATACACGAAAAAGTACTTCTGGTGGTGCACAATTTCTAGGTCAAGATAAGCTTGTGGGATGGTCTTCCAAGAATCAGGATTGCACGTCACTGTCATCAGTCGAAGCGAAGTATGTGTCTTTATCTGCGTGTTGTGCTCAAGTTCTATGGATGAGAATACAACTCACGGATTATGGCTTGTACTTTGATAAAGTTTCTATGTACTGTGACTCAAAGTCCGCCATAGCCATCTCCTGCAATCCGGTACAGCATTCCCGCACGAAGCACATTGATGTCAGATATCACTTCATTAAGGAACAAGTTGAAAAGGGTATCGATGAATTATACTTTGTTGGAATTGATTACCAATTAGCTGACTTCTTTACAAAAGATCTTTCGAAAGAGAGGTTTGCGTATCTAGTTACGCAAATTGGTATGAGATGTTTGACTCCAGCAGAACTGGAGATTCTGGCAAAGAAGCCTGCTTGATTCATCTATCAAACATCTACATGTAAATATTAATTAAAAAGCAAAATTAAAAATTAAAAATCTTTCAAAATACCAAAAAGATTCTTCTCGACATGTCTTTCAGTATCGATATTATGGACGTGCCTAGAAATGTCTCTCAATAACGATACGGGTGTGTACATAAAGCTCGAATAAAAGTTGTAAATATTTTTCAAAACATGTCATTTCTACTTTTAATAAAGGAAAATGTCTATTTTGGACAATTTTTTCAACAACGGGTAGAGCAATCTATCTTGGGTTGAGCTTGTCACAAAACATTCAACGTTTTAAGCTCAACACAATGGCTTGTAGTCACTTCTAGATTGCAACCCGAATCTATATTCACGGGGGAGTGTACGATTTAGTGATCTTACCCTCAGCAAAAGAAGTTCAGTCTTCTTACACTTGAGTAGATTTGTCAATACATTCAAAGTCTATGAACTCAAGTTTATGCTTTAGAAAAACTTTTTCTCAAAAAGAAATAGATTTTTTCAAAAAGCGTCGAACACAATTTTTTCAAGAATTTGTCAATGATTATTCAAAATCTTTCAAAAATTGTGTGTTCAACAACTCCTATCCTCAAAAAGTGAAATGTGGATCACATCCTACAATGAGAATTCAATTGAATCAATTTTTGAGGGGGAGCGTTCCAATTTCATGCTAAGTTTGACATATTTTTTCTCCCGAAGATTTTCAAGACTATCTTTTCCTGATATATTTTAATCAAATTTGGTATCTCTAATATCCAATGTTTTATATATTAGAGATAGGGGAAAAATGTGATTAAAATGTGATCTAAAGACTCAAGAACTTATAGTTACGATCAAATACCCACAACATCCTTAATCCACGACGTTATTGGTGTCAAAAGGGTGGTTAGGTTTAAGTCCTATGATTCAACCAGAACCGGAGGGATCTTCCCAGGGACAATCCAATAGATTATTAGAAGTCCTTAGGAAAGATGGAGTAGAATGTGAACGAAGCTGAATGCCGACTAAGTACTGATGCTAGCACTGGAACAATCACAACAAGGTGTTAGTAATGATGTATTGGTAAGCATTGAAGGGGTTGAAGAATGAAAAATAAATGTAAGGATAAAAGGTGTAAAGAAAGAAGCCCTCCATACAACTTAGGCAGAAACCGGGTCAACACATCATGAAGACAACGCATCATGGACCTAGTGATGTAATGCACAACCCTTCCCCAGCTGACTCATGCTTCTCTCAAAAGAAGTTTGTTTTATTGTCACGGAGATCAACACGACTTCTATTTATAGTTGATATCAAATAGGTGGCATCCGCTCCAGCCTTTGACCACTAATAGTGCACAAATCGAGTCTAGAGCTAATAGATCAAATCAAATCTCGTTAGGACACACGGATGACGATCAAGAGAGTCCTACGCTATATCCTTGCGATATTGCTAGAACACTCAGAGTGATACTACCTAGTATTCACAATGATGAGTGGAAATCCTTCCAGTGTTAACATCAAACAGCACTGCGGTAGGTCATATGTAAGATTCTTTTAGAATTGAACATGTGTAAACTAAAAAGCAACAGTGGTTTGATTCTGAATTGATTCAAACTCGTTTCAAGTTCTACGCAATATCTTTATGGTCTTGCCAGAAAATTCAGAGTGATATTCACAGTGACCAATGGAAATCCTTCTAGCGTCAACATTAAACAGCGCTACAGTAGGTAACTTGCGAGATTCTTATGAATCAAGCTTGTGTCAACTGGAAAGCAACAATGGTAAGATTTTTAATGAATCAAACTTGTTCCAGGAATTTGAATTGACGACTTTAATCAAGCGTATATTTATCCAATTGATTCACTCTTTATGTTCGCAGTCCTGCTTTGAGACAGTCGAGTAAAGAGAACGGCTAGTACAGCCGCGAAACCCTTTCAAGGAGGTTCTTACTTGAAACTACCTAATCACAGGTACGATATTTAATATCGTGTAACGGTCTTCACTGACCGGAGGTAAAACACTACCGATTTAGGACGAATGTCAAAGCCATTCGGTCCGTGTCTAAGTTTTGTCTCGAGAAAGTGACGTTGGTGTACTAAGCAAAGTCAAAGATTTAAAATCACATACTCATGCCCAAAGACATTCAACAATCAATAAAGCTAAAGATTTCCGCAACTCTGATGATCAAAATCTTCCTTATCAATTAATGTAGAGGAATGACTTCTCTTCAAGGGAGATTGTTAGCAAGCTTTCAAGATTATGCAAAGTATGAGCATGTGGATAAAGACACAAGATCGCAAGATGGAAAAGACAAGTCAAGAATGATTTGAAGATCTCAAGATAAAAGACAAAGTCGAAAGACAATGACAAAGGATCAAAGATCACAGCATGAAGGAAAAAAGACTACTATTACACGTTCAAGACTCATATATGACAAAATTCGTAATCTCCATTGATCTCCAAATATCGAAGAGGAATGACCTCACATTGGGGGAGATTGTTAGCCTCAAAATATTGAGTCAAACAAGAATGTTCAGTCATAAGTTTATATTGTAATTTTTAATTAGAACGTTGTAATAGTTAGTTAAAATAGTCGTGACATTACGGGCTTGATGGTTAGCTTAAAAGGCCTCTTTCAAGGTACTAAGCATTTAGTCAAGCCTGACCCAAAACCATATAGTCCATTAGAAAAGCCCGCATGTGGGTGGACTATATAAGCACCCTCCTAGCATGTTAGGAGGGTGGGCATGTAATCATAATTCTTAATCTAATCTCACCAAGTTAATCACCTCCTTCTCTCTACTTTCTCTCACTAGAAATCTTCTATCTTATTTTATTCTTTATTTCTATCTTATATCATCTAAATATATGGGACAACAATTTTTTATTTGCGGGAAAAGTGTCGGTGTATTTTAATATAATACGTTATAGAGCAAATTAAGGAAATTACCTTTAGGAAAAAGTAATAGTCCAAAATAAGCTAAAGATGAATTAATTAAACACGAGAGTGATCCCGGTTCGTTGTACACGAAGAAACTGTGAATTTGAGACTTTCCTTTTGATTAGGACATTTAATTTGAATTGGTTTCATTTTTTTAATCTAAAAATAATCCTACAAATCTTTTTATTTAAGAGCATGAACCGTTTGCCCAAATTAAATCTAAAGGTCAAATTTAAACTATACTATTATTTTAAACTTATTATTTTAACTAAATAATTTCAACAATATTAATTTTAAAAGTAATTGACTATTTTTTTTAAACTTTAAATTTTTTTTACCAAATTTAAAATAACAAATATTAAAAGTAATTATATGTTTTTCAATTAACGTTTTATACTAAGAATTTGATTAAAAAAGTTTATTTAAAACTGACAGCCCAAAATCAGAGTTTAATAATCTATAAACGTGTAATAATAACAAAAAGAGTTGCTAGAGCAGTTGGTAATGGCGTTTTGCTGTTGAACTAGAGGTCTCGAGGTCGAGACTAGTGAGTGGCAATTTTTTGATATTATATTGTTTTACTTAATGTTTATTCATGAAATCCAACAGTTAATATAAACAATAAAACAAACACCACGCAATTGACCGTATTAATGTACAGTAAACAACACATGTTTGATTATTCAGCAAGATCACACAGTAAATCCAAAAACAAAAACATTCAGCAATGTAGTCAACCAAAACATCTTGAATCGAACTTACACCAACTAAGTCAAGAGAAATCAGCTACAAATTCAGCAATTAATGTACGCAAACTACAACCCCTTAATTCAGCAGTAAAAATCCATAACAGTTTAACCGAATCTCAGAAGACAGGCAGACAGTCAAGTAACTAGCTCTAAGCAACATAATCTAAACTCGCAGCTTACCAAAAACTTAACACAATTAACACAGCAGAAGCACATACTTTAAATTTCACAATCTCTTAAAAGCACATGATAATATGAATAAAATCAAATTCAAACAACATGAATCCAAGCAAATAAGCTGAAACTTGTAGTTATAATCCACAATCCAAGATAACAACCTAAAACAATCAGCATAAGAAGAAAATCCTTAAAGCAACTCCATTGACAAGATAAAACAACCAGTTTCTTATCAAAACTCAAATTAGAACAATATTTCTTCGTAACCAATTTTAACAGACAACTAAATCAACTTAGCATTAGAATAAAGCAGATTCAAACACCTAAACATAAACAGTTCCAATCTTAACAGCAGGATAACAATTTAATGCAGATTCAAAAATATCATAAACAAAATATCAGTTTATACTACAAATTTTTATAAAAATAAAAATAGATTGAACTTAACCTTTTATTGAGATTAAAGCCATTGATGAAGAAGGGAGCGCTGAGCTACCTTAGAACAATCTCGACTCGACACCACCATTAAGATTAAACATCACGAACATAAAATACCACGAGTTACGAATCGATCTCGAATCACCAACTTATTTTAGCTTAATCAGTGGGATTAAACTATTTATCCCTAATTCACTCTAAATCATTCACATAAACTAATTTTGAGCTTACATGAACAATTAACAATTATAATATCAAATTAGAGGATAAGAAAATGCAAGTATATTTCAACAGTAAAATAAAAACGTGGGTTAAGAGACAACAAAACTGAAAATTACTTTTATTGATTCAAATCAACATTACATTATTTAAGAAATTGAAAATTACAAATCCTAACTACAAAATAACATTATAACATTAAAAATGAAAAAGGGATGATTACATGCTTATTTTGAGGGGGTATTTATAGGAGAACTGAGAGGACGTGGGATGGTTGATGAATCGAACCTCAGCCCTTAGATGATCTTCTCGTTCTTCTCTCTCATGTCAGTTTAGATCCAAGGGCTGTGATTTGCTCTTGATCACATGGATCGCCAACATGGCAATATTCGTGCTACTTTGGTGCTGATTTGGCATGATATTATTGGCTATTTGACTGTATTGCAGTGAATCCACCAATCACAAAAGAGCTATGACGCATCAAACAGCCACTTGGAGCCTTGTATTTGGAATCTGAGTGTAGGCCACGCTCCATATTGCCCTGAATTATCTGAAAAATATGCGTGAAGGCCACTCGCTCATTGATTGAAGAAACCCCCAATTTTCTAGGGTTCTTCAATGGTGGTGTGTTCTTCGTTCTTCCCCTTTACACGTCTTTCTTTCTTTTCTTTCTTTTTGTTTACTTTTGACCAAAACGTATTGACCAAAAAGTTATATACAACTTTTTCACCCACCGTCTATACTTATCTCTTGTTGGGCTTGGATGGACCCAAGCTAATACACTTTCTTCATAAACTTGAATCCTTGAATAAAAAGCGACTTGTCTTTTGGCCTTTTGATAATATCTTCAAACTCGTGTGGGTTATTGTCGGTTTTTGTAATCTTGGTACCTACACACATGAAATAAGAAAACATGCAAATACAATACCATATTCATATGTTTTTATGCATTTTATGTCCATATTGTGATATAAATGATTAGAGTAATCACACTCATATCAACGTGCTCAAGAAGCATAAGCAAGCTTTTGCTTGGAAAACTTTAGATATTCTTAGCATATGTCCATCGTTCTAAAAAAATAAAATCTAACTTTTGGAAGTTAAGAAATCATTTTTGCAAAAACAACAAAGACTAAACCGTAACATGAAAGATGTTATCAAAAAGGAAATAGTCAAGCTTCTCGATTCTGAAACTATTTATCTAATTGCCAATAACCTATGGGTTAGTCCTATTAATTGTGCTCTTAAGAAGGGAGGTATGGTGTGATGACTAACAAAAATAACGAACTAGTACCAACCAGAACCATCACCAGTTGGAGAGTGTGTATCGACTATCAGAAATTGAATGACGAAACTACGAAGGATAACTTTCCTTTACCGTTCATGGATCAAATAGTAGAGAATGAATACTTCTGTTTCCTTGATGGTTTTTCTGGATACTTTTAAATCCCTATCAACCCTATGGATCAAGAAAAAACCACGTTTACTTGTCCATTTGGAACTTACGCGTATGGGCACATGCCTTTTGGCCTATGCAACACACCTGCTACTTTTCGGAGGTGCATGATCGCTATTTTCACAATATGATTGAAGAATCAGTCGAAGTTTTTATGTACAATTTCTTGGTCTTTGGAATCATTCGACAAGTGTCTGAATAATCTCGACAAATTGCTCGTATGTTGTGAAGAAGCAAATCTTGTGATAAATTGAGAGAAATGTCATTTCATGGTAAAAGAAGGAATTGTGCTTGGACACAAAGTGCCTAGCGAAGGATTAGCAGTCGACAGAGCTAAAATAGACGTAATCTCAAAACTCTCACCACCTACTAATGTTAAAGGCATTAGAAGTTTTTTAGGTCATGTCTGTTTTTACTGCTGATTTATTAAAGATTTCTCGAAGATTGCGAGACCTCTGACAAAAATTTTAGGAAAAGAAAGCACATTTGATTTAGATGATGAATGCCTCTTAGCATTTGAAACTCTCAAAGCGAAGCTTACATGCACACCGATTATCGCAAGCCCTAGTTGGAACCTTCCATTTGTGCTTATGTGTGATGCAAGTGACTATGCCCTTGGATCCGTACTTGGACAAAAAGATGGAAAGCAGTTTCACCCCATCTACTTTGCGAGTAGAACTCTAAACGCATCTCAGCAAAATTAGATCAATCACTGAAAAAGAACTAATGGTTGTAGTTTATAAGTTGGATAAAAATCGAGCATACCTAGTTTTCTCTAAAACAATTGTGTATACTGATCACTTAGTTCTCAAATACTTGTTCAAAAGGCAAGACGCTAAACTGCGTCTCATACGTTGGATGCTGCTTTAACAAGAATTTGATTTAGAAATTAAAGATAAAAAATAGCATAAAATGTTGTTGGCGATCATTTATCTTGACTTGTGAATGAGGATTTAAGCGATGATGAAATCGATGATTTTCATGATGAGCATATTATGCATGTAACACCCCACTTGACAAGTGGACCGTTACATGATAATTATGGATTGTCATCGAAGCATGCAAGGTAAATGTCAAAACATAAATGACCATAAAGGAAACTGAAATCAAACATCGGTCCTAAAACATAAGCTCACACATGCATAAGTAAAGAATGTAGAAAAAGGACTAAACAATGTCCAAGCAAAGCAAAAGTATATAAATGTGGAGAAATGAAGTAAAGGGAGCCTTCATCCTATGCACGTACTCTTGAATGCCTAAGTCTGTCCTTTAGTACATGCCATATGGGAACTGTAAAAGAAATACGGCTGAGCAATACGCTCAGTGAACAGATATATGACATGATATGAATAACTGAAACATAAGTAAAGTATCAATAGGTAGCGAAATAATATGTAAGTCCTGGAAAATATAGAACATGTTTTATTGCCTGGTTTATATCTAAAAAGTCTTATGTTTATTCATTAAAACATAATTTAAATAACAAGAGCCCATATAGGTCATGAAAGGTATCAACATGCATGCATAGATAGAGGGGTGACCTCGTCATGCAATTAGAGTGGTTGCCACTAATTATATAAGTCTGGGTAGAGGGATCAGCTCCATGTAACGGATGTAGAGCACACACCGCAGTCATCGTGTAAATCTGTAAAACATGTACTAGGATGCACCCATTCTCCCCATATGATAATAATAATAATGGCCAATAACTGAAAGGGACACCGCGAGAAATCACTCTTATCACGGAAGAGTCATAACACCGATGCCTCAAGTGTTATGGTTATGGTACCTCCATAACTAGGTGAACAAGGCATGCGTGTATATAGCTCAGGCAATTTAAAATCATGGCATGGTAATTACTAAAAATTTTAATGACATGTAAACTACTAGGGAAAACATATGGAAGCAAATGGGGAATCCCTAATCATACATAGAAAAGGAATGTCCTTACTGAAGGACGGAATATCCGTACCTTATGTCCAGTTTCGAAGAAGATGAAAGGCGGAAAGTAATCTACCTCGAGTTCACTAGTGCTACCTAATAAAGGACGTAAATGAGTTGCGTGTTCATGTATAACTGACTGGTTCTTAGTTTACTTTACTTGTTCTTGACTTGTTTTACTGTTTCATGTATAATCATGTATTTCTTAGTGTTTTCATGTTTTCTTGATTAACGTGTCACATGTTTCATGTGTTATTATACTTGTTGTTTCATAATAAGTAACTTTCTAAAAATAGGAGGTTTCTATATATAGTAACTTTTCAAAAATAGCAGGTTTCCATATATAGCAACTTTCCAAAAATAGCAAGTTTTCATAAATAGTAAGTTTCCAAAAATAGAAGGTTCCCATAATCAATAAGTTTCTATAAATAGCAAGTTTCCACAAATAGTATGTTTCTATAAATAGCATGTTTCCATAAATAGTATGTTTCCATAGATAGTATGTTTCCATATTTAGTATGTTTCCATAAATAGCATGTTTCCATATTTAGTATGTTTCCATACTTAGTATGTTTCCATAAATAGTAATAAGCATGTATAATAAGCATGTGATATAAGATAAAGCTTAATAATATATTTTATAAGTCAGGGTTTATTAAATGTCATAATATAGTAAAATTTATTAATAAATAAATACTTTAGTCTAACATGATAATTATTAGTTAATAATATAATACATGATTTATGAATGATTATTAATTAATAATATAGCTTGATTTAATAATAATACTTTACCATAACTTGATATTGTATAATTAAATTAAAGTAAGATATTAATTTAATTAAACCATGGTTAACAGGTAATTAAATAATTATGTTAAGTTTTTAATTAAATCAATTAAATGTAACATATAATTTATAATGAATAATTATATACAATAATTATTTTTAGTGTACCATTAATTTAATTAATGTACCATGTTAAATTATACAACATAATTATTATAACCTAAAGTTAGTTTAATTAAATGGCCATGATATATTTAATAATTAAATTAACCTAAGTCTTGATTTAAATTTAGCAAATCATTTAACCAAACACACCCTTGTGTGTTTTCCGTGGAACCGAGCCACACCAAGACACCCATGTCTTGGCATGCCTCGAACCACAGCAACAACACCACAGCCGTTGTGGCTGTGGTTGCCGTCGCCTACCCAAACCTGCCACCGGCCTAGCCGATTGCCACTGTTGGTTCACAGCTTCTCACCGAGAGCTTCATAGCTCTCGGTTGACACTGTTTAGCCAAACACATCCTTGTTGGGTGTTTTGGTGTTGCGGCCGACAAGGAAAAATAACCACCGCCCCTTATAGGGTGCGGCTGGCCGAGTACCAAAACCAACGAGAGCCTTTGGCTCTCAGTTCCCGTGACAACCCGAACCAAATCCTGGTTTAGACTTGTTTAATACATGTTTTTAATTACTAAAATATCATGTGTTCTTATTAATATTATTAATTCATGAACAAAGGAAAATTAAAAGGAAGATTTAAGGTTTAATGATACCGAATGTTTAATGATCCTGAAGAACAAACACGAACAAAACCTGAATCAATCAACCAACTTTGTTTTTCCTTCTTGTTTTTCTTTGTGGATCCGGCGGCCAAGAGGGAGAGAGAGACTAGGGTTTTTGTTTATTTAGTGAAAACTTGGAAATGAAATTCCTTGGGACCTTTTTGGTTACATGATTAATTGCTTAACGGGTCGGGCCTTAAGCCCTTCTTTCACCCTTCTCTTTTATGTCATCCAAACAAACACCCCTTTATATAGTTTTCAATTTTTGTGTTTTAATTTACGTGTCGTGTTTTAAAATTCATAACATGTGTTCATGTTTTAAACCCGTGTTATTTCTTGTCGTGCATTATTTATTATACGTAAACATTTGTAAATAAAAAATAATATATACGTAATACTTGTTTTTATACATTAAATATTCATGATACGTGTCGTGTATTAATTAAATATAAAGTTTTAATTAATCCATTTCGTGCATTTAATGCTTCTTGTATTTTATGTGGGTTTTACAATGTAAGTAAGTACTAATGAAGCACCATGGTTCGCAGACTTTGAAAACTATTTGGCTGCAGGTATCTTACAAAAGGGAATGACACATTAAAATTTAAGAATTTTTTTTCTCTGAACTCAAGAAATACTTTTGGGATGAGCCTTATATCTTTAAAGTATGTCCCGATGGAATGATCTGACGTTGTATTTCCGGATCCGAAACAAGAAAGATTCTAGATGAATGTTACTACGAACCGACCGAAGGATATTACACTGCGAACAGAACCGCTAAAAAAGTGTTCAACGCGGGTTTTTACTGGCCCACGATTCAAAGAAGCTCATACCTTAGTCCGCCTTTGCGAAGCATGTCAAACGACTTGAAACATTTCTAAGAGAGGTGAAATACCTCTCAGTAATATCGAAGTTTGCGAAATCCGTGAGGGGTATCGGCTTCATGGGACCATTTCCCAAATCTTACAAATGTGAATACATTTTAGTCGCCATTGACTATGTGTCAAAATATGCCAAAGCTCAATCCTTGCAAACCAATGATGCAAGAGTTGTTATACCATTCTTAAAGAAATTCTTCTATCATTTTGGAATCCCAAAAGCACTTATAAGCGACAGAGAAACTGATTTCTGTAACAAGCTCATGGAAAAATCCATGAGAAGATATGGAGTTAACCTTCATTTTTCCACATCTTACCACCCTCAGACGAGTGGCCAAGTTGAAAACACTAATTGAGCTCTTAAAAGAATTCTCGAAAAGACTATCAAGAATAATCCTACCATTTGGTCTAAAAAATTAGAAGATGCTCTATGGGCCGTTCGTACCGCTTTCAAATCACCCACTGGAACCACCCCATATAAGATTTTGTATGGAAAGACATGCCACTTACCGATTGAAATTGAACATCGTGTATATTGGGCACTTTGAAACTGCAACCCATACCTTATCGCAGTTAGCGAAAAGAGAAATTTTCAACTTCACGAGTTAGATGAATTATGACATCAAGCCTATTAAAATTCTCGCTTGTACGAAGCACAAACTAAAGTTTGGCATGATCATAAACTCCGATTGAGAAAAGAATTCAAGAATGGAAATAACGTCTCCTCTTTATATCGAAGTACAAATGCAAGCAATTGAAGCTTACTTCGAGATGGACTGACTCGTATGTAGTGAGACAAAAATATCCATCTGGATATGTTGAACTATATTGTAGAGACAATACCGCATTGATTGTCAATGGACACAGACTTAAGATTTACCATGAGGAGGAAAGCTGTAATGAAATTTAAGGAGAAGATGTACTATTATTTGTGCAATAAATCTGAGTAGCCGAGTCTGGCTGAACACTCTAAACTTAGCGCTTCTCGGAAGGAAATCCGTGTATTTTACCCACTTTTCACCTTAAGTGTGGAGGAGGACTTGTATATAAATAAAACCGTCCTTGTATATATTTGCATGTGTGTTTTCTTTTTGTTATCTTTTTACAGAGAGAGCAACTTGGAGCTCTACGCCGGATTATTCTTTTAAAGACCAACAATTTTCCACTAAGCCCTAGGAAGTTCTCGTTTCCCTTTGCAACTTAATTTTCCCTATTTTTAGTAAGTATTAGTTCTCACATCGAGGACGATGTTCACCTCAAGTGTGGAGGAGGATAAAATAGGAAAAATAAATAATTAATAAATTTTCTTCACATATATAAAAATATCTTTTCAAAAATAAATAAAAATAGGTATGTTTTGTAAATAAATAAAATTGTTTTTAGCAAAGAAAAAATCTCATTGGTTGACACTATAACTAAGCACAAACTAATCTACCAACTATATAAGAAACCTGAGCCTTTATATTTCTCTATTTTATGTGAAAGCCTATAATTTAGTGTGCTTTAGGACTTATGTTTGATCATCATTTACTAAACCGCAATGAGGTTAATTTAAAGATATTTTTGAGAAGATGTAAAATAAATCCCATTGCTTATCATTTTAGTCGATCTACACTTGCTTGCCAAAATACGTGTCACTTGTACTTATGTGCTATATTACCCCTTGTGTCTATATCCTTGTGTTTATGCCTTTCGTTTTCAATTTGTACGTGTTATGATTTCTATTTAAAAAAATATCAAAAAGAAATAAAGTATTCTAGTATTGTTTGTTCTACGACTTTGACAATGCAAATTATGTTACTAAACCCTTATCTTTATCACGTTTTGCATTTTTGAAAACTTATCTGGTGCTCACGCTGCAACGGTTATGTTTATGTGTCTCGTACAAGCATATGTTAGCTATCTATTTTTTGTCTGAGCTGTTCGAGTGTTATCTTAAATTTTCTCCTTGTGAGTGACATTGTGTAAATTCAAATCATAACACCATTTCCAAGTGAGGTGCTGAAATTATTATGTCGTTTGCTTTTACTAATTAGAAACTTAATCATTTTCCTTTGATGCTTCATATCGACACTTATGCTTTTAATATCTAATCTTGGTTTCTCACTTTGATTGCTTGAGGGCAAGCAATATGTGGAAGAATTTGATAACACCCAAATTGTACATATTCAACCTATCATTATCGACCCATTATCTATGTAAACATAAGGACTTTTGATACTTAACTATGTGTTTTAAATGCAGGTGACACATTGAAGGGCCAAAAGTGAAGAAGTTCAAAGTTACATTACTCCAAAGTAATAATGTGAAAATAAGAAGAATAGAAGATTCTGGATGCACGAATGTGCGATGCACTGTCTCAGATGTGCGGCGCACAAATGCCACCCCAAATGTGCGACACACATTTGAAGTGGTGCAGCGCACTTTGACCCGAACCAGTACTATACATAGAGGCCATCACCTCTCACTTTTCACACACTTCTCTACTTATCTATATCCGATTCTCTCTAGGCTTTAGTACCTTTTTTAGTATATTTTCCACTTTAGGAAATATTTGTAATAAGAGCATTATACTCTTTGGTTAATGGAAAGTCGTTGCTACGTGACACTTGTGTAATCCTCGTTCCAATATAATCTAAGTATGATTTTTATTTACTCTTTTACAATTGATATTATATACTTGCTTGCTATGCTATGCTAAGTTATTTGTGACTACATGGGTATGTAAATATGACTAGTGATGAATCTATGATATGATCTTTTATTAAATGATTTCAAGCTAATGTCGAAGAACCATGTTACTATTTAAGTGTGACAAACATGGTTTTGAGGTTCGTCACATAGTTTTATTTTTTGTAGTTGCGTGTCTTTACGTGTTTATGTGCTTATTGGTGTGTATAGATTGTGGTTTGGATATCGTTACCGGTACGGGGTACCTTGTGAATGAAACGATGTGTGATGATTGATTGAATTTGAATGCTAGTGTTAATACATAATTGTAGCGCATTGTCCATATGTTATTGTGTTGATGGTTATTATTCACAGCTTGTAACTGATTTTAGCATTGGAGTCTAAACCTATGACTATCACCAACTTTATGTTGACGTGTTTTAGTGTCTCTTTCAGGTGAGAATATGGTTTAGCTTGAGGATAGAAGTGGCTAGACTTGGATGCCTTAGGATTGCATATAGAAGGAGATCCCTGTTCCTTCTTAGCTTTGTTTGTTCATTTATCTAGTGATACTTTTGGCACCTATATGTTTGTTTGTTTGTGTTATTTGTTTGTCTTGGGTAAGAGGTAGGACTGTTACCTACTTACCTAGACTCCTGCATTGTTGAGATATTATCATGACATTTGTGTCACCATTTTATGACATTTCTTATATCATTTAGTTATCTCTATAGACACACTATTGTTGTGATGATATCCATACGTCGTGCCCCATATTCCGCCATGGTGGGGTGTGACAGATCGGTATCAGAGACAATGGTTATAGAGAATTAGGGTGCCTAGTCGCGTAGCCTAGTCTATAGCTTAAGGGTCCCTGTATATAGGCGTCATAGGAGTATGTGTGCATTTTATATTAATTGATGTGTTTGGATGTTATTTATTGCGATGTTTTGACTAGTATGAATTGAACCGTTGTATGTTCATACCTAGTCACATGTTATTTTCTTTTCGGGTTTGTGACTAGTGCGGGTTGAACCCTAATCGTCCACGCTAGTCATTGTTGTATTTTGCTTAAATTGTACATTATAGTACATAATTTGGTACATGGTAGTTTCTACCTTTTGTTGGGTTATTTTATGTACCTGAGGTATAGTATTTTTCCTTTGATGTTTAAGTCATGTTCCCTAAGAATCATGTGGTGGTTCAAGTTGGTAGGAGTAGGTGGATATGAAGGATTTTAAGCTGTTTCCACTCTTACGGGTGGCATGACTTATAACTAATGATGTTTTTGTTTTGGATTTAGTCTATGCTGTTTTAGCTAGAATATGGATTTACGTATTTCAAGAGTATTACTATGTTATTTTAATAGATGGAGTTTTGGACTTTATTGTTAATGTGGTTATGAGCTTATGTGAGTAGATGGGTTTATGTGTTATATGTTGTATTAATTCTTATAAGTGTCATCATAGGAGGGAGTGCATTGGGGAAAGGGTAATTGTATAAGTATGGTGGCCAACATAGTTATACAAGTACCACAACTTCAATGAGTTCTCAAGTATGATTGCATGAAAGAGGGTTAGTACATGCTTGTATATGATGAGATGTAGAATTTGGGTATACGTATAATTTATGGGTTTATGTAATGGCTGCCTATGAGATGGCTATCGTTCTTTTTGTGTTATATGTTTTGGGTTATAGTTGTGTTGTGTGATTATGGGGTCACACGATATGGTTTGGTTTTGGAGGTGGCTTTATGCCTTGTTGTGGCACGGTGAGATGGTGATTACTCGTATGGAAAAACGAGCGTATAAAGCTATTGATTGACTTACGTGTATGATAACGAGTATGTTTTGGGGATTCAATAGGTATACATATATGGATGTATATATACTGATAGATGTTATGTTATGATTTACGGTCGTTCAGTAGTTATTATAACTTGAACGTACCTAGTGCTCTCTTGTGTTCAAACGATTTATTAGTGCTCGAGTTTGGTGGAGTTTCAACGACCTTTTAAATATTTTGAAGTGTGTCTTGTAGGTATTCTTTGAGTTTCGTATTTCACGTGTACGTTTTAAAATGGTGTTCTTGGTCTATTGAAATAACTTGGGATTTCATTTAAGATAATGAAATCTTTTGTGTTGGGTCTTACAGTTCTTTTGGTCGGAATATATTGAGAAAAGGGGGACTGGGAAATCTATTATAGGGTTTGATAATTGGTTGTATTCGGTAAAATAAGGGTAAGGTGTTGGAGTCGTGTTTGAAACAAGATGGAACATAAGATTTCTTTTAAATCAACACTTATTTATTTCAGATTCTAAAAGACTTTCTTCAAAATAAAGCGAAGTAAAATTTCTTTCTACTTACATAGTTCATATAATTGGGTTTAACCGATTCACGTCATTTATAATTATTAATACAAGGTTAAATGAGTTTATGAAGATTTCACATACAATTATATCTGTCATTTAAAAGAGGTACATTAATCACTAAGTCTATTCTTTAGTTTTTTTAAAACAACTAGAATAAAATTGTTTTGGTCATAACTTGTTCATTTTTAGACATTTTTGAGTGATTCAAAAGCCAAAAATTATGTACTCGGAACGTACTTTTCAAATATTCAGAAAGTATAGTCATGGGAGGTCAGTGGACTGGTCGGAATTGTTGTACAAGTGTCGGGTTCAAGGTTGAGTTGTGAATAGTAGTTATTTTATTTGGGGTGCACGGGATACCTAGTCTTTGGGTTGAGTTTTGAGATTGCCTAGAAGGTTGTTTGTAGATGGTTTGAGTCACATAGATGTGGGGGGTAATAATAAATGGATAAAAAAAGATATGTATTCTTTTGGAAAATGTCGATCTTTTACACGGTTTAAATAATATGTCGCGGGGCGTAATATGTTTTGGTTGCCATTGGGTGTTTTTTGGATTATTTTTCGTTGTCATGGGTCATTTTGAAATGATACACGTTTTGGGTTTGAGCTTTCTTTTGAGTTCTCGTGGTTGTTTTAACTGGTGCACATGAAATGTCGTTAGTTATCCGTGGGTTGATTCGTTGATCGTATCTTATGGATTCAGGATGTAGTTTTGGTTTTGTATTGTTCGGGAGCGTTGAGGTAGTCATATGAACACTTGGTAGCGCCTACACGCGTAAGTAGGTGAACATGAGAGAACGGTCGGAATACCCTAGTGGGGAGGAAAGAGGTTCGTAAACGAACTAATGTGGGTATGAGGTCTATTAGGAGTGCCAAGGGAGATGAATAGAGATTTGTGAAAGGTATGGAAATTGGCACAAGTAACGTGCCATAGAGAGTGTTGAAAGGGGATATTGTTCGTAAGGCATGTATGTTTTCTAAAAATTTCCTGAAATTTAGTAGGTTTGCCTATTATTTTGAGGTAGAACCATAAATAGAGCAAGTAGGAGAAGTGAGAGGAGTTGCAGTTAGTGTCTTTCCAAGGCAAATCGTTGATGGAGTGATTTAAAAACAAGAGCTGTTAGAAATTGCAACGGATGCAAGGTAAAAGTTGAGTTGCTTAGTAGTAGATTGGATGTGGAAAGCGGTTGAGTGGGCTGATGAGAGGAAGCATTGGTCTTTTAAAATGCGTGTAGAATTTTGCAAGTAGAACGGGGTAGGAATTTATTCGTATTGCCGCTAAGAGAGGGTGCAAGGAGGACATAGTTGAAACTGCTAAGGATGTTGTATGAACGCTTTGGGTTTGCGATTATGCATTTGGCTTCGTCAAAGCACTAGCGGTTTTCATGGTGTCAATGAACCAAGTGTGCATGAACGTGTATAAACGAGTTTTCATCGGGAGCATCGACGACATCTTGATCTACTCAAATCTGAGAAAGAGAGTGAGGCGAATTATGTGTTGGTTTCAGAGTGGAGTTATACGTGAGATTTTTGAGTGTGAGTTTTAGTATTAAGTTTACCATGATGAGTAGTTAGAGATGATGGCATATCATGGAACCAGCAAGGGGCGAAGTGAAGAAGGATGAGGAAGCATTTTGGAGGCTGAAGAAGTGGATTGGATAATGAGCCAATCTTGGAATTATCGGAAGGACTGGATGAATTCGCGAAGCATGACGATACGTGGAGCAAGGATTTGGACGCGTACGAGGACGACAAAGAAAGGCGATTGCTTATACGTTGCAGGAACTGAAGATTTGGAAGAAATGGATATACTTAGTTAGTGGAGCTGGATTGTTATATCTGCCTAGAATGCTAGAGGCATTTGGGGTACGAGACGTAGAGAATGATCTATACGGATCATGAACGTCTCCAACACATATTCAATCACCTTGATTGAACATTTGGCAAAGGTGGTGGGTGGAGTTAAGTGACGAAAGAAAATTGCATGGCCAAGTACCATCTGGGAAAGGCAAGCATGGTTGATGAGACATGGAATAAGAAGAATGAAGTGAAGCTGAGAAGAACTTGAACTATATGGATGACGTATTAGGATGGTTTGGATGAAAGATGTAGGTTACACGATTTGAGTTGTCTAAAGCAGAGAACGCGTCAACATGTATGTTGTGTGGCTTGGACAATCATATGGAGAAAGGGACGTAGACTATACTTCCTACATAGATAGGAGTAGCTTAGAAAGGGGCGATGTAAGGACAAAGTTGGTGGAAGGGATACATAATGCGTTGGAGAATTAAGTACGATGAGAGTTGGGTGATAGTCGATAGACTGACTAATTCATCACCTATTTCAAGAGGAATGAGAAGTCACGTAGTTGGGAAGTTGGAAGAACTAATGGATATGTGAAAGACCGTCGTAGGTCACTTTGTAAGGAAATTGGAATTTTTAAGTAGTTTGGAGTACGGACTGAAGGGAGTTGATAAACATGATTGGATATGAGTATATCCAGCTAACTGGGAAAAGGATGGACAAGTGAGATATTTGTACAACCTTAGGAGTTACACCGAGGGCATGGGTGATTGATTTAGAGGGAGTTAGAAAACTCTTTAGCGATGGCTGAGTTTTCATATAATGATAGTTATCTTACTAGAAGTCGATAAATGCCATTTGAGGCACTATGTGAAAGGATAGGGTGAGATGTCCCCATTGTGGACTAGAATTGTTAAAAGAGGCTACTAATCTGGTAGTGATGTTTGTGGAAAGGATGGGTGCAACAAGGGATGCTATATAGAAAGGAGGAAACAACTAGAGTTAGTGACAGAGTTATGTATGAAGTTTCACCCATAGTAACGGGTGGTATGTTTTGGTAAAATGGAAGAGTTGATGTAGAGTTTTGTAGGTCCATTTATGATCTTTGGAAAGATCGGACCATTAGCTTATGAGCATAGAATTACCTGGGGGAAATGAGTTGTATACATGATACATTTCATGTATTGGGATTGGTATAGGTTGTTTGAGAATGCATTTTGCCTGTACGGTTATTCGGGACTTGTGTTAATAAAAGTCTTTGTTTTATCAAAGAGACATCTGTGAGGTTTATTGACTGTGAGGTCAAGAGTTTGGCAATGAGTTTAATTATTTTGGTTTGTATATATGGTATTTTGAAACTTGGATTAAAGTTCGCGTGGGAATGAGGGGAGTTCGTTTAGAACAAGTATCCTCATGTGATTTGTTGTTTGTGTGTTTGATCCTAAGGAGTAAATCTCGGGACGAGATTTCTATTAGGAGGGAGTGATGTGACAACCCTGGTTTTGAGGTTCGTCACTTAGTTTTATTTTGTGCTAGTTGCGTGTCTTTACGTGTTTATGTGCTTATTGGTGTGTATAGATTGTGGTTTGGATATCGTTTCCGGTACGGGGTACCTTGTGAATGAAACGATGTGTGATGATTGATTGAACTTGAATGCTAGTGTTAATACATAATTGTAGCGCATTGTCCATATGTTATTGTGTTGATGGTTGTTATTCACGGCTTGTGACTGATTTTAGCACTGGAGTCTAAACCTATGACTCTCACCAACTTTATGTTGACGTGTTTTAGTGTCTCTTTCAGGTGAGAATGTGGTTAAGCTTGAGGATAGAAGTGGCTAGACTTGGATGCCTTAGGATTACATATAGAAGGAGATCCCCGTTCCTTCTTAGCTTTGTTTGTTCATTTATCTAGTGATACTGTTGGCACCTATATGTTTGTTTGTTTGTGTTATTTGTTTGTCTTGGGTAAGAGGTAGGACTGTTACCTACTTACCTAGACTCCTGCATTGTTGAGATATTGTCATGACATTTGTGTCACCATTTTATGACATTTCTTATATCATTTAGTTATCTCTATAGACACGCTATTGTTGTGATGATATCTATACGTCGTGCCCCATATTCCGCCATGGTGGGGTGTGACAGATCCATGGTGGGGTGTGACATTAAGTTCTATCGTCTTGCTTTATCAAACTAGATTTGTTACGATAACTTGGGGTCCAAAAGAGTCAAGTTGTTATAACGAGTTTTTAAAGAACTTGTCTATGGTTTTTGAATCTTTGGTTGTGGAGATCCGCTTAGATAATTTGATAAAACATTGAACTTATAGCAACTTGTTTAAGCTTTGTATAGATCATTTGCTTATAAGACATAAGTCTGGAATCAAGCGAAGTAAATTGTAAAACACCATTTTGACGAAAACGGTTTATTACTATTTACCTACCTTATCATATCTCGATCATTACTATCATCACAACAAAGTTATATGAGCTATCCCATGAGTAGTCATACTTGTTTTCATATTATTTCATTTCAAAACGTTTTATCTTTGATTACTACTTTGGTTGTCAAAACGAAACTAAGTCCTTGCGAACGATCTTGGCTTACCACTACAAACTATATTATACACGAAAGGGAATACTTGCCCGTGATTGTTTTCTAGTCCCTCATTTGGTTAATCCTTGTTATATAAATTTAAGATTTGTGAAACACGCAACAAGTTTTGGCGCCTTTGCCGGGGACTTATCATCCTGTTTTATAACCATATTTTTCGTAATTCTCAAAGATTGATCCTTTTTACCTTAAAAACATCCACAAAATTTCTGTCAATACAGAAAGTACGTCGCACTTACAACAAAGTGCGTGCACTCCCTATATCTTTTCCAAATACGACCTATTTCTCAATAAGTATGCCGCACTTAGCCTATTGTATCCCAAATTCTTTGTTGAATGCATACACGTTCATCCGGAACCGATCCCATACCATCATTTCCTACACATGAGTGTGCCCTTAACCTAAGGTTACGTATATTACATCGTCTTGTTACTTTTCGAAATAAGACACGCGTAACCCAACAACCTCGTTTGGTTTACCCACAATTCGATAACCTATCTCAAGCCTTGTTTCTTATTCGACTCATCGAATGTCAGACACCAGCCTGGTGATGAACCAATGTGGTTAACCAGACGAGTTGTCATACCAACTCCTAGCTCCGTAATCGTCTTACGATAAATCGCAAATGAATTTTCTATCAGAGGAAATCACTCGACTCTTGTCAAGAACAATCAATTTGATGGAGAATCGAAACCGATCCTCACAAACATGTCCATGAATTCAACAGCATTTGCAAAAATGTTCAATTATGGAGAAGGACAAGCCGAAGCTGCCCAACTCATGATGTTTCCATCATCCCTCACTGGAGATCTCGCCCTTTCTTAAGGAACCAACAAAGCAAGAATAGTGACGAGCTACAAAAATGGGTTAGAGACGTCCTACAAAACAAAGTCAGTAGACAAGAGCATATATGTACACCCCATTTTGGTAAATGGAATGTCACGCGTGATTATGGCGTGTCATCAAAGCATACAAGGTAAATGTCTTAGAAACATTAAATGACCATGAATGGAAATACCGGAAACAAACATCGGTAGTCCAAGTATAAGCTCATCACACACAAACATAAGTACCGTAAGGGAAAAGGACTAAACAATGTCCAAAGAAATAAGTAGCATAATGTATGAAGAAATGCATAAAGTAGAGAACGCTAGATAGCTCCCAATCCATATGCACGTACGCTTAAAGTCTACGAGCGCCCTTGAGTACCTGTCGTTTAGGAACATTAAAGGAAAACGGCTGAGCATAATTCCCAGTGAACAGATATACAAGTATTGCATGGAATAACATAAGCCTAAAAGACTAATAGCAGCAGAAATGTATAAGTCCTAGTAAACCTGGAAACATGTTCATAAAACTAGTTTTATAGTTTGAAAAGACTTATGTTTTTATGTAAAATCTGTATTAATTAGCCAATAGCCTATATAGGTCATGAGGTTCCACCGTGCATGAATACTTGGAGGGGAGACCTCGACATGCAATTAGAGGTGTTGCCTCTAATTAATTAGTCTGGGTAGGAGGGATCAACTCCTTGTGAAGGATGCAAGGCACATATCGCATTCACCATGAAAATCCTATAAAACATGTAACTAGGATTCACCCATACGCCCCACATGATAATATAATATAATGGCCAAAACTGAAAAGGGACGCTACGAGCAATCACTCCGCCGTGGGGAAGTCATAACACTGGTGCCTCTAGTGTTATGGTTATGGTACGTCCATAAATAGGTGACACTGGTCATGCATGTATATAGCTTAGGAAATTATTCTAACATAAGTATAAAACATATAAAACAATACTGGGAAAACAGCTGAATGCAAACGGGGAATCCTAATAAGGAAAGAATATCCATACTGAAGGACGAGAAATCCGTACCTTGTGTCCAGTGAACAAAGAAGACGAAAGAATGAAAGTCCTACTTCGATCTCACTAATGCTACATAAATAGGGGACATGTATAAGTATTCTGTTTACTGAGTACGTAACTGATTACATCATGTCTTAGCTTGTTTTATATGTTCTAGTCTTGGTTAACTGATTTTAATGTTATACTGTGTTTATGATGTATTTCTAGTATTCTGTTTAAGTATTAACTTGTATTCTTGTATTATTATACTTGTTGTGTAATAATAAGTAACTTTCTAAGAATAGCATGTTTCGTAAAATAGAAAGTTTCCAAAAATAGAAAGTTTCAAAAAATAGAAATTTTCCAAAAATAGATTAGTTTCTAAAAATAGATCAGTTTCTAAAAAAAGAAAGTTTCCAAAAATAGTAAGTTTCCTGAAATAGAAAGTTTCCATATTTAGAAATAAGCTGGATTAATAAGATAATAATATAAGTTTAAGTTTACTAGTTAAATATCATAAGTCATGTAATTATTTGTATAGTTTATTAATAATATCATGTTAATTAAATAAAGTATAGGTTATACGATTTAATTAAATATAAGCATGATTTAATTAAATTAAAGCATATAAAATACTTAGGTTAAACATATATTAATAATATATTAATTATAACCTAAGTCATGTTTATTAATTAATTATAGCCCATGTTTTAAATAATTAATTAATACTATAGTCTAAATTAAGTGGCAAAAATACTTAGGTTAAAACATGTATTATTTACTAAATAATAATAACCTAAGTACATGTTAAATTAAATTAATTACTAGCCATGATTTAATTAATTTAATTTTCTTGTTAAAATAATATAACTTGTAAAAAAATGTAAACTTGTAAAAACTACCAATGAACCGAACCCGTGTTTTTAATTTAGACCGAACGTGAACCGGACCGGATTCCCCTTGAACTGGAACGAACCAAACACCCCCTTTGCAGTGGCTTCCCGGCCTAGCCGGTTGCTACTGCTAATGTAGTTTCACCACCGGCTTGAGCCGGTGGTTTGCCCCTGGTCTGCCTCGGCTAGCCACTTCCCACAACAAGTTCCCACCGGCAGTTAGCCGGTGGTCCCCTGTTGCCGCCGTGCGTTCCCCCTGCTTGACCAAAACAGCCACTGGTCTTAGACCGGTGGTGTTCTTGCTGCTGCGCCGAGACCAACCGAACCAGAAGGCCACCCCGACTTACGTCGGGGTCCTTGTTCCATGCTGCCGAGACACCAAGGCAACACCGAGACCATCGAGGTCTCGGTTGGTGGTGATACAACAACCACAAAGAGCCTTAGGCTCTCGGTTCTTGCGTCCGCCAAACCAAACCTGAACCACAAACCATTCTTTTTATTTCTCCATGATTACCCACATGTTTATTACTTGTTTTTATGATTCCGATATTCATGTGTTCTTGATTTAAATAAAAATAATAAAAGAAAAGGAATAAAAAGGTTTACCGAACGCGTGAATTGAATGCGAATAATATCACGAACACTAACACTTGATTTCAATCACCAAAATCAAACAAACACCCTTGGTGGTGTTGATGTAGCCGGCGCCAAAGCAGAAGGCAAAGGAGACAAGGGTTTTATTTTGTTTATGAAAAACTCAGTATAATGAAAAGGATTTTCCTTTTTGTTTATTTAGTTAAAAACCAAACTGGGCTGGGCCCTCCCTTATCTTGTTGTGTCCGCGGCTATAAGGGCCCACGAGGGAAACCCGTACGTTTTTCATGACTAATAATTTGCGTGTTCATTCGTTAGCGTTTTCGTGTTATATCATAATTAATTGTTCGTGTTATAATAAATACTTGTATGTAAACGATATTTATCATATTTTAGTAAATACATACGTAGTTACGTGTTCGTGATTTAACGTTCATGATTTCATGTTCGTGATTATAATTATTATGGTTAATAATTATCGTGTAATATCATGTAGTTAATACTTATCGTGCAATAACACGTATGTAGTTTCTGTAATTAATATTCGTCACACGTGTTCATGTTATAAAAGGAAAGTTTAAATTTGTTCGTATGCTTACTAAGTGTACTATTCATGGTAAAAGTATGCGGGTTTTACAACTCTTTTCCCCTAAAAAGAATAATTCGTCCCCGAATTATAGATAAAGTAAACTGAAAGAGGAACATACCTGAATTCAAAACTTGAAACGAGGGTAAGAAGCCCGGATAGACTCCTCTATTTCCTAAGTGGCTTCCCGCTTGGTATGATCCCTCCAAATGATTTTGACGAATAGAATCGCCTTCTTCCTCATGACTCATTCTTGTCTGTCAAGAACTCGCTCGGGTTCCTCTATGAAGGTAAGATCTTCACGAATCTGTTCCAGTGGACACTGAACCGTGTGAAGGGATGGTAATTGTACCCTCTGAGTAAGAACACATGGAAAACGTCATGGACGTGAGAAAGCTGCGGAGGTAACGCTAAACAGTATGATACTTCACCGACTCACTCGATGATATCAAACGGTATGATGAATCAAGAACTGATTTTCCCTTTGATTCCAAAACGTCTAACACATGTGTCGGTGATACCTTAAGAAAGACATGAACTCCCAAGTTAAAATGTAAGTCCCTACGATGCTTGTCGGCATAACTCTTCTGACGTCACGAGCTTCCTGTAGTTTCGCCTTAGCTACAACGACCTTCTCTTTGGTCAACTCTATCATCTTCGGTCCTTCAAGTGTTCGCTCACCAACTTGATCCCAGCTGAAATTATTATGTCGTTTGCTTTTACTAATTAGAAACTTAATCATTTTCCTTTCATGCTTCATATCGACACTTATGCTTTTAAAATCTAATCTTGGTTTCTCGCTTTGATTGCTTGAGGGCAAGCAATATGTGGAGGAATTTGATAACACCCAAATTGTACATATTCAATCTATCATTATCGACCCATTATCTATGTGAACATAAGGACTTTTGATACTTAACTATGTGTTTTAGATGCAGGTTACACATTGAAGGGCCAAAAGTGAAGAACTTTAAAGTTACATTACTCCAAAGCAATAATGTGAAAATAAGAAGAATAGAAGATTCTGGACGCACGAATGTGTGATGCACTGTCTTAGATGTGTGGCGCACAAATGCCACCCCAAATGTGTGACACACATTTGAAGTGGTGCAGCGCACTTTGACCCCAACCAGTAATATACATAGAGGCCATCACCTCTCACTTTTCACACACTTCTCTACTTATCTATATCCGATTCTCTCTAGGCTTTAGTAGCTTTTTGAGTATATTTTCCACTTTGGGAAATATTTATAATAAGAGCATAATACTCTTTGGTTAATGGAAAGTCGTTGCTACGTGACACTTGTGTAATCCTCGTTCCAATATAATCTAAGTATGATTTTTATTTACTCTTTTACAATTGATATTATATACTTGCTTGATATGCTATGCTAAGTTATTTGTGACTACATGGGTATGTAAATATGACTAGTGATGAATCTATGATATGATCTTTTATTAAATGATTTCAAGCTAATGTCGAAGAACCATGTTACTATTTAAGTTCTATCGTCTTGCTTTATCAAACTAGATTTGTTACGATAACTTGGGGTCCGAAAGGGTCAAGTTGTTATAACGAGTTTTTAAAGAACTTGTCTATGTTTTTTGAATCTTTGGTTGTGGAGATCCGCTTAGATAATTTGATAAAACATTGAACTTATAGCAACTTGTTTAAGCTTTGTAGAGATCATTTGCTTATAAGACATAAGTCTGGAATCAAGCCAAGTAAATTGTAAAACACCATTTTGACGAAAATGGTTTATTACTATTTACCTACCTTATCATATCTCGATCATTACTATCATCACAACGAAGTTATATGAGCTATCCCATTAGTAGTCATACTTGTTTTCATATTATTTCATTTCAAAACGTTTTATCTTTGATTACTACTTTGGTTGTCAAAATGAAACTAAGTCCTTGCGAACGATCTTGGCTTACCACTACAAACTATACTATACACGAAAGGGAATACTTGCCCGTGATTATGTTCTAGTCCCTCATTTGGTTAATCCTTGTTATATAAATTTAAGATTTGTGAAACACGCAACAAGTTTTTGGCGCCTTTGTCGGGGACTTATCATCCTGTTTTATAACTATATTTTTCGTAATTCTCAAAGATTGATCCGTTTTACCTTAAAAACAAACACAAAATTTCTGTCAATACAAAAAGTACGTCTCACTTACAACAAAGTGCGTGCACTCCCTATATCTTTTCCAAATACGACGTACTTCTCAATAAGTATGCCGCACTTAGCCTATTGTAACCCAAATTCCTGTTGAATGCATACACGTTCGTCCGGAACCGATCCCATACCATCATTTCCTGAACCTGAGTGTACCCTTAACCTAAGGTTACGCATATTACATCGTCGTGTACCTTTCGAAAGAAGACACGTGCAACCCAACAACCTCGTTTGGTTTACCCACAATTCGATAACCTGTCTCAAGCCTTGTTTCTTATTCGACTCATCGAATGTTAGACACCAGCCTGGTGATGAACCAATGTGGTCAACCGGACGAGTTGTCATACCAACTCCTGGCTCCGTAATCGTCTTACGATAAATCGCAAATGAATTTGCTATCAGAGGAAATCACTCGACTCTTGTCAAGAACAATCAATTTGATGGATGAATCGAAACCGATCCTCACAAACATGTCCACGAATTCAGCAGCATTTGCAAAAATGTTCAACTATGGAGAAGGACAAGCCGAAGCTGTCCAACTCATGATGTTTCCATCATCCCTCATTGGAGATCTCCCCCTTTCTTAAGGAACCAACAAAGCAAGAATAGTTACGAGCTACAAAATTGTGTTAGAGATGTCCTACAAAACAAAGTCAATGGACACGAGCATATATGTAACACCCCATTTTGGTAAATGGAATGTCACGCGTGATTATGGCGTGTCATCAAAGCATACAAGGTAAATGTCGTAAAAACATTAAATGACCATGAATGGAAATACCGGAAACAAACATCGGTAGTCCAAGTATAAGCTCATCACACACAAACATAAGTACCATAAGGGAAAAGGACTAAACAATGTCAAAAGAAATAAGTATCATAATGTATGAAGAAATGCATAAAGTAGAGAACGTTAGATAGCTTCTAATCCATATGCACGTACGTTTAAAGTCTACGAGCGCCCTTGAGTACCTGCTGTTTAGGAACATTAAAGGAAAACGGCTGAGCATAATTCCCAGTAAACGGATATACAAGTATAACATGGAATAACATAAGCATAAAAGACTAATAGCATCGGAAATGTATAAGTCCTAGTAAACTCGGAAACATGTTCATAAAACTAGTTTTATAGTTTGAAAAGACTTATGTTTTTATGTAAAATCTGTATTAATTAGCCAATAGCCCATACAGGTCATGAGGTTCCACCGTGCATGAATACTTGGATGGGAGACCTCGACATGCAATTAGAGGTGTTGCCTCTAATTAATTAGTCTGGGTAGGAGGGATCAACTCCTTGTGAAGGATGCAAGGCACATATCGCATTCACCATGAAAATCCTAT
Organism: Glebionis coronaria; assembly: GCA_025667525.1. NCBI lineage: Eukaryota > Viridiplantae > Streptophyta > Magnoliopsida > Asterales > Asteraceae > Glebionis > Glebionis coronaria. The sequence goes on from CM046880.1 coordinate 202,926,888, forward strand.
AAAACATGTAACTAGGATTCACCCTTATGCCCCACATGATAATATAATATAATGGCCAAAACTGAAAAGGGACGCCACGATCAATCACTCTGCCGTGGGGAAGTCATAACACTGGTGCCTCCAGTGTTATGGTTATGGTACCTCCATAACTAGGTGACACTGGTCATGCATGTATATGGCTTAGGCAAATATTCTAACATAAGTATCAAACATATAAAACAATACTGGGAAAACAGTTGGATGCAAACGGGGAATCCTAATAAGGAAAGAATATCCATACTGAAGGACGAGAAATCCGTACCTTGTGTCAAGTGAACGAAGAAGACGAAAGAATGAAAGTCCTACTCCGATCTCACTAATGCTACATAAATAGGGGACATGTATAAGTATTCTGTTTATTGAGTACGTAACTGATTACATCGTGTCTTAGCTTGTTTTATATGTTCTAGTCTTGGTTAACTGATTTTAATGTTATACCGTGTTTATCATGTATTTCTGGTATTCTGTTTAAGTATTAACTTGTATTCTTGTATTATTATACTTGTTGTGTAATAATAAGTAACTTTCTAAGAATAGCAGGTTTCCTAAAATAGAAAGTTTCCAAAAATAGAAAGTTTCAGAAAATAGAAAATTTCCAAAAATAGATTAGTTTCTAAAAATAGATCAGTTTCTAAAAATAGAAAGTTTCTAAAAATAGTAAGTTTCCTGAAATAGAAAGTTTCCATATTTAGAAATAAGCTGGATTAATAAGCTAATAATATAAGTTTAAGTTTACTGGTTAAATATCATAGGTCATGTAATTATTTATATAGTTTATTAATAATATCATGTTAATTAAATAAAGTATAGGTTATACGATTTAATTAAATATAAACATGATTTAATTAAATTAAAGCATATAAAATACTTAGGTTAAACATATATTAATAATATATTAATTATAACCTAACTCATGCTTATTAATTAATTATAGCCCATGTTTTAAATAATTAATTAATACTATAGTCTAAATTAAGTGGCAAAAATACTTAGGTTAAAACATGTATTATTTACTAAATAATAATAACCTAAGTACATGTTAAACTAAATTTATTACTAGCCATGATTTAATTAATTTAATTTTCTTGTTAAAATAATATAACTTGTAAAAAAATGTAAACTTGTAAAAACTACCCATGAACCGCACCCGTGTTTTTAATTTAGACCGAATGTGAACCGGATCGGATTCTCCTTGAACAAGAACGAACCAAACACCCCCTTAGCAGTGGGTTCCCGGCCTAGCCGGTTGCCACTGCTAGTGTAGTTTCACCACCGGCTTAAGCCGGTGGTTTGCCCCTGGTCTGCCTCGGCTAGCCACTACCCACAACAAGTTCCCACCGGCAGTTAGCCGGTGGTCCCCTGCTGCCGCAGTGCGTTCCCCTGCTTGACCAAAACAGCCACCGGTCTTAGACCGGTGGTGTTATTGCTGCTGCGCCAAGACCAACCGAACCAGAAAGCCACCCGACTTACGTCGGAGTCCTTGTTCCATGCTGCTGAGACACCAAACCCACACCGAGACCATTGAGGTCTCGGTTGGTGGTGATACAACGACCACAGAGAGCCTACGGTTCTCGGTTCTTGCATCCGCCAAACCAAACCCGAACCACAAACCATTCTTTTTATTTCTCCATGATTACCCACATGTTTATTACTTGTTTTTATGATTCCCATATTCATGTGTTCTTGATTTAAATAAAAATAATAAAAGAAAAGGAACAAAAAGGTTTATCGAACGCGTGAATCAAATGAGAATAATATCACGAACACTAACACTTGATTTCAATCACCAAAATCAAACAAACACCCTTGGTGGTGTTGATGTAGCCAGCGCCAAAGTAGAAGGCAAGGGAGGCTAGGGTTTTATTTTGTTTATGAAAAACTCTGTAGAATGAAAAGGATTTTCCTTTTTGTTTATTTAGTTAAAAACCAAACTGGGTCTGGGCCCTCCTTTATCTTGTTGTATCTGCGGCTATAAGGCCCCACGAGGGAAACTGTAACACCCCCACAATTGTTATGCGCAGCGGAACTACAACAATGGGTGCTACACAGTATTCATTGCACACAAGAGATATCAAACGACGCTAAAAAGACGTCATCTTAAAAATTCAACATTTAAAATTATTAAATAATACATGTCCACAGTTTTTCCAACCCCAAATAGTGCACAGAGTTTAGCGTTTCGGTCCCCATGAATCTCAACCCAAAAACTTCAGTTTTACAATCACATGACATTAAACATAAAAATTGTTTAAGTAGAAAAGGAGGGAAAAACAAGCGGACACCAAGCCGATCACACAACCTCCATCCCATGCATGCTCCATCCTACTGCTCAGCGGTTACCTGAAATACATGCCAAAATTTTGGTCAACGAAAACGTTGAGTGGAATTCATAGGTTTTTCAATCCATTTGAACGTATATATAATAAAAACCATTCGTGATCATTTATAGTCTTGTCGATCAAACAAACTATAATCAGGATACTGACAATTGTGTTTAAGCTCATGACACTAATCCGTTAACTCAATCACCCGCGTAAATATACCGGCATGATTCAGATGAAACCAGTGCCCCTCTAAAGGCATCAGTTGCAATTATACCTTATCTCTCATACAAAATAATCTACCGCAGAACTTACTATAAGTACAGCTTCTCGGCTAGCATTGGGTCGTTAACCCCGTAGTACTACAAATTGCATAAGCGGCTATTTCCCCCTTCGCAAGGGCAAGACAATAGTTAATAGTTCATGAATTTAGGGACTTTTGCAACTTTGGTACTCAACACAATTTCTAAGGCAACTTTCGGGTCTAACAATCATTCATGATATACGTTCCTTTTAAAAACTAGCATGCATTTCCCTCGCGGGTAAAACAATTTGAAATAATATAAGCGAGGCTATAAATTCACACCTTAGATATTAAGTAGTCGGTAGTTCGAGGAGTGTTCACTGACGATGAAACGGATGCCCGGGTAAATCAACACCTATCACAAATAACGCGTAATGAGTAATCTCATTTAAATACTTACGGTACTGTATAAAATACATATATATAAGTCACTTATGACCAATATAACTCACGCCAAAAACAAAAACAACAAGTATCATTCATTTTATTCCATTCATTCTTATAACCTACGTCGTCCATTTTTACACGTTCTCGCCGGTACTTGACTAAAGTACGGGCTGTTTTACCTTATTAAACCGCACTTATAAAATTTGACAAAATTTCCAAAAATCCTATATGACCTGTAGATAACATGTTTTTAAGTCCAACAAAAGTTTTCACTTTTACGACCCGTCACGCAACTCATTTCCACGACTACATTTTACGGGCTGAAATTGCGCTTCGACCAATTTTGACCACTTTGACTTATATGAAAAATACCTTTGACTTCCTTGACTCATAAGTCAACATATAGACTCATTTGTACAGGTTAGGGACCAAGTTTTGACCCTTGATCATTCACCAAATTATACTTGTGACCCTCGGGATTTGACTAAAACTTTACACAAATCCGGATTGTGAAAGTCCTCGTCTCCCGGTACCCGATCTTTAAAATGTCATAACTTTTAGCTCGTTTTGAGTCACGGGCTCTACCTAATACCAAATTAAAGCTAGAAAAACCCTCTATCACTATATTTAGTTTTCAAGACTTGGAACAAAAATCATTTTTCCAAAATAGACCAAATGTTTCTGCCTAAAAATGACTATACCAAAAACACGCTTAGACTCGATTCCAAGACTTCTAACCAACACTAAACATCATCCTAAGACTTCCCAAACATATCCTAACATCAAACTTCCATCCTACCCCTATTGATCAACCAATCTCAATATCAAAATCAAAGAAAAATACACATGCAAGTAGTAACACCTATGTAAATCATCATAAAACAAATAACCAAACACAATAATAACATGCATACTCATCAACCACCATGGCTCCCCCAAACACCCCTTTGCCGTGGGGTTTGGGTGACCAAATCACCACAACCAAATTAATTTTGGTGGGTTTTCATGGTGTTTATACTTCCATAACACTCAAAATTAACATGCATTAGCTCAAATAGCCACAAAAACGAATTTTGGATCATATGAAAAATCTTGAAAAATTTTTATCAATGCATGTTGGATTTGATTACATGAATAGGTGGGTAATGACCAAACTAAGCGTGGTCTAACCTTAGATTTTTGAAAAATCAAGTAGAAAAGATTTTAGGTGGATTTTTGTGTGTTTGAGGTGTGACCGTGGGTTTTGAGAGAGACAAGGGGAGGGAGTGTTTGATTTTTCTTGTAAATGTTTGTGTGTGTTTGTGTGTTTGTCCACTTTGCCCCCTTTTGTTAGTTAGGAGGGACCTAAGTGCAATATTGGGCTTCTTTTGTCCTTAACTAGAAAACAACCTCAAAACTTTGCGGGTTTGACTCAATTGTCAATTTTGAAAATTTTACGGGAGTCGGAAATCTTCCCGAATGCTCCAAAATATTTTTGGGATACTTTAAATGTACTTGGAAGGCTATAAAACTCACACGACTCAACTTAACACGAACCGTAAATAAAATTCTCGAGAAATTACATTATCGATAAATCGTCAAAAATTATATAAAATTGGGCATCCCTCGGGATCGTAATCGTCATCGTCCTTCTCAAAACGTCAAACGTAAAAATTATAACCTCGAACATCGGCTCTAACCAAAATACTTATAATTATAGAAATTAAAATTTATCAAAAATTTCAAAAATTAGCGTAATTTAGGGTATCGTTAATGACCTCGATTCTAGGGTGTCACATCCACCCCTCCTTAAAGAGAGCGACGTCCCGGCGCTCGCCTCTTCTTGGGCTCACATTTCGTCTTACTGGAACAAATGAGGATACCTTTCCTTGAAAAAGTCCTCACGTTCCCAGGTGTATTCCGGTCCACGCTTAGAATTCCATCGGACCTTCACAATAGGAATCCTACTATGCTTCAACCGCTTGACCTCCCGGTCCATGATTTCCACAGGTTCTTCCACAAAGTGCATTTTGTCGTCTAGTCGAATCTCGTCCAAAGGAATCACCAATTCCTTGTCCGCCAAACTCTTCTTCAGGTTCGATACGTGGAACGTGTCATGAATAGCACTAAGTTCGGTCGGCAATTCTAACTTGTACGCTACTGGTCCAATTCGTTCAACGATCTTAAACGGTCCAATATACCTCGGACTCAACTTTCCTTTCTTTCCAAAACGAATTACACCCTTCCATGGCGATACCTTGAGCATAACCATATCTCCAACTTCAAACTCCAACGGTTTCCTTCGGTTATCGGCATAACTTTTCTGTCGGCTTCTCGCAGCAAGTAGTCGGTTCTTGATCTGCACGATCTTCTCTGTTGTTTCTAATACCATTTCGGGTCCAGTCAATTGACTTTCCCCTACTTCACTCCAACACACGGGCGATCTACACTTCCTTCCATACAATGCTTCGAACGGTGCTGCTTTGATACTCGCGTGATAACTATTATTGTACGAAAATTCCACCAGAGGCAAGTGGCGTTCCCAACTTCCTCCAAAATCAATCACACACGCTCGGAGCATGTCCTCCATCGTTTGAATCGTTCGTTCACTCTGGCCGTCAGTTTCCGGGTGATAAGCCGTGCTTAAACTCAGTTCAGTGCCCATCGCACGTTGAAGCGATCTCCAAAATTCCGACGTAAATCTACTGTCGCGATCCGAAATGATCGATAACGGCACTCCATGTCTACAGACGATCTCCTTCACGTACACGCTGGCGAGTCTTTCCATGCTGTCCGTCTTCTTCATAGGTAAGAAATGAGCAGATTTCGTCAACCTGTCCACAATTACCCATATCATATCGCTTCCACTAGGAGTCCTAGGTAAACCCGTCACAAAATCCATTGCGATTTTCTCCCATTTCCATTCTGGGATTTCCGGTTGTACCAACAATCCAGATGGTTTCTTATGTTCTGCCTGAACCTTCGCGCAAGTCAAACACTTACTGACGTAACGAGCAATATCTGCCTTCATATTCGGCCACCAATAAACTTTCTTCAGGTCGTGGTACATCTTATCCGATCCAGGATGTATCGAATACTTCGACTTATGCGACTCATTCATAACCAATTCTCTAACTCCAGGTTTTCCTTCCTCAGATGGACATAATGGTAACCAAATCCGATTCTCAAAATATCTTAGTCCGTCAGACCTAATCACGAAAATAGGTTTCAACATTCGTCCCAAATTCTCGGCTTCAACATTCCCTTTCATCAATCCTCTCTCCTGAGCCTTCAGTATGGTTTCGGTTAAGTCAACGCTCTCACTCATCACTAAAGCTCTAACCCTCAAAGGTTTCTCCCGTTCTTTCCTACTTAATGCATCTGCTACAACATTCGCCTTCCCAGGGTGATAGCGAATTTCACAATCGTAATCACTCAATAGTTCAACCCATCGTCTTTGTCGCATATTCAACTCCTTTTGATCTAAAATGTGCTGCAAACTCTTGTGATCAGTGAATACAACACACTTTGTCCCATACAGATAGTGTCTCCACAACTTCAACGCAAACACTACCGCTCCTAATTCCAAATCGTGCGTCGTGTAGTTCTCCTCGTTCTTCCTTAATTGCCTCGACGCGTAAGCTATCACCTTCTCACGTTGCATTAATACTGCTCCATAACCCTTACGAGACGCATCACAATACACTACGAAATCTTCGGTTCCTTCAGGCAATGATAAAATCGGTGCGGAACATAACTTATTCTTGAGCGTTTCGAAAGCAAGCTCTTCCTCATTTCCCCATTCATACACCCTATTCTTCTCGGTAAGCCGCGTCAATGGTTTCGCAATCAACGAAAATCCTTCAATAAACCTTCTATAATACCCAGCTAAACCCAAAAATTGTCGAACTTCAGGCGGCGTCGTCGGTGCTGACCATTCCCTGATTGCTACGATCTTAGCAGGATCTACACGAACTCCCTCACTATCAATCACATGACCTAGAAACTGCACTGATTCCAACCAAAACTCACACTTAGAGAATTTTGCATACAGCTTCTCCTTCCTTAACAACTCCAAAATCTTTCTCAGGTGCTTCTCGTGCTCCTCCTTACTCTTAGAGTAAATAAGTATGTCGTCGATGAAAACAATAACAAACTTATCTAGATACGGCTTGCACACGCGATTCATAAGATCCATGAATACAGCAGGCGCGTTAGTCAACCCAAACGGCATCACTCGAAATTCAAAGTGTCCATACCGCGTACGAAAGGCAGTTACAGGAATATCCTCCTCTCTTACACGCAGTTGATGATACCCTGATCTTAAATCGATCTTTGAGTATACACTGGACCCTTGCAATTGATCGAACAAATCATCAATCCTCGGTAATGGGTACCGATTCTTAACCGTCAGCTTATTGAGTTCTCTATAGTCAATACACATTCTAAACGAACCATCCTTCTTCTTTACGAACAACACTGGCGCTCCCCAAGGTGATGAGCTCGGCCTAATAAATCCTTTGTCCATCAACTCCTTCAATTGATCCGCTAACTCCTTTAACTCAGATGGTGCTAAGCGATAAGGTGCTCGTGCAACCGGTGCAGCTCCTGGCACTAAATCAATTCGAAACTCGACCTCACGATTAGGCGGTAAACCTGGCAACTCGTCTGGAAAAACGTCCGGATACTCGCGAATAATTGGTACCTCTTCAATTCTCGCCTCTACATCACCATCGCTCGAAACCTGTGCCAAAAACACATCGCATCCGCTCTCTACGTACTTCATCATCTTCAAACACGAAATCACCTTCAAACGAGAAGTGCATTCGTCTCCCTTAACCGTTAAAACCCTATTCCTCAGCGGAATCTGCACCAATCTCTCACCACAGACGATTGTAGCACTATGCGCCATTAGCCAATCCATTCCCACAATCACGTCAAACGATCCTAGCTCTATAGGCATCAAGTCGATTTTAAAAGCGTAGTTTCCTAACTTCAAGGTACACCCTTTCAGTATAGAATTCGTACTAACAATTTTTCCATCGGCTAATTCAACATTATAACTAGTCGTTAACAATACCGGTTCTCTATCGATATGACGACTAAATCTAACGTCTACAAAACTCTTGTCGGAGCCAGAATCAAATAAAATACTAGCATAACAAGCGTCTAGCAAAAACGTACCGGTAACCACATTGGGACCTTGTGGTTTATCAGCAGTTCCCACTTGATACACAGCTGCCGCATTATTTCCTCCCCGTCTGTTCCCTGCCTTCGGGCAATTTGCTTGCACATGCCCCCTTTCTCCACAGCTATAACATCCTCTCATCCTGATAGCATTAGCCCCAGTGGCTACTCCTCCCATTCGACAACTAGCAGTCCTATGACCTGCCTTTCCACACTTGCCGCATGCCTGCGGGCAGTTTCCAACATGATACAAGTTGCACTTTCCACAATGGGGGTTCACCTTCACACCTCTAGGGTTTGTCACGGCCCTCATTCCTTCGTTCCTTCTCTGATTAAACTGCTGATTACGGTTCGGCCCTTGGTTGTTTCGGTTTCCTCCTCGGTTCTGGCCTTGGGATTGATTACCTTGTGCTGCCTCCCATTTTCTTTTGTTACCCTCAGCAATGTAATTCTGCTTATCCTGAAGCTTAACGTCCATCAAAGCGTGTGCCATTTGAACCGCTTCGTCAAACGTTCCAGGTTTCGACGAAGTTGTTTCACCCTTGATGTTGCTAGATAAACCCTTAATATACTGCTTCATTTTCTTGGCGTCATTGGCAAATATGTCCGGACACAAAAGACTTAACTCATTGAATCTCCTGGTGTAAGCAGCTATATCGTTGTTCCTTAAGGTCAAGTGTCTCAGTTCGTCCTCCAATTGCCCCAATTCCTCCTCTGGGCAGAACTTCTTTGTCAACAAAGCTTTGGTCGCATTCCACGTTCTCGCATTTGCCACAGCCAATCCCACCGTAGCTACCTGGGTGTTCCACCAGCTTAACGCATCATCCAGAAATGTAGCTGCTGCAAACTTTACTTTATCCGCCTCTGCACAACCACTGATTTCAAACGTACTCTCAACTTTTTCCAACCATCGCCTAAGTTCTAGGGCTCCACCCGATCCACGGAACTGCGTAGGACCGCACTTCATAAAGCTTGAATAGGTACACACTCTCGGGGCTGGTTGTCTCCCCGCGTTCCTTCCTGGATCCTGATTTCTCCCAGCTCGGTCTGCTTCCAACGCATTAGCTATCGCTTCCTGAATCATGTTGTTAACACGATCGGCAGTCAACTTTGGAGGCATTGTTTTATCGAATATCTCTTTCTGCAAGACAAAGAAAATAGAAAAACAATGTAAGTATTCATATCAAGTTTCCCAGACATAAAATACATACAACGACACATCACTACGGAGTTACTAATATTCATCATTTCACACCACAAAAGATCAAATTTAAGACATATCACAGATCATGAAAGGTAACATAGATTGTATTGATAGTTAACCAAAATCGTGACAAGTAATGCCACTACAATCATTCACCACAAAACATCAAGTACTTGAGTTTCTCGTCATAATACCATCATACAAAGGTCTAAAATAGTTCTATTACAATGATCAAAGAAAAATACAAAACAAGTAACTAGGCATGTGGTGATCCACACTGCCTCTTGGATGGCGGCTCGTCGTCGTCCTCGGTTTCCTCATCACTCACGTCCTCGTCCACATCATCCACTTTTCCCTTTCCTTTCTCATCAGGCCCACATTCTGTTTCCTTTCTCGTCCCTGATGTGGATCCATGCTCAATCGCTACCTGTTTTCCCACCGAAATACAAGCACCTCCAGTAGGCGGCTGAACCATGAAGTCATTCGCCTCCATCTCCACATCGTCCACGAATCTCCAATCCGGGGGTAATGAATCCCTCACACGATGCTCCCAACTCTGCATCCTCGACAACCTCATCTGATCTTCCCTCACACGATCAAGACTAGCACTCAAATTTGCAACCATTGATTTCAAACTGTTGATGGCACTTGTGTTCATCATCCCATCATACGCAATCCTTGAAGTCCTTTCCAACAATCTTTGATGCTCCCTTTCAGTCTTATCAAACTTCTTAATCACCCTAGTCTCAACTACAAACCGCTCATACATTAACCTTTCCATCCTCCCCAAACGACCTGCGGGATCCCAGTAGTGACTCGGTCTCGGAAAATAGACCCTCGTAATGTTCTCGTGAATCGATGGCGACTTGGATGACTCTCCACTGCTCCCATTACTATTGTCCATCGGGCGATCAAAAGGTTGCTGCTCATAACGACCGGTCGGTGGTACCTCATAACCCTTCGGCGAATTCGGAGACTGAAGCAAATCGGGTTCGGTCTGGCCTACGGCATCCTCGGGAATGCCATCATCCAATAGCTCCTCGGGTTCTTCTTCGGAATCCTCATTGTCGTCACTACTCATGCTGAAATTATCCACCTCACTTTCGCCATTGTCGTTTTCCGGCCCTATTTCGTCTTCTGGAGCGATCCATCCATTATTATTGTCCGGCGGGTTCGGAGGTAACGGTCCCCCTTCGTGACCTACGACGTAATCGTTCCCGTTATCGTTGGGCGGTACCTCGGCCATTCCTGCAATAACAGCGAATTTCGGAGGGTACATAAGTAATTATACAATAATTATAAATATATGCATGCAAATGCAATGCAAAGGTGGTACATATGCCCGGAATGTAATAATATGATGCTCATGCATGATAAATATGAAAATTACGATGTCGGATATTTCACGTAAAATTTAACGTCTACATATAGTAATTCAATACTTATATAATAATTACCCACATATATACTTTACTCAAAAGTATACGTCAAATGCCATAAATACAACAATAAATCTTACCGGAGCCATGCAGGATAGTTGTGTGTGCTTGGACCCTTTTCTTACGACACCAAAAGTTATAGTTTAGGATTTTCAAAAACGACCTAGTTCTCTATAACTCGTGGCTCTGATTACCAATCTGTAACACCCCCACAATTGTTATGCGCAGCGGAACTACAACAATGGGTGCTACACAGTATTCATTGCACACAAGAGATATCAAACGACGCTAAAAAGACGTCATCTTAAAAATTCAACATTTAAAATTATTAAATAATACATGTCCACAGTTTTTCCAACCCCAAATAGTGCACAGAGTTTAGCGTTTCGGTCCCCATGAATCTCAACCCAAAAACTTCAGTTTTACAATCACATGACATTAAACATAAAAATTGTTTAAGTAGAAAAGGAGGGAAAAACAAGCGGACACCAAGCCGATCACACAACCTCCATCCCATGCATGCTCCATCCTACTGCTCAGCGGTTACCTGAAATACATGCCAAAATTTTGGTCAACGAAAACGTTGAGTGGAATTCATAGGTTTTTCAATCCATTTGAACGTATATATAATAAAAACCATTCGTGATCATTTATAGTCTTGTCGATCAAACAAACTATAATCAGGATACTGACAATTGTGTTTAAGCTCATGACACTAATCCGTTAACTCAATCACCCGCGTAAATATACCGGCATGATTCAGATGAAACCAGTGCCCCTCTAAAGGCATCAGTTGCAATTATACCTTATCTCTCATACAAAATAATCTACCGCAGAACTTACTATAAGTACAGCTTCTCGGCTAGCATTGGGTCGTTAACCCCGTAGTACTACAAATTGCATAAGCGGCTATTTCCCCCTTCGCAAGGGCAAGACAATAGTTAATAGTTCATGAATTTAGGGACTTTTGCAACTTTGGTACTCAACACAATTTCTAAGGCAACTTTCGGGTCTAACAATCATTCATGATATACGTTCCTTTTAAAAACTAGCATGCATTTCCCTCGCGGGTAAAACAATTTGAAATAATATAAGCGAGGCTATAAATTCACACCTTAGATATTAAGTAGTCGGTAGTTCGAGGAGCGTTCACTGACGATGAAACGGATGCCCGGGTAAATCAACACCTATCACAAATAACGCGTAATGAGTAATCTCATTTAAATACTTACGGTACTGTATAAAATACATATATATAAGTCACTTATGACCAATATAACTCACGCCAAAAACAAAAACAACAAGTATCATTCATTTTATTCCATTCATTCTTATAACCTACGTCGTCCATTTTTACACGTTCTCGCCGGTACTTGACTAAAGTACGGGCTGTTTTACCTTATTAAACCGCACTTATAAAATTTGACAAAATTTCCAAAAATCCTATATGACCTGTAGATAACATGTTTTTAAGTCCAACAAAAGTTTTCACTTTTACGACCCGTCACGCAACTCATTTCCACGACTACATTTTACGGGCTGAAATTGCGCTTCGACCAATTTTGACCACTTTGACTTATATGAAAAATACCTTTGACTTCCTTGACTCATAAGTCAACATATAGACTCATTTGTATAGGTTAGGGACCAAGTTTTGACCCTTGATCATTCACCAAATTATACTTGTGACCCTCGGGATTTGACTAAAACTTTACACAAATCCGGATTGTGAAAGTCCTCGTCTCCCGGTACCCGATCTTTAAAATGTCATAACTTTTAGCTCGTTTTGAGTCACGGGCTCTACCTTATACCAAATTAAAGCTAGAAAAACCCTCTATCACTATATTTAGTTTTCAAGACTTGGAACAAAAATCATTTTTCCAAAATAGACCAAATGTTTCTGCCTAAAAATGACTATACCAAAAACACGCTTAGACTCGATTCCAAGACTTCTAACCAACACTAAACATCATCCTAAGACTTCCCAAACATATCCTAACATCAAACTTCCATCCTACCCCTATTGATCAACCAATCTCAATATCAAAATCAAAGAAAAATACACATGCAAGTAGTAACACCTATGTAAATCATCATAAAACAAATAACCAAACACAATAATAACATGCATACTCATCAACCACCATGGCTCCCCCAAACACCCCTTTGCCGTGGGGTTTGGGTGACCAAATCACCACAACCAAATTAATTTTGGTGGGTTTTCATGGTGTTTATACTTCCATAACACTCAAAATTAACATGCATTAGCTCAAATAGCCACAAAAACGAATTTTGGATCATATGAAAAATCTTGAAAAATTTTTATCAATGCATGTTGGATTTGATTACATGAATAGGTGGGTAATGACCAAACTAAGCGTGGTCTAACCTTAGATTTTTGAAAAATCAAGTAGAAAAGATTTTAGGTGGATTTTTGTGTGTTTGAGGTGTGACCGTGGGTTTTGAGAGAGACAAGGGGAGGGAGTGTTTGATTTTTCTTGTAAATGTTTGTGTGTGTTTGTGTGTTTGTCCACTTTGCCCCCTTTTGTTAGTTAGGAGGGACCTAAGTGCAATATTGGGCTTCTTTTGTCCTTAAATAGAAAACAACCTCAAAACTTTGCGGGTTTGACTCAATTGTCAATTTTGAAAATTTTACGGGAGTCGGAAATCTTCCCGAATGCTCCAAAATATTTTTGGGATACTTTAAATGTACTTGGAAGGCTATAAAACTCACACGACTCAACTTAACACGAACCGTAAATAAAATTCTCGAGAAATTACATTATCGATAAATCGTCAAAAATTATATAAAATTGGGCATCCCTCGGGATCGTAATCGTCATCGTCCTTCTCAAAACGTCAAACGTAAAAATTATAACCTCGAACATCGGCTCTAACCAAAATACTTATAATTATAGAAATTAAAATTTATCAAAAATTTCAAAAATTAGCGTAATTTAGGGTATCGTTAATGACCTCGATTCTAGGGTGTCACAGAAACCCGTACGTTTTTCATGTTTAATAATTTACGTGTTCATTCGTTAGCATTTTCGTGTTATATCATAATTAATTGTTCGTGTTATAATAAATACTTGTATGTAAATGATATTTATCGTATTTTAGTAAATACATACGTAGTTACGTGTTCATGATTTAACGTTCATGATTTCATGTTCGTGATTATAATTATTATGGTTAATAATTATCGTGTAATATCACGTACTTAATACTTATCGTGCAATAACATGTATGTAGTTTCTGTAATTAATATTCGTGACACGTGTTCATGCTATAAAAGGAAAGTTTCAATTTTTTCGTATGCTTACTAAGTGTACTGTTCACGGTAAAAGTATGTGGGTTTTACAACTCTTCCCCCTAAAAAGAATAATTCGTCCCCGAATTATAGATAAAGTAAACTGAAAGAGGAACATACCCGAATTCAAAACTTGAAATGAGGGTAAGATGCCCGGATAGACTCGTCTATTTCCTAAGTGGCTTCCCGCTTGGTATATTCCCTCCAAAGGATTTTGACGAATGGAATCGCCTTCTTCCTCATGACTCATTCTTGTCTGTCAAGAACTCGCTCGGGTTCCTCTATGAAGGTAAGATCTTCACGAATTTGTTCCAGTGGATACTAAACCGTGTGAAGGGATGGTAATTGTACCCTCTGAGTAAGAACACATGGAAAACGTCATGAACGTGAGAAAGCTGCGGAGGTAACGCTAAACGGTATGATACTTCACCGACTCACTCGATGATATCAAACGTTATGATGAATCAAGGACTGATTTTCCATTTGATTCCAAAACGTCTAACACCACGTGCCGGTGATACCTTAAGAAAGACATGATCTCCCACGTTAAAATGTAATTCCCTACGATGCTTGTCGTCATAACTCTTCTGACTTGCACGAGATTCCTGTAGTTTCGCCTTAGCTACAACGCCCATGTCGTTTGTCAACTCTATCATCTCTGGTCCTTCAAGTGTTCGCTCACCAACTTGATCCCAGCAGATTGGGGCGCGACACTTTCTGCCATACAACATCTCAAATGGTGCACACTTGATGCCGGTGTGCCACCTGTTGTTGTATGTAAACTCTACCAAGCTGATATAATCATCCCAATATCATGTCCACTCTAATGCATATGCTCTAAGCATGTCCTCTAATGTCTGAATGGTTCGCTCCGACTGTCCGTCTGTTTGAGGATGAAAAGTCGTGTTAAGCTTAAGTTTTGTACCCCAAGCTTTCTGCAGACTTCTCCAAAATCGCGAAGTAAACCGAGGATATCTGTCCGAGATGATACTGGATGGAGCACCAAGTCTCATGATCTCCTTCTTGTAAGTGTCGGTGAGTTTGCTAACCGGATCATCCTTGCGGATCAGTAAGAAATGATCTGACTTAGTAAGTCGATCAACGATAACCCAAACCGCATCGTGCTTCCTCCTGGTCTGCGGAAGACCGGTAAAAAAATCCATGGTGATGTTGTCCCACTTCCACTCTGGAATGTGTAACGGTTGTAGTAGACCACTAGACCGCTAATGCTCGATCTTAACCTGCTGGCAGGTAAGACATTTAGAGACATAAGTAGCAACATCCTGTTTCATACCACTCCACCAAAAGTACTGCTTGATGTCGTGGTACATCTTGGTTGAACCATGATGAATGGAGAATAGGGAGCTATGAGCTTCAGCCAATAACACTTCCCTGAGTGTAAGATCATCAGGAACACAAAGTCTAGTGCCCTGCCATAAGATATCGTCGTCATCTAACCGAAACTCCGTCTGCTGCTCTAAGTTATTAATAATCGCCCAAATTTCACCATCATCCTTATGCGCTTCCTTAATTCTAGAGAATAATTCAGGTTCCAATCTAAGATTAGCCCAGTACCCGTGTTGCCCACGTACCATGATCTTAATGTCTAGTCGCTCCAAGTCTCTTAAAATCTCTTCCTCTATCTTGATGTCGTTGATCATACCCGACTTCCTACTAAGAGCATATGCTACTACATTCGCCTTGCCGAGATGATACTGCATATTAATGTCATAATCCTTCAACAGCTCTAACCATCTTCTCTGCCTCATGTTCAGTTTACGGTGAGTGAAGATGTATTTCAGGCTCTTGTAATCTGTGAAGATATCACATGATTCGCCATACAAGTAGTGCCTCCATATCTTTAATGCAAACACAACTGCTGCAAGTTCCAAGTCATGCGTAGGGTAGTTCTCCTAATAAGGCTTAAGCTGCCGTGATGCGTAAGCAATCACTTTTCTATGTTGCATGAGAACACAGCCGAGTCCCTTCCCTGAAGCATCACTGTAGATTTGAAATCCACCTGTACCAGATGGGAGAGTAAGAATAGGTGCAAATACCAGCCTCTGCTTTTGGTCTTCAAAGCTCTTCTCTCTTTCTTCAGTCTAGACGAATTTCTCCCCTTTCCGCATCAGTTTGGTCAATGGCAGTACTAAACGGGAAAAGTTCTCTACGAACCTACGGTAGTAACCAGCTAAGCCTAGGAAACTGCAAACTTCAGTCGCTGATGTTGGTCTTGGCCACTTGGTAATATCCTCAACCTTTGCTGGATTTATGGTTATTCCTTCTGCTGATACAATGTGGCCTTGGAACGCCACCTTGTTCAACTAGAATTCACATTTGGAGAATTTAGCATATAGCTGCTTCTAGCAAAGTATCTGTAATACTGTACGAAGATGGTCTTCGTGTTCCTCCATTGACTTAGAGAAAATCAAAATATCGTCAATGAAGACAATGACGAACTTGTCTAGAACTCATGGAAGATACAGTTCATCGAGTCCATGAAAACAGCTGGAGCATTGGTAAGGCCAAATGGCGTGACTACAAATTCGTAGTGCCCATAACATGTACGGAAAGCAGTCTTGGCGCCTGCTCTTTAACCCGTAACTAATGATAGCCCGACTTCAGATCAATCTTGGAGAAATGTTTGGCCCCTTGGAGTTGGTCAAACAGATCGTCAATGCGTGGTAACGGATATCTAAACCTGATGGTGATCTTGTTAAGTTCATGGTAATTGATGCAAAGACGAATACTTCCGTCCTTCTTCTTTACGAATAGAACTGGTGCGCCCCATGGAGAAGCACTAGGTCGGATGAAACCGCGTTCTAATAGTTCCTGAAATTGTTCTGTTAACTCCTTCAGCTCTATGGGAGCCATGTGATAAGGAGCCTTAGAAATTGGCTCAGCTCCTGGGATGAGCTCAATATTAAACTCTAATTCACGAGCAGGTGGTATGCCCAGAAGTTCTTCTAGAAACACGTCTGGGAATTCTGACACGATCGATTGATTCTAGATAGATGGAGATTCAGCCTCCAAATCATGAACAGTAGCTAGATAGCCCTCGCAACCATGTGACAGTAATGCACGTGCTTTTAAGGTTGAAAATATTTGAATAGACCTTCCGGGTATAAAACCGTTGTGAATGTACTCTGGTGCATTTACATTACCGAAGATGACCCAATATGAATGGCAGTCAATGGTGGCATGATGTTTGGATAGCCAGTCCATGCCTAATATCATGTCAAAATCGCACATGTCCTATGGAAGTGCGTCAACTGGGCGAATCTTATCATCAAACTCCAGGGGAAGACTCTTGTACCCATGTGTTATGCGTACAGAGTCTCTTAAGGGCGTGGAAATGTTAAATATATTTTCTAATGGAATAGGGGATATCCTAATATTCTTGGCATAAGCAGTAGAAATGACCGAATGAGTAGCACTCGTGTCAAATAAAACGTATGCAGGTTGACCATAGATATACAAGATTCCAGTGATGGTACCTGTTGACTTGTTGGCCTGATCACGCGAGGTCGTGTACACCCGTCCAGTAGTAGGAGGTGGCTTGGAGTCGGCATGTCCAGATGTGCCCTCTATCTCACCCTTGCGGCAATCCTTCATGCGATGACCTGGTTGGCCACACTTGAAGCAAGCATCGCTGTCACAGCAACATGGCCCTGGGTGCCTGTAGTTGCAGGTCGTGCAGAGAGGGTGAGTATACCCTCCAATAGGTGCCCTTGCTGGCCGGGAGCCTGTTTAGAAAAGTATACATGAGACATGGTTTATGGGTACGAACAAGACAA
The DNA here is from genome assembly GCA_025667525.1 of Glebionis coronaria. Taxonomy (NCBI): domain Eukaryota; kingdom Viridiplantae; phylum Streptophyta; class Magnoliopsida; order Asterales; family Asteraceae; genus Glebionis; species Glebionis coronaria. The sequence goes on from CM046880.1 coordinate 202,944,858, forward strand.
TGCAGAAAATCATAAGACATAATACAAGTAATAGCTGCACGGTTGGGTTGTGAACCTCTGCGTCCTGCTCCCTTCGGTTTACATAATTCCTGGTAGAAGATGCTGAAGTGTCATAATTTTGAATTATAAGCATGTAACATAAGAAATGAGTAAGTTTAGGGACCTGCTGCTGTTGGAGTTGCTAGCGTTGTTACGGAAATTATCATTACCACCATGCCTAACGGCCCGCTTTTTCCCCACTAACTAATTACGTTACGACCACTGAACAAACTTGGTCTCCGAAGTAGAACAATCTTGTGTCTGACCGTTACCCTTGTGCTGACTAGGCTGCTGCTGAGTAGCCGGTTGAGACCGGTCTCAAGTCTTCTGCCTGAAAGATGCAATTTATAGAGAAGATAAATATTTGGATAGTACTGAATGAATTTAAAATTATCACCGCTGAGTGACGAATATACCTCTTCTTGGGTCTCTCTGCCTCTCCAAACTCATCCCTTTCCTACAACATCTCCAACTTGCGTGTTGCATCAGCTACTTGTGCCACCATGTTGAAGGTAGCACACACCAAGTTATTGGCGACCGATGTAAGAAGAGCCTAGCGAAAGTGGTACGCTTGCTCCTCTGCGGTACCTGCTCTTGCGCCAAGAAAACCAGCCAAACGAAGAAACCGCTGCATGAACTCGTTGCTGTTCTCCCCAGCTCTCTGCCTAATTCTGTGGTACTCCCTCTTTAGCTTATCCTTCTCAGCCTTGGGGAAGAACTGACCCATAACCAACTCCCTGAACTGAGCACAAGTCAAGCCAGCCACCCAATTGTCCCCTCCCTCAGACTGCATCACTGACTTCCACCATCCAAGCACGTCTCCTTCAAACTTATAACAGGCCAACCTTGCCATGAAGACAGGGTCGCAGCCTATTGCATCAAATATCTTCTCAATATGAGCTAGTCAGCTCTCAGCCTCATTGGGGTTGTCAGTCTTTTCGAAGGATCGCAGACGTTGCTTGTTGAATCGCTCCAGCCATGTGATCAGTGTAGCTGGAGGAGGATGAGGAGGATTCTGATGCTGGTGCTGGTGCTGATTGTTGGCAGCTTACACCTCGGCCCTGATTTTATTCCTTAGTTAAGGAAGCATGGCCTGCATCGCAGCTTGAACTGCTGCATTAAGTTGTTCCTGCTCGCATGTGAGAACCATCTGACAGCATAAACCAAAATGCATGATTAAACTGATTAAAACATAATATATATACATGAAAAAAAATTATGCCAATAAATCATGAGAAACATTTTATGCATGAAAACAGTGTATGAATGCATGATGATGAAATAACATGGGTTTGGGTAAACGCCTTTGGGTCAGTTCACCTAAACGAAATTACATGACGAAGATGAACGCCTATGGGTCGGTTCATTAAAACAACACGATAGATAAAATAACATGCGACTAAATATGGCCAGTCATGTACCAAGCATTACTTAGTCAAAATTCCTACGATAATGATACATGATATAAATGCATGAAAACAAACTGTCAATTCTAGGAAGACCATGGTGATTACCCACTAATCACAGGTCATGTTTTGAGAGCCTACAGGTCGAAGCCTTGTCTCTGATACCATAATTATAACACCCCATTTTGGTAAATTGAATGTCACACGTGACATTCCATTTACAAAAATGAGGTGTTACAATATATAAAAAAGTCATCCAAGCGGAGTTAGCTTAATCAACTCGAGTAAAAAGAGAGGGAGTCAAGATGAAGCTAAAACACTATTACTTTTAGAAGTGTCGAAAATTTGATAGGTTAAGAGAAATAAGTGAGCTATTAGATAGAAAAGAGAACCCATCTTATTTTGGTAACACCAAAATATATAAAGAGGACTAAGAAAGAAAATAGAAGTCCAATTTATATGATAAAAATTGTCGACAAGACACACTCCACTTTAATATCTTGGCAAGTATAACAAAATAAAGAGAGTATGACAAGGACAATATAAAAAATCAACATAGTCAGAAAGAGAGGAAGAATGACTATGAGCGAAAAGAAACCAAGGATGATTAACAAGTCGTTTGCACAAAAAATGACAAGCAATGAAAAATAAATGTGCACGCGATTCTATTAATCCATAAAAGAAAGAAAGAATATTGAAAAGAAAATAATACCAAAACTGTGTGTGTCAAAAGAGAGAAATGACCCAACAATTTGGTGACTTTGTAAAACTTAAAGGGAAAAAGTTTCTTCATGTTCTTCACTTTCAAGAAAGTGGAAACGAATGAAAAAGAATGACAATTGCATAACGCAAATTACTTAAATATTTTGAATGAATAGTTAAGTTGTAAAAAAAGAGAAAATCTAATAGTCACAAAACTATTAGAAGAAAGAAGAAGCCCTAAGGCAATGAGATGAAGAAAGAGAAAAGACTCTTAGAAGAAACAACACTCAAAAGAGTTCAAGAAGGTATGATAGAGTTATTACAAAATCTAACACATAATCAAGTAAGCACATAGGAGAATGCATGAAATGCTTAATGTATTCATAGAAGAAGGATTAAAATTAAGAAAAGATCCTAGTTAGTGCCTATATGCAACAAAAAGGAGACTTAAAGGGAAAGATTCAACCAAGCATGCATAATCAAGGAATATTTTCCATCATTCCTAGACCTAAACTCAAATAGTTTTGAGCACATAGATTTAAGCATGTAAGCATAATCATGTAATACACATAGGTTTGAGCATGTAGGAGCAATTAAGCAAGCATTAAAACAATAATTATAGAGATTAATGTGCATAGCTAAATGTTATTGATGAGACTGCTTTTATATATAGTCTCATGGGCCAAAATGGGCTTAAAATGCAATAAATATCATGAAAAATGCCAAATATATGCTTGTGTTTGTTACATGTGTATTTTAGGTACGGATATTGAGAAAATGACAAAAGATCACAAGAAACAAGCAAAAACGAACACGGGAAACGAAGCCACACAATGAACCAAGCCCTAATGGTGATTTTCCAAGAATAACCCTTGAAGATTTGAAGATTATACAAGAAGGGTCCTCCAATATTGAAGAATTGACACTTTAAACCCTTGTTTATTCATAATTACAAGTTTGGTCCTTAAAGTTTGTCAAATTTACAAAAAGGGCCCTCCACTTTGAAGAATTGGCAAGAATGGTCCCTCAAAAATGAAGACTTGTTAATATTAGTCCTCCAAGAAGTCAACAACACAAGTCAAGACCATAAAGTTTTAAGAAAAGGCCAAAACAACCCTTCAAGAATCAAGAATTGGCAAGAAATACCCCTGAAATACCTTTGCAAAAGTTTTGGGGCAAAAGTCTAAAATTTGAAACTTGAAATACAAAGGAATTCGTATTTAATCAAGTTTCAAACTGAAATGAAAAGAGAATGGAAGAAGGAGGGTAATTTTTATCAAACATCCAAACAAACCTTGACCAGTGGTGGGTTAACACGTGTCCCACTCACCCTTTCCACCAATGAGAACCCCCAATTTTGACACATCACTTCCCACTCATAACCGGTTTTAACTAATCTTGATTAGTTTAATACTTTGGTGCTTAACACAACTTTTAAACCTAAAATCAGATCAAAACATGAACTATTCACATTATGAACACAATTAGGGATTTCTTAAGTACTTGTAATTAATCCCTAATAACCTCCAGAATTAGGATTAAGATAATCATAAACACATCCCAACTCTCAAAACCCATACCACGTCACCACAAGTTTCAAATGTTGAGTGCCCTGCTACACGTTTGAGGAAGAAGACAAACATGCCAAAGAGATCCAACGCCTCACAAACTTGCTTGCTTCTAAGCTTCACATAGGCCATTGGATGTAATTCCACCAACTTTTCAACAACAAAACGCCAAGAAATTCACATGATCAGTCAAGGTTTTCAAAAACCTCAAGGGTATTTCAGGAACATCTACACATTAGGGTTTATGTTTTTCTTTGCTTTGTAGTTCACATTGTAGCCTATAAAAGGCGTTAGGGTTGCAACATTGAGCCCGGCTCTTGGTTTTCCTTTGGTCAACATTTCTGTAAATCCTTGTTCAAGATTACTGAAAAGTGTTTGAAATTGTGTGACGAATTCTAAGTGCCAACTTATTACTTGCTTGTTTATCTTTCATGTTTATGATTTTGAAGTTTCAAAACATGTTTTTAAACATTGTGTAAGAAATTGCATAATTTTCCAAATCTTGATATTTTGCTAAGTTCTTGGTTCAAACCCTTGGAATTTTTGGATTGCAAGTGATTATAGCACCCTGATAAGAAGATTATCAAGGTGTCGTAAGCTTATGGTTTGGGGATAATCAAAGAGTGGGAACAAGGTTGCATTAATCAAGCATTTTTCAACTTTCTATTTTATATATTTGTGTTCTAACCTTGTTGAATCTTAGCATCTTTGTTGTGGAAGCTTGTGCCTTGTTTTGCTAGGCACATAAGCTCAAAAATTCGTGAGTGTGGATGTACATTCATGAGGTTTGAGTCCTTTTCTCAAAAATCTGATAAAATACTTGATTTTTATGAATTTGTGTTCTGCTGTTGTTCTTGTTGATTTTGTGGCTTAAAATTTCTTGATACTGCATAATGATGATGTTATTGTGTTAGATTGGGCTTGGGATAAACTGAATCACACACTTTCTTTGTTAATCTTGGATTGAAAAAAGTTAAGGGGTGTTTGGGTTAACCTATTTAAGCTTGCAAAGTGTTTTTGAGTTATTGGAAAGTGTTTTATTGTTGATATCTGATATACACTTTGTTGAATGCTATTTGCTGCAAGTTCTTAGCTTTTAAACATCAAAATCTTGATTGTGCTATAAAAGTTGGAAATCTGCTTGTTTTGACCTAAGATTTTGGAAACACTTAGTTCGTAATGCTTAGGGATAACAAGTGATTAAACAAATTTTATATAACCTGTTGAGAAGATTTTAAGGTTTGAAATAGGATTTATTGTCAAATATATCAGTAAAGTATAAAATCTGCTTGTTCTTTGTTCATCAGTAACATTTTTGAGCTTGAATCTTGATCTAGACTTTGAATCATTGCATGAAACTTTTTTTATTTATGTTCATTTGAATTATTTATAGCTTGTGTATGCATTTGGTGAAGTTTTGCTGGCTTATTCTTGCTAAAAGTGCTTATTGAGTTCATAACTGCTATTGTTCATGTCTGATACATATCTGATGATCTTTTAATTAATATGTGCTAATTGGCTTGTTGTAATTGTGATTTGATTGTTGTTATTGACTCCTTGTGATTCACTGATCACTTGGGTGCCTTTGCTTAACCTGAATCTAACAAAAAGTCACATAAGACAAAAAGTCAAGAAAGTCAAGCAGTGCGAACTCCTTTCCCCTGTTACTAGCCACTGCTAGTGTAATTTATCAAACAACTTATTCATAAGCCATTTTGGCTTATCTAGACTTGCAACAACTTATTTTTGTGATAGATCTTCCTTATTTGACCCATTTAAGAGATCTGGAGCTTTGTGGACTTTGACTTTTAGCTTTGACTAGAAAACGAACTTAGTTAACTTTTACAAAATGGCTTATTGCTTATTCCAGCTTATTGAGTGGTACTTTTTGAAAGTTTTTTATTATTAAGCTTAGTTAAGCTATTTGTGACTTATTGCAATTTGAATCAGCTCTTGAAATAGCCTAGAACTCGAAAACGACTATTTTGTCGTTTTGTGGTAGAGAGCTTTTGCTTATTTCAAGCTTATTCCTTGGGCTTATTTCAAGTTTCTTTTTTTAAATAGCTTATTTAGGTCAAGAGAAGGACGTGAGTAAACATTTAGCTTATGGCATCAGCTTATAGCTTAATGGGCCAAAAAGCCCATTAAGAATAAGCTGTTTTGAAATAAGCTATCTTAAGCTCATTTTCAGATTTTGGGCCTTTGGAAAATTGTGTTTAAAATCAGATTTTAAGCTTAACTGGAGCTTTTGGGCCATTTCTATGGACTTTTTCTTATTGGGCCTGATTTTAGCCCATTAAGGGACTGTTTGGGTATTTGGCCCATTTGAAGGCCCAATAGGGGTAATTTTGTAATTTCAAGTTCATTTCTGTTTTATTTAGGTTAAAATAAACTAGTTTTCAACTTTTTAGAATTTTTATAAATTTTGAATTTTTAATATTATTTTATTATTAAAAATTAATATTTAGATTTTTGCAAGTTTTTCATTTTTCCTAGTTTAAATACATTAAGTTAGAAATTTTAAAATTTTTAGATTAATTTTATTGTCATTAGATTAGTTTTTAGAATTATTTTAATTTTTAATAGTTTTTAATTGTTTTTAAATAGTTTTAATTAATTTTAAAAATTTTCAAAAATGGTTTTAAATTTAGTTAAGTTATTTTAGAGGTTTACAAGTTAAAAAATCTCATTTTGGGCTTTTTGTTAATTAAATTTATTTTTTGGGCTTTAATTAGCCTTAAAAAATTAATATTTAATTAAATAAAAGGTTTGAGTGATTTTTGATTTTTTGTAAACTCTAATTACATTTTTTAGGATTTATTGCAATTTACTAGGAATTTTTAGGTTAATTTTTAAATTTAGTCACTTTTTACGGTTTTACGTGCACGACTTTTCGTCTTAGTTTAATTCATAATCGTAACCGTCATTCTTTTCTAATCTCTTTTCTATTTTTCTTTTCTTCCTAAATTATAATCACATCATTAATCAATTCTTACACAACACACTAGCCTCCTTGAGAACGATCCCCACTTTGGGTCATTTACTTGTGGTTTTCCTAAATCACTTCTTAATACTTTCCGCTTTTACCTCGTTTTCCTAAACGAGTGTGAATTCAAAACTATTATTTTGGCGCCGCTGTCGGGGAGGCGTGTTTTGTTTTGATTTGAACAATTGTTGTTTTTATACTAGCCATAATAGCTATTTGTATTAGTAGCACTCTACTAATACGTATTATCGGTTTTCGTTTTTTGTGTGAATATTACTATATTGTATACGTAGAACAATAAATTCACAAGTACTCCAAAAGTGTGAAAACACAACCTTGATTGGGAGGTCATTACTCAATCATTGTATTCGAATCTCAAACAAGAAAGAAGGCAAAATAGATAATTACTTTCGTGAAGCTTAATTTTGACAAACAAAAACTATAAGGTGGGTATAAGGCGGGTATTATAAAATATGCCCTAAGGAAAAAGGTTCTTATGTGCTTCGCGCCGGCTCGTTTCCCCGCTTGCTTGTGCGTGTTTAGATGAAAAGGGTTAATCGAGGGTTTGCCAACCAAAGTATTATCTAAGTATCATATATATTTTCTTGGTTTCATTTGATTAAACCCTCTTGAATGTTTTGGTGTTCCACCAACGTTCTAAAGTCATCGAAGGAGTTCACTTCACGTGATCATTTTCATTCCTTGAGGCTCCTTTAATCAAGAGATTTGAATTAAGGGAGAAATTTTTAGATTTTTGTCTACTTAATACATTCACCAAAATCCTAAAAGGGTAAAAACAATCAAAAACCACAAATAATTGGAAAATTTAAAAACACCAAAAAGAATCTTCTTTGCTCATCCCCACGTTGTACGTGACGTTTATGCTTACTCGTAATCAAGCAAGACGTGCACGTAAACGAAACCGAAAAGAGACCACACCTACCCTTTCTAGTGAGGAGTCTCCTATTGGCGAACCAATCGTAGAAGAAGAACCAACCATGGCGAATCGAACTATGATGAAGTTACATCAAGCACCCGCCGAGGGTTATGGAGAAGCTATTGTGATTCCCGCCATTCTTGCGGAGAATTTGAAGTGAAAATGGGTTTGTTGTCGATGATCCAAAACAACAAATTTCTTGGTGATGAAAAGGACAACCCACACAACCATATCCGGCAATTCAATTGTCTTACCGCCACTTGCAAATTTAAGGATGTTGCTAATGACTCGATTAAGATGATGCTTTTTCCGTATTCCTTAGCGGGGCCCGCTAAAATTTGGTTAGAGAAAGAGCCACCCAATTCTATATTGACGTGGAAGGATCTCGTTTCAAAATTTGTGAACCAGTTTTTCCCGCCCTCTAAGACTACACATTTGAAAAACGACATTTCAAAATTTTCACAAGAATTTAATGAAAGTATTTCTGCGGCTTGGAATCGGTTTAAGGAAATGTTACATGAGTGTCCTCATCATGGTTTTTCCTACTTGCATCAAATTGACACGTTTTACAATGGATTTAATGATCATGAGAGGGATTATCTTAATGCCCCCGCGGGTGGTAATTTTTGTGTAAAACGGTTGAGGAAGCGTTGTTGATTATTGAGAATAGATCTAAGGTGTATAGTCCTCGTAACACATCGAGTGTTCGTAGGTCTTCGTCTTCGGCTTCACCTTCATTGTCCAATACCATCGATGCTTGCCAAATTTAGGCGAACTTGGAAAACAAAATCTTTGATAAGATTAAAGGTCTTTTAATTGAATTCAAAGTTGGTGAACAAAGTGCTCCCGCTACGGCTAAAGCGGTTGAGGTTTCATGCATGTATTATGGTGGAGGTCATGATTTCTCCGAGTGCATTACCAACGGTGGTAACACTTCGATTGCCTACGCGGCCACGAGAACTTACAACCAAAACGGTCAAGTTACCCGCTCTAATCAATTGACTCCACCGGGTTTTGCTCCCAATCAAAATGCTAACAACAACTATCGAAACAATCAAGTTGGTTACAAAAACAATTACAAAGGTAACAACTATGGGAATCAAGGGGCTAATAACAATCTTGTTTCAAACAAAAATCAAAACAATGATTTTTAAAACAACAGTGGTTTGCAAACTTTGAAAGATCTTCCAAATGAATTTGTTGAATACGCAAATGGAAACGATGCTAGGTTTGATAATATTCAAAGAGAGATCATTAGCCTAAGATCCGAGTTTAAGAATGACTTGAAAAAGGAGTTGAAAAATGAGCTAGCAAATGAGCTTAAGATCCATACAAACAAAATGGAGGGAAATGTAACTAGGTTACAACAAAACTAACAAAAAATGGAACAAGGGCAACATGAAATAAAAAAAGAGATGTTTAAGGCCGACAAGAGGCAATCTATGTTTGAGGATAAAATTTCATCCATGTTTGAGGCTATAATGTTTAAACCGTCTTCGAGTATTCTTCCTAGTAACACCATATCGAACCCTAAGGAGAGATGAAAGTGATTACCACACGAAGTGGTAAGACACTTAAGGAACCGAGTCCTCAACCAATTACTCCAACGGTGGAGGAAATTTAGGAAGAACCCAAGGTGGTGGTCGAAAAGGAGCATGTCCCAATCCCACGATGTACCGCTCATACCACACCTACGGTTATCCCATTACCACAACTGGAACCCGAGATTCCAAAAGCTATGCCTATGCCTCAACCCATACCACCTTTGCCCTATCCATCGAGACTAAGAAAGGAGAAACGTCAAGAGCACGACAATTACCAATTTGAGCTTTTTATGAAAATGTTTCGTGACGTGCATTTTAATGTGAGTTTTGCCGATGTTTTGGTCATGATGCCTCGATTTGCCGCTAACTTTAAGAGTATGTTGAACAACAAGGAGAAATTGCAACAATTGTCTAGTTGTTCTTCGGTTAATCTTAACCGCATACCTCAAAAAGTTGGTAATCCCGGTAAATTCTTGATTCCATGTGCAAGCCAAGATATGGAAGAATGCTATGCCTTGGCCGATCTTGGTGCTAGTATTAACTTGATGCCACTTGCAATCTTCAAGTCGCTCAATCTTCCTAATCTTACTCCTTCACTAATGTCTATCGAATTGGCCGATCATTCCACGATTCCCGCATGTGGATTGGCCGAAGATGTTTTTGTGAAAGTGGGAAAGTTCTATTATCCTGTAGACTTTATCGTTGTCGATATTCAAAGGGATCCTCAAGTTCCTCTTATTTTAGGCCGTTTGTTTTTAGATACGTATATGGCTTTGATTGACGTGCATGCTAGAAAGATCATCTTACGTTTCAACGACGAGGAACTTGTTATAAACGCAACTCAAAATTCTCCAATTTCTCATGTTTATTCCGTCGCGACCATAAACCTCGTTGATATGATCGACGTTGTTTGCGACGAATTTTCACAAGAAGTTCTAGGTTTTGGTGACGATGAAAATAGTGGCAATCCCACTATGCTTGATCCCATTCTTGATAATTTGACACCAACCTTCACTCCATTTGAAGGTGGTGGTTTTACGTTGGAAGAATTTGATGTTCCACGTACTTGTGACGAAGACCTCGACAACGATGAGGATTTCTCGATTATCAAGGATTTTCTTAACGATTTCCCATTTCCTCCACCCGAAGAGGTTATGAGTATCGAGCCTAAATTTTCAATGGAGGAACCACCAATCCTCGAGTTGAAATATTTACCTCCTCATCTTGAATATGTATTTTTGGAAGAGAACGATAAGTTGCCGGTTATTATTGTGAAAGATCCTTCGAATGATGAAAAAACCGCACTTGTCGATGTTCTAAAGTATCACAAAGGGGCAATTGCGTGGAAGTTATCCGACATTAAGGGGATCGATCCCAACTTTTGTAACCACAAAATCTTAATGGAGGAGGACTACAAACCCGCAATCCAATGTCAAAGGAGGGTGAACCCCAAAATTCACGACGTCATCAAAAAGGAAGTCCTAAAACTCCTTGACGTGGGAATGATTTACCCTATTTCCGATAGCCCTTGGGTGAGTCCTATTCATTGTGTCCCTAAGAAGGGAGGAATGATCGTTGTGCCAAACGATACCAACGAGTTAATTACAACTCGACTCATGACCGGTTGGAGGGTGTGTATCGACTATCGTAAGTTGAATGATGCCACTCGTAAAGATCATTTTACCTTGCCCTTCATGGACCAAATGTTGGAGTGTCTTGCGAGAAACGATTTCTATTGCTTTTTAGATGGTTTTTCCGGTTACATCCAAATCCCCATCGATCCTCGTGATCAAGAAAAAACTACGTTTACGTGTCCATATGGAACGTTTGCCTATCGAAGAATGCCATTCGGACTTTGTAATGCACCGGGAACCTTTCAAAGGTGCATGATGGCTATTTTTCATGATATGATCGAGAAGACAATGGAAGTCTTTATGGATGATTTTTCCGTGTTTGGTTGTTTGTTCACTTCGTGTTTGTCGAATCTTGAGAGAATGTTAAAACGTTGTGAGGAAACCAACCTTGTGCTTAATTGGGAAAAAAGTCATTTTATGGTTAAGGAAGGAATCGTCTTAGGGCACAAGGTTTTGAAAGCGGGGATTGAGGTAGATAAAGCTAAGGTAGACGTCGTCGCCAAATTACCTCAACCCAAAACCGTCAAGGGAGTTAGGATTTTCCTAGGCCACCCGGGCTTTTATCGTCGATTCTTCAAGAATTTTTCGAAGATTTCTCGACCTATTACACATCTCCTCGAAATAGATGCACCTTTTGTATTTAACGAAGATTGTGTACGAGCCTTTGAAATCCTTAATAGGAAACTTACCGAAGCTTCCATTCTTGTTGCTCCCAATTGGAACCTACCCTTTGAGCTCATGTGTGATGCTAGTGACTATGCTATTGGGGCCGTATTGGGGCAACGTCATGAAAAACACTTCTTGAATATTCACTATGCTAGCAAGATGATGAATGAGGCTCAACTTAAATACACTACAACGGAAAAGGAATTCTTTGTCGTGGTGTATGCTTTTGAGAAATTCCGACCTTAACTCGTCTTGACTCGATGCATAGTGTATACGGATCATTCGGCTATTAAGTATCTCATGGCTAAACAAGATGCAAAGCCGAGATTACTTCGTTGGATTCTCCTCCTACAAGAATTTGATGTCGAAATCCTTGACAAAAAAGGAGCCGAGAATCTAGCGGCTGATCATCTTTCCCGTTTGGAAGATCCTCACCAAAGTGTTTACGAGCCAAAGGAAATTACAGAAACATTTCCTCTCGAGACACTTGGTGTAGTGAATTCTAAGCTTGATTCATCTAACCCATGGTTTGCGGACATCACAAATTACCATGCGGGTAACTTCATCATTAAGGGTATGACGACTCAACAAAAACGAAAATTTTTTCGTGACGTCAAGTTCTACTTTTGGAACGACCCTTATCTATTTCGGACTTGTGCGGATCAAATCATTCGACGTCGTGTCTTTGTTACCGAAGCTTCTAATATCCTTAGAGCTTGTCACGAGGGACCCACGGGTGGTCACCACGGTGCTAATCTCACGGCTAAGAAGGTCTTTGATGCCGGTTTTTTTTGGCCTACTATTTACCGAGATGCACATGCACTTGTGAAGTCATGTGACTCATGCCAACGACAAGGGAAAGCCTCACAAAACGATGAAATGCCACAAAATATCATCCACGTGTGTGAGATCTTTGACGTTTGGGGAATTGATTTTATGGGGCCGTCCTCGTCATCTCGTGGTAATAAGTACATACTTGTCGCCGTTGACTACCTATCTAAGTGGGTGGAAGCTAAGGCTTTGCCCGCGAATGATGCTCATGTGGTAGTCAAGTTTTTGAAAAGCTTGTTTTCTCGGTTTGGAACCCCTCGTGCGATCATAAGTGATCGTGGAACCCATTTTTGTAACGACCAATTCGAAAGGGTCCTAAGGAAATATGGGGTTACACATCGGCTTTCTACGGCTTATCACCCACAAACGAGTGGGCAAGTCGAGGTTTCAAACCGAGCGTTAAAGAGGATCTTGGAGAGATCGATTGGAGAGAACCGACAATCTTGGTCGGATAAGTTGGACGATGCTTTATGGGCCTTTCAGACCGCTCATAAGACGCCCATCGGGTGCACTACTTATAAGCTTGTGTATGGGAAGAATTGTCACCTTCCAATTGAACTTGAACACAAAGCTTATTGGGCCCTTAAGCATTGTAATGATGATATTGAGGCCGCAGGAAAACACCAGAAAATGCAATTGAATGAATTGGATGAATGAAGAGATATTGCTTATGAAAATTCATTGATTGACAAAGAAAAAACTAAAAAGTTTCATGACTAAAAAATTAAAAACCGGGTTTTTAACATTGGAGATCAAGTGTTGCTTTTTAACTCACGTTTGAAAATATTTTCCGGCAAGTTGAAATCCCGTTGGTCGGGTCCATTCACCGCTACCCAATTTTTTCCTTATGGGACGATCGAGCTAGCTCAAAATGATGGCCCCGATTTCAAGGTGAATGGACATAGGTTGAAGCACTACTTTGGCGGGAAAGTTCCATCCTTGAACTACCTCGACCAGATCACCTTCCCCAATGATAATTAGTATTGAGGGGATCGAGTAGAGCTCATGACTCGATAATAAAAAACGAGGTGCCTCGTGGGGGAATCTCATGCTTATCCCATGTACATATTATCGCTTTCTAATGTAGTAACGTGAGGGGATTTGAGCCCTTCCAACCTTTGTTCTGTGGTTGTTTGTGATATGTGGTTTTTAGATAATCATGATCTTCATGATTGGAACCTCACGTGTTCGTTTTACAGGAGCACTCGATCGTTTGCTTTGAAGAATTTCTCAATATCCATGATATATCCTTTGATGTTCTAACCTTAGGTTTATAGCACACTTCATAAACGGCTTTAAATTTAACGGTTACACCCTTTCCATGCTAGATTAAGCATTCGACTTCGTCTCTAGTATGGGGGTATTATACCCTTAGACTCGAAACATTGAGAACAATGTTTAACTTTAGTATGGGGGGGAGAATAGATACTTGCCTTGTCAAACCTTCACGCTTTCCAAATTTTATCTTTTTGTTTATCGTTTTGTTGCAAAATAAGGCTAAAAATGGCCTAATTTAAAAAAAATTTCTCATGTTTTTTAAGAGTTTGAAGATACGAATGTATACTTTCCGATGGCGAGAATAAGAGTAATTTTTGACTCGACCGTGCGTGTTACGCACTTAACTTCGATTCCTTAACTTTATATTAGGCTAAGTCTCTTAAATGAGGACGAGAAATGATAGAGTTAATTATAAGTTACTATGCTAAACGTAGAGTACTCGTATTCTTTCAAAAACTCATGTGTTCTTGTTGTTTGCTTATTCTCCCTTCGCTTGTAAATATATTTTGCTTAATAAGCATTGACTTAGCGGTTTAGTCTTGATTGTTGGTTTCTAGTCTTTTCTAGTAGCTTCCATGTAATTAAATTGGGAAGACATTAAGGTATCACTAGCGTCACGGTTTTGAAGTGTTGGCAACCCGAATAATCGAAAGCTTCACCCAATAATAATATTTCAAGTGCTCACCTAAATCAAGCAAACAATTTGAATCTCACAAGGCCGAAAAGTCTATGCAAAATTTAAAGTGAATTATGCCTTAATCTTTGAAGCTTTAAAGATCCAAAATTCGCTTTTAGCGTGAGGATATACATCTTTGGCCATAATAAACACCTCATGGCTAGGTTAAATAAAAGGCAAGGCAAGACCGAAGTCATAATAAAAGCTTCATGGCAAAGTTGAATAAAAGATGGAGGTAAACCTATGATAATAAGGCCCATCCATTAGGGGGCGTATAAAAGTCTTGGTAATAAGTCTCATGTTCGAAACCATTATAAAACCATGTTTATCGATCCTTCTTGTTGACTTAGTTTTTTGACATCGTTGTCTATTAGGGGGGGGGGGGGTTATTAATTCGATGGTCTTGGTTACACCATTATGACTCTATTTTTAGACCTAAATCTCTAACATCGCATAAGTAAAAAATTTATCCTCGAGAACATTCAAGACAAAAATAAAATATAAGAGATACAAATTAGGAAAATGAGAGGATAAGTACGTGATTAGGGCATATGAGTAGTGTTAGCGTTACTAACTTATAATGACAATGATCTCATTGCACGCTTGGCATGGAATTGGGGTGAAAATCGAGGACGATGAAATTATTTCTAACGAAGCATTCATGTGTTCTTGTTCTATGAACCTAAACGTCCAATTTTGCGATGAAAATCATACATTATGTCTAAAACGCAAGTAGCAGTAATAGTAGTAGTGTAGCTAGTTTATTATTCAATAAAAGTGCATAAAAATGAATTTTCGAGATGCTACGATACTTTATTCTAGCATTGTGTGAGGGCACGACAATGGTTTATTATGGGGGAGTGATGAGACTGCTTTTATACATAGTCTCATTGTCCAAAATGAGCTTAAAATGCATTAAATATCATGAAAAATGCCAAATATATGCTTGTGTTTGATACATGTGTATTTTAGGTACGGATATTGAGAAAATGACAAAAGATCACAAGAAACAAGCAAAAACGAACACGGGAAACGAAGCTGCACAATGAACCAAGCCCTAATGGTGATTTTCCAAGAATAAACCTTGAAGATTTGAAGATTATACAAGAAGGGTACTCTAATATTGAAGAATTGAAACTTTAAACCCTTGTTTATTCATAATTACAAGTTTGGTCCTTAAAGTTTGTCAAATTTACAAAAAGGGCCCTCCACTTTGAAGAATTGGCAAGAGTAGTCCCTAAAAAATGAAGACTTGTCAATATTCGTCCTCCGAGAAGTCAACAACACAAGTCAAGACCATAAAGATTGAAGAAAATGCCAAAACAACCCGTCAAGAATCAAGAATTGGCAAGAAATACCCTTGAAATTACATTTGCAAAAGTTTTAGGGCAAAAGTCTAAAGTTTGAAACTTGAAATACAAAGGAATTCGTATGAAATCAAGTTTCAAACTGAAATGAAAAGAGAATGGAAGAAGGAGGGTAATTTTTGTCAAACATCCAAACAAACCTAGACCAGTGGAGGGTTAACACGTGTCCCACTCACCCTTTCCACCAATGAGAACCCCCTATTTTGACACATCACTTCCCACTCATAACCGGTTTTAACTAATCTTGATTAGTTTAATACTTTGGCGCTTAACACAACTTTTAAACCCAAAATCAGATCAAAACATGAACTATTCACACTATGAACACAATTAGGGATTTGTTAAGTACTTGTAATTAATCCCTAATAACCTCCAGAATTATGATTAGGGTAATCATAAATACATCCCAACTCTCAAAACCCATGCCACGTCACCACAAGTGTCACATGTTGAGTGCCCTGCTACACGTTTGGGGAAGAAGACAAACATGCCAAAGAGATCCAACGCCTCACAAACGTTCTTGCTTTCTAAGCTTCACATAGGCCATTGGATGCAATTCCACCAACTTTTCAACAACAAAACGCCAAGAAATTCACATGATCAGTAAAGGTTTTCAAAAACCTCAAGGGTATTTCAGGAACTTCTACACATTAGGGTTTATGTTTTTCTTTTCTTTGTAGTTCACATTGTAGCCTATAAAAGGCATTAGGGTTGCAACATTGAGCCCGGCTCTTGGTTTTCCTTTGGTCAACATTTTTGTAAATCCTTGTTCAAGATTAATGAAAAGTGTTTGAAATTGTGTGACGAATTCCAAGTGACAACTTATTACTTGTTGTTTATGTTTCATGTTTGTGATTTTGAAGTTTCAAAACCTGTTTTTAAACATTGTGCAAGAAATTGCATAATTTTCCAAATCTTGATATTTTGCTAAGTTCTGGGTTCAAACCCTTGGGATTTTTGGATTGTAAGTGATTATAGCACCCCTAATAAGAAGATTATCAAGGTGTTGTAAGCTTGTGGTTTGGGGATAATCAAGGACTAGGAACAAGGTTGCATTAATCAAGCATTTTTCATCTTTTTGTTTTATATATTTGTGTTCTAACCTTGTTGAATCTTAGCAGCTTTGTTGTGGAAGCTTGTGCCTTCTTTTGCTAGGCACATAAGCTCAAAAATTCGTGAGTGTGGATGTACATTCATAAGGTTTGAGTCCTTTTCTCAAAAATCTGATAAAATACTTGATTTTTGTGAATTTGTGTTCTGCTGTTGTTCTTGTTGATTTTGTGGCTTAAAATTGCTTGATACTGCATGATGATGATGTTATCGTGTTAGATTGGGCTTAGGATAAACTTAATCACAAACATTCTTTGTTAATCTTGGATTGAAAAAAGTTAAGGGTGTTTGGGTTAACCTGTTAAAGCTTGCAAAGTGTTTTTGAGTTATTGGAAAGTGTTGTTTATTGTTGATATCTGATATACACTTGGTTGAGTGCTATTTGCTGCAAGTTCTTGGCTTTTAAACATCAAAATCTTGATTGTGCTATAAAAGTTGGAAATCTGCTTGTTTTGACCTAAGATTTTGGAAACACTTAGTTTGTATGCATGCTTAGGGATAACAAGTGATTAAACAAAGTTTATATAACCTGTTGAGAAAATTTGAAGGTTTAAAATTGGATTTGTGGTCAAATATATCAGCAAAGTACAAAATCTGCTTGTTCTTTGTTCATCATTAACATTTTTGAACTTGAATCTTGATCTAGACTTTGAATCATTGCATGAAACCTGTTTATTTATGTTCATTTGAATTATTTATAGCTTGTGTATGCATTTGGTGAAGTTTGGATGGCTTATTCTTGCTAAAAGTGCTTACTGAGTTCATAACTGCTATTGTTTATGTCTGATGCATATCTGGTGTTATTTTGATTAATCTGTGCTAATTGGCTTGTTGTAATTGTGATTTGATTGTTGTTATTGACTCCTTGTGATTCACTAATCACTTGGGTGACTTTGCTTAACCTGAATCCAACAAAAAGTCACATAAGACAAAAAGTCAAGAAAGTCAAGCAGTGGGAACTCCTTTCCCCTGTTGCTAGCCACTGCTAGTGTAATTTATCAAACAACTTATTCATAAGCCATTTTGTCTTATCCAAACGTGCAACAACTTATTTTTTGTGATAGATCTTCCTTATTTGACCCATTTAAGAGATCTGGAGCTTTGTGGACTTTGACTTTGAGGTTTGACTAGAAAATGGACTTAGTTGACTTTAACAAAATAGCTTATTACTTATTCCAGCTTATTGAGTGGTGATTTTTGAATGTTTTTTGATTATTAAGCTTAGTTAAGCTATTTATGACTTATTGCAACTTGAATCAGCTCTTGAATAGCCTAGAACTCGAAAACGACTATTTTGTCGTTTTGTGTAGAGAGCTTTTGCTTATTTCAGGCTTATTCCTAGGGCTTATTTCAAGTTTCTTTTTGCAAATAGCTTATTTTGGTCAAGATAAAGACGTGGGTAAAATTTTAGCTTATGGCATCAGCTTATAGCTTAATGGGCCAAAAAGCCCATTAAGAATAAGCTGTTTTGAAATAAGCTATCTTAAGCTCATTTTCAGCTTTTGGGCCTTTGGAAAATTGTGTTTAAAATAATACTTTAAGCTTAACTGGAGCTTTTGGGCCATTTCTGTGGACTTTTTCTTATTGGGCCTGATTTTAGCCCATTAAGGGACTGTTTGGGTATTTGGCCCATTTGAAAGCCCAATAGGGGTAATTTTGTAATTTCAAGTTCATTACTATTTTATTTAGGTTAAAATAAACTAGTTTTTTTTAGAATTTTTTATAAATTTTGGATTTTTAATATTATTTTATTATTATTTTATTATTAAAAATTAAAATTTGGATTTTTGCAAGTTTTTCATTTTTCCTAGTTCAAATACATTAAGTTAGGAATTTTAAAAATTTTAGATTATTTTTATTGTCATTAGATTAGTTTTTAGAATTATTTTAAGTTTTAGTAGTTTTTAATTGTTTTAAATTGTTTTAATTAATTTAAAAATTTTCAAAAATAGTTTTAAATTTAGTTAAGTAATTTTAGAGGTTTACAAGTTAAAAAATCTCATTTTGGGATTTTTGTTAATTAAATTTATTTTTTGGGCTTTAATTAGCATTAAAAATTTAATATTTAATTAAATAAAAGGTTTGAGTGATTTTTTATTTTTTGTAAACTATAATTACATTTTTAGGATTTATTGCAATTTTCTAGGAATTTTTAGGTTAATTTTTAAATTTAGTCACTTTTTACGGTTTTACGTGCACGACTTTTCGTCTTAGTTTAATTCATAATCGTAAACGTCATTCTTTTCTAATCTCTTTTCTATTTTTCTTTTCTTCATAAATTATAATCACATCATTAATCAATTCTTACACAACACACTAGCCTCCTTGAGAACGATCCCCACTTTGGGTCATTTACTTGTGGTTTTACAACTATCAGTTATCTATAAACTTATCTTAAAAAGGAAAGCCTAATAAAGTTGATTGTGGTAAATTACACCTCTTGTTTAGGAAAACAAAGGAGCGTATATGAGCGGTAAGTATCGAGTGATGATTTAGGAAAATCAATACTAATGACCCTTAATGAAATGAAAGTTCGTATCCCAAGGAGGTATATGTGTGTGACTAAGATGTTCAAGATTTGTGATTAATATTTAGTTTAGAAGGGGATGAGAAAAGAAAATGACGAAGACGTAAAAAAAAAAAAAATTTAACAAAAAATCACTACTAGAAAGTTCAAACGTAGAACCTTAAAAACCACAAAAATAAAAATAAATTCTAAAAATTACCAAAAATTTACCAAAAATCCAAAATAATAAACTAAGAGTTTACCAATGATAAAAACTTTTTCAAACCTTTTAAATAATTAAATATTCAATTCTTAAATGCTAATTAAAGCCCTAAAAATCAAATAAATTATCAAAAAACCCAAATAAAGATTTTTCAATTGGTAAACCTCTAAAATGACCTAAAAAGATTAAAAACTATTTTTAGAAGTTTTTAAACTAATAAAAACTATTTAAAATGATTTAAAACTATTAAAACTTAAAATAATTATAAAAATTAATCTAAAAGAGATAAAATTATTCTAAAAGTTGCTAAATTCCTATTTTAATGTATTAAACCTAAGAAAAATGTAAAAAGTTGGAAAATGTGAAATTTTAAAAATAATAATAAAATAATATTAAAAATCCAAAAATTATAAAAAATTCTAAAAACTTGCAAACCAGTTTATTTTAACCTAAATAATCAGAAAATCAAAGTGAAATTACCAGAATACCCCTATTGGGCCCTCAAATGGGCCAAAACCAAAAACAGTCAACCAAATTGGGCTATTGGGCCCAAAAAGTCAAACTTGGCCGAATTGACTTGGAAAAGCCCTATCTGACTTAAAATTCAATTCTAAGAACAAAACTCTAAAGGCCCAAAAGCTGAAAATGAGCTTATCACAACTTATTTAACACTCAACTTATTCTTATTGGGCTTTTCAGCCCATTAAGCCATAAGCTAATGCCATAAGCTCTAATTTGACACACAACCTTATTTTGGGATGCTTATGAGATGTGTAAAAAGAATTTTTGAAAAAGCTCACTCAATAAGCCAGAAATAAGCAAAGAAAAATTTCACTAAAAGACAAAATAGTCGTTTTAGAGATTTAGGGCACCTCAGGACTTGATTCAACTTGCAAAAGATTTCAAATGGACTCAATAAGCAAAATCAATCAACAAAAATCCAATAAGCCCAACCAATAAGCCAGAATAAGCACAAATGAACTTATGTAAAAGTCAAAGGAGTTGGTTTTCTAGTCAAACCCTAAAGTCAACCACCCAAATGCTCCAGTATGAACAAATGGGTCAAAATAAGAGCACCTATTACAAAAACAAAGTTGTTGCAGGTTGGAATAAGCTATTATAGCTTATTGATAAGCTGACACCAGTTTTACACTAACATTGGTAACTAGCAGGGGAAAGGAGTTCCCACTGCTTTGACTATTTGACCAAGCTTATATGAGAGTTCTGGTTTGATTCAATTGGAAACAAAGGCACCCTTGTGATCAGTGAATCACAAGGAGTCAATAGCAATAATAAAATCACAAATTGGTTCACACAATAAGCCACAATAAGCCAAACAGTCACCAAATATGCACCAGATATGGAAATAAGCAGTTAAGCACTTAATAAGTAGATTTAGCCACAATAAGCCAACCAAACTTAACAGGATGCATACACAAGCTATATAAACTAAGAACAAACACAAAGCAACAAGAATCAAACACTGAATCAAAGTAAATAACAAGATCAAAGCACTAGAAGTTACTGATGAACAATGAACATATGCAGAAACAAGTTTGTTGATATACTTGACACTTGATCCAATTTCAAGCCTCAAATCCTTCTTCCCTGATGTGATTAACTATGATTTAGCACTTGTTAGCCCTAGCCTAAGCTTAGATCTAGGTGTCCTCAAAATCCTAGCCAATTTTACCAAGTTTTAAATATTTTATAGCCAAATAATGAATCTATGTGATCAAACCCACAAAACCTGCAAACAGATGAACATAATGCACCAAACAAGCAGATACCAACACTTGCTTACACAAAACAAGCACTTAACAAACCACAATCCCAATTCAAGCAGTAGACCCAAACACTCCTTAATCTACCACTTAACAAAGAAACTTGTGATTTTAACTATTAACCTACTGATTTTAATGATAAAAACACTCAAACAATAGCAACTAACACAATCAAACTCAAAAGTCACCAGCACAAACACCAATACTCAAAATCAAAGCACCAAATTCAAAACAGCAATAAACATGAAATTTTTAGGGGAATCTTAACCAAGAGATTATACCTGCCTTCCACAACATCCTAGGAAGGCCAGCTATGCTCCTTGGACCTTGTTCAACAACTAGAACAAGACCAAGGTACTTCAATGAAGATGATGCAAACTGCCTTGGTTGATGGTTCAAAGTAGAACCTCAAGGACTTTATGTCTTCAACACAAGCAACAAACAAACTCAAGCAAAGGCTTAGAATCCTTCTCAGGCTTGGTTTCAACAAGCTTGGAAGAACTCAAGGCTTAAGGCTAAGGGTTAGTACACAAATATAAGCCAAATCAGAACCTAGGATTTCAAGGTATTCAAACCTTAAAAACCTAATGAAACAAGACGTGCCTTAACCACAAGATTAAGGAAGGCCTTAACAATCAAATGGAACTCAGAATTAGGCTACTCAAACACCAACTTTTAATCAAATCAAAAAGAGAATTCAATATTTTCAGAAATTCAAATTTTATTAAACTTAAAAAGGAATTACAAAGATTGATAGCCTAAAACTAGAACAAAGGGACTCTCATATGTTGATGTCTCCTTTTATAGGCAAATGCATGGCTAAACACTATTTACAAACCCTAGAAGTGAAATTCCCTAAATGCCCTAAGTCCTTCTAGACGTTTTGATGGAATGAGCTGTTCAATTTCATCTTGGACGTTCATTTCAGCTTTGTTATGAAGCAATGATCCTTGGCTGTTGATTTGTCCACGTCATTTTTCTTGGAGGACAAGTTGTGTTTTCATTGGTTGAGAATGTTGAGTGTGGGGTCCAGGGAGTAGTGGGAGTGAGGGTTTTGTGTGTGGGATGGGATTCTGCATGTGTGAATCACACGTGGGTGTGGGTAATTTTGATTTACCCCTTGTTTTAAGTGAAGGTAAAACTGGGTGGATGAAGGTGAATAGTAAGTTGTTTGATCCGAAATTGGGGGAGTGGATGTGTTTAGTGCGTGTTTCAGGTTTGAATGTTTCAATAGCACAACTTTAGCCATTCTTTTTCCTTTGTTTTGTCACTTGTGTAAAAAAGTCTATCAGCGCCCATTTATACTTGTAACAACTTCCAAGACTTGGCAATTTTGGCACAAAACTTTCTAAAAAGTGTTTCAAGGGTTATTTTTGGAACTTTTGCATATTTGAAGGACTGATCTTGAACATTTTTGATCTTCAGAGGTCTTCAATGTATCTTTGGCTTGATGAGGGACCATAATTGACAATTTGAAATTATTGAGGGACTAAACTTGCCATTTCTTCAAAGTTGAAGGACCTTTTGTGTAATTTTGACAAACTTAAGGGACCAAACTTGTAATTATCAATATTCAAGGGTTTTAAGTGTCATTTCTTCAATAAATGAGGATCAATCTTGTTTGTCTTCAAGTCTTCAAGGGTATTTGTTGAGAATTCCATGATTAGGGCCCGGTTCTTTGTACGGCTTCGTTTCTCGTGTCCGTTTTTCCTTGTATCTTGTGATCTTTTGTCTTTTTCACGATGTCCATACCTAAAATACACAAGTAAACAAACACAAGCATATATATGGTATTTTATGAAATTTTTATGTATTTAAAGCCCGAAAAGAACGATGAGATCATGTATAAATGCCATCTCATCACTCCCCCATACTAAGCCATTGCCGTGCCCTCACGCAATGCTAGAATAAAGTATCTAAGCATCACCAAAGTTCATTTTTATTAACCTTTATTGAAAATTAAAAGACTTGCAACATACTACGAGGATGTGTAAAGACATAATGTATGATTTTCATCACAAAAAGTGACTTTTAGGGTCAAAGAATAGAAACAAGTAAATGTCCCTTAGAGTAAACTTCGTCATCATTGATTGTCATACATTCCATGCTAAGTGAAAAAACGAGATCATTGTTGGTACAAGTCACAATGCTAACAATACTCATACGTCCAAATTGTGTAATACTTTTTCTCCACGCAATCCTAGTTATTATAAAAGAAAATGGGTTACTAGCATTTTTTATCTATTTTTCATGGATCACAAGTGATTCATATTGACTTATTTGAGTAGTTATTAGTCCGAAAGCAAAGTGGCACGATTTGATCAATAGTTAGCCGAAGGACAAAATCTTTTAAAACGGCTTCTCGTGTATCTCCTTAAGTTCATATCTTGGCATAACTCGTTTCACGATTTGAGACCTTTCTCGGACCGATATTTGGCATGTACTTCATACTTCAAATCTTGGGAAGACGTTCTCGAAACTATGGTCTTCTCTTCATATATTTGGAATTTCTTCACTTGACGTTTTTGAGAGATTCTTCATATTGGACCACGACTTCATCATTTTTCTTCAATCTTTACTTTGGATTTTGATATACAACGATCCGCCTCCTTTTCGGACTTGGATATATTTATCCTCATACCTTGTTAGGGTCTTTTTGGATAGACTTTCTCCATGATCTTTAGGGGAGTAATTGCTTTTCGTCGTGTGTCTCGATCCTTCATATTGATTTAGGAATAATGATACTTCACATCATCTTTGGATCTTTAGCAAAAATAGAGCTCCTCATGCCTTGTTAGGGCCTTTTTGGATAATCGCCAATCTTCGCGTCCCGCTTCAATAAGTTATGCCTTGGCTATGAACTCTATTCAACCCCGAGCAACTTTTAAACGATCTTGCGCTAGATGCTAAGTAACCTTTCAAATCGTACGACCTTACTTATTGCAATTATGATTTATTCCTAATGCATTGATCTTATGGGAAGAAAAAGCCACAATTAAAAACATATGAGTTTTTGAAAGAACAATTTCGTGTTCTACATTTAGCATGATTACTTGTCTAACTCTATCATTTCTCGTTCTTCACTATATAAAGACCTGTAATTAAAGAGACTCGTGAATACTTAGCCATGCAAGTCAAAATTAAGCTAAATTTGGATTAGCTTTCATTAAGACTATATCAAATCAAAGTTTTGGGTTTTCAATCCACCTATAGGATCTTGCACTTTCTTGGACTTTTTCAAATTTAGAGAATGCGTTTTAAAGTTCCCTTGATAAGTGACTTTCTAGGATTAATTATAGGAACTTGCGAAAAGTTCTTGTTCTTAACCCGAATGAATTAAGACTTTCGCGTTTTAAAGCTCCCTATATAAAAGTCTAGCAAAACTTGAATTGAGCGGGTTAAGGAATGTAAATGGCTCCAAATGCCCATCAAGTCAAAAATTAACTCTTATTCTACCCATCGGAAAATATACATTCGTGTCTTAAAAACACTTATGAAAACTTAAGAAAAATTTTAAAATTTGGCCATTTTTAGCCTTATTAGCAAAACAAAACATTGAAAATTGGAAAGCGTGAGGGCGTAGCAAAGCAAGTACCTATTCACCCCCCATACTAAAAGTAAACATTGTCCTCAATGTTTCGAGTCTAAAGGTGGAGCACCCCCATACTAGAGACGAAGAGTCGAATGCTTAGCATCTAGCATGGAAAGGGTGATCAACAATATATCTAAAGCCGTTTATTAAGTATGCTAAAAGATAATTGTTAGAACAATAAAGGATATGTCATGGAATCGTTAAAAACTTATTCAAACGAACGATGGAGGCTCACGAACACGAGAGTCTTTAATCGTAGATGATGATGATGATCTAGATAACACAATCACAAACAACCACGAGACAACGAGTTGAAAAAGTACAAGTCCCCTTATTAGTGAATAGTGGGCATAGAGATAAGCATGGGATCTCCCCCACGAGGCACCTCGTTTTTGATTACCGAGTCATGAGCTCGACTCGATCCCCTCAATGCTAATTATCATTGGGGAAGGTGACTTGGTCGAGGGCAACCATTGAAGGAATTTCCCCACCAAAGTAGTGCTTAAGCCTATGTCCATTCACCATGAAATTAGGACCATCATCTTGAGCTAGCTCAATGGTCCCATATGGAAATACTTGTGTAATGGTGAACGGACCCGACCAACGAGATTTCAATTTCCCGGAAAATATCTTAAGACGAGAGTTAAAAAGCAACACTTGATCACCAACGTTAAAAACCCGGTTTTTAATCTTTGAATCATGAAACTTTTTAGTCTTTTCTTTAAAAATTAATGAATTTTCATAAGCATTATCTCTTAATTCATCCAATTCATTCAATTGTATTTTCCGGTGATCTCCCGCGGTCTTCAAGTCAAAGTTTGCATGCTTAAGGTCCCAATATGCCTTGTGCTCCAACTCAATGGGCAAATGACAGTTCTTCCCATAGACTAACTTATAAGGAGTGCAACCGATAGGTGTCTTATAAGCGGTCCTAAAGGCCCATAAAGCGTCATCGAGTTTGTCGGACCATGAAGCACGGTTTTCTCCAATTGACCTCTCTAAAATCCTCTTCAAAGCTCGGTTCGAAACCTCGACTTGCCCACTCGTTTGCGGGTGATAAGCCGTAGAAAGACGATGAGTAACTCCATATTTCTTTAGAACCTTTTCGAATTTGTCATTACAAAAATGAGTTCCACGATCGCTTATAATAGCACGAGGGGTTTCGAACCGAGAGAATAGTTGCTTCAAAAACTTCACTACCACACGAGCATCATTAGTAGGAAAAGCCTTAGCTTCCACCCACTTAGAAAGGTAGTCCACCATGACGAGGATATATTTGTTGCCATGAGACGATGGGAACGGCCCCATAAAGTCTATTCCCCATATGTCGAAAATCTCACACACTTGAATTATGTTTTGCGGCATTTCATCACGTTGAGACGATTTTCCTTGACGTTGGCACGAATCACACGACTTCACAAGTGCGTGTGCATCACGATAGATAGAAGGCCAAAAGAAACCGGCATCGAACACTTTCTTAGCCGTGAGATTAGCACCGTGGTGACCACCCGTGGGCCCCTCGTGACAAGCTCTAAGGATATTAGAAGCTTCGGCACCAAACACACAACGTCGAACGAGTTGATCCGCACAAATCCGAAAGAGATAAGGGTCGTCCCAAAATAGAACTTGACGTCACGAAAGAATTTTCGTTTTTGTTGTGTCGTCATACCCTTGACTATGAAATTGCCCGCATGGTAATTTGCAATGTCGGCAAACCATGGGGTGGTGTCTTTAGAATTCACTACACCGGGAGTCTCAAGAGGAAATGTTTCGGTAATTTACGTGTTCTCGAAAACATCTTTGTGAGGATCTTCTAGACGAGAGAGATGATCGGCCGCTAGATTCTCGGCTCCTTTTTTGTCAAGCACGGTGACATCAAATTCTTGGAGGAGGAGCATCCAACGAAGCAATCTCGGCTTAGCATCTTGCTTAGCTAAGAGATACTTGATAGTCGAATGGTCGGTATACATGATGCTTTTAGTCAAGACGAGATAAGGTCGGAATTTCTCAAAAGCATAGACCACGGCAAGGAATTCCTTTTCCGTTGTGGTGTACATTAATTGAGCCTCGGTCATCGTCTTACTAGCATAGTGGATAGGACGGAAATGCTTGTCATATCGTTGCCCTAAGATGGCTCCTATAGCATAATCACTTGCATCGCACATGATTTCAAAGGGTAATTCCCAATAAGGAGCAACAAGAATGGGAGCTTCGGTAAGTTTCCTTTTGCGAGTTTCGAAAGCCTTAACACAATCCTCACTGAAGTTAAAAGGAGCATCCTTCTCGAGAAGGTGTGTCATAGGACGAGAGATTTTCGAAAAGTCCTTGATGAAACGACGATAAAAGCCCGCGTGGCCTAGGAAACTCCTAACTCCCTTTACGGTTTTGGGATGAGGTAACTTGGCGATGACGTCTACCTTAGCTTTCTCGACCTCAATCCCCGCCTTCGACACTTTATGTCCTAAGACGATTCCTTGTTTACACATAAAATGACATTTTTCCCAATTAAGCACAAGATTGGTTTCTTCACAACGTTTTAACATTTGCTCGAGATTAGATAAACATGACGTGAACGAATTACCAAACACCGAAAAGTCATCCATAAACACTTCCATCGACTTCTCGATCATATCGTGAAAAATCGCCATCATACACCGTTGAAACATATCGGGTGCATTACAAAGTCCGAAAGGCATCCTACGATAAGCGAACGTTCCATAAGGACACGTGAACGTAGTCTTCTCTTGATCACGAGGGTCAATAGGGATTTGAAAGTAACCGGAAAAACCATCTAAAAAGCAATAGAATTCATTTCCCGCAAGTCGCTCCAACATTTGATCCATGAAGGGCAAAGGAAAGTGGTCTTTACGAGTGGCGTCATTTAACTTTCGGTAGTCAATACACACCCTCCAACCGGTCACAACACGAGTGGGAATTAACTCGTTGTTTTCATTAGGCACAACGGTCATTCCTCCCTTTTTAGGGACACAATGGATTGGGCTCACCCATGGGCTATCGGATATAGGATAAATCATTCCCGCGTCAAGGAGTTTAAGGACCTCCTTTTTAAGGACATCTTGAATTTTGGGATTCACCCTTCTTTGACTTTGAATTGCGGGTTTGTAGTCCTCCTCCATTAAAATCTTGTGAGTACAAAATTTTGGGTCAATACCCTTAATGTCGGATATTTTCCACGCAATTGCCCCTTTATGAGCCTTAAGAACTTTCAAGAGCTCGGTTTTTTCATAATTAGCAAGACCTTTTGCAATAATAACCGGCAACTTGTCATCACCTTCCAAGAATGCGTATTCAAGGTGAGAAGGAAGATCTTTCAATTCAAGGATAGGTGGTTCCTCGATTGAAGATTTTGGTTCATCACTCATAACTTCCATCGGCGAAAGAAATGGTGGAATAGAAGTATCATCACTAATCAACACCTCATCTTCATTGTCGATTTCATTTGAAGTGAGATCGCCTCCTTGGAATGGAGTGAGATTTGGTGTGGAATTAGCAAGAATCGGATCCAAAATAGTGGGATTGCCACTTGACGAGCTATCTAAAAAACCTAACACTTCTTG
This sequence comes from Glebionis coronaria, assembly GCA_025667525.1. Lineage (NCBI taxonomy): Eukaryota > Viridiplantae > Streptophyta > Magnoliopsida > Asterales > Asteraceae > Glebionis > Glebionis coronaria. The sequence goes on from CM046880.1 coordinate 202,973,285, forward strand.
TGAAAACTCATCGCAAACCACATCAACGATGTCAATGTGATTGATGGTAGCGATTGCATAAACATGAGAAGGTTTCGAGTTTTGAGTAGTGTTTATAACAAGTTCCTCTTCGTTGAATCTCAAAGTGATAGTTCTCGCATGAACATCGATAAGCGATCTCGAAGTGTCTAAAAATGAACGACCTAAAATTAGAGGAACTTGAGGATCCACGGGGATGTCAACTACTATAAAATCGACGGGATAGTAGAACTTCCCCACTTTCACGAAAACATCTTCGGCTACTCCACATGCCATAATCGTAGAATGACCGGCCATCTCGATGGACATGTTCGAAGGAATGAGACCCGGAAGCGAAAGCAATTTCCAAATGGAAAATGGCATCAAATTAATGCTCGCACCAAGATCGGCCAAGGCGAGGCATTCTTTCATATCTTGTATGTCACAAGGAATGAGAAACTTTCCGGGGTCACCAACTTTTTCCGGTATGCGGTTAAGATAAACCGAAGAACAATTAGCAAGCTTTGAAAGCTTTTCCTTATCGCTCATCATACTTTTAAAAGTGGAAGCGAAACGAGGCATATACAACAACGCGTCGGCTAAACTCACATCAAAATGCACTTGTTGAAACATTTTTATAAAAAGCTCGATTTGTTGTTTGTTACGTTCTTGCAATTTCTCTTTGTTTTGTCTCGAAGGGTAGGGTAAAGGTGGTGTGGGTTGGACATTAGGCGACGGCCTTGGAAACTCGGGTTCCACAATAGGTATTGGTTCAACCGTATGTGTGGTATGAGCGGTACTTCGTGGGATTGTAATGTGCTCCTTTTTGACCATCACCTCGGGTTCTTTCTCGATTTCCTTCTCCGTAGAAGTACTTGGACGAGAGATTGGTTCCTTGAAAGTTTTACCACTTCGTGTAGTAATAACCTTCATTTCTCCCTTCGGGTTTGCAATGGTATCACTAGGAAGACCACCCGAGGAAGAGGGTTTACACATGATTGCTTCAAACATCTTAGCCATTCGGTCCTCAAATTTTGATTGCCTAGCATCCGCTTTTAATAACTCTTGCTTAATCTCATGTTGTCCTAATTCCATCTTTTGTTGATTTTGTTGAAGACGTTGGACATTTCCTTCCATTTTATTTGCATGAGTTTTAAGTTCATTAGCAAGTTCATTTTTTAGCTCGTTTTTCAACTCGGATCTTAAGCTAATCATCTCACGTTGCATGTTATCAAATTTAGCATCATTTGCTTTAGCATAATCCAAAAATTCTCCTTGCAAATTTTTAGTGTGAGCATTTTGAAAACCTTGTGTAGTGTTTTGAAAATCACGGTTTTGGTTTTGATTAGAAATTTGTCCATTCCCATTTTGATAATTCCCCTTGTTGTAATTGCGTGAATTGCCTTGGTAATTACCTTGGTTGTTGTTTCAATAATTGTTAACATTTTGATTTGGTGGAGCTTGATTTTGGCGGGAACCTTGACCGTTTTGGTTGTAAGTTCCCGTTGCTACATAAGCACTCGAAGTGTTACCATCCGCGGTAATGTACTCGGAAAGATCATGGGCTCCACCACAAGATAAACAACTCTTAGCAACCGCTTTAACCGAAGCGGAATTGGAAGCTTCTTGAGGCTTCCAATGGGACATAAGATTAGCAAATTTATCAAAAAACCGATTTTCCTCATTAGCTTCATCATGTAAGGCGTTAATGCTACGAGACGATTGTGACGAAGATGACGAACCCATATTGGCAACACTCGGTGTGTTACGAGGGTTATAAACCTTAGATCTATTCTCGATGATTTGAAAAGCCTCATTTGTCGTCTTGCACAAAAAATTACCACCCGCGGCGGCATTCAAATAATCTCGTTCATGATCATTAAGCCCATTATAAAAAGTATCAACTTGATGCAATTCCGTAAAATCATGGTGTGGACATTCATGTAATATTTCTTTAAATCGTTCCCATGCCATTGAAAAGCTTTCATTATTTCTTTGCACAAATCGTGAAATTTAATTTTTCAAATGTGTTGTTTTAGATTGTGGAAAAAACTTGTTCACAAACTTAGAAACAAGATCGGCCCATGTCAAAATCGAATTTGGCGGTTCTTTCTCAAGCCAAATTTTTGCGGGTCCATCTAACGAGTATGGAAACAACATCATCTTAATGGCGTTATGTGGAACATCCTTAAACTTGCTAGTGGCGGTGAGACGGTTAAAATTCCTAATGTGATAGTGCGGGTTGTCTTTCTCGTGACCTCTAAACTTATTTGCTTGCAACATCGACATTAAACCCGTCTTAATCTCGAAATTTTCCGCAAGGATGGCGGGAATCACAATAGCCTCTCCAAAACCCTCGGTGGGTGCTTGTAGCAACTCCATCATAGTACGATTAGCCATGACGACTTCTTGTTCTACAATAGGTTCAAAAATTGAAGGTTCTTTAACAATCAACGTCTCTTGATTGGCTTGCTTTTGAAGTTGTTTACGAGCTCGTTTTGCTTGATTACGAGTGATCATAAACTTCACGAAGAATGGGAGGTGAGCAATGAAGATTCTTTTTGGGTGTTTTGTGATTTTTCAATTTTTTTTTGTGTTTTTGATGATATTTAATTTTTTTGGATTTTGGTGTATCTTCGTAGACAACAATCTACAAAATCTCTCCTCGAATCAAACTCTTGATTAAAGAAGCCTCAAAGGAATGAAAACGATCACGTGGAGTGAACGCCTTCGAATTACTTTAGAACTTCGGTGAAAACCAAATTGTTCAATAGGTTTTAATCACAAAGAAACCAAGCAAATATATTATACGTAATAATACTTTGGGCGGCAAAACCCTCGATTAGCCTTCAATCTCAAAATACTCACAAGCAAGCGGGGAAACGAGGCGGCGCGAAGCACTTATGAGCCTTTTTCCTTAGGGTATATTTTATAATACCCGCCTTATACCCACCTTATAGTTTGTATTTTTCAAAATCGAGTTTCACGAAAGTATTTAACTATTTTTGCCTTTTCTTTTTGTTTGAGATTCGAATACAATAATTGAGTGATGAAATCCCAATTAAGGTTGTGTTTTCACACTTTTGGAGATATTGTGAATTTATTGTGATACTTAATACAATATAGTAATAATATTTGTACAAGAAAAACCAAGAAAACCGATAATACGTATTAGTAGAGTTCTACTAATACAGATACTATTTTGGTTAATATTAAAAACAACAATACAAATTAATCACGACACACCTCCCCGGCAGTGGCGCCAAAGTGACTGTGGTAAATTACACCTCTTGTTTAGGAAAACAAAGGAGCGTATATGAGCGGTAAGTATCGAGTGATGATTTAGGAAAATCAACACTAATGACCCTTAATGAAATGAAAGTTCGTTTCCCAAGGAGGTATATGTGTGTGACTAAGATGTTCAAGATTTGTGATTAATATTTGGTTTAGAAGGGGATGAGAAAAGAAAATGACGAAGACGTAAAAAAAAAAAAAAAAATTTAACAAAAAATCACTACTAGAAAGTTCAAACGTAGAACCTTAAAAACCACAAAAATAAAAATAAATTCAAAAAATTACCAAAAATTTACCAAAAATCCAAAATAATAAACTAAGAGTTTACCAATGATCAAAACTTTTTCAAACCTTTTAAATAATTAAATATTCAATTCTTAAATGCTAATTAAAGCCCTAAAAATCAAATAAATTATCAAAAAGCCCAAATAAAGATTTTTCAATTGGTAAACCTCTAAAATGACCTAAAAATATTAAAAACTATTTTTAGAAATTTTTAAACTAATAAAAACTATTTAAAATGATTTAAAACAATTAAAACTTAAAATAATTATAAAAATTAATCTAAAAGAGATAAAATTATTCTAAAAGTTGCTAAATTCCTATTTTAATGTATTAAACCTAAGAAAAATGTAAAAAGTTGGAAAATGTGAAATTTTAAAAATAATAATAAAATAATAATAAAATAATATTAAAAATCCAAAAATTTTAAAAAATTCTAAAAACTTGCAAACCAGTTTATTTTAACCTAAATAATCAGAAAATCAAAGTGAAATTACCAAAATACACCTACTGGGCCCTCAAATGGGCCAAAACCAAAAAACAGTCAACCAAATTGGGCTATTGGGCCCAAAAAGTCAAACTTGGCCCAATTGACTTGGAAAAGCTCTATCTGACTTAAAATTCAATTCTAAGAACAAAACTCTAAAGGCCCAAAAGCTGAAAATGAGCTTATCACAGCTTATTTAACACTCAACTTATTCTTAATGGGCTTTTCAGCCCATTAAGCCATAAGCTAATGCCATAAGCTCTAATTTGACACACAACCTTCTTTTGGGATGCTTATGAGATCTGTAAAAAGAATTTTTGAAAAAGCTCACTCAATAAGCCAGAAATAAGCAAAGTAAAATTTCACTAAAAGACAAAATAGTCGTTTTAGAGATTTAGGGCACCTCAGGACTTGATTCAACTTGCAAAAGATTTCAAATGGACTCAATATGCAAAATCAATCAACAAAAATCCAATAAGCCCAACCAATAAGCCAGAATAAGCACAAATGAACTTATGTAAAAGTCAAAGGAGTTGGTTTTCTAGTCAAACCCTAAAGTCAACCACCCAAATGCTCTAGTATGAACAAATGGGTCAAAATAAGAGCACCTATTACAAAAACAAAGTTGTTGCAGGTTGGAATAAGCTATTATAGCTTATTGATAAGCTGACACCAGTTTTACACTAACAGTGGTAACTAGCAGGGGAAAGGAGTTCCCACTGCTTTGACTATTTGACCAAGCTTATATGAGAGTTCTGGTTTGATTCAATTGGAAACAAAGGCACCCTTGTGATCAGTGAATCACAAGGAGTCAATAGCAACAATAAAATCACAAATTGGTTCACACAATAAGCCACAATAAGCCAAACAGTCACCAGATATGCACCAGATATGGAAATAAGCAGTTAAGCACTTAATAAGCATATTTAGCCACAATAAGCCAACCAAACTTAACAGGATGCATACACAAGCTATATAAACTAAGAACAAACACAAAGCAACAAGAATCAAACACTGAATCAAAGTAAATAACAAGATCAAAGCACTAGAAGTTACTGATGAACAATGAACATATGCAGAAACAAGTTTGCTGATATACTTGACACTTGATCCAATTTCAAGCCTCAAATCCTTCTTCCCTGATGTGGTTAACTATGATTTAGCACTTGTTAGCCCTAGCCTAAGCTTAGATATAGGTGTCCTCAAAATCCTAGCCAATTTTACCAAGTTTTAAAGATTTTATAGCCAAATAATGAATCTATGTGATCAAACCCACAAAACCTGCAAACAGATGAATATAATGCACCAAACAAGCAGATACCAACACTTGCTTACACAAAACAAGCACTTAACAAACCACAATCCCAATTCAAGCAGTAGACCCAAACACTCCTTAATCTACCACTTAACAAAGAAACTTGTGATTTTAACTAATAACCTACTGATTTTAATGATCAAAAACACTTAAACAATAGCAACTAACACAATCAAACTCAAAAATCACCAGCACAAACACCAATACTCAAAATCAAAGCACCAAATTCAAAACAGCCATAAACATGAAATTTTTAGGGGAATCTTAACCAAGAGATTATACCTGCCTTCCACAACATCCTAGGAAGGACAGCTATGCTTCTTGGACCTTGTTCAACAACTAGAACAAGACCAAGGTACTTCAATGAAGATGATGCAAACTGCCTTGGTTGATGGTTCAAAGTAGAACCTCAAGGACTTTATGTCTTCAACACAAGCAACAAACAAACTCAACCAAAGGCTTAGAATCCTTCTCAGGCTTGGTTTCAACAAGCTTGGAAGAACTCAAGGCTTAAGGCTAAGGGTTAGTACACAAATATAAGAAAAATCAGAACCTAGGATTTCAAGGTATTCAAACCTTAAAAATCTAATGAAACAAGACGTGCCTTAACCACAAGATTAAGGAAGGCCTTAACAATCAAATGGAACTCAGAATTAGGCTACTCAAACACCAACTTTTAATCAAATCAAAAAGAGAATTCAATATTTTCAGAAATTCAAATTTTATTAAACTTAAAAAGGAATTACAAAGATTGATAGCCTAAAACTGGAACAAAGGGACTCTCACATGTTGAGGTCTCCTTTTATAGGCAAATGCCTGGCTAAACACTATTCACAAACCCTAGAAGTGAAATTCTCTAAATGCCCTAAGTCCTTCTATACGTTTTGATGGAATGAGCTGTTCAATTTCATCTTGGACGTTCATTTCAGCTTTGTTATGAAGCAATGATCCTTGGCTGTTGATTTGGCCACGTCATTTTTCTTGGAGGACAAGTTGTGTTTTCATTGGTTGAGAATGTTGAGTGTGGGGTCCAGGGAGTAGTGGGAGTGAGGGGTTTGTGTGTAGGATGCGATTCTGCATGTGTGAATCACACGTGGGTGTGGGTAATTTTGATTTACCCCTTGTTTTAAGTGAAGGTAAAACTGGGTGGATGAAGGTGAATAGTAAGTTGTTTGATCCAAAATTGGGGTAGTGGATGTGTTTAGCGCGTGTTTCTGGTTTGAATATTTCAATAGCACAACTTCAGCCCTTCTTTTTCCTTTCTTTTGTCACTTGTGTCAAAAAGTCTATCAGCGCCCATTTATACTTGTAACAACTTCCAAGACTTGGCAATTTTGGCACAAAACTTTCTAAAAAGTGTTTCAAGGGTTATTTTTGGAACTTTTGCATATTTGAAGGACTGATCTTGAACATTTTTGATCCTCAGAGGTCTTCGATGTATCTTTGGCTTGATGAGGGACCATAATTGACAATTTGAAATTGTTGAGGGACTAAACTTGCCATTTCTTCATAGTTGAAGGACCTTTTGTGTAATTTTGACAAACTTAAGGGACCAAACTTGTAATTATCAATATTCAAGGGTTTTAAGTGTCATTTATTCAATAAATGAGGATCAATCTTGTTTGTCTTCAAGTCTTCAAGGGTATTTGTTGAGAATTCCATGATTAGGGCCCGGTTCTTTGTACGGCTTCGTTTCTCGTGTCCGTTTTTCCTTGTATCTTGTGATCTTTTGTCTTTTTCACGATATCCATACCTAAAATACACAAGTAAACAAACACAAGCATATATATGGTATTTTATGACATTTTTATGTATTTAAAGCCCGAAAAGAACGATGAGATCATGTATAAATGCCATCTCATCAAAAGTCTACAATAAACCAATGTAGAGAAGGTGCATAATTAACACGTAGGAAAAGAATAATGCAACACAAGAAACAAGATTACATAAAATATGAACACTAAGTAAAAACATTTAGAACTTAGAGTTTAAAGGCATGCATCGGTTAGACACATCTAAGAGATATTACATTGGAAATGCTAGACAAAGACAAAACCTTTATAATAAGCATGCATTCAATAACTTAGAAAGTAAGCATAGAGAATAAGGATAAACATGAAGATATATAAGCATGTATCATACAAGCAAGTTATCAATTTAGATATTACATATCAAACTACACTTAGTATAAATCTCCAAGGAGAATCCTAATTCTTACTAGTTAAAAAAAGAAAACTCAAAATAAGAGAAAAGAAAGAAACACAAGATTTCAAGAAATGTTTAGCTCAAAGAGGAAAACAAAGAATCTTGAAGAAAACTAGTAAAAATGAGAAGAAGACCAGAACGAACAAACGGACTTACTGGTCGCGGTTCATTAAATAGGTTTGTAGTTCATTATCAATAATGATCCGCTAGTTCATTTGAGGAACCATGGACAGTGGGCGTCCAAAAACGATTTAAGACTAAAAAGAAAATCACTTGGCCAAACAATTTAACATAAATTGTTAAATGGATTGAATGTTAAATTTCGGATATGACTTTTAACATTTGCAATTGCAAGTTAAAATTACTTGAATATTTCGAATGAAATATTTAAGTTGTTAATCTTACCTAGAGAGGAATTAGATTAGAATCTAACCTTCCTTGACAATCGGGTGAATTAAAAGACGAGAAGAATAAAAGCGACCAAAAGGAGATAAATGCGACTTCTTAGAATGAAACTAAAGGAGAAGATACTTCGAGCTAGTGTCATGCCTTTCCGGCGAATGAAGAAACAATTTTGGTGATGAATAATACCAAGATCTTTTTGTTTCTTAGGTAAGGACATTTAAATAAATGTATAAGTCTCATACAAAAAGTGAGAAAAGATATAAATCCACTTTGTCTCCCTCATGATCGGATTTAGAACATTGTTATGGGTGACAATGTCAATATCCTAGGAATATTTCAATCCCAAATATGTAGTGTCTTAATTACATCATATGATGAAATTTAAGAGTTTCAAGGGATTTGATAATCATCTTAGAAATGAGCTCATTTGCACACATTACACATGATGTAGGGTCTACTTGCCATGAATGATTGCTAACTATTTAAATTATGTCTTTATACTTTATGCTTCAACTAACTCACATTACACCACCCATGTGAGTCAAGTATTAGAGACAATGAAAGTTTGAGAGGGTAAGAGAAAAGAAGCAAGCAAGACACATAGGAAAAAGGAAGAAATGTCAATTAACACGTAAGATCAATTAGCATGTAGGAAGAATGCTAAGAAAAATCCAAATGGCTGCAAATTGAAAAGACTCCTAATGACATACAAAGTTTATCGATGTAAACTATCATTAGTCATATTTAGGAAGAACCATCTAATCAATTTAGACAATGGATGTGAGACTATCACTAGAGGTGCTCAATTAAGGCTAAGCGCGACCATTTTCTCAAGTTATATACTAACCTAACTTCTCACATGGAAGCAATTCAACCGTTAGGTTAAATTAAATTTCTAGTGCAACCGATTCTATAGTAGTCATTCTCATGTTTGAAAAAAATGTAATTCCTACATTTTCCCAATGAAGTTTAGCAAGGATGAAATTTATATAACCACACAATGCATGACCTAATAGGGTTTCAGAATGTACCATTGCATATCTTGACAAAAAGAGTATAGTTGAGGTTATTTACCTTAATAGATCTTGAGGCCATTAACACTTAATTATATAGACCAAGTTTACACAATTTGTAGAACACTCTTGATTGGTCTTTTGTAAATGACACATTTACTAATTGTATTGCAATGTATATTACTTGAGTGTTTCGGATGAAACATCCAAGTTGACAAACTGATTTCATTGTGTATTTTAAGCAATTATTAAACAAATTTGTCAAATAATTTGAACAAGTAGACTCAATATAACATCATCAACACAAGTGTGAGTTATGATCCGATGTATATTCGTAAGAATCCAAATTCACGTCTACACTAAAAAATATGTCAATTAGATTCGATAATGAAATCAATCATAATTTGAGTAATGAATTGATATATATTCGAAATCATTCTTGATCCCCACGAACACTTCTCTAAGAGAAAATAACTAAGATTTTTAAAGAGTGTTTCATGTTTTATGGCGAGACATTTATCTACTTAAACTAATAACACCATGATAGTGTAGGACGGCCCTTATCAACAGATTTGACAAGCTTGCATAGCTTTCGAACCTAAAAGTGTTATTAAACATAACAAGGTATACAAGATGTTTATGTAACATTTGTAAACCGAGAGATATTAATCCTATATGCAATGCATAAAAGATTAGACAAATAAGTAACACTACTACCAATAGTAATGATCACTTAATGATGTCCAAAACACATAAGAAAACACAAATAAACAATTTGCTTAACACATAAAAGCATTCGTCCTTGTTTTGAGTGTTAGATACAACAAAGTGTACACACCTTCATTTTATTTGAAAATAGTTTTCGAACCATTTCAAAATTTTATTAAGTTCAACCCTTTTTAAATATATCATTTTTTAAAGATATACCAACAAGAGATGTCCAACTTAATAGAAAAGAGTCAAAGACAAGTTTTAGGACAAACTGAGACTTAATTCTTTGGACAAAAATGGAACTTAGAAAGCATCCAAATTTAAAGATTTAAGAAAGGTTTGGAAGTATTTTGAAATAAAAGAAGGATAAATTAAGTTCAAATGATGGGTGACACGACTTCTACGGACTTATAGTTGATTTCATATGATTTTTCAAAGTCTAAAAAAATTTGTGTTTGACTGACCGCGGTTCCTTTTATATAATGAACCCCGGGTGACAATTAAAGAACCCCTGACAGGGGTAAAAAGGCTTCTTTTACAAAACATTTGGTGACTTGACGGAGGGACGTAAGATTCTAAAAAATCGTTTTAACACGTAGAACTCGTGTTTTAGAGTTAATTAGGAAATACAGATTTTTATACTTCCAAACATGTTTGTAAAGATTTATCATCAAGCTATTGTACATAGTTTATTTATCACCAAAACTTGTATAACAACAAACACATTTCATATTTAATCTCCCTTCATGGGAAGTTTGATACATGGACCGTACTTTATTTTTAAAAACCATTTGTTTTAAAAAACTAGAGACTATCGATCGAAGATTAAAAGCACAATATACTCTAAAGATCTTGAATGACCCAGACTCTGAATCCAATTGTAGAAACGTTAGGGGGGTGAATATATTTATCATTAAGATTTAAAAAGAAAAGGAGGTGATCCAAAGTGGTAATGGAATAAAAATATTTTTGGTAAATAATGAAGCTTGTCAAACTTAATTTGGTAAAATCAGATGTTTAGCAAACAATTTATCCATCTTTACAAAGATTTAGAAAGAACAATGTAAAGGAAAGATTATGTTCGAAAAGTCAACTCTCGGTTCATTAAATACACATGTGGTTCAATATCAATACTGATCTGCCAGGATTTATTGATCCGCGGACAGATGGTTGCAAAAATGGTTTTTCCAGAATTTTTCAAAACACTAGAATTTTCACATTTTATAATCATCAGATTTTTGAAACGGTATGGGGGGGGTGAATACATTTCTCATTAAGATTTAAAAAATTTCGTATAATCCACTAGCCGCAGTTCAATAAACATGACCATGGTTCTTTATAAATAAAGAACCGCGGGTCCATTATGGAACCTCCACCAGTGGACGAAAAACATTATTACCATTTAAACCTTAACATTCTTTTGTATCAAATTCCCTATTAAGCTTGACTTAATATGAGATGTGTTTGTTGTACATAATAACTATAAACAACAAGTAAAGAAACATACAAACACATCAAATCAAGAGTACATCAAATAATAGTCTAAACACTAAGCACACACTTACTAAGCCTTGGATTTTCCGCAACTTAAATGATTAGATTACGAGATGCACACAACCACACGCAACAAATATATTATGCAAATACAAATGTAAAGACATAAATGTAAAGTGCATAATGTAAAAGGAATTCTAACCGACACGTTGATTTATAGTGGTTCGGCCACGAAGCTCCTCTTCATCCTACTCCACTCCTCGAGTACTCAACTCGAGAGTTACTTCACTAGTCAACAAGATCATTTCAAGGCGGAGAAAACCATATACTTTTCTTACACCATTTACAGAAACTAAGCTAAATGTCGAGTCCTAATCTTAGGTAGGACCAATCTGCACACGTTGCCTATTTCCATTTCTTATGTAAAACTAATATAAACCCAACATACCAATGATTATGTTTTATTGCCAGAATAACAAACCTTGTGTTTTATGGCCTAAACACATAAATCATCTAATCTAGATCTAAGTATACATACCACTTAGATCTAGGACACTAACACTATATCCAAGTATACATTCTTGGATCTACACTCCTAACACCTAATCCAAGGATACCAATAACTTGGATCTACTACCCTTACAAACACATCCAAGTGTACCCACCACTTCGATCTTCTACATATACATCAAGTCCAAGTATACACACCACTTGGATCTTCATGATTTACATTATTGTACAACTATAATCATGACTTGATCTTTAGAAGGAGAGATCTCATCATGTTATGACCCTAGCACTTCATACTGATGAAAGTATTATTCTCTTTACACTTGAGAGGATGAGAGGATTGATGAAAGAATCAAATCTTAAACAAGATTAATCAAACTAATAACCAAGGATTAAGATTTGTAAAAGGTAAGAGAGAATGTGCAAAAGGGTTAAAGAAAATCTGGAAATGATCCAGTATTTATAGGACAAGGGAGAAACGGCTATATTTTCCCCCGGTTCCTTAAATACCCATGCTATTCCTTATTGACAAGGAACCGCGGGCACCTATAAGGAACCCCAGGCTCTAGACTCCGCTCCCTTTTGTCCTTTAGTTGGTAAAGTCCATCTGGTGAAGAATTTACCCAAAGGGAATATATTTGTCGATTTAGAACATCCTAAATTCCAATTTCCATTTTCTTTTTAATAAAACATTTTCTTAAAAATAAAGTTATTTCAAAAATACTTTGTCACTTTAAATAAAATTAAGTTTTAAGAAAATTTTAATCCTTGGTCACTTAGTAAGGTTAATGACTTTTTTATTCATACCTTGAGTGATTCATGATGAATGAGACCTTGGAGGTGTTGAGATAAGTATACATATGGATGCTTAAATGATTACTTAGTACCTTACACACTTTTTACATAATGTTTTACCAGTTATACGTTTGGCATCACCAAATCACAAAGAGATTATATCGATTAAACATCATAATATTTGAACTAACAATCTCCCCCTTTTGATGATGACAAACAAGTAAACCATAACACATAGTAAAATGTACAAGTTACTCGTTTACACTTAATTCTCCCCCTTTTGTCGAAGCAAAAAGGTAGTCGACGCTTGAAAAAGAGAAGAATCAACGTCGAGAGAGATTGCATCCAAAATGATAGTCTTCATTTGTAGAAAAGAAGGATCTACTTCGAGAGAGCTTGCATCCCAAAAGGTATTCGTCGTTTGTAGAATAGAAGAATCAACGGTAAGAGAGCTTGCATCCAAAAAGTTTGTCATCGTTGGCGGTCGTCGGTTGAGAGATAAGAATACAAACCGTAAACGCATCATCCAAAGAGATTGAGCTTGCGTCATCTTAGTGAAGTCTTCAATCATTATTGGTTAACGAACTTCATGCATAAGAACATGCTAATCGTCGAGCTCCCCAGAACTGATTACTTACAAGATGTTCCATGGGAAATTTAAGTAAGTAAACGATCGCAAATATAATGAGTTAAACTCTTGCAAATGATCCCCCTTAATATGAGCTCCCCATTTCTTAAGGCACCAACTAAGCAAGAATAGTGACGAGCTACAAATATAAGTTAGAGATGTCCTACGAAACAAAGTTAGTTGAGAAGACCATTCATAGAAAAGTCACCAAGCGGAATTATCTTAAATACTTGAGTACACAAAGAGGAACTCAAGATGAAGCTAAAAGAATCTTAACTTTTAGAATTATAAAAAATTTGACAAGGTAAGAGAAATAAGTGGGCTATTAGATAGAAAAGAGAGCCCAACTTATTTTGGTGACACTAAGAGAACTTTTAATTTATGCTTCTAAGATTAAAAAAAACTTACCATTAACTTTGGCTTTAATAGGTATGACAATTACGAGTTATGGAGGTCTAAAACTGTTCAATAATGGATGTAGTGACAGAAGGACTTACAGTGAGAGCGTAATGGACAGGATTTCGAGTAAAGAAGTCAAGGATCTCATGAAAAGCATGATTGTTGATGACGTATAGTTGCCAGCCGGGTCATGAACCCGGCCCACGGGTACTACCCGTATCCAGCCCATCATGAATGGGTTGGAGTAATGTCATTTGAGATTATGGGTCTCGAATGAATAGTGACCGCATGATCCATGTGCGGCCCACGGCCCTGTACGTCTGGTAAAGGGTTAGACATGATCACAACCTAATTAGGATTATGATCTGCCCTATAGTAGGAGATATACATTAACCATAATTAGAAGATAACAATCAACTAATTATGGTACTTATCTTTTACTTGGGGCCGAAGCTTCGGTAAAACCCACTAGCGTTTTAACGCCTATATAAAGAACCCCCAAGGGTTCCACAGAGGTTCGATCTAAAACCATTCTCACATCTTACTAAGCATTAACCCTAACCGATTACTTACTCTCACGCTGGAGTCTAATCGTAGGATACATTCCCACGGTAAGCCTAATAGCGTGTTGCTTTTAGTGTGTAGGATCCTAAACCGAAGTTTACTTGGTGCGAGAGCCGGAGCCCTAGACACCCGGGTTAAGCCTAATTTAGGTTAGATAAGGACCATCCAACTTTTGTATCAAAAAGTTGGCGCCATCCATAGGACACTAAACTGAAAGTCTACCAGTGACAAAGGGAAATCCTTATCAGGGAATTCTGCATCGTGTTATTCAAAATGTGGGCAATCGGTTTGAAAACACTCTATACGGATACTTGATTGGTAAACATGAAGCTTTTCCTGTGGTTGAATACTTTGTTAAGAACAATTGGGCGAAGTATGGGCTTAAGAGAATTATGCTTAATGCTAAAAGTTTTTTCTTTTTCAAATTTGATTCGAGCTCTGGTTTGGAAAGTGTTCTTGAAGGTGGACCTTGGATGATTAGGAATAATCTAATTATTCTTAAGAGATATGAGATGAATACTAGTTTACTTAAGGAGGAGTTGAGCCGTGTTCCGGTTTGAATTAAATTGCATGATGTTCCTTTAGAAATGTTTGATGAGGAAGGTATTAGTATTTTTGGATCTTGTTTAGGGAAGCCAATAATGCTGGATACATATACTAGTTCTATGTGTAAGGAGTCATGGGGCCGGAGTAGTTTTACAAGATGTCTCATTGAGGTTAGTTCTGAGGCTCCTTTACGTGAATCAATTAGTGTTGGTATTCCATTACTAGATGGTACGGGTTTCAATAAGGCTACTATTATGGTTGAGTATGAATGGCAACCTCCTAGGTGCGATAAGTGTAAGATTTTTGGGCATTCTATTGCGTCTTGTCCTACTATGGTGGTGGCTCCTAAGGAAGTTTTTAATGATAATGATGGATTTCAGGAAGTGGTTAACAGAAAGAAGAAAACTAATAATGCTAGTAATAAAGTGGGCCTCCAACCTGGTAAGAAGTTTGTGTATGCTTCGAAGGCTGATGGTAAGAATGTTAAGGGTAAATCGCAAGTGGAAAGGCCTACTACGTCAACTGGTAGTCCAGAGAGGAATAGTGAGGGTTTGCATGGTGATAGGTGTGAAAACACCCATCCTTTTACCACTTATTTCTTGCTAAAACGAGACCAAAACGCGTATTTAATGTCATTTGTTTGCAATTATGCGTGGTTTGTGTGTTTGTTGTGTTTTCAGAGCCAACCGGATAAATATTGAAGAAAACATGGGATTGCACGGGTTTTATCGAAGAAAAAGACAAAAAGACGAAGTCTATAATCCAAGAGATGCAAAAGATTTGAAGTCAATGGGCCTATTCGAAGATTTATCGAAGAAAAGGACCAAAGATGGAAGATTTACATATGTCGAAGAAACTCAAGTATATTAAATTAAGAAATTAAAAGACGAGTTGAATTTATTCGTCGACAAATCCCTAATCGAAATCAAAAACGTCAAATTTTCTGAAAAGACGAGAAGACAAAAAGAAAGGGAGAAAGCCCACTCACCAACCAAAGAGAAGGCCTATAAATAGACCTTCCCTTCACATTTTTTCAACTAGTTTTTCTTTTCTGTTATTTCTTTTCCTAGTTCGTAGGAACCAACTCCCTTAAGGAGATTGGTGGTTTTCATTTTGTTTGTTTGAATCTTAATCATTAATACAAGTTTCCATTTAATCTTTCTTTCTTCTCTTGTTGATTCAAAGTTCTAAGGTTTTATTTTATTGGTTTTGATCTTCAAAAGTAAGTGGGTTTTGAGTTTTTGTTGTTTTGGATTGATGATTATCATTACTAAATGATTAGTGGTTAAATTGGTTTGAGTTTTGGTTAAAAACTTGGTGGATTTTGGTTAAATTCGTGGTGTTTGTTAATCCCCTGTTCTTCGTTTCTTGTTACTGTTTCACATCCCCAGATTCCGAATGAATTAATTGTTTCGAATCAAGGATTTGAACATATTATTCCGAACCAGAAGTTCATCCGGAATAATCAATATTCTAGGTGAGTAGGTAAGTTCCGAATCAAAGTTTTGCCAAATATTCCGAGTCAGTTTTCTTAAATGTTCCGAGTGAAGCTTTTTGTTTAAAATGTTCCGAATAAAGAAATGTTCCGAATGAAGCTTTTTGCCAAATATTCCGAATGAGCACTTTTGTAATTTTTATTCCGAACCAAATCAATGTTCCGAATGAAGCTATTGTTCCGAATCAGTAAACATTCCGAATCAACCCTTTTTATTAATTGTTCCGAATGAAGCAAATGTTCCGAGTCAAGTGATATATTCCGAATAAACAATTTATTCCGAGTCAGTTGATATTCTGAATCAGTGTCCTATTAATTGTTCCGAATGAAGCAATATTCCGAGTGAAGCTAATATATTCCGGATCGACATATTTATTCCGAATCAAGCACATTCCGAATGAAGGAAGTTTGGTTGAACATTCCGAATGAAGAAATTTCAAGATATTCCGGATGAAGGTTTTTGTCTAATATATTCCGAATAAAGGTTACATTCCGAATCAGTGATTTTACTGAGTTAAGGTATTTTACTGTTTAATTTTAAATTCAAGTTTTATTTTCAGTATTGCTTTTAGTTTAATTTTATTACTTCTTGCGTTTATCTCTTAAGTAGATATAGATCAAAAGCTCCCCCTTTTTAGTCACCAAGAACAACAATTCCACTTTGAGCCGTGATCGATTCGAGAAGATACCGAGAACGAAACAACGACATATATAATTGGGTACGAGCAACGCAAAGAAAGATCTTGCAACAAACCATTTTATTAACTAACCAAAAATCAGTTATTAAAATGGCGCCGATGCCGGCTCTTTTCGTAAGGATCAACGGTTTCTTGTGAGAAAAATTGGATTTTGGGATCCGTTCTTTCGGGAACGTTATGTTCAAGCTCAAAAATTTTCAAAAACCCATAAAAATATAAAATTTTCAAAACACAAAAAAAAAAATTAAAAAACCTATAAAAACCAAAAATATTTTCTCTTGCATTTTCTTTTTAGTGTATGCGTACTCGATCAACGTCTTATTCCGAGCCCGAGACTCTCGAAGATTTAGACATGGCTGGTGTCACAACAACAACAATAATAATCCACCTCACCCCAACATGAATAATCCACCCCTACCCGACCTACGAACCATGGAGGAGCTATGCCAACCTACGATGAAGGACGTGGAGGCCCGATTGCACCGATGCAAACCACGGCTCAGGATTTTTCGTTGAAGCATCACATGATCCAACAAGTGCAAACTAATCCATTTCACGGAATTCCGGATGATGATGCCAACAAACACCTCGACAAATTCATTACCATCACCCAAAGCATGAAGTCACCCGGTGTTTCTATGGATGAACTTCGCCTTCAACTATTTCCCCACTCGCTTTCTCACCATGCCGAAAAATGGTTTGACCGTCTCCCAAAGAATTATATTCATACTTGGGACGACATGACTCAACGCTTTTTGTCGCGCTACTTCCCACCATCCATGGTCACGAGCCTTCGTAACCAAATTAGTGGATTCATGCAAGACAATGATGAATCGCTCTTTGATGCTTGGGAACGATACAATGATTTGATCGACCGTTGTCCAAATCACAACATGCTCCCCGTCACTCTCATTGATACTTTCTACAATGGTCTCACTTTTCGTGATCGTGACACGATCAACGCCGCCGTCGGTGGTACCTTTATGAAAAGGAGACCAGAGGAGTGTAGAGAGTTGATTGAAAACATGAGTACTCACCACAAGAATTGGGATTCATCCGCATCCTCAAGATCTAATCCGAGAGTCAATGTTTCATCTACTTCTTCCACCACCGACATGTCCGCCATGGAACGTGCTATTGTTGAAATTAGCAAAAGTATGCAAATTTTGGCTTCTAACCAAACTCAACAAGCTAAAGCCGTTGCTATTTCTTGTGACATATGCGGTGGTCCCCATTCTTACAATGATTGTCCTTCTACTCAAGGCAATTTTTGTGAAAACATTAACGCGACATACGGTACTTATCCCACGGGAGGCCATCAAGTTCGTCCTCAAGGAGATCGTAGCTTGCTAAGTTATCGTTCAAACAACTATCTTGCACCACCTGGTTTTCCTCCTTAAAACCAAAACCAACAACAAAGCTATAACCGAAATAACCAATCCCAACCTCGTGCTAACAATCAATATCAATCCCAAAGAAACCCATACCCACCTCAAGGAAATTCTCAAGCTTACCAAGCTCCACCTCTCAATCAACCGATGGCATTGAATCAAGACATCGAGACGTTCATGAGGACTAATAGAGAGATGGTGACGAATCTTCAGAGTTAATTCATCAACTTGAAGGGAGAAATGGCGAAACAAGGGAGCGATATTTGAGCCGAGCAAAGGAAATACATGGCGAAACAAAGCAATGATATTCGTGCAGACATGAGAGACTCTTTCAGCACTCAAGCGGATAACATACGTGATATGATCGGTTCGCTCTTCCAAGGTAATCAACCCTCTTCTACGGGTACTCTTCCGAGTAACACCGTTGCGAATCCAAGAGGGGATACGAAAGCAATCACCACTCTTAGTGGAAAAGGTTATACGGAACACGAGCTTCCTACACCTCCACCCGTGATTGTGAACAAGGAAAAACAACGAGTTGATTCCTACACGTCTCGTTACTGGGTGGAGAGTTTGTATAGACTATCGCAAACTCAATGATGCCACGAAAGGAGCATTTCCCTCTTCCTTTTATAGACCAAATGCTTGAACGTTTAACGCGTAATGAATATTACTGCTTTCTAGATGGTTTCTCGGGTTATTTCCAAATACCCATCGATCCCCAAGATCAAGAGAAGACAACATTCACTTTTCCCTATGGCACATTTGCCTACAAAACAATGCCTTTTGGCTTATGCAATGCCCCCGGGACTTTCCAAAGGTGCATGGTGGCTATCTTCCATGACATGGTTGAGCAAACCATGTAAGTCTTCATGGATGATTTCTCGGTCTTTGGGGATTCCTTCTCTTCTTGCCTTGCCAATTCAGAACGTATGCTTAAGCGATGCGAAGACACTCGCCTTGTTCTAAATTGGGAAAAATGCCATTTTATGGTAAAAGAAGGCATTGTGCTAGGACATAAAATTTCAAAAGCCGGTCTTGAAGTCGACCGTGCTAAAGTGGATGTCATAGCCAAATTACCTCCACCTTCAACCGTGAAGGGTGTGAGAAGTTTTCTGGGTCATGCGGGCTTCTATCGTCGATTCATTCAGGATTTCTCTAAAATCGCTCGCCCGATGACCTACCTCTTGGAAAAAGATACTCCTTTTATCTTTTCCAAAGAGTGTATTCAAGCCTTCAATCTTCTCAAGGATAAGCTAACTAAGGAACCGGTCTTGGTTACCCCTAATTGGGAGCTACCTTTCGAGTTGATGTGTGATGCTAGCGACTTTGCTATTAGAGCGGTTTTTGGGTCAAAGAGTGAATAAACACTTCCAACCAATCCATTATGCTAGCAAAATAATGACGGGGGCTCAATTGCATTATACAACAACCGAAAAAGAGCTTTTAGCTGTTGTCTATGCTTTTGAAATATTTCACCCCTATCTTGTTTTATCCACCACCATTGTCTATACCGACCATTCCGCGTTGAAGTACTTGTTAACTAAGCAAGATTCTAAGCCAAGACTTCTTCGTTGGGTTTTGCTCCTTCATGAATTCAACATTGAAATTCCTGACAAGAAGGGAGCTGAAAACCTAGCCGCGGATCATCTAAGTAGACTTGAGGATCCATATCAAGGGGACCACCCGAACAAAGAGATCAATGACTCTTTTCCCCTTGAGACCTTAATGTCTATAAATCTCAATATGGATGACACCCCGTGGTTTGCCAACATTGCAAACTACTTAGCGGGTGGTGTTCTCATCAAAGGGTTAACATCCCAACAAAAGAAAATGTTCTTGCATGATGTTAAGTGATGTAGTAATTTTGTATATACTTTATTTTAGGAAAAACAAAGCAACACAAAAAGCGGTAAGTATTAACGAGCGGTTTAGGAAAACCACAAGTTATGACCCAATGAGTGGGGATCGTTCTCGAGGAGGCTATTGTGTTGTGTAATGAATGATTGATTATGTTTTTGATTATTAATGAGAAGAAAAGAAGAGAAAATGACGAAGACGAAAAAAAATAGAAAAATAAGGCAAAAACACTACTAGAAAGTTACGACGTAGAACGTAAAAAGTGCAAAATTTAAAATTTTAACCTAAAAATTCCTAAAAATTACTAAAAAAATCCCAAATAATATTCTAAGAGTTTACAAAAAAATCCAAACTTGCCAAAACCTTTTAATTAATTTAATAATGACTTTTTAATGCTAATTAAAGCCCTAAAAATCACTTTTAAATATTAAAAAGCCCTAAACAAGATTTTAAAACTTGTAAACCTCAAAAACAACCTAATTAAGCTAAAAACTATTTTTAAAAATTTTAAAACCAATTTAAACTATTTTTAAACTCCTAAAAACTATTAAAATCTATTAAATCTTAAATTAATTCTAAAAATTAATTGAAAAGCCTAAAAATTATTTGGAAAGTGACAAAGGTCCTATTTTAATGTCTAGAATCTAGAAAAAATGAAAAAAAGTTAAAAATAAAACTTTGAATTTTAATGAATAAAATAATAATAAAATATTCCTAAAAATAAAAAGTTCTAAAATAAATTCCAAAAAATTCTCAAAAATCCTAAATATTCTAACTAGAAAGAAAATGTAAATTAAAACTCCTAAACCTTTTAGTTAATTTTATATTAATTTTTAAAGTTTGATAAAAAACCTAAAATTAAATAAAATTAAAAATTAAAGTTTTTGAAAACTTTTTGATATGTAAACCTCAAAAATACAAATTAAAACCTAAAAACTATTTTTTTGTATTTTTTTTATTACTGTTTAATATTTTTTAATGACTTTCTAAAAATAAAACTAGAAATAATCCTAAAAATTAATTAAATAAAAGGAAAAAAAAAATTTTAAAACAGAAAAGTCCTAACACTTATAAATATCCTAGGAAAATTCAAATAAGCTAAAAACACTAAACCAATAAGCTCAAATGAGCTTATTTGGTCACGGCTTATTTACCAAAAGACAAAACCAAGAGGGGTCAAATAACTATTGAAATGAAGCCTTAACGTAAAAAGGCATCTAGATCAATGGTTAACACGCTTAGTCCCCCAGCGAGGGGTCGTGTGTTCGAGTCCGTTGCGGGTGACCTTTTTACAATTTTTTTCTTTTTTTTTTTTCTTTTAAACTAGATTCCAGTAACTTAAATAAACACAAAAACTCAAAAACAACTTAATTTAATCAAGGATTAAGGCAGATGAAAGCTAAAACGTGGCCATGTCTGCTTATATTTCTGATGAACAAGTATGTGTTACTTGTAAAATTTTGAAACCAAGAGGAGATTGGTGTGATTCTTGTTTGGTGATGTTTGTTGATGGACAAGGGCACCCTTGTGCTCTTTGAAGCACAAGGAGTCAAGAACAAGTAGCAAACCAGCACTTAGCACAAAAGATGATCACAAACCAAGCACACAAGGCAATACAATGTTGCTGAGGTCTAGTAGGGGGTCTGGTGGTGATCTTACCAAGCTACAAGCATAAAAAATGGTTTTCTAAGGCTTATATCTTGCACACAATCTCACCACATATCAAACCATCAATCTCAAGTCCTAAATTAACCTAACTCCTAACAGAAATCAAGATGCAAGCACAAAATTCATACAAAACAAGCAGAAACTAGAACTTGCTGATTTTAGCTTACTTTTTCACTCTTTTACACACAAACTTGTTCCAAAAATGTTCCAAACTGTCAACCAAAGCTTCTTACTAACTTTAGCAATCCTAGTGAACCTATCTAACACGTTTTCATTTCACCAATCCTTCAAAATATCCAATTAACATGCATATCCAAACACCCCTTTAAATTTCTGAAAACGTTTTTAACACATCAACTCACTTCAATAAGCCATCAAACTGATTAAATTACCTCTAAACATGCATAATATCCTATAACTACTCAAATCCAATAGCTTAAACAGACAATCATCACTTATCATGCAAATTCACACAAAACACAAGTTTCTGAAAATTTAAAAGGGAAAAGTATTTTTTACCTAAGAACCTTACATCCAAGGTCCTTTGTGGTTGCAATACCACCTCCTTACCAACTGGGGTTGGTGCTGAACTAAATCAACAAACAATCAATCCTGAAAATTCAAAAAAAAATAGAACAAAAACAAGCAATATGGATATATTCTGTTTCTTTCACTTTCTTTCTTAAAAACTTTACCAAAACCTTTAAACCTTACAAACACGTTTTAAAACACTTTTAATTCACAAAACAACAATCCAAATCCACTTTCACTTTTCTGGTTGCTAATTTTGTGAAATTAAAAATCTTTTAAAACCTTTTGAAAACTTGAATTACTCAAAACTTTCACAAAGTAAATGGAACTCAGTCAATTAGCCTTAACACAACACACAAACTTTTTAAAAATATAAAAGGAATTATACTTGCATTTTACAAACACCAAACTTTATTTCTTAAAAAAAGGAATTACAAGGTTTTGGCTAAAAACTGGAACAAGAGTAATGCACATGTCGCATTCTCTTTAAATACTACTAGATAGAAGATTCTAGTTACAAAAACCCTAAGATATGAATTGCCAAAAAGGCCCTTGAGTCCTTGACTGAAATTTAGTCAAATTCATGCCATGTGATGAGCCAGCTGGTGTTGGTGACATTTGAATGAATCTTGGACGTCCATTTGAGCTTGGGGACCAAGGGGAGTATCTGGATGGTTGGCTTGGTCGGGTTTTGGGGTTGTGGGAAAGAGACGGGTACAGGGGAGGTTTGGGGAGGGGTCCACAGCCCATGTGGGTTTGTCAAGTGAGGTGGGAAAGGATTAGGGGACGGGTAATTAGTGATCTGCACGTTTTGGGTGGATACCCCTTTGGATTAAGGTTTAATTGACCTGGGGTGGGGATTAGGGTTCAAGGTGATTAAGGGGTGAGTTGAATCTGTTTTAGGTTTAATTATTTTCAAATTTAGTGTTTAGGAGGGAAGGTGGGGGTAAGTGGGATTTGACTTAGTTTTGACCACGTTTAATAAATTAAACTGGACTGGGTAATGGATATGGACTGGGTAGGGTCGGTTTTGTGGGTGGGTGGTGGGTAAATGGGTGGGTGAGGGTGACGTGTCACTGGCTGGTTGGTTGTGGGAGTTTGGTGGTTGGGCAGAAATAGTCCCCAAGGTTTCAACATTCTTTCACTTTGTATTTAATTCCCATCAGTGCCCAAATAACTCTTATCAACTTTTGGGAACTTGTCAAATTTGGCACAATTACTTTCCAAAACTTTTCCAAAGGGTTTCTTTTGTATAATCTTCAAATTCCAGGGACTGATCTTGAACAATCTTCAAACATTAAGGATTATACTTGTACATTTGATATTTTGAGGGTCAAATGTGACAAGTTCTTCAAAGATGAGGGACTAATTTTGCCAATCTTCAATTCTTCAAGGGTATTTTTGCAAAATTCCAACTTGGGCCCGGTTCATTGTGCGACTTCGTTTCCCGTGTTCGTTTTTGAATGATTCTTGTGATCTTTTGCCAATTCCTCAATATCCGTACCTAAAAATACACAAGTAACAAACACGAGCATATATTTGGTCTATTTTATGATATTTTATGCAATTAAAGGCCGTTTTGGACGATGAGACCATGTATAAAAGCAGTCTCATCACTCCCCCATACTAAACCATTGTCGTGCCCTCACGCAATGCTAGAATAAAGTATCAAAGCATTTCCAAAATTTAATTTTATGGACTTTATTGAAATGATAAACTAGCTACATTACTACTATTGCTACTACTTGTGTTTTAGACATAATGTATGATTTTCATCGCAAAATGGGACATTTAGGTTCATAGAATAAGAACACGTGAATGCTTCGTTAGAAATAATTTCGTCGTCCTCGATTTTCACCTTAATTCCATGCCAAGCGTGCAACGAGATCATTGTCATTATAAGTTAGTAATGCTAACACTACTCATATGCCCTAATCACGTACTTATCCTCCCATTATTCCTAAGTTTTATCTCTTATATTTTATTATGTCTTAATGATCACGAGGATACATCATTGACTTATGCGATAATAGAGATTTAGGTCTAAAAATAGAGTCCTAACGGTGTAACTAATACCATCAAATCAATAACCCCTCCTAATAGACAACGATGTTAAAAAATTAAGTTGACAAGAAGAATCGATAGACACGGTTTTATAACGGTTTTGAACATGAGACTTATTACCAAGACTTTTATACGCCCCCTAACGGAAGGGCCTTATTATCTTTGGTTTACCTCCATCTTTTATTCAACTTCGCCATGAAGCTTTTATTATGACTTCGGTCTTGCCTTGCCTTTTATTATCCGCCTCATCGGTGGTTTTATTAGCCAAAGACGTATATCCTCACGCTAAAGCGAATTTTGGATCTTTAAAGCTTCGAAGATTAAGGCTTGATTCACTTTCAATTTTGCATAGATTTTAGGCCTTGTGGGGCTTCAAATTGTTTGCTTGATTTAGGTGAGCACTTGAAATCTTATTATTGGGTGAAGCTTTCGATTATTCGGGTGCCAATACTTCAAAACCGTGACGCTGGCGATACCTTAATGTCTTCCCAATTTAATTACACGGAAGCTACTAGAAAAGACTAGAAACCCAACAATCAAAACTAAACCACTAAGTCAATATTTATTAAGCAAAAATATTTACAAGCGGAGGGAGAATAAGCAAACAACGAGAACACATGAGTTTTTGAAAGAATACGAGTACTCTACGTTTAGCATAGTAACTTATAATTGACTCTATCATTTCTCGTCCTCATTTAAGAGACTTAGCCTAATGTGTAGTTAAGGAATCAAAGCTAAGTGCTCAACACGCACGGTCGAGTCAAAAATTACTCTTATTCTCGCCATCGGAAAATCTACATTCGTGTCTTAAACACTTATAAAACATGAGAAAATTTTAAAAATTTGGCCATTTTTAGCCTTATTTTGCAAGAAAACGATAACGAAACGATAAACTTTGGAAAGCGTGAAGGTTTGGCAAGGCAAGTATCTATTCACCCCCCCATACTAAAGTTAAACATTGTCCTCAATGTTTCGAGTCTAGGGGTGCAAACACCCCCATACTAGAGACGTAGTCGAATGCCTAATCTAGCATGGAAAGGGTGTAACCATTAAGTAATAGCCGTTTATGAAGTGTGCTAAAAACCTAAGGTTAGAACATAAAAGGATATATCATGTGGATATTGGGAAAGGCCTCCAAAGCAAACGATCGAGTGCTCCCATAAACGAACACGAGAGGCTCCAATCGTGAAGATGATGATCTAAAAGACACAATTCACAAACAACCACGGAACAAAGGTTGGAAGGGCACAAATCCCCTCACATTACACTAATTAGAAAGCAATAATATGTACATGGATAAGCATGGGTCTCCCCCACGAGGCACCTTGTTTTTGATAACCGAGTCAAAAGCTCGACTCGAATCCCCATAATTGTGATCATTTAGGGATAATCATGGTTTGGTCAATTTTTGGTGGGGCTTACATGATAAACAAGGCCCAAAAGTACGTAGAGTACTTTAAAAATCCGATAAACGTATACCGGGGTCAAAGATAGCGTCTTCGTTTTTGGATGAAAGACGAGACAACACAACTCCAACACAAATCCCAATGGGATAGAAGAAAATAGGAGAGAAGAAATAGAAGGGTGGGACAATGGGTAAGTCAAAACATTGAGCTACTCGAGGTAGACTCGCACCAATCAAATGAAAAGATTTTCCATTTATTGCATCGGTGGAAGACCGAGATTTCCCTATAAAAGCAATTCCAGGATCAAATATCTCGTCCTCGGTGGAGAAAGGGGAGGAAACATAAGGGGCTTCCCCCACACTAGGTCCACACAAAGCATCGTCAAAAGGAGAAGACGAGCTTGTAGTACTCAAGACACGCGGTGATGACGGAGTTAGAATTGTAGAAAAATCTTTTAAATTAAATTCAAAATCTTTTCCTTTTTCATCTTTAACACTCTCCTCGTGAAAACCCGATTTAATTATGTCAAAAATATTTGGTGTATCTAAAACAATGTTAGTCACACTAAAAATTCTCACATTTTGAAAGCGTTTTGGTTTAGGTGGTGGCAAGTTTTCAAATCTTTTGTCAACGAAGAAAACCTCCCCATCGGGATCAACGTATTCATCATCCGAAGATTCACTCGAGATTGGAATCATAGGCTTAACACTCTTAACCTCCATCGGCGGAGGGGACGGAACTTCATTTTTATCAACTCTATTTGAAATCTTTTGACAAATGTTTTTGATGGGATTGACATTGTACAAAGATGTGATCGAATAAACATGAGAAAGAGTGGAGTTTTGGGTTGCATTAATGACGAGTTCTTCCTCATTGAAACGAAGAGTGATTTTTCTTGCATGCACATCGATAAGTGCTCTCGAGGTATCCAAAAAAGATCGACCTAAAATTAACGGAACTTTAGGATCGATGGGAATGTCAAAAACAATGAAGTCCACGGGATAATAGAATTTCCCAACTTTCACAAAGACGTCCTCGGCAACTCCACAAGCTAGAATCGTAGAATGATCGGCCATTTCGATTGAAATTCTTGAAGGAGTGAGATTTGGAAGATTGAGCGATTTAAAAATCTCAAGAGGCATCAAATTAATACTAGCACCAAGATCGGCCAGGGCGTAGCATTCTTCCATGTCTTGGATAGCACATGGGATTAAAAACTTTCCAGGATCACCGACTTTTTGAGGTATGCGGCTTAGAAAAACCGAAGAACAACTAGACGATTTTTGCAATTTCTCTTTGTTATTCAACATACTTTTGAAGTTTGCGGCAAATCGAGGCATCATGACTAAGGCGTCGGCAAAACTTATATTAAAATGCAAGTCACGAAACATTTTCATAAAAAGTTCAAATTGATAATTATTTCGTTCTTGTGCCTTTTCCTTGTCTCGTCTTGATGGGTAGGGTAAAGGTGGTGTGGGTTGGGGCAAATTAGGCATAGGCATCGGCCTTGGAATCTCGGGTTCCATGATGGGTATTGGTTCAACCGTAGGTGTGGTTTGAGCGGTACTTCGTGGGCTTGCAATGTGCTCCTTTTCAACCACAACCTCGGGTTCTTTCTCTTTTTCCTTCTCCATAGAAGTACTTGGACGAGAAATGGGTTCTTTGAAAGTTTTACCACTTCGAGTAGTAATAACCTTCAATTCTCCTTTCGGGTTCACGATGGTATCACTAGGAAGACCACCCGAAGAAGAGGGCTTACACATGATAGCTTCAAACATCTTAGCCATACGGTCTTCAAACTTAGATTGCCTAGCATCCGCTTTTAACAACTCTTGCTTAATCTCATGTTGTCCTTGCTCCATTTTTTGTTGATTTTGTTGGAGTCGTGTGACATTTCCTTCCATTTTATTAGCATGAGTTTTAAGTTCATTAGCAAGTTCGTTTTTAAGCTCATTTTTCAACTCGGATCTTAAGCTAATCATCTCACGTTGCATGTTATCAAATTTAGCATCATTAGCCTTAGCATAATCTAAAAATTCTCCTTGCAAATTTTTAGTGTGAGCATTTTGAAAACCTTGAGTAGGAGTTTGAAAATCACGGTTTTGGTTTTGGTTAGAAATTTGCCCATTTCCACTTTGATAATTACCTTTGTTATAATTCCTTTGATTTCCTTGGTAATTTCCACCTTGATTGTTGTTTCGATAGTTATTAGCATTTTGATTTTGTGGAGCTTGATTTTGGCGGGAACCTTGACCGATTTGGTTATAAGTTCCCGTGGCTACATAAGCATTCGAAGTGTTACCATCCGCGGTAATGCACTCGAAAAAATCATGAGCTCCACCACATGAAATACAACTCTTAGCAACCGCTTTAACCGAAGCGGTGTTTGAAGCTTCTTGAGCTTTCCAATGAGACATAAGAGTCGAAAACCTATCGAAAAACCGATTCTCCTCATTTGCTTCATCTTGCAAGGCATTAATGGAACGAGATGATGACGAGCCCAAATTGGCAACACTCGGTGTGTTACGGGGGCTATAGACCTTAGACCTATTTTCTATGATTTTCAAAGCCTCATTGGTCGTTTTGCACAAAAAATTACCACCCGCGGCGGCATTTAAATAATCTCTTTCATGTTCATTAAGCCCATTATAAAAAGTGTCAATTTGATGCAATTCGGAAAAATCATGGTGTGGACATTCATGTAACATTTCTTTAAACCTTTCCCAAGCCATTGAAAAACTTTCATTTGGTCTTTGTGTAAAACGTGAAATCTCGTTTTTCAAATGTGTTGTCTTAGATGGTGGAAAAAATTGATTCACAAATTTAGACACGAGATCGGCCCATGTCAAAATCGAATTCGGCGGTTCTTTCTCAAGCCATATCTTGGCGGGTCCATCTAACGAGTAAGGAAACAACATCATCTTAATGGCATCGTGTGGTACATCCTTAAACTTGCTTGTCGCGGTGAGACGATTAAATTGCCTAATGTGATAATGTGGGTTGTCTTTTTCATGACTGCGAAACTTGTTTGCTTGAAGCATAGACATTAAACCCGTTTTGATCTCAAAGTTCTCCGCAAGGATGGCGGGAATCACAATGGCCTCTCCAAAACCCTCGGTGGGTGCTTGAAGCAACTCCATCATAGTACGATTAGCCATGATAGCTTCTTGTTCTACAATAGGTTCCTCACTTGGAGACTCCTCACTAGATTGAGTGAGTGATTTGTTTCTTCGTTTACGAGCACGTCTAGCTTTAGAGCGAGTTTCCATAAACGTCACGTACAACGAGAAGGCGAGCAAAGAAGATTCTTTTTGGTATTTTGTGTTTTTTCAATTTTTTTGTGGTTTTTGATTGTATTAACCTTTTTTTGGAATTTGGTGAATGTATTAAGTAGACAATGAGTCCACAAATCTCCTCACTAATCAAATCTCTTGATTAAAAAGGCCTCAAGGAATGAAAACGATCACGTGGAGTGAACGCCTTCGATGACTTTAGAACGATGGTGGAACACCAAATCGTTCAAGAGGGTTTAATCAATATGAAACCAAGAAAATATATATATATATAGTAATACTTTGGGCGGCAAAACCCTCGATTCACTCTCAAAATCAAATACGCACAAGCAAGCGGAGGAAACGAGGCGGCGCGAAGCACTTAAGAGCCTTTTTCCTTTAGGTCGTGAAATACAACCGCCTTATACCCACCTTATAGTTTGTATTTTCAAAATCGAGCTTCACGAAAGTATTTATCTATTTTTGCCTTTTTCTTTGGTTTGAGATTCGAATACAATGATCGAGTGATGAAATCCCGAATCAAGGTTGTGATTGCTCACGTATTTGGAGTACTTGTGTATTTATTGTTCTACGTATACAATATAGTAATAGTATTCACACAAAAACCGAAAAACGATAATACGTATTAACAGAGTGCTATTAATACAATTACTTTATGGCTAATATAAAAAAAACAACAATGTTCAATCAAAACACAACACGCCTCCCCGGCAGCGGCGCCAAAAATGATGTAGTAATTTTGTATATACTTTATTTTAGGAAAAACAAAGCAACACAAAAAGCGGTAAGTATTAACGAGCGGTTTAGGAAAACCACAAGTTATGACCCAATGAGTGGGGATCGTTCTCGAGGAGGCTAGTGTGTTGTGTAATGAATGATTGATTATGTTTTTGATTATTAATGAGAAGAAAAGAAGAGAAAATGACGAAGACGAAAAAAAATAGAAAAATAAGGCAAAAACACTACTAGAAAGTTACGACGTAGAACGTAAAAAGTGCAAAATTTAAAATTTTAACCTAAAAATTCCTAAAAATTACTAAAAAAATCCCAAATAATATTCTAAGAGTTTACAAAAAATCCAAACTTGCCAAAACCTTTTAATTAATTTAATAATGACTTTTTAATGCTAATTAAAGCCCTAAAAATCACTTTTAAATATTAAAAAGCCCTAAACAAGATTTTAAAACTTGTAAACCTCAAAAACAACCTAATTAAGCTAAAAACTATTTTTAAAAATTTTAAAACCAATTTAAACTATTTTTAAACTCCTAAAAACTATTAAAATCTATTAAATCTTAAATTAATTCTAAAAATTAAATGAAAAGCCTAAAAATTATTTGGAAAGTGAAAAAGGTCCTATTTTAATGTCTAGAATCTAGGAAAAATGAAAAAAAGTTAAAAATAAAACTTTGAATTTTAATGAATAAAATAATAATAAAATATTCCTAAAAATAAAAAGTTCTCAAATAAATTCCAAAAAATTCTCAAAAATCCTAAATATTCTAACTAGAAAGAAAATGTAGATTAAAACTCCTAAAACGTTTTAGTTAATTTTATATTAATTTTTAAAGTTTGATAAAAAAACCTAAAATTAAATAAAATTAAAAATTAAAGTTTTTGAAAACTTTTTGATATGTAAACCTCAAAAATACAAATTAAAACCTAAAAACTATTTTTTTGTATTTTTTTTTATTACTGTTTAATATTTTTTAATGACTTTCTAAAAATAAAACTAGAAATAATCCTAAAAATTAATTAAATAAAAGGAAAAATAAAATTTTAAAACAGAAAAGTCCTAACACTTATAAATATCCTAGGAAAATTCAAATAAGCTAAAAACACTAAACCAATAAGCTCAAATGAGCTTATTTGGTCACGGCTTATTTACCAAAAGACAAAACCAAGAGGGGTCAAATAACTATTGAAATGAAGCCTTAACGTAAAAAGGCATCTAGATCAATGGTTAACACGCTTAGTCCCCCAGCGAGGGGTCGCGTGTTCGAGTCCGTTGCGGGTGACCTTTTTACAATTTTTTTCTTTTTTTTTTCTTTTAAACTAGATTCCAGTAACTTAAATAAACACAAAAACTCAAAAACAACTTAATTTAATCAAGGATTAAGGCAGATGAAAGCTAAAACGTGGCCATGTCTGCTTATATTTCTGATGAACAAGTATGTGTTACTTGTAAAATTTTGAAACCAAGAGGAGCTTGGTGTGATTCTTGTTTGGTGATGTTTGTTGATGGACAAGGGCACCCTTGTGCTCTTTGAAGCACAAGGATTCAAGAACAAGTAGCAAACCAGCACTTAGCACAAAAGATGATCACAAACCAAGCACACAAGGCAATACAATGTTGCTGAGGTCTAGTAGGGGGTCTGGTGGTGATCTTACCAAGCTACAAGCATAAAAAATGGTTTTCTAAGGCTTATATCTTGCACACAATCTCACCACATATCAAACCATCAATCTCAAGTCCTAAATTAACCTAACTCCTAACAGAAATCAAGATGCAAGCACAAAATTCATACAAAACAAGCAGAAACTAGAACTTGCTGATTTTAGCTTACTTTTTCACTCTTTTACACACAAACTTGTTCCAAAAATGTTCCAAACTGTCAACCAAAGCTTCTTACTAACTTTAGCAATCCTAGTGAACCTATCTAACACGTTTTCATTTCACCAATCCTTCAAAATATCAAATTAACATGCATATCCAAACACCCCTTTAAATTTCTGAAAACGTTTTTAACACATCAACTCACTTCAATAAGCCATCAAACTGATTAAATTACCTCTAAACATGCATAATATCCTATAACTACTCAAATCCAATAGCTTAAACAGACAATCATCACCTATCATGCAAATTCACACAAAACACAAGTTTCTGAAAATTTAAAAGGGAAAAGTATTTTTTACCTAAGAACCTTACATCCAAGGTCCTTTGTGCTTGCAATACCACCTCCTTACCAACTGGGGTTGGTGCTGAACTAAATCAACAAACAATCAATCCTGAAAATTCAAAAAAAATAGAACAAAAACAAGCAATATGGATATATTCTGTTTCTTTCACTTTCTTTCATAAAAACTTTACCAAAACCTTTAAACCTTACAAACACGTTTTAAAACACTTTTAATTCACAAAACAACAATCCAAATCCACTTTCACTTTTCTGGTTGCTAATTTTGTGAAATTAAAAATCTTTTAAAACCTTTTGAAAACTTGAATTACTCAAAACTTTCACAAAGTAAATGGAACTCAGTCAATTAGCCTTAACACAACACACAAACTTTTTAAAAATATAAAAGGAATTATACTTGCATTTTACAAACACCAAACTTTATTTCTTAAAAAAAGGAATTACAAGGTTTTGGCTAAAAACTGGAACAAGAGTAATGCACATGTCGCATTCTCTTTAAATACTACTAGATAGAAAATTCTAGTTACAAAAACCCTAAGATATGAATTGCCAAAAAGGCCCTTGAGTCCTTGACTGAAATTTAGTCAAATTCATGCCATGTGATGAGCCAGCTGGTGTTGGTGACATTTGAATGAATCTTGGACGTCCATTTGAGCTTGGGGACCAAGGGGAGTATCTGGATGGTTGGCTTGGTCGGGTTTTGGGGTTGTGGGAAAGAGACGGGTGCAGGGGAGGTTTGGGGAGGGGTCCACAGCCCATGTGGGTTTGTCAAGTGAGGTGGGAAAGGATTAGGGGACGGGTAATTAGTGATCTGCACGTTTTGGGTGGATACCCCTTTGGATTAAGGTTTAATTGACCTGGGGTGGGGATTAGGGTTCAAGGTGATTAAGGGGTGAGTTGAATCTGTTTTGGGTTTAATTATTTTCAAATTTAGTGTTTAGGAGGGAAGGTGGGGGTAAGTGGGATTTGACTTAGTTTTGACCACGTTTAATAAATTAAATTGGACTGGGTAATGGATATGGACTGGGTAGGGTCGGTTTTGTGGGTGGGTGGTGGGTAAATGGGTGGGTGAGGGTGACGTGTCACTGGCTGGTTGGTTGTGGGAGTTTGGTGGTTGGGCAGAAATAGTCCCCAAGGTTTCAACATTCTTTCACTTTGTATTTAATTCCCATCAGTGCCCAAATAACTCTTATCAACTTTTGGGAACTTGTCAAATTTGGCACAATTACTTTCCAAAACTTTTCCAAAGGGTTTCTTTTGTATAATCTTCAAATTCCAGGGACTGATCTTGAACAATCTTCAAACATTAAGGATTATACTTGTACATTTGATATTTTGAGGGTCAAATGTGACAAGTTCTTCAAAGATGAGGGACTAATTTTGCCAATCTTCAATTCTTCAAGGGTATTTTTGCAAAATTCCAACTTGGGCCCGGTTCATTGTGCGACTTCGTTTCCCGTGTTCGTTTTTGAATGATTCTTGTGATCTTTTGCCAATTCCTCAATATCCGTACCTAAAAATACACAAGTAACAAACACGAGCATATATTTGGTCTATTTTATGATATTTTATGCAATTAAAGGCCGTTTTGGACGATGAGACCATGTATAAAAGCAGTCTCATCATTAAGACTTACTTTTGGGATGACCCTTTTCTCTTCAAACAATGCGCTGATTTGATTATTCGCTGATGTGTTGACGGACGGGCAGCTTTAGACATTCTCGAGGCTTTCCACAAAGGACCCACATGTGGTCACTTTGGTCCCAACTACACCGCCAAAAAAGTGTTTGACTCAGGATTTTATTGGCCCACAATTTTTCGTGATGCTCACGAGATGGTTAAACATTGTGATGCTTGCCAAAAACAAGGCAAGATCACACATAAAGATGAGATGCCTCAAAATTTCATACAAGAATGTGAAATCTTTGATGTATGGGTCATCGACTTTATGGGGCCATTCCCTTCTTCTAAAGGAAACAAATACATCCTTGTCGCCGTTGACTACGTTTCAAAATGGGTTGAAGCCAAAGCTTTACCCACTAACGACGCAAGGGTGGTTTGTAATTTCTTGAAACAACTGTTTGCTCGATTCGGTGTTCCTCGTGCTATAATCAGTGACCGCGGGACTCATTTTTGTAGTGATCAATTTGCAAGAGTCATGGCTAAGTATGGTGTCAATCACCGTCTTTCCACCGCTTACCATCCTCAAACCAACGGTCAAGCCGAGATATCCACCCGTGGATTGAAGCGAATTTTGGAACGTACTGTGGGAGAGCATCGTGCCTCGTGGGCCGATAAACTTGATGATGCTCTGTGGCTTTCCGTACCACCTATAAGACACCGATTGGTTGTACACCTTATCATCTTGTGTACGGGAAAGCATGCCACCTTCCCATCGAGCTGGAACATAAGGCATACTGGGACTTGAAGTGGGCTAACTTCGACATCAACGAAGCCGGTGATCTTTGCAAGATTCAACTCAACGAGCTACATGAATTGAGGAATGAAGCTTACGAGAACTCATTGATCTACAAGGAGAAGACCAAGATTATCCACTATGCTAGAATTAAGAACCGAGAGTTCCACGTTGGTGATCAAGTCTTACTTTTAGCCTCTCGGTTTAAGATCTTCTCGGGCAAGTTGAAGAGCCGCTGGTCTGGTCCATTCACCATCGCCAATGTCTTTCCCTATGGCACCATTCAGCTTTCTCAGCCAAATGGGCCTAATTTTAAGGTGAATGGCCAGCGTCTGAAGTTGTACTTTGGTGAGGACATCTCTCATGAGATGATTCCATCCCTCACCACGTTTCCCATGAATTAGTTCAGGATCGAGTCAGGATCGTGACTCGGTTAACAAAAACAAGCGCTCCTCGGGAGGTAACCCGAGTTTCTATCCCCCTTTCCCGTTTTTCATCCTAAGTGTAGGGGGAGCTATATAGGTTGCTTGTGTTTGTATGGTGATGTGATTACAGGGATAAGTGCACTCTTGGAATCTTTGAAGAACCGTGCTCCCATGTTATCCGCAAATCCGGTTCTATCTCTCAACTATCGTGGTTCAGTCTTCTTCATACTCACATTTGAAATTGATCACTTTAGTTGTCTCCTCCTTAACTTGATTTAACCAACGCGCACAATGTCATAAGTGTAGGGGAGACTTTTCCCACATGCTTAAACATTGAGGACAATGTTTATATTAAATGTAGGGGAGACTTCTATCGAAGTTTTAAGTGGACTTTTCCATTAAAGTGCCTTCATTTAACCGGAAAATTCAATTTTTCGACATTTTTCAAAATTTTTAATCTATTTTGGCCTAGTTGTATAGTTGTATTTTCCTTTATTATTATT
This sequence comes from Glebionis coronaria, assembly GCA_025667525.1. Lineage (NCBI taxonomy): Eukaryota > Viridiplantae > Streptophyta > Magnoliopsida > Asterales > Asteraceae > Glebionis > Glebionis coronaria. Next base: position 203,008,601 of record CM046880.1, read on the forward strand.
ATTTTCTTTCCTTGCTAGAATAAAATTTCAATAAAGTGGTTTTAAATTTTTCAAAGTCTGAATATTTTAACTCAACCCGAGTTTACTTATCTAAGTTTACTCTAGCTAGTATCCTTAACGTGTTTAAGTCAAGTTTTGCTAGGCTTTTATATAAGGAGCTTTAAAACGCGAAAGTCTTAACTCTCATGGGTTAAGAACAAGAACTTTTCGCAAGTTTCTATAATTGATCCTAGAGAGTCGTTTATCAAGGGAACTTTAAAACGCAAATTCTAAACATGAAAGAGTCTAAGATGATGCAAGATCCTATAGGCGACTCGAAAACCCAAAACTTTGATTTAATTGGCTAAGCATCCACGAGTCTCATTCCTTGAGATTTTAAATTGTGGAGAACGATAGATGATAGAGTCAATTATAAGTTTGGTATTCTTTCGTGAATTTATGTGAGTTGATTATAAGCCTATTCTCCCATCGCTTGCTAATAAATTTATCTGCAATAAATAAGGTTGTATAATTTGAAAAGTTACTTAGCTTCTAGCCCAAGATCGTTTAAAAGTTGCTCGGTATTAATTAGAGTTCATAGCCAAGGCATAACTTATTGAAGCGGGATGCAAAGATTGGCGAGTCCGAAAAGGCCCTAACAAGGCATGAGGGCTACATTTTGTTGCTAAAGATCCAAAAGTGATGTGAAGAATCCTTTATCCAAAATCAATATGAAGGATCGACACACATGACGAAAAGCAAAAACTCCCCAAAAGTCATGGAGAAGTCTATCCGAAAAGACCCTAGCAAGGTATGATGATAAATAGATCCAAGTCCTAAAAGGAGGCGGATCGTTTTATATCAAAGTCCAAAATAAAGATTGGAGAAAAATGAAGAAGTCGTGGTCCAAGTATGAAGAATCTCTCAAAACTTCAAGTGAAGAAATTCCTATTATGAAGAGAAGACCATAATTTCAAGAACGTCTCTCAAATATTTGAAGTATGAAGTCGCTGCCAAATATCGGTCCAAGAAAGGTCTCAAATCGTGAAGCGAGTTATGCCAAGATATGAACTTTATGAGGTCCCGAGAAGCAGTTTTAAAAGATTTTGTCCTTTAGCTAACAATTGATTAAATCGTCCCACTTTATTTTCAGCCTTAATAACTATCGCAATAAGTCAACAATGCATCCTCGTGATCATTCAAGACAACAATAAAATGTAAGAGATACACCTAGGAATAACGGAGTCTAAGTAAATAATTGGCCCACATGAGTTCGTGTTAGTTTGCTAACTTATAATAGCAATGATCTCGTTTTTAAGATTGGTTTGGAGAACGTGAAACTTGAGAATGATGAACATTCATGACAATCTAAAACCCCAATGTAAGTCTTTAAATACTTCACTTGTCTTCTTCTTTTGGTTTTCTTAGTGTTTAGAATTTAATAAAGGCCAAGGTGGGTTATTTATGATGAGAAATGTAAACCGTGCTTTAAAATTATAGCATTGCATGAGGGCATGGCAATGGTTAAGTGTAGGGGATTTGATAGGTGTGAAAGCACCCATCATTTTACCACTTATTTCTTGCTAAAACGAGACCAAAACGCGTATTTAATGTCATTTGTTTGGAATTATGCGTGGTTTGGGTGTTTGTTGTGTTTTCAGAGCCAACCGGATAAATATTGAAGAAAACATGGGATTGCACGGTTTTTATCGAAGAAAAAGACGAAAAGACGAAGTCTATAATCCAAGAGATGCAAAAGATTTGAAGTCAATGGGCCTATTCGAAGATTTATCGAAGAAAAGGACCAAAGATGGAAGATTTACATATGTCGAAGAAACTCAAGTCTATTAAATGAAGAAATTAAAAGACGAGTTGAATTTATTCGTCGACAAATCTCGAATCGAAATAAAAAACGTCGACTTTTCTGAAAAGACGAGAAGACAAAAAGAAAGGGAGAAAGTCCACTCACCAACCAAAGAGAAGGCCTATAAATAGACCTTCCCTTCACATTTTTTCAACTAGTTTTTCTTTTCTGTTATTTCTTTTCCTAGTTCGTAGGAACCAACTCCCTTAAGGAGATTGATGGTTTTCATTTTCTTTGATTCTTCCACAATCTTGTAAGTTTAACCTTTCCATTTTGTTTGTTTGAATCTTAATCATTAATACAAGTTTCCATTTAATCTTTCTTTCTTCTCTTGTTGATTCAAAGTTCTAAGGTTTTATTTTATTGGTTTTGATTTTCTAAAGTAAGTGGGTTTTGAGTTTTTGTTGTTTTGGATTGATGATTATCATTAGTAAATGATTAGTGGTTAAATTGGTATGAGTTTTGGTTAAAAACTTGGTGGATTTTGGTTAAATTCGTGGTGTTTGTTATTCCCCTGTTCTTCGTTTCTTGTTACTGTTTCACATCCCTAGATTCCGAATGAATTAATTGTTCCGAATCAAGGATTTGAACTTATTATTCTGAAACAGCAGTTCATCCGGAATAATCAATATTCTGGATGAGTAGGTAAGTTCTGAATCAAAGTTTTGCCAAATATTCCGAGTCAGTTTTCTTAAAAGTTTCGAATGAATCTTTTTGTTTAAAATGTTCCGAATAAAGAAATGTTCCGAATGAAGCTTTTTGCCAAATATTCCGAATGAGCACTTTTGTAATTTTTATTCCGAACCAAATCAATGTTCCGGATGAAGCTATTGTTCCGAATCAGTAAACATTCCGAATCAACCCTTTTTATTAATTGTTCCGAATGAAGGAAATGTTCCGAGTCAAGTGATATATTCCGAATAAACAATTTATTCCGAGTTAGTTGATATTCCGAATCAGTGTCCTATTAATTGTTCCGAATGAAGCAATATTCCGAGTGAAGCTAATATATTCCGGATCGACATATTTATTCCGAATCAAGCACATTCCGAATGAAGGAAGTTTGGTTGAACATTCCGAATGAAGCAATTTCAAGATATTCCGGATGAAGGTTTTTGTCTAATATATTCCGAATAAAGGTTACATTCTGAATCAGTGATTTTACTGAGTTAAGGTATTTTACTGTTTAATTTTAAATTCAAGTTTTATTTTCAGTATTGCTTTTAGTTTAATTTTATTACTTCTTGCATTTATCTCTTAAGTAGATATAGATCAAAAGCTCCCCCTTTTTAGTCACCAAGAACAACAATTCCACTTTGAGCCGTGATCGATTCGAGAAGATACCGAGAACGAAACAACGACATATATAATTGGGTACGAGAAACGCAAAGAAAGATCTTGCAACAAACCTTTTTATTAACTTACCAAAAATCAGTTATTACATGGGTCAACTTCTGATCTAAATAGGCCGTTGGTTAAGCCTAGTTCTAAGGCTACTTCTTTCCCGCAGGCTGCTCCCATTGTGATTTCTAATCCCTATGATGCTTTATCTACTCTTAATAAGGATGATAGTGGTAATTCTAAGATTACTGTTTCAGATGATGAGGAGGATGTGGAGAATATTTATGATGAGACGACAAATCTTATGAATGTTTCTCAACGAGGGGCAAGCACTCCTGCTGGTAACATTTTTAATGTTTAGTATCGCTTCTTGGAATATACAGGGCTTGAACCAGTCCCCTAAGCAGAGAGAGGTTCGACAGGTGGTTACTGAGAATAATTTAAGCGTTTTTGCTATTTTGGAGTCTCATGTTTATGTATCTACTATTTGTGATACATGTCGTAAGGTGTGTAGGAGATGGAAGTGGACTTCTAATGGTAGCTTGTGTACTAAAGGTTCTCGTATTATTGTTGGTTGGAATGATGATATGGTTGATGTTGGTGTTATGGCTCAAACGGAACAGGTTATTTATTGCCAGACTAATACTCAGGCTGATCGAAAAACCATTTTCTGTTGTTTTGTGTATCCTGCTAATTACTATGTGGATCGTCGTGTGTTATGGAATAATCTTGCTGCTCATTCTTATCTTATGCGTGATAAGCCATGGGTTGTGATGGGTGATTTCAATGCTGTTCTTAATCTTGAGGACCACTCCTATGGTGGGTATGAGCCGAATACTGCTATGCGTGAATTCAAAGATTGTGTTTAACTCATGGAGGTTATGGATGTTTATGCTACTGGTCTTCATTTCGCATGGTATCAAAAACCTCAGGGTGATTGTGGTGTTCTTAAGAAGTTTGACAGGATTATGTCTAACATGGTTTTTATTGATGAGTTTCCGGGTTCTCTTGCGGTGTTTCAGCCTTATCGAAGTTTTCGGATCATTCTCCGTGTGTGATTCGTATTCCTAAGGTTAGTAGACCGAAGGCAAAACCTTTCAAATTCGCTAATTTTCTTGTTCATAAGGAAGGGCTTCGTTCAGCGGTCTTATATGGGTGGAATCTGAGTGTGTTAGGTTGTGTTATGTATCATGTGGTTAAACGTCTGAAACATCTTAAAGCGCTATTTGGCAAGCTGCTCCATGTGAATGGTAATCTTTACGCTCGTGTGATTCGGACCAGGGATGAGCTTAACGCGGCCCAAAGGACTCTTGATTTAGATTCATCAAATACTGATGTCCGTGAAGCTCATGCTCAGTGTCTTTTGGCGTTTAAAGAAGAGTCTCTTGATGAGGAAAGGTTTTTAAAACAGAAAGCTAAGATTGAGTGGCTTGAGGTGGGTGATTCTAATACAACTTACTTTCATAAAATTCTTAAGTGTTCTAATGCCCGTAACAGGATTGATATGGTGCGTGATATGTCTAATGCGTTGTGTGAAGGTAATGATGTTGTGAATGCATTTGTTTCACATTATGAGTAGTTTCTTGGTTTGGAGGGTTCTTCTATCCCTTTGGAATCACAAGATTTGTTCTCTAATGTTCTCGATGCGCAACGTGCTTTCGAAATGGTTCAGGTGGTGTCGGATGTTGAGATTAAGAATGCTCTGTTCTCGATGGGTGATGATAAAGCTCCTGGTCCGGATGGATTTATTGCTGTGTTTTTTAAGAATGCCTGGGATATTGTGGGTGGTGATGTTACATGTGCTATTCAAGACTTCTTCACTAATGGTAAGTTACTTAAGGAAATAAATCATACCATTATTGCGCTTATTCCAAAGGTGACTGTTACTAATAAGATCACGGATTTTATACCAATTTCTTGTTGTAATGTGATTTTCAAATGCATTACGAAGATTATTGCTAACCGCATTAAAGTGGTGTTGGGGGACTTGGTTAATGCTAATCAATCTGCTTTTGTTCTGAGGCATAGGATTTCAGATAATATATTACTTACTCAAGAATTAATGCGATTATCATAGGAATATTGGACCTCCTCGTTGTGCTTTCAAAGTGGATATTCAAAAGGCCTATGATACTGTTGATTGAGGTTTTCTTCGGGTGATTCTGCTTGGGTTTGGCTTTCACACTACGATGGTGGAATAGATTATGGAGTGCGTGACTACGACCTCGTATTCTATTTGTATTAATGGGAATCACCATGGCTGGTTTAAGGTTAAGCGTGGGCTAAGACAGGGTGATCTCTTGTCACCTTATTTATTTACGTTGGTTATGGAAGTTTTGACTCTCTTGATGCAGAGGCGTGTTCGTTTGGCGGAGGAGTTTCTGTATCATAATCACTGTGAGAACAAGCGTATTGTTAATATATGTTTTGCAGATGATTTATTTATTTTCGCTAGGGGGCATCTGGATTCGGTTCGCACCATTATGGATGCTACGGAGGAATTTAAAAATGTGTCAGGTTTGGTTCCAAGTATTCCTAAGAGTACAACTTTCTTTTGTAATGTTCCACCTAATGTGAAAGCTAGTATTCTGGATCTTATGCCGTTTGCGGAAGGTACATTGCCAGTGTGTTATCTTGGGGTTCCTCTTATCTCGTCTAGGCTGCTTTATTGGGATCGCAAAGTTCTTGTTGAAAAATTGGAGAGTCGGGTCCAGGATTGGCGTAACAAATTTCTATCTACTGCATGGAGACTTCAACTTGTTAAATATGTGCTATCATCTATGCACCTGTACTGGGCTTCAGTTTTTATCCTGCCTATTCGGATTATTCATGATTTTGAGCAGCTTTTGAGGAACTTTTTATGGTGTCAAGGTGAGACGAAAAAGGGGAAGGCAAAGGTGGCTTGGGATGATGTTTACATTCCCCAAAGTGAGGACGGTCTTGGTATTCAGAGGCTTGATGATTTTAATGCTGCTCTTATTACCTCTCATATTTGGTGTCTTTCACGCGTAAGGAATCTTTATGGGTTTAATGGATACATTCGTATAAGTTAAGGGGTAGGAGCTTTTGGGATGTTCCTTGTATTGGTGATGTAAGTTGGGGTTGGTGTAAGCTTCTTCAGCTTAGGACACGTGTGCGGCCGTTTATTTGGTATAGGCTTCATGATGGTAAATCTACGTCTATCTGGTTTGATAGGTGGGCTGCTGAGTGTTCGTTACGGGGTACTCTTACGGTACGCAATATTGTTAGGTCTGGTTTTACCCTTCATGATACTGTTTATGACTTGATTGAGAACAACGCTTGGAAATAGCCGACTGGTTGGGTGGACAGATTTCATGCTATTGTCTCTATCCCTGTCCCTGCTCTGGATGAGGGGCGGCCGGATTCTCTGGTATGGCGTGATGGTGGTGGTTCTTTGTAGTCATTTTATGTGGCTCTGGCTTGGGATACTGTAAAACCCGCATGCTTTTACCATGAATAGTGCCCTTAAGATCGTACGTCCTAGATTAAAACTTACCTTATTTAGTATTGATCACATTCATGTGCTAATAATCAAGCAAGTGCATACGTGTATGACATGATAAGTATCGATTACGTACAAACTCATGATAAACAGTTAATAGATATTTCACGTAAACATAATTAAATCATGATCACCATTTTAAAACACGAACTAAAATAATTACGTAAGTACTTAATTACGAGTGTATATATAAATACGATAAACTACATGATAAAATAAATAGAAACACTTTAAACACGAACACGTTTAACCACGAACGAACACGAAACATCGGGACACGAGAAAAGGCACGGGTACCCCATGTGGGGCCCCCATACCCACGACACACATAACCATAATGGGCTTATCCCATTGACTTTTACATGAAAGGGGGGTTATGGTAACTTTTCATTTCATTTTTACATTTCATGAAAAATAAGCATTTAACCTAAAAAGTTTTCTCTCCTCCTCCTTGGTCTCTCTTTGTGCCGCAACCCCTAAGACCACCAAAGGTGGTTGTTGATTGATCTTGATCACAAAAATAATTGCTATAAACCGTGTTTGTTCATCCTCTTTCAAGCTACGTATTGGTATATCATTCTAAACCTTTCTTTTTAATTCTTTTAAATCTTTGATTATTTTCATGAACATGTTATTAATATTCTTATTAAAACATGATAATTAAACATTGATCTAAAATGTTTTGGGGTAAAATTAAAATCAAAGGATGATATAAGAGGGTGTTTGTTTTGGCCGCCTAGTATAACCAACCCGAGGGGGGGTTCGGTTTGCTTGTAGCCGCCGCCACCAAGACCATTTTTGGTCTTGGTTGGTGCATGTGGGACCCACGGCAGCAAGGGGGCACAAGTACCCCGAGTTTGGCTCGGGGTACGGTGTCGAGTTCATGCCCGATTCATGGTTCGTTGGTTAAATCATGATTTATGCTACATGTTAAAATTTATGAATTATGAACTTAGGATCTAAATTAAGTAATAACATGAGATATTAATTAAACCATGACTTAGGTTATTTTAATTATTAATTTAGCATGATATTAATTTAACCTAAGTATTTTATGTTATAAGTTATAATTAATTAATTATTTAAAACATGCCTATAATTAATTAATTTAGACATGACTTAGGTTATGATATTAATGCATAATAATACACATTTTAACCTAAGTAACTTATTCCATTTTAATTAAAACATGTTATACTTTAATTAAAATGCTTAACCTATAGTTTAATTAAAATACATGAAATAATAATTAAACTATACACTATATCATATGACTTAAGAAATAAGCTTATAAACACTTAGACTTATATGTTAGCTTATGTAACCAGCTTAATTCTAATTATGGAAACTTCTATTTATAGAAACTTAATTAAATAAGGCAACTAATCTATTAATGGAAACCTTCTATATATGGAAATTTATCTATTTCAGGCAGCTAATCTAATCATGGAAACCTTCTATATATGGGAACTTATTTAATTAAGGCAGCTGATCTATTTTTTTGAAACTTTCTATTTTTGGAAACTTTCTATTTTTGGTAACTTTCTATTTTTGGAAACTTTCTATTTTTTGGAAAATTTCTATTTTTGGAAACTTTCTATTTTTGGAAACTTTCTATTTTTGGAAACCTGCTATTTTTGGAAAGTTACTTATTATTACACAGTAAGTATAATAATACATGAAATACCAGTAATACTTAATCAGATTAATCAGAATACAAGATAAACACAGTTTAAGGCTTTAAACAGTAAACCATGACCTAAAAACATACAAAGTAAGCTAAGATGAGACATAAAACCCAGTACGTAATCAGTGATCGATACTTATTCACGTGTGTATTCATGTAGCGTTAGTGATCCAGAAGTAGGAGTCTTTCTTCCGTTCATTCACTGGACTTGAGGTACGGATTCCCGTCCTTTCAGTATGGACATTCTTTCCTTATTAGGATTTCCCCGTATGCAGCCAACTGTTTTCCCCAGTATTTGTTTTATTGTTTTGAACTGCTTATGTTTAATTAGCATAATCTATAGCCATATACAAGCATGACCAGTTTCACCTAGTTATGGAGGTACAATAAGAATAACATTGGAGGCACCAATGTTATGACTTCCCCATGGCGGAGTGATTGCCTGTGGCGTCCCTTTCAGTTTTGGCCATATTATTATATCATGTGGGGCGTATGGGTGCATCCTAGTTACATGTTTTATTCAGTATTTCATGGTGAATGTGGTGTGTGCCTTGCATCCTTCACAAGGAGTTGATCCCTCCTACCCAGACCAGTATATTAATTAGAGGCATCCCCTCTAATCAGCATGATGATGTCACCCCTCCAAGTATTCATGCACGTGACCTTTTCATGACCTATATGGGCTATGGTATATTTATGTTAAAACAGTTTTCATAAGATAAACATAAGGCTTTTCAAACTATAAAACCAGTTTTTCTTAATACTGAACCAGTTTACTCAGAACTTAGTCTTCCGCTGTTATATGTTACATGCGTATCCTATTTCATGCTATTTTGTACATCCGTGCACTGAGCGTCTTGCTCAGCCGTTTTCCTTTTCATGTTCCCAAAACGGCAGGTACTCAGGGACGCTCGTAGATCTCAAACGTACGTGCATATGGATTGGAAGCTTTACTGTCTTTCTTTACTTTATGCATTTCCTTTACTTTAATACTGCTTGCAATGGACATTGTTTCGTCCTTTCCTTTTACAGTATTTATGTTTGTGTGTGATGAGCTCTACTTTGGGGTTACCGATGTTTGATTCCGGTATTTCCCTTTTATGGTCAAATAATGCTTAGACATTTATCCTTGTATGCTTTGATGACACGCCATGATTATGCGTAAGATTCCATTTCCAAAATGGGGTGTTACAATTATGGTATCAGAGACAGGTTTCGACCTGTAGGCTCTCAAATATGACATGTGATTAGTGGGTAGTCACTACGGTCTTCCTAGAACTGACAGTTGTTTTCATGCATTCATTATTTTTAAGCATACATATACATGTCATTGTTACAGGGTTTTTGACTAAGTAATGGTTGGTACAGGACTGGCCCTATTTAGTCGCATGTGTTTTATCGAAACTTTTAGATTTGGGACCGACCCATAGGCGTCCCCTCGATATGTCTTTTGTTTTGAGTGAACTGACCAGAGGCGTTCACTCTCGAGCATCAAAAGTTTTCATAAAACTGCATCATGCATTCATACAAAAATTTTCCTGCATAAAATTTTTCTCGTGAAATTTTGGTATAATTTTTTTTTCATGTATCTATATAATTTATATTTTATGTTTTGAACTGTTAATCATATGTTTTATGTTATACTGTCAGATGGTTCTCACACGCGAGCAAGAGCAGCTCAATGCTGCAATTCAGGCTGCCATGCAAGCCTTGCTTCCTCAACTGAGGAATGACATCTGTGCTGAAGTCCAAGCTGCCAACAATCAGCAGTAGCAGAATCAGGCACCTCCTCCTCCTCCTCCTCCAGTGACACTAGCAGTGTGGCTGGAAAGATTCAACAAGCTCCGTCCTAGAGCTTTTGAAAAGACTGATAGCCCCAACGATGCTGAAAGCTGGTTGACTCATATCGAGAAGATTTTCAATGCTATGGGCTGTGACCCCGCATACAAGGCAAGATTGGCATGCTACCGGTTTGAAGGCGATGTACTCAGCTGGTGGCTAGCCTTGACGCAGTCGGAAGGAGGTGATGATTGGGTCGCTGGTTTGACATGGGCCCAATTCAAAGAGAGAGTGATGGAGCAGTTCTTTCCCAAGGCAGAGCAGGACAAGCTCAAGCGAGAGTACCATGGGATACGTCAGAGAGCGGGCGAGAATAGCAACGAATTCATGCAACGCTTTCTTCGCTTAGCTGGTTTCCTAGGAGCAGCGGTTGGTACTCCTGAGGACCAGGCACACCACTTTAGGTGGGCACTTCGCACCTCGGTCGTGAACAATCTAGTGTGTGCTACGTTCAATACAGTAGCACAAGTGGCTTACGCAGCAAGGAAGCTAGAGATGCTGCAGGAACGAGATGAGTTCGGGGAAGCTGAAAGACCCGACAAGAGGTAAACATTTCGTATTCTAACGATAACCAAACCGCATCCTATCATTACATGTTCAATAATCATCTCTAAACTGTATCTTCCAGGCAGAAAACTGGGGACCGGTCTCAGCCGGCTACTCAGCAGCAGCCTCATCAGCCCAAAGGAAACGGTCACACTAACGACCGTTCTGTTGTGGAAAGGCGTAGCGGTAATGATAATTACCGTAACAACGCTGGACACTCCAAAAACAACAGGTCCTATTATTTACGCATCTTCTTATGATTTCATGTTATATCTCTCATGCTGACACTATATTAACCTCTACCAGGAACCACGGTAACGGGAAGGACCAGAACCACAGGGGTTCGCAGCCTAATCGTTCAGCTAACACTGGTGAACATCTTATGACGCATATGTCTTATACTCGTGCATATACTTTATTTTAACACATTTTGTCATCAGCAGGCCCTCAGCAAGCAAGGAATCCTGCTGGAGGATTCACTCATCCTCTTTGCAATACTTGCCATCGCAGACACCCTGGCCTATGTCGTCGTGATTCCGACGCGTGCTACAAGTGCGGCCTCCCTGGCCATCGTATGAGAGATTGCCGTAAGGGTGAAATAGAGGGTACCTCGGGTCATGCTGATAGTAAGCCGCTTCCTACCACTGGGCGTGTCTACACGACATCTCGTGATCAGGCAAACAAATCTACAGGTACCATTACTAGAATTTTGTATATGTACGGCCAGGCTGCATGTGTTCTTTTCGACACGGGTGCCACTCACTCAGTTATTTCCACTACTTATGCTAAGAACATCAGGACACTTCCCTTGCCATTAGAAAATAGGCTTACCATTTCCACGCCTTTGAGGGACTCTGTATTAATAACTCATGTATACAAGAGTCTTCCTCTAGAGTTTGACGATAAAGTTCGTGCAGTAGATGCACTTCCCCTAGACATGATTGAGTTCGATATGATTCTCGGCATGGACTGGCTATCCAAGCACCATGCTACCATAGACTTCCACTCATATCGGGTGATCTTCGGCGACATTAATGCACCAGAGTACATTCATAACGGGTTCATACCCGGACGGTCTGTACAAGTCATATCTACCTTGCAAGCACGTGCATTACTGTCACATGGCTGTGAGGGTTATCTAGCTACGGTTCACGACATGGATGCTGAATCCCCATCGATTCAGGATCAACCAGTAGTTTCGGAATTTCAAGACGTCTTCCCAGCTGAACTTCCAGGCATACCTCCTGCACGAGAAGTGGAGTTCAACATCGACCTTGTTCCAGGAGCTGAACCAATCTCTAAGGCTCCGTATCGTATGGCTCCCATAGAGCTAAAAGAACTAAAGGACCAACTACAGGAACTTCTTGAGCGAGGGTTCATTAGACCAAGCGCATCTCCATGGGGCGCACCGGTCTTGTTTGTTAAGAAGAAGGACGGCAGCATGCGACTTTGCATTGACTACCGTGAACTTAATAAGATTACCATCCGCAATAGATATCCACTGCCACGTATAGATGATCTGTTTGACCAACTTCAAGGAGCCAAACACTTCTCAAAGATCGATCTAAGGTCAGGCTACCATCAGCTAAGGGTTAAAGAGCAGGATATTGCCAAGACTGCTTTTCGTACCCGCTATGGCCATTATGAGTTTGTAGTCATGCCATTCGGCCTGACTAATGCTCCAATAGTATTCATGGATCTGATGAACAGAATCTTCCATGAATTCCTTGATAAGTTTGTCATTGTATTCATCGATGACATCCTGATTTTCTCAAACTCCATAGAGGAACACGAAGACCATCTCCGTGCGGTACTACAGATTCTTCGTCAGAAGCAGCTGTATGCGAAATTCTCCAAGTGTGAGTTCTGGTTAAACAAAGTGGCATTCTTAGGTCACATTGTATCAGCAGAAGGGATCACTATGGACCCAGCGAAGGTTGAGGCTATCACTAAATGGCCAAGACCAACGTCAGTGACAGAAGTCCGCAGTTTCTTGGGCTTAGCTGGATATTATCGCAGATTCGTGGAGAACTTTTCCCGTTTGGCACTACCTCTCACCAAACTGATGCGAAAAGGAGAGAAATTCGTCTGGACGGAAGAACGAGAGAAGAGCTTCGAAGACCTAAAGCAGAAGTTAGTATCCGCACCTATTCTTACTCTCCCATTTGGTACAGGTGGATTTTAGATCTATAGCGATGCATCGGGGAAGGGACTGGGCTATGTTCTCATGCAACATGGGAAAGTGATCGCGTATGCTTCACGGCAGCTTAAGCCCTATGAAGAAAACTACCCTACGCATGACCTGGAACTTGTTGCAGTGGTGTTCGCATTGAAAATATGGAGGCACTACTTATACGGAGAATCATGCGACATTTTCACGGATCACAAGAGCTTGAAGTATATCTTCACTCAGCGTGAATTGAACATGAGACAAAGGAGATGGTTGGAACTGTTGAAGGATTATGATATTAACCTACAGTATCATCCCGGAAAGGCTAATGTAGTAGCAGATGCACTCAGCAGAAAGTCCGGAATGATCAACGACATTGAAATCAAGGAACAAAACATAAGAGACTTAGAGCGGCTAGACATCGAAATCATGGTACGTGGGCAGCACGGATACTGGGCGAATCTTAGAGTAGAACCCGAGTTACTGTCTAGGATCAAGGAAGAGCAGAAGGATGATGGAGAAATTTTGGCGATAATTCAGAATTTGGAGAAACAGACAGAATTCAGAATGGACGCAGACGGTATCGTTTGGCAGGGCATGAGACTTTGTGTTCCTGACAATCAAGAACTCCGGGAAGCATTGTTAGCTGAAGCTCACAGCTCCCCATTTACTATACATCCTGGGTCGACAAAAATGTACCATGACATCAGACAGCACTTTTGGTGGAGTGGTATGAAAAAGGATGTAGCCACTTATGTCTCCAAATGTATTACTTGCCAGCAGGTTAAGATTGAGCATCAGCGATCGGGCGGTCTCCTTCAACCGTTGGATATTCCAAAGTGGAAGTGGGACAAAATCACCATGGATTTTGTTACCGGTCTTCCGCCTACCAAGAAGAAGGACGATGCGATTTGGGTCATTGTTGATCGACTCACCAAATCAGCTCATTTCTTACCGATACGCAAGAAAGATCCGGTAAGTAAACTCGCAGATACTTACAGAAGGGAGATCATGAGACTCCACGGTACTCCCTCCAGCATCGTCTCAGACAGAGATCCTCGTTTCACGTCGCGATTCTGGAAAGGTCTGCAAAAAGCTTGGGGTACACAACTTAAGCTGAGTACGGCCTTTCATCCTCAAACGGACGGACAGTGGGAGCGAACAATTCAGACATTGGAAGATATGTTAAGGTCGTGTGCGTTGGAATGGACAGGTGATTGGGACGATTACATCTGTTTGGTCGAGCTTGCATACAACAACAGCTGGCACGCAAGTATCAAATGTGCTCCTTTCGAAATGTTGTATGGCAGGAAGTGTCGCGCTCCAATCTGCTGGGATCAAGTGGGAGAGCGAACACTCGAAGGACCAAAGATTATAGAAATGACCAATGAGAAGATCGAAGTAGCTAAACAGAAGCTGCAGGAAGCACGGTCACGTCAGAAGAGTTACGCCGATAAGCATCGTAGGGACATACATTTTAATGTGGGAGACCACGTCTTCCTCAAGGTTTCGCCGGCACGTGGTGTTAAACGCTTCGGGATCAAAGGGAAACTCAGTCCTCGTTTCATCGGACCATTTGATATCATTGAACGAATCGGTGAAGTATCTTACGGATTGGCGTTACCTCCTCAGCTTTCGCACGTGCATAACGTGTTCCATGTGTCCTTACTCAGAGGGTACAAGTATCATCCCCTTCACATGGTTCAGTATCCACTGGAACAGATACGTGAAGATCTCACTTTTATATAGGAACCCGAACGAGTTCTCAACAGGCAAGAACGAGTCATGAGAAGGAAGACGATTCCATTCGTCAAAATTCTTTGGAGGGACCATACCGAGCGGGAAGCCACTTGGGAAACAGAGGAGTCTATCCGGGCTTCTTACCCTCACTTCATATTTTGAGTTTGGGTATGTTACTTCTTTCCAGTTTGCTTTATCTATAATTCGGGGACGAATTATTCTTTTTAGGGGGAAGAATTGTAAAACCCGCATGCTTTTACCATGAATGGTGCCCTTAAGATCGTACGTCCTAGATTAAAACTTACCTTATTTAGTATTGATCACATTCATGTGCTAATAATCAAGCAAGTGCATACGTGTATGACATGATAAGTATCGATTACGTACAAACTCATGATAAACAGTTAATAGATATTTCACGTGAACATAATTAAATCATGATCACCATTTTAAAACACGAACTAAAATAATTACGTAAGTACTTAATTACGAGTGTATATATAAATACGATAAACTACATGATAAAATAAACAGAAACACTTTAAACACGAACACGTTTAACCACGAACGAACACGAAACATCGGGACACGAGAAAAGGTACGGGTACCCCATGTGGGGCCCCCATACCCACGGCACACATAACCATAATGGGCTTAGCCCATTGACTTTTACATGAAAGGGGGGTTATGGTAACTTTTCATTTCATTTTTACATTTCATGAAAAATAAGCATTTAACCTAAAAAGTTTTCTCTCCTCCTCCTTGGTCTCTCTTTGTGCCGCCACCCCTAAGACCACCAAAGGTGGTTGTTGATTGATCTTGATCACAAAAATCATTGCTATAAACCGTGTTTGTTCATCCTCTTTCAAGCTACGTATTGGTATATCATTCTAAACCTTTCTTTTTAATTCTTTTAAATCTTTGATTATTTTCATGAACATGTTATTAATATTATTATTAAAACATGATAATTAAACATTGATCTAACATGTTTTGGGGTAAAATTAAAATCAAAGGATGATATAAGAGGGTGTTTGTTTTGGCCGCCTAGTATAACCAACCCGAGGGGGGGGGGGGTTCGGTTTGCTTGTAGCCGCCACCACCAAGACCATTTTTGGTCTTGGTTGGTGCATGTGGGACCCACGGCAGCAAGGGGGCACAAGTACCCCGAGTTTGGCTCGGGGTACGGTGTCGAGTTCATGCCCGATTCATGGTTCGTTGGTTAAATCATGATTTATGCTACATGTTAAAATTTATGAATTATGAACTTAGGATATAAATTAATTAATAACATGAGATATTAATTAAACCATGACTTAGGTTATTTTAATTATTAATTTAGCATGATATTAATTTAACCTAAGTATTTTATGTTATAAGTTATAATTAATTAATTATTTAAAACATGCCTATAATTAATTAATTTGGACATGACTTAGGTTATGTTATTAATACATAATAATACACATTTTAACCTAAGTAATTTATTCCATTTTAATTAAAACATGTTATACTTTAATTAAAATGCTTAACCTATAGTTTAATTAAAATACATGAAATAATAATTAAACTATACACTATATCATATGACTTAAGAAATAAGCTTATAAACACTTAGACTTATATGTTAGCTTATGTAACCAGCTTAATTCTAATTATGGAAACTTCTATTTATAGAAACTTAATTAAATAAGGCAACTAATCTATTAATGGAAACCTTCTATATATGGAAATTTATCTATTTCAGGCAGCTAATCTAATCATGGAAACCTTCTATATATGGGAACTTATTTAATTAAGGCAGCTGATCTATTTTTTTGAAACTTTCTATTTTTGGAAACTTTCTATTTTTGGTAACTTTCTATTTTTGGAAACTTTCTATTTTTTGGAAACTTTCTATTTTTGGAAACTTTCTATTTTTGGAAACTTTCTATTTTTGGAAACCTGCTATTTTTGGAAAGTTACTTATTATTACACAGTAAGTATAACAATACATGAAATACCAGTAATACTTAATCAGATTAATCAGAATACAAGATAAACACAGTTTAAGGCTTTAAACAGTAAACCATGACCTAAAAACATACAAAGTAAGCTAAGATGAGACATAAAACCCAGTACGTAATCAGTGATTGATACTTATACAAGTGTGTATTCATGTAGCGTTAGTGATCCAGAAGTAGGAGTCTTTCTTCCGTTCATTCACTGGACTTGAGGTACAGATTCCCGTCCTTTCAGTATGGACATTCTTTCCTTATTAGGATTTCCCCGTATGCAGCCAACTGTTTTCCCCAGTATCTGTTTTATTGTTTTGAACTGCTTATGTTTAATTAGCATACCATATACAAGCATGACCAGTTTCACCTAGTTATGGAGGTACCATAACCATAACATTGGAGGCACCAATGTTATGACTTCCCCACGGCGGAGTGATTGCCCGTGGCGTCCCTTTCAGTTTTGGCCATATTATTATATCATGTGGGGCGTATGGGTGCATCCTAGTTACATGTTTTATTCAGTATTTCATGGTGAATGTGGTGTGTGCCTTGCATCCTTCACAAGGAGTTGATCCCTCCTACCCAGACCAGTATATTAATTAGAGGCATCCCCTCTAATCAGCATGATGAGGTCACCCCTCCAAGTATTCATGCACGTGACCTTTTCATGACCTATATGGGCTATGGTATATTTATGTTAAAACAGTTTTCATAAGATAAACATAAGGCTTTTCAAACTATAAAACCAGTTTTTCTTAATTCTTAACCAGTTTACTCAGAACTTAGTCTTCTGCTGTTATATGTTACATGCTTATCCTATTTCATGCTATTTTGTACATCCGTGCACTGAGCGTCTTGCTCAGCCGTTTTCCTTTTCATGTTCCTAAAACGGCAGGTACTCAGGGACGCTCGTAGATCTCAAACGTACGTGCATATGGATTGGAAGCTTTACTGTCTTTCTTTACTTTATGCATTTCCTTTACTTTAATACAGCTTGCAATGGACATTGTTTCGTCCTTTCCTTTTACAGTATTTATGTTTGTGTGTGATGAGCTCTACTTTGGGGTTACCGATGTTTGATTCCGGTATTTCCCTTTTATGGTCAAATAATGCTTAGACATTTATCCTTGTATGCTTTGATGACACGCCATGATTATGCGTAAGATTCCATTTCCAAAATAGGGTGTTACAGATACGCTGCTATCCAGGCGCCAGGCTGTGGTATGGTACCATGTTGTTTGGTTCTCTCATTGTATTCCTCGACACTCGTTGCATATGTGGCTTTTTGTTACGCAGAAACTGAAGACCCAGGATCGTTTGCGGTAATGGGATGTTGGGCATGCCGTTGATTTCAGCCTACTTCGGAGTCCTTTGTGTAAAGTCACTCCCGATTCTCATTTTCATTTGTTTTTTGAGTGCTCTTATTCTTCATAGGTTTGGACGTAAGTTAGGGTGCTTTATGGTATGGATTCTATTCCTCCTCGTTTGGATGATGTTTTGGCATTTCTTATACCAATATCCAAAGGAAAATCTACTACTAGTATTATTGCTCGTCTGGTTGTTGTGGCTATTGTATACTTTGTTTGGATGGAACGCAATTCTAGATTGTTCAAAGGGAAACAACTTTCTGTGGATAAACATGTTAGTATCATTACTTCTACTGCTCGCTTCAAGCTTATTACTTTCAGATTCAAGAAGATGACTACACGGTCTTTGGCTATTTTGGATCGGTGGAGACTTCTGTCCTCAAGTGTTTCTTATGATGGGGGTACCGGGTAAGGTTTGTACTCTTTTTTCCTTTTTAGGGTTTTTCCCATAGGGTTTTTCTCAAAAAGGTTTTTAAGGAGGCAACCTTATCTAGATCCTTTACTTCCATTATGTTGCTGCTGGTGTTGTGGGGTGATTGCCTGGTTCCAAGAGTTCTTCTTATTGGAGTTTGCTAATGCTATTTTTTACACTAGTTTTCGATTTGTACTGTTAGCTTAGTGTTGCTGTGTTTATGGCCTATCATAAGCACTTGTTGATCAAGCTTTGGGCTTGAGGTTAATACAGTACTTCAGCCGTATTCCATTTGTATTTAACATTGGTTTTTTGGGTTAATATATTTGTCGGGGTAACTCCCTTTACCAAAAAAAGGAACGTCAATCCGAGGAATCAAAGGCCGGGGGAGATGTACCTGTCACCACTACTCCACCTCCCACTGGGCAGGCTGGAAGGGGCTAACAACCACGGCGCGATACTCCAATCCCCTGTAGGTGCAGGCATGTCCCTTAACACCCCACCACCTACTCTTATGATGAACAATCCTGAGACGGGGTCAGCGCCAAACGCCCCCAACAAGGAAAATCAAAGGCCACCGGCTTTGGAGATAGACCAAGAGCTAGCTTCACTTGATGACGAATACATCGAGGGCGTGCTCACGCAAAACTTCGAAAGAATCGTCCCAGCCATCACGACAAGATTGAACATATGAAGGAACCTCCAATCCAGACTCAGTTTTAGCAGCGGCGCACGTGGTACCCCAGTCCAAACTCGAAAAAGACGAAGAAGGCACCAGATTGAGGAACAACCTCCGATAGAGGAAGGACCTCGAGCATGGAATGTCTTCGAACGCATTGGGGATCGAATCATGCAAGAGTTGCAGGGAACTAAGGGGATTCATGTCACTCTGATAGATCGGTAGGGCGCGCAGCTTTGGAAACTCCACAAAATGATAATCGACGAACTAGTGTGTTTAGGAGGATAAATTCTGGAACGAAGAAAACCACCAACTCCTTTCACAAAAGTGGTTACCATAGCCAGTCAAGGGGTGGAGCAAGATCGCCCTATCATGATCCTTCAGGATCTGATTCGGATGACCACCACCCAAGGCGCCGCCGAACAAGTTATTCCTTATTTGAACCATCAGATAATGAAGGAGGACGCTACAGGCACTCCCATTATCATACGGATGATAAAGAAGGCCTCTCCCTACCATGGTGTAGCGAGAGAGAGAAGATTCCTTCACGACCCGCATACGGAATTACTCCAAGGACAAAAAACGCCGCATGCTAGCGTGTGTCAAAACCTATGATGGATCTGGTGACACAGATGACCATCTCAAAGTTTTCATACTACAAGCAAAAATTGAACGATGGCCGATGCCTATATGGTGCCAAATGTTTAATTCGACCTTGATTCCCAACGCCCGTGACTGGTTTGAAAAACTTCCTCATATGAGCATCAACAACTTCGATGAATTACGCTCGGAATTTAGAAGAAATTATGCCCAGCGAAAGAAGTACAAAATAGATCTAGTCTTCACAGAAGAGTCCACGGAAGAAATTATATTGGCGACGGTCAAGCAGATGCATGGAGAGTCCACGGAAGACTTCACAGAATGTTTCAAAGACGAGTGCACGCGAATAAGAGTGTGCCCACAAGTTCTTAAGATCTCTAATTATATGCACGCCATAACAGACAAGGAGCTAATCAGGCGCCTCAATGATAAGCGTCCCGCAACGTTTGATGAGCTCATAAAAATGGTTAGGAACTTTGTCGAAGGAGAGACTGCCGTGTCCGCAACCTATCCTACAAAGGGAAACCAAATCTATCGATCGAACGACCGGCCAAAAAGACAATCAAACAACCAAGGTAGAAGTAGGAGCTTGAATTACAAAAATCAAGCGAAAGGAGGACGGTCGAATGACAAGTTCACCCCTCTAAAGATGACATACCAAGACATCGTACTGACAGAAGGGGAAAATTTCCCAAGGCCGCCCCCAATGACAACTCCAGTCGATCATCGTCAGGGGAATCACTTTTGCGAGTTCCATAACGACAAAGGTCATGGCACGGACGAGTGCATTCAGCTTAAGAAGCATATTGAGTCATTGATCAAATCAGGAAAACTAAAACATTTGGTCAAGGACTGGAAGGACGGGAAGGATAACAAAAAGAATGACAAGAACGAATTTCCGAAGGACAAGCCCACAACCGTATTCATGATTCAGTCATGGCAACGTAGGAAAAGTAAAAAATTAGCCAAAAGTTTTCCTGCCGTAAGGAAATCTCATTCCCTCTTGTCACTACAAGCAATGTGGCGGACGCACCTCTCATGATTGAGGTAAGCATTGGAAACCAGAACATTCGCCGCATGTACATTGAAAGAGGATTGTCCATGGAAGTATTATATGAACATTGCTTCGTAGAATTACGGTCGGAAATCAAAAACCAATTAATGACGACCACGTCGCCGCTTATAGGTTTCAGTGGGGAATCCATCTGGCCGATAGGGAAGTTACAGTTGTTAGTAACTATTGGAGATAAAGAACATTCAACTACAACATGAATGACCTTTATGGTTATACGCTCACACTCTCCATAAAATGGTATCATCGGAAGGACAGGAATCTTGGCCATACGAGTGGTCATGTCCACATCGCACAACATTATGAAATTCTTGGTCGAAGGGGGAATTGTCAGTATCTATAATTCAATAGTACCACCAATGGAATGTCATGCCATCACAACGCCGGTTCAACTAACTCATAAGAAGGAAGGATTACCACCTGCAAATTGGAAGGTGGCTATCCATCCTGATTACCCGGATCAAGAGGTTGCCATCGGAGGAACTCTCTCCGATAAGGGTAGGAGTGCCATGTGTTCCCTCATTAAGTCAATCCTTGATGTATTCTCATGGGAACCAAAGCATATGACGGGCGTACCGCGCTCGGTAGAGGATCACAACCTTCATATTCGTCTGGGATATCCTCCCGTGAGACAAAAGAAGCGCGGCCAATTTCCAGAACGAAGCCAGGTTATACTAGACGAGGTAAAAAAGTTAATGAAAGCAGGAATCATGCGAGAGGTATACTACCATGAATGGCTTTTCAATCCAGTCATTGTTAAGAAACACGATGGAAGCTGGCGTATGTGTGTGGACTTCACGGACTTGAATAAGGCTTGTCCACAAGATTGCTATCCGCTTTCGGAAATCGACTAGAAGGTCGAATCCTTATGCGGATACCCCTTTAAGTGTTTTCTAGATGCATTTAAGGGTTATCACCAAATTCAGATGTCAAAGGAGGACGAGGAGAAGACGACATTCCATACCAGTCAAGGTGTGTAGTGTTACACAAAATGCCGTTCAGACTCAAGAATGCAGGCGCGATATATCAACGACTTGTTGACAAAGCGTTTGACTCGCAGATTGGCAGTAACCTTGAAGTCTACGTTGATGACTTGGTTATAAAGAGCCACACGGAAGACGAGCTCCTCAGCGACGTCCAAGAGACGTTCGGTACTTTGAGAAAAATCAACATGAAGTTGAATCCCAAAAAATGCACATTTGGGGAAACCAAACTAATGTTCCTAGGATAAATAATAGACCCAAATGGTATCAAGCCTTGCTCGGAGAAGACTGAGGCCGTGATACAGCTGCCATCTCCCCGGACACTGAAGGAGGTGTAGTCACTCAACAGAATGTTAGCCAGGCTAAACAGGTTCCTGTCAAAATCCGCAGAGAAGTCACTTCCTCTATTCAAACACTCGAGAAGTGTTTGAAGAAAGGGGATTTTCGTTGGACAAGGGAGGCAGAGGAGGCATTCAGACAACTTAAGCGACATCTGGCGACTCTTCCATGTTAGTCACCCCGAGACCAAAGGAGAAATTAATCATATACTTGTCCGTTACACACAGAACAGTAAGTGTCGTCCTAATAACCGACCGAGACTCAGTCCAGACTCTAGTTTACTTCATAAGCAGGGTATTGCAAGGGCCAGAGTTGAACTATTCCCCAACGGAGAAGCTGGTCCTATCATTGGTATACGCCGCAAAGAGGTTGCGCCGCTATTTTCAGGCACACCCAATTGTGGTAATCACAGACCGGCCAATCAAACAGATCATCTCGAAACCAGATGCGACAGGAAGGCTACAAAAGTGGAATGTCTTGCTAGGGGAACACAATATATCTTATAGACCAAGGACACCGTCAAGGGGCAAATCTTGGCAGATTTCATCATTAAGAAACCTGAGGAGGACGTACTAATGGTCCCAAAGGAAGAGATTCCACAAGAACCATGGATCCTGTTCACCGACGGATCTTCCTGCACGGATAGGTCAGGAGCGGGCGTCATACTCACCAATCCGGAGGGCATGCAATTCACTTATGCCTTGTGCTTTAAGTTTACTACCACAAACAATGAGGCAAAGTATTATGCACTAATAGCAGGCTTAAGGATAACAGCCAGAATGGGCGTGCGTAACCTAGAAGCCTACGTGGACTCCCGGCTTGTTGCAAACCTATACTAGGGGAGTATGAAGCCAAGGAGGACAACATGGTCCAGTATTTGGAAAAGGTTAGGTCTCTTATCGCTGACTTTGGGAAGTTTTCTATTAAGCAAGTGCCAAGAGGAGAGAATAAGAAGGCGGATGCTCTTAGCAAAATTGCATCTACAAGCTTCGCCCACTGGTCTAAACAAGTGTTTGTGGAAATACTCAAGGATAAATTCATCGCAGGGGAAGAAGTCGCAACAATAGTTGATGAGGAAGGACATACGTGGATGACACCAATCATCAGCTACTTAACAGACGAGTGATAGGTGTGTAAACGCCCATCCTTTTTACTACTTAACTACAATAATAACCAAGCCAAAACGTGTATTTTATGTCGTAAATGTCGGAATTATGCGTGGTTTGTGTTTTTGTTGTAATTTAGGACAAAAATGTGAAAAGGGGAGAAAACACGGGCATTCACGGGCTTTTATCGAAGAAAAAGATGAAAGACGAAGTCAAGAAATCAAGAGTGCGAAAAGAACGGAAGTCCAAGACCAATTCTGAAGATTTATCGAAGAAAAAGTCAAAAGACGGAAGTTTACTCAAAGCCGAAGAACTCAAGTCTAAATTATTGAAGATTTACAAGACGATTTTAAAGAAATCCCGAGACAAAGTCATTAAAGTCGAAGCATTAAGAAGATTAAGGACTTAATGATGCAATTAAAGAAAGAAGAAAGAGGGGAGGAAGCTTCCTAAGCACCTCCCTAATCCTCCTATAAATAGATTAGATTTCATTTAATTTTCTCTTGTTGGCTAATAGTGACAATTAGTTCTTCCACCCTTTAATTACTTGTTCTTTAATTACATGTCATTTAAATTCATTGTCTTGCACCTTAAATACATTTAATTTCAAGTAAGTTTCCTTTTAATTATTGTCAATCTTTACTTTTCTTGTCAATCTCATTCTACCTTTCTTTCTACGCTTCAATCTTATCGTTTATATGCTTATTGTTTTTCTTATTTGATTAAGTGTTTTGTTTTTTTGATTGTCTTGGATTATTGATTTTTATAGCTTATTTGTGTTTATCTAAAAGTTTCTTAAGTTTTTATAAAAGTGATTTTTATAAAAGTTGTTTTCGTTTAACTCTTTCATTTAGTGTTTTCAAAAGTCTTTAAATTTTAGCTTATTAGCTTTTTCTTATACGTGTTTGCTTAGGTTTTTAGTCTTGTGCTTATTTGAGTAATAGCTTATTTGTTGTGCTTATTTTGCCTTCTTTCTACTGTATTCCGACCACCCTGGTCGGAAAAGGGTTTCACATTCCGACCATAGCTCCATTTGCTTGGTCGGAAAAAGGGTTTAGCATTCCGAAGGGGATTCTGATTTATCCGTTGGAATAAGGTTTCTACATTCCGATTGGGTATTCCAATATGCATTCCGACAGGTGAGTATTTTGGACATTCCGATGGACTAATTTTCCCATATTCTGACGAGATCCCTTTAGGTTGCATTCCGATAGCGGATTCCGATACATATTCCGATCAGGGCGTGTGTTTGATATTCCGATTGGGATTGTGGTGACAACATTCCGATCAGGAAGGTAAGGGTTATTCCGATCAGCTTTCCGATTATGGATTCCGACGGTAGGTTTGTTTCATATTTTGTCTTGTTTAAATTTTAAGTTTACATTTTAATACTTTGTCAAATTTTAATTTTCGTCACGCTTTAATTTCTCGCCATTTATTTTAAAATAGATTTAGATTTATAATTACTTGCATTTACTTTACGTCTTGCATTTTAATATACTACAACGACCAATTCATTGTTTCCACCAAAAGAAGACTGAGTCGCATAGTTAACCAGGATCAATTCGATTAGACCACTTCAAGGAACTTTAATTTTTATACTAGGTAAAAGCCTTGTATTAAATGGCGCCGCTGCCGGCTCTTTTCATAAAGATTAACGGTTTTCTGTGAGAGACGCGTTTCTTTTTGGGATCCGTTCATTCGTGAGCGTTATTTTCTTGCTCAAAAATTTTCAAAAAATCCATAAAAATTAGAAATTGTTAAAAAATCCATAAAAATTAAAATTTTCAAAAATCCAAAAATATTTTATTTTTATTGTGTATATATATATTCTCTTTGTGTTTGGTATTGTTTTCTTTTGCCTTTTCAGGGGTATGCGTACTAGATCTTCTAATTATCAAGAGCCCAAGACTCGAGAAGATTTAGCTATGGCAGGTGTTGACAACAACAATAATCCACCGCACCTCAACAATAATAACAACAATGTTCTTCCACATCCCGATCTTCGGACAATGGAGGAGCTTTGTCAACCTACCATGTTTGGACGAGGAGGACCGATTGCGCTGATGCAAATCACGGCTCTAGAGTTTTCGTTGAAGCATCACATGATCCAGCAAGTGCAAACCAATCCTTTTCGAGGAATGCTTGATGATGATGCCAACAAACACCTCGACAAATTCATTACAATCACTCAAAGCATGAAGTTGCCCGGTGCCACAATGGGTGTTCTACGCCTTCAATTGTTTCCACATACTTTATCACACCACGCCGAGAAATGGTTTGATCGTCTCCCGAAGAATTCTATTCATACTTGGGACGACATGACTCAACGCTTTTTGTCGCGCTACTTTCCACCATCCAGGTCACGAGTCTTCGCAATCAAATCAGCGGTTTCATGCAAGAACCCGATGAATCTCTCTTTGATGCTTGGGAAAGATATAATGTTTTGATTGATCGTTGTCTAAACCACAACATGCTCCATGTGACCTTAATTGATACTTTCTACAACGGTTTGACTTTTCGAGATCGTGATACGATTAATGCAGCCGCCGGTGGCACATTTATGAAAAGACGACCCGAGGAGTGTAGAGAGCTTATTGAGAACATGACTACTCACCAAAAAAACAGGGATTCCTCCGCTTCTTCAAGGAACAACCCGAGAGTCAATGTTTCTTCTACTTCAGCAAACCCCGACATGACCGAATTCACCCGCATGATGGCCGAAATGAACAAAAATATCTTGCTTCTCGCTACAAACCAACAACAAGTTAAAGCGATAGCCAATCCTTGTGAGACATGCGGCGGTCCACACTCATACACTGATTGTCCTTCTACTCAAGGAAATCCGGAAAGCGTGTATGCGGCTTATGGTAATTATTCACCGGAAAATTACCAAGCCCGGCCTCAAGGGAATAGAAATTTGCTAAGTTTCCGGTCAAACAACTACCTTTCACCCGGTTTTTCTCCTCAAAACCAAAACCCCAACAACAACTACAATAGAAGCAGCCAAATCCCACCTAGAGCTTCTAATCCTTATCAACCACCCGCTCAACAAGCCCCACCCATGAATCAAGATGTTGAAGCTTTGATGAGAATCCAAGGAGAGCAAATCAAGAATCTATAGAGCCAAATAATCAATTTGAAAGGGGATATCACCAAGCAAGGGAATGACATTAGATCCGAGCTTCGAGATAATATTCAATCCTCCTCTAGCAATCAAACGAATGATTTGAAAAATATGCTGGCTAGTTTCTTGCCCACAACTCAACCCTCTACCTCGAGTTCTCTACCTTCAAACACCGTCACCAATCCGCGAGCGAATGTGAGTGCTATTACTACCCGTAGTAGAGTTACCATAGTAGGACCACCTATCCCGCCCCCATCATCTACACCTCCTCCACCACCATTTGTCCCTACTCCTCCCACACCTAGTATTAGTACACCATTACCGTCTCCGCCTCGTCGTGACGAAGTATCCAAGAAGAACCCTTCAACATCTCAACCTTCACCAACCCCACCTTCCACCTATAAACCCAACATACCATATTCTTCTCGCTTGGACAAGCCTAACTTGCTCACTAAGGATGACACTCAAGTGTCGAATTATTTGAAGATGATCTCTCAAATGAATTTCAACATTAGCCTTGTTGAAGCACTTGTCCACATGCCGAAATTTGTCAAATCATTCAAGGAATTGCTTAACAAGAAGGAGAAGCTGGTTGAGCTCGCCAACACACGCTTAAATGAAAACTGTTCTGCAGTTATTCTTAAAGAACTTCCAAAAAAACTTGGAGATCCCGGTCGTTTTGTGTTGCCTTGCATTTTTAACAAAACCGAAGAATTTACTGCCCTAGCTGATCTTCGGGCCAGTATAAATCTGATGCCTTTAAGTGTTTGGACAGCACTATCATTACCTGACCTTACTCCAACAAAGATGACTCTTGAGCTTGCTAATCGCACTCTCGCTTACCCCGTTGGTATTGCCGAAGATGTGTTCATTCAAGTTGGCACATTCACTTTTCCGGTCGACTTTGTTGTTGTTGATTATGAAATGGACCCTCGTATTCCTTTTACACTTGGTCGGCCATTCTTGAGAACCGGAAGAGCTTTAGTTGATGTTGCCGAAGGTGAATTAATTTTAAGGGTCGGGAATGAACAACAAGTGTTCAAAATGGGGAAGCTTACAAGCAAACCCTATGGAAGAGAATCCGTGAATATGATTAATGTGCTTGATGATTTTGTCGTCTACAACAATCCTCTATTCGATTCGTGCGTTGATAATCAACTGTTTCAAGATGATGTGGATGATTCTCTCTCCAATTTGGAACCTTCTCCCATATATGATTCTCCACCGATCTTTGATGCTTATGATGATGATTCTAGCTCAGATACGGATGATTATGATGATTTTACTTCCGAGTATCCCGACATGCCCACCTAAGATGATTTTGATGAGGCCGATACTCTTTCGAGAGATTCTTCTCATGATGAAGATCCTCCGCCATCCATGCTTAATCCTACTTTGGATGATAACTCATTTGAGGAGACTTCTCTACTTTTCTTAATACATACTTCCCTCATGAGAGTGATGCTCCTCCTTTAGACTTTGATGATTATGGTCTTGATCCTACTTTGGATTTGAAGAAAATTCTTTCAAAGGAGAAGCAACCGGACGACACCAACATCCACAACACGTATGATTTAACACTTCTTTGTCCACCTTCTGAGGACGAGGTTGTGCATCTTCTTCGTGGATCTTCTTCACATTCTGCTGAGCCTGAGTGCTATTTTCCCCTAAAGGAAAAGGTGTTCGACCCCGGTATCGATATTCTTCAGCCATCTCAGTATCCGTCTGATGAAATAAAAGGAAAAATCTTTGGAACTTATGGAAATCTGCTTGCACCTCTTCACCCTTGCTCCCACCGTGCTCCATCGTTGCTTAAGGGAACCTTGCCTATTCTTCTTTGGCTTGCCTTGTTCGCTTTAAGCTTGTGTTATTTGATGGATGAAAACTATGTCTTTGATCCAGGTGGATGTGTTTCATGCTTCTTCCTATGCTAATCAAGGTCGATTCAGGCTCACGACTCGGTGAACAAAAATCAAGCGCTTCTTGGGAGGCAACCCATGTTTGTATCTTTTAGCTATCTATATCCTAAGTGAAGGGGAGCCCCGTTGGTGTTTGCTATTTCCTCTCTTCTCATATTCAGGGATTCGAGCGCTCAATGATCCACTCTTGATGACTTTTGACGAACCATGATTCCGTGTTCCCATCTTCCCGGTTCTATCCTAAACTCTTTTCGATTCACTATTTTATATTTCTCAATATTAAAATAGGAATCTCATTAGTTGTCTTTTCCTTAGCAAGATTTAAAAAAAGTGCACAATGTCCTAAGTGTAGGGGAGTTTACTCCCACATGCTTAAACATTGAGGACAATGTTTATATTAAGTGTAGGGGGACTTCTATCGAAGTTAAGTGGCATTTTCCTTGTATTTGTCCACATTTTAATCGGAAAATCAATTTTTCGACATTTTTCAAAATTTTTGATCTATTTTGGCCTATTAGTTTTTACCTTTGTATAGTTATTTTCTTTCTTTGTTAGAATAAATTTTTAATAAAGTGGTTTTAGTTTTCAAACGTTGTGAATCTTTTGACTCAACCCGAGTCTACTTATCTAAGTTTACTCTAGTTAGTATCCTTAACGTGTTTAAGTCAAGTTTTGCTAGGCTTTTATATAGGGAGATATAAAACGCGAAAGTCTTAACTCTCACGGGTTAAGAACAAGAAATTTTCGCAAGTTCCTATAATTGATCCTAGAGAGTCGTTTATCAAGGGAACTTTAAAATGCGATTTCAAAACTTGAAAAAGTCTAAGAATTTGCAAGATCCTATAGACGACTCGAAAACCCAAAACTTTGATTTAATAGGCTAAGCATCCACGAGTCTCATTCCTTGAGATTTTAAACTGTGGAGAACGAGAGATGATAGAGTCAGTTATAAGTTTGGTATTCTTTCGTGGATTTATGTGAGTTAATTATAAGCCTATTCTCCCATCGCTTGCTAATAAATTTATCTGCAATAAATAAGGATGTACGATTTGAAAAGTTACTTAGCTTCTAGCCCAAGATCGTTTAAAAGTTGCTCGGTATGGATTAGAGTTCATTGCCAAGGCATAACTTATTGAAGCATGATGTGAAGATTGGCGAGTCCGAAAAGGCCCTAACAAGGCATGAGGGCTACATTTTGTTGCGAAAGATCCAAAGTGATGTGAAGAATCATTTATCAAAAATCAATATGAAGGATTAAGACACACGACGAAAAGCAAATACTCCCGTAAAGATCATGGAGAAGTCTATCCAAAAAGGCCCTAACAAGGTGTGAGGATAAATAGATCCAAGTCCAAAAATGAGGAGGATCGTTGTATATGAAAGTACAAAATAAAGATTGGAGAAAAATGAAGAAGTCGTGGTCCAAATATGAAGAATCTCTCAAAACATCAAGTGAAGAAATTCCTATTATGAAGAGAAGGCCATTATTTCTTGAACGTGTCTCAAGATTTGAAGTATGAAGTCGCTGCCAAATATCGGTCCGAAAAGGTCTCAAATCGTGAAGGGAGTTATGCCAAGATATGAACTTTATGAGGTCCCGAGAAGCAGTTTTAAAAGATTTTGTCCTTTAGCTAACTATTGATTAAATCGTCCCACTTTATTTTCAGCCTAAATAACTATCAAAATAAGTCAACAATGCATCCTCGTGATCATTCAAGACAACAATAAAATATAAGAGATACACCTAGGAATAAGGGAGTCTAAGTAAATAATTGGCCCACATGAGTTCGTGTGAGTTTGCTAACTTATAATAACAATGATCTCGTTTTTACGCTTGGTTTGGAGAAAGTGAAAAATTGAGGATGATGATTATTCATGACATTTCCAAAACCCGAATGTACGTTTTTGATTTCTTTACTTTGAATGTTTATAATTGTCTATCTCTTTAATAAAGGCCAACATGGATTGATTATGATGGAAAATGTAATCGTGCTTTGTAACTAATGCATTGCATGAGGACATTGCAATGGTCAAGTGTAGGGGATTTGATAGGTGTGTAAACACCCATCCTTTTTACCACTTAACTACAATAATAACCGAGCCAAAACGTGTATTTTATGTCGTAAATGTCAGAATTATGCGTGGTTTGTGTTTTTGTTGTGATTTAGGACGAAAATGTGAAAAGGGGAGAAAAGACGGGCATTCACGGGCTTTTATCGAAGAAAAAGACGAAAGACGAAGTCAAGAAATCAAGAGTGCGAAAAGAACGGAAGTCCAAGACCAATTCTAAAGATTTATCGAAGAAAAAGTCAAAAGACGGAAGTTTACTTAAAGCCGAAGAACTCAAGTCTAAATTATTGAAGAATTACAAGACGAGTTTAAAGAAATCTCGAGACAAAGTCATTAAAGTCTAAGCATTAAGAAGATTAAGGACTTAATGATGCAATTAAAGAAAGAAGACAGAGGGGAGGAAGCTTCCTAAGCACCTCCCTAATCCTCCTATAAATAGATTAGATTTCATTTCATTTTCTCTTGTTGGCTAATAGTGACAATTAGTTCTTCCACCCTTTAATTACTTGTTCTTTAATTACATGTCATTTAAATTCATTGTCTTGCACCTTAAATACATTTAATTTCAAGTAAGTTTCCTTTTAATTATTGTCAATCTTTACTTTTCTTGTCAATCTCATTCTACCTTTCTTTCTACGCTTCAATCTTATCGTTTATATGCTTATTGTTTTGATTATTTGATTAAGTGATTGTAGAGTTTTTGTATACCCTTTAGGAAAAGGATGCACAAAATAGGGCAAGCGTGCACGACGATTTAGGAAAACCGTGTGTGAATGACCCTAAGTGAGTTCGTTCTCGAGGAGGCACGTGTGTTGTGTAATGAATTGATTTTGATGATTTTATTGTTATGAGAAGAAAAGAAAAGAGAAATAAGAAAGAAAAGAGAAAGACGAAGACGGATCGAGCTAAGACGAAAAACGTTCACGTAAATCCGTAAATAGTGCCAAAATTAAAATTTTAACCTAAAAATTACTAAAAATCCACAATAATATTTTAAGAGTTTACTAAAAATCTAAACTTGCTAAAACCTTTTAATTAATTAGATAATGACTTTTTAATGCTAATTAAAGCCCTAAAAATCACAATTAATTATTAAAAAGTCCCAAACAAGATTTTAAAGTTTGTAAACCTCAAAAATAACCTAATTAAGCTAAAAAGTATTTTTTAAAATTTTAAAACCAAATAAAACTATTTTCAAACACTTAAAAACTATTAAAATCAATTAAAACTTAAATTAATTCTAGAAAATAATTGAAAAGTCCTAAAAATATTTCGAAAGTTAAAAAATTCCTAATTTAGTGTCTACAATCTAGGAAACATGAAAAAAGTAGAAAAAACTAATTTTCAATTTTTAATAATAAAATAATAATAAATTAATCAAAAAAATCAAAGTTTATTAAAAAATTCTAAAAAATTACCAAAAATCTAAAATAATGTAACTAAGACAAAAATGCAATTAAAAGTTTCTAAAACCTATTTAATAATTTTATATTAAATTTTAAAGTTGGTAAAAACCCTAAAATCTTATAAAATCAAAAATAAGACTTTTTGAAAACTTTTTGTGATGTAAACCTCAAAAATATAAATAAAAACCTAAAAACTATTTTTTTTGGATTTTTAAAATGCTTTTTCCTATTTTTATTCACTTTCTAAGATTTAAACTAAAAATAATCCTAGAAAATTGATTAAATACGAGAAAAATAATATTTTTAAACCAAAAAGTCCTAAAACCTAGTAAAAACCAAAGAAAAATGCTAACTGGTAAAAATCCAAAAAGAATAAGCTGAAATCAGCTTAATACTAAGCTGATTGTTAAATAATCTAAAAAACAGATACTCCTTAAATATCAAATGTTGCAATGTGTTACCAGTCAAAGACCCTAGGGCATTTGGTAAACGCGTTGGTGTGTGGGAGGAGTGGCGCAGGTTCGAGTCCTGGCCACGTCCTTTTTGCCTTTTTATTTTTTTTTCTTTTTTAAACTTCAAATACTCAAAACCAAGTACTTTAACTCACTCTAAAACACACTTTATAAAAAATAAACAAAGATTTAAGCTACAGAAATCAAAACAAATGCCCAGGTTGATTTGTGTTTCTGATGAACACAAAGGTGAATCTTCACAAGTGAAGAAATAATCAAGAGGAGCTTGATCTGATTTTTGTGGTGTTTTGTTGGACAATAGGGGCACCCCTACACTCAGTTGGAGTGTAGGGAGTCAATGCTAACACAAAACAAACAAGTGTATCACAAATCAAGCACAATCAAGCACAAAAAGATGTTTCTGTTTAAGCTAAATGTCTGTGATGATTTTTCTGATGCAAAGTGCAAAAAACTGGATTTCAAGAGCTCAAATTTTGCACACACCCCAACAAAATGATATGAAAGCTATCAGTAATCCTAAAGCATCCTATGTTCTAGCAACTTGCAAGAATTTAGGCACAAATTCCAAAAACATGCAAAGAAAAGGGCACTCAATAGGTTTGACTGATTTTTAGCTAGTTGATACCATTTTTTATCATACAAACTTGCTTTAATCTTTACCAAACTGAAGTTTAAACTAACATACAGCCTATGGCCACCTAATGAGTGATTATAACAGATTTTAACAGGTTTTATATCTCCTAATCAAGCAATTAAACTCCTAACCAAACACTCCTTTAAATCTGAAACTTAAAATTTTCAAAGCAAATCTTTTCAAAACCTAATCAAATTGACTCTAATCAATCCTATCATGCATATTACACATAGTAAATTCAAATCAAGCCACATAAACAACATATAAACAACTTTCAAGCACAAATCACATAAATCACATATAGAGCATAAAACTGAAAAACAAAAAAATGGAAACAAGGGACTACCTTGTTGGGCCTACATCCAGGCCCAACCAAGGCTGCTTTGCCTTCTCCAACAGACCCGGGCCTGTGCTGAGCTTCTTGGACAAACAATCACTTCAATCCTGCTAAGAGAAAATGAAGAACAAGAACAATACGAACTTTCTGATTTCTGAAAATTTTTAAACCTTTTCACAAATCTTTCTCAAATGTTTTCCTTCAAAAACACTTACACAAAACTCACTTATAAGTTTGGAAAACCAAAACTTGGAACCAAGATTTCACCAAAAACCCAACCTATTTTCAGTAACTTGAAAAAGAATGACTTTTTGAAAATCTTTTGACTGATGAAAAAATATTGGAACTCAGATTGCTAAACACACAAAACATCAACTTTTACCAAACAAAAAGGAATTACTTTTACCAATAAAATACCAACTTTTATTTTCATAAAAAGGAATTACAAAAGGGTTTTGCAAAATCTGGAACAAGAGTATAGGGACACATGCGTCCTCTATATATAGCACTAAAGGGAAGCTACTAGAATACTAAAAACCCTAATACATGGAATTCCCTAAAAGCCCTTTGAAAAGTCTTCAAAATCAGTCAAAATGGCATCTTGTGAAGGATGTTGATGTGCCAGTTGTGTAGGAGTAATCTGAGTCGTTGGACAACACTTTGGGACCAAGAAATCGAATCTAGTCGTTCCTTTTGTTGGGTTTAGGGTTTTGGTGTGAAAGTGATGGGCAGGGGAGGGTCCTACAGTCACATGGGTTGGTTGGGGAGGGAATCTGGGTTGTGGGATTAATTTAGGGGAAGGTTAATCAATAATCTGGAGCATCTTAAGCATTTCCCCTTTGTTATGTTGATTTTAGGATTAGGGTTTATGAGGATTATGAACATGGGATTAGGGGTGGTTTGATC
Source organism: Glebionis coronaria (assembly GCA_025667525.1). Lineage (NCBI taxonomy): Eukaryota > Viridiplantae > Streptophyta > Magnoliopsida > Asterales > Asteraceae > Glebionis > Glebionis coronaria. The sequence continues at coordinate 203,042,717 of CM046880.1, forward strand.
TGTTTGGGGTTAATTAAGTTTAAATAAAGTGTTAGGGAGGGAAATCTTGTTGACTAATTGACCAGGTTTATTTAAATAAACCTGGTGAGTGGAATCTGACGTGGGTGGGGTGAGTGATGTGGTGGAGCAGTATTGGTGGAAGGGGTTGAGGTGGCAAGGTGATTGGCTGGTGTAAGTTAGGGTGTCTGGCAGAAATGGTCCTTCAACTCCTTTGTTTTGTTCATGTTGTAACAAATAGCTATCAACGCCCCTTTATACTTGTAACAACTTTGCCAAAGTTGTCATTTTTGGCACAACTTGTTTACAAACTTTTTCCAAGGGCTTCAAATGTACTTTCTTCATTCTTCAAGGGCTGTTCTTGTAACATCTTGATAATTTAGGGACCTCAATGCATTTTATGAGTTTTGCAAGGGTATAAATTGCCAAGTCTTCAAAAATGAGGGACCAATATTGCCAATCTTCAATTCTTCAAGGTCATATTTGGAAATTCCAGATTTGGGCCCGGTTCATTGTGCGGCTTCGTTTCCCGTGTTCGTTTTTGAACGATTCTTGTGATCTTTTTGTCATTTCCTCAATATCCGTACCTAAAATACACAAGTAATAAACACGAGCATATATTTGGCAGTTTTAATGATATTTTATGCATTTTAAGCCCGATTTGGACGATGAGACTATGTATAAAAGCAGTCTCATCACTCCCCCATACTAAACCATTACCATGCCCTCACGCAATGCTAGAATAAAGTATTGTAGCACCTCCAAAATTCATTTTATTTACTTTATTGAATGATAAACTAGCTACACTACTACTATTACTACTACTTGCGTTTTAGACATAATGTATGATTTTCATCGCAAAATGGGACGTTTAGGTTCATAGAATAAGAACACGTGAATGCTTCGTTAGAAATAATTTCATCGTCCTCGATTTTCACTCCAATTCCATGCTAAGCGTGTAACGAGATCATTGTCATTATAAGTTAGTAATGCTAACACTACTCATATGCCCTAATCACGTACTTATCCTCCCAGTATTCCTAAGTTGTATCTCTTATATTTTATTATGTCTTGAATGTTTCACGAGGATACATTGTTGACTCATGCGATAATAGAGATTTAGGTCTAAAAATAGAGTCCTAACGGTGTAACTAAGACCATCAAATCAATAACCCCTCCTAATAGACAACGATGTCAAAAAATTATGTTGACAAGAAGAATCGATAAACACGGTTTTTTAACGGTTTTGAACATGAGACTTATTACCAAGACTTTTATACGCCCCCTAACGGAAGGGCCTTATTATCTTTGGTTTACCTCCATCTTTTATTCAACTTCGCCATGAAGCTTTTATTATGACTTCGGTCTTGCCTTGCCTTTTATTATCCGCCTCATCGGTGGTTTTATTAGCCAAAGACGTATATCCTCACGCTAAAGCGAATTTTGGATCTTTAAGGATTCGAAGATTAAGGCTTGATTCACTTTCAATTTTGCATAGATTTTTCGGCCTTGTGGGGCTTCAAATTGTTTGCTAGATTTAGGTGAGCACTTGAAATCTTATTATTGGGTGAAGCTTTCGATTATTCGGGTGCCAATACTTCAAAACCGTGACGCTGGCGATACCTTTATGTCTTCCCAATTTAATTACACGGAAGCTACTAGAAAAGACTAGAAACCCAACAATCCTAATTAAACCGCTAAGTCAATATTTATTAAGCAAAAAATATTTACATGCGAAGGGAGAATAAGCAAACAACCCGAACACATGAGTTTTTGAAAGAATACGAGTACTCTACGTTTAGCATAGTAACTTATAATTAACTCTATCATTTCTCGTCCTCATTTAAGAGACTTAGCCTAATGTGTAGTTAAGGAATCAAAGCTAAGTGCTCAACACGCACGGTCGAGTCAAAAATTACTCTTATTCTCGCCATCGGAAAACCTACATTCGTGTCTTCAAACACTTATAAAACATGAGAAAATTTTAAAATTTGGCCATTTTTAGCCTTATTTTGCAACAAAACGATAACAAAAAGATAAACTTTGGAAAGCGTGAAGGTTTGGCAAGGCAAGTATCTATTCACCCCCCCATACTAAAGTTAAACATTGTCCTCAATGTTTCGAGTCTAGGGGTGTAAACACCCCCATACTAGAGACGTAGTCGAATGCCTAATCTAGCATGGAAAGGGTGTAACCAACAAATTTAGAGCCGTTTATGAAGTGTTCTAAAAACCTAAGGTTAGAACATCAAAAGGATATATCATTTGGATATTGAGAAATGTCTCCAAAGCAAACGATCGAGTGCTCCCATAAAACAAACACGAGAGGCTCCAATCGTGAAGATCATGATCTAAAAACCACAGTGCACAAACAACCACGAAACAAAGGTTGGAAGGGCACAAATCCCCTCACATTAAACTACATTAGAAAGCAATAATATGTACATGGATAAGCATGGGTCTCCCCCACGAGGCACCTTGTTTTTGATAACCGAGTCAAAAGCTCGACTCGAATCCCCATAAATGTGATCATTTAGGGATAATCATGGTGTGGTCAATTTTTAGTGGGGCTTACATGATAAACAAGGCCCAAAAACAACCGGTATTAAGGACTAAGTCCTTTGATGGTGCAAAATACCGGGATCGAAGATGGCGTTCTCATTTTCATTGGAAAAACAAATCAACGCCACTTCATCATGAGTCAACAAAAACCCAAAGGGTTTCAAGAAAATAGGAGAGAAGAAATAGAAGGGTGGGATAATGGGTAAGTCTCTAAAAACATGAGCTACTCGAGGTAGACTCGCACCAATCAAATAGAAAGATTTTCCATTTATTGCATTGGTGGAAGACCGAGATTTCCCTATATAAGCAATTCCAGGATCAAATATCTCGTCCTCGGTGGAGAAAGGGGAGGTAACATAAGGGGCTTCCCCCACACTAAGTCCACACAAAGCATCGTCAAAAGGAGAAGACGAGCTTGTAGTACTCAATACACGTGGTGATGACGGAGTTAGAATTGTAGAAAAATCTTTTAAATTCAATTCAAAATCTTTTCCTTTTTCATCTTTTACACTCTCCTTGTGAAAACCCGATTTAGTTATGTCAAAAATATTTGGTGTTTCTAAGGCAATGTTAGTCACACTAAAAATTCTCACATTTGAAAAGCGTTTTGGTATAGGTGGTGGTAAGTTCTCATAATGTTTGTCGACAAAGAAAACTCCCCCATCGGGATCAACATATTCATCATCCGAAGAATCATTCACAATTGGAACCGTAGGCTTAACACTCTTAACCTCCACCGGCGGAGGGGACGGAACTTCATTTTTCTCAACAACTCCTAAAACTCTATTTGAAATTCTTTTTCAAATGTTTTTGATGGGATTGACATTGTACAAAGACGTGATAGAATACACATGAGAAAGTGTGGAGTTTTGGGTTGCATTAATGACGAGTTCTTCCTCATTGAAACGAAGAGTGATTTTCCTTGCATGCACATCGATAAGTGCTCTCGAGGTATCCAAAAATGCTCGACCTAAAATTAGCGGAACTTTAGGATCGATAGGAATGTCAACAACAATAAAGTCTACGGGATAGTAGAACTTTCCAACTTTCACAAAGACGTCCTCGGCTACTCCACAAGCTAGAATCGTAGAATGATCGGCCATTTCGATTGACATTCTTGAAGGAGTGAGATTGGGAAGATTGAGAGATTTGAAAATCTCAAGAGGCATCAAATTAATACTAGCACCAAGATCGGCCAAGGCGTAGCATTCTTCCATGTCTTGTATATCACATGGGATTAAAAACTTGCCGGGATCACCGACTTTTTGAGGTATGCGGCTAAGAAAAACCGATGAACAACTAGACGATTTTTGCAATTTTTCTTTGTTATTCAACATACTTTTGAAGTTCGCGGCAAATCGAGGCATCATGACTAAGGCGTCGGCAAAACTTATATTAAAATGCAAGTCACGAAACATTTTCATAAAAAGTTCAAATTGATAATTATTTCGTTCTTGTGCCTTTTCCTTGTCTCGTCTTGAAGGGTAAGGTAAGGGTGGTGTGGGTTGGGGCATAGGCATAGGCATCGGCCTTGGAATCTCGGGTTCCACAATTGGTATTGGTTCAACCGTAGGTGTGGTTTGAGCGGTACTTCGTGGGCTTGTAATGTGCTCCTTTTCTACCACCACCTCGGGTTCTTTCTCTTTTTCTTTCTCCATAGAAGTACTAGGACGAGAAATGGGTTCTTTGAAAGTTTTACCACTACGAGTAGTAATAACCTTCAATTCTCCTTTCGGGTTCACGATGGTATCACTAGGAAGACCACCCGAAGAAGAGGGCTTACACATGATAGCTTCAAACATTTTAGCCATTCGGTCTTCAAACTTAGATTGCCTAGCATCCGCTTTTAACAATTCTTGCTTAATCTCATGTTGTACTTGCTCCATTTTTTTTATTTTGTTGGAGACGTGTGACATTTCCTTCCATTTTATTAGCATGAGTTTTAAGTTCATTAGCAAGTTCGTTTTTAAGATCGTTTTTCAACTCGGATCTTAAGCTAACCATTTCATGTTGCATATTGTCAAACTTAGCATCATTAGCCTTAGCATAATTCAAAAATTCTCCTTGAAGATTTTTGGTGTGATCGTTTTGAAAACCTTGAGTAGAAGTTTGAAAATCACGGTTTTGGTTTTGGTTTGAAATTCGCCCATTTCCACTTTGATAATTACCCTTGTTGTAATTCCTTTGATTTCCTTGATAATTACCACCTTGGTTGTTGTTTCGATAGTTATTTGCATTTTGATTTGGTGGAGCTTGATTTTGGCGAGAACCTTGACCGTTTTGGTTATAAGTTCCTGTTGCTATATAAGCACTCGAAGTGTTACCATCCGCGGTAATGCACTCGGAAAGATCATGAGCTCCACCACACGACAAACAACTCTTAGAAACCACTTTAACCGATGCGGAATTTGAAGCTTCTTGAGCTTTCCAATGGGACATAAGGCTAACAAATCTATCAAAAAACCGATTTTCTTCATTTGCCTCATCATGTAAAGCATTAATGCTACGAGACGATGATGATGAGCCCAATTTGGCAACAATCGGTGTGTTACGAGGGCTATAAACCTTAGACCTATTCTCAATTATGACCAAAGCTTCCTCAACCGTTTTACACAAAAAATTACCACCCGCGGCGGCATTTAAATAATCTCTTTCATGATCATTAAGTCCATTGTAAAACGTGTCAATTTGGTGCAAGTCGGAAAAACCGTGATGAGGACATTCATGCAACATCTCCTTAAACCTATTCCAAGCCGTTGAAAAACTTTCATTTGATTCTTGTGAAAATTTAGAAATCTCATTTTTCAAATGCGTAGTCTTAGAGGGCGGAAAAAATTGGTTCACAAATTTCGAAACAAGATCCTTCCACGTCAATATAGAATTGGGTGGCTCTTTCTCTAACCAAATTTTAGCGGGCCCCGCTAAGGAATACGGAAAAAGCATCATCTTAATCGAGTCATTCGAGACATCCTCAAATTTGCAAGTGGCGGTAACACGATTAAATTGGCGGATATGGTTGTGTGGATTGTCCTTCTCATCACCACGGAATTTGTTGTTTTGGATCATCGACAACAAACCCGTTTTCACCTCAAAATTCTCTGCAAGGATAGCGGGAATCACAATAGCTTCTCCATAACCCTCGGTGGGTGCTTGAAGTAACTCCATCATAGTTCGATTCGTCATGGTTGGTGCTTCTCGTACAATTGGTTCGTCAATAGGAGACTCCTCACTAGAATGAGTTGGAGTGGGAGTTTTGTTCTTTCGTCTACGTGCACGTTTTGCTTGATTACGAGTGAGCATAAACGCCACGTACAACGAGGAGACGAGCAAAGAAGATTCTTTTTGGTGTTTTGTATTTTTCAATTTTTTTGTGGTTTTTGATGGTATTAACTTTTTTGGAAATTGGTGAATGTATTAAGTAGACAAAAATCTACAAATCTCCTCCTTAATCAAATCTCTCGATTAAAGAAGCCTCAAGGAATAAAAACGATCACGTGAAGTGAACGCCTTCGATGACTTTAGAACGATGGTGGAACACCAAATCGTTCAAGAGGGTTTAATCAATAGAAACCAAGAAAATATATATGATATGTAATAATACTTTGGGCGGCAAAACCCTCGATTCACTCTCAAAATCAAATACGCACAAGCAAGCGGAGGAAACGAGGCGGCGCGAAGCATTTAAGAGCCTTTTTCCTTTAGGTCGTGAAATACAACCGCCTTATACCCACCTTATAGTGTTTATTTTCAAAATCGAGCTTCACGGAAGTATTTATCTATTTTTGCCTTTTTTCTTTGGTTTGAGATTCGAATACAATGATTGGGTAATGACCTCCCAAGTCAAGGTTGTGATTTCTCACGTATTTGGAGTACTTGTGAATTTATTGTTCTACGTATACAATATATTAATAATATTCACACAAAAACCGAAAATCGATAATACGTATTAGTAGAGTGCTACTAATACAAATACTAATTATGGTTAGTATAAAAAACAACAATTGTTCAATCAAAACTCAACACGCCTCCCCGGCAGCGGCGCCAAAATGATTGTAGCGTTTTTGTATACCCTTTAGGAAAAGGATGCACAAAATAGGGCAAGCGTGCACGACGATTTAGGAAAACCGTGTGTGAATGACCCTAAGCGAGTTCGTTCTCGAGGAGGCACGTGTGTTGTGTAATGAATTGATTTTGATGATTTTATTGTTATGAGAAGAAAAGAAAAGAGAAATAAGAAAGAAAAGAGAAAGACGAAGACGGATCGAGCTAAAACGAAAAACGTTCACGTAAATCCGTAAATAGTGCCAAAATTAAAATTTTAACCTAAAAATTCCTAAAAATTACTAAAAATCCACAATAATATTTTAAGAGTTTACAAAAAATCCAAACTTGCTAAAACCTTTTAATTAATTAGATAATGACTTTTTAATGCTAATTAAAGCCCTAAAAATCACAATTAATTATTAAAAAGTCCCAAACAAGATTTTAAAGTTTGTAAACCTCAAAAATAACCTAATTAAGCTAAAACGTATTTTTTAAAATTTTAAAACCAAATAAAACTATTTTTAAACACTTAAAAACTATTAAAAGCAATTAAAACTTAAATTAATTCTAGATAATAATTGAAAAGTCCTAAAAATATTTGGAAAGTTACAAAATTCCTAATTTAGTGTCTACAATCTAGGAAAAATGAAAAAAGTAGAAAAAACTAATTTTCAATTTTTAATAATAAAATAATAATAAAATAATCAAAAAATTCAAAGTTTATTAAAAAATTCTAAAAAATAACCAAAAATCTAAAATAATGACAAAAATGAAATTAAAAGTTTCTAAAACCTATTTAATAATTTAATATTAAATTTTAAAGTTGGTAAAAAACCCTAAAATCCTATAAAATCAAAAATAAGACTTTTTGAAAACTTTTTGTGATGTAAACCTCAAAAATATAAATAAAAACCTAAAAACTATTTTTTTGGATTTTTAAAATGCTTTTTCCTATTTTTATTCACTTTCTATAATTTAAACTAAAAATAATCCTAGAAAATTGATTAAATACGGGAAAAATAATATTTTTAAACCAAAAAGTCCTAAAACCTAGTAAAAACCAAAGAAAAATGCTAACTGGTAAAAATCCAAAAAGAATAAGCTGAAATCAGCTTAATACTAAGCTGATTGTTAAATAAGCTAAAAAACAGATACTCCTTAAATATCAAATGTTGCAAAGTGTTACCAGTCAAAGACCCTAGGGCATTTGGTAAACGCGTTGGTGTGTGGGAGGAGTGGCGCAGGTTCGAGTCCTGGCCACGTCCTTTTTGCCTTTTTATTTTTTTTTCTTTTTTAAACTTCAAATACTCAAAACCAAGTACTTTAACTCACTCTAAAACACACTTTATAACAAATAAACAAAGATTTAAGCTACAGAAACCAAAACAAATGCCCAGGTTGATTTGTGTTTCTGATGAACACAAAGGTGAATCTTCACAAGTGAAGAAATAATCAAGAGGAGCTTGATCTAATTTTTGTGGTGTTTTGTTGGACAATAGGGGCACCCCTACACTCAGTTGGAGTGTAGGGAGTCAATGCTAACAAAAACAAACAAGTGTATCACAAATCAAGCACATTCAAGCACAAAAAGATGTTTCTGTTTAAGCTAAATGTCTATGATGATTTTTCTGATGCAAAGTGCAAAAAACTGGATTTCAAGAGCTCAAATTTTGCACACACCCCAACAAAATGATATGAAAGCTATCAGTAATCCTAAAGCATCCTATGTTCTAGCAACTTGCAAGAATTTAGGCACAAATTCCACAAAACAGGCAAAGAAAAGGGCATTCAATAGGTTTGACTGATTTTTAGCTAGTTGATACCATTTTATATCATACAAACTTTCTTTAATCTTTACCAAACTGAAGTTTAAACTAACATACAACCTATGGCCACCTAATGAGTGATTATAACAGATTTTAACAGGTTTTATATCTCCTAATCAAGCAATTAAACTCCTAACCAAACACTCCTTTAAATCTGAAACTACAAATTTTCAAAGCAAATCTTTTCAAAACCTAATCAAATTGACTCTAATCAATCCTATCATGCATATTACACCATGTAAATTCAAATCAAACCACATAAACAACATATAAACAACTTTCAAGCACAAATCACATAAATCACATATAGAGCATAAAACTGAAAAACAAAAAAATGGAAACAAGGAACTACCTTGTTGGGCCTACATCCAGGCCCAACCAAGGCTGCTTTGCCTTCTCCAACAGACCCGGGCCTGTGCTGAGCTTCTTGGACAAACAATCACTTCAATCCTGCTAAGAGAAAATGAAGAACAAGAACAATACGAACTTTCTGATTTCTGAAAATTTTTAAACCTTTTCACAAATCATTCTCAAATGTTTTCCTTCAAAAACACTTACACAAAACTCACTTATAAGTTTGGAAAACCAAAACTTGGAACCAAGATTTCACCAAAAACCCAACCTATTTTCAGTAACTTGAAAAAGAGTGACTTTTTGAAAATCTTTTAACTGATGAACAAATATTGGAACTCAGATTGCTAAACACACAAAACACCAACATTTACCAAACAAAAAGGAATTACTTTTACCAATAAAATACCAACTTTTATTTTCATAAATAGGAATTACAAAAGGGTTTTGCAAAATCTGGAACAAGAGTATAGGGACACATGCGTCCTCTATATATAGCACTAAAGGGAAGCTACTAGAATACTAAAAACCCTAATACATGGAATTCCTTAAAAGCCCTTTGAAAAGTCTTCAAAATCAGTCAAAATGGCATCTTGTGAAGGATGTTGATGTGCCAGTTGTGTAGGAGTAATCTGAGTCGTTGGACAACACTTTGGGACCAAGAAATCAAATCCAGCCGTTCCTTTTGTCGGGTTTAGGGTTTTGGTGTGAAAGTGATGGGCATGGGAGGGTCCTACAGTCACATGGGTTGGTTGGGGAGGGAATCTGGGTTGTGGGATTGATTTAGGGGAAGGTTAATCAATAATCTGGAGCATCTTAAGCATTTCCCCTTTGTTATGTAGATTTTAGGATTAGGGTTTATGAGGATTATGAACATGGGATTAGGGGTGGTTTGATCTGTTTGGGGTTAATTAAGTTTAAATAAAGTGTTAGGGGGGGAAATCTTGTTGACTAATTGACCAGGTTTATTTAAATAAACCTGGTGAGTGGAATCTGACGTGGGTGGGGTGAGTGATGTGGTGGAGCAGTATTGGTGGAAGGGGTTGAGGTGGCAAGGTGATTGGCTGGTGTAAGTTAGGGTGTCTGGCAGAAATGGTCCTTCAACTCCTTTGTTTTGTTCATGTTGTAACAAATAGCTATCAACGCCCCTTTATACTTGTAACAACTTTGCCAAAGTTATTATTTTTGGCACAACTTGTTTACAAACTTTTTCCAAGGGCTTCAAATGTACTTTCTTTATTCTTCAAGGGATGTTCTTGTAACATCTTGATAATTTAGGGACCTCAATGCATTTTATGAGTTTTGCAAGGGTATAAATTGCCAAGTCTTCAAAAATGAGGGACCAATGTTGCCAATCTTCAGTTCTTCAAGGTCATATTTGGAAATTCCAGATTTGGGCCCGGTTCATTGTGCGGCTTCGTTTCCCGTGTTCTTTTTTCAACGATTCTTGTGATCTTTTTGTCATTTCCTCAATATCCGTACCTAAAATACACAAGTAATAAACACGAGCATATATTTGGCAGTTTTAATGATATTTTATGCATTTTAAGCCCGATTTGGACGATGAGACTATGTATAAAAGCAGTCTCATCATTAAGTGTTATGTATTTTTGATTGTCTTGGATTATTGATTTTTATAGCTTATTTGTGTTTATCTTAAAGTTTCTTAAGTTTTTATAAAAGTTATTTTGATAAAAGTTGTTTTCGTTTAACTCTTTCATTTAGTGTTTTCAAAAGTCTTTAAATTTTAGCTTATTAGCTTTTTCTTATACGTGTTTGCTTAGGTTTTTAGTCTAGTGCTTATTTAAGTAATAGCTTATTTGTTGTGCTTATTTTGCCTTCTTTCTACTGTATTCCGACCACCCTGGTCGGAAAAGGGTTTCATATTTCGACCATAGCTCCATTTGCTTGGTCGGAAAAGGGTTTAGCATTCCGACAGGGATTCCGATTTATCCGTCGGAATAAGGTTTCTACATTCCGAAGGGGTATTCTAATGTGCATTCCGACAGGTGAGTATTTTGGACATTCCGATGGACTAAGTTTCCCATATTCCGACGAGATCCCTTTAGGTTGCATTCCGATAGGGGATTCCGATACATATTCCGATCAGGGCGTGTGTTTGATATTCCGATTGGGATTCTGGTGACAACATTCCGATCAGAAAGGTAAGGGTTATTCCGTTCCGATTAGGGATTCCGACGGTAGGTTTGTTTCATATTTTGTCTTGTTTAATTTTTAAGTTTACATTTTAATACTTTGTCAAATTTTAATTTTCGTCACGCTTTAATTTCTCGCCATTTATTTTAAAATAGATTTAGATTTATAATTACTTGCATTTACTTTACGTCTTGCATTTTAATATACTACAACGACCAATTCATTGTTTCCACCAAAAGACGACTGAGTCGCATAATTAACCAGGATCAATTTGATTAGACCACTTCAACGAACTTTAATTTTTATACTAGGTAAAAGCCTTGTATCAAATGGCGCCGCTGCCGGGGATTATGATGATTTCACTTCCGAGTATCCCGACATGCCCACCTATAATGATTTTGATGAGGCCGATACTCTTTCGAGCGATTCTTCTCATGATGAAGATCCTCCGCCATCCATGCTTAATCCTACTTTGGATGATTACTCATTTGAGGAAGACTTCTCTACTTTTCTTAATACATACTTCCCTCATGAGAGTGATGCTCCTCCTTTAGACTTTGATGATTATGGTCTTGATCCAACTTTGGAATTGAAGAAAATTCTTTCAAAGGAGAAGCAACCGGATGACACCAACATCCGCATCACGTATGATTTAACACCTCGTTGTCCACCTTCTGAGGACGAGGTTGTGCATCTTCTTCGCGGATCTTCTTCACATTCTGCTGAGCCAGAGTGCTATTTTCCCCTAAAGGAAAAGGTGTTCGACCCCGGTATCGATATTCTTCAGCCATCTCAGTATCCGTCTGATGAAATAAAAGGAAAAATCTTTGGAACTTATAGAAATCTGCTTGCACCTCTTCACCCTTGCTCCCACCGTGCTCCATCGTTCCTTAAGGGAACTTTGCCTATTCTTCTTTGGCTTGCCTTGTTCGATTTAAGCTTGTGTTATTTGATGGATGAAAACTATGTCTTTGATCCCGCTGGATGTGTTTCATGCTTCTTCCTATGATAATCAAGGTCGAGTCAGGCTCACGACTCGGTGAACAAAAATCAAGCGCTTCTTGGGAGGCAACCCATGTTTCTATCTTTTAGCTATATATATCCTAAGTGTAGGGGAGCCCCGTTGGTGTTTTCTGTTTCCTATCTTCTCATATTCAGGGATTCGAGCGCTCAATGATCCACTCTTGATGACTTTTGACGAACCGTGATTCCGTATTCCCATCTTCCCGGTTCTATCCTAAACTCTTTTCGATTCACTATTTTATATTTCTCAATATTAAAATAGGAATCTCCTTAGTTGTCTTTTCCTTAGCAAGATTTAAACAAAGTGCACAATGTCCTAAGTGTAGGGGAGTTTACTCCCACATGCTTAAACATTGAGGACAATGTTTATATTAAGTGTAGGGGGGACTTCTATCGAAGATAAGTGGCCTTTTCCTTGTATTTGTCCTCATTTTAACCGGAAAACCAATTTTTCGACATTTTTCAAAATTTTTGATCTATTTTGGCCTATTAGTTTTTACCTTTGTATAGATATTTTCTTTCTTTGTTAGAACAAATTTTTAATAAAGAGGTTTTAGTTTTCAAACGTTGTGAATCTTTTGACTCAACCCGAGTCTACTTATCTATGTTTACTCTAGCTAGTATCCTTAACGTGTTTAAGTCAAGTTTTGCTAGGCTTTTATATAGGGAGCTATAAAACGCGAAAGTCTTAACTCTCACGGGTTAAAAACAAGAACCTTTCGCAAGTTCCTATAATTGATCCTAGAGAGTCGTTTATCAAGGGAACTTTAAAATGCGACTTCTAAACTTGAAAAAGTCTAAGAATTTGCAAGATTCTATAGACAACTCGAAAACCCAAAACTTTGATTTAATAGGCTAAGCATCCACGAGTCTCATTCCTTGAGATTTTAAACTGTGGAGAACGAGAGATGATAGAGTCAATTATAAGTTTGGTATTCTTTCGTGAATTTATGTGAGTTAATTATAAGCCTATTCTCCTATCACGTACTAATAAATTTATCTGCAATAAATAAGGTTGTACGATTTGAAAAGTTACTTAGCTTCTAGCCCAAGATCGTTTAATAGTTGCTCGGTATGGATTAGATTTCATAGCCAAGGCATAATTTATTGAAGCGGGATGCGAAGATTGGCGAGTCCGAAAAGGCCCTAACAAGGCATGAGGGCTACATTTTGTTGCTAAAGATCCAAAGTGATGTGAAGAATCATTTATCAAAAATCAATATGAAGGATCGAGACACACGACGAAAAGCAAATACTCCCGTAAAGATCATGGAGAAGTCTATCCAAAAAGGCCCTAACAAGGTGTGAGGATAAATAGATCCAAGTCCAAAAAGGAGGCGGATCGTTGTATATCAAAGTCCAAAATAAAGACTGGAGAAAAATGAAGAAGTCGTGGTCCAAATATGAAGAATCTCTCAAAACTTCAAGTGAAGAAATTCCTATTATGAAGAGAAGGCCATTATTTCATGAACGTCTCTCAAGATTTGAAGTATGAAGTCGCTACCAAATATCGGTCCGAGAAAGGTCTCAAATTGCGAAGCGAGTTATGCCAAGATATGAACTTTATGAGGTCCCGAGAAGCAGTTTTAAAAGATTTTGTCCTTTAGCTAACTATTGATTAAATCGTCCCACTTTATTTTTAGCCTAAATAACTATCGAAATAAGTCAACAATGCATCCTCGTGATCATTCAAGACAATAATAAAATATAAGAGATACACCTAGGAATAAGGGAGTCTAAGTAAATAATTGGCCTACATGAGTTCGTGTTAGTTTGCTAACTTATAATAACAATGATCTCGTTTTTACGCTTGGTTTGGAGAAAGTGAAAACTTGAGGATGATGATTATTCATGACATTTCCAAAACCCGAAGGTACTTTTTTGATTTCTTTACTTTCAATGTTTATAATTCTCTATCTCTTTAATAAAGGCCAACATGGATTGATTATTATGGGAAATGTAATAGTGCTTTGTAACTAATGCATTGCATGAGGACATTGCAATGGTCAAGTGTAGGAGATTTGACAGGTGTGTAAACACCCATCCTTTTTACCACTTAACTACAATAATAACCGAGCCAAAACGTGTATTTTATGTCGTAAATGTCGTAATTATGCGTGGTTTATGTTTTTGTTGTGATTTAGGACGAAAATGTGAAAAGAGGGGAAAACACGGGCATTCACGAGCTTTTATCGAAGAAAAAGACGAAAGATGAAGTCAAGAAATCAAGAGTGCGAAAAGAACGGAAGTCTAAGACCAATTCTGAAGATTTATCGAAGAAAAAGTCAAAAGACGGAAGTTTACTTAAAGCCGAAGAACTCAAGTCTAAATTATTGAAGAATTACAAGACGAGTTTAAAGAAATCCCGAGACAAAGTCATTAAAGTCGAAGAATTAAGAAGATTAAGCACTTAATGATGCAATTAAAGAAAGAAGAAAGAGGGGAGGAAGCTTCCTAAGCACCTCCCTAATCCTCCTATAAATAGATTAGATTTCATTTTATTTTCTCTTGTTGGCTAATAGTGACAATTAGTTCTTCCACCCTTTAATTACTTGTTCTTTAATTACATGTCATTTAAATTCATTGTCTTGCACCTTAAATACATTTAATTTCAAGTAAGTTTCCTTTTAATTATTGTCAATCTTTACTTTTCTTGTCAATCTCATTCTACCTTTCTTTCTACGCTTCAATCTTATCGTTTATACGCTTATTGTTTTGCTTATTTGATTAAGTGTTATGTTTTTTGATTGTCTTGGATTATTGATTTTTATAGCTTATTTGTGTTTATCTTAAAGTTTCTTAAGTTTTTATAAAAGTTATTTTTATAAAAGTTGTTTTCGTTTAACTCTTTCATTTAGTGTTTTCAAAAGTCTTTAAAGTTTAGCTTATTAGCTTTTTCTTATACGTGTTTGCTTAGGTTTTTAGTCTAGTGCTTATTTGAGTAATAGCTTATTTTTTGTGCCTATTTTGCCTTCTTTCTACTGTATTCCGACCACCCTGGTCGGAAAAGGGTTTCACATTCCGACCATAGCTCCATTTGCTTGGTCGGAAAAGGGTTTAGCATTCCGACGGGGATTCCGATTTATCCGTCGGAATAAGGTTTCTATATTCCGATTGGGTATTCCAATCTGCATTCCGACAGGTGAGTATTTTGGACATTCCGATGGACTAAGTTTCCCATATTCCGACGAGATCCCTTTAGGATGCATTCCGATAGGGGATTCCGATACATATTCCGATCAGGACGTGTGTTTGATATTCCGATTGGGATTGTGGTGACAACATTCCGATCAGGAAGGTAAGGGTTATTCCGATCAGCTTTCCGATTAGGGATTCCGACGGTAGGTTTGTTTCATATTTTGTCTTGTTTAATTTTAAGTTTACATTTTAATACTTTGTCAAATTTTAATTTTCGTCACGCTTTAAATTCTCGCCATTTATTTTAAAATAGATTTAGATTTATAATTACTTGCATTTACTTTACGTCTTGCATTTTAATATACTACAACGACCAATTCATTGTTTCCACCAAAAGACAACTGAGTCGCATAGTTAACCAGGATCAATTCGATTAGACCACTTCAACGAACTTTAATTTTTATACTAGGTAAAAGCCTTGTATCAACGAGACTCTCCCTGATGATGAAACAGAGGCACACCGTATCCGGAGGAAGTCGCAACAGTTTGAACTACGCGACAGTATACTTGTACAAACGGTCGTTCTTGCACCCGTGGTTACGTTGCGCCGGACCATGCAAAGCTAGTTATGTGATAAGAGAAATTAATGAAGGGTCGTGTGTTATGTACACCGCCCCAGGTCAGTGGTGGCAAGAGCATTACGCACAGGGTATTACTAGCCAACTATGCACCAAGATACGTGCTACCTAATTCTCAAATGCAGTGATTGTTAAGTACACAGGCCAGTACCGCGCCATCCACAACAGGAACTAACACCTATCACAGCCCCATGGCCATTCTACAAATAAGGGATCGACATAGCAGGACCTTTTCTTGTTGCGGCCGAGGGTGTTAAGTTTTTGATCGTAGCCATGGATCACTTTACTCGCTGGATTGAAGCTAAAGCAGTCGCAACAATCACGGGCAAACAGGTCAAAAAGTTTGTTTGGGAGAACATTGTATGTCGTTTTGGCTTGCCATGTGAGATTATCTCGGGTAATGGAAAACAGTTTGCGGACAATCCATTCAAGGATTGGTGTGCGACGCTGAACATCACGCGGCGTTTCGCATCCGTCAAGCATCCGTAAACCAATGGCTTGGTGGAACGAGCGAATAGAAGCTTAGGAGAAAGGATCAAAGCGCGCTTATATGAAAGAAGCGCCAAGTGGGTAGACGAGTTACCACATGTCCTCCTGGGCACATAGAACAATGATAAAAATTGCCAATGGGGATACTCCATACGCATTAGCCTATGGTACGGAGGCGGTCATACCGGCAGAGATTGGAATGCTAACAATCCTTACGACGGAGGTTAACATCGTCACGAACAACAAGCAACTGAGGGTTAATTTAGACTTACTCGATGAAAAAAGAGAATTAGCAGCTATCAATGAAGCTAAAGCTAATGCGCGGATGAAAGCTTACTATGATTCTAAAGTTAAGGGCATTTCTTTCCGACCGGGTGATTTCGTCTATCTTGCAAACGAGGCAAGTCACATGGAAAGCACAGGGAAACTAGGCCCAAAGTGGGAAGGACAGTATGTTGGAAATACGTTTTAACGTATATTAGAAGTATCGGTCACTCCAACAATATTATTAAACGTTGTAAGCTCGTAGTTAGAAAGTTTCCATATTTACATTATTATCCTAGCCCATGGGCTTGTCCAAGGGTTGGAAGGCCCAAGTCCACTAAGGACTTGGGTATATAAGCCCTCTCCTTTGATGGAGAGGGTGTTGGTTGTTCATTTCATTTTCTTAATAAAAACATATTTCTCTCATCTTTCTCTCTCTAGTTTCTCTCTCTATAAACAACAACCCTCTTGATAGGATCATAGATTATCATATTTCTACAATTGGTATCAAGAGCCACGGGGTGATTTAAGGTATTGATTCGTGTTGTTTAGTTTTTGATTGGGTTAGTGAGATTTTAGGATAATCCATCTCAAATCTTGAATTTTTTTGTGATTTTATGGTTTAAAATTGCAAACAAATCATTCGGTTTACTTATTTTGGTAGAAATCACAAAATTTTTTTGGTGTTTTTGGGTAACTTTTGGGTTACGAACTTCATATAAATCGAAATTAATTTCGGAACAGGGTTTATTATTCCGAAAATTTATTTTCGGAACAGGGTTTACTATTTCGAAAAGTCACAAACAAGTTTATCCGAAAAACTTATATTCTCAAATTTATCCGAAAATCACTAATTAAACCGAAAATCACTAGTTAATCCGAAAATCACAAGTTATCCGAAAATCACAAGTTATCCGTAAATCACAAGTTAATCAGAAAAGTTCTTTTATCCGAAAATCAGTATTCCACTTGATCCGAATCTCTAGTATTCCGAAAACTACTTTTCTTCCGAAGATCCCATTATCCGAATATACTCATTTATTCCGAATATAGAGTTTTATCCGAAAACACTGGTTTATTCAGAATATAGTTATTTATCCGAAAACAAGTGTTTTATTCCGAATACATGGTTTATTCCGAATATAGTGGTTTATCCGAAAACAGTGGTTTATTCCGGGGATAGTGCTTTATTCCGAAAGTGAAGACAGTTTTCTGATTTGTTTAACTTAGAAGATTTTTCAAGGATTTTTAGAGGATTTTAACATTGTTACATCAACAGAGGAACTACATCAACAACAACACTTTTCACTACCTTACTTCATTGCTCGATCAAAAGATAATCTTTTTCCTTCAAGTGATAAAAAATGATTCCTCATTCATTTATGCCGACAATGACATCACTTACTGATCTTTCTATCATCTCAGGTACCGATACCCGTCCACTGTTGCTTATCAAAGAGCTTTTTGAAGCATGGCAAGGTCGCATGATGTCTTATATTATGAGAAAACCCAATGGAAGACTTATGGTTAAATCCATTAAGCAAGGTCCACTCGATTGGGGTGAAGTTACTGTAGACAATGTGACTAGGCCAAGGCTATTTCATGAACTAACAGCTGCCAATCAAATCATTGTGAATGCGGATGACAAGGCCGTTCAGACCATCAAGCAAGCTCTTCCACCCGATATTTATCGGATGGTAAGCAAACACAAGGTAGCAAAGGAGCTTTGGGATCTCTTAACGGCTTTGTTACAAGGGACGTCACTTTCCAAGCAGGAACGAGAGTGTCAACTCTATGACTTGTTCGATAGATTCTCATACATTCCATTGGAAACACTTCATGACTACTACTGGCGCTTCACTACATTGATGAATGATTTAAATGTGTATAATCTCACGATTGCTAAGTTTTAACTCAACACCAAGTTCTTGAACACGTTGCCCCTAGAGTGGAGCCAATATGTCACTGATGTTAAATTGATTCGGGATTTGAACAAATCAAATTTAGATCAACTCTATGCTTTCTTGCAGCAACACGAGAAGCATGTGCTCCAGAAACGCATGTCTCAAGGATCTTATTCCGAACCATTGGCGTTAATGGCAAATCATCCAACTTTTTCATATAACAATACTCCGTATGCTATGGGACCCAATCGTCATATCAGCCCTTGTATCTAACTCCAAGCTATCCTCAGTATTCGATTCTACCACAACCACCTACATCATATCAGCAATAATATCAGCAACCAGCATTATCATCACAACATGCACAACAACCATACTCTCCTTACCAACCACCAATAAATCCTGCTATCACATACCTGCCACATGAAGTTCCTCAACCTCACTACTCACAACATGTCAGTACTCCTTCCAGTGTGTATGGGTCCACCAGCACCGGTTTTCTACTATGATGATGAGGTTACTATTCCCGAGTTCAGACAAGGGGATAATCCTACTAATGTACTAGCACAAATGTCTGCCTACATAACTCAAAACGTTGAACAAAATAGGTTATAGAGGACCATCTCCGACAAACAATCAGTTGAGAACTTCTTTGAACTCTCGTCAACAAGCACCAATTCAAGATGGTGGAGTTACTCTGCAACCACTTCAGGAGAGACCAAGCTCATCCAATACTGCTGCACGCCCATTCAACACTGCTTCAAGAGGAAACAATACTGGCAAAGTGAAGATGATCATCTGCTATAATTGCAATGGGGAAGGACGCATGACTCGGGAGTGTAAGCAACCAAAGAGGAAGAAGGATGGTACTTGGTTTCAAGAAAATATTTACTTGGTTAATGCTCAAGCACAAGGTCGAGAGCACGATGAGGAAGAGTTAGTATTTCTAGCAGATCCAGGAGTCGGATACTGAAGGACTCACAACAGCTTTCACAAACAATGCAGTACATCAATGTGATGATCTTGATGCTTATGATTCCGACTGTGATGACCTCAACACCGCCAAGGCAGCTCTTACGGAAAATATCTCTCTCTATGGGTCTGATCGCATCGCTGAGGTATAAAATCTTGCCAATGATACTAGTATTGTACCTTATCAAGTTGAGCAAGTGTCTTAGTATCCGGAATAGCCTCTGGTAGTTAGTAATTCAAATGAGGAGATAAACAATGACAGCAATATCAACCCAAGTCCCCAGACTTTGAGCGCAACACAACAGGGAGCTATTACGTCTACAAATTCGTCTGCTTAACAATATTTGGTTATGGTGTCGGCATCTATGCTTGGCCAAATGAATAATGCGGTCCTTGAAACCCTTAGTGTTAATCAGACATTATGTGCCGAGCTTGCTTTGTATAAGGAAAAGGTTAAAACCTTAGAATTAACTCCTTTGACCAATACCTTAACCAATTCTCAATTTGATAGGTTTAGGAAAGTCCAAATGGATAACTTACTAGAGATTGAAAGTTTAAGAGCAAATCTTTCAAAAGAACTTAAAGAAAAAGAGTCAGTCGTTAATAATTTTTCAAAAATTTCAAACGGATTTCGAAATTCTCGAGCCTAAAAGGGTTGAAACGGAAATTAAGGCGTCTGGGAAAATTAAAAAGACTGAAGTTTTGCTTTTAAAACAATACTCTGCTTCACATCTAGTACACTTGTTTCATTAATCTTTTAAGGAATTTACTCTATCGCGTCTAACAGACTTACCACCTAACCCGGGTTATGCAATGCAAGCATTTAACCACAACCCACGACTTTATGATGAAACCAAGTTAGGATTGGTCTTAGATCCGATTGTGTTTTCAGAATCATCCGAGAATATGTCACTGTTTGAAGAGAATCGGTCAAAAGTGATTTTAACATATCCTAGGTATCATTATGAACAACTTAATGAAGAGAATGAAACAACGGATTTTAGAACTCGCTTTAATATACAAAGAGAATTTATCCATATACCAAATTACATATGTACTAGAGAAAACCTTAGTATATTTCCTACACTTGTCAACCCGAATGAACCTAAGGAAATTCTAAAGTGTCTTCCACCGGTAAGTACAGTATTGCTAAGCTTGAAAGAGATTAAGCAATAACTTACCAGATTTGACAAGGTCATTAAGGAATGTACGACTCCAGTGGCTCAAACCACTAGAGAATGGGCTTTCGAACACATGAAATCGGTGTTTGAGAAAGAGATCGTTCCGTTTGTACACAATCTTAAAGAGAATTTCTAGATCTCGGGGATAATCTTAATTTCGAAATGGCTGAAGTTCAAAAAGTTTTCCATGAAATGGATGATGCTTATGAGCAAGATTTAATTGAGAAAGAAAAGGTTTTGTTCGAATATGACCGATTCTTGGAACAAGTAGTGTCTCTCGATGTGATGCAAGTTGTAACTATTGAATGTGCTTTTGAGATTACATCAGTTGTGAATAATTATGATGATGTGCATGCTCTTTGTGTGAATATTGTTGAACCAGTGAATAATGTAGATATTCATTCTTGTCAGGAATCTAACGCTGAATTTTTAAAGCTTCAAGATTCTTATAACTCACTTTCAAAACGTTTTGATGAGCTTTAACAACATTGTATATCTCTTCAAATTGAAAACCAATCTAAAAATGAAACTCTTTCAAAAACAAATGATTGTGAAAACAACTTTGAGACAAGTGACAAGATGATTCAGGTGGTTCAGGCATTAGAGGATGAAATCATGAGACTTAAGAAAGAATCATTAGCAGAGAAAGTGGAACTAGAGGTTGTAGAGATTAAAAACCATGCCCTAGAAAATAGAATTACTTCTATTCTAGGGGAGTTTGAAAAAGTAAGGTAGGGTGTCTCACAAGTTTATTGTTCAATAGAAGAACGCTTCGCTTTTAATGCGGCAGAGCAAAAGTCACTTGTTGACCAACTGAACAAGAAATGTGAGGAAATCTCTGACCTAAATATTCAGCTCATAGATAAAAACATGGTTATAGTTGAATTAAAGGAGACACTTCAACTCAAAGGACAAGAAGTTGTTGATAATCCAGCTAAAATCTCTGCCCCGACCTCTAGTGCTCCAAAAACAAAAGAAGTGGTGCTTATTAGGAACCTGACCCTTAAGAATTCAACGGTTTACATGGATTATATGAAAAAGGCAATTAGGCATGCGCTTCTTACTAGGGAAATTTTTGATGATTTATATGAATCTGATTCCACAAACAACGAGTACAATGCTGCTCATTTATATATTGAGCAAGTTCAATGTTGCCTATCATATCTTAATTTCATAGGTCCACCTAGTTCTGCATCACTTAAACAACAAACACCCACCATTGCCATGACTCCATTCAATAAGAACCCAGGAGCTAAGCCTATTTTAAACACAACCATCAAGGATAAATCAAAATCTGTCACTAATGTTCTCTTAGCTTCTACAGGAGTAATTGTGTCTACTAAGGCTAAAGGATCTCAAGACAAGAAAGATAGGATCAAGCATTCCACTAGTAGGACTACGAAGAAGAAAGTAGAAGTTCATCATAGGAATGTTATTTCAAATTTAAATAAAAAGAATCATGTAGCTAAGACTAAAGGCCATGCGCTTGTGCAGCAGCCTAAGCAAAATGTGAATTCTAATTTGAGATGTTGTAATTGTAATGAATGCATGTTTTCTCAGCGTCATGATTTATGTCTTGTTGACCATGTGAATGAAATGTATGAAATTAGGAACAATATTGAATGGACTCCAACGAGGAAGAAATTCACCCAAGTTGGTTGGCAATGGAAACCCACTGGTAGGACCTTTACTGCAAATGGAACTACGTGCCCTTTAACTAGGATCACATCCACGAAAGTTAGGTCTCAGCGTCCTGTAATAGGAACACTAGCACTAAAAAAATGGAAAAAGCGCCCTTTAACTAGGTCTTCCCCCACTATTGTGCCTACCAGTGAAGAAGTACCTCATGATCTTAGACAACAAGAATCTAAGCCGACATCTAGGAAGAAAATTTGGAAGCCTAAGAATTCTTCTGTTAGCAAATCTAAGATAAATATATTTGTACCTGCTAACACAGAGGAACTACTAGATTCCGATACATCGTCTTTGTCATTTGATATTTTCAGGTGGTCCAAATCATCCTCTGGTACTTGGACTCTAGATGCTCAAAGCATATGATCGAAGACCGCTCGATGCTCAGAAATTTCGTCAGCAAGTTTCTAGGAACGGTGAAATTCGGCAACGATCATATTGTGAAGATCATAGGTTATGGTGAATATCAAATTGGGAATGTTACGATTTCAAGGTTATATTACGTGGAGGGACTTGGTCACAACTTATAATCAGTAGGACAATATCGCGATTCAAACCTTGAGGTTGCTTTTCGACAACATACTTGCTTCATTCGTGATCTTGCATGAAATGTTTTGTTAAAAGGTTCTCGAGGGGATAATGTCTACACATTGTCCATTCAAAACATGATTGTCGCCTCTCCTGTATGCCTTCTCTCCAAAGCATCTAAGACCAAGTCATGAATGTGGCATCGCCGGTTATCTCATCTAACTTTGATGCTATTAACCATTTGGCTAAAAACGATTGTTCGTGGTCTTCCAAAACTTATGTTCGACAAAGATCATTTATGTTCCGCGTGTTCTTTGGGGAAAATCACCAAGAAATCATACAAACTTAAAGCTGAAGACACCAACCAAGAACCACTGTATCTTTTGCACATGGATCTCGGGCCAATGCGTACGGCTAGTGTGAGGGGTCGAATATACATCCTCGTCATGGTGGATGATTTTTCAAGATTTACATGGGTTAAGTTATTAGCAACCAAGGAGCAAGCACCAGCATATATTATTACTTTTCTTGAGATGATCCAGGTGCGTCTTAATGCTACTGTTCGCCGTATTCGAACTGATAATGGAACTGAGTTTGTTAATCAGACTCTACGAGACTATTATGAAGAGGTCGGTATTTCACATGAAACTTCAGTTGCTCGCACTCCACAACAAAATGGTGTCGTGGAAAGACGTAACCATACACTTATGGAAGTTGCTAGAACTATGTTGATTTATGAGAATGCTCCTTTATTCTTATGGGCTGAAGTAGTGGCAACCACATGTTATACCCAAAACCACTCCATCATTCGTAAGCGCCATGGAAAAACTCCATATGAGGTACTTCATGGACACAAACCCGATATTTCCTTTCTTCATGTGTTTGGTGAATAGTGAAAATTTGGGCAAACTTCAACCGAAGGATGATATTAGAATTTTCATTGGTTACTCACCCGCAAAGAAAGCTTACCGGATTTATAATCGTCGTCTTGGCAAGATAGTAGAAACTTTGGATGCCGATTTTGATGAGCTGACAGTGATAGCTTCTGAGCAACACAGCTCTGAACCCGCACTTCATGAGATGGGAACCGGTACGATTAGTTCCGGATTAACTCCCAACAATCCTACTTCTCCATCATTTACACCACCTACAAGGCCCGAGTGGGATGATTTAATTAAACCTATGTTTGATGAATTATTTGATCCTCTAAGTGATGATTCTACAGCACATGGACCAGTAACTCTGATTCTCGAAGTTGTTGCTCAAGATAATGGAAATCAATACTATGCATCAATAGTCACTATTGAACCAGATACACCATCCCCAACAATTCTCAAACTATACCCGAATCAACACCGTACTCGTTATTAATGATATTCTAGTGGATTACTATGATCACAATTTGTAAATTGCTCATCTACAAGAGCTTACATTCTTTGGTTCACAAATACCCGAAAACCCTAACGGTGCGTCTACCTCAGAGGAAGCTCCTGCAATCGTTTACTCTAGACCACCACGGATTGAAAATCACAACACCAAATGGACAAAGGATCACACAATCCACAATATTATTGGTGACACTGATCGACCAGTCTTGACACGTCATCAACTACAAGAGCACGCATTATATCGCTTCTTTGATGCGTTTCTCTGCGAGAAGGAACCTACATCTTGGCAACAAGACATGACACAATCATTTTGGATTGAACCCATGCAAAAGGAACTTAATGAATTTCAACACCTTGAAGTATGGGAATTAGTTCCTCTACCCAACAATGTTGACATCCTTACATTGTTATGGGTATATAAGGTTAAACTCGATGAGTTAGGTGGAGTGTTAAAGAACAAAGCTAGATTGGTTGCTCGAGGTTACAAACAAGCTTTGGGTATTGACTTTGAAGAATCCTTTGCTCCTGTTGCACGATTAGAGGCGATTAGACTATTCCTTGCTTATGCTGCTCACATGAATATGATCATCTATAAAATGGATGTTAAGACGGCATTTCTTAATGGTGAATTAAGGGAAGATGTCCACATAAGCCAGCCGAATGGATTCGTCAATTTGGAGTATCCTAATCACGTGTACAAGCTCAAGAAGGCTCTTTATGGGTTGAAACAAGCTCCACGCGCGTGGTACGATCTCCTATCGTATTATCTCATCTCGGAAGGCTTCTCCAAAGGCAAAGTGGACCCTACATTGTTTATTCTCAAGGAGGACAACGACATGATACTGGTACAAATTTATGTTGACGATATAATATTTACTACCACTACTCAAAGACTGTCTGACCATTTTGAGAAAATCATGTCCACACTTTTTAAGATGTCGATGATGGGTAAAATTTCATGTTTCTTAGGGTTGAAAATTTCTCAAAATCCTAGAGACATCTTCATTAATCAATCCAAATATGCTCTTGAATCGTTGAAAAAGTATCATTTTGAAAACTGTAACCCCACGGATACTCCAATGGTGGACATATCCAAGTTAGATGAGGCTAGGGATGGGATTGTTGTCGATCCTAAACTTTACCGTGAAATGATCGGCACCCTTCTTTATCTGACTGCTAGCATGCCTGATTTGCAATTTGCTATATGCATGTGTGCCCGGTATCAGGCTCGGCCTAGTGAAAATTACTTACATGTTGTGAAAAGGATCTTTTGGTATCTTAAAGGAACACTTCATCGTGGTCTGTGGTATCCGAAGGATTACTCTATTGCACTAATATCATATGCATATGCGGATTATGCTTGGTGTCAAGATACTAGACGTAGCACTTCTGGTAGTGTGCAACTTCTTGGAGATAGACTGATTAGTTGGGCATCCAAAAGGCAGAAATGCGCTGCGATATCAAGTACAGAGGCAGAATACATTGCTATGTCCGGTTGTTGTGCTCAAGTTCTATGTATGAGATCATAATTAACTGACTACGGTCTTGGATTCAACAAAATTCTGACGTACTGTGACAACAAAAGCGCCATTGCCCTTTGCTTCAACTATGTTCAACACTCCCGGGCGAAGCACATTGACATTCTCTACCATTTCATCAAAGAGCAAGTGGAAAATGGAGTAATCGAGCTGTATTTTGTCAACACTGAGTATCAGCTGGCGGATATATTCACAAAGGCCTTAGATCGAGGACGTATCGAGTTTTTGATCGAAAAGTTAGGCATGAAATCATTTTCACCGGCGACTCTTAAGGAGTTGGCAGAAGAATCTACAGAATAGTGGTGGTGAACTACTCTAGAGTATCCTTTTATCGTGATCTTCTATATTATCGTATATATATATAAATCGCCAAAAGAAAAATAAAAAAATATAAAACATACAAAAACCATAAAAATATAAAATCAAGAAAATCCAAAAATATTTTTCATTTTAAATCGGGCATGTATTTTAGTACGGTAATATTTACGGCCATAGAAATATCGATTAAAATTAACATGGCGCCATAAATAGAGTCCGTATAAAAGTTGTACATATTTTAAAGCATACCCATATGGCTTGTAGTTATTTCTGACTGCAACCCGCTTTTCGCATTAAAGTCAGGTATTTCTTTTGAAAATGTTGGCTCACAACGGGAATTAATTTTCTCAGGCAAGGTTTACTTTAAAACCTTGTAAGGGATAAAGTTTACTTTATAACTTGGTCTAACTTAAATTCGTGTACGCTTCAGTGCACTTATTTTGTAAAAATAAGAGAAATCTTATTGCCACCACGAATCATTCTTATATCCAATTAAACGGAAAAAGCTTTCATTAATATTTGACTATTTAAACAACGACTACAGCTCCTTAAATAGAAAACGGGTATGTGTTTAAGGGGGAGACAATATAAAATCATCTTTGTCATCGAAATATCGTCTTCAAAAAATCTTTTCAACAAAATTAAACGGTTAAATGTTGTTCCTCATGAGTTTGTCAAGTTAGTGGATTTTGAATTTACTGTAGACCGTCTCTCGTGTATTTGATTGGCATCTAGAGATTAATGGCTTTTAGGCAAACTCGTTCAAGTACGTTGATTGGTAGTGTGTAAGAAAAATAGTTAAAAGAATATTTAAGTGATAACGAATGTTATGTTTTATCTTAATAAAAGTTTAACTAAATAGGGCAGTAACTAAAAGAAAACAGACATAAAAAGGAGGACTAAAGGTGTAAAAAGGGAAAAATGTTACTTTGACCTAAGTCAAATACATAAAACGCGCCCCCATTCTTTTTTCTTCTCTTTTTCGTTTCACTGTTTCACACAAACAATCCACCAACACTTGCCGCCATTGTTAAAGCTTTATCAAGCACGATTTTGATTTGTTTTAGTTCAAAACATCTAAGGTAAACATGTTTCATCTAATTCAATTTCATGACTCCTTCATTTCTTCTTTTAATTAGTCGATCCTCAAATGTCAAATTAGGGTTTATGGATTTAATTGGATCGAATAATTGACTGAAAAGGTGGGTTTTGCGTGGGATTGGTTTAGAACATTGGTTTATTGGTTAGTTTGCCTTAGAATTAAGTGAATTTGCATTAGGTAGAGGAATTGAGCGTTTGGTGATGAACTTATTATCCGAATAGCTGTCAAAAGTACTTTATCCAAAAACTGGATATTAGGTTTAAGTTATTTACCCGAAGATAAATTATCCGAAGAAAAACTTTTTATCCGAAGAAAAGTTAGTTATCCGAAGATAAATTAGAAAAATTCTTTATCCGAAGATAAATTATCCGAAGAAATTAGTTTTTTCGAAGAAATTAGTTTATCCGAAGAGATTAGCTTACCCAAAGATAAATATTTTTTCCGAAGATAATGAATTTATCCAAAGAATTTTTTTATCCGAAGATAAATATTTTATCCGAAGAAATTGAATCTATCCGAAGATGATTTTGTATCTGAATATAAATATTTTTTTTCCGAAGATAATGAATTTATCCGGAGAAATTTTTTTATCCGAAAATATTGGATTTATCCGAAGATGATGTTTTTTATCCGAAGATAATTAGTTTATCCGAAAGTGGATAATTTATCCGAATATGTGTATTTTATCCGAAAATGTCATTTTTTCTGAAAATGGAGACTTTATCCGAATACAGATATTTATCCGAAAATGTTGAATTATCCGAAGATGGAAAATAATCCGAAAAAGTTGATTTATCCGAAAATTGGGATTTATCCAAAAAATGACCATTTTTCTAAATGTGTTTGTTTTTCTGAATGTGATTTTTATTCTAAATGTGTGAATGTCTTGTCCGAATATGTGAGTTCTTTTGAAATATGTTATCAATTAGTCGTGTTTGATTGTATCTTTAGTTACTCTGGTATTCGAATGCTAGTTCACTATGATTGTTTGTTTACTATGGTAGGAATATATACATCATGATATATATTTGTATCTATCAACCTTGTATGTTTTGTCTTAAGCAGAAAACATGTCTAACCCTACCGAGCAACAAATCAAAGCTTATCAGGAACTTGTCTCTGCCAAGGCTCTAAAGTCTATACCAAACAACTATCTACTAAAAGAAGACTTTATCCCTGTTCACGATGCATTCAAGGTAGCCACATATATTCTTGATCGAAACCCAATAAAGAAGGCTTTACGGGATACAGCTTCGGTACCAACTGATTATATGTATGAATTCTGGGCTTCAAAGAAACGGATATCAGACAGAAAGATCACATTCAAAATCAACAAAAAGGAACAAACTCTCACCATTCCTCACTTTCGTCAAATATTCGGATTTCCAACTCCACCTAAAGGCCAAAGGTTTGCAGACGACCCTAACATGAAAGAAGTTGTTTAGATGTTTCATTCTCTTGGATACGGTGATCCTGAGTTACGAGTGGTGTCTAAATTTACCACCGCTAACTTGGGACAAATTTGGAATGCATTCTTCGGTATACTCATTCGTTGTATTACTGCTAAAACAAGTGGATATGACTCTCTGCGATTTTCAGTCGCTTGTATCATTTGGGGAATCTACAAGGGTAAGAACGTGAATTATGCACAGTTACTACAGGAGGAATTTCACTATCAACTCTTCTAAATCACCAAGAAGAAGACTGGGTACCTTCCTTTCCTACGATTCATCAAGCTCATCATTCATCACTTCATCCAACAATATGCTTTAATCGATAAGCGTGAAGGAAGCTCTCACAATAATCAAGTTGACGATGCCACTGTGGATTTAAGGCACGACGGACACATCAGTGTTTACTCAAGTACTCCAACTGCAATTCCTGATCACATGTTGACCGATGAAATCAAAGCAAGTTATGAATACAAGCAATTGTTGGATGAAATTGAAAATCAAAAGGAAATAGTTGAGTTGGGAGATTTTTTTTCTCCAATACCCAAAGGCAAACGCAAACAAAGTGAACCATCAGAAGAAACAGGTTCACCTAAGCCCAAAAGGAAGAAAAGTGTTGCTATGTCTAGTGGGAAGCAGATGATGCTTGAGGATGAAAATGAAGATATAAATGAAGAAGAACTTATTCGCAAAAATGAAAGACGCAATAAAAAGAAAGCTGTTATGCAAAGTAAGAAAGACACGGGGGGTAGTGGTTCTGGTGTGAAGGCAAAGGAAAAAATACTACCTACTGATATTGATGAATTTGGGAAGCCTGATGAATACATACCTATTCTTCAGAAATCTGGCCAAGTTGATGACGATGTCGACTATTATGACGAACAACAAGCTACTGACGGATTGAAGAGTATGGACATTGTCGGGTCTGCTGAGACGACAACATTTTTAAACACTGAACATCTCGTTACAAATGTTGATCCTACCAAAGCCACAAGTACTACAATGACTCCACCAGTTACTACAGTGACTCCACCTGCCTCAACTCAACTTCCCTTAACTCTACCAACTCAACCTCTCCAACTCAGTGTCAAGCACTGCTATGACCATTGCTCCTACACAACAATGACCGGTAGCACCAGTATCTTTGATTCCGTCTTTACCGGCATTGTTCATTCTACAAGTGGAACAACACATAAAAGCTCAACAAGAAGAGATGGTTCGAGTCAAAGAGGTGTTAGCTCGTCGACAACAAAGTAAAGAATCTACAAGAAAAGCTCAAGAAGACGCAATTGCTAAATTCAAAGAAGAGTTAGAACTATCTCGAAAAGCCCATGCAGAAGACTAGCTCACGTCAAAGCAGCTGAAGTCGCCAAAAATGAAGCAACGTTCACTCGTCTTCGAGAACTAAAAAAGAGGTACCGAGACGTGAAAGAGATTCTTGCTAAAGCTAACGAATCAATTGTTGGCTCACTTGATGAAAAGGTTAAAGAATGCATTGGCACGACACTTCCTGCTATGCGAGACGAGATGAAACAAATTGCTACAAGCAATTTCATGATCAAGTCTTCTGACACTCATAAGTCAGATTTTCTTATTGCTCAAAGGCTCACTGATTACGTGTTGAAGAAGCTTTTACATGCTCGTATGATTCAAATCGGGTCATACAACCAAACCAAAGCTCAAAAGATCCTTCACAATATCTTAAATGAAGAGAAAGAGGAAGACGAATCCGACAACGATGATGATGATGATGACGGCGATGAAGAAGAAGGTAGTGATGACGAAGGAGGAAGTGATGACGACGGAGGTAGTGATGACGAAGGAGGTAGTAATGACGAAGGAGGTAGTGATAAAAGCAGTGATGATGATGATAATGGTGATGGTGAAGGCGAAAATTATGATGATGAAGAAGAAGGGGACGGTGATAAAGAGAAAAAGGATAGAGATAAGGAAGACAAGTCTGATAAAGACAAGTCCGATGATGACACTGCTATGGAGGATGATGCTGCCAAAGGTGACAAATCTCACAAGGATGATGTTACCAAAGATAAATCAACTCCAACAGCCAAGACACCTCCACCTTGACAAGGAAAACGCACCAAGAAGTTTCATGATGTATATGCTAATACAGCTTCATCATCTACTCCAGCCACAACCGCTCCTATAACCACATCTGTCCCTGTCACATCTGCCCCAGTTACCGCTGCTTCAGTTACCACACCTATAGTGCAACAACAACTGACAGAACCCGATCAACCTGTACCGGATTTTCTAGTATCTGATCAAGTGTAAGACATACCAGAATCTGAAGTCGTACCTGCTGTTGATGTTCTTGTATCTACTCAAGTTCTTGATGTTCCAGAATCAAGTGAACCAGCATGGGTGGATACACTCGAGGAAGATGAAAATGCACCTACACAAACTTGGGTTACAAACGCTGCTGCACTTCGTCCACTGACAAAGGCTGATGAAGCTGAATTTTCCCAATTCCTCAGCAATCCCATATATTTTTGTAAAACCCACAATATAAGGTCATTACTTAATCTTACTTTTCAAATATTTTTGAAGTATTTTATAATATTAAATATTATTATGTTTAACGGTTTAAGTTGAAACCGATATTAGATATTTTATTTTAATATTTTGACGAGCAACGAGGACTACTAGTGATCGCGATACTGACGGATGCCCACAATTTTATATTTTATTATCAATCGTTTTGATATTTAATATTTTCGACGATATCGTTTTAATTACGTATTGAGTCGTTATATTATTATTTTTCATGTGCGTTTAAACTTTTAAGTATTTTTATAAAACCTGAGTCCCGTAAATATTTGTAAAATTGACTTTTAGTCATTTCCCGCTTTTTAACTAATATTTACATTTTGGACCAAAACTATCACAAATTGGCAAAAAATACCCTAACTCCACACTATATATAACATTTCCACTAACTATTTCTACATTTCCTCTATTTAAAAATTCACAAATCCTCTCCCCTCCTCCTTGTACAAACCGTCCAACACCATCACCCTAAAACCATCATCAACATTTTTTTAAGCCAAATTCAAGAGAAACAAAGACTAATCCCTATCCTAAAATCATCTTGTGAGTATTTTGGTACCATTTTTAACAACATGCAACCATATTAATTTTTTCAAGAAAAGTTAGTAATGTTTAATCCAAATTTGTTGTATGCATGTGTTAGTAATGATGATCAAAAGATTTTCATGCTATATTTTTGTTAAAAAGTTGATTTTTAATTTTTGGGTTTTTGATTTTGATGATGATACAAGTTTTAGGATTGGTTTATGATGATATTAGGGGCTTAGGTTGATGACAAAAGTTGTTGGAATTGATCAAAAACATGATTTTGCAAGAGATTTTAATAGTCAATTTTGGGCAGTAGGTTTGAGGTCATTTTCGGAAATCTTAAGTCTGAATATAGGTTGTTATTATGGGATTATGTCGTAGAGATTTTCGTTAGCTTCGATTTGATATAAAGTAGGTCTTCCAACTCCAAACGAGGTGGAAGATACACTAGTTTGATTTTCGTGTACCGGGAGACGAGTGTCGACACAATCCGAAAATTGTTGTCGATATTTGGATCGAATCTCGGGGACTATAAAATGAGTTTCAAAATGATTAAAGGGCTGTTCTCAGGCTCCAAGTTTAGTATTTTGAGTCTATTTTTTGAATCAAGTCGCGGTTTTACAAATGGAGTTGTTTAGAATGGTCAAAATGGTTTCGTAAGTCAAGGTCGCTAAACTGTCCGGATTTTGTGATTCAAAGATGAGTCGGGCAGGGAACTTTAGAAGTAAAATCTTTTAATGGGATTTTGAGAGGACTTTCTATATATAGTAAGTAAGTTCTCTGAGTAGTATCATAAAAATTTGATATGTTTAAGTATGGGAAAACGGCTTGGACATTCGGTATGTTCCGGCAGATTTTTATTAAAGGCATATAATAATAAAATAAATATATAGGAGAGTATAATAGAACCACTTGCATCGTTTTCTCTCGAGTTGTCGTGATTTTATACTTGAGTTTGATTTTATTAAGTATCATCTATTTCTCGAGTCTATTATTAAAGTACGCACCTTATTTGCTAGGTTGCGGGTATCGTGATTACCGGGCATCTACTATCGTCGGCGATTGTCTTCAACTACTATAAGTACTAAGGTGAGTCTATAGCCTCGTTTGAGCTCATTCAAATATTTTAAAACCCGCGAGGGGGAATACATGTTTTGTAAACTTAGAACACAAGATTTTTATGGTATGGACCCGTGGTTGCCTTTAAATTGCATTAAGTGATTGCCTTAGTTAAGCATCAATTATGGACCGTTAATTAACCTATGATGGGTTAACCGCTAGTACAATTAATAGATCTATGGGGGTGTTAAAGATTGGTACCAGAGCCATGAGTTATAGAGAACTAGGTCTTTTTCTAAAAACCTAAACTATAACTGTCGGTTTTATTTTTCAAAGAGTCGGTGCACATGATTTCGCGTGACTTTAGGTTCAAGCTACTTCTAGGATTACAACTTTAGTATACATTATTATATATGCCTTATTGCTAAGTATTTCTAAATAAATACTATAATCCTTTATCGATATATATATTGATATCGTTAAACTTTTCGATAAGAGTTATCATTTATTAATTATTTACTTAATTAAATTTTTGGAATTTTTCCTGCAATTATTTTGAAGGATTCTCTACATTTATTTAAATTATTGGAAATTATCCTATTTCATTTTGTTATGACCTTATACCTATTTTGTGAAATTTACCACCGTCAAATTACGTCTTCGATGAGGAGGAAGCAGGTTTCACTGCTGCAAGCGAGTCACAGTCAACTAAGCAATGTGGATCCCCACGTGACTAGTGTCTATTATTTTGTGTCATTGTACTCTATTTGTATTTAAGATCATTCCTTGTTGATCTATGATAATAGTTTCCTTTGATCCTTATAATGATTGTGAATCCTTGTATTGATAATGTGTATGCATTTGATGATTGATTTTGTACATGATATGACTATACCATGAATATAATTAACTCATTCATTTTATCTTCTCTTTGTGATGTGACAGAATCATGCCACCTAGGAGAATGACAAATGATGCCACTGCAAGGCTAGTTGCTGAAGAGGTTACGAAAGCATTAGCTGCGGATAGAGTTGCGCGTGTTAACACTGAAAGAGCAGGTGGCTCTGGAGGTGCGGGTGCTGAAGGTGAAGGTGAACGTGCTGGACCAGAAGCTGCTGGGGCAGGTGTAGCTGAGAATCCTGCAGATGAGGTTGCTCCAGCTGCTGCTACGGTTAAAGAATGTACTTTTGCTGGATACATGAAATGTGGACCCACTACATTTCAAGGAACTGGTGGAGCACTGGAATTATTCAGGTGGATTGAGAAAACAGAAACAACATTTGAGATTAGTTATTGCTCAGAAAAGAACAAGGTTAAGTTCGCAGTTGCTACTTTCAAGGATCGAGCTTTAAGCTGGTGGAAGACTCAAGTTGCTACAGTTGGTTTAGAAGCTGCAAACAGGAAACCTTGGGATGAAATTAAAAGGTTGCTGAAAGAAGAGTTCTGTCCAGAAGAAGAGTTATCTGCTTTGGAGGATGAGTTGAGGCATCTGAAGCTGAAAGATAACAACATTGCTGCATATACTAGCCGATTTAATGAGTTGGTTTTGTTGTGTCCAGATGCTTTTGTTACTGAGAAAAAGAAGATGGATCAATACATCAAAGGGCTACCTGGGTACATTAAAGGTGAGACAACTTCATCTCGACCAAAGAACTTTGTTGAAACTGTAAGAATGGCTCATACACTCATGGGGCAGAAAGTTCAAGATAGGGTTGAGAAAGCTGCTGAGGGTAATAAAAGGAAATGGGAGAATTCCCAGAGTGGTAATCAAGGTAGTAACCGCCATAGGCAGTATAATCAGAAGAGAAATGATGGGGCTAGAGCTGCAACTAACAAGAATGATAATGTTGACCAAGGGGAACCAGCTCAGAAATGTAAGAGTTGTGGTGCTTGTCACTTTGGTAATTGTCCACCAAGGTGCACTAAATGTGGAAAGGTTGGTCATGTTGTGGAGAAATGTAAGACAAGGGTCCCTGCTATTGGAGCGAATGCTATTCCGATCAGGACTTGTTTTGAATGTGGAGAACGTGATCATCTTCGTCCTCAATGTCCGAAGTGGAAGAACAAGAAGGCAGGTGAAGCTGCTGGGGCAGTTTATGTTGTTAAGGATGCTGATCAGGCACAAGGTCCAAATGTGGTGACGGGTACGTTCTTACTCAACCATCGTTATGCTAGTGTGTTGTTTGACTCAGGATCTGATAGGAGCTTTATAAGCACTTATTTTAGTCGTTTAATTAATGTTGAGCCAACAAGCCTAAATGCTAGTTATCAGGTCGAGTTAGCTGATGGACAATTAGTTAGTACTACCAATATATTTAAGAAGTGTCCTTTGAAATTACCAAATCATTTGTTTGAAATTGATTTGATGCCGATAGAGTTGGGTTCATTTGATGTGATTGTTGGTATGGATTGGTTGGTTGTTCATGATGCGGTAATTGTATGTGGGGAGAAAGTTGTCCACATACCGGTTAAGGGTAAGGTGTTAGTAGTTAAAGGTGATGTCGGTAGATCTCGTCTGACGGTGATATCTTGTATCAAGGCAAGGAAATATGTAGAAAGAGGTTGTCACCTGTTCTTGGCTCAAGTTGTGGAGAAAGAACTACCGGTTAGGCGTGTGGAAGATGTTCCGGTTATTCGTGATTTTCCTGAAGTATTTCCCGATGACTTGCCAGGGCTTCCGCCTTAGCGAGAAGTCGAATTCAAGATTGATCTAGTGCCAGGAGCTGCACCGGTGGTGCGTGCACCTTATCGTTTGGCACCGTCTGAGATGAAGGAGTTGGCAGATCAGTTGAAGGAGTTAATGGAGAAGGGGTTCATTAGACCAAGTTCGTCACCTTGGGGAGCTCCAGTATTGTTCGTGAAGAAGAAGGACGGATTGTTCAGAATGTGCATAGACTACCGAGAGTTGAACAAGTTAACTATTAAAAATCGTTATCCACTTCCTAGGATCGATGATTTGTTCGATCAACTTCAAGGTTCGTGTGTGTACTCGAAGATCGACTTGAGATCGGGTTATCATCAACTTCGTGTTAAAGAGGAGGACATACATATTACAGCTTTTCGGACGCGTTATGGACACTTTGAATTCAAGTAATGTCGTTTGGGTTAACTAACGCACCTGCGGTATTCATGGACTTAATGAATGGTGTGTGTAAACCATGCCTCGACAAGTTTGTGATTGTATTTATCGACGATATCCTGATTTATTCCAAAAGTCGGGAGGAGCATGAAGGTCATTTGAAGATTATTTTGGAGTTGTTGAAGAGGGAGAAGTTGTATGAGAAATTCTCCAAGTGTGATTTTTGGTTGGATTCAGTCCAATTCCTTGGGCACGTGATCGATAGTAGCGGTGTTCATGTTGATCTTTCCAAAATTAAAGCTATTAGAGATTGGGCTAGGCCTACGACCCCGACTGAAGTTAGACAATTCTTGGGATTAGCTGGATACTACCGGCGATTTATTGAAGGGTTCTCTTTAATTTCTAAACCTCTTACTAAACTTACACAGAAAAACAAGAAGTATGAATGGGGTTCAGAAGAAGAAGAAGCATTCCAAACTTTGAATCGGAAGCTGTGTTCTGCACCAATTTTGGCTTGCCCGACGGAGCTGAAGATTTTGTGGTATATTGTGACGCATCACGTAAGGGTTTTGGTGCTGTGTTGATGCAAAGGGAGAAATGATCGCGTATGCATCTCGTCAATTGAGGAAGCATGAGGAGAACTATACTACACATGATTTGGAATTAGGAGCTGTTGTCTTTGCTCTTAGACTTTGGAGACACTATCTCTACGGTACAAAGAGTGTGGTATATACCGATCATAAAAGCCTGCAACATATTTTAGATCAAAAGGAGCTCAATATGAGGCAGAGAAGATGGGTAGAATTGTTGAGTGATTACGACATTTAAATTTGCTACCATCCTGGCAAGGCGAATGTAGGTGCCGATGCACTAAGTAGGAAGGACAGAGAAATAACCAAAAGGGTTAGAGCTTTAGCCATGAAAACTTATTCTGATTTATCTAATCGAATACTTAAAGCTCAAACTAAGGCGATGGAGGAAGAGAATGTGAGAGATGAAGACTTGGGTAGAAGGATGACACCTATATTCGAAATTCGTGATGACGGAATTCGATATTTCGAGAATCGTGTGTGGTTACCGGTGTATGGAGGACTGAGAGATCTAATTATGCACGAATCTCATAAGTCTAAACATTCAATTCACCCAGGATCGGATAAAATGTACCAAGACTTGAACAAATGTTACTGGTGGCCGAATATGAAGGCTAACATTGCTACTTATGTTAGTAAATGCTTGACGTGTGCTAAGGTGAAGTTTGAGCACAAGAGACCTTCGGGTTTACTGCAACAACCTGAAATTCCAGAATGGAAATGGGAGAAGATCACTATGGACTTTGTTTCGGGACTTCCGAGGACTTCTAGTGGTTATGATACTATTTGGGTGATTGTTGATCGGTTGACTAAGTCGGCTCATTTCTTGCCGATACAGAAAACTGATGACTTAAACAAACTTACTCGGTTGTATTTGAAGGAAGTTGTTTGTAGACATGGGGTTCCTTTGTCAATTATTTCTGATCGAGATAGTCGGTTCACATCTGAGTTTTGGAAATCGCTTCAGCGAGCTCTGGGGACTCAGTTGGCTATGAGCACTGCGTATCATCCGGAAACGGACGGACAAAGTGAGAGGACTATTCAGACCTTGGAGGATATGTTACGAGCGTGTGTAATGGACTTTGGAGGTATTTGGGATCGACACTTACCTTTTGGTGGAATTCTCATACAACAACAGTTATCATGCAAGTATTAAGGCTGCGCCTTTTGAAGCACTTTACAGGCGAAAGTGTAGATCACCAGTTGGTTGGTGTGAGATTGGAGAAAGTCAGTTGACGGGTCCTGAATTGATTAGAGAAACGACTGAGAAGATCGTGCAAATCAAGAATCGTTTATTGACAGCTCGTAGTAGACAGAAGAGCTATGCGGATAAGAGGAGAAAACCATTGGAGTTTGATATTGGCGACATGGTTATGCTGAAAGTATCACCTTGGAAAGGAGTAATTTGATTTGGCAAGTGAGGAAAGCTTAGTCCGCGCTATATAGGTCCATTCAAGATTATTGATCGAGTTGGTCATGTGGCATATAAGTTGGAATTGCCAGAAAAGTTTAGTGCTATTCTCAATACTTTTCACGTTTCTAATCTTAAGAGGTGTTTGGCGGACGAGAATTTGATAATTCCACTTGAGGAGATTCAACTGGACGACAAGCTGCATTTGATTGAAGAACTGGTGGAGATTATGGATTGAGAGGTGAAACGGCTTAAGCAAAGTCGGATCCCGATAGTGAAAGTGCGATGGAATTCCCGACGTGGACTCGAATACACTTGGGAGCGAGAGGACTACTTCAAGAGCAAGTATCCGCATTTATTCGTAGACGGACCTAAGGAGAAGTAAGCCCCGGGACGGTGCTCTCCTAAGGTGGTGAGGATGTAAAACCCACAATATAAGGTCATTACTTAAGCTTACTTTTCAAATATTTTTGAAGTATTTTATAATATTAAATATTATTATGTTTAACGGTTTAAGTTGAAACCGATATTAAATATTTTATTTTAATATTTTGACGAGCAACAAGGACTACTAGTGATCGCGATACCGACGGATGCCCGCAATTTTATATTTTATTATCAATCGTTTCGATATTTAATATTTTCGACGATATCGTTTTAATTACGTATCGAGTCGTTATGTTATTATTTTTCGTGTGCGTTTAAACTTTTAAGTATTTTTACGAAACCCGAGTCCCGTAAATATTTGTAAAATTGACTTTTAGTCATTTCCTGCTTTTTAACTAATATTTACATTTTGGACCAAAACTATCACAAATTGGCAAAAACTACCCTAACTTCACACTATATATAACATTTCCACTAACTATTTATACATTTCCTCTATTTAAAAATTCACAAATCCTCTCCCCTCCTCCTTGTACAAACCGTCCAACACCATCACCATAAAACCATCATCAACATTTTTTTAAGCCAAATTCAAGAGAAACAAAGACTAATCCCTATCCTAAAATCATCTTGTGAGTATTTTGGTACCATTTTTAACAACATGCAACCATATTAATTTTTTCAAGAAAAGTTAGTGATGTTTAATCCAAATTTGTTGTATGCATGTGTTAGTAATGATGATCAAAAGATTTTCATGCTATGTTTTTGTTAAAAAGTTGATTTTTAATTTTTGGGTTTTTGATTTTGATGATGATACAAGTGTTAGGATTGGTTTATGATGATATTAGGGGCTTAGGTTGATGACAAAAGTTGTTAGAATTGATCAAAAACATGATTTTATAAGAGATTTTAATAGTCAATTTTGGGCAGTAGGTTTGAGGTCATTTTCGGAAATATTAAGTCTGAATATAGGTTGTTATTATGGGATTATGTCGTAGAGAATTTCGTTAGCTTCGATTTGATATAAAGTAGGCCTTCCAACTCCAAACGAGGTGGAAGATACACTAGTTTGATTTTCGTGTACCGGGAGACGAGTGTCGACACAATCCGAAAATTGTTGTCGATATTTGGATCGAATCTCGGGGACTATAAAATGAGTTTCAAAATGATTCAAGGGCTGTTCTCAGGCTCCAAGTTTAGTATTTTGAGTCTATTTTTAGAATCAAGTGGCGGTTTTACAAATGGAGTTGTTTAGAATGGTCAAAATGGTTTCGTAAGTCAAGGTCGCTAAACTGTCCGGATTTTGTGATTCAAAGATGAGTCGGGCAGGGAACTTTAGAAGTAAAATCTTTTAATGGGCTTTTGAGAGGACTTTCTATATATAGTAAGTAAGTTCTCTGAGTAGTATCATAAAAATTTGATATGTTTAAGTATGGGAAAACGGCTTGGACATTCGGTATGTTCCGGCAGATTTTTATTAAAGGCATATTATAATAAAATGAATATATAGGAGAGTATAATAGAACCACTTGCATCGTTTTCTCTCGAGTTGTCGTGATTTTATACTTGAGTTTGATTTTATTAAGTATCATTTATTTCTCGAGTCTATTATTAAAGTACGCACCTTATTTGCTAGGTTGCGGGTATCGTGATTACCGGGCATCTACTATCGTCGGCGATTGTCTTCAACTACTATAAGTACTAAGGTGAGTCTATAGCCTCGTTTGAGCTCATTCAAATATTTTAAAACCCGCGAGAGGGAATACATGTTTTGTAAACTTAGAACACAAGATTTTTATGGTATGCTTGTCCCTTTATGAATGGACCCGTGGTTGCCTTTAAATTGCATTAAGTGATTGCCTTAGTTAAAGCCTCAATTATAGACCGTTAATTAACCTATGATGCGTTAACCGCTAGTACAATTAATAGATCTATGGGGGAAGCCGCCCCGGTTCAGTTTTTGTGGACTTGTCATAGAAGCTTAGGCCCGACCTCCACACTGTTTGAACATATTGTATTGAGAAGTCAGGTATACGGCAATGTACCAATAATTTGGAGGTAACCGACAATTAATAAATCTCCTGTCTTATCAGACCTCTAATGGGATTGTCTAAGGGCTCGGTTCCATGAGCTTATTGCAATATATGCTATATACAATTATTATTGTTGATGCAAATTATTATTTGATGCTTGTTGCCTTTAAGCATGCCACAAACTTATAATCTTTGCTTGTGTTCAAAATTATTATATAAACCTATAGATTCACTCGACATTTTTGCTGATGATTTTCTCACATGTATTTCAGGTAATCAGGAAGGGTGAAGCTTGGAAGCCACGGGAATGAATGTTGTGCACTACTTTGCAATATAAACTCTTTGAATATTTGTCGTTCCTTTTGTTCAAAACAATTTAAATCTTTTGTTTTGGTTGTACTTTGGTTACGATGTCTTGGGACTACGCTACTCTGACAAATGTTTTAGGAACGATAAATCTAAAACGTCTCTTTTTGAGTCGTTCTTTATAAATTATGTGTTGTAGTATCATTGTTTAGCACCCAAAGATGTATTCCGCTGCGTGTAAATTTGGGGGTGTTAAAATTTTTCAAGATACTTGGGGTATAACTATGGGTCTAACATAATCTAAGAAATGGTTGTGCGAGGACTCAAAGATACCACCCTTCTTGTTAAATCCAAGATCAGTATAATGGAATACGAGTACAACGCTAATGAGCTTCTGAAAGCGATGAGAACTACTCAAAGGGACGGTCTTCATGCACCTGAAAAACCTCCTCTCCCGACAGCCGAAGATAATGATCAAATCGCACTAGACTTCTTCGTAAGCAATGATCTCGAATACTTGGTCAAGGGAGCAAAAAAGTATGAGACCTCATTAACATTGCTAAAAGCTGCAAACTGGGATTCAATACCATGGATAGAAGAAAAAGTCAATCGTCTCTGGGTACCGCAAGTATATTCTGAATATGATTGCTATGCCGAATTGGGAGCTTCACATTGGGACGAGCGTGTGCGACGCGTTTATAGTTATGCATGTCTGCACAACTCAGGTCCTCAAGTCTTTTCTCTCTTCCGATTCAGAAGCATCCAAGGAGTTAAGATTGAACCCAAAATTGGTTATCACCAGTTGACAAAGATCAGAATCAAAAGAGATGATGATAAAATCTACACTATCTAGGAAGGAGATTTTTCACTTCTTCGTCTCGAAGATATTGAAGACATGCTGCTTCTGATAACTCACAACACGCTCAGACACTTGAACTCTGAAGAAATCATTGCCTTGAATTCAGCTCTTTGAATGTACACACGTCAAATTTTCATCAAGAAAAGAGTTGAAGATCTGCAACTTGGCGTAGAAAGTTATCAAAGGAAGCTAAATCTTTCAAAACCACGTACTCAAGTGTTGCTTAGGCATGCCGGCAAATCTCCATACACTAGCACCACTGACCCGATTCACGAAATTTTCTACTTGAATGGCCGTGGACTGATGAAGTTCATGAGAATTCCAGAGATCAACAAATTTAGTGACGGGACTCTCAAACATATCCGGAAAAAGTTGGTGCAACTCAATGATAACAAGACTCTTCCAAAGGTTACTGTAGATTGGCACCCGAGTTTTTGACAGAGTGCCAACTACGTGATCAAGAAAATTGATGAAAAGCTAAGGGAAAGACGTCTTATGAGAGTCTAGAACGATTCCTTGGTGGAAGACCATATGGAGTGCACCACAAGCTAATGGAACGATCCATTTAAAATGGTCGTACTATCTCAGGTAACTCTATAGTTTACTTGTGAATATGTAAATATTGTGAATATTTTGCTTTTTTAGCTTGCTGTAGTGTGAAAGTATGATAATTTTTCAAGAATTTCTCACGAGATTCTAAATCTTTCAAAATATATCAGACTCAAGCACTACAACTAACCTTCATTAACTTGAGGGGGAGCATTGATATGTTCTATGGACAATAACTGCTTTCATTTTATTACCCAAAGACCGGTTAATCCATTAATATCCAAAATATTAATGATTAACATTTTGGATAAGGGGAGAAAATGGGATTAAGGAGACTTGTAAACATATGTGGCTAAAAATGAAAAGGGCTTAATGGAAAATCCAACTTGATATGTGCTATGCATATGTTAAGGGCGAGCATTTTGTTATCAAAAACACTGAAGGTACAAAACACTCTTGATATTTATATCACAAGTACCTCAGTGATTTTAAGGAACTTTCATGAAGACGAATACTTACCCAAAAAACATTTAATTCACGACGGATGTGGTGATAAAAGGGTGGTAGGATTAGGTACTAGTCTAATGATTCTTCTAAGAACCAGAGGAATCTTCCCAAGGACAATTCCCTAGTTAGAAAATACAAGTCCTTAGGAAAGATGGGGAATGGATTGTGAACGTAGCTGAATTTGACCAAGTACTGATGCTAGCACTGGAACAATCACAACAAGGTGCTAGTAATAATGTATTGGTAAGCATTGAAGGGGTTGAAGAATGAAAAAGAAATGTAAAGATAAAGGGTGTAAAGAAAGAAGCCCTCCTTACAACTTATGCAGAAACCGGGTCAACTCATCTTGAAAACAAAGTATCATGGACCCAGTGATGCGATGCACAACCCCTCCCAGCCAACTCAAATATCTCTCAAAAGATATTTGTTTTAATGACACGGAGCTCAACACGTTATCTATCGCTTTATTTACTCCGAATAAATTGATATTGAAAAGGTGGCAATCCTCTCCAGCCTCCGCTCACCAAAACAAAATGCACTATTAAGTCTAGAGCCATGAGATCATCAAAAGTCTCATTAGGACACAATTTTAAAAACAAGAAAGATGTTTTATGAGTCCTATGCAATATTCTTGTAATATTCCCAGAACATCTGAGTA
The DNA here is from genome assembly GCA_025667525.1 of Glebionis coronaria. NCBI lineage: Eukaryota > Viridiplantae > Streptophyta > Magnoliopsida > Asterales > Asteraceae > Glebionis > Glebionis coronaria. The sequence continues at coordinate 203,085,813 of CM046880.1, forward strand.
ATACGAAAGTATTATAACAAAGATGAATATCCTGCTTGAGCCAACATCAAACAAGCTCATGGTAGGGGACACGTGCGGTTCTTTAAGAACTAATCTTGTGATAACTGGAAAGAAACGATGGTTTGACTCTTAATTGAGATTAAACTTGTTCCAGGGCCTCTACGTAAAATCCAAGTGATCTTGTTAGAATACTCATAGTGGCACTCTTTAGTGTTCACAATGAAGAGTGGAAATTCTTCCAGTGTCAACATCAATCAGCAATGCGGTAGCTGACAAGCAAGATTATATTAGGATCAAACTCGTGACAACTGGAAAGAAACGATGGTGAAAATCTTAATTGAAATTCACTTGTTCCAGGTTCATGAATTGACGGCTTCAATCATAAGGATATCTATTATCCAAGTGATTCACTCTTTATGTTTGTAGTCAGCATTGGATGGTCGGATATAGAGAACGGGTTTACTCGCGAAATCTTGTCAAGGAGATGTTTAATTAGAGCTACCTTTCACAAGTACGATATTTATTATCGTCCAACGGTCTTCACCGACCGGAGGTAAAATTCTACCGAATCAGAATAGAATGTCAAAGCCATTTTATTCGTGTCTTATTATGTTGCTGCATTTGAAGACGGTGGCGTTGCGGGATACCAGATGAAGTCGTCCTCACATACTTAAGCCTTCTGCATCAAATATTTCAGCAAAATTCAAGAAAGTCTGACCTAAAAAAGTCTTCCGCTGTATCAACTCTAAGATTTTCAAGAATTTAACAACGGATAGGTATGTGGGACATGTAGTCACAAAGAGGCAAACATCACAAGAAGGCAAAGACTGCACGTGGAGTTCATCTCAAGATACAAGACAAGTTAAAGCCAAACGAATATGTTGCAAGCCAAAGATCAAAGATTATTACAACATATTCACAAGCCGAAAAAGAAAAAGAAGAAAAGAAAAACAACCACGAACTCAAGAACGAAGACTTAGTATAGTATGCTAGGTTTAGAACTTTGTAATTTGGAGCGACCTCCCTTAGGGGGAGATTGTTGGAAATACGTTTTAACGTATATTATAAGTATCGGTCACTCCAACAATATTATTAAACGTTGTAAGCTCGGTGTTAGAAAGTTACTATGTTTACATTATTATCCTAGCCCATGGGCTTGTCCATGGGTTGGAAGGCCCAAGTCCACTAAGGACTTGGGTATAGAAGCCATCTCCTTTGATGGAGAGGGTGTTGGTTGTTCATTTCATTTTTTTAATAAACACATATTTCTCTCATGTTTCTCTCTCTAGTTTCTCGCTCTAGAAACAACAACCCTCTTGATAGGATCATATATTATCATATTTCTACACAGTACGAGGTCGTGGAAGCTTTAGGGCGACGCGCGTACAAGTTACGCGACATGGATAGCCGTGACTTGGATCGTACATGGAACATCTGCAATCTCAAGAAACGCAATCTCTAAAAGGCCACGGCCTCCGCATGATATCTAGCTGTAGACAGCTCCAATAAAGATCCATGTAATTCTGTCTTTTATGTTTCTAGGTCTTATTTGTCTTAGGATTTTATCATTCTATCAAAAAACGTAACCGTGATAATAAAGCGCCGTGGTGCCTATCTAGCTCCACGGATTGTTCTTGTTCAAACCATGTTTCTTTTATACTTAAGATTACTTATTATTGTTTGTGTGCATAGTATTATTTCTCATTCATATGCATTCATCGATCGTACATGTACTATACACTTCCATGAGAAGCAAGAGGATTAATTGAACCTAATAATTCAACTTGGCACATAAGAGGGATGCGACCCCTACGACCATGGATCATGAATCCTTACTAGACACCTTATTCGCAAGACGTTGCAATAAGTTTAAACATACTATCCTTTTTTAGGCCGGACATGATAAAGCCGCACAGTGCATGTCTAGTAACATATAGACTTAGTCTTTACATTAGCCGTGATATGTCATGCATGTATATATAATGATCTACTCAACATATTCAAAAGACAAGTTTCAAATTACATACACAAAAGTGCCGTGGATATCCACGGCCGAATGGATTACAAAATAAATGTTTCAAAATTTATAGAACTTGACAAGTGTACTTATAAAACATTTACCATGGACATCCACGGAAGAATATTACATAAATAGTTAAATGTTTGATACAGTTTAAATGTTATCACTTGTGGAGCATAGACTCCCCCAAGTCTTTCCTCTGTTGGGTCAGTGACGCCAAGGTAGATCCTGCAGGCGGCGTCGTTACCTTCCAACTACAAGGATAGCCCAGGTCTAGTAGGGGCTGTCAGAGGGACACCATCGGACCTAGGTAAGTGGGCGGATCCTGCAGAAGGAGTACGACATAAGATACGGCTTCCCCGCCTTCCCTTTGCAGGGTCCATGTTGGCCTTGATGGCTTCCCCTAATGTTTTTTCTCCTTTTTTGGCCCATGGGTTCTTAGGGGGAGGGGTGTTCGCGTACAAGGGGATGGTGAGTTGAGATTCGATGTCCGCCTCTTTACATAACAGCTCCATGACCTTGTCCATGGGAGCGTCCTTCAGCACTTCAAGCTCATCAAGCAAACGATACTCAATCAAGCTAAGGGTCGTCATGGACGCGGTCATGTTTTCCTCTATATCTGGCTTGTGATAGGTGTGCTCCGTGGCAACCTTACCTTGTCCACCCCACTCCATCCCCGCTAACAGCCCCTCATGCCTACCGCGGTCTATACCATCGGATTCCACATCAGCAAACGGCTGGGATAATTATAGGGAGTCGGCAATCTTCGTCACGACTAGCCTTAAGCCGGACTCGATCATCCATCTACGGCCGTCTATAGCCGTAAGCATGTGAGGATACAGCTCCTCATCAAAGTGTATGGCCATTCCGTCCAACCGGGTGTCCATCACCTTTAGGCGGTCCTCGACTTGCTTTTCCTTTTCCTTTTCTTCCTTGTACTTGACGAATTCAGCATTGAGGGATTCCTCGCCCTTCACCAAGATCCGCATGTTGGGTAGCTCTTCAGAAAGGGCATATTGTTGTGTCAGTATTTACTGACCCTAAAGCAACTCTAGGATTTGAATATAAATCCCCCTAAGTGTTTCATGCTCAGCAGTAAGGCCAATCTGCTGAAGGATGACTAGAGGAACAAAGTTCCTACTGAAGACTTTAAAGCTGAAGAAAGTTCAGCACTCCCCTTCCAGTGAACTTAGAAGACAAAGAAGTCTTCGCTTCAAATACTAGGAGGTCTAGTTGCTAAAGAACAAGGACTGAAGAAGGGCTTTCAGTTTAGTTTGGTTTGACAATACCAAAGTGAATGATATCGATCTCCTCTAGGATACAGAAGACTCTTCAGTATTCTGATGGTTTGCATTAGGCGGGAAAAGATAACTTTAAGTCAAAGTAGGTTGCTTGTATACTTAGATATAAGTATAACCTTTATCTTTTCTAGAATAGTTAAATATGTACTTTGTACTGTTTATCAAACATGGCATCAACCACCCACTGGATAAATCCATGCATTGAAACGTGCAAAATGCAAACCCTAATTTGCACTGCCTATATAAGGAGTGTACATTGGGAGAGAAAGGTTAACCAATACAAGAGCTTAAACTCTAGAAAACCTTTCTCTCTCGATACCAACGAAACCATATAGCCAAGATGCATATGAAAGTTTAGATTGGAGCTTAGACTTTAACTTTGGTTAGACGTTTAAGTAGAGGAGATCAAAACCCATTGTCATTCAACCACTTTTTTATTCCACAAACAAAGTGGGTTATAGATTCTTTATTTGATTCTAATAAAAGTCTATACGTTGAAAAGTATATTGGTATTTTTGTTTTAATCTTTCATAGTTCTTATCTATTGCTAAAACAACACGCCTGAGTCGAAGTAAAGAGTTATTACTTAAGATAATACGTAATAACGAATTACTAGGGACCAACAAGTGTTATCAGAGCAGTTTGATTAGTTAAACTCTTATTTTATTAAACTGCTCATTTAAAATTTTTCAAATCAAGATCCAAAAATGGCTCAAGTTATACCACAAACCCTAGAATATAGGGGTGGCCAACTCAATGCTGCTCCTGTACTAGAGGTAGCCAACTTTACAAATTGGAAGAAGAGGTTTCTTGTCCATATGGTTGGAATTTAACACAAATTCCTTAGAATCATTGAAAATGGTCCTTTTGTTCCCATGGTTGGGGACAATAGAAAACCTGAAGCACAATGGACTGTTGATGAGAGAAAAGCTGCTAACCTAGATCAGCGTCTCAAAAGTCTCATCATGTCTGTGCTCCCAGATGACAAAATTAATTCTGTTGTAAATTGTAAAACAACCAAAGCAACATGGGAGGACCTTATTCTTTACCATGAGGGACCCTCTGATGTAAAAGAAACCAAAATCATGGATTTAAAGCTTCAATACAACACCTTCAAGCACAAAGAAGGGGAAACCCTGACACAGATATTCACCAGATACAAAGCACTGATGAATGAACTTGTGAATGCAGATGTTGAGCTTTCAAAACTTAAAATCAACACAGTTTTTGTTAATGCATTGCCAAAGAAGTGGCCCGGTTTCTTTCAATGCTTGAGAAATGCTAATCACGTTAAAGATTGTGATCTAACCTCTCTTTTTGGGAAACATAAATATGAAGAAAACCTAGTTGATAGGATTTATGAAGGCTCAAGCAAGAGTAAAGCATTAATCATTGCTACTGTCCACAACTTTCTTTAGGGAAGCTGTCATTGAAGACTACCAAGATAGTCCTGATGATGAGGAAGACACTAGATCCAATGAGGAATATCTGAATGACCTTAAAGAGGAATTTCATGAAAGGGCACTTCTGGCCAAGTCTAGAAGGTTCTTTAAGAAAGGAGGCAAGTTCTCTAGCTCCATAAAAGCTTCAGTTGACACTGAATGCTACAAATGTGGGAAGACTGGTCACTATGCTAGGGATTGTTATTCAAAAACATCTCTCCCTTCATATTCCTCACCAGCTTAATCAAGACCATCTGGTCAATCATCATTTCAACCAAAACAAAATGCTTCTATTTCATTTCAGCAAAACAGGGTTGAACTCAGACCAACAAAAGACTTTGAGGCCAAATACAGAGAAATCAATGCAAAGATTGGTCTTATTGAGTACTGAAAACTACTCATCCAAGACTCCCAAGCAAGACAAGAACAAAGGGCTTGTTGCTCAAGCCTATGAATGGGATGAAGAAGATGTTTCTTCAGATGATGATGAAATGGTAAATGTGAAATTGCTGATGGCACTTGCTGATGATGAAGGGGCTAATTCAAATGTTGTGACCACATAAAGTGCTAGAAATGGTGAATGGGTCAATGTCACAATCAAAAAGATACAAACTCTTCTTGAATTAGAAGATAAAGATGACATTAAATCTTTCTTTGATTAATTGTACATTGATCTAAAATTTTTTGAAGAACAAAGAAACAATTTGCTTGAAAAATTTCATAAACTTGTTCTAAAACTTGAAGATTTTAAAAGTAACCAAATAGAGCTAAAAGAAGATAAACTTGATATTCTTACTTTTCAACATTTGAACAAAGAAATTTTGGATGAAAATAACTCCCTTAGAGATGAACTAAAAGAAGCAAAAGATATTGTTAAATCTTGGCTTAGAAACTCTGATAGGGTAAATCAATGCATAAGTGAACAAATACCTGCTCAAAAGAAGAAAATGCTTGGTGCTGAAGGATCCTCCAGCACCAAATCTATTGTCTTTGTCAAAGCGTCAAACGAGGATGACTCAAATGATGATATAGATGATGATATAGAGAATGAAGTAAGTACCCCACTTCCTCCTTTGGAGAAGCTGGCTGGTGATGAACCCTCTACTGCACTCAAAACTATCCAGTCTATCATCAATTCACACACCACACACAAAGGTAGTTCTTCCAAACATGTCAAAATTGACACTTCAAAGAACTCTTCTACTCCTACTGAAGGTTGACATATGGGAACTACCTCTTCAGTTTCAACAAATAAACTAAAGAATGCTAGATCTGAGCAAGATGAGAGAATGTCTCTTGTCATGCAAGAGATCAATGATTTTAAATTGTAACTCAGGCAGCAGAAAACACCAACACTGTTGGGAATAAAATGTAGCCAGTCCACTTGAGCGCTGACAAGAGTAAAACAAGCGTTGATAAGAAGAAAACAAACGCTGACAAATCAAGTATTGACAAGAAGAAGTCAAGCGTTGATAGGTTGAAGACAAGAACTGATAGAAAGATTTAGTCTATGCGTATTATGTTTCTAGTTTGTTTCTAGTAAAGATAAGTTCAACATTGTATTTTCTATAATTATCTTTACCTAGAATAGTTGATACGTAGACTCTTGTACAAGGCTTCTTATGTCTATAAAAGAAAACCTTTAGGTTTTGTTTCAATATTAGTTTTCATACGTTAAACACTTTCATTGTAAGCAAGTTTGTTATTATCAATCAAGTGAAATTTTGTTTACATCCTTTCTGTGTTCTTGTTTAAGTGTTAATTCCGCATAACACTTAGATTACTTTATACATAAACAAAGTTACTCTACGTGTATAACTTGATCTAGTCTCGTTTACACAAGCTTAATCGATCTAAGTTTGGGATCAACAAGTGGTATCAGAGCTTGTTGAGAAACTTTTGATCTTAAAGAACACAAGAACCCTAAAATCACCAAAACCCTAATTTTCACAAAACCCTAAAAACATCATGTCCACTCCAGAAGCAACCTCCTCCTCCTCAAACCACAACATCAAGATTCCCATGCTAGATGCAAACAACTTTTAGTTGTGGATATTCAACTTTAAGCAATATCTGGGGATCTATGACTACACTCTCTGGAATATTATTTAATATGGAAACACATTCGATAAGGCTGCAAAGATTGCTAATGCCATTGCTACAAGATCAGTTGTTCAAAGATGTTCAGAAGAAGATAAGAAAGAAAAACCCGATGATGGTAGAGCTGTGTCTGCTGAAGACATAGCAAAGAAAAGGGTTGATATGAAAACCCTAAACATTCTGAAACTCTCCTTGGGATAAGAAAATCAGCACAAATACAGAGGTTATGAGTCTGCAAAAGACCTTTGGGCAGCTCTTGAAGTTGCATATGGTGGTAATGCTGATGCTAAGGAAGAGAAGAAGAAGCAACTCTTGCATGAGTATGCTGTTTTTAAGGCTCAATCTAATGAGAAGCTTAGCAGTATGAGAAGTAGACTACTTGACATTACAAGCAAGTTGTCCTTCATGGGGACACAAGTTGGTGATATTGACATTATTGCCACTTTTCTTAAAAGCATTGGTGATGCGTAGAAGATTGAGGAAAGATCTATAATTTCCAATAACACTCACGAAAGTTCTACTTTTGATAATATCTACAACAAACTAAGGCTGTTGGAGAATGAAACTCTTTTGGAGCATGGAAGTAAGTCTACCAATAGTAACATGGCCTTCTTCTCACATAGTGAAGGCCAATTTGATCAGAAGGACTCATACATGCACCCAGTTACTGGATCAACATGTATCAACGCTGGATCATATCCTGTCAACGCCTCACATTCAGACGCTGACACATACAAAATTGACTCTCCAAGAGTTAAGCCTGCTGGTTTGGATCTGGATACTGTGTGTGCATACATTGCTTCATTTCCCAATGGTTCAGTGATTACATATGAGGACCTTGAGCAAATAAGGGATGAGCACTTAGAGGAAATGGATATAAAGTGGAACATGGCTCTTGCAAGTATAAGAGAAAACAGATGGAATAGAAGGTTTAAGAAGAAGATGACCTTTAATGCAAAGGACACTGCTGGATTTTATAAATCCAAGGTTGAGTGCTACAATTGTCATCGTATGGGGCACTTTATGAGGGAATGTAGATCTCCAAGAAGATCAGGATCCTAAGGTCATGGTGGTAGTGCAAGAAATTGATGGTATTGGATGGGACTGGAGCTATTTGGCTAAGGATGAGGAAGAGGATAAAGCTTTGGTTGCTGAGATAGACGAAGAAGAGCATGTTCAATATGCTCTCATGGCTCACTCCTCCTCTTCATCAGACAATGAGTTATACGATGATGCTTTTTGTAGTAAGGGTTGTCGTTTAAATACTGAAAAGCTCAACAAAGAGGTTTTAAGATTGTTAAGTGATGTGAGTACTGAGAGATGCAAGTTGTCTAACTATCAAATTGCTCTCACTCAAACTAAGAAGACAGTTTCTGAGTATAAGAAAATGGAGTTTGACCTAAAAGATCAAATAAATATCTTAAAACATGATTTAAATGCTAGTAATGATGTTAGAAACATCATGGAAAGGGTCAATGCTGAATTACAGGCTAAGTTAGATGAGGCTATCAAGAATAAGAATAATGTTGACCTTAAAATTCAGATATTTGATAAGGCCTCACAAACCCTAGGATAATGTGTTAATAAATAGAGGGATCCTAAGGACATGACTGGGATTGGGATGAAAGACTATACTGGTGTTCCACCACCAGCTAGGGACTTCTATGGTGTCCAAAGAAAGGACTTATCTTGGATTGGTTACCAGAACTCTAAGAAGAGGAATTTATTCCTCCACCAAGAGTCCTTACCCTAGTTGAGGAATATAGGCAAAACTTGACTGACTTGAATGAATGGAAGAAAGCCAACCCTACCTTGTTTGTCAAGGGTGGCATGCTTTGTGATAGTCCAAATGAGTCGGCCCCTATTAAAGTTACAAACCCAATCACTGGCAAGACTGTTAACCTTGGCTCAAACACTGTTAAGAAACCTAACATTAAGTATGCAGAAATGTATAGGAATACTAGGTCACCAAAAAGCCAAGTAAGTGATAATGGAACATGTTTCTTTTCTTCTAGACCTAGAGTTGTGTCTAGAAAAGCCTATTACACTTGTGGTAGCTTTTCTCATTTAACATATAAGTGTGTCAACGCTTCCAAGGTCAACGCTGTCAAAAGGTCAAACACTGTCAGACCCAAAACTTTTGTGGAGCAAAGTCTACAAGTTGTTAGACCAGCCCCATTCTTCACTAAAAGGTCTAACACTCATGGACAAAGACCTTTTCAAAAGACTAATACATGGTCTAATAGGCAATGGATTTGTGTAGAAAACCATAGGTTCAACGCTGATAAGGGTAATTTCAGCGTTGACAAGACCAAATCTAACGCTGACAGAAATGTTGCCAGACCTAAATATTTGCAACCACAGGGAAAGGGGTCTAAAGCTTCTTCTAGCTTGACATGGAGACTCAAGCAAGATCAAAACCCTAATTCTAATGGGATTTCTATGACCTGCAATAGATTTAATTATATTTCAAAGGTCATCACAAAACCAATTGGGGTTAACTGGGTATTTCATCCAAAAAGGGATGAACAAGGGGTTGTTATGAGAACTAAGTCTGTTCTTGTTGAACAACCAGATGAATCCAAGTCTTCTCAGTCTTGGGTTCCCAAAGAAAACTAATTTGTTTTCTTTATGTGCAGGGCATTCAAAAACAGGTAAATGATTATGGATATTGGGATAGTGGATGCTCTAGGCACATGACTAGGAAGGAATATTATCTCACTAACTTCACTCCCATTAAGGATGGTGATAAGGTTTACTTTGGAGGCGGATATGGAACTATCACAGGCAAAGGAACTCTTCTCACCAAGAACTTGCGCTTTGAAAACGTGTTTCTGGTAAAAGAACTTGATTATAATCTTTTTAGTGTATCATAAGTTTGTGATAACAAAAATAAGGTTCTTTTTACTGATACTGAATGCTTGGTGTTGAGCAAGGATTTTAAAATTCCAGATGAGAAATATATTGACTATAGAACACCTAGGCATAAGGACATTTATAATGTGAATCTTAATGGTATTAGGATGAATAATAATATGTCATGTTTTTATGCTAAAGCTTCAGTTGATGAGAGTAATCTATGGCACAAGAGACTAGCGCACATTAACTTTAAGAATATAAACAGGCTTGTGAGACTTGGCTTGGTTGATGGTTTGCCTGAAAAGGCTTTCCACAATGACCACTCTTGTGTTGCATGCTTTAAAGGCAAGCAGCCAAGGTCTCATTTAAGTCTAAACAGGTGCACTCTAGTTCTAAACCACTTCACTTGCTACATATGGACCTGTTTGGTCCAACTAATATAGAGAGTTTGAATTGTAAATCATACTGCTTTGTCATGATAGATGACTTTTCTAGGTTTACTTGGACTTTCTTTTTAGCTATCAAAAGTGACACTGCTGATATTTTAATTAGCTTTATTACCCAAATAGAAAAGAAAACTGGTAATGAAGTTAAAATGCTTAGAAGTGATAATGGTGGTGAGTTTAGAAATAAACTGTTGGATGATTTTTGTGCCAAGAAAGGGATTACTAGGCCGTTTAGTGTTGCCAGAACCCCACAGCAAAATGGGTTGCTGAGAGAAAGAATAGAACCCTAATTGAAGCAGCCAGGATTATGTTGGCTGATGCTCACTTTCCCATAGCTTTTTGGGCTGAGGCTGTGAATACAGCTTGTTATGTTCAGAATAGATCATTGGTCAACAAGATACAGAACAAAACACCTTATGAGTTACTTTGGGGAAGGAAACCTAATATTGGTTTTCTTAAACCTTTTGGTTGTCATGTAGTTGTACTAGATACTAGTGATGCCTTAGGTAAATTAAGTGCTAAAGGTGATGAAGGCTATTTCATGGGTTATTCAGTGCATAGTAAGGGATATAGGGTTTACCTTAAGAAGGAAAAACGTATACTTGAAAAATTACATGTTAGGTTTTTGGAGAGTAAACCTAGTGATCCTGAAAGTGGTCCAAATTGGTTGTTTGACTTGGAACCTCTATCTAGGACTTTGATTTATACAGCTGTTACTAATCCAGACATTGTGAAGGTAACTTCAAATGTTGTGGAAGAACCAGTTGTTGATGTTTCAGGTAGACAGGTTAATGAAGAGGTTGGATCACAAGCAGACAAGTCTTATCCCATACAAGAGTATGTCACTATTCCCATATGGACAGATGCTTTTGTTGCTGCTGCTGCTGCTGGAAAGGATAATGGTGGTCCCCAAGTATCACCAGTTAACAAAATGCATGGTCCTTCAGGCTGACAAAGGAAAATCTGGCGCTGACAGGACAAATTCAGGCGTTGCTGGCTTAAACGTTGACAACACCATTTCAGGCGTTGATGATCCAAACGCTGACAACCTGGGTTCAGGCGTTGACAACACTTTTGAGAATATTTTCTCTTCCAATTTTGAAAAAGGTGAACCTTCAAGTAGACATGAAGAGGTTCATACAAATATTGATGGAAGAGAGTCTAAAGAAGATATTGGCAACTTGGAGGATGAGATTGAAGACAACAGACTTTTTGAGGGAGGAGTTCTCACTTTTACTATGAAGAATCACCCTACTTCTCAAATTATTGGGGATGTCATGTCTCCTGTTCAGACTAGAAGATCTCATCAGAGTCTTGGTGGATTTATTGCCAATATACACAAGAAGGTTGATACCCCTATTGTTTAAGCATGTTTGTTTGCCTGTTTTCTGTCACAACAGGAACCCAAGAAGATTTTTGATGCTCTCAAAGAACCAAGTTGGGTGGAAGCAATGCAGGATGAGCTTCACCAATTTGCAATTCAGGATGTTTGGGAGCTGGTTGATTGCCCTAGGTATGTCAGACCTATTGGGACAAGATGGGTTCTTAGAAACAAGAAAGATGAAAGAGGCATTGTGGTCAGAAACAAGGCACGTTTAGTGGCTCAGGGATATACACAAGAGGAAGGGATAGACTATGAGGAGGTCTTTGCACCAGTTGCAAGGATTGAGGCTATAAGGATATTTCTAGCCTATGCTTCCTGCATGGGCTTCACTGTCTATCAAATGGATGTAAAGAGTGCTTTATTATATGGCACAATTGTTGAGGAGGTATATGTTATGCAGCCTCCTGGTTTTGAAGATCCAGAGAATCCAGACAAGGTGTATAGAGTCAAGAAAGCTACGTATGGACTTCATCAAGCCCCAAGAGCATGGTATGGTACATTGTCCACCTATCTGGTGGAAAATGGATTCAAAAGGAGCACCATAGACCAGACATTATTTACAAAGAAGGCTGGTAAGGATGTCTTACTTGTTCAGGTTTATGTTGATGATATCATCTTTGGCTCCACCAATCCAAAGATGAGTGAAAACTTTTCCAAGCTTATGACAGATAAATTCAAGATGAGTGCAATGGGGGAGATGAACTTCTTTCTAGGGTTACAAGTTCAGCAGAAAGAAGATGGTATCTTCATCTCTTAGGATAAGTATGTAGCAGAGATCTTGAAGAAGTTTGGCTTTTCTCCACATGAAAAGAGGGCTACTACTCCTATGGATAGAGAACACCCTTGGGGGAAAGTTAGAGATGGAAAAGATGTGGATGTCAGACACTATAGATCAATGATTGGTTCATTGATGTATCTCACAACCTCAAGACCTGACATTATGTTTGTTGTGTGTGCATGTGCACACCATCAAGTGACTCCCAAAGAATATCACCTTTATGCTGTCAAGAGAGTCTTTAGGTACCTTAGATGTTATCCAGATCTTGGCTTGTGGTACCCAAAAGATTCACAATTGGAGCTTATTGTATATTCAGACAGTGACTATGGTGGTGATAAATTTGATAGAAAATCCACAACTGGTGGATGTCTGTTTCTTGGGAGTAGGTTGATCTCTTGGCAATGCAAGAACCAAACAGTGGTGGCCAATTCTACAACTAAAGCAGAGTATGTAGCTGCAGCTACTTGTTGTGGACAAGTCTTATGGATTCAGAACCAGCTGTTGGATTATGGGTATAATTTCATACATACCAACATTTTTGTTGACAATAACAGCACTTTATGCATTATCAAAAATCCTGTACATCATTCTAAAACAAAACACATAGAAATTAGACATCATTTTATAAGGGATTGTTTTGAAAAGGGTTTAATAAAACCAGATAGGGTTGACATAGAAGAAAATGTGTCTGATTTATTAACTAATCCTTTTGATGCTGGAAGGTTCTAATACTTGGTAACAAGTATTGGAATGATCAATCTCACTTAATATGTGTTTTGGGGTCTTATTGTAAAAGTATGTACAGGATAATGCATTGTTATTGGTCTTTTTGAAGTTAGATTTTCCACCATATTTTTCTAACGCTGACAAAGGTTATCTTAACGCTGACAAGTGTTATCCTGGTGTTGTCAACAACAATGTTAGTTTTGTGGTTTTTAATCTAAGTGTACAGGTGGTGTTAGCATTGTACCATTTGATACAGAGTTGCTTATGGATCCTTGGAGAATCATTTGAGCATGTTTTTATTTATGGATGATGGTTGGAATATTTCTATTCCTATCTTGACATAAATTTTTATGTTCATGCATATTTTTGGGCAACAATGTATCACAGTTTAAAGGGAGGTTTTAGAAACCTTTAGGACTTTTGGGTATTCTTATAATACTCTTATCACAATTCTAGATTGTGTCCATAGGTGAGTATGAGTTAGTTTTACTAAATCATGAGGCACTGTAGCATGCAAAGTTGATATATTATGCATGCTGCCAAGACATTTTTGGCCTAGAATTGGTTGTGGTCTGTTGGGAGACTTGGGAATGATTTTATCATGGGTTTACCTGGGAGTTACAAGGAATTTTATGAGATAACTTAGTTGTTAAGAATTTTGGTTAGCAAGGGACACTAGAGGACTATTATATCTATCTTGCATAAGCAAGTGTGCATAACTGGACAGTGCTTGCCGCCCTATAATAATTATCAACTTATAGGTTATCTTCACTAGGATAAATTACTTTGTTAAGGTCCTTTTTCATTTTTTATTACTTTTATTTTTGGACGCTGACAAGTATTTTTCCAAGAGTTGTTATGACCAATTTAAACGCTGACATGGCTTTGGCAAACGTTGACAAGAATATAGCCGTTGGGCGTTGATGGGTTATTTTTTACCGTTGATACTCATTGGGACCTACCCAGTTGTTATTTTTGACGAATTTTGGGGCCGCAATTTTGGGAGCAGATAACTTTAATTAATGCATGAGATAACTTATTTTCTTTTCAATATTTTCATCATTATATTTTGAAAATAGTTGCCTCATTTTTGACCAATCACGTGCACCTATCTCTCCTATATATTTGGCTCCTATTTTTAAACAGGGTACCTCATATTCTTGTCTAACAATTTTCTCCTATCATTCATCTTACTAAATCATTCACAAACAGCTTTCTTCAACAATGAAACCAAAATTTAAACCAAGTGATTTGGTATTGGGATTCAGGAGTCAACACAACATGATTGCATATTTGGACGCTGATGACACTCTGTTTCCACAATACACCCAGATGGTGGCGTATTTGAATGCATCCCCAATTAGGTATGCTCTTTCTCATGCTCCTCTCATCTCTGTCACACATATTAAGCAGTTTTGGAACACTGTCAGTTCCTCAACAGTTAATAATGTGACTACATTATCATCTATTGTTCATGGGCGTACTTGGGTGGTTACTGAAGCCTTGGTTCACCAGGCTTTGCATCTTAATGATACAGATGGTATAACTACTCTTCCCATTAATGAAATAGAACACGGACTAAGGGCTTTGAGTTATCCTTTCCCTGATGAGGGAACTTTAAACAAATATCATAAACAGGAGTTTCCCCCAGCCTGGAAGTACCTCATACATGTCATCTTGCAATGTTTGAGTCCCAAGTGTACTGCACACAATGAGATTAATAGATCAATTGCTAGCGCTATTGTGTGCATTGCAACTGGGCAAAAGTTTAATTATTCAAAAATGATTTTTGATGGCATGTGTAAAAACAAAGGGAATAAGATGACTTTGATTATCCTAGATTTTTATAAATGGTTTTTGATGTGCAAAGTTACTGCACAAGGGATCATGATGACTTTTATGAGATCCCTGTGCAAAAGAAAGCTATTTTTACAAAGATGAACTCAACCCCTCACCGTGACTTACCCCTCACCCCAGCTATGCTTGCTGTTATTGTGGCAGCACAACCTCAACCAGACCTACAACCACAACTTGACCTAATACCAGAACCTTTGCCTTCACCTCAACACATGGAAATTGACCAAGAACCCTTCAACGCTGACATATTAAATGTTGGCGTTGACACAAGTAATCCAGATGTTGACACCATTCCTTCACAGACCCAAACACCCCTTAACCTTCCCACATCCACCCAATCCACATCATCTTTTACCCCACCACAATATAGGTTGCAAAAACGTCAAAGGACTACTGGAGTGTTCTCCTCTAGTGGTCCTAGCCATGTAGTAGAGAGAACCACCACCACAAGTGTGGTTGGTGCTATGGATGAGGCTGGGACTATTGGTTCTGGCTTAGATGCAGGCCAAGACAGTCCTAACATCTTTAAGACCTCATCCATGCCCTATGAATCTAACTTGGGAGGTCAAATACCCATTTTAGAGGAGGGCGGATTGGAACCATACACATTAATGGAATTAACGGTTGTCTGCATTAGCTTGCAAAAGCTAAATGCAGACTTGGTACAAATTGTCAGTACACAAGGCCTTGAACTCAAGCAATTGAGGAAGAGGATTGTTATTTTGGAGAATGCTAGCACAAGGCGTGGGATGGATGAATCTTCCAAAGGGGAGGATGAGCAGATTAATGTGAGTGATAAAGGCTCACATGATGGAGAATCTTTGGGTATTGCTGAGGCCCTAACTGAATTGAAGAAGCAACCAGGTTTTGATAGATCTCTGGTAACTCCTACCAATTTAGACTTGTCTTTTACAGCTATGTTGGAGGAAATTACAAGAGGCGCTGAGACAAGTAATTTGGGCGTTGACAAGCAAAGTTTGAACGCTGACACACCAAGTGCTGACATGAGCAAATTGGGCGCTGACACAAGAAAATTGAGCGTTGACAGACCTGCAGATGAAGTTGTTGTATTCCACTCATCAGCTATCATCAAAGAAGTATCTTCACAGGTATTACCATCATCCTTACCCATCATTGACCCATTAGATAAGGGTAAAGGAATCATGGTAGAAGTAGAAGTTCCAAAGGCTGTAGCACAGGTAGAGTTTGATAGAAGGTTGGTTGCACAACTTGTGGAACAAGAAAGTAAGAAGGTTGGTGAATCACCATTTGTTGTCACTTCAGAGGAACAAGAAGGAAGTGATGAAGCCAGTTCAGATTCAAGTGTGATGATAATTGAGTAACCTGAGAGACTTGAATATGGTGATGATTTGGCAAGAGAGAAGCTTAGAGAGTTGAAATTTCAAGTAGATTTTGATATGCCAGAAGTTGTTCAGATGTACCATGCTTGGGAGGATAGGTGTATGGAGAATCCAGATTTGACTATTTCAGACCAGATTTGGGGTTTGGAGATTCTTCTAAAAGTTCAAAAAGACTGCAAGGTAATTCTGAAACACAAAGCTAGCAATGTTCTTTCACTGCTGAAGATAGATAGAAGGGAGTTGTACTACATGCTACTCAGATGTCTTGGAACAGGATGGAACTATAAGAAATTGTTGGGATTATCCTTTGAAGAGTTGGAGTACAAGGCTTATCCCATTTGGGTAAAAGTGCAGGAAATGAACATTCTAAGACTTCTTTCAGATGAAAGGAAAGAAGAACTTGCAGAAGAGATGGAGCTTAAGAAGGCAATGATTGTTCCTAGACCTTTGAAGAAGGGAGTTTCTCTTGAGTTTCCTAAAGATATGGATAAATTGAAGCCCAGTGAATCTGTTATAAGAAGGAGCATCAAGCTCTCACCCTGGAAGGTTCAGATATGGTACAAGTGTTACCTCTTGATGTCAAAAACCCTATTATAAGCTATGAAGAAGATGAAAGTGGGTTTTGGAAGATTGGCAGGTATCGGAAAGAGGTACACACATTTACCACTCTTATATCTCTATTTGCAAGTGTTGATAGAAAAGACTTGGTAGACCTTTGGAGGTTGTTGGAAGCCAAGTATGAGACTGAAGCTCCTACTTCAGTCAATGGAATAAAAATTTGGTCAACATTCAAGAGAATGTGTGGACCAAAAGAAAAAGATCCAGCTGTTTGGAAGGATCTTGAAGATGATCTTAGTGGTCTTCAATGGCGTTTGTATTCAGCTGCTGGTGTGTATTATTTGAGCTCTACAAAGTTTGCTGAGTATCTTCTTGTAGATGGTCAGTATTCCATGTCCAAAGAAATTTTGGAGAAGATGAAGACAACACAGCTGGAGATTGACTATTCAAGTGACGTGGCCAAAGAATTTATCAGACATGTTTATTACCAATATGATAAGATTTGAAAGATTCCTCCTATTTCTTAATTTTTATTCAGCAACTTGATTACTAGAGTAGATATCAAGTTTAGGGGAAGATTGTTGGGAATAAAATGTAGCCAGTCCACTTAAGCGTTGACAAGAGTAAAACAAGCGTTGATAAGAAGAAAACAAACGCTGACAGATCAAGTGTTGACAAGAAGAAGTCAAGCGTTGATAGGTTGAAGACAAGCACTGATAGAAAGATTTAGTCTATGCGTATTATGTTTCTAGTTTGTTTCTAGTAAAGATAAGTTCAACATTGTATTTTATATAATTATCTTTACCTACAATAGTTGATACGTAGACTCTTGTACAAGGCTTCTTATGTCTATAAAAGAAGACCTTTAGGTTTTGTTTCAATATAATTTTTCATACGTTAAACACTTTCATTGTAAGCAAGTTTGTTATTATCAATCAAGTGAAAGTTTGTTTAAATCCTTTGTGTGTTCTTGTTTAAGTGTTAATTCCGCATAACACTTAGATTACTTTATACATAAACAAAGTTTCTCTGCGTGTATAACTTGATCTAATCTCGTTTACATAAGCTTAATCGATCTAAGTTTGGGATCAACAAACACGATTCAAAGATAAACCTTCAGATTCTCCTCATTTCAAGTACAAGACACAATTTAAAAGGGCTTGTGATTTATGTGGTCTAAATAACCATCTTACTGAAACTTGCCTAAGAGTGATTTAATATACTAAATGTGAAAGGACTGATTATCGCACTTGTGAACACAATCAGTATATGTTGGCCAAAACAAGTTCTGATGCTCAAAAATCTGAAGCATCCCATTCCAGGCGAAATATGCCTTCCCCACCATGCATTCATTGTGGTATGAGCAATCATCACTCAGATGACTGCCATTATTACCCTGTTTTTAAATTTTGTGTAAGTTATGACTAATACCTTGGTTTTTGCCAAGTATGAAAGTTCGTTATTCACTGTCTATTCGAATTGATTACAGTTGAAGTGTGACTCACTCGTCTTTGGTGGATAATATAATAGGGTTGTCGTTGAGTAAAATAAAACTGCAAACTTTAACGTAAATGGTAAAGTAAATAAAGCTAAAAATGGTTAAAAAGTAAATGGCGAAAAATTAAAGCTTTAAAGATAAATGACGAAAACTTAAAACTTTAAAAGGAATTAAGTAAATGACGAGAAATTAAAACTAGACAAAAAGTAAATTTGACAACTTAATAGAAATGCAAACGTAAAATAAATCTAAGATGAAACAATTAAAATAACACTTAAGAAAATTGGCGAGAAAAATAAAGTTCAAAGACAAAATAAAAATCTAATTCGGGAAACAGAAACTTAACATAAGTCGAAATACCTAAATCCTAAACTAAGTCGGAATGTCTGTTTACAAACTAGTTCGGAATCCGTGCTTTGGATGTAGGTCGGAATACTAAACTTGCAAGTAGTTCGGAATCCTACTCCTTCAAGTAATCCGGAATGTATACTCCTCGTCCTAGTTCGGAATACGAATCCCACTCCTAATTCAGAATATATAGTTCACCATGCAATTCGGAATTTGAGTCCCACACGTAGTTCGGAATCCGTGTCAAGTATGCAATCCGGAATAGGGACTAATCCTACACATAATTCGGGAAACCTAATATGCACTCAATTCGGGAGAACAAGATTCAACACCTAATTCGGGATAAGTTGGACTTAATTCGGGAAATGCATTAGGAACTCAATCCGGAATAAGCTTGTCACCAACCTAATTCGGAATATGGTCCTTAAATCAATTCGAGAAAAGAAAGTTTGCTCTTAGTTCGGGAGACTAGGGTTTTACCATAACCCGGATTAGATACAAAATAAGCAAAAAGGAAAAAATAAGCTATAAACAAATAAGCACTTATCTAAAAACTTAACCAAATAAATTTTAAGAAAAAGCAAATAAGCCAAAATTTAAAAAGTTTTAAAAACACTAAATAATCAAAACATTTAAAATCAACTTTTTATAAAATAACTTTTAAAAACACTTAATTAAAATTAAGAAAATCAACAAAAAGCTATAAGATCAATAAGCTAACACAATCAAACACATAAAAACATAAAGAACAATCAAATAAGCATAACAATAAGCACATAAGCATAAAGATTAAGCAAAACAAGAAAGGTAGAATGAGAGATTAATTAAAAGCTTGATTAAAGATAAAGATTCAATAACACAAAATTAAAGACTTACTTGAAATAATCTTGAAATTAAGAACAATTAAGTAAATGACAATATGAAAGTGCAAGAAAATAAATTGGAAAGACTAATTTGTAAAATTAGCTAACACCTCCTAATGACACGTTAGGAGGGTATTTATAGGGAGATTAAATTTGTTGATACTTTCTTCCTCTTCTCGTCTTTTCGTCTTATAAATTCTTCGACATTCTCGACTTTGTCTCGGGATTTGTCGATGGATAAATTGAACTCGTCTTACAATTTCTTCATTTATTAGACTTGAGTTCTTCGACTTCATATAACTTCCGTCTTTAGACTTTTTCTTCGATAAATCTTCAGAATAGGCCTTGGACTTCCGTTCTTTTTGCACTCTCGATCTTTTGACTTCGTCTTTTGTCTTTTTCTTCGATAAAAGCCCGTGAAAGCCCTGTTTTCTTCCCTTTTTACATTTTGATCCTAGATCACAACAAAAACACAAACCACACATAATTCCGAAATTTACGACATTAAATATATGTTTTTGCTTGGTTTATCCTTGTAATAAGTGGTAAAAGAATAAGTGTTTCACACTTATTAAATCCTATACACTTGACCATTGCAATGTACTCATGCAATGCACTAGTTACAAAACAAGATTTACATTTTCCATCATAATTAACCTACCTTGGCCTTTATTAAACATAAGACATTAAGGAAACTTAAAGAGACAGAAAATTACAAAATATTAGAAGGAAGAAAACAAGTAAAGAAATCGAGGACTTACATTAGGGCTTTGGTTTGTCATGAAAGTTTATCATCCTCAAGCTTCACTTTCCCCAAACCAAGCTTAAAAACGATATCATTGTTATTATAAGTTAGCAAACTAACACAAACTCATGTGGCTCAATTATTCACTTAGACTCCCTTATTCCTAGGTGTATCTCTTATATTTTATTGTTGTCTTGATTGATCACAAGGACGCATTGTTGACTTATTTCGATATTTTATTTAGGCCAAAAATAAAGTAGGACGATTTAATCAGTAGTTAGCTAAAGGACAAAATCTTTTAAATCTGCTTATCGAGACCTCATAAAGTTCATATCTTGGCGTAACTCGCTTCACAATTTGAGACCTTTCTCAGACCGATATTTGGCATTGACTTCATTCTTCTAATCTTGAGAGATGATCTTGAAATAATGGTCTTCTCTTCATAATAGGAATTTCTTCACTTGAAGTTTTTGAGAGATTCTTCATACTTAGACCACGACTTCTTCATTTTTCTCCAATCTTTATTTGGGATTTTGTTATACAACGATCCGCCTCCTTTTAGGACTTGGATCTATTTATCCTCATACCTTGCTAGGGTCTTTTCGGATAGACTTCTCCATGATCTTTAGGGGAGTATTTGCATTTTGTCGTGTGTCTCGATCCTTCATATTGATTTTTGATAAATGATTCTTCACATCACTTGGGATCTTTAGCAACAAAATGTAGCCCTCATGCCTTGTTAGGGCCTTTTCGTACTCGCCAATCTTCGCATCCCCTTTCAATAAGTTATGCCTTTGCTATGAATTCTAATTAATACCGAGCAACTTTTAAACGCCCTTGGACTAGAAGCTAAGTAACTTTTAAAATCCTACAATCTTACTTATTCCAATTAAATTTATTAACAAGCGATGGGAGAAAAAGCTCATAATCAACTCACATAAATTCATGAAAGAATACCAAACTTATAATTGAATCTATCATCCCTCGTTCTCCACAAGTTAAAATCTCAAGGAATGAGACTCGTGGATGCTTAGCCTATTAAATCAAAGTTTCGGGTTTTCAAGTCATCTATAGGATCTTGCATATTCTTAGACTTTTTCAATTTTAGAATTCGCATTTTAAAGTTCCCTTGATAAACAAATTTCTAGGATCAATTATAGGAACTTGCGTAAAGTTCTTGTTCTTAACCCGTAAGAGTTAAGACTTTCGCGTTTTAAAGTTCCCTATATAAAAGCCTAGCAAAACTTAATTTAAACACGTTAAGGATACTAGCTAGAGTAAACTTGGATAAGTAAACTCGGGTTGAGTCAAAAGATTTATGACGGGCCTAATATATCAAAGACATCTAAACTTATTAAAACCATTTTTTAAAATTTACTTTACTGAAAGAAAATTAATGATAACAAAGGAAAATACTACTAGGCCAAAATAGATCAAAAATTTTGAAAAATGTCGAAAAATCAATTTTCCGGTTAAAATGAGGACATATACAAGGAAAAGCCCACTTAACTTCGATAGAAGTCTCCCCTACACTTAATATAAACATGGTCCTCAATGTTTAAGCATGTGGGAGTAAACTCCCCTACACTTAGGACATTGTGCACGTTGTTTAAATCTTGCTATGGAAAAGACGACTAAAGTGATTCCTTTTAATATTGAAGAATATAAAATAGTGAATCAAAAGAGTTTAGGATAGAACCGGGAAGATGGGTACACGGAATCACAGGTCGTCAAAAGTCATCAAAAGTGAATCTTTGAAGCTCCAATCCCTGCACATGATAAGAAAGAAAACAACAAACACATACGGGGGTCTCCCCCTACACTTATTATAAAAAGCGGATAAAAAGGATAGATACTCAGGTTGCCTCCCGAGAAGCGCTTGTTTTTGTTCACCGAGTCACGAGCCTGACTCGTCCCCGAATTAAATGGTCCATGGGGAAGCCTCAAATGTAATACCGGGATCAAAGACCTTTTCCTCGTTCCCGGAGGAAAATAATAAAGGAGAGGCCAGAGGGTACGTCTTGAACGGCAGAAAAGTCCTCTCAACATACGAGAAGTATGTGAAATCATGATCCACGGGAGGTGGGGTGGGTAAAGGAATCAAAATGTCATCCCCAAAAGACATATGAGTATCACTGAGCGGCAAAGCCATAAAGGTGTTAATCATGGAATGGTCAATGTCACCGCCCGGGTCAAAGAACTCAGCCTCGGTAATGGTTTTTAAAGTATAGGATAAGAGGTGCTCGGGAGGGAAACTTGGGACAATATCTTCATGCATCAAAGTATCAAAAAGAATATTCTCCTCCATGTCATCATCATCAATACCCGGAGGTATTGAGTGAATGTCGATTTCTTCCATAGATGTGTCATTATTCTCGACGGGAGTAATAGATGGAGGTAAAGACACGGAAAGAGAAGGAGAATTCAACGCTTCAATTTGAGCAATAAGAAGATGAACTTTCTATAATTTGTCGCGAAGAATAACATCTTCCACCTCATCTACAAGACTAAGTGTAACACCCCATTTTGATAATGGTAATGTCACATGCAATTATGGCGTGTCATCAAAGCATACAAGGAAAAATGTCTAAACATTACTTGACCATAAAAGGAAAATACCGGAATCAAACATCGGTAGTCCAAAAGTAAAGCTCATCACACACATAGTATAATAAAGGAAATGACTAAACAATGTCCATAGCAAATGTATCATAAGAAAGGAAATGCATAAAGTAAAGAAGGCTAGAAAGCTTCCAGTCCATATGCACGTACTCTTAGTGTCTACGAGCGTCCCTGAGTACCTGCCGTTTTGGGAACATAGAAAAGGAAAACGGCTGAGCAAATACGCTCAGTGCACGGATGTACAATAAAGCATGAATAGGATAAGCATATAACATATAACAGCGGAAGAAAACTAAGTCCCGAGTAACCTGGTTAAATCTTGATAAAACTGGTTTTATAGTTTGAAAAGCCTTATGTTTATCTTGTAAAAACTGTTTGTCATATTTTACCATTAGCCAATATAGGTCATGAAAATCCACCGTGCATGAATACTTGGAGGGGTGACCTCATCATTCAAAATTAGAGGGGCTGCCTCTAATTTAATATACTGGTTTTTGGGTAGGAGGGATCGGCTCCTTGTGAAGGATGCAAGGCACACACCACATTCACCATGAAATCCTGACTGAAAACATGTAACTAGGATGCACCCATACGCCCCACATGATAAATATAATATAAATGGCCAAAAGCTGAAGGGACACCACGAGCAATCACTCCGCCATGGTGAAGTCATAACATCAGTGCCTCTAATGTTATGGTTATGGTACCTCCATAACTAGGTGAAACAGGTCATGCATGTATATGGCTATAGGTATTCTAAATTAAACATAAGCAATTCAAACACATACTTATACTATGGGAAAACATTTGGCTGCATACGAGGAATCCTAATAAGGAAAGAATGTCCATACTGAAAGGACGGGAATCCGTACCTTATGTCCAGTGAACGAGGAAGATGAACTGAGAGGAATCCTACTTCCGTATCACTAGTGCTACATAAATACATACATGAATAAGTATCTGCTTACTAAATAGGTAGCTGGTTTTATGTCATGTCTTAGCTTATTTTATATGTTCTTACCATGTTTTACTGTTTAACGCCTTAAACTGTGTTTATCTTATATTCTGTTTAATCTGATTAAGTATTTCTAGTAATTCATGTATTATTATACTTACTGTGTAATAATAAGTAACTTTCCAAAAATAGAAGGTTTCCTAAAATAGAAAGTTTCCAAAAATAGAAAGTTTCCAAAAAATAGAAAGTTTCCAAAAATAGAAAGTTACCAAAAATATAAAGTTTCCAAAAATAGAAAGTTTCCAAAAATAGAAAGTTTCCGAAAATAGAATTACTGCTTAAAATAGATAAGTTTCTAAAAATAGAAAGTTTCCATAAATAGATCAGCTGCCTTAATTAAATAAGTTTTCATAAATAGATTAGCTGCCTGAAATAAATAAGTTTCTAAAAATATAAGGTTTCCATAATAGATTAGCTGCCTTATTTAATTAAGTTTCTAAAAATAGAAAGTTTCCATAATTAGAAATAAGCTGGTTAAATAAGCTAAGTGCATAAGCCTAAGTGTTTTCATGATTATTTCTAAGTCATATGATATATTGTATAGTTTAATAATTATTTCATGTAATTAAATTAAACTATAGGTTAAAATATTTAATTAAAGTATAACATGTTTTTAATTAAATAAAGTTAAATAATTAGGTTAAAACATGTATTGTTATTTATTAATAATATAACCTATGTCATGTTAATTAATTAATTATAACCATGGTTTTTAAATAATTAATTAATTATAAGTCTAAAATATAAAAATACTTAGGTTAATTAATTTCATGATTATTAATAATTAAAATAACCTAAGTTATGTTATTAAATTAATCATGTCATATTATTAATTTAATTTTAACATAAGATCATAAAACAAAAAACTAAACATACACCATGAACCGGATCTAGACTAAAAACCATGAACCGGACATGAAATCGACACCGTACCCCGAACCAAATCGGGGTACCCCTTGTCTTGATGCTGTCGTGGGACCCACACCAACCAACCGGGACCATATGGTCTCGGTGGTGGTCGGATGGCCAAACCGAAACCCTCTCGGGTTCGGTGTAGGCTGCGGCCAAAACAAACACCCCTTAAAACATTACTTTTGATTTTATTTAAACCAAATTCACGTTAGATCTATGATTTAATTAGGTTTTATGAAAAAACATAACATGTTCTTAATTAAATAAAGATCAAATCAAAAGAAAAAGTTTTAAAAGGATTTACCGATTACGTGGATCTAAAGAACGAAGAACAAACACGAACACCAACAAGAATTCCAAGATCCAAGATCAACAAACACCCCTTTTTGGTGTGTTGAAGGTGGTGGCCAAAAGAGACAAAGAAGGAGGAGAGGAGGATTTTAGGTTTTCTGTAAAATCTTCTATAAAACAAAAATGAGTAGTGTAAAATTCCTTTACCTCCTTTTAGTAAAAATACAAATGGGCTTGGCCTATTTGTTCCTTGTAGCCGCGGGTAGGGGGCCCCACATGGGGTACCCGTACCTTTTTCCGTGTCTCGATGTTTAGTTATTCGTTCATGATTATTTGTGTTCGCGTTTTATGTGTTCTCGTTACGTAATTATCGTGATCTAATATATTTATTTACGCTCGAAATAAATATATATACGTAATTAATAATAGTTCGTGTTTTAATTACGTTCATGATTTCATGATCGTATGTTCGTGATTAATTATTGTCAAATAATTATTACATGCTCGTGCATAGTAAATACTTATCGTGTTCTAACACGTACGTAATACGTAAAATCCTAACACGTAATCGTAATCATGCTATATTAGGAAAGTTTTAATCTAGTACGTACGATCTTAAGGGTACCATTCATGGTAAAAGCATGCGGGTTTTACAACTCTTACCCCCTAAAAAGAATAATTCGTCCCCGAATTATAGATAAAATAAACTGGAAAAGAAGAACCTACCCGAATTCAAAATATGAAATGAGGGTAAGAAGCCCGGATAGACTCCTCTGTTTCCCAAGTGGCTTCCCGCTCGGTATGACCCCTCCATAGAATTTTGACGAATGGAATCGTCTTCTTTCTCATGACTCGTTCTTGTCTGTCAAGAACTCGTTCGGGTTCTTCTATAAAAGTGAGATCTTCACGTATCTGTTCTAGTGGATACTGAACCATGTGAAGGGGATGATACTGGTACCCTCTGAGTAAAGACACATGAAACACATTGTGCACATGCGAAAGCTGCGGAGGTAACGCCAATCGGTAAGATACTTAACCGACTCGTTCAATGATATCAAACGGTCCGATGTAACAAGGACTGAGCTTCCCTTTAATCCCGAAGCGTCTAACACCACGTGTCGGTGAAACCTTAAGGAAGACGTGATCTCCTACGTTAAAGTGTATGTCCCTACGATGCTTATCGGCGTAACTCTTCTGACGTGATCGTGCTTCCAGAATTTTCTTCTTAGCTACTGCGATCTTCTCATTGGTCATCTCTATGATTTCTGGTCCTTCAAGTGTTCGCTCGCCAACCTGATCCCAGCAGATTGGGGCGCGACACTTTCTTCCATACAACATCTCAAAAGGAGCACACTTGATGCTTGCGTGCCAGCTGTTGTTGTATGCAAACTCCACCAAACAAATGTAATCGTCCCAATCACCCGTCCATTCCAACGCACATGACCTCAACATATCTTCCAATGTCTGAATGGTTCGCTCCGACTGTCCGTCCGTTTGAGGATGAAAAGTCGTGCTAAGCTTAAGTTGTGTACACCAAGCTTTCTACAGACTCTTCCAAAAGCGCGAAGTGAATCGAGGATCTCTATCTGAGACGATGCTGGATGGTGCACCGTAGAGTCTCATGATCTCTCTCATGTACGTATCTGCGAGTTTACTTACCGGATCTTCCTTGCGGATCGGTAAGAAATGAGCTGATTTGGTAAGTCGATCTACGATAACCCAAATCGCATCGTGCTTCCTCTTGGTAGGCGGAAGACCAGTAAGAAAATCCATGGTGATTTTGTCCCACTTCCACTCTGGAATATCTAACGGTTGAAGGAGACAGCCAGATCGCTGATACTCGATCTTAACCTACTGGCAGGTAAGACATTTGGAGACGTAAGTGGCCACATCCTGTTTCATACCACTCCACCAAAAGTACTGCTTGATGTCATGGTACATCTTAGTCGAACCAGGATGTATAGAGAATGGGGAGCTATGAGCTTCAGCTAACAAAGCTTCCTGAAGTTATTGGTCATCAGGAACACAAGGTCTCGTGCCCTGCCATACGATACCATCTGCATCTACTCTGAATTCTGTCTGTTTCTCCAAATTCTGTAATATCGCCCAGATTTCTCCGTCATCCTTCTGAGCTTCCTTGATCTTAGACAGTAACTCGGGTTCTACTCTAAGATTAGCCCAGTAACCCTGCTGTCCACGTAGCATGATCTCGATGTCAAGTCGCTCCAAGTCTCTTATGATTTCCTCTTCAATTTTAATGTCGTTGATCATTCCGTACTTTCTGCTAAGAGCATCTGCTACTACATTTGCCTTTCCGGGATGACACTGTAGATTAATGTCATAATCCTTCAACAGCTCTAACCATCTCCTCTGCCTCATGTTCAATTCACGCTGAGTGAAGATATACTTCAAGCTCTTGTGGTCCGTGAAAATGTCACAAGATTCTCCATATAAGTAGTGCCTCCATATCTTCAATGCAAACACGACTGCGGCAAGTTCCAAGTCATGCGTGGGGTAATTCTCTTCATAAGGCTTAAGCTGCCGTGAAGTGTATTCGATCACTTTCCCATGTTGCATGAGAACACAACCATGTCCCTTCCCCGATGCATCGCTGTAGATTTGAAATCCACCCGTACCAGATGGTAGAGTAAGAATAGGTGCAGATACTAGCTTCTGCTTCAGGTCTTCAAAGCTCTTCTCTCGATCTTCAGTCCAGACGAATTTCTCCCCTTTCCGCATCAGTTTGGTCAATGGTAGTGCTAGTCGGGAAAAGTTCTCCACGAACCTACGGTAATAGCCAGCTAAGCCTAAGAAACTGCGGACTTCCGTCGCTGATGTCGGCCTTGGCCACTTAGTAATGGCCTCAACCTTCGCTTGATCCATAGTGATTCCTTCTGCGGACACAATGTGACCTATGAATGCCACCTTGTCTAACCAGAACTCACACTTGGAGAATTTAGCATACAGTTGCTTCTGGCGAAGAATCTGTAGTACTGTACGAAGTTGGTCTTCGTGTTCCTTCTTGGACTTTGAGAAAATCAGAATGTCATCGATGAAGACAATGACGAACTTGTCCAGAAATTCATGGAAGATTCGGTTCATCAAGTCCATGAACACTGCTGGAGCATTTGTCAAGCCAAATGGCATAACTACAAACTCGTAGTGGCCATAGCGGGTAAGGAAAGCAGTCTTAGCGATGTCCTGCTCCTTGACCCGCAGCTGATGATAGCCTGACCTAAGATCAATCTTGGAGAAGTGTTTAGCCCCTTGGAGTTGGTCAAACAGATCTTCAATACGTGGCAGTGGATATCTATTCCGAATGGTAATCTTGTTGAGCTCGCGATAGTCTATGCAAAGACGTATAATGTCGTCCTTCTTCTTAGCGAACAAGACCGGTGCGCCCCATGGAGATGCGCTCGGTCGAATAATACCTTGTTCAAGAAGTTCTTGCAGTTGATCCTTCAGCTCCTTCAGCTCTATGGGAGCCATGCGATAAGGAGCTTTGGAGATTGGTTCAGCTCCTTGAATAAGCTCGATACTGAATTCCACTTCTTGTGCAGGTGGTATGCCCAGAAGTTCTGCTGGAAAAACATCTTGGAATTCCGACACTATAGGTTGATCCTGAATTGATGGGGATTCATCATCCATGTCGTGAACCGTAGCTAGATAACCCTCGCAGCCATGTGACAGTAGTGCACGCGCTTGCAGGGTAGATATGATTTGTATAGACCGTCCGGGTATGAACTCGTTATGAATGTACTCTGGTGCATTACCATCACCGAAGATAACTCGATATGAATGGCAGTCTATGGTAGCATGATGCTTGGATAGCCAATCCATGCCCAAAATCATGTCGAAGTCATTCATGTCCAGCGGAAGTGCGTCGACAGGTCGAACCTTATCGTCAAATTCTAGGGGAAGACTCTTGTATACATGAGTGATTAATACAGAGTCCCTCAAAGGCGTGGAAATAGTGAGCCTATTTTCTAGTGGCATGGGGAGCATCCTAATGTTCTTAGCATAAGCAGTAGAAATAACCGAGTGAGTAGCACCCGTATCGAAAAGAACACATGTAGCTAGACCATACATATACAAGATTCCAGTGATGGTACATGTAGACTTGTTGGCCTGGTCTCGAGATGTCGTGTAGACACGCCTGGTAGTAGGAGGCGGCTTGGTATCAGCATGTCCTGATGTACCCTCCATCTCGCCCTTACGGCAATCCTTCATTATATGGCCAGGAAGACCACACTTGAAGCAAGCGTCAGTATTATGGCGACATGGCCCTGGGTGCCTACGGTGGCAAGTAGAGCAAAGAGGATGAGTGAATCCTCCAGCAGGTGCTCTGGCTGGCTGGGAACCTGATAAAACATTTTACATAAGACGTGATAATTGGGTACAAAGGACAAAGTGGATAATCATAAGATTGAATACCAGTGATAGCTGGACGGCTAGGCTGCGAAACTCTCTGGTTCTGGTCCCTACCGTTTCCATGGTTCATGGTAGAAGTTTTGCTGAAGTGTCAGAATATGAGTTATAACATGAAATCATAATGAAATGCGTAAGTATTAGGACCTGCTGCTGTTGGAGTGTCCAGCTTTGTTACGGTAATTATCATTACTGCCACGCCTATTCGTAGCAGAACGGTCGTTAGTCTGACCGTTTCCCTTGGGCTGATGAGGCTGCTGCTGAGTAGCCGGCTGAGACCGGTCCCCAGTTTTCTGCCTGGAAGATACATTTAAGAGACGAATAATTGACATATATGGAAAGTATACGGATTGATCACCGCTTGAATATGAATGTTTACCTCTTGTCGGGTCTTTCAGCTTCCCCGAATTCATCTCTCTCCTGCAGCATCTCCAGCTTACGTGCTGCATCGGCCACTTGTGCTACAGTGTTGAACGTAGCACACACCAGATTGTTTGCGACCGATGTGCGAAGAGCCCATCTAAAGTGATGTGCCTGCTCTTTAGGAGTACCTGCTGCCGCACCAAAGAAACCAGCTAAGCGAAGAAAGCGCTGCATAAACTCGTTGCTATTCTCCCCAGCTCTCTGTCGAATCCCATGGTACTCTCTCTTGAGCTTGTCCTGCTCAGCCTTGGGAAAGAACTGCTCCATCACTCTGTCCTTGAACTGAGCCCAAGTCAAAGCACTCGTCACCACCTTCAGACTGCATCAATGCTAATCACCAGTTTAGCACATCGCCTTCGAATCGAGAGCATGCCAACCTCGCCTTGTATGCGGGGTCACAACCCATAGCATTGAAAATCTTCCCGATGTGAGCCAACCAGCTTTCAGCATCGCTGGAGCTATCTGTCTTCTCAAAAGCTCGAGGGTGGAGCTTGTTGAATCTCTCCAGCCATACTGCTAATGACACTGGAGGAGGAGGAGGAGGTGCCTGATTATGTTGCTGATTGTTGGCAGCTTGAACTTCAGCCTTAATGTCATTCCTCAGTTGAGGAAGCAAAGCTCGAATAGCAGCTTGAATTGCAGCATTGAGCTTTTCCTGTTCGCGTGTGAGAACCATCTGACAGTATAACATAAAACATATGATTAAACAGATCAAAACATAAAATATATATATACATGAAAAAAATTTATACCAAAATTTCACGAGAAAAATTTTATGCAAGAAAATTTTGTGTATGAATGCATGATGCGGTTTTATGAAAACTTTTATATGCTCGAGAGTGAACGCCTATGGTTAGTTCACCCAAAACAAAAGACATGGCGAGGGGACGCGTATGGGTCGGTCCCAAATTTAAAAGTTTCGATAAAACACATGCGACTAAATAGGGCCAGTCCTGTACCAACCATTACATAGTCAAAAATCTGCGACAATGACATGTATATGTATGCTTAAAAATGATGAATGCATCAAAACAACTGTCAGTTCTAGGAAGACCGTAGTGACTACCCACTAATCACAGGTCATATTTGAGAGCCTATAGGTCGAAGCCTTGGCTCTGATACCATAATTGTAACACCCCATTTTGATAATGGTAATGTCACATGCAATTATGGCGTGTCATCAAAGCATACAAGGAAAAATGTCTAAAAATTACTTGACCATAAAAGGAAAATACCAGAATCAAACATCGGTAGTCCAAAAGTAAAGCTCATCACACACAAACATAGTATAATAAAGGAAAGGACTAAACAATGTCCATAGCAAATGTATCATAAGAAATGAAATGCATAAAGTAAAGAAGGCTAGAAAGCTTCCAGTCCATATGCACGTACTCTTAGTGTCTATGAGCGTCCCTGAGTACCTGCCGTTTTGGGAACATAGAAAAGGAAAACGGCTGAGCAAATACGCTCAGTGCACGGATGTATAATAAAGCATGAATAGGATAAGCATATAACATATAACAGCGGAAGAAAACTAAGTCCCGAGTAACCTGGTTAAGTCTTGATAAAACTGGTTTTATAGTTTGAAAAGCCTTATGTTTATCTTGTAAAAACTGTTTGTCATATTTTACCATTAGCCAATATAGGTCATGAAAATCCACCGTGAATGAATACTTGGAGGGGTGACCTCATCATGCAAATTAGAGGGGCTGCCTCTAATTTAATATACTGATTTTTGGGTAGGAGGGATCAGCTCCTTGTGATGGATGCAAGGCACACACCACATTCACCATGAAATCCTGACTGAAAACATGTAACTAGGATGCACCCATACGTCCCATATGATAAATATAATATAAATGGCCAAAAGCTGAAGGGACGCCACGAGCAATCACTCCGTCGTGGTGAAGTCATAACATCAGTGCCTCTAATGTTATGGTTATGGTACCTCCATAACTAGGTGAAACTGGTCATGCATGTATATGGCTATAGGTATTCTAAATTAAACATAAGCAATTCAAACACATACTTATACTACGGGAAAACATTTGGCTGCATACGGGGAATCCTAATAAGGAAAGAATGTCCATACTGAAAGGACGGGAATCCGTACCTTATGTCCAGTGAACGAGGAAGATGAACTGAGAGGAATCCTACTTCCGTATCACTAGTGCTACATAAATACATACATGAATAAGTATCTGCTTACTAAATACGTAGCTGGTTTTATGTCATGTCTTAGCTTATTTTATATGTTCTTACCATGTTTTATTGTTTAACGCCTTAAACTGTGTTTATCTTATATTCTGTTTAATCTGATTAAGTATTTCTAGTAATTCATGTATTATTATACTTACTGTGTAATAATAAGTAACTTTCCAAAAATAGCAGGTTTCCTAAAATAGAAAGTTTCCAAAAATAGACAGTTTCTAAAAATAGAAAGTTTCCAAAAATTGAAAGTGACCAAAAATAGAAAGTTTCCAAAAATATAAAGTTTCCAAAAATAGAAAGTTTCCAAAAATAGAAAGTTTCCAAAAATAGAAAGTGTCCAAAAATAGAATTACTGCTTAAAATAGATAAGTTTCTAAAAATAGAAAGTTTACATAAATAGATCAGCTGCCTAAATTAAATAAGTTTCCATAAATAGATTAACTTCCTGAAATAAATAAGTTTCTAAAAATAGAAGGTTTCCATAAATAGATTAGCTGTCTTATTTAATTAAGTTTCTAAAAATAGAAAGTTTCCATAATTAGAAATAAGCTGGTTAAATAAGCTAAGTGCATAAGCCTAAGTGTTTTCATGATTATTTCTAAGTCATATGATATATTGTATAGCTTAATAATTATTTCATGTAATTAAATTAAACTATAGGTTAAAATATTTAATTAAAGTATAACATGTTTTTAATTAAATAAAGTTAAATACTTAGGTTAAAACATGTATTATTATTTATTAATAATATAACCTAAGTCATGTTAATTAATTAATTATAACCATGTTTTTTAAATAATTAATTAATTATAAGTCTAAAATATAAAAATACTTAGGTTAATTAATTTCATGATTATTAATAATTAAAATAACCTAAGTCATGTTATTAAATTAATCATGTCATATTATTAATTTAATTTTAACATAAGATCATAAAAAAAATAAAAACTAAACATACACCATGAACCGGATCTAGACTAAAATCCATGAACCGAACATGAAATCGACACCGTACCCCGTACCAAATCGGGGTACCCCTTGTCTTGATGCTGCCGTGGGACCCACACCAACCAACCGGGACCATATGGTCTCGGTGGTGGTCGGATGGCCAAACCGAAACCCTCTCGGGTTCGGTGTAGGCTGCGACCAAAACAAACACCCCTTAAAACATTACTTTTGATTTTATTTAAACCAAATTCATGTTAGGTCTATGATTTAATTAGGTTTTATGAAAAAACATAACATGTTCTTAATTATATAAAGATCATATCAAAAGAAAAAGGTTTAAAAGGATTTACCGATTACGTGGATCTAAAGAACGAAGAACAAACACGAACACCAACAAGAATTCCAAGATCCAAGATCAACAAACACCCCTTTTTGGTGTGTTGAAGGTGGTGGCCAAAAGAGACAAAGAAGGATGAGAGGAGGATTTTATGTTTTCTGTAAAATCTTCTGTAAAACAAAAATGAGTAGTGTAAAATTCCTTAACCACCTTTTAGTAAAAATACAAATGGGCTTGGCCCATTTTTTCCTTGTAGCCGCGGGTAAGGGGCCCACATGGGGTACCCGTACCTTTTTCCGTGTCTCGATGTTTAGTTATTCGTTCATGATTATTTGTGTTCGCGTTTTATGTGTTCTCGTTACGTAATTATCGCGATCTAATATATTTATTTACGCTCGTAATAAATATATATACGTAATTAATAATAGTTCGTGTTTTAATTACGTTCATGATTTCATGATCGTATGTTCGTGATTAATTATTAAATAATTATTACGTGCTCGTGCGTAGTAAATACTTATCGTGTTCTAACACGTACGTAATACGTAAAATCCTAACACGTAATCGTAATCATGCTATATTAGAAAAGTTTTAATCTAGTACGTACGATCTTAAGGGTACTATTCATGGTAAAAGCATGCGGGTTTTACACTAAGTTCAGTGGTGAACTTCTCGTAAGTTGGAAAGAATAAATCAACACCGTCCTCATGTTCCTGAGGAAATGTGGTAGGATGAGAAATTTCGAAAGTGAAATTCTCATAGCATAGAGAAAAATCATCATCATTAAGAGCGTCCTTGTCCGTAGGCTCAGCAAAAGTCGGTACATCACAAACCTCCTCAAATAAGTTGTCGAGACCAAATTCACTAAGCTCAATCGATGTATCACAATCCTAGACGCATTGGGGATATCGAGAGAAGGAGGTGCAATTGCACTAGGACATTGAGCAACAAGATCATTCCAAGAAATAATATTCTCATCGTCATCATTATCATCATCATAATAGTATGGATGCATAGGAGGAGGAGTATAAGCCTCGATATTCAATATTTGCTCTTGTGGGATTTCCCTCTCCAAGATAGCTGGGAGGCGATATAGAATTCCAGCCAAATTAGCGAGTATTTCCGTGCTTATTCCAAAAGAAGGTTGATGAACGACGGAGTATTGTCGGGGCTCAAAATTTTAAAAACTGGAATTATAGCACGGATGCGGCTCATAATTCATCGGTTGAGAAGAATTAGAACACGGATGTGGTTCATAATAATTCATCGGTTGACAATAAGAAGTATCGTGAGGGCCCCCACAATGATTGCAACACGGGTATTGAGAAAAACCCGGTGCGTCTTGTGGATAGCTATTACCATTGTCATAATTGTAACCCGGTTCTTGCCCGTCATGAGATGGGTATCGAATCGGACACGAGACATGCCAATGAGAATTGATTCTACAATAAATGCAAGAGGGGGAAGTAAGTGCATTAGGAGCAAAGGATGAGTTAGTCGAATTGCACGAGGGACAAAATCCAAATTGTGTATTGTCGATAGCATTTCCGCACCGCTCACATGTACACCATTAACAAGTTTGAAAACCATATAATGGTCTCCCACACCCTACGCAATATGAATCCATGAAGAATTAAAAATAATAGGGGTTGAGAAAAAGAATTAAACACATTAGAGGATTGAGAGGAATATTTTTGGTGCAAAACTTTTGGAAAAATAAATGCTTTTTATGATTTTTTTAAATGTTTTTGGATTTTTGAAATTTTTTAATTTTTATGGATTTTTGAAAAATTTTGAGCAAGAAAATAACGTTCACGAGTGAACGGATCCCAAAATCCAATGCGTCTCTCACAGAAAACCGTTAATCATCACGAAAAGAGCCGGCAACGACGCCATTTTAATACCTTGGTTTTTGCCAAGTATGAAAGTTCGTTGTTCACCGTCTATTCGAATTGATTACAGTTGAAGTGTGACTCAGTCATCTTTGGTGGATTAAAAAATAGGGTTTTCGTTGAGTAAAATAAAAAGGCAAACTTTAACGA
Organism: Glebionis coronaria; assembly: GCA_025667525.1. Taxonomy (NCBI): domain Eukaryota; kingdom Viridiplantae; phylum Streptophyta; class Magnoliopsida; order Asterales; family Asteraceae; genus Glebionis; species Glebionis coronaria. The sequence continues at coordinate 203,121,328 of CM046880.1, forward strand.
AAATGGTAAAGTAAATAAAGCTAAAAATGATTGAAAAGCAAATGGCGAAAAATTAAAGCTTTAAAGATAAATGATGAAAACATAAAACTTTAAAAGGAATTAAGTATATGACGAGAAATTAAAACCAGACAAAAAGTAAATTTGGCAACTTAATAAAAATGCAAACGTAAAATAAATCTAAGATGAAACAATTAAAATAACACTTAAGAAAATTGGCGGGAAAAATAAAGTTCAAAGACAAAATAAAAATCTAATTCCGGAAACAGAAACTTAACATAAGTCGAAATACCTAAATCCTAAACTAATTCGGAATGTGTGTTTACAACCTAGTTCGGAATCCGTGCTTTGGATGTAAGTCGGAATACTAAACTTGCAAGTAGTTCGGAATCCTAGTCCTTCAAGTAATCCGGAATGTATACTCCTCGTCCTAGTTCGGAATACGAATCCCACTCCTAGTTCGGAATATACAGTTCACCACGCAATTCGGAATTTGAGTCCCGTACGTTGTTCGGAATCCGTGTCAAGTATGCAATTCGGAATAGGGACTAATCCTACACATAATTCGGGAAACCTAATATGCACTCAATTTGGGGAAACAAGATTCAACACCTAATTCGGGATAAGTTGGACTTAATTTGGGAAATGCATTAGCCACTCAATCCGGAATAAGCTTGTCACCAACCTAATTCGGAATATGGTCCTTAACTCAATTCGGGAAAAGAAAGTTTGCTCTTAGTTCGGGAAACTAGGGTTTTACCATAACCTGGATTAGATACAAAATAAGCAAAAAGGAAAAAATAAGCTATAAACAAATAACCACTTATCTAAAAACTTAACCAAATCAATTTTAAGAAAAAGAAAATAAGCCAAAATTTAAAAACTTTTAAAAACACTAAATAATCAAAACATTTAAAATCAACTTTGTATAAAATAACTTTTAAAAACACTTAATTAAAATTAAGAAAATCAACAAAAAGCTATAAGATCAATAAGCTAACACAATCAAACACATAAAAAAATAAAGAGCAATTAAATAAGCATAACAATAAGCACATAAGCATAAAGATTAAGCAAAACAAGAAAGGTAGAATGAGAGATTAATTAAAAGCTTGATTAAAGATAAATATACAATAACACTAAATTAAAGACTTACTTGAAATAATCTTGAAATTAAGAACAATTAAGTAAATAACAATATGAAAGTGCAAGAAAATAAATTGGAAAGACTAATTTGTCAAATTAGATAACACCTCCTAATGACATATTAGGAGGGTATTTATAGGGAGATTAATTGTGTTGATGTTTTCTTCCTCTTCTCGTCTTTTTGTCTTATAAATTCTTCGACTTTCTCGACTTTGTCTCGGGATTTGTCGATGGATAAATTGAACTCGTCTTATAATTTCTTCATTTATTAGACTTGAGTTCTTCGACTTCATTAAACTTCCTTCTTTAGACTTTTTCTTCGATAAATGTTCAGAATAGGCCTTGGACTTCCATTCTTTTTGCACTCTTGATCTTTTGACTTCGTCTATTGTCTTTTTCTTCGATAAAAGCCCGTGAAATCCCATGTTTTCTTCCCTTTTACATTTTGATCCTAAATCATAACAAAAACACAAACCACGCATAATTCCGACATTTACGACATTAAATATACGTTTTGGCTTGGTTTATCCTTGTAATAAGTGGTAAAATGATAAGTGTTTTCACACTTATTAATAACCATGACACTCACAGACATAATCGCATCATCTCTCTTAGAAGAGATATTAAACCAAGAAACCAAACTCAATTACCAAATGTTGTGAGACTTGTGGAAGCGATTTCCACACTACATCTGATCACAACCATATAGAGTGGTTCAGAAGAGGTGAAGCCATTAAGGCTAAGAAAGCAAAAGCTGTTAAGACCTCTTCTTCTTTTGAGCAATCACACATACCCTCTACAAGATGACCCTTTAGATCTAGAACACCTTATAGATCTAAAACCCCCACCCAACAAAGGTGGGTTTTAAAACAAAACTGACCATTTCCTTAACTTGTGCAGTGTGATCTCAGGAAGCCTATTTGGTACCTAGATAGTGGCTTCTCAAGGCATATGACTGGCACTAAAAGTTATCTGCACAAGTATAAGGAGGAACAAGGTCCTAAAGTTGTTTTTGGTGATAACTCATCAGCTACTACTGAAGGATTTGGTTCAGTAAAATGCAATGGTATAGTTTTCTCAAGGGTAGCATATGTAAATAGATTGAAGCACAACCTTATCAGCATAAGTCAAATTTATGATGCAAAGTATCTTGTGCTGTTTGATGACAAAAAAGGTACAATCTTCAACTCCAATCATGAAATTATGATGATTTCTCCCAGACTCAAAGATGTTTATGTCATGAACATGAACTCTACTCAGGAAACGTGGTTCTTTGCTAAATCTTCCAATATTACCAATTGGCTTTGGCATAAGAGGCTCTCACATCTCAATTTCAAAACAATAACTCTGCTGGCAAAACAAAATCTTGTTATTGGTCTTCCTTCACTTGTCGACTTCAAGTATAAACCATGCTCAGCATGTGAAAAAGCGAAGCACCATATGGCCAGTTTCAAAACAAAGCAAACTTTCTCAATAAAACAAAGTCTTCATTTGCTTCACATGGACTTATTTGGCCCAGTATCACCTAGGGCCATTTGTCATGAAACATATACACTTGTCATGATTGATGTGTACTCTAGGTACACCTGGGTATATTTTCTGACAAAGAAAAGCCATGCACCAGATGCCATTATGTCATTCATTAAAATAGTTCAAAATCAAAATGACACTCATGTCAAACAACTCAGAAATGACAATGGCACTAAATTCAGAAATCACACACTGATCAAATTCTGTGACGACAAAGGAATTTCTCAAAATTTCTCATCTCCTTACACTCCTGAACAAAATGGCGTGGCTAAAAGAAGGAACATAACTTTGATTGAAGCAGCAAGGACAATGCTTGATGGATCTGCTCTCTCTAAGCATTTTTGGACTGATGTTGTAGCCACTGCTTGCTACACTTAAAATAGATCAATCATTGTGAAGAGACACATGAAGACTAATAAGTGTGAAAACACTTATCCTTTTACCACTTATTTCCAATAATAACATGACCAAAACGTGTGATTTATGTCGTAAAAGTCGGAATTATGCGTGGTTTGTGTTTTTATTGTGTTCTAGGACCAAAATATGAAAAAAGGAAGAAAACACGGGCTTTCACGGGCTTTTATCGAAGAAAACGAGAAAAGACGAAGTCAAAAGATCAAGAGTGCAAAAAGAACGGAAGTCCAAGGCCTATTCTGAAGATTTATCGAAGAAAAAGTCTAAAGACGGAAGTTTAACGAAGTCGAAGAACTTAAGTCTAATAGAAGAAGAAAATTAAAAGACAAGTTCAAATCCCGAGACGACATCGAGAAAAGACAAAGAATTAAAGTCGAGTCGAGAAGACGTGAAGAAAGCAAGAAAGAAGATGCAACACATGCACTCCTTCCACCTTCCCTATAAATACCCTCCTAATAGTCATTAGGAGGGTGGTTAGTTAGTTAGCTAGTTTTTATTTTTCTTACTTTTCTTTCTAGTTTTAGAGAGAGAAAGTCTTAAACTTTCTCTCACTAAATTTCATCTTCTCTCTTAATCTTTCAAGATTAAATATTTGTATTGCTTATTTTCATTAATCAAAGTCCTAGTTAAGCTTTTAATCCTTAATCTCCTTCTACCTTTCTTTGATTTTAGATTGATTTTGGTGCGAATTTCAATACATCCGTGTTGTTCTTAATGATTTCGTGCTTAAAAAGTTAATCTTTTGATCATTACCTAAGTTTTCATGCGAATAAGCTTTGAGACTTTTGTGCTTATTGGCTTATTTTTATGATTGGCTTATTTACTTATAAAAAGTTCTTTAAAAGTTCAAGTTTTTATTGTTTGATCTAAAAGTTTATTTATTTTGAGGTTAGGTAAGTTGTGATAAGTGCTTATTTGATCCGGTTCATCAGTGATTCGTTTAGCTTTGGGGTATTAGCTTATTATATAGCTTATTACCTTGGCTTTTTACGAATTCCACCAAAATCGGAAAAGGTTATAAACCCTTTTCTGATCCACGTATTCCGAGCAGCCTTCCCCACCCTTTTTCCGATTTGCCAATCGGAAAAGGGTTTTGAGTTTCCGATTAAAGCACCTACATTCCGATCAATCTTGATCGGAATAGGGTTTGGTTTTCCGATTGGGACTGTATCCTATATTCCGATCTGAACCCTTATTTCCTTATTCCGATTGTGTTTGATTGTGTTATTCCGATTTGGACTCTTAGTAACATTCCGATTGGCCCTCATTTTTGTGGATATTCCGATTGCATCATTCCCCATATTCCGACCACCAGATCGGAATATATTCCGATCTGGGCTTGTTTTGGCTTATTCCGATTTGGTAGTTGGTGGAAATTCCGATTAGGTTCATTTAGTACATTGTTTTCATTAAATTTCTAAGTGTTAGTTTTTATTAAGTGTGCTAGTATTTTTCCATTATTGCCTCTATGTTTTCAAGCATTTTCTTTTAACTCATTTTAGTATTAGTCTTTTAAACTTCTACTTTACTCAACGACACTTACTTATTTGCTATTAGTTAAATTAGATAAACAAAACCAAACCATTCTCTTGTTTCACCAAAAGACAATTGAGTCGCACTTTAGACCGGTTATCAATTCGAAAAGACTTGGGACTACGAATTTTGATACTAGGGGTAAAAGCCGAGTATTAAATGGCGCCGCTGCCGGCTCTTTTCGTTACGATTAAAGGTTTTTAGTGAGAGACGCATTGAATTTTGGGATCCGTTCTTTGAACGTTATTTTTCTTGCTTTAAAAATTTTCAAAAATCCTAAAAAATATAAAACTCTTCAAAAATACAAAAACATTAAAAAAATCATTAAAAAGCAATTCTTTTCCAAAGGTTTTGCACCAAAAAGATTATATAGATATTTTCTCTGTGTATATTTTTCTCTTGCAGGTGTATGCGTACTAGATCTTCAAACTATTCTGAGCCCGAGACTCGTGAAGATTTAGATATGGCTGGTGTTAATAACAACAATAATAACCCACCTCAACCCAATTTGAATAATAATAATAACAACAACAACAACAATGTCCACCTCCCTGATTTACGAACAATGGAGGAATTGTGTCAACCCACCATGAACGGACGCGGAGGCCCGATTGCGCCAATGCACGTCACGGCTCAGGAGTTTTCGTTGAAGCATCACATGATCTAGCAAGTGCAAACTAACCCATTTCGTGGAATTCCGGATGATAATGCCAACAAACACCTCGACAAATTCATTACCATTACCCAAAGCATGAAGTGCTCCGGTGTTTCTATGGATGACCTTCGCCTCCAACTTTTTCCCCATTCGCTTTCTCACCATGCCGAAAAATGGTTTGACCGTTTTCCTAAGAATTCTATTCATACATGGAATGACATGACTCAACGCTTTTTATCGCGCTACTTTCCCCCATCCATGTTCACTAGCCTTCATAACCAAATCAGTGGATTCATGCAAGAGAATGATGAATCGCTCTTTGATGCTTAGGAACGATACAATGATTTGATCGACCGCTGTCCAAATCACAATATGCTCCCCGTCACTCTCATTGACACCTTCTACAATGGTCTCACTTTTCGTGATCGTGACACGATCAATGCCGCCGCCGGTGGTACCTTTATGAAAAGAAGACCGAAGGAGTGCCGAGAGTTGATCGAAAACATGACAACTCACCACAAGAATTGGGATTCATCCGCATCCTCAAGATCTAATCAGAGAGTCAATGTTTCTTCTACTACTTCCAATCCCGAGATATCCGAACTTACCCGAAAAATCGCGAGTATGCACAAGGATTTCATGTCCATTGCCACAAACCACTTTCAACAAGCTAAAGCTGTTGCTATTTCTTGTGACACATGTGGTGGTCCTCATTCTTACAATGATTGTCCTTCTACCCAAGCCAATTTTTCTGAAAACGTTAACGCAGCTTACGGTACTTATCCCACGGGAGGCTATCAAGGTCGCCCTCAAGGAGACTGTGGCTTGCTAAGTTATCGTTCGAACAACTATCTTGCTCCACCTGGTTTCCCTCCTGCAAACCAAAACCAACAACAAAGCTACAACCAATCCCAACCTCGTGCTAACAATCAATATCAATCCCAACGAAACCCATACCCAACTAAAGGAAATTCTCAAGCTTACCAAGCTCCACCTCTCAATCAACCGATGGCAGTGAGTCCAGATGTCGAGACATTCATGAAGACGAATCGGGAGATGGTGACGAATCTTCAGAGTCAAGTCGGCAACTTGAAGGGAGAAATGGCGAAACAAGGGAACGATATTCGAGCCGAGCTAAGGAATGACATGGCAAAACACAACGATGAAATTCATGCAAACATGAGAGACTCTTTCAATACTCAAGCGGTTCACCTTCGTGATATGATTGGTTCGCTCATCCAAGGTAATCAACCCTCTTCTTCGGGTACTCTTCCGAGTAATACCGTTGCGAATCCAAGAGGGGAGATGAAAGCAATCACCACTCGTAGTGGAAAAGGTTATATGGAACCCGAGCTTCCTACACCTCCACCCGTGATTGTGAACAAGGAAAAAGAGCAACTTTCCCCACCCCCTTTACCTTCTATCCCCATTTCCCCACCACCCGTGGTTGTGAGTGATCCTATTCCCCTAAAGCCTTCTTCTTCATCCAATATACCTTATCCTTCAAGGTTGAGGAAAGATAAGCAAAAGAGCAAGGATGATATTCAGGTTTCAAACTTTCTAAAAATGTTTAAACAATTGAATTTTAACATCTCCTTTGCCGAGGCTCTCGCTCACATGCCCAAATACGCTAAGATGTTTAAAGATCTTCTAAGTGATAAGGAAAAGCTTCTTGACATCGCTCAGACCCAACTTAATGAGAACTGCTCCGCAGTGCTCTTAAGGAAATTGCCCACCAAACTTGGTGATCCGGGTCGCTTCTTGATTCCTTGCAACTTCCCGGGAGTAGAGAATTGCATGGCCCTAGCCGATCTAGGTGCCAGTATAAACTAAATGCCTTTAAGTGTTTGGAAGCAATTATCCCTCCCCGAGCTAGTCCCCACCAAAATGACTTGGGAATTAGCCAACCGTACGGTTGCTTATCCAGTGGGGATAGCCGAAGATGTCTTTGTTGGCGTTGACAAATTCACCTTCCCAGTGGATTTTGTCGTCGTTGACTACGAGATGGATCCTCGTGTTCCATTAATTGTTGGACGTCCATTCCTGAGGACCGGTCGCACTCTCACTGATGTAGCCGCGGGCGAAATAATCATGAGAGTTGGTGACGATAAAATTGTCTTCAACATGGGTAAGATTTCTAAGCAACCTTATTCGTATGAGAGTGTTAATGCTATTGATGTTCTCGATGAGGCTTGTGAAGAACATTTTCATGATGCTTGCAAAAGTACTCTTTCTTCTCTACCCAATGTTGAGACCGTTGCCTCAATTGCTCCAGCATTGACTCCTTTTGGAGAAAGTGACTTGGATGATTTCGAAGCTAGCTTGGGTCCTCTCGATATTAAGTATGATAATTTGTCCATCAATTGGGATGAAGATATTCGAACTATTGAGAGACTTCTCAATGAGGACCCATTTTCTCCTCCTTCTCCTAAAGAGGTGACTAATGATGATCCATCGTTAGTTACACCATCTATTGAGGATCCTCCTACTCTTGAGCTTAAGGACCTACCTCCTCATGTTGAGTACGTTTTCCTGGAAGACAACGAGAAGTTACCGGTCATCATCGCAAAGGATCTGAAAGAAGACGAAAAAGCCCGACTTGTCGCCGTGTTGAAGAAGCATAAAAGAGCTATCGCTTGGAAAATCTCCGACATCCGCGGAATTGATCCTCACTTTTGCACACATAAAATTCTCATGGAGGACGACTTTAAGCCCACAATTCAAAGCCAACGAAGGGTGAATCCTAAAATCCATGAAGTCATCAAAAAAGAGGTTATCAAACTTCTTGATGCGGGTATGATTTACCCTATTTCGGATTCACCATGGGTTAGTCCAGTCAATTGTGTGCCTAAGAAAGGCGGAATTACTGTTGTGCCCAATGCAAACAACGAGTTGATTCCTACCCGTCTCGTTACTGGGTGGAGAGTTGGTATAGACTACCGCAAACTCAATGATGCCACGAGAAAGGATCATTTCCCTCTACCTTTTATGGACCAAATGCTTTAACGTCTAGCGGGTAATGAATATTACTGCTTACTTGATGGTTTCTCGGGTTATTTCCAAATACCCATCGATCCACAAGATCAAGAGAAGACAACATTCACTTGTCCCTATGGCACATTTGCTTACAAACGAATGCCTTTTGGCTTATGCAATGCCCCTGGGACTTTCCAAAGGTGCATGTTGGCTATCTTCCATGACATGGTTGACCAAACCATGGAAGTCTTCATGGATGATTTCTCGGTTTTCGGGGATTCCTTCTCTTCTTGCCTTGCCAATTTGGAACGTATGCTTAAGCGGTGCGAAGACACTCGCCTTGTTCTGAATTAGGAAAAATGCCATTTTATGGTAAAAGAAGGCATTGTGCTAGGACACAAAATCTCTAAAGCCGGTCTTGAAGTCGACCGTGCTAAAGTAGATGTCATAGCCAAATTACCTCCACCTTCAACCGTGAAGGGTGTGAGAAGTTTTCTGGGTCATGCGGGCTTCTATCGTCGATTCATTCAGGATTTCTCTAAAATCGCTCGCCCGATGACCCACCTCTTGGAAAAAGATACTCCTTTTATCTTTTCTAAAGAGTGTCTTGAAGCCTTCAATCTTATAAAGGATAAGCTAACTAAGGCACCGGTCTTGGTTACCCCTAATTGGGAGCTGCCTTTTGAATTGATGTGCGACGCTAGCGACTTTGCTATTGGTGCGGTTTTGGGCCAACGAGTGAATAAACACTTCCAACCAATCCACTATGCTAGCAAAACAATGACGGGGGCTCAATTGCATTATACGACAACCGAAAAAGAGCTTTTAGCTGTTGTCTATGCTTTTGAGAAATTTCGCCCCTATCTTGTTTTATCCCCCACCATCGTATACACGGACCATTCCGCGTTGAAGTACTTGATGACTAAGCATGATTCTAAGACAAGACTTCTTCGCTGGGTTTTACTCCTTCAAAAATTCAACATTGAAATTCGCGACAAGAAGGGAGCCGAAAACCTGGCCGTGGATCATCTGAGCAGACTTGAGGATCCATATCAAGGGGATCATCCGAACAAAGAGATCAATGGCTATTTCCCCCTTGAGACCTTAATGTCTATAAATCTCAATCTTGATGACACCCCGTGGTTTGCGGACATTGCAAACTACTTAGCGGGTGGTATTCTCATCAAAGGGTTAACATCCCAACAAAAGAAGAAGTTTTTGAATGATGTTAAGACTTACTTTTGGGATGACCCTTTTATATTCAAACAATATGCTGATCTGATCATTCGTCGATGTGTTGACAGACCGGTAGCTTTTGACATTCTCCAAGCTTGCCACAAAGGACCCACCGGTGGTCACTTTGGTCCCAACTACACCGCTAAGAAAGTGTTTGATTCTGGATTCTATTGGCCCACCATTTATCGTGATGCTCACGAAATGGTTAAGCATTGTGATGCTTGTCAACTTCAAGGCAAGATCATACATAAGGATGAGATGCCTCAAAATTTCATACAGGAATGTGAAATCTTTGACGTATGGGGCATCAACTTTATGGGGCCATTTCCATCCTCCAAAGGGAACAAGTACATCCTCGTCGCTGTCGACTACGTTTCTAAATGGGTTGAAGCTAAGGCTCTCCCTACGAACGATGCGAGGGTAGTTGTGAAATTTTTGAAGCAGCTTTTCGCTCGATTTGGCGTTCCTCGTGCTATCATCAGTGACCGCGGGACTCATTTTTACAACGATCAATTTGCAAGAGTCATGGCTAAGTATGGTGTCAATCACCGTCTTTCCACCGCCTATCATCCCCAAACCAATGGGCAAGCCGAGATTTCCAACCGTGGATTGAAGCGAATTTTGGAGCGTACTGTGGGAGAGCATCGCGCCGCGTGGGCCGATAAGTTAGATGATGCTCTGTGGGCTTTCCGTACTGCTTACAAGACCCCGATCGGTTGTACACCTTATCGTCTTGTGTACGGGAAAGCATGCCACCTTCCCATCGAGCTGGAACATAAGGCGCACTGGGCCTTGAAGTGGGCTAACTTCGACATCAAAAAAGCAGGTGATCATCGCAAGGTTCAACTCAACGAGCTAAATGAACTGAGGAATGAAGCTTATGAGAACTCGTTGATCTACAAGGAGAAGACGAAGATCATTCATGACGCAAAAATCAAGAACCGAGAATTCCACGTTGGTGATCAAGTCTTACTCTTCAACTCTCGATTGAAGATCTTCTCTGGCAAGTTGAAGAGCCGCTGGTCTGGTCCATTCACCTTCGCCAAAGTCTTTCCTTATGGGACCATTGAGCTTTCTCAGCCGAATGGGCCCAATTTCAAGGTGAATGGCCAGCGTTTGAAGCTGTACTTTGGTGAGGACATCTCCCATGAGATGATTCCATCCCTCACCACGTTCCCCATGAACTAAATTTGGGTCGAGTTAGGCTCGTGACTCGGTGAACAAAAACAAGCGCTTCTCGGGAGGCAACCCGTGATCTATCCTTTACTGCTTTCATAATAAGTGTAGGGGGAGCCTCGTATGTGTTTGTTGTCTTGTTTCTTGTGTTGTGCAGGGATTAAAGCTTCGATGAGCATCTTGATGACTTTTGACGAACCGTGATACCGTGTTCCCATCTTCCCGGTTCTATCCTAAACTCTTGTGATTTAATATTTCATATTTTATATGTTCACATTGAATTCACTTTAGTTGTCCTTTCCTTAGCAAGATTTAAACAAAGTGCACAATGTCATAAGTGTAGGGGAGTTTACTCCCATATGCTTAAACATTGATGACAATGTTTATCTCAAGTGTAGGGGGACTTCTATCGTTGTAAGTGGTCTTTTCCATGAATTTGCCCTCATTTTAACGGGAAAATTTGATTTTTCGACATTTTTCGAAATTTTTTATCTATTTTGGCCTAGTTGTATAGTTGTATTTTCCTTTGTTATGTTTATTCTCTTTCCTTGCTAGAATAAATTTTCAAATAAGTGGTTTTAGATTTTTCTTAGTCGTGAACATTTTGACTCAACCCGAGTTTACTTACCTAAGTTTACTCTAGCTAGTATCCTTAACGAGTTTAAGTCAAGTTTTGTTAGGCTTTTATATAGGGAGCTATAAAACGCGAAAGTCTTAACTCTCACGGGTTAAGAACAAGAACTTTTCGCAAGTTCCTATAATTGATCCTAGAGAGTCGTTTATCAAGGGAACTTTAAAATGCGATTTCCAAAACTTGAAAAAGTCTAAGAATTTTCAAGATCCTATAGGCGACTCGAAAACCCAAAACTTTGATTTAATAGGCTAAGCATCCACGAGTCTCATTCCTTGAGATTTTAAACTGTGGAGAACGAGAGATGATAGAGCCAATTATAAGTTCCGAATTCTTTCGTGAATTTATGTGAGTTAATTATAAGCCTATTCTCCCTTCACTTGTTAATAAATCTATCTGCAATAAATAAGGTCGTACGATTTAAAAGGTTACTTAGCTTCTAGCCCCAGATCGTTTAAAAGTTGCTCGGTACGGATTAGAGTTCATAGCCAAGGCATAACTTATTGAAGCGGGATGCGAAGATTGGCGAGTCCGAAAAGGCCCTAACAAGGCATGAGGGCTACATTTTGTTGCTAAAGATCCAAAAGTGATGTGAAGAATCATTTATCGAAAATCAATATGTAGGATCGAGACACACGACGAAAAGCAAGAACTCCCCAAAAGTTATGGAGAAGTCTATCCGAAAAGACCCTAACAAGGTATGAGGATAAATAGATCCAAGTCCTAAAAGGAGGCGGATCGTTGTATATCGAAGTCCAAAATAAAGATTTGAGAAAAATGAAGAAGTCGTGGTCCAAAGATGAAGAATCTCTCAAAACTTCAAGTGAAGAAATTCCTATTATGAAGAGAAGGCCATTATTTCATGAACGTCTCTCAAGATACGAAGTATGAAGTCGCTGCCAAATATCGGTCCGAGAAAGGTCTCAAATCGTGAAGCGAGTTATGCCAAGATATGAACTTTATGAGGTCCCGAGAAGCAGTTTTAAAAGATTTGGTCCTTTAGCTAACTATTGATTAAATCGTTCATTTTATTTTCGGCCTAAATAACTATCGAAATAAGTCAAACATTGCATCCTCGTGATCATTCAAGACAAAAATAAAATATAAGAGATACACCTAGGAATAAGGGAGTCTAAGTGAGTAATTGGCCCACATGAGTTCGTGATAGTTTGCTAACTTATAATAACAATGATCTCGTTTTTAAGCTTGGTATGGGGAACGTGAACCTTGAGGAGGATAAACGTTCATGGCTGCCAAAACCAATGTAAGTGTTTGATTTCTTTACTTGTTCTATCTTTTCATGTTTAGTATTTAATAAAGGCCAAGGTGGGTTATTTATGATGGAAAATGTAAACCGTGCTTTAAAATTAATGCATTGCATGAGGGCATTGCAATGGTCAAGTGTAGGGGATTTAGTAAGTGTGAAAACACTTATCCTTTTACCACTTATTTCCAATAATAACATGACCAAAACGTGTGATTTATGTCGTAAAGTCGGAATTATGCGTGGTTTGTGTTTTTATTGTGTTTTAGGACCAAAAAATGAAAAAGGAAGAAAACACGGGCTTTCACGGGCTTTTATCGAAGAAAACGGGAAAAGACGAAGTCAAAAGATCAAGAGTGCAAAAAGAACGGAAGTCCAAGGCCTATTCTGAAGATTTATCGAAGAAAAAGTCTAAAGACGGAAGTTTAACGAAGTCGAAGAACTTAAGTCTAATAGAAGAAGAAAATTAAAAGACAAGTTCAAATCCCGAGACGACATCGAGAAAAGACAAAGAATTAAAGTGGAGTCGAGAAGACGTGAAGAAAGCAAGAAAGAAGATGCAACACATGCACTCCTTCCACCTTCCCTATAAATACCCTCCTAATAGTCATTAGGAGGGTGGTTAGTTAGTTAGCTAGTTTTATTTTTCTTACTTTTCTTTCTAGTTTTAGAGAGAGAAAGTCTTAAACTTTCTCTCACTAAATTTCATCTTCTCTCTTAATCTTTCAAGACTAAACATTTGTATTGCTTATTTTCATTAATCAAAGTCCTAGTTAAGCTTTTAATCCTTAATCTCCTTCTACCTTTCTTTGATTATAGATTGATTTTGGTGCGAATTTCAATAGATCCGTGTTGTTCTTAATGATTTCGTGCTTAAAAAGTTAATCTTTTGGACATTACCTAAGTTTTCATGCGAATAAGCTTTGAGACTTTTGTGCTTATTGGCTTATTTTTATGATTGGCTTATTTACTTATAAAAAGTTCTTTAAAAGTTCAAGTTTTTATTGTTTGATCTAAAAGTTTATTTATTTTGAGGTTAGGTAAGTTGTGATAAGTGCTTATTAGATCCGGTTCATCAGTGATTCGTTTAGCTTTGGGGTATTAGCTTATTATATAGCTTATTACCTTGGCTTTTTACGAATTCCACCAAAATCGGAAAAGGTTATAAACCCTTTTCCGATCCACGTATTCCGAGCAGCCTTCCCCACCCTTTTTCCGATTTGCCAATCAGAAAAGGGTTTTGAGTTTCTGATTAAAGCACCTACATTCCGATCAATCTTGATCGGAATAGGGTTTGGTTTTCCGATTGGGACTGTATCCTATATTCCGATCTGAACCCTTATTTCCTTATTCCGATTGTGTTTGATTGTGTTATTCCGATTTGGACTCTTAGTAACATTCCGATTGGCCCTCATTTTTGTGGATATTCCGATTGCATCATTCCCCATATTCCGACCACCAGATCGGAATATATTCCGATCTGGGCTTGTTTTGGCTTATTCCGATTTGGCAGTTGGTGGAAATTCCGATTAGGTTCATTTAGTACATTGTTTTCATTAAATTTCTAAGTGTTAGTTTTTATTAAGTGTGCTAGTATTTTTCCATTATTGCCTCTAAGTTTTCAAGCATTTTCTTTTAACTCATTTTAGTATTAATCTTTTAAACTTCTACTTTACTCAACGACACTTACTTATTTGCTATTAGTTAAATTAGATAAACAAAACCAAACCATTCTCTTGTTTCACCAAAAGACAATTGAGTCGCACTTTAGACCGGTTATCAATTCGAAAAGACTTGGGACTACGAATTTTGATACTAGGGGTAAAAGCTGAGTATTAAAGACTCCCTATGAAGTCTCCAGGGGGATAATTCCAAACATTTCATTCTTACATGTGTTTGGGTGTCTAGTATTCATTTACAATCACAAGGATCACCTTCGAAAGTTTGATGAAAAATCGGACGATGGTTACTTTCTTGGATACTCCCTAGTATCTAAACCATTCAGTCTTTAACACAAGAAGAGAATGTATTGAACAAACCTATCACATAACATTCAATGAAAGTTCTAAAGCTCTCACCTTTACAAATCCATCAGATGATGAACTTCATTTACATGAATCTCAAAATTATCCATCTGATGAATTTCATCACTATAAGCCTTCTTAAAAATATCAAACAACAATCCCTCATATTGATCCATTTGAAGATATGACAAGTCCTACAAAAGGAAATCCTTTAGTATCACATACTGATACCTTTCAATCAAATAATGTTCAATGTCAAAATGATCACCAAGGCAACACAAATGACCAAAATGGTCAGTCTCAAAACAATCAGCATGCTGACACACATGATCAAAATTATCAATCATACGCAGCTACTGAGGAACAATATGAGCCCCTTGCTCAATGCTCTCCTATCATCTCTAGGGAATTAAGTCTTGGATATGTTGCTTCTGACCAAGAAGGAATCCCCCTAATGATTGAACCTTTGTCCACTGAATATCCTTTAGTAGACACTAGAGACATTCCAAGTCCGAGTCCATGTCATGGACTTCCAAGCTCTAGCTCTAATCATGATACCAGTACCTATTCTCTAGCTCCACAAAACTCTTGGACTCAAAATAGTCACATACAACTGGTGAACATAATAGGTAATCTTGGTGAAGGTAGAGTCACTAGATCTATGGGAAAGAAACTGAGTGTTGCTTCATCTGTAGGATGTCTCTATGCAAATTTTCTCTCAGAAATTAAACCTACAAAGGTTTCTGAAGCACTCACACACCCTGGATGGGTGGATGCCATGAAAGAGGAACTCAATCAATTTGAAAGAAACAAAGTCTGGAAATTGTTTCCTCTTCCATATGGTAAATCAACCACTGGCACCAAATGGGTTTACAAGCTCAAAAGAGATGAAACCAATGCAGTGACCAAAAATAAAGCTAGGCTGGTGGCCCAAGGATTCAATCAAGAGCCTGGTGTTGATATTATCAAACCTTTGCTCTAGTTGCACGTATGGATGCCATACGAATCTTCCTTGCATATGCCACTTACATGAACTTCTCCATCTACCAAATGGATGTCAAAAGTGCATTCCTAAATGGTGACCTAAAAGAAGAAGTTTATGTTACTCAGCCTCCTGGCATGGAGAGTAGTAAATACCCAAATCATGTCTACAAGTTTTATAAAGCTTTGTATGGACTGAAGCAAGCTACAAGAGCATGATATGAAACTCTTTCAACATTTCTCATTGAACATAAATTTGTCAGAGGAAAAATAGATAGCACCTTGTTTATCTATAAATCTAAAACTGACACCATTCTGGTATAAATTTATGTGGATGACATAATCTTTGGTTCTACAAGCTTGAAACTTTGCAAACAGTTTGCCAAGCTTATGACCAGCAAGTTTGAGATGAGTATGATGGGAGAACTCACATACTTCCTTGGTCTTTAGATTAAACAATCTGACCAAGTCCTCTCTATCAATCAAGAAAAATATATCAAGGATCTGCTGAAGAAGTATGATATCAATTCTGCTTCAGTGAAGACTCAAGTGGTACCCCCTAACAAGTTAGGACATGATCTCAATGGACAATCAATCAATGAGACTCAATATAGAGGTATGATTGGGTCACTCATGTACTTAACTACAAGAATGCCTGGCATTCAATTCTCTACATGACTTTGTGCAAGATACCAAACAGATCCAAAGGAATCACACCTTACTGCTGTAAAGAGAATCTTCAGATACCTAAAACGTAGAAGAAGTCTAGGTCTTTGGTACCCTAAATCCTTAGGTTTTGATCTAAAGGGTTATTCAGATTCTGACTATGCTGGATGCAATTTGGACAAAAAAAGCACTTCTAGTGTCTGCCAATTGCTAGGTGGAAAACTTGTGTGTTGGAGTGCTAAAAACCAACAAACATTTGCCATGTCTTCAACAGAAGCTGAATATGTAGCAGCTGCTGGATGTTGTGCCAATGTTCTTTGGATGAAAATACAACTTGCTGATTATGACATACAATATGAAAAGGTACCAATCTTTTGTGATAACACTAGTGCTATTGCAGTATCCAACAATCCAGTCCTACACTCAAGAACAAAACACATTGATATCAGATATCACTTTATGAGATATCACATTGTGAAAGGGGATATTGAATTACATTTCATCCCTACTCAATATCAATTGACTGATATCTTCACCAAACCATTGGATGAACCAACTTTCAAAAGATTGATAATAGAGCTTGGTATGCTGAAAATTGATGATACAAAAAGCTAAACCTTCAGCATTCACTGAAGAAGCTTGAAGGTTCAGCATTTCTTAAAAGATTTTGATTAATGTTAAGTAGCATTTTCTGAGTAAAGGAGTGTTCAATGTCATATATCTATTTCACTTTATGTGATTGTGTATATGATGTTTTGTCGCCTTATCTGATTCACTAAAGCTGAACAAATTATCACCAATCATCATAAGGTTCTTTCAGCAATGCTGAACAAATTTCTAATACAATTGAGTAGCTAGGCCTGAGTAGAGGAGCGTGCAATGTTATATGTCTTGTTCACGTATGTGAACATGTATATGGTGTTTTGTCGCCTCATCTGACGCACTGAAGCTCACAAGTATTGCCATCAGGTTCAGCATATCTAAGCAACAGCATTTAAAACCTATCAATCATGATATTCAAAAGAGTTAATGGCATTAAATTTCTTGTGAATAAAACAAACATTCTTTCAAAAAGGTGTCATTTGTTAATTAAGGAAATTTCAAACGTCTCCATCCACAGTCAACAACTCCCTGACACATGGGGCGTTTCACTGTTTAAAGCAACAGAAAATCATACCTTTTTGCAAAACATTAATGAGAAAGTTTGTGCCAAATGTTCAAAAGAAACCCTAAAAGATTTATAATTTTTTCAAATGGTTTTAAAAACTTTTTACAAATCAGTTAAAGTTTTTATATAATCCCTAACAATTGGATTTCATTCCACGCTTACAAATCTTTTCATCCAAAAACACACACAAACTCTCTCTCTCTTTCAAAACACACACAGAAACATCAATGGTTGAATCATCTTCCACCCCCAAGATTGCCAAAATCACCCTTAAACCATCCACTCATGTTAACTATCCCATTGATGATATCATTTTCAAACCCAACAACATCACCTTGCTCAAACCTGAATCCATTAAGTCTGTTCCTGGGGAACAAGTTTTGACTTATCTATCCAAAAGTGTTTTAAGGTATGCTTTATTTGAGGATCCTGGTATGATGTTTAAAAATGTGCTAAAAGAATTTTGGTTTACAACAGAGGCTTCTAACAACAAGAAGTCCATTGAGTTTGATTCTACCACGATTGGGATTCATGGTAGATTTGGGTTAAAGTTATTTAGAAAAGTTTTGGGGTTAGATTATTTGTAAAACCCTAATGAGTATGAAGCAGTACCTGATGATTTTATGGTTGTCAAAAATTTCTTTAAAGAGATTGGGTATACTGAAGAAGTTACTGAAAAAAGGGGGTTAAAAAGAAGTTCTTTGCCACCAAGATGGAAATTGCTGATGTCCATTCTCATTAAATGTGGGGGGGGGGGGGGAACTGGAGGCCTTGACCAGATCAACCAAAAAGATGCTATTATTTTATACTGTCTGGCCAAGGGTGTCAAAGCTGATTTTGGGTGTCTTATTTTTGAAGATCTCCATGGGAAGCTGGAGAAAAAGACTAGAGAGAAAAACGTTTTGTACACCAGATTTCTATCTCTCCTCTTCGCTGACCATCTTGGAAATGACTTTTCAAAAATCAATGGAGAGAAACTAATTTTTAAGACCTTTGATCTCACTCGCTGGAACATTCGAGTAAGCACCATTGATCCTCCTCTTACACTACCCATGCTGTACATCTGCTCAGTAGATGGTCCAGTAGTGTACAAAGCTCCTAAAGACACTTCTCCAACTGGATAAGGGGATCTAAAAGGCAAAAATCCTGGAGTTTCATCTGGACCTCGTTAGAAGAAAACGTCAATTAATACCAAGAAGGTTAGACGTGAGTCCAGAAAGAGGAAAACCCTCACACAATCTTCCTCAAAGAAGATTGATGATGATTCCCAAGGCCATGCTTTGAAGAAGACCAAGTCCCTGGCCAAGGACAAGAACCCTAGCTAGCCGTCACCTTCAGTCTCTGCTAGAGGTGATATGCATAAAGAGGCCCAACAGGCAACCCATCTCTCAACCTCTTTAGGAGAGAAGGGTGAAGATGGAGCTCACCCTCAACTCAGTAGTGTGGAGTCAGCATTGGTAAGTACTTTCATTCTGAATATAAGTCATACTTCATTACCAATTTCTATCACTTGTCACTCTGAGTCTGCATCAGGGAATGATTTGTCAGCAAATCCAATGGCTGATGTTGACCCTGGCCTATTTGTTTCTAATGATGTAGCTCCACCACAACAGGGTTCTACTAAAGGAACCAAAAACATTATCATTGATCTAAACTTATCAGGGACTCTTTCTCAGGATCCATCAGATCAAACCAACCCTGGTGGTGAAGGGCTTGAAATGGATCCACACACTCATGATGATGCTCCAAAGATTCCCAAGGAAGTGCATCTCACCACTAGAGCCAAGGTGGGACACTTGCCTACGTTTGTTGTCAGCATGTCTGGAGATGATTTGGAGAAAGAACTTGGGTTCAGTGAAAGAATTCTAGTCAATCTAGATGACCATGATGAAGAGACTTCTGATGCAACACAAAAGCCACCTTCCCCCAGAACTGAGCAGGTAAAAGAATTAACAAATCAAGTGTTGATTCTTCAATCATAGATGGCCATACTGAAGGAAGAAAAGGTGCTTGCTGACAATGAAATCTCAACACTCAAAGCAAGACCACCTCATCCTTCTGCTGAACAAATCAAGGATGTCATCATTACTGATTTGAAGCCCTTCGTCCAAGATGTGGCCACCACCACTTCCTTAAAGCACGAGATGTCCTCTCTTATGGACTCCATCAATGGTGCTTCCATGAAGTTTCCACCAGAATTCACACCAGTTCCTGGCCAAGTTAATACCGTGTGTGATTCTGTGTCAAAGATCAAAGATATAATGGTGTTGTTGGAGAAACAAAAGCTGACCATTTCTGATGAGGTTCAGCAGAAGCTACATGCTCTTGAAATTGTTCCAGCCATGCTGGCCAAGGTAACTACCACTCTTGATCTTCTTTGTGGCCTCTTCCCTGCTGGTGAGTCATCAGAAGCTGCTGGGCAGTCCTCTGCTGAGGGGGAGAAAAACACAATCCAGCTGCTCTTTTAGAAACATTCCCAAGAAGGCTCAGAAACAATTTATTGAGTCACCTATCACTGAAAAGAGCCCAACAAAGGGTAAGGGGGAGTCATCAGCCAAAGATGATCATATGCAAGGGCTGACCACAAGTGGGGAAACAACTGATAGTAGTTCACCTCCCTTTTTACCCAAAAACAAAGGAGACTTTACATTGAATGATCGTTTGATTAAAGCTGGAGTGGCCACTCAGGAAGAACTTGACAAGTTATACAAGCTTTAGCAAGAAGAAAAGCTAAGAGATCTCAAGCTAAGCTTGTATGAACAAATTGGAAAAGTTGAAGTAGAAAGTGTCTTCAAGAAGAAAGTGTTATATGAAAAGTTATGTATAACAAGGCTTAACAGAAGAAATATCTCACCAATCACCAATGTTGATATGTTGACCAGCAAAGGTGACATCAATCTCAAGTTCTATAGGGGTGATGGAACTGATGAGATACTTGAAAACTTTCAAGGAAAAGAACTTTCTTACACTGAATGAATGGAAATGAGTGTGATGATCTAGAAAAGAAAATCCAAGAGATGGGATGAAGTTCGCACTAGAATCGAGCACTGTATGAGAAATCATGAAAGACTAGGTGAAATTCTGAACATCAACACTCAAGTTTCTCTAGAAGATCAAGATCTAATACTAGAGCTGAACAAAAGAGAAAATCTGATACAACCTGAAGTTGGTGACATCTTTGTCACTACAAAGAAATACAAAGGCTTTGTTCAGTTTCAAAATCATCCCCCTAGTCATGTACTGGACGAACCAGAACTAGGAATGATTATGTTCAACCATCAAGAATGTCAAGAGTTTGTGGGCATAAGTGATCTTGATGAAATGAACAATGAATTTCTCTTGAATGTTCAAAGGATCTTTTACTCTCTTCATGGTGGTCCAGGACTTACTGATGCTGCTAAAACCTTCAGCATATGCTTGCTTGCTATATTGGACCACAGAAACTCAGATCCATTAACTCAGACTTCCATTATTGAAGAACTTAGGCCTAAGGAGAACTGAATAATCATTTGTATTGATTTTTTTGTAATTTGTAATATTATTGAATAAATGATTATCTGATGTTTATAAGTTATTAACTGTTCAGTGCAAGTAAGAAGAAGTTGTTATGCTCACTTACTACTGACATTAGACTTAGGCTATTTGTATATCCAAATAGGGGGAGATTGTTGGGTCAGTATTTACTGACCCTGAAGCAACTCTAGGATTTGAATATAAAATCCCCCTAAGTATTTCACTCTCAGCAGTAAGGCCAGTCTGCTGAAGGATGAGCAGAGGAACAAAGTTCCTACTAAAGGCTATAAAGCTGAAGAAAGTTCAGCACTCCCCTTCCAGTGAACTTAGAAGACAAAGAAGTCTTCGCTTCGAATACTAGGTAGTCTAGTTGCTGAAGAACAAGGACTGAAGAAGGGCTTTTAGTTCAGTTTGGTTTGACAATACCAAACTGAATGATGTCGATCTCCTCTAGGATACTGAAGACTCTTCAGTATTCTGATGGTTTGCATTAGGCAGGAAAAGATAACTTTAAGTCAAAGTAGGTTGCTTGTATACTTAGATATAAGTACAACCTTTATCTATTCTAGAATAGTTTAATATGTACTTTGTACTGTTTATCCAGCATGGGCATCAACCACCCACTGGAGAAACCCATGCATTGAAACATGCAAAATGCAAACCCTAATTTACACTGCCTATATAGGGAGTGTACACTAGGAGATAAAGGTTAACCAATACAAGAGCTTAAACTCTGGAAAACCTTTCTCTCTCGATACCAACTAAACCATATAGCGAAGATGCATATGAAAATTTAGATTGGAGCTTAGACTTTAACTTTGGTTAGACGTTTAAGTAGAGGAGATCAAACCCCATTGTCATTCAACCACTTTGTTATTCCGTAAACAAAGTGGGTTATAGATTCTTTATTTGATTCTAATAAAAGTCTATACATTGAAAAGTATATTGGTCATGTTGTTTTAATCTTTCATAGTTCTTATCTATTGTTAAAACAATACACTTGAGTCGAAGTAAAGAGTTATTACTTAAGATAATAAGTAATAACGAATTACTAGGGACCAACACATATATTGGTCGACCACAGACTTGGCAGCGGCCTCAGATTTGGCTACCTATGAACACATGCTCAAAGTTAGTAGTGTTTGACGTATACATATACAGGCGCCATGAAAAAGCATACACAAAAAGAAGGTATATACCTTTCCATTTGCAGCCTCAAATTCGACATGCGACCCAGCAATACGAGCGTCACGAGTAGAAGCATGAGCGGCCTGCTAATTGATGGTGGCTTCGGCCTGGGATAGTCGTGTCCGTAGGGATGTGATTATGTTTTCCTGTTGCAGGACTAGTTTTTCCCTACGGATAATCCTCTTGTCCAAACTTCAGATATGGCGTATGGCCGCCTCAAATCTATGGCACATCGTTGCGCTGATTGCAACCTGATGTACGGCTGACACATTATACTCCTCCATGAGGTCATCATGTGTTAGCTCATTTAAGTTTTTGACTAGACCGAGAGGAGTAATGTGATCCATGAAGTCCTTGCAGGCTTCTGGAGTACTTAGCCTGTAGACATATTCCAACTTGGGCAGAAAAAGGGCGCTAGGCCATACTCCACAGGTTCTTCATCAGCGGAGATCGGATGGGAGGAGTAATGTGATTCCTGAAGTCCTTGCAGGCTTCTGGAGTTCTTAGCCTATCGGTTGTAGACAGATTCCAACTTGGGCAGAAAAAGGGTGTTGGGTCGTACTCTGTTAGCCTTAAAATGTGAGCAACTAACGGAATTACAAATAGTTTCATAACCGGGACTTGCAGGGACTATTATTGTCATATGTAAGTAGTTCATGTCCCGAGCTATATATACCCCTCCATACTTCCATGGAGGGGTGAGGTTCTTCATTTTCTTGTTTTCGCTTTCTCTCTCTAATAAACACATACTAGAGTATCTCTCTCTCTTTCTCTCTCTACCATGGCTAAACATCTCTTCCACCCTTCTCGACCACCGGATCATAAACCCGTGTTACTAGTGAATCATAAGTTAACAATTGGCATCAGAGCTAACCGGGGGTGTTTCGTGTTTTTGTATCCGTGTTTGTATTCGTGTTTGTGTTAGAATCGATGATTCATGGTCTGTGTTGGAATCGTTGATTTTTTTATAATTAGTCTACCTCATTTTATACAACTATTTTCTAAACAGATTCTGCTACATCTGCTAGTGTCTCGAATACATTAATCAAATTTTTTATATCATTTTTATCACCTTTTTATATCTGTCCTCAGATCTGTTATCAATAAACATATTTTGTCTGTTTTTCAATCATAAAATACTGTTGACAGTCTTTTTTTCATCATTTTTCTTCTAGTTTTTCTTTTCTTTTTGGTAATTTTTTTTATCATGATGATGAGTACAAAAAAAAGGACCAGATCCAGATTTTTCGAGAAAAGTGCCAGTGGATAAGATTTTGAGACATTGCGACATGATGTCTTTGTGAACATTGCGATGGGAGTTTATTATGACGATGGGGAGATATGGAAACATTGCGATAAGGAGTTTAAATTTATTGCGATGGAAACTCAGAAATCATCGCGATAGCATTTTTTTAAAACATTGCGATAGCATTGTTTTTTAAAAAAATTTCTTAAACTCAAAAACATTGTGAGTTGACTAGAAAAAATCATTGCGAGATATACTGAGTTAAAATCAAATAATCAGATCAAGACCAAAATGAACCAATCCCATCAATTTCACAACACCAATCTATTCACCATACATCCCGACTGACATGCAACACTCGTTATCAAAAGATCTCAGATTCATAATTTTTCGTAAGTTAGAATCTTTAAGATCTCAAAGATCTTTAACTATACACGAAAATTAAAATCATCATGTATATCTGTGTGTGTGATGATTTATACCGTCAAATAATATACAAAGTGTAAGAGCGAATCATAACAACTTTCTTAGATTCAACCTTGGCTTCGTTTTATAAACACAACAATCAAACTCACCGTAGAACCTTACCGAGACCTTCACATACGATCTTGATGCCCAGAAGGTCGCGGTACTCGTAATACTTCGTGTGGTATTTGATGATTATTCATATATGATATTCGAATTTTATTGGTCTGAGTGGGTGATACATAAGATTTGAGATGTGGATGTGTTATCTATGATTGCTGCGTTTGAGGTCTTAAGATTCAAAGATGGATTATTCGATTTAAATGAATGGATCTGCATAACTTTTGACTGATGGTGATAAGATGAAAAAAAGAAGGCGGAGGAAATAATGAAATGGGATTAGGGTTATGTTTGATCTAATCTTCAGGCTATGTAATTATATACTATACCAAGGTTCGGGTACTATGTTGATAGGCCCATATTCGAGCTGGCTATTGGATTTTCTTATTATTGTTGGACCAAAGTGTTGTATCAAGTTGACTATAAAACGGCCCGCATATTATTAGTTTTGCTAGTAATTTTACTAGTAACATTTACTAGTAATATTTGTGGGGTTGTGCGAGTATGTTAAACGTGACAGATAATGGGTATAAGGTGATTGTGTACTCACTTCGATCAAAGAAAACGTTTGTTTTTTAACTCAAAGTAAAGTTAGCTAGACGACGTTGACGGCTTCTCAAGTTTTAGTCATCGTTTGTTTCATAGTTAACGACACTCAAACAACACTAAACGACAAACACAACAAAAACAAACAAACACCAAAACGATCCTTTTTAAGATTCACTCGAATGTCAAAACGGATAGTATTCGGAGCAAAGAATGTCAAGTGATTACGAAGTGGATTTGGTATTTGTTATTTGAAGTTGAAGTGGAAATTCACGAAGGCGTCTACTTAATTCAACATCGAGCCTTCTCACCCCCTTCTATCGATTGATGATTCGCTTGAGCATTTATGATTGAGACTTGATGTATCTAGTTTCCAACGTCAAGGGGTGGATGGTAGAAGACATGGATAATTATCACGTAAGGAGTTACGTTGTAGTGCTTAGTGTCACACTCACCTGTAGTTGTGGGTATTTCAAGAGGTGTTTTACATCTTATACTTCTCTCTTCTTTTATGTATATGGTACTAATAAATTTTTCTCTGCACCGTTCGTCAATCAACTGAAGTGCTAAGCGTAAGTAACAAATTTGGGGGATTGTACTTCATTTTCAAGTTTGGAATATCGGGTGTACTTCATCAGTGGTCACTACAGATAGCCGAAAGAATACGAGGTTGGTAAGTTTAGCCAGAGAGTAAATGAGTAGAGATGTGATCAGCAAACAATTCTCACGAGCAACTTGAGCTACATAATTTCAACAAAAATACTTCATTGTCTAAGTAAATCTTTCATAGGTTCTCGATTTTTCTCAACTATGAAGATTTCTTCTTCAGACACAAACATCTCGCGATTCTGATTGTACTTGTCAGATGATGCTTCCTAGTGCTCTTAACCACCATACTTTTGACAAGAACATCTCACGATTCTGAGCGCACACATCAGATGGTGCTTCCGAGTGTTCTTAACCATCATACTTTTGATAAGAACATCTCGCGATTCTGAGCGTACACGTCAGATGATGCTTTTGAGTGTTCATAACCATCATACTTTCGACAAGAACATCTCGCGATTTTGACCGTACACGTCAGATGACGCTTCCGAGAGTTCGTAACCATCATGGGGGAAGAACGTGTACTTTGGAGTACTTTGTTCAACTTCCAGGGGGAAGTATTCTAAAAGCGTGAGAAGTTTTGTTGCTGATTTCTTGCATGTTCCCCAAACACATAATCATGAATACCAAAAATGTCAAGGTAGCAGTTACTTGGGGTGGTTTGCTTCTTCTTTTTCAAAATTCCTATGTGCACTTTAAATGTCAAAGATAGAAGTTTGCTCAAGCTACAAGTTCTGCTCAAGACAGGGATATTGGTTTGGGGGGAAGCTGATTCAGAACCTTCGACAAAAAGAAGTCTATGAAGAAAGCTTTTCAAGACATGTATTATGAATTGGGGGGAAGTTAATCCAGTTCATACCTGATACAATGGTTCCTCAACAAGAAAAGACAAAGAGGATTCAAACTGGGGAACAAGTTTTTCTAGAGGACTTGAAGATAGTGACGTTATCCTCAGCATTGGAAGCAAACTTAAAACTGTCATATTTTTGTTGTATTTGCATTTGTTAAGAACATTGTGTAAAATCCATGATTTTACCATGATTGAATATAATAAATTTCCACCTAATAATCTTAGAACACATACTCATGTGCTATACTTCTATAAGTTGTGTGTGAACTTGTTCATTATGTAATTATACCCTTACATTCATATTGGTTGTAAATAAGTTACATAGCCTAAACCTTGTACTTGAAACTAGGGTTAGCAAGTAGTAAGATGTATACTTAATATTTGAAATATACAACACTTAACAAAAATTTGAAATATAATACAAGTAGGTATTGTAGCCATGATATGTGTGTAAGTGGACTAGGAGTTTACTTAAACTCTTTGACTAGCCCAAGAATAGATGCCATTGTGTGTAAGGCCAACATAAGCCCAAGCCAAGGGCCCATTACCCCCTTATGGTTAGCTTAACACGGCACCCCACCTTAGGTGGAAGAAGAAGAGATGCATGGGAAACATAAAGGCATACACTTGGCAAGAATTCTCTTACCAAGACAAGTCATGCCTTTTTCCCTCCTCTCTCTCTCTCTCCCCTTTTTAGCTGAAAAACACACACACATACTCACTCGTTCTCTCATGCAATCCAATCTTGTTTCTCTCATCCCCTTCTCTCTCAATCATACGGCTTAAGGCCATATATATCCAAAAACCAAGTATTAAATCCACCAAGATCTTTGTCTCATCTTTACTACTAATCATTTAGTAGCATCATTCTCTTGGAATCACTATAAACAAGCCCTAGCCGAATCTTTAAGGCCATGGCTTGATTTATATTAGGGTTTTTTATCATCAACTAGATTAGATCTCTAATCTCCTTGTTCATCTAGATCATCTTTGGTACTTTTAAGCAAGAAAGGTATACACCTTATGCTCTTTCATTTATTCATGCATGCATCATCATACATCTATAAACACAAGTAAATAACATGTTAAAAACCAAGATTGGATAAAGCCATGACCATTATAGGTCACGACATATTTATGGAAATCATATAAATGATTAAAAATCTTTTAATAAGAAACCTATGGCTTGTATTCTATGTTTAAAACTTGATTTGAAAATCATATGAAACATTTTATGAATCTAAACATTGCATGAGTTACAAATCTTGTTTTATGGGACTTTGGTTAACTAACGACCATAGATCTCATAAAATGAACTTTTGTAACTTTAAGATCATGAAAACCATGACCTTAAAGGCCACGGCTAAAATGAGTAATGACCATATGATTTATCTACTAAGTTTTTAGTAATGGAATATGAAATGTTACATGTTAAATGGAATATTAAAAATTACAAAAATAACTTATGTGAATATATGTAGCCGTGGGTTACATATGACCTAAAAAGGGTTAGATGTACATGCATGCTTATATAAACCATAGATCTAATCATAAAGTTAACTTGAGTATTTTAAACGTAGAACAAGCTTATAAAAATCTTATGGGAACCTTGGGAAGAGACAATATAGCCGTGGGCTATATGTAGTCTCCTTGGTAAAATGGTAACCTTAGAAACATGCATAACACCTAGAGAATCATGATTATATTTTTGTAATTATTTGCAAGACTTAAAATTTTCTTAAGTGTTCATCTTAGAAATACCCAGAAATATAGCTGTGGGCTATATATGAGTGTACATGGATCTATATTTGATTTTTAGGTCTAGACATAGTTTAGATCTCATTTTGGACTTGTGACTTGTTTTCTTGACTTGTACATAGTTAGATCTATTTTTGTAAACACTTATAATTACATGCAACCTTCAAATGAGACTTGACTTATCTTAATAAGCTATAACTATTTATAGTCGTGAGATATAAGCTCCTATTAGGGCTTATGACTTGCATGCAACCTTGTAACACACCTAAATATAATTTGGAACGTCACATAAAACAAACTATAAGTTTTGTTCTTCTATTAAGATCTATAACTAAATATGAATAAGCTAATAATAAGCTTATAAGAATATCCTAAGTTAAAACTTACATAAAATGTAAAGTAGTGTTAATGGACTATTTAAGACCATGAAATGTTAATCCAAGACTTAATGGACCCTATAAGCCCATTTGATAAATCTTAGTAACTTAATGGACTTAAGATTTCACTTAGGCCCATTTAACTAATTAAAGGACTTAAAAATGTAATTAAGCCCAATAAATGATTTAAAGGCCCATTTAAATTAATTAATGGACTTGAGATATAATTAGGGCCACTAGATAGCCCATTAGATGTTTAGCCCATTTAATGAGCTCATATAATGTTTGAATGTTAAATTAAAAGTTTTTATAATAAAATATAACTTATAAAAACTTTTTGGATTAAAATGACAATTTATGAAATTTAAGGACTAAAACCGTAACATATGGAACTTGTTTTGATAAACTAGTAAACACAAGGACTGACAATGTAATTATCCAAAAGCCTAGGGTTTAATAAATACTATCCGTGGCAAATGAAACCCTAGGGACCATTTTGGGAAGTTTCTAAAAGTTATTTTGTCATTTTATAACCTTGAGGACCATTCTTGTAATTAGCCGAAACTTAAAGAAGCCCTAGGGGCTGTTTTTGTAATTTTAGTAAAGTTACAAAACCTGGATATAACTAGGGGGCTAAATCTGCCATAAGCCGAAACTTTAACAAGCCCTAGGTACCAAATGTGTAAAATCCGAAAGTTATACTTGTTTAAAATATGGAGGGACTAGTTTTGCCATGTTCCGAAACATTAACAAGCCCTAACCGTTAAATCTATTTTAATTATAATAAAACATAATGAAATACCTAGACCATAAGAATTAATGTATAATTCTTAAGTTTGTAATTTATAAATTATTTTATAAATGTTAAAATAATTTATAGAAACTTTAAAGTTAAATAAAATATCATATTTTATTTTTTTTTAAAAATAAAATATTTATATTTGCTTTAGGGAATAAATTGTATAAACAATATTGACATGTATTATTAATACATAAACACATATACTTTTAGGAAATAAATTTATATGAACGTTGACTAAATTGAATACCAATATTTAAGTAAAACACCTTACGTTTACTTAAAATATGAAACTTAATAATAAGTTTAAATGGATGATTAAAATACATGAACTACGAACGTGAACTAATATTAAGTAGAATTTTTATATTTACTTAATGATGAAATATTGTAGTAAATGAGTGATTATAATACATGAACGGAGAACGTAAACTAATATTTTAAATAGAACATTTTATGTCTACTTAAATAAGAAACTTAATTGTAAGCTGAATGATTATTATAAATACATGTGTGCTAACTGATATTAATAGTTAAATATTTTATGTTTACTTAGAAATGAAACTTATATAGATAAGTTTAAATGAATATTGATGATACTTGAACTATGGTTATTTGGATAAATATTGTAGCATAAATGAACTGACTAAAATCTGTATAAGCATACATATATGTTCTTTGTACTATCTATTAAGACTGTACTATTTGATTAGGCATAAATTTTGGCGTGAGATGTATTTGGATATTCGTATTAAACAACTATTGCCTACTCCCAGGTGTGTTTTAATACTTGGCTTTTTACACCACGTATCAAAATTCGTAGTCCCAAGTCTTTTCGAATTGACTAATGGTTAAGAGTGCGACTCAATCGTCTTTTGGTGAGCAGAATGATTTGGTTTGGTTTGGTTACCTAATTTTAAGAGCAAGTATGAAAATGTCGATGAATAAAGTAGAAGCTTTGAAAAAATTAAACTAAAAGTTAATTAGGAAAATACTTAAAACTTAAAACTTTGTGAAACTTTAAAACTTAAGAACTTAGTCAATCGGAATAAAGCAATTCATGTCCATCGGAATACACCAAAATCACAACCATCGGAATATCACTAAAATAAGCCATCGGAATAATCAATACAAAGGTCCATCGGAATACCAATCTTAATGTTCATCGGAATGCAACAACAAAATACCCATCGGAATGTTTTCAGATCGCAAAGATCCAGATCGGAATGTTGTAAAAACTACTATCGCAATGTCGCTGTCGAAAAATGGGCAGCACTTCGTCTTAGCAAAGACCTTGATCCCGTCGGAATGTGCGATCGCAATGAGCGATCGCAATCCAGATCGGAATAAAGGGGAATTACCAAACGATCGCAAAGTAAAACCCTAATGGGTTATTGCGATCAAAACGCTGAGGTCTATCGGAATGTGTAGAAACCCGTCGGAATGTGTGAAGCCCCAAGATTACGATGGGAGGCACTCTTAATCCGAAATTCGTGGCAAGTGTAAAACTCAATAAGCACAATCAATAATCTATTTTATCCAAAACTTACCCAACTCGAAAAGCTTAAATTTGACAACTTGTAAAACATAAAAGATTATCAACTTAATGAAATGAACTTTAAAATGACTAAAACCTTTGGGAAATCCGAAAATCAATAAGCTAATTCTTGTAATAAGCCAATAAGCATTACGAGCTTATAACTCATACGTGTAAGAGCTTAAGTATAACTGATTGTTGTAAAATTACCCCTTTAGGAAAAGGAAGCAATAAAAGTGGCAAGTATTAAGTGTCGGTTTAGGAAAACCAAGCACTTATGACCAATTAAGTTCGTTCTCAAGGAGGCTAGTGTGTTATGTGTGTAATGATATGGATTAATTTGTGATTATATTTGAGAAAGAAAAATAGAAAAGGGATTAGAAGAGAATGACGGTTATCAAGACGGATTAAACTAAGTCTAAAAAGGCGTATACGTAAAGTCGTAAAACCACCAAAATTAAAATTTAAACCTAAAAATTTCTAAAAATTACCAAAAATCCCCAATAATATTCTAAGAGTTTACAAAAAATCAAAACTTGCAAAAACCTTTTAATTAATTAGATAATGACTTTTTAATGCTAATTAAAGCCCTAAAAATCAAAATTAGTTATTAAAAAGCCCTAAACAAGATTTTCAAGTTTGTAAACCTCAAAAATACTCTAATTAAGCTAAAAACTATTTTTTAAAATTTTAAAACCAATTAAAACTATTTTTAAACAATTAAAAACTCCTAAAATCAATTAAATTTTAAATTAATTATAGAAAATAATTAAAAGACCTAGAAAATAATTGGAAAGTTGCAAAAATCCTAATTAAGTATTTAGAACCTAGGAAAAATATAAAAACCTAGAAAATCAGACTTTTAATTTTTAATAATAAAATAATATTAAAATAATATTAAAAATCCAAAAATTATAAAAAAATTCTAAAAACTTGCAAACTAGCTTAATTTAACCTAAATAACTCAGAAATGAAAGTGAAATTACCTAAATACCCCTATTGGGCCTAGAAAATGGGCCAAACCCAAAACAGTCCCTTATTGGGCTTAATTAAGGCCCAATAAGAAAAAGTGTTCAAATTAAGCCCAAAAAGCACAAGTTGACTCAAAATTTGATTTTAAACAACTTTTTCCAAAGGCCCAAAAGCTGAAAATGTGAAATATGCTAACTTATAATAAGCAGCTTATTCTTAATGGGCTTTTTGGCCCATTAAGCCATAAGCTGATGCCATAAGCTCAAATTTAACACACAACCTTCTTTTGACCTAACAAAGACTTCTGCAAAAAGAAATTTCAAATAAGCCCACTTAATAAGCCAGAAACAAGTCACAAACTTATTCACAAAACGACAAAATAGTCGTTTTTATGATCTAGACCACCTCAGAAGCTGATTCAAGTTGCAAAATGTTTCTTTTGACAAAACTAAGCTTAAAAACCAAAGACCTTTCAAATAAGCACACTCAATAAGCTGTAAAATCAAATAAGCACTTATGTTAAAAGTCAAACAAGTTGGTTTTCTAGTAAAAAGTCAAAGTCAAAGTCTCATAAGCTCCAGTTCACTCAAATGGGTCAAATAATGAAGATCTATTACAAAAAATAAGTTGTTGCAAGTCAGAATAAGCTAGAATAGCTTATTGATAAGCAGATGACAAAATTGCACTAGCAGGGGCTAGTTTTGGATGTTGAGCAGTGGAAACTTTTTCCACTGCTTGACTATTTTGACTTTTTGTCTTTAGTGACTTTTTTGGAGATTCAGATTTCACAAAGGCACCCAATTGATCTTTGGATCAAAAGGAGTCAATCACAATCAAAATAACACAATCACTAACACCAAATTGATACAGTTTAATCAATCATTCATCAGACATGATACAGACATGAACAATAAGCAGTTTAGCATTCAAGAGCAGTTTTAGCACAAATCAGCCAGCCAAATTCAACCAAATGCACACACAAGCTATAATAAACTCCAATAAGCAAGTCTAAACAGGTTTCATGCACTGGTTCAAAGAATTAAGCAAGATTCAAGCAATGAAAGTTACTGATGAACACTAACACATGCAGTTTTCTACTTTTGTTGATGTATTTGACACACAAGCCAATTTCAACACCTCAAATCTTTCAAACAGGTTATATTAACTTTGTTTAAACCACTTTTATCCCTAAGCATGCATACACACTAAGTGTTCCCAAAATCCAAGGTCAAAAAAAGCAGAAACAAGGTCTATATAGCAGATTGATTGATTCAAGTGTTCAAACCCAAAAACCTGCAGCAAAACACTCTCAAACAAAGGTATAGCAGATACAAAGCATAAACAACACCTTCCCTTAACACAAAAACAAATTACAAGCATAAACCAGTAGACCCAAACACCCCTTTAACTTTTTCAAATCAAAATTTTCAAAAGCAAAAGAAGATTTCAGGCCAACCAAGCATCAATTAACACTAAAACAAGTCTAATAAACAGATTCAAGCAAGAACAAGCCACAAAATTCACAAGAACAATAGTTTCATACAAATATCACCAAAAATCACAATTTTAGCAGATTTGGAGATTAAGTATGCAAACCTCATGGATTTACATCCACACCCACGAATTTTGAGCTTATGTGCTAGCAAGAACAAGCACAAGCTTCCACAAAAAGCCTGCTAAGATTGAACAAGGGTTAAGCACAATATCATAAAAATCAGAAACTTGGAAAAACTTGATTAATGCAAACTTGTTACCCCACACTTGATTATCCCCAAGTTATAAGCCTCACCACACCTTAACCAACTCAGTTAGGATGCTATGATCAGCCCTATAGCCCAAGAATTCCAACATTGGAACAAGACTTAGCAAAATATCAAGAAAATGAGGAAATATGCAAACTTTTGCACACTCCTCTTTGAAAAACAGGTTTTGAACTTTAAGAACTACAAAGCATATAACAAATGAAAGCAGTAAACAAGAGTGGCCAATGACTTTTCTTCAAGATTTCAAACTCAATTTCATTAAACTTGAAAATAGGATTTACAGAAACTTGAACAAGGAAAAATCAAAAGCAAACTGAAATGTGAAGGCCTAAGTGGCTTTATATAGCCTTACAATGAGCTAAGTTACAGCTAAAAACTAAAAACCCTAATGGTTGAAGTTCCAAAAATGCCCTCTTGAATTTGAACTCATATGCTTCATGTGACTGATTCTTGGACGTATGTGAAGGAGATAGCTGTTGAAATTTGATCCAAGGGCTCAAACAAAGCTTAAAGTGTAAGCTTATTTCTGGATGGTTGATTCTCTGGCTGGTTTTGGCAGTATCCCCAAAAGTGTGTAGCAGGGCACCTTTCATGTGCACCCTTGGTTGATGAGGTGGCATATATTAAGGTTGGGTTTAGTCAACAATATCCTTAATCATAATTCTGGAAACAATTAAGGCCTAATTTTGAGTAAATAACAAAAGCCAAAATTTTGTTAAGAACATGAAGAACAAGCCATTTGATCTGTTTAAGGATTTAAATAAGTTGTTAGGCGCCATAATCTTTATTTAAATAAAGATTAGTTAAATCCGGTTGTGAGTGGGAAGTGATATGGCAAAATGGTAGAGTGTGATTGGTGGAGAATGTGAGTGGGACACATGGCAGCTTGGGAGTGGTCTATGTAATTTCTTTGTCTGCCAGCTTAACACCCCCATGTTTCAAAAACTTGTCAAATCCCTTCCAAACTTCTATCAACGCCTTTATAAGCTTTGTCAACTTTTGCCCTTTTTACATTTTTGGCCCAGAAACTTTTACAAAGTGAAATCAGGGGTATTTCTTGCCATATTTGAATTCTTCAAGGGCTGAATTGGTATTTTCTTCAATGATAACGGTCTAGACTTGCAATATTGACATTTTGGAGGACTGAAATTGCCAAGTCTTGATGATTGAGGGACCATTTTTGCCAAATGTTGAAAGTTGAGGGTCCTTTTTGTAATTTTGAGATTTTCAAAGGACCAAACTTGTCATTTCTTGTACTTTGAAGGACTTCATGATATATTTGACTTTGTGGATGATATTGGTTGACAATTTAGCTTTGTTGAGGGGCTAAACTTGCCAATTCTTCAAAGTTAAGGGCCCTTTTTGTAATTTTGACAAACTTTAGGGACCAAACTTGTAATTATGAGGATACAAGGGTATAAAGTGTCAATTCTTCATAATTGGAGGACCCTTCTTCATAATTCTTCAAATCTTCAAGGGTTGATCTTGGGAAAGTCTTCATTAGGGCTTGGTTCATTGTGCGGCTTCGTTTCCCGTGTTCGTTTTTGCATGATTCTTGTGATCTTTTGTCATTATCTCAATATCCGTACCTAAAATACACAAGCAACAAACACAAGCATATATTTGGGTATTTTGATGATATTTAATGCATTTTAAGCCCTATTTGGAAGATGAGACTATGTATAAAAGCAGTCTCATCACTCCCCCATACTAAACCATTGCCGTGCCCTCACGCAATGCTAAAATAAAGTATCAAAGCATCTCCAAAATTCATTTTATTCACTTTATTGAACGATAAACTAGCTACACTATTACTACTTGTGTTATAGACATAATGTATGATTTTCATAGCAAAATGCGACGTTTAGGTTCATAGAATAAGAACACGTGAATGCTTCGTTAGAAATAATTTCATCGTCCTCGATTTTCACCCCAATTCCATGCTAAGCGTGCAACGAGATCATTGTCATTATAAGTTAGTAATGCTAACACTACTCATATGCCCTAATCACGTACTTATCCTCCCATTATTCCTAAGTTGTATCTCTTATATTTTATTTTGTCTTGAATGTTTCACGAGGATACATTGTTTGACTTATGTGATAATAGAGATTTAGGTCTAAAAATAGAGTCCTAACGGTGTAACTAAGACCATCAAATCAATAACCCCTCCTAATAGACAACGATGTTAAAAAATTAAGTTGACAAGAAGAATCGATAAACACGGTTTTATAACGGTTTTGAACATGAGACTTATTACCAAGACTTTTATACGCCCCCTAACAGAAGGGCCTTATTATCTTTGGTTTACCTCCATCTTTTATTCAACTTCGCCATGAAGCTTTTATTATGACTTCGGTCTTGCCTTGCCTTTTATTATCCGCCTCATCGGTGGTTTTATTAGCCAAAGACGTATATCCTCACGCTAAGGCGAATTTTGGATCTTTAAAGCTTCGAAGATTAAGGCTTGATTCACTTTCAATTTTTGCATAGATTTTAGGCCTTGTGGGGCTTCAAATTGTTTACTAGATTTAGGTGAGCACTTGAAATCTTATTATTGGGTGAAGCTTTCGGTTATTGGGGTGCCAATACTTCAAAACCGTGACGCTGGCGATACCTTAATGTCTTCCCAATTTAATTACACGGAAGCTACTAGAAAAGACTAGAAACCCAACAATCCCAACTAAACCGCTAAGTCAATATTTATTAAGCAAAAAATATTTACATGCGAAGGGAGAATAAGCAAACAACGAGAACACATGAGTTTTTGAAAGAATACGAGTACTCTACGTTTAGCATAGTAACTTATAATTAACTCTATCATTTCTAGTCCTTAGTTAAGAGACTTAGCCTAATGTGTAGTTAAGGAATCAAAGCTAAGTGCTCAACACGCACGGTCGAGTAAAAAATTACTCTTATTCTCGCCATCGGAAAATCTACATTCGTGTCTTCAAACACTTATAAAACATGAGAAAATTTTTAAAATTTGGCCATTTTTAGCCTTATTTTGCAACAAAACGATAAACTTTGGAAAGCGTGAAGGTTTGGCAAGGCAAGTATCTATTCACCCCCCATACTAAAGTTAAACATTGTCCTCAATGTTTCGAGTCTAGGGGTGCAAACACCCCCATACTAGAGACGTAGTCGAATGCCTAATCTAGCATGGAAAGGGTGTAACCAATAAATTTAAAGCCGTTTATGAAGTGTGCTAAAAACCTAAGGTTAGAACATCAAAGGATATATCATGGATATTGAGAAATGTCTCCAAAGCAAACGATAGAGTGCTCCCATAAAACGAACACGAGAGGCTCTAATCGTGAAGATCATGATCTAAAAACCACATATCACAAAAAGGGTGGAAGGGCACAAATCCCTACACGTAAGCTACATTAGAAAGCGATAATATATACATAGGATAAGCATGGGACTCCCCCACGAGGCTCCTCGTTTTTGATTACCGAGTCATGAGCTCGACTCGATCCCCTCAATACTAATTATCATTGGGGAAGGTGACTTGGTCGAGGTAGTTCAAGGATGGAACTTCCCCACCAAAGTAGTGCTTCAACCTATGTCCATTCACCTTGAAGTTAGGACCATCATCTTGAGCTAGCTCGATGGTCCCATAAGGAAACACTTGAGTTACGGTGAATGGACCGGACCAACGGGATTTCAATTTACCGGAAAAAATTTTCAATCTTGAATTAAAAAGCAAAACTTGATCCCCAATGTTAAAAACCCGGTTTTTAATTTTAGAATCATGCAACTTTTTAGTTTTCTCTTTATAAATTAATGAATTTTCATAAGCAATATCCCTCAATTCATCATATTCATTTAATTGCATTTTCCGGTGTTTTCTCGCGGTCTCCATATCATCATTACAATGCTTTAGGGCCCAATAAGCCTTGTGTTCTAACTCGATAGGCAAATGACAATTCTTTCCATACACAAGCTTATAGGGAGTGCACCCAATGGGTGTCTTATGAGCGGTCCTAAAGGCCCATAAAGCATCGTCCAACTTATCTGACCAAGTTTGTCGGATTTCTACTACGGATCTCTCCAAGATCCTCTTCAAAGCTCGGTTTGAAACCTCGACTTTCCCACTCGTTTGTGGGTGATAAGCCGTAGAAAGACGATGTGTAACCCCATATTTCCTTAAGACTCTTTCGAATTGGTCATTACAAAAATGGGTTCCACGATCGCTTATGGTCGCACGAGGGGTTCCAAACCGAGCAAACAAGCTTTTCAAGAACTTAACTACCACACGAGCATCATTAGTGGGCAAGGCCTTCGCCTCCACCCACTTAGATAGGTAGTCAACCGCAACAAGGATGTATTACCACGAGATGATGGGAACGGCCCCATAAAGTCTATACCCCAAACGTCAAAGATCTCACATACTTGAATGATATTTTGTGGCATTTCATCTTTTTGTGAGGCTTTTCCTTGTCGTTGGCATGCATCACACGACTTCACAAGAACTTGTGCATCTCGGTAAATAGTAGGCCAAAAGAAGCCGGCATCAAACACCTTCTTAGCCGTGAGATTAGCACCGTGGTGACCACCCGTGGGTCCCTCATGGCAAGCTCTAAGGATGTTAGAAGCCTCGGTGCCAAAAACAAAACGTCGGATGATTTGATCCGCACAAGTTCGAAACAAGTAAGGGTCGTTCCAAAAGTAGAACTTGACGTCACGAAAGAATTTTCGTTTTTCTTGAGTCGTCATACCCTTAACGATGAAGTTACCCGCATGGTAATTTGCAAAATCCGCAAACCATGGGGTAGAAGAATCAAGCTTAGAATTCACTACACCAAGTGTCTCGAGCGGAAATGTTTCGGTGATTTCCTTGGGCTCGTAAACACTTTGGTGAGGATCTTCCAAACGAGATAGATGATCGGCCGCTAGATTCTCGGCTCCTTTTTTGTCAACAATGGTGTGATCAAATTCTTGAAGGAGGAGAATCCAACGAAGTAATCTCGGCTTAGCATCTTGCTTTGCCATGAGATACTTAATAGCCGAATGGTCCGTATACACTATGCATTTCGTCAAGACGAGATAAGGTCGGAATTTCTCAAATGCATACACCACGGCAAGGAATTCCTTTTCCGTTGTAGTGTATTTAAGTTGAGCCTCGGTCATCGTCTTGCTAGCATAGTGAATAGGCAATAAGTGCTTATCATGACGTTGCCCCAAAACGGCCCCTATAGCGTAATCACTAGCATCACACATTAGCTCAAAGGGGAGGTTCCAATTGGGTGCAACAAGAATGGGAGCTTCGGTAAGTTTCCTCTAAAGGATCTCAAAGGTTCGTACACAATCTTCGTCAAAGACAAAACGTGCCTCTTTTTCAAGAAGATGTGTAATGGGTCGAGAAATCTTTGAAAAGTCCTTGATGAATCGACGATAAAAGCCCGCGTGGCCTAGGAAACTCCTAACTCCCTTGACGGTTTTGGGATGAGGTAATTTGGCGATGACGTCTACCTTAGCTTGATCTACCTCAATCGCCGCTTTCGAGACCTTGTGCCCTAAGACGATTCCACTCTTAACCATAAAATGACACTTTTCCCAATTGAGCACAAGGTTGGTTTTCTCACAACGTTTCAACATTCTCTCTAAGTTCGACAAACACGAAGTGAAAGAATCACCAAACACGGAAAAGTCATCCATGAAGACCTCCATCGTCTTCTCGATCATATCATGAAAAATAGCCATCATGCATCGTTGAAAAGTTCCCGGTGCATTACAAAGTCCGAATGGCATTCTACGATAGGCAAACGTTCCATATGGACACGTAAACGTAGTTTTTTATTGATCACGAGGATCGATGGGAATTTGGAAGTAACCGGAAAAACCATCTAAAAAGCAATAGAAATCGTTTCCCGCAAGACGCTCCAACATTTGGTCCATGAAGGGCAAGGGAAAATGGTCTTTTCGAGTGTCTTCATTCAACTTTCGATAGTCAATGCACACTCTCCATCCGGTCACAAGTCTAGTGGGAATCAACTCGTTGGCATCGTTTGGCACAACGGTCATCCCTCCCTTTTTAGGGACACAATGGATAGGACTCACCCAAGGGCTATCGGAAATAGGGTAAATCATTCCCGCGTCAAGGAGTTTAAGGACCTCCTTTTTGATGACGTCGTGAATTTTGGGGTTCACCCTCCTTTGACTTTGGATTGTGGGCTTGAAATCCTCCTCAATTAAGATTTTGTGGGTACAAAATTTGGGATCGATCCCCTTAATGTCGGATAACATCCACGCAATCGCCCCTTTGTGAGCCTTTAGAACATCAACAAGTGCGGTTTTTTCATCATTCGAAAGTTCCTTCGCAATAATAACCGGCAACTTGTCGTCCTCCTTCAAATAGACATATTCGAGGTGAGGAGGTAAATCTTTCAACTCGAGGATAGGTGGTTCCTCAAGTGAAGATTTGGGCTCGATACTCATAACCTCCTCGGGTGGAGGAAATGGGAAATCGTTAAGAAAATCCTTGATAATCGAGAAGTCCTCATCGTTGTCGAGGTCTTCGTCACAAGTACGTGGAACATTGCATTCTTCCAACGTAAAACCACCACCTTCAAATGGAGTGAAGGTTGGTGTCGAATTATCAAGAATTGGATCCAACATAGTGGGATTGCCACTAGTTTCTTCATCACCAAAACCTAGAACTTCTTGTGAAAATTCCTCGCAAACCACGTCAATCATATCAACGAGGTTTATGGTTGCAACGGAATAAACATGAGAAATTTGAGAGTTTTGAGTTGCGTTTATAACAAGTTCCTCGTCGTTGAAACGTAAGGTGATCTTTCTAGCATGCACATCGATCAAAGCCATAGACGTATCTAAAAACGAACGACCTAAAATGAGAGGAACTTGAGGATCCGTGGGGATATCAACAACAATGAAGTCTACGGGATAGTAGAACTTCCCCACTTTCACAAAAACGTCTTCCGCCAAACCACATGCGGGAATTGTGGAATGGTCGGCCAACTCGATAGACATTAGTGAAGGAGTAAGATTAGGAAGATTGAGCGACTTGAAGATTGCAAGTGGCATCAAGTTAATGCTAGCACCAAGATCGGCCAAGGCGAAGCATTCTTCCATGTCTTGGATTGCACAAGGGATCAAAAATTTACCGGGATCACCGACTTTTTGAGGTATGCGATTAAGATAAACCGAAGAACAACTAGACAATTGGTGCAATTTCTCCTTGTTGTTCAACATACTCTTAAAGTTAGCGGCAAATCGAGGCATCATGACCAAAGCATCGGCGAAACTCACATTAAGGTTCAAATCACGAAACATTTTCATAAAAAGCTCAAATTGGTAATTGTCGCGCTCTTGACGTTTCTCCTTCCTAAGTCTTGACGGATAGGGCAAAGGTGGTGTGGGTTGAGGCATAGTAGGCATAGCCTTTGGAATCTCGGGTTCCAATGATGGTAATGGGTCAACCGTAGGTGTGGTATGAGCGGTACTCCGTGGGATTGGGACATGCTCCTTTTGGACCACCACCTCGGGTTCTTCCTCTGTAGGAGCAATTGGTTGAGGAATCGGCTCCTTAAGTGTCTTACCACTACGTGTGGTAATAACTTTCATCTCACCCTTAGGGTTGGATATGGTGTTACTAGGAAGACCACTTGACGACGGTTTACACATTATTGCCTCAAACATAGACGAGATTTTATCTTCAAAATTAGATTGCCTCAATACGGCTTCGGTTTGCCTTTTCTCGGCCTTAAGCATCTCTTGTTTAATCTCATGTTGCCCTTGTTCCATTTTTTGTTGGTTTTGTTGCAACCTAGTGACATTTCCTTCCATCTTGTTGGTGTGCATTTTAAGTTCATTGGCTAACTCATTTTTCAACTCTTTCTTCAAGTGGTTTTTAAACTCGGATCTTAGGCTAATGATTTCTCTTTGAATATTGTCAAACCTAGCATCATTCCCACTAGCATATTCAACAAACTCACTTGGAAGATCTTTCAATGTTTGCAAACTTTTGTTGTTATTTTGAAAATCATTTTTATTTGAAACTTGATTATTAGCCCCTTGATTCCCATAGTTTCCCTTGTTGTAATTGTTCTTAAAACCAACTTGATTGTTGCGATAATTGTTAGCATTTTGATTTGATCCAAAACCCGGTGGAGTCATTTGATTAGAGCGGGAAACTTGACCGTTTTGGTTGTAATTTCCCGTGGCCGCGAAGGCACTCGAAGTGTTACCACCGTTGGTAATGCACTCGGAGAAATCATGACCTCCACCACAATACATGCAAGAAACCTCAACCGCTTTAGCCGTAGCGGGAGCACTTGGTTCACCAACTTTAAACTCAATCAAAAGTCCTTTCAACTTATCAAAAATCTTGTTTTCCAAGTTTGCCTCAATTTGGCAAGCATCGATGGTATTAGACAAAGAAGGTGAAGCCGAAGACGAAGCCTTACGAACACTAGACGTGCTACGAGGACTATACACCTTAGATCTATTTTCAATTATCACCAAAGCTTCCTCAACCGTTTTACACAAAAAATTACCACCCGCGGCGGCATTCAAATAATCCCTTTCATGATCATTAAGTCCATTGTAAAACGTGTCAATTTGATGCAAATTGGAAAACCCGTGATGAGGACATTCATGTAACATTTCCTTAAACCTATTCCAAGCCGTTGAAAAACTTTCATTAAATTCTTGTGAAAACTTTGAAATCTCGTTTTTCAAGTGCGTAGTCTTAGAGGGCGGAAAAAATTGGTTCACAAACTTAGACACGAGATCCTTCCACGTCAATATAGAATTGGGTGGCTCTTTCTCTAACCAAATTTTTGCGGGCCCCGCTAAGGAATACGGAAAAAGCATCATCTTAATCGAGTCGTTAGAGACATCCTTAAACTTGCAAGTAGCAGTAAGACGATTGAATTGGCGGATATGGTTGTGTGGATTGTCCTTCTCATCACCACGGAATTTGTTGTTTTGAATCATGGACAACAAACCCGTTTTCACCTCAAAATTCTCCGCAAGGATTGCGGGAATCACAATAGCCTCTCCATAACCCTCGGTGGGTGCTTGAAGTAACTCCATCATAGTTCGATTCGCCATGGTTGGTGCTTCTCTTACAATGGGTTCGTTAATAGGAGACTCCTCACTAGAATTGTTGGGAGTGGGAGTTTTGTTCTTTCGTTTACGTGCACGTCTTGCTTGATTTCGAGTTAGCATAAACGTCACGTACAACGAGGGGATGAGCAAAGAAGATTCTTTTTGGTGTTTTGTATTTTTTCAATTTTTTGTGGTTTTTGATTGTATTAACCTTTTTGGAGTTTGGTGAAATGTATTAAGTAGACAAAAATCTACAAATCTCCTCCTTAATCAAAT
The DNA here is from genome assembly GCA_025667525.1 of Glebionis coronaria. Lineage (NCBI taxonomy): Eukaryota > Viridiplantae > Streptophyta > Magnoliopsida > Asterales > Asteraceae > Glebionis > Glebionis coronaria. Next base: position 203,163,822 of record CM046880.1, read on the forward strand.
ATCTTGATTAACGAAGCCTCAAGGAATGAAAACGATCACGTGGGGTGAACGCCTTCGATGACTTTAGAACGATGGTGGAACACCAAATCGTTCAAGAGGGTTTAACCAATAGAAACCAAGAAAATATATATGATATGTAATAATACTTTGGGCGGCAAAACCCTCGATTCACTCTCACAATCAAATACTCACAAGCAAGCGGGGAAACGAGGCGGCGCGAAGCACTTAAGAGCCTTTTTCCTTAGGATATATTTTATAATATCCGCCTTATACCCACCTTATAGTTTGTATTTTCAAGATTAAGCTTCACGAAAGTATTTATCTATTTTTGCCTTTTTCTTTGGTTTGAGATTCGAATACAATGATTGGGTAATGACCTCCCAAGTCAAGGTTGTGATTTCTCACGTATTTGGAGTACTTGTGTATTTATTGTTCTACGTATACAATATAGTAATAATATTCACACAAAAATCGAAAAACGATAATACGTATTAGTAGAGTGCTACTAATACAAATACTAATTATGGTTAGTATAAAAACAACAAAACCAAATCAAAACACAACTCGCCTCCCCGGCAGCGGCGCCAAAATGATGGTTGTAAAATTACCCCTTTAGGAAAAGGAAGCAATAAAAGTGGCAAGTATTAAGTGTCGGTTTAGGAAAACCAAGCACTTATGACCAATTAAGTTCGTTCTCAAGGAGGCTAGTGTGTTATGTGTGTAATGATATGGATTAATTTGTGATTATATTTGAGAAAGAAAAATAGAAAAGGGATTAGAAGAGAATGACGGTTATCAAGACGGATTAAACTAAGTCTAAAAAGGCGTATACGTAAAGTCGTAAAACAACCAAAATTAAAATTTAAACCTAAAAATTTCTAAAAATTACCAAAAATCCTCAATAATATTCTAAGAGTTTACAAAAAATCAAAACTTGCAAAAACCTTTTAATTAATTAGATAATGACTTTTTAATGCTAATTAAAGCCCTAAAAATCAAAATTAATTATTAAAAAGCCCTAAACAAGATTTTCAAGTTTGTATTCCTCAAAAATACTCTAATTAAGCTAAAAACTATTTTTTAAAATTTTAAAACCAATTAAAACTATTTTTAAAAAATTAAAAACTCCTAAAATCAATTAAATCTTAAATTAATTATAGAAAATAATTAAAAGACCTAGAAAATAATTGGAAAGTTGCAAAAATCCTAATTAAGTATTTAGAACCTAGGAAAAATATAAAAACCTAGAAAATCAGACTTTTAATTTTTAATAATAAAATAATATTAAAATAATATTAAAAATCCAAAAATTATAAAAAATTCTAAAAACTTGCAAACTAGCTTAATTTAACCTAAATAACTCAGAAATGAAAGTGAAATTACCTAAATACCCCTATTGGGCCTAGAAAATGGGCCAAACCCAAAACAGTCCCTTATTGGGCTTAATTAAGGCCCAATAAGAAAAAGTGTTCAAATTAAGCCCAAAAAGCACAGGTTGACTCAAAATTTGATTTTAAACATCTTTTTCCAAAGGCCCAAAAGCTGAAAATGTGAAATAAGCTAACTTATAATAAGCAGCTTATTCTTAATGGGCTTTTTGGCTCATTAAGCCATAATCTGATGCCATAAGCTAAAATTTAACACACAACCTTCTTTTGACCTAACAAAGACTTCTGCAATAAGAAATTTCAAATAAGCCCACTTAATAAGCCAAAAACAAGTCACAAACTTATTCACAAAACGACAAAATAGTCGTTTTTATGATCTAGACCACCTCAGAAGCTGATTCAAGTTGCAAAATGTTTCTTTTGACAAAACTAAGCTTAAAAACCAAAGACCTTTCAAATAAGCACACTCAATAAGCTGGAAAATCAAATAAGCACTTATGTTAAAAGTCAAACAAGTTGGTTTTCTAGTAAAAAGTCAAAGTCAAAGTCTCATAAGCTCCAGTTCACTCAAATGGGTCAAATAATGAAGATCTATTACAAAAAAATAAGTTGTTGCAAGTCAGAATAAGCTAGAATAGCTTATTGATAAGCTGATGACAAAATTGCACTAGCAGGGGCTAGTTTTGGATGTTGAGCAGTGGAAACTTTTTCCACTGCTTGACTATTTTGACTTTTTGTCTTTAGTGACTTTTTTGGAGATTCAGATTTCACAAAGGCACCCAATTGATCTTTGGATCAAAAGGAGTCAATCACAATCAAAATAACACAATCACTAACACCAAATTGATACAGTTTAATCAATCATTCATCAGACATGATACAAACATGAACAATAAGCAGTTTAGCATTCAAGAGCAGTTTTAGCACAAATCAGCCAGCCAAATTCAACCAAATGCACACACAAGCTATAATAAACTCCAATAAGCAAGTCTAAACAAGTTTCATGCACTGGTTCAAAGAATTAAGCAAGATTCAAGCAATGAAAGTTACTGATGAACACTAACACATGCAGTTTTCTACTTTTGCTGATGTATTTGACACACAAGCCAATTTCAACACCTCAAATCTTTCAAACAGGTTATATTAACTTTGTTTAAACCACTTTTATCCCTAAGCATGCATACACACTAAGTGTTCCCAAAATCCAAGGTCAAAACAAGCAAAAACAAGGTCTATATAGCAGATTGATTGATTCAAGTGTGCAAACCCAAAAACATGCAGCAAAACACTCTCAAACAAAGGTATAGCAGATACAAAGCATAAACAACACCTTCTCTTAACACAAAAACAAATTACAAGCATAAACCAGTAGACCCAAACACCCCTTTAACTTTTTCAAATCAAAATTTTCAAAAGCAAAACAAGATTTCAGGCCAACCAAGCATCAATTAACACTAAAACAAGTCTAATAAACAGATTCAAGCAAGAACAAGCCACAAAATTCACAAGAACAACAGTTTCATACAAATATCACCAAAAATCACAATTTTAGCAGATTTGGAGATTAAGTATGCAAACCTCATGGATGTACATCCACACCCACGAATTTTGAGCTTATGTGCTAGCAAGAACAAGCACACGCTTCCACAAAAAGCCTGCTAAGATTGAACAAGGGTTAAGCACAATATCATAAAAATCAGAAACTTGGAAAAACTTGATTAATGCAAACTTGTTACCCCACACTTGATTATCCCCAAGTTATAAGCCTCACCACACCTTAACCAACTCAGTTAGGATGCTATGATCAGCCCTATAGCCCAAGAATTCCAACATTGGAACAAGACTTAGCAAAATATCAAGAAAATGAGGAAATATGCAAACTTTTGCACACTCCTCTTTGAAAAACAGGTTTTGAACTTTAAGAACTACAAAGCATATAACAAATGAAAGCAGTAAACAAGAGTGGCCAATGACTTTTCTTCAAGATTTCAAACTCAATTTCATTAAACTTGAAAATGGGATTTACAGAAACTTGAACAAGGAAAAATCAAAAGCAAACTGAAATGTGAAGGCCTAAGTGGCTTTATATAGCCTTACAATGAGCTAAGTTACAGCTAAAAACTAAAAACCCTAATGGTTGAAGTTCCAAAAATGCCCTCTTGAATTTGAACTCATATGCTTCATGTGACTGATTCTTGGACGTATGTGAAGGAGATAGCTGTTGAAATTTGATCCAAGGGCTCAAACAAAGCTTAAAATGTAAGCTTATTTCTGGATGGTTGATTCTCTGGCTGGTTTTGGCAGTATCCCCAAAAGTGTGTAGCAGGGCACCTTTCATGTGCACCCTTGGTTGATGAGGTGGCATATATTAAGGTTGGGTTTAGTCAACAATATCCTTAATCATAATTCTGGAAACAATTAAGGCCTAATTTTGAGTAAATAACAAAAGCCCAAATTTTGTTAAGAACATGAAGAACAAGCCATTTGATCTGTTTAAGGATTTAAATAAGTTGTTAGGCGCCATAATCTTTATTTAAATAAAGATTAGTTAAATCCGGTTGTGAGTGGGAAGTGATATGGCAAAATGGTGGAGTGTGATTGGTGGAGAATGTGAGTGGGACACATGGCAGCTTGGGAGTGGTCTATGTAACTTCTTTGTCTGCCAGCTTAACACCCCCATGTTTCAAAAACTTGTCAAATCCCTTCCAAACTTCTATTAACGCCTTTATAAGCTTTGTCAACTTTTGCCCTTTTTACATTTTTAGCCCAAAAACTTTTACAAAGTGAAATCAGGGGTATTTCTTGCCATATTTGAATTCTTCAAGGGCTGAATTGGTATTTTCTTCAATGATAATGGTCTAGACTTGCAATATTGACATTTTGGAGGGCCAAGTCTTGATGATTGAGGGACCATTTTTGCCAAATGTTGAAAGTTAAGGGTCCTTTTTGTAATTTTGAGATTTTCAAAGGACCAAACTTGTCATTTCTTGTACTTTGAAGGACTTCATGATATATTTGACTTTGTGGATGATACTGGTTGACAATTTAGCTTTTTTGAGGGGCTAAACTTGCCAATTCTTCAAAGTTAAGGGCCCTTTTTGTAATTTTGACAAACTTTAGGGACCAAACTTGTAATTATGAGGATACAAGGGTATAAAGTGTCAATTCTTCATAATTGGAGGACCCTTCTTCATAATTCTTCAAATCTTCAAGGGTTGATCTTGGGAAAGTCTTCATTAGGGCTTGGTTCATTGTGCGGCTTCGTTTCCCGTGTTCGTTTTTGCATGATTCTTGTGATCTTTTGTCATTATCTCAATATCCGTACCTAAAATACACAAGCAACAAACACAAGCATATATTTGGGTATTTTGATGATATTTAATGCATTTTAAGCCCTATTTGGAAGATGAGACTATGTATAAAAGCAGTCTCATCACTCCCCCATACTAAACCATTGCCGTGCCCTCACGCAATGCTAAAATAAAGTATCAAAGCATCTCCAAAATTCATTTTATTGAACGATAAACTAGCTACACTATTACTACTTGTGTTATAGACATAATGTATGATTTTCATCGCAAAATGGGACGTTTAGGTTCATAGAATAAGAACACGTGAATGCTTCGTTAGAAATAATTTCATCGTCCTCGATTTTCACCCCAATTCCATGCTAAGCGTGCAACGAGATCATTGTCATTATAAGTTAGTAATGCTAACACTACTCATATGCCCTAATCACGTACTTATCCTCCCATTATTCCTAAGTTGTATCTCTTATATTTTATTTTGTCTTGAATGTTTCACGAGGATACATTGTTTGACTTATGTGATAATAGAGATTTAGGTCTAAAAATAGAGTCCTAACGGTGTAACTAAGACCATCAAATCAATAACCCCTCCTAATAGACAACGATGTTAAAAAATTAAGTTGACAAGAAGAATCGATAAACACGGTTTTATAACGGTTTTGAACATGAGACTTATTACCAAGACTTTTATACGCCCCCTAACGGAAGGGCCTTATTATCTTTGGTTTACCTCCATCTTTTATTCAACTTCGCCATGAAGCTTTTATTATGACTTCGGTCTTGCCTTGCCTTTTATTATCCGCCTCATCGGTGGTTTTATTAGCCAAAGACGTATATCCTCAAGCTAAGGCGAATTTTGGATCTTTAAAGCTTCGAAGATTAAGGCTTGATTCACTTTCAATTTTTGCATAGATTTTAGGCCTTGTGGGGCTTCAAATTGTTTGCTAGATTTAGGTGAGCACTTGAAATCTTATTATTGGGTGAAGCTTTCGATTATTGGGGTGCCAATACTTCAAAACCGTGACGCTGGCGATACCTTAATGTCTTCCCAATTTAATTACACGGAAGCTACTAGAAAAGACTAGAAACCCAACAATCCCAACTAAACCGCTAAGTCAATATTTATTAAGCAAAAAATATTTACATGCGAAGGGAGAATAAGCAAACAACGAGAACACATGAGTTTTTGAAAGAATACGAGTACTCTACGTTTAGCATAGTAACTTATAATTAACTCTATCATTTCTAGTCCTCAGTTAAGAGACTTAGCCTAATGTGTAGTTAAGGAATCAAAGCTAAGTGCTCAACACGCACGGTCGAGTCAAAAATTACTCTTATTCTCGCCATCGGAAAATCTACATTCTTGTCTTCAAACACTTATAAAACATGAGAAAAATTTTAAAATTTGGCCATTTTTAGCCTTATTTTGCAATAAAACGATAAACTTTGGAAAGCGTGAAGGTTTGGCAAGGCAAGTATCTATTCACCCCCCATACTAAAGTTAATCATTGTCCTCAATGTTTCGAGTCTAGGGGTGCAAACACCCCCATACTAGAGACGTAGTCGAATGCCTAATCTAGCATGGAAAAGGGTGTAACCAATAAATTTAAAGCCGTTTATGAAGTGTGCTAAAAACCTAAGGTTAGAAAATCAAAGGATATATCATGGATATTGAGAAATGTCTCCAAAGCAAACGATCGAGTGCTCCTATAAAACAAACACGAGAGGCTCTAATCATGAAGATCATGATCTAAAAACCACATCTCACAAACAACCACGGAACAAAGGTTGGAAGGGCACAAATCCCCATACGTAAGCTACATTAGAAAGCGATAATATATACATAGGATAAGCATGGGACTCCCCCACGAGGCTCCTCGTTTTTGATTACCGAGTCATGAGCTCGACTCGATCCCCTCAATACTAATTATCATTGGGGAAGGTGACTTGGTCGAGGTAGTTCAAGGATGGAACTTCCCCACCAAAGTAGTGCTTCAACCTATGTCCATTCACCTTGAAGTTAGGACCATCATCTTGAGCTAGCTCGATGGTCCCATAAGGAAACACTTGAGTTACGGTGAATAGACCGGACCAACGGGATTTCAATTTACCGGAAAAAATTTTCAATCTTAAACTAAAAAGCAAAACTTGATCCCCAATGTTAAAAACCCAGTTTTTAATTTTAGAATCATGCAACTTTTTAGTTTTCTCTTTATAAATTAATGAATTTTCATAAGCAATATCCCTCAATTCATCCAATTCATTTAATTGCATTTTCCGGTGTTTTTTCGCGGTCTCCATATCATCATTACAATGCTTTAGGGCCCAATAAGCCTTGTGTTCAAACTCGATAGGCAAATGACAATTCTTTCCATACACAAGCTTATAGGGAGTGCACCCAATGGGTGTCTTATGAGCGGTCCTAAAGGCCCATAAAGCATCGTCCAACTTATCCGACCAAGTTTGTCGGTTTTCTCCTATGGATCTCTCCAAGATCCTCTTCAAAGCTCGGTTTGAAACCTCGACTTGCCCACTCGTTTGTGGGTGATAAGCCGTAGAAAGACGATGTGTAACCCCATATTTCCGTAAGACTCTTTCGAATTGGTCATTACAAAAATGGGTTCCACGATCGCTTATGATCGCACGAGGGGTTCCAAACCGAGCAAACAAGCTTTTCAAGAACTTAACTACCACACGAGCATCATTAGTGGGCAAGGCCTTCGCCTCCACCCACTTAGATAGGTAGTCAAACGCAACAAGTATGTATTACCACGAGATGATGGGAACGGCCCCATAAAGTCTATACCCCAAACGTCAAAGATCTCACATACTTGAATGATATTTTGTGGCATTTCATCTTTTTGTGAGGCTTTTCCTTGTCGTTGGCATGCATCACACGACTTCACAAGAACTTGTGCATCTCGGTAAATAGTAGGCCAAAAGAAGTCGGCATCAAACACCTTCTTAGCCGTGAGATTAGCACCGTGGTGACCACCCGTGGGTCCCTCATGGCAAGCTCTAAGGATGTTAGAAGCTTCGGTTCCAAAAACACAACGTCGGATGATTTGATCCGCACAAATTCGAAACAAGTAAGGGTCGTTCCAAAAGTAGAACTTGACGTCACGAAAGAATTTTCGTTTTTCTTGAGTCGTCATACCCTTAACGATGAAGTTACCCGCATGGTAATTTGCAAAATCCGCAAACCATGGGGTAGAAGAATCAAGCTTAGAATTCACTACACCAAGTGTCTCGAGCGGAAATGTTTCGATGATTTCCTTGGGCTCGTAAACACTTTGGTGAGGATCTTCCAAACGAGAGAGATGATCGGCCGCTAGATTCTCGGTTCCTTTTTTGTCAACGATGGTGTGATCAAATTCTTGAAGGAGGAGAATCCTACGAAGTAATCTCGGCTTAGCATCTTGCTTTGCCATGATATACTTAATAGTCGAATGGTCCGTATACACTATGCATTTCGTCAAGACGAGATAAGGTCGGAATTTCTCAAATGCATACGCCACGGCAAGGAATTCCTTTTCCGTTGTAGTGTATTTAAGTTGAGCCTCGGTCATCGTCTTTCTAGCATAGTGAATAGGCAAGAAGTGATTATCATGACGTTGCCCCAAAACGGCCCCTATAGCGTAATCACTAGCATCACACATTAGCTCAAAGGGGAGGTTCCAATTGGGTGCAACAAGAATGGGAGCTTCGGTAAGTTTCCTCTTAAGGATCTCAAAGGCTCGTACAAAATCTTCGTCAAAGACAAAACGTGCCTCTTTTTCAAGAAGATGTGTAATGGGTCGAGAAATCTTTGAAAAGTCCTTGATGAATCGACGATAAAAGCCCGCGTGGCCTAGGAAACTCCTAACTCCCTTGACGGTTTTTGGAAGAGGTAATTTGGCGATGACGTCTACCTTAGCTTGATCTACCTCAATCCCCGCTTTCGAGAACTTGTGCCCTAAGACGATTCCACTCTTAACCATAAAATCACACTTTTCCCAATTGAGCACAAGGTTGGTTTCCTCACAACGTTTCAACATTCTCTCTAAGTTCGACAAACACGAAGTGAAAGAATCACCAAACACGGAAAAGTCATCCATGAAGACCTCCATCGTCTTCTCGATCATATCATGAAAAATAGCCATCATGCATCGTTGAAAAGTTCCCGGTGCATTGCAAAGTCCGAATGGCATTCTACGATAGGCAAACGTTCCATATGGACACGTAAACGTAGTTTTTTCTTGATCACGAGGATCGATGGGAATTTGGAAGTAACCGGAAAAACCATCTAAAAATCAATAGAAATCGTTTCCCGCAAGACGCTCCAACATTTGGTCCATGAAGGGCAAGGGAAAATGGTCTTTTCGAGTGGCTTCATTCAACTTTCGATAGTCAATGCACACTCTCCATCCGGTCACAAGTCTAGTGGGAATCAACTCGTTGGAATCGTTTGGCACAACGGTTATCCCTCCCTTTTTAGGGACACAATGGATAGGACTCACCCAAGGGCTATCGGAAATAGGGTAAATCATTCCCGTGTCAAGGAGTTTAAGGACCTCCTTTTTGATGACGTCGTGAATTTTGGGGTTCACCCTCCTTTGACTTTGGATCGTGGGCTTGAAATCCTCCTCCATTAAGATTTTGTGGGTACAAAATTTGGGATCGATCCCCTTAATGTCAGATAACTTCCACGCAATCGCCCCTTTGTGAGCCTTTAGAACATCAACAAGTGCGGTTTTTTCATCATTCGAAAGTTCCTTCGCAATAATAACCGGCAAATTGTCGTCCTCCTCCAAATAGACATATTCGAGGTGAGGAGGTAAATCTTTCAACTCGAGGATAGGTGGTTCCTCAAGTGAAGATTTGGGCTCGATACTCATAACTTCCTCGGGTGGAGGAAATGGGAAATCGTTAAGAAAATCCTTGATAATCGAGAAGTCCTCATCGTTGTCGAGGTCTTCGTCACAAGTACGTGGAACATTGCATTCTTCCAACGTAAAACCACCACCTTCAAATGGAGTGAAGGTTGGTGTCGAATTATCAAGAATTGGATCCAACATAGTGGGATTGCCACTAGTTTCTTCATCACCAAAACCTAGAACTTCTTGTGAAAATTCCTCGCAAACCACGTCAATCATATCAACGAGGTTTATGGTTGCAACGGAATAAACATGAGAAATTTGAGAGTTTTGAGTTGCGTTTATAACAAGTTCCTCGTCGTTGAAACGTAAGGTGATCTTTCTAGCATGCACATCGATCAAAGCCATAGACGTATCTAAAAATGAACGACCTAAAATGAGAGGAACTTGAGGATCCGTGGGGATATCAACAACAATGAAGTCTACGGGATAGTAGAACTTCCCCACTTTCACAAAAACGTCTTCCGCCAAACCACATGCGGGAATTGTGGAATGGTCGGCCAACTCGATAGACATTAGTGAAGGAGTAAGATTAGGAAGATTGAGCGACTTGAAGATTGCAAGTGGCATCAAGTTAATGCTAGCACCAAGATCGGCCAAGGCGAAGCATTCTTCCATGTCTTGGATTGCACAAGGGATCAAAAATTTACCGGGATCACCGACTTTTTGAGGTATGCGATTAAGATAAACCGACGAACAACTAGACAATTGGTGCAATTTCTCCTTGTTGTTCAACATACTCTTAAAGTTAGCGGCAAATCGAGGCATCATGACCAAAGCATCGGCGAAACTCACATTAAGGTGCAAATCACAAAACATTTTCATAAAAAGCTCAAATTGGTAATTGTCGCGCTCTTGACGTTTCTCCTTCCTAAGTCTTGACGGATAGGGCAAAGGTGGTGTGGGTTGAGGCATAGTAGGCATAGCCTTTGGAATCTCGGGTTCCAATGATGGTAATGGGTCAACCGTAGGTGTGGTATGAGCGGTACTTCGTGGGATTGGGACATGCTCCTTTTGGACCACCACCTCGGGTTCTTCCTCAATTGCTTCCTCTGTAGGAGCAATTGGTTGAGGAATCGGCTCCTTAAGTGTCTTACCACTACGTGTGGTAATCACTTTCATCTCACCCTTAGGGTTGGATATGGTGTTACTAGGAAGACCAATTGACGACGGTTTACACATTATTGCCTCAAACATAGACGAGATTTTATCTTCAAAATTAGATTGCCTCAATACGGCTTCGGTTTGCCTTTTCTCGGCCTTAAGCATCTCTTGTTTAATCTCATGTTGCCCTTGTTCCATTTTTTGTTGGTTTTGTTGCAACCTAGTGACATTTCCTTCCATCTTGTTGGTGTGGATTTTAAGTTCATTGGCTAACTCATTTTTCAAATCTTTCTTCAAGTCGTTTTTAAACTCGGATCTTAGGCTAATGATTTCTCTTTGAATATTGTCAAACCTAGCATCATTCCCACTAGCATATTCAACAAACTCACTTGGAAGATCTTTCAATGTTTGCAAACTTTTGTTGTTATTTTGAAAATCGTTTTTGTTTGAAACTTGATTATTAGCCCCTTGATTCCTATAGTTTCCCTTGTTGTAATTGTTCTTAAAACCAACTTGATTGTTGCGATAATTGTTAGCATTTTGATTTGATCCAAAACCCGGTGGAGTCATTTGATTAGAGCGGGAAACTTGACCGTTTTGGTTGTAATTTCCCGTGGCCGCGAAGGCACTCGAAGTGTTACCACCGTTGGTAATGCACTCGGAGAAATCATGACCTCCACCACAATACATGCAAGAAACCTCAACCGCTTTAGCCGTAGCGGGAGCACTTGGTTCACCAACTTTAAACTCAATCAAAAGTCCTTTCAACTTATCAAAAATCATGTTTTCCAAGTTTGCCTCAATTTGGCAAGCATCGATGGTATTAGACAAAGAAGGTGAAGCCGAAGGCGAAGCCTTACGAACACTAGACGTGCTACGAGGACTATACACCTTAGATCTATTTTCAATTATCACCAAAGATTCCTCAACCGTTTTACACAAAAAATTACCACCCGCGGCGGCATTCAAATAATCCCTTTCATGATCATTAAGTCCATTGTAAAACGTGTCAATTTGATGCAAATCGGAAAACCCGTGATGAGGACATTCATGTAACATTTCCTTAAACCTATTCCAAGCCGTTGAAAAACATTCATTAAATTCTTGTGAAAACTTTGAAATCTCGTTTTTCAAGTGCGTAGTCTTAGATGGCGGAAAAAATTGGTTCACAAACTTAGACACGAGATCCTTCCACGTCAATATAGAATTGGGTGGCTCTTTCTCTAACCAAATTTTTGCGGGCCCCGCTAAGGAATACGGAAAAAGCATCATCTTAATCGAGTCGTTAGAGACATCCTTAAACTTGAAAGTAGCGGTAAGACGATTGAATTGGCGGATATGGTTGTGTGGATTGTCCTTCTCATCACCACGGAATTTGTTGTTTTGAATCATGGACAACAAACCCGTTTTCACCTCAAAATTCCCCGCAAGGATTGCGGGAATCACAATAGCCTCTCCATAACCCTCGGTGGGTGCTTGAAGTAACTCCATCATAGTTCGATTCGCCATGGTTGGTGCTTCTCTTACAATGGGTTCGTCAATAGGAGACTCCTCACTAGAATTGTTGGGAGTGGGAGTTTTGTTCTTTCGTTTACGTGCACGTCTTGCTTGATTTCGAGTTAGCATAAACGTCACGTACAACGAGGGGATGAGCAAAGAAGATTCTTTTTGGTGTTTTGTATTTTTTCAATTTTTTGTGGTTTTTGATTGTATTAACCTTTTTGGAGTTTGGTGAAATGTATTAAGTAGACAAAAATCTACAAATCTCCTCCTTAATCAAATCTCTTGATTAACGAAGCCTCAAGGAATGAAAATGATCACGTGGGGTGAACGCCTTCGATGACTTTAGAACGATGGTGGAACACCAAATCGTTCAAGAGGGTTTAACCAATAGAAACCAAGAAAATATATATGATATGTAATAATACTTTGGGCGGCAAAACCCTCGATTCACTCTCACAATCAAATACTCCCAAGCAAGCGGGGAAACGAGGCGGCGCGAAGCACTTAAGAGCCTTTTTCCTTAGGATATATTTTATAATATCCGCCTTATACCCACCTTATAGTTTGTATTTTTAAGATTAAGCTTCACGAAAGTATTTATCTATTTTTGCCTTTTTCTTTGGTTTGAGATTCGAATACAATGATTGGGTAATGACCTCCCAAGTCAAGGTTGTGATTTCTCACGTATTTGGAGTACTTGTGTATTTATTGTTCTACGTATACAATATAGTAATAATATTCACACAAAAACCGAAAAACGATAATACGTATTAGTAGAGTGCTACTAATACAAATACTAATTATGATTAGTATAAAAACAACAATACCAAATCAAAACACATCACGCCTCCCCGGCAGCGGCGCCAAAATGATGGTTGTAAAATTACCCCTTTAGGAAAAGGAAGCAATAAAAGTGGCAAGTATTAAGTGTCGGTTTAGGAAAACCAAGCACTTATGACCAATTAAGTTCGTTCTCAAGGAGGCTAGTGTGTTATGTGTGTAATGATATGGATTAATTTGTGATTATATTTGAGAAAGAAAAATAGAAAAGGGATTAGAAGAGAATGACGGTTATCAAGACGGATTAAACTAAGTCTAAAAAGGCGTATACGTAAAGTCGTAAAACCACCAAAATTAAAATTTAAACCTAAAAATTTCTAAAAATTACCAAAAATCCCCAATAATATTCTAAGAGTTTACAAAAAATTAAAACTTGCAAAAACCTTTTAATTAATTAGATAATGACTTTTTAATGCTAATTAAAGCCCTAAAAATCAAAATTAATTATTAAAAATCCCTAAACAAGATTTTCAAGTTTGTAAACCTCAAAAATACTCTAATTAAGCTAAAAACTATTTTTTAAAATTTTAAAACCAATTAAAACTATTTTTAAACAATTAAAAACTCCTAAAATCAATTAAATCTTAAATTAATTATAGAAAATAATTAAAAGACCTAGAAAATAATTGGAAAGTTGCAAAAATCCTAATTAAGTATTTAGAACCTAGGAAAAATATAAAAACCTAGAAAATCAGACTTTTAATTTTTAATAATAAAATAATATTAAAATAATATTAAAAATCCAAAAATTATAAAAAAATCTAAAAACTTGCAAACTAGCTTAATTTAACCTAAGTAACTCAGAAATGAAAGTGAAATTACCTAAATACCCCTATTAGGCCTAGAAAATGGGCCAAACCCAAAACAGTCCCTTATTGGGCTTAATTAAGGCCCAATAAGAAAAAGTGTTCAAATTAAGCCCAAAAAGCACAGGTTGACTCAAAATTTGATTTTAAACAACTTTTTCCAAAGGCCCAAAAGCTGAAAATCTGAAATAAGCTAACTTATAATAAGCAGCTTATTCTTAATGGGCTTTTTGGCCCATTAAGCCATAAGCTGATGCCATAAGCTAAAATTTAACACACAACCTTCTTTTGACCTAACAAAGACTTCTGCAAAAATAAATTTCAAATAAGCCCACTTAATAAGCCAGAAACAAGTCACAAACTTATTCACAAAACGACAAAATAGTCGTTTTTATGATCTAGACCACCTCAGAAGCTGATTCAAGTTGCAAAATGTTTCTTTTGACAAAACTAAGCTTAAAAACCAAAGACCTTTCAAATAAGCACACTCAATAAGCTGGAAAATCAAATAAGCACTTATGTTAAAAGTCAAACAAGTTGGTTTTCTAGTAAAAAGTCAAAGTCAAAGTCTCATAAGCTCCAGTTCACTCAAATGGGTCAAATAATGAAGATCTATTACAAAAAATAAGTTGTTGCAAGTCAGAATAAGCTAGAATAGCTTATTGATAAGCTGATGACAAAATTGCACTAGCAGGGGCTAGTTTTGGATGTTGAGCAGTGGAAACTTTTTCCACTGCTTGACTATTTTGACTTTTTGTCTTTAGTGACTTTTTTGGAGATTCAGATTTCACAAAGGCACCCAATTGATCTTTGGATCAAAAGGAGTCAATCACAATCAAAATAACACAATCACTAACACCCAATTGATAGAGTTTAATCAATCATTCATCAGACATGATACAGACATGAACAATAAGCAGTTTAGCATTCAAGAGCAGTTTTAGCACAAATCAGCCAGCCAAATTCAACCAAATGCACACACAAGCTATAATAAACTCCAATAAGCAAGTCTAAACAGGTTTCATGCACTGGTTCAAAGAATTAAGCAAGATTCAAGCAATGAAAGTTACTGATGAACACTAACACATGCAGTTTTCTACTTTTGCTGATGTATTTGACACACAAGCCAATTTCAACACCTCAAATCTTTCAAACAGGTTATATTAACTTTGTTTAAACCACTTTTATCCCTAAGCATGCATACACACTAAGTGTTCCTAAAATCCTAGGTCAAAACAAGCAGAAACAAGGTCTATATAGCAGATTGATTGATTCAAGTGTTCAAACCCAAAAACTTGCAGCAAAACACTCTCAAACAAAGGTATAGCAGATACAAAGCATAAACAACACCTTCTCTTAACACAAAAACAAATTACAAGCATAAACCAGTAGACCCAAACACCCCTTTAACTTTTTCAAATCAAAATTTTCAAAAGCAAAACAAGATTTCAGGCCAACCAAGCATCAATTAACACTAAAACAAGTCTAATAAACAGATTCAAGCAAGAACAAGCCACAAAATTCACAAGAACAACAGTTTCATACAAATATCACCAAAAATCACAATTTTAGCAGATTTGGAGATTAAGTATGCAAAGCTTATGGATGTACATCCACACCCACGAATTTTGAGCTTATGTGCTAGCAAGAACAAGCACAAGCTTCCACAAAAAGCCTGCTAAGATTGAACAAGGGTTAAGCACAATATCATAAAAATCAGAAACTTGGAAAAACTTGATTAATGCAAACTTGTTACCCCACACTTGATTATCCCCAAGTTATAAGCCTCACCACACCTTAACCAACTCAGTTAGGATGCTATGATCAGCCCTATAGCCCAAGAATTCCAAGATTGGAACAAGACTTAGCAAAATATCAAGAAAATGAGGAAATATGCAAACTTTTGCACACTCCTCTTTGAAAAACAGGTTTTGAACTTTAAGAACTACAAAGCATATAACAAATGAAAGCAGTAAACAAGAGTGGCCAATGACTTTTCTTCAAGATTTCAAACTCAATTTCATTAAACTTGAAAATGGGATTTACAGAAACTTGAACAAGGAAAAATCAAAAGCAAACTGAAATGTGAAGGCCTAAGTGGCTTTATATAGCCTTACAATGAGCTAAGTTACAGCTAAAAACTAAAAACCCTAATGGTTGAAGTTCAAAAAATGCCCTCTTGAATTTGAACTCATATGCTTCATGTGACTGATTCTTGGACGTATGTGAAGGAGATAGCTGTTGAAATTTGATCCAAGGGCTCAAACAAAGCTTAAAGTGTAAGCTTATTTCTGGATGGTTGATTCTCTGGCTGGTTTTGGTAGTATCCCCAAAAGTGTGTAGCAGGGCACCTTTCATGTGCACCCTTGGTTGATGAGGTGGCATATATTAAGGTTGGGTTTAGTCAACAATATACTTAATCATAATTCTGGAAACAATTAAGGCCTAATTTTGAGTAAATAACAAAAGCCCAAATTTTGTTAAGAACATGAAGAACAAGCCATTTGATCTGTTTAAGGATTTAAATAAGTTGTTAGGCGCCATAATCTTTATTTAAATAAAGATTAGTTAAATCCGTTTGTGAGTGGGAAGTGATATGGCAAAATGGTGGAGTGTGATTGGTGGAGAATGTGAGTGGGACACATGGCAGCTTGGGAGTGGTCTATGTAACTTCTTTGTCTGCCAGCTTAACACCCCCATGTTTCAAAAACTTGTCAAATCCCTTCCAAACTTCTATCAACGCCTTTATAAGCTTTGTCAACTTTTGCCCTTTTTATATTTTTGGCCCAAAAACTTTTACAAAGTGAAATCAGGGGTATTTCTTGCCATATTTGAATTCTTCAAGGGCTGAATTGGTATTTTCTTCAATAATAATGGTCTAGACTTGCAATATTGACATTTTGGAGGACTGAAATTGCCAAGTCTTGATGATTGAGGGACCATTTTTGCCAAATGTTGAAAGTTGAGGGTCCTTTTTGTAATTTTGAGATTTTCAAAGGACCAAACTTGTCATTTCTTGTACTTTGAAGGACTTCATGATATATTTGACTTTGTGGATGATATTGGTTGACAATTTAGCTTTGTTGAGGGGCTAAACTTACCAATTCTTCAAAGTTAAGGGCCCTTTTTGTAATTTTGACAAACTTTAGGGACCAAACTTGTAATTATGAGGATACAAGGGTATAAAGTGTCAATTCTTCATAATTGGAGGACCCTTCTTCATAATTCTTTAAATCTTCAAGGGTTGATCTTGGGAAAGTCTTCATTAGGGCTTGGTTCATTGTGCGGCTTCGTTTCCCGTGTTCGTTTTTGCATGATTCTTGTGATCTTTTGTCATTATCTCAATATTCGTACCTAAAATACACAAGCAAAAAACACAAGCATATATTTGGGTATTTTGATGATATTTAATGCATTTTAAGCCCTATTTGGAAGATGAGACTATGTATAAAAGCAGTCTCATCAATAACCAAATAAGATTACTCCTTCAATCACGAAATCATTAAATCATACGCATGAAGTATGCAAATCGGATCAAAGGTAAAGTAAATCAAGAAATGTAGAATGAGATTTAGGATTAAAAGCTTAAATAGAACTTGATTAATGAAAAATAAGCAATACAAATGTTTTGATCTTGAAAGATTAAGAGAAAGGATGAAACTTAGTGAGAGAAAGTTTAAGACTTTCTCTCTCTAAAACTAGAAATAAAAGTGCAAAATGATAAACTAAGAAATTAAAGACTAACTCCCTCCTAATTACTATTAGGAGGGTATTTATAGGGAAGGTGGAAGGAGTGCATGTGTTGCATCTTCTTTCTTTCTTTCTTCACGTCTTCTCGACTCGACTTTAATTCTTTGTCTTTTGTCAATGTCGCCTCGGGATTTTGAACTTGTCTTTTAATTTTTCTTCTTCTATTAGACTTAAGTTCTTCGTCTTCATTAAACTTCCGTCTTTAGACTTTTTCTTCTATAAATCTTCAGAATAGGTCTTGGACTTCCGTTCTTTTTGCACTCATGATCTTTTGACTTCGTCTTTTCCCGTTTTCTTCGATAAAAGCCCGTGAAAACCCGTGTTTTCTTCCCTTTTCATATTTTGGTCCGAAAACACAATAAAAACACAAACCACGCATAATTCCGACTTTTACGACATAAATCACACGTTTTGGTCTTGTTATTATTGGAAATAAGTGGTAAAAGGATAAGTGTTTTCACACTTATTAAATCCCCTACACTTGACCATTGCAATGCCCTCATGCAATGCATTAATTTAAAGCACAGTTTACATTTTCCATCATAAATAACCCACCTTGGCCTTTATTAAATACTAAACATAAAAAGATAGAAACAAGTAAAGAAATTAAAAACTTACATTGGGTTTTGGCAGCCATGAACGTTTATCATCCTCAAGTTTCACGTTCCCCATACCAAGCTTAAAAACAAGATCATTGTTATTATAAGTTAGCAAACTATCACGAACTCATGTGGGCCAATTATTCACTTAGACTCCCTTATTCCTAGGTGTATCTCTTATATTTTATTTTTGTCTTGAATGATCACGAGGATGCATTGTTTGACTTATTTCGATAGTTATTTAGGCCAAAAATAAAGTGCACGATTTAATCAATAGTTAGCTAAAGGACCAAATCTTTTAAAACTGCTTCTCGGGACCTTATAAAGTTCATATCTTGGCATAAATCGCTTCACGATTTGAGACCTTTCTCAGACCGATATTTGGCAGCGACTTCATACTTCGAATCTTTGAGAGACGTTCATGAAATAATGGCCTTCTCTTCATAATAGGAATTTCTTCACTTGATGTTTTGAGAGATTCTTCATCTTTGGACCACGACTTCTTCATTTTTCTCCAATCTTTATTTTGGACTTCGATATACAACGATCCGCCTCCTTTTAGGACTTGGATCTATTTATCCTCATACCTTGTTAGGGTCTTTTTGGATAGACTTCTCCATGATCTTTAGGGGAGTATTTGCTTTTCGTCGTGTGTCTCGATCCTTCATATTGATTTTCGATAAATGATTCTTCACATCACTTTTGGATCTTTAGCAACAAACTGTAGCCCTCATGCCTTGTTAGGGCCTTTTCGGACTCGCCAATCTTCGCATCCCGCTTCAAAGAGTTATGCCTTGGCTATGAACTCTAATCCGTACCGAGCAACTTTTAAACGATCTGGGGCTAGAAGCTAAGTAACCTTTTAAATCGTACAACCTTATTTATTGCAGATATATTTATTAACAAGCGAAGGGAGAATATGCTTATAATTAACTCACATAAATTCACGAAAGAATACCGAACTTATAATTGACTCTATCATCTCTCGTTCTCCACAGTTTAAAATCTCAAGGAATGAGACTCGTGGATGCTTAGCCTATTAAATCAAAGTTTTGGGTTTTCGAGTCGCCTATAGGATCTTGCAAATTCTTAGACTTTTTCAAGTTTTAGAAATCGCATTTTAAAGTTCCCTTGATAAACGACTCTCTAGGATCAATTATAGGAACTTGCAAAAAGTTCTTGTTCTTAACCCGTGAGAGTTAAGACTTTCGCGTTTTATAGCTCCCTATATAAAAGCCTAGCAAAACTTGACTTAAACGCGTTAAGGATACTAGCTAGAGTAAACTTAGATAAGTAAACTCGGGTTGAGTCAAAATGTTCACGACTAAGAAAAATTTAAAACCACTTTATTTAAGCAAGGAAAGAAAATAACCATAATGAAGAGAAATACCACTATACAACTAGGCCAAAATGGATTAAAAATTTTGAAAAATGTCGAAAAATCAAATTTTCCGGTTAAAATGAGGGCAAATTCATGGAAAAGACCACTTACTTCGATAGAAGTCCCCCTTACACTTGAGAGAAACATTGTCCTCAATGTTTAAGCATGTGGGAGTAAACTCCCCTACACTTATGACATTGTGCACGTTGTTTAATCTTGCTAAGGAAAGGACAACTAAAGTGAATTCAATGTGAAAATATATAAAATATGAAATATTGAATCACAAGAGTTTAGGATAGAACCGGGAAGATGGGAACACGGTATCACGGTTCGTCAAAAGTCATCAAGTTGGATCTTTGAAGCTTTAATCCCTGCACAGCACAAGAAACAAGACAACAAACACATATGGGGCTCCCCCTACACTTATTATGAAAGCAGTAAATGATATATCACGGGTTGCCTCCCGAGAAGTGCTTGTTTTTGTTCACCGAGTCACGAGCCTGACTCGACCCAAATTTAGTTCATGGGAAACGTGGTGAGGGATGGAATCATCTCATGAGAGATGTCCTCACCAAAGTACAGCTTCAAACGCTGGCCATTCACCTTGAAATTGGGCCCATTCGGCTGAGAAAGCTCAATGGTCCCATATGGAAAGACTTTGGCGACGGTGAATGGACCAGACCAGCGGCTCTTCAACTTGCCAGAGAAGATCTTCAACCGAGAGTTAAAAAGTAAGACTTGATCACCAACGTGGAACTCTAGGTTCTTGATTTTTGCGTCATGAATGATCTTGGCATTCTCCTTGTAGATCAGCGAGTTATCATAAGCTTCATTCCT
This sequence comes from Glebionis coronaria, assembly GCA_025667525.1. NCBI lineage: Eukaryota > Viridiplantae > Streptophyta > Magnoliopsida > Asterales > Asteraceae > Glebionis > Glebionis coronaria. The sequence goes on from CM046880.1 coordinate 203,184,254, forward strand.
CAGTTCATTTAGCTCGTTGAGTTGAATCTTGCGATGATCACCGGCTTTGTTGATGTCGAAGTTAGCCCACTTCAAGGCCCATTGCGCCTTATGTTCCAGCTCGATGGGGAGGTGGCATGCTTTCCCGTACACAAGACGATACGGTGTACAACCGATCGGGGTCTTATAAGCAGTACGGAAAGCCCACAGAGCATCATCTAACTTATCGGCCCACGCGACGCGATGTTCTCCCACAGTACGCTCCAAAATTCGCTTCAATCCACGGTTGGATATCTCGGCTTGCCCATTGGTTTGGGGATGATAGGCGGTGGAAAGACGGTGATTGACACCATACTTAGCCATGACTCTTGCAAATTGATCGTTGCAAAAATGAGTCCCGCGGTCACTGATAATAGCACGAGGAACGCCGAATCGAGCAAAAAGCTGCTTCAAAAAGTTCACAACCACCCTCGCATCGTTCGTAGGGAGAGCCTTGGCTTCAACCCATTTAGAAACGTAGTCCACAACGACGAGGATGTACTTGTTCCCTTTGGAGGATGGAAATGGCCCCATAAAGTCGATGCCCCATACGTCAAAGATTTCACATTCCTGTATGAAATTTTGAGGCATCTCGTCTTTATGTGTGATCTTTCCTTGGCGTTGGCAAGAATCACAATCCTTAACCATTTCGTGAGCGTCACGATAAATGGTGGGCTAATAGAATCCAGAATCAAACACTTTCTTAGCTATGTAGTTGGGACCAAAGTGACTACCGGTGGGTCCTTTGTGGCAAGCCTGGAGAATGTCAAAAGCTGCCGGTCCGTCAACACATCGAAGAATGATCAGATCAGCACATTGTTTGAATAGATAAGGGTCATCCCAAAAGTAAGTCTTAACATCATTCAAGAACTTCTTCTTTTGTTGGGATGTTAACCCTTTGATGAGAATACCACCTGCTAAGTAGTTTGCAATGTCCGCAAACCACGGGGTATCATAAGATTGAGATTTATAGACAATAAGGTCTCAAGGGGGAAAGAGTCATTGAACTCTTGGTTCGGATGATCCCCTTGATATGGATCCTCAAGTCTGCTCAGATGATCCGCGGCCAGGTTTTCGGCTCCCTTCTTGTCACGAATTTCAATGTTGAATTCTTGAAGGAGTAAAACCCAGCGAAGAAGTCTTGGCTTAGAATCATGCTTAGTTATCAAGTACTTCAACGCGGAATGGTCCGTGTATACGATGGTGGGGAATAAAACAAGATAGGGGCGGAATTTCTCAAAAGCATAGACAACAGCTAAAAGCTCTTTTTCGGTTGTCGTATAATGCAATTGAGCCCCCGTCATTGTTTTGCTAGCATAGTGGATTGGTTGGAAGTGTTTATTCACTCTTTGGCCCAACACCGCACCAATAGCAAAGTCGCTAGCATCGCACATCAATTCAAAAGGCAGCTCCCAATTAGGGGTAACCAAGACCGGTGCCTTAGTTAGCTTATCCTTGAGAAGATTGAAGGCTTCGAGACACTCTTTAGAAAAGATAAAAGGAGTATCTTTTTCCAAGAGATGGGTCATCGGGCGAGCGATTTTAGAGAAATCCTGAATGAATCGACGATAGAAGCCCGCACCAGAAAACTTCTCACACCCTTCACGGTTGAAGGTGGAGGTAATTTGGCTATGACATCTACTTTAGCACGGTCGACTTCAAGACCGGCTTTAGAGATTTTGTGTCCTAGCACAATGCCTTCTTTTACCATAAAATGGCATTTTTCCCAATTCAGAATGAGGCGAGTGTCTTCGCACCGTTTAAGCATACGTTCCAAAAACTTATGAAACTTATTTATATAAATATGTAAAAGGTTGAATAAATGGATAAATTATATAATTGGTAGTGGAATAATACTTATAAGTAAAAAAAACTAAAAACTTGATTTTTACGACTTTTTCGGCTATTACCGTAAAATTAACGTTTTTCGCCAATTAAAACTTAGACGATCAAACCCGTCTAATGTGAAGTTTTTAAAAGTCATATACTGATATATAAGTATCTAATACAAGTAAAAACCGATAAAACCCGAACTATAGGACATACGGACATTAACGAGCTAACTAAGCATATTGGACTAATAATTGGACTAAATAAGTTAACCACTTATAAAAAGAACTTATTGGGCTTAACCCATTTGGCCCAACATGGAAAGTATAGATACTGATAATATAGGTATAAAATGGATTAAAACAAGTTAAAGAACTTATAATAAGCTTATTGGACTTAAAATAGATAAGTAGGTAAAACTAGTAAACTAGTAAAAAGTTACCAAAACGTAAACACTAAAATGAGTAAACAAGGATATATAAACCCACTTGATCATCATCATATGTACAAAATCATCATATGTATATTGTTATTTTGATAAAAGTCTGCAAAAGTGAGGATCAATTCCTCGGATGTCAGAGATTTTCCAAGCGATAGCTCGTTTATGCTTCTTCAACACGGCGATAAGTCGGGCTTTTTCTTCTTCTTTCAGGTCCTTCGCGATGATAACCGGTAACTTCTCGTTGTCTTCAAGGAAAACGTACTCAAGATGAGGAGGTAGGTCCTTAAGCTCAAGAGTGGGAGGATCCTCAATAGATGGGGAAACAAACGATGGATCATCATTAGTCACCTCTTTAGGAGCAGGAGGAGAAAACGGGTCTTCATTGAGAAGTCTCTCAATAGTATGAATGTCTTCATCCCAATCAGTGGACGAATTATCATACTTAATTTCGAGAGGACCCAAGCTAGCTTCGAAATCATCCAAGTCACTTTCTCCAAAAGGATTCAATGCTGGAGCAATTGAGGCAACGGTCTCAACATTGGGTAGAGAAGAAAGAGTACTTTTGCAAGCATCATGAAAGTGTTCTTCACAAGCCTCATCAAGAACATCAATAGCATTAACACTCTCATATGAATAAGGTTGCTTAGAAATCTTACCCATGTTGAAGACAATTTTATCGTCACCAACTCTCATGATTATTTTGCCCGCAGCTACATCAATGAGAGTGCGACCGGTCCTCAGGAATAGATGTCCAACGATTAATGGAACACGAGGATCCATCTCGTAGTCAACGACAACAAAATCCGCCGGGAAGGTGAATTTGTCAACGTCAACAAAGACATCTTCGGCTATCCCCACTGGATAAGCAACCGTACGGTTGGCTAATTCCAAAGTCATTTTGGTGGGGATTAGCTCGGGGAGAGTTAATTGCTTCCAAACACTTAAAGGCATTAAGTTTATACTGGCACCTAGATCGGCTAGGGCCATGCAATTCTCTACTCCCGGGAAATTGCAAGGAATCAAGAAGCGACTCGGATCACCAAGTTTGGTGGGAAATTTCCTTAAGAGCACTGCGGAGCAATTCTCATTAAGTTGGGTCTGAGCAATGTCAAGAAGCTTTTCCTTATCACTTAGAAGATCTTTAAACATCTTAGCGTATTTGGGCATGTGAGCGAGAGCCTCAGCAAAGGAGATGTTAAAATTCAATTGTTTAATCATTTTTAGAAAGTTTGAAACCTGAATATTATCCTTGCTCTTTTGCTTTTCTTTCCTCAACCTTGAAGGATAAGGTATATTGGATGAAGAAGAAGGCTTTAGGGGAGTAGGATCACTCACAGCCACGGTGGTGGGGAAATGGGGGTAGAAGGCAAAGGAGGTGGGGAAAGTTGCTCTTTTTCCTTGTTCACAATCACGGGTGGAGGTGTAGGAAGCTCGGGTTCCGTATAACCTTTTCCACTACGAGTAGTGATTGATTTCATCTCCCCTCTTGGATTCGCAACGGTGTTACTCGGAAGAGTACCCGAAGAAGAGGGTTGATTACCTTGGATGAGCGAACCAATCATATCACGAATGTTAAGCGCTTGAGTGCTGAAAGAATCTCTGATGTCTGCATGAATTTCATTACTTTATTTTGCCATGTCATTCCTTAGCTCGGCTCGAATATCGCTCCCTTGTTTTGCCATTTCGCCCTTTAAGTTGATGACTTGACTCTGAAGATTCGTCACCAGCTCCCGATTAGTCTTCATGAACGTCTCGACGTCTTGATTTACTGCCATCGGTTGATTGAGAGGTGGAGCTTGGTAAGCTTGAGAATTTCCTTGAGTTAGGTATGGGTTTCTCTAGGGTTGATATTGATTTTGAGCACGAGGTTGGGATTGGTTGTTTCGATTATAGCTTTGTTGTTGGGTTTGGTTTGGAGGAAGGAAACCGGGTGGAGCAAGATAATTGTTGGAACGATAACTTAGCAAGCTACGGTCCCCTTGAGGGCGAGCTTGATAGCCTCCCGTGGGATAAGTACCATAAGCTGCGTTAACGTTTTCAGAAAAATTTCCTTGGGTAGAAGGACAATCATTATAAGAATAAGGACCACCACATGTGTCATAAGAAATAGCAACGGCTTTAGCTTGTTGAAAGTGGTTTGTGGCCATGGTCATGAAATTCTTGTTCATCTCAACGAGTTGTCGAGAAATTTCAGTCATCTCAGGATTGGAAGTAGTAGAAGAAACATTGACTTTCGAGTTAGATCTTGAGGATGCAGATGAATCCCAATTCTTGTGGTGAGTAGTCATGTTTTCAATCAACTCTCTACATTCCTCCGGTCTCCTTTTCATAAAAGTACCACCGGCGGCGGCGTTGATCGTGTCACGATCGCGAAAAGTGACACCATTGTAGAAGGTATCAATGAGAGTGACGGGGAGCATATTGTGATTAGGACAGCGGTCGATCAAATCATTGTATCGTTCCCAAGCATCGAAGAGCGATTCATCATTGTCTTGCATGAATCCACTGATTTGGTTACAAAGGCTTGTGACCATGGATGGTGGGAAGTAGCGCGACAAAAAGCGTTGAGTCATGTCATTCCACGTATGAATAGAATTCTTAGGAAGGCGGGCAAACCATTTTTCGGCATGGTGAGAAAGCGAATGGGGAAAGAGTTGAAGGCGAAGGTCATCCATAGAAACACCGGGGCACTTCATGCTTTGGGTTATGGTAATGAATTTGTCGAGGTTATCAAGACGAATTAAACTAAGTCTAAAAAGGCGTATACGTAAAGTCGTAAAACCACCAAAATTAAAATTTAAACCTAAAAATTTCTAAAAATTACCAAAAATCCCCAATAATATTCTAAGAGTTTACAAAAAATCAAAACTTGCAAAAACCTTTTAATTAATTAGATAATGACTTTTTAATGCTAATTAAAGCCCTAAAAATCAAAATTAATTATTAAAAATCCCTAAACAAGATTTTTAAGTTTGTATACCTCAAAAATACTCTAATTAAGCTAAAAACTATTTTTTAAAATTTTAAAACCAATTAAAACTATTTTTAAACAATTAAAAACTCCTAAAATCAATTAAATCTTAAATTAATTATAGAAAATAATTAAAAGACCTAGAAAATAATTGGAAAGTTGAAAAAATCCTAATTAAGTATTTAGAACCTAGGAAAAATATAAAAACCTAGAAAATCAGACTTTTAATTTTAATAATAAAATAATATTAAAATAATATTAAAAATCCAAAAATTATAAAAAAATCTAAAAACTTGCAAACTAGCTTAATTTAACCTAAGTAACTCAGAAATGAAAGTGAAATTACCTAAATACCCCTATTAGGCCTAGAAAATGGGCCAAACCCAAAACAGTCCCTTATTGGGCTTAATTAAGGCCCAATAAGAAAAAGTGTTCAAATTAAGCCCAAAAAGCACAGGTTGACTCAAAATTTGATTTTAAACAACTTTTTCCAAAGGCCCAAAAGCTGAAAATGTGAAATAAGCTAACTTATAATAAGCAGCTTATTCTTAATGGGCTTTTTGGCCCATTAAGCCATAAGCTGATGCCATAAGCTAAAATTTAACACACAACCTTCTTTTGACCTAACAAAGACTTCTGCAAAAAGAAATTTCAAATAAGCCCACTTAATAAGCCAGAAACAAGTCACAAACTTATTCACAAAACGACAAAATAGTCGTTTTTATGATCTAGACCACCTCAGAAGCTGATTCAAGTTGCAAAATGTTTCTTTTGACAAAACTAAGCTTAAAAACCAAAGACCTTTCAAATAAGCACACTCAATAAGCTGGAAAATCAAATAAGCACTTATGTTAAAAGTCAAACAAGTTGGTTTTCTAGTAAAAAGTCAAAGTCAAAGTCTCATAAGCTCCAGTTCACTCAAATGGGTCAAATAATGAAGATCTATTACAAAAAATAAGTTGTTGCAAGTCAGAATAAGCTAGAATAGCTTATTGATAAGCTGATGACAAAATTGCACTAGCAGGGGCTAGTTTTGGATGTTGAGCAGTGGAAACTTTTTCCACTGCTTGACTATTTTGACTTTTTGTCTTTAGTGACTTTTTTGGAGATTCAGATTTCACAAAGGCACCCAATTGATCTTTGGATCAAAAGGAGTCAATCACAATCAAAATAACACAATCACTAACACCCAATTGATAGAGTTTAATCAATCATTCATCAGACATGATACAGACATGAACAATAAGCAGTTTAGCATTCAAGAGCAGTTTTAGCACAAATCAGCCAGCCAAATTCAACCAAATGCACACACAAGCTATAATAAACTCCAATAAGCAAGTCTAAACAGGTTTCATGCACTGGTTCAAAGAATTAAGCAAGATTCAAGCAATGAAAGTTACTGATGAACACTAACACATGCAGTTTTCTACTTTTGCTGATGTATTTGACACACAAGCCAATTTCAACACCTCAAATCTTTCAAACAGGTTATATTAACTTTGTTTAAACCACTTTTATCCCTAAGCATGCATACACACTAAGTGTTCCCAAAATCCTAGGTCAAAACAAGCAGAAACAAGGTCTATATAGCAGATTGATTGATTCAAGTGTTCAAACCCAAAAACTTGCAGCAAAACACTCTCAAACAAAGGTATAGCAGATACAAAGCATAAACAACACCTTCTCTTAACACAAAAACAAATTACAAGCATAAACCAGTAGACCCAAACACCCCTTTAACTTTTTCAAATCAAAATTTTCAAAAGCAAAACAAGATTTCAGGCCAACCAAGCATCAATTAACACTAAAACAAGTCTAATAAACAGATTCAAGCAAGAACAAGCCACAAAATTCACAAGAACAACAGTTTCATACAAATATCACCAAAAATCACAATTTTAGCAGATTTGGAGATTAAGTATGCGAAGCTTATGGATGTACATCCACACCCACGAATTTTGAGCTTATGTGCTAGCAAGAACAAGCACAAGCTTCCACAAAAAGCCTGCTAAGATTGAACAAGGGTTAAGCACAATATCATAAAAATCAGAAACTTGGAAAAACTTGATTAATGCAAACTTGTTACCCCACACTTGATTATCCCCAAGTTATAAGCCTCACCACACCTTAACCAACTCAGTTAGGATGCTATGATCAGCCCTATAGCCCAAGAATTCCAAGATTGGAACAAGACTTAGCAAAATATCAAGAAAATGAGGAAATATGCAAACTTTTGCACACTCCTCTTTGAAAAACAGGTTTTGAACTTTAAGAACTACAAAGCATATAACAAATGAAAGCAGTAAACAAGAGTGGCCAATGACTTTTCTTCAAGATTTCAAACTCAATTTCATTAAACTTGAAAATGGGATTTATAGAAACTTGAACAAGGAAAAATCAAAAGCAAACTGAAATGTGAAGGCCTAAGTGGCTTTATATAGCCTTACAATGAGCTAAGTTACAGCTAAAAACTAAAAACCCTAATGGTTGAAGTTCAAAAAATGCCCTCTTGAATTTGAACTCATATGCTTCATGTGACTGATTCTTGGACGTATGTGAAGGAGATAGCTGTTGAAATTTGATCCAAGGGCTCAAACAAAGCTTAAAGTGTAAGCTTATTTCTGGATGGTTGATTCTCTGGCTGGTTTTGGTAGTATCCCCAAAAGTGTGTAGCAGGGCACCTTTCATGTGCACCCTTGGTTGATGAGGTGGCATATATTAAGGTTGGGTTTAGTCAACAATATACTTAATCATAATTCTGGAAACAATTAAGGCCTAATTTTGAGTAAATAACAAAAGCCCAAATTTTGTTAAGAACATGAAGAACAAGCCATTTGATCTGTTTAAGGATTTAAATAAGTTGTTAGGCGCCATAATCTTTATTTAAATAAAGATTAGTTAAATCCGTTTGTGAGTGGGAAGTGATATGGCAAAATGGTGGAGTGTGATTGGTGGAGAATGTGAGTGGGACACATGGCAGCTTGGGAGTGGTCTATGTAACTTCTTTGTCTGCCAGCTTAACACCCCCATGTTTCAAAAACTTGTCAAATCCCTTCCAAACTTCTATCAACGCCTTTATAAGCTTTGTCAACTTTTGCCCTTTTTATATTTTTGGCCCAAAAACTTTTACAAAGTGAAATCAGGGGTATTTCTTGCCATATTTGAATTCTTCAAGGGCTGAATTGGTATTTTCTTCAATAATAATGGTCTAGACTTGCAATATTGACATTTTGGAGGACTGAAATTGCCAAGTCTTGATGATTGAGGGACCATTTTTGCCAAATGTTGAAAGTTGAGGGTCCTTTTTGTAATTTTGAGATTTTCAAAGGACCAAACTTGTCATTTCTTGTACTTTGAAGGACTTCATGATATATTTGACTTTGTGGATGATATTGGTTGACAATTTAGCTTTGTTGAGGGGCTAAACTTACCAATTCTTCAAAGTTAAGGGCCCTTTTTGTAATTTTGACAAACTTTAGGGACCAAACTTGTAATTATGAGGATACAAGGGTATAAAGTGTCAATTCTTCATAATTGGAGGACCCTTCTTCATAATTCTTTAAATCTTCAAGGGTTGATCTTGGGAAAGTCTTCATTAGGGCTTGGTTCATTGTGCGGCTTCGTTTCCCGTGTTCGTTTTTGCATGATTCTTGTGATCTTTTGTCATTATCTCAATATTCGTACCTAAAATACACAAGCAAAAAACACAAGCATATATTTGGGTATTTTGATGATATTTAATGCATTTTAAGCCCTATTTGGAAGATGAGACTATGTATAAAAGCAGTCTCATCAATAACCAAATAAGATTACTCCTTCAATCACGAAATCATTAAATCATACGCATGAAGTATGCAAATCGGATCAAAGGTAAAGTAAATCAAGAAATGTAGAATGAGATTTAGGATTAAAAGCTTAAATAGAACTTGATTAATGAAAAATAAGCAATACAAATGTTTTGATCTTGAAAGATTAAGAGAAAGGATGAAACTTAGTGAGAGAAAGTTTAAGACTTTCTCTCTCTAAAACTAGAAATAAAAGTGCAAAATGATAAACTAAGAAATTAAAGACTAACTCCCTCCTAATTACTATTAGGAGGGTATTTATAGGGAAGGTGGAAGGAGTGCATGTGTTGCATCTTCTTTCTTTCTTTCTTCACGTCTTCTCGACTCGACTTTAATTCTTTGTCTTTTGTCAATGTCGCCTCGGGATTTTGAACTTGTCTTTTAATTTTTCTTCTTCTATTAGACTTAAGTTCTTCGTCTTCATTAAACTTCCGTCTTTAGACTTTTTCTTCTATAAATCTTCAGAATAGGTCTTGGACTTCCGTTCTTTTTGCACTCATGATCTTTTGACTTCGTCTTTTCCCGTTTTCTTCGATAAAAGCCCGTGAAAACCCGTGTTTTCTTCCCTTTTCATATTTTGGTCCGAAAACACAATAAAAACACAAACCACGCATAATTCCGACTTTTACGACATAAATCACACGTTTTGGTCTTGTTATTATTGGAAATAAGTGGTAAAAGGATAAGTGTTTTCACACTTATTAAATCCCCTACACTTGACCATTGCAATGCCCTCATGCAATGCATTAATTTAAAGCACAGTTTACATTTTCCATCATAAATAACCCACCTTGGCCTTTATTAAATACTAAACATAAAAAGATAGAAACAAGTAAAGAAATTAAAAACTTACATTGGGTTTTGGCAGCCATGAACGTTTATCATCCTCAAGTTTCACGTTCCCCATACCAAGCTTAAAAACAAGATCATTGTTATTATAAGTTAGCAAACTATCACGAACTCATGTGGGCCAATTATTCACTTAGACTCCCTTATTCCTAGGTGTATCTCTTATATTTTATTTTTGTCTTGAATGATCACGAGGATGCATTGTTTGACTTATTTCGATAGTTATTTAGGCCAAAAATAAAGTGCACGATTTAATCAATAGTTAGCTAAAGGACCAAATCTTTTAAAACTGCTTCTCGGGACCTTATAAAGTTCATATCTTGGCATAAATCGCTTCACGATTTGAGACCTTTCTCAGACCGATATTTGGCAGCGACTTCATACTTCGAATCTTTGAGAGACGTTCATGAAATAATGGCCTTCTCTTCATAATAGGAATTTCTTCACTTGATGTTTTGAGAGATTCTTCATCTTTGGACCACGACTTCTTCATTTTTCTCCAATCTTTATTTTGGACTTCGATATACAACGATCCGCCTCCTTTTAGGACTTGGATCTATTTATCCTCATACCTTGTTAGGGTCTTTTTGGATAGACTTCTCCATGATCTTTAGGGGAGTATTTGCTTTTCGTCGTGTGTCTCGATCCTTCATATTGATTTTCGATAAATGATTCTTCACATCACTTTTGGATCTTTAGCAACAAACTGTAGCCCTCATGCCTTGTTAGGGCCTTTTCGGACTCGCCAATCTTCGCATCCCGCTTCAAAGAGTTATGCCTTGGCTATGAACTCTAATCCGTACCGAGCAACTTTTAAACGATCTGGGGCTAGAAGCTAAGTAACCTTTTAAATCGTACAACCTTATTTATTGCAGATATATTTATTAACAAGCGAAGGGAGAATATGCTTATAATTAACTCACATAAATTCACGAAAGAATACCGAACTTATAATTGACTCTATCATCTCTCGTTCTCCACAGTTTAAAATCTCAAGGAATGAGACTCGTGGATGCTTAGCCTATTAAATCAAAGTTTTGGGTTTTCGAGTCGCCTATAGGATCTTGCAAATTCTTAGACTTTTTCAAGTTTTAGAAATCGCATTTTAAAGTTCCCTTGATAAACGACTCTCTAGGATCAATTATAGGAACTTGCAAAAAGTTCTTGTTCTTAACCCGTGAGAGTTAAGACTTTCGCGTTTTATAGCTCCCTATATAAAAGCCTAGCAAAACTTGACTTAAACGCGTTAAGGATACTAGCTAGAGTAAACTTAGATAAGTAAACTCGGGTTGAGTCAAAATGTTCACGACTAAGAAAAATTTAAAACCACTTTATTTAAGCAAGGAAAGAAAATAACCATAATGAAGAGAAATACCACTATACAACTAGGCCAAAATGGATTAAAAATTTTGAAAAATGTCGAAAAATCAAATTTTCCGGTTAAAATGAGGGCAAATTCATGGAAAAGACCACTTACTTCGATAGAAGTCCCCCTTACACTTGAGAGAAACATTGTCCTCAATGTTTAAGCATGTGGGAGTAAACTCCCCTACACTTATGACATTGTGCACGTTGTTTAATCTTGCTAAGGAAAGGACAACTAAAGTGAATTCAATGTGAAAATATATAAAATATGAAATATTGAATCACAAGAGTTTAGGATAGAACCGGGAAGATGGGAACACGGTATCACGGTTCGTCAAAAGTCATCAAGGTGGATCTTTGAAGCTTTAATCCCTGCACAGCACAAGAAACAAGACAACAAACACATATGGGGCTCCCCCTACACTTATTATGAAAGCAGTAAATGATATATCACGGGTTGCCTCCCGAGAAGTGCTTGTTTTTGTTCACCGAGTCACGAGCCTGACTCGACCCAAATTTAGTTCATGGGAAACGTGGTGAGGGATGGAATCATCTCATGAGAGATGTCCTCACCAAAGTACAGCTTCAAACGCTGGCCATTCACCTTGAAATTGGGCCCATTCGGCTGAGAAAGCTCAATGGTCCCATATGGAAAGACTTTGGCGACGGTGAATGGACCAGACCAGCGGCTCTTCAACTTGCCAGAGAAGATCTTCAACCGAGAGTTAAAAAGTAAGACTTGATCACCAACGTGGAACTCTAGGTTCTTGATTTTTGCGTCATGAATGATCTTGGCATTCTCCTTGTAGATCAGCGAGTTATCATAAGCTTCATTCCTCAGTTCATTTAGCTCGTTGAGTTGAATCTTGCGATGATCACCGGCTTTGTTGATGTCGAAGTTAGCCCACTTCAAGGCCCATTGCGCCTTATGTTCCAGCTCGATGGGGAGGTGGCATGCTTTCCCGTACACAAGACGATACGGTGTACAACCGATCGGGGTCTTATAAGCAGTACGGAAAGCCCACAGAGCATCATCTAACTTATCGGCCCACGCGACGCGATGTTCTCCCACAGTACGCTCCAAAATTCGCTTCAATCCACGGTTGGATATCTCGGCTTGCCCATTGGTTTGGGGATGATAGGCGGTGGAAAGACGGTGATTGACACCATACTTAGCCATGACTCTTGCAAATTGATCGTTGCAAAAATGAGTCCCGCGGTCACTGATAATAGCACGAGGAACGCCGAATCGAGCAAAAAGCTGCTTCAAAAAGTTCACAACCACCCTCGCATCGTTCGTAGGGAGAGCCTTGGCTTCAACCCATTTAGAAACGTAGTCCACAACGACGAGGATGTACTTGTTCCCTTTGGAGGATGGAAATGGCCCCATAAAGTCGATGCCCCATACGTCAAAGATTTCACATTCCTGTATGAAATTTTGAGGCATCTCGTCTTTATGTGTGATCTTTCCTTGGCGTTGGCAAGAATCACAATCCTTAACCATTTCGTGAGCGTCACGATAAATGGTGGGCTAATAGAATCCAGAATCAAACACTTTCTTAGCTATGTAGTTGGGACCAAAGTGACTACCGGTGGGTCCTTTGTGGCAAGCCTGGAGAATGTCAAAAGCTGCCGGTCCGTCAACACATCGAAGAATGATCAGATCAGCACATTGTTTGAATAGATAAGGGTCATCCCAAAAGTAAGTCTTAACATCATTCAAGAACTTCTTCTTTTGTTGGGATGTTAACCCTTTGCTGAGAATACCACCTGCTAAGTAGTTTGCAATGTCCGCAAACCACGGGGTATCATAAGATTGAGATTTATAGACAATAAGGTCTCAAGGGGGAAAGAGTCATTGAACTCTTGGTTCGGATGATCCCCTTGATATGGATCCTCAAGTCTGCTCAGATGATCCGCGGCCAGGTTTTCGGCTCCCTTCTTGTCACGAATTTCAATGTTGAATTCTTGAAGGAGTAAAACCCAGCGAAGAAGTCTTGGCTTAGAATCATGCTTAGTTATCAAGTACTTCAACGCGGAATGGTCCGTGTATACGATGGTGGGGAATAAAACAAGATAGGGGCGGAATTTCTCAAAAGCATAGACAACAGCTAAAAGCTCTTTTTCGGTTGTCGTATAATGCAATTGAGCCCCCGTCATTGTTTTGCTAGCATAGTGGATTGGTTGGAAGTGTTTATTCACTCTTTGGCCCAACACCGCACCAATAGCAAAGTCGCTAGCATCGCACATCAATTCAAAAGGCAGCTCCCAATTAGGGGTAACCAAGACCGGTGCCTTAGTTAGCTTATCCTTGAGAAGATTGAAGGCTTCGAGACACTCTTTAGAAAAGATAAAAGGAGTATCTTTTTCCAAGAGATGGGTCATCGGGCGAGCGATTTTAGAGAAATCCTGAATGAATCGACGATAGAAGCCCGCACCAGAAAACTTCTCACACCCTTCACGGTTGAAGGTGGAGGTAATTTGGCTATGACATCTACTTTAGCACGGTCGACTTCAAGACCGGCTTTAGAGATTTTGTGTCCTAGCACAATGCCTTCTTTTACCATAAAATGGCATTTTTCCCAATTCAGAATGAGGCGAGTGTCTTCGCACCGTTTAAGCATACGTTCCAAATTGGCAAGGCAAGAAGAGAAGGAATCCCCAAAGACCGAGAAATCATCCATGAAGACTTCCATGGTTTGTTCAACCATGTTATGGAAGATAGCCAACATGCACCTTTGGAAAGTCCCGGGGGCATTGCATAAGCCAAAAGGCATTCTTTTGTAAGCAAATGTGCCATAGGGACAAGTGAATGTTGTCTTCTCTTGATCTTGGGGATCGATGGGTATTTGGAAATAACCCGAGAAACCATCAAGAAAGCAGTAATATTCATTACCCGCTAAACGTTCAAGAATTTGGTCCATAAAAGGTTGAGGGAAATGATCCTTTCTCGTGGCATCATTGAGTTTGCGGTAGTCTATAAAAACTCTCCACCCAGTAACGAGACGGGTAGGAATTAACTCGTTGTTTGCATTGGGCACAACAGTGATTCCGCCTTTCTTAGGCACACAATGGACTGGACTAACCCATGGTGAATCCGAAATAGGGTAAATCATACCCGCATCAAGAAGTTTGATAACCTCTTTTTTGATGACTTCATGGATTTTAGGATTTACCCTTCGTTAGCTTTGAATTGTGGGCTTAAAGTCGTCCTCCATGAGAATTTTTTGTGTGCAAAAGTGAGGATCAATTCCTCGGATGTCAGAGATTTTCCAAGCGATAGCTCGTTTATGCTTCTTCAACACGGCGATAAGTCGGGCTTTTTCTTCTTCTTTCAGGTCCTTCGCGATGATAACCGGTAACTTCTCGTTGTCTTCAAGGAAAACGTACTCAAGATGAGGAGGTAGGTCCTTAAGCTCAAGAGTGGGAGGATCCTCAATAGATGGGGAAACAAACGATGGATCATCATTAGTCACCTCTTTAGGAGCAGGAGGAGAAAACGGGTCTTCATTGAGAAGTCTCTCAATAGTATGAATGTCTTCATCCCAATCAGTGGACGAATTATCATACTTAATTTCGAGAGGACCCAAGCTAGCTTCGAAATCATCCAAGTCACTTTCTCCAAAAGGATTCAATGCTGGAGCAATTGAGGCAACGGTCTCAACATTGGGTAGAGAAGAAAGAGTACTTTTGCAAGCATCATGAAAGTGTTCTTCACAAGCCTCATCAAGAACATCAATAGCATTAACACTCTCATATGAATAAGGTTGCTTAGAAATCTTACCCATGTTGAAGACAATTTTATCGTCACCAACTCTCATGATTATTTTGCCCGCAGCTACATCAATGAGAGTGCGACCGGTCCTCAGGAATAGATGTCCAACGATTAATGGAACACGAGGATCCATCTCGTAGTCAACGACAACAAAATCCGCCGGGAAGGTGAATTTGTCAACGTCAACAAAGACATCTTCGGCTATCCCCACTGGATAAGCAACCGTACGGTTGGCTAATTCCAAAGTCATTTTGGTGGGGATTAGCTCGGGGAGAGTTAATTGCTTCCAAACACTTAAAGGCATTAAGTTTATACTGGCACCTAGATCGGCTAGGGCCATGCAATTCTCTACTCCCGGGAAATTGCAAGGAATCAAGAAGCGACTCGGATCACCAAGTTTGGTGGGAAATTTCCTTAAGAGCACTGCGGAGCAATTCTCATTAAGTTGGGTCTGAGCAATGTCAAGAAGCTTTTCCTTATCACTTAGAAGATCTTTAAACATCTTAGCGTATTTGGGCATGTGAGCGAGAGCCTCAGCAAAGGAGATGTTAAAATTCAATTGTTTAATCATTTTTAGAAAGTTTGAAACCTGAATATTATCCTTGCTCTTTTGCTTTTCTTTCCTCAACCTTGAAGGATAAGGTATATTGGATGAAGAAGAAGGCTTTAGGGGAGTAGGATCACTCACAGCCACGGTGGTGGGGAAATGGGGGTAGAAGGCAAAGGAGGTGGGGAAAGTTGCTCTTTTTCCTTGTTCACAATCACGGGTGGAGGTGTAGGAAGCTCGGGTTCCGTATAACCTTTTCCACTACGAGTAGTGATTGATTTCATCTCCCCTCTTGGATTCGCAACGGTGTTACTCGGAAGAGTACCCGAAGAAGAGGGTTGATTACCTTGGATGAGCGAACCAATCATATCACGAATGTTAAGCGCTTGAGTGCTGAAAGAATCTCTGATGTCTGCATGAATTTCATTACTTTATTTTGCCATGTCATTCCTTAGCTCGGCTCGAATATCGCTCCCTTGTTTTGCCATTTCGCCCTTTAAGTTGATGACTTGACTCTGAAGATTCGTCACCAGCTCCCGATTAGTCTTCATGAACGTCTCGACGTCTTGATTTACTGCCATCGGTTGATTGAGAGGTGGAGCTTGGTAAGCTTGAGAATTTCCTTGAGTTAGGTATGGGTTTCTCTAGGGTTGATATTGATTTTGAGCACGAGGTTGGGATTGGTTGTTTCGATTATAGCTTTGTTGTTGGGTTTGGTTTGGAGGAAGGAAACCGGGTGGAGCAAGATAATTGTTGGAACGATAACTTAGCAAGCTACGGTCCCCTTGAGGGCGAGCTTGATAGCCTCCCGTGGGATAAGTACCATAAGCTGCGTTAACGTTTTCAGAAAAATTTCCTTGGGTAGAAGGACAATCATTATAAGAATAAGGACCACCACATGTGTCATAAGAAATAGCAACGGCTTTAGCTTGTTGAAAGTGGTTTGTGGCCATGGTCATGAAATTCTTGTTCATCTCAACGAGTTGTCGAGAAATTTCAGTCATCTCAGGATTGGAAGTAGTAGAAGAAACATTGACTTTCGAGTTAGATCTTGAGGATGCAGATGAATCCCAATTCTTGTGGTGAGTAGTCATGTTTTCAATCAACTCTCTACATTCCTCCGGTCTCCTTTTCATAAAAGTACCACCGGCGGCGGCGTTGATCGTGTCACGATCGCGAAAAGTGACACCATTGTAGAAGGTATCAATGAGAGTGACGGGGAGCATATTGTGATTAGGACAGCGGTCGATCAAATCATTGTATCGTTCCCAAGCATCGAAGAGCGATTCATCATTGTCTTGCATGAATCCACTGATTTGGTTACAAAGGCTTGTGACCATGGATGGTGGGAAGTAGCGCGACAAAAAGCGTTGAGTCATGTCATTCCACGTATGAATAGAATTCTTAGGAAGGCGGGCAAACCATTTTTCGGCATGGTGAGAAAGCGAATGGGGAAAGAGTTGAAGGCGAAGGTCATCCATAGAAACACCGGGGCACTTCATGCTTTGGGTTATGGTAATGAATTTGTCGAGGTTATCAAGACGAATTAAACTAAGTCTAAAAAGGCGTATACGTAAAGTCGTAAAACCACCAAAATTAAAATTTAAACCTAAAAATTTCTAAAAATTACCAAAAATCCCCAATAATATTCTAAGAGTTTACAAAAAATCAAAACTTGCAAAAACCTTTTAATTAATTAGATAATGACTTTTTAATGCTAATTAAAGCCCTAAAAATCAAAATTAATTATTAAAAATCCCTAAACAAGATTTTTAAGTTTGTATACCTCAAAAATACTCTAATTAAGCTAAAAACTATTTTTTAAAATTTTAAAACCAATTAAAACTATTTTTAAACAATTAAAAACTCCTAAAATCAATTAAATCTTAAATTAATTATAGAAAATAATTAAAAGACCTAGAAAATAATTGGAAAGTTGAAAAAATCCTAATTAAGTATTTAGAACCTAGGAAAAATATAAAAACCTAGAAAATCAGACTTTTAATTTTAATAATAAAATAATATTAAAATAATATTAAAAATCCAAAAATTATAAAAAAATCTAAAAACTTGCAAACTAGCTTAATTTAACCTAAGTAACTCAGAAATGAAAGTGAAATTACCTAAATACCCCTATTAGGCCTAGAAAATAGGCCAAACCCAAAACAGTCCCTTATTGGGCTTAATTAAGGCCCAATAAGAAAAAGTGTTCAAATTAAGCCCAAAAAGCACAGGTTGACTCAAAATTTGATTTTAAACAACTTTTTCCAAAGGCCCAAAAGCTGAAAATGTGAAATAAGCTAACTTATAATAAGCAGCTTATTCTTAATGGGCTTTTTGGCCCATTAAGCCATAAGCTGATGCCATAAGCTAAAATTTAACACACAACCTTCTTTTGACCTAACAAAGACTTCTGCAAAAAGAAATTTCAAATAAGCCCACTTAATAAGCCAGAAACAAGTCACAAACTTATTCACAAAACGACAAAATAGTCGTTTTTATGATCTAGACCACCTCAGAAGCTGATTCAAGTTGCAAAATGTTTCTTTTGACAAAACTAAGCTTAAAAACCAAAGACCTTTCAAATAAGCACACTCAATAAGCTGGAAAATCAAATAAGCACTTATGTTAAAAGTCAAACAAGTTAGTTTTCTAGTAAAAAGTCAAAGTCAAAGTCTCATAAGCTCCAGTTCACTCAAATGGGTCAAATAATGAAGATCTATTACAAAAAATAAGTTGTTGCAAGTCAGAATAAGCTAGAATAGCTTATTGATAAGCTGATGACAAAATTGCACTAGCAGGGGCTAGTTTTGGATGTTGAGCAGTGGAAACTTTTTCCACTGCTTGACTATTTTGACTTTTTGTCTTTAGTGACTTTTTTGGAGATTCAGATTTCACAAAGGCACCCAATTGATCTTTGGATCAAAAGGAGTCAATCACAATCAAAATAACATAATCACTAACACCCAATTGATAGAGTTTAATCAATCATTCATCAGACATGATACAGACATGAACAATAAGCAGTTTAGCATTCAAGAGCAGTTTTAGCACAAATCAGCCAGCCAAATTCAACCAAATGCACACACAAGCTATAATAAACTCCAATAAGCAAGTCTAAACAGGTTTCATGCACTGGTTCAAAGAATTAAGCAAGATTCAAGCAATGAAAGTTACTGATGAACACTAACACATGCAGTTTTCTACTTTTGCTGATGTATTTGACACACAAGCCAATTTCAACACCTCAAATCTTTCAAACAGGTTATATTAACTTTGTTTAAACCACTTTTATCCCTAAGCATGCATACACACTAAGTGTTCCCAAAATCCTAGGTCAAAACAAGCAGAAACAAGGTCTATATAGCAGATTGATTGATTCAAGTGTTCAAACCCAAAAACTTGCAGCAAAACACTCTCAAACAAAGGTATAGCAGATACAAAGCATAAACAACACCTTCTCTTAACACAAAAACAAATTACAAGCATAAACCAGTAGACCCAAACACCCCTTTAACTTTTTCAAATCAAAATTTTCAAAAGCAAAACAAGATTTCAGGCCAACCAAGCATCAATTAACACTAAAACAAGTCTAATAAACAGATTCAAGCAAGAACAAGCCACAAAATTCACAAGAACAACAGTTTCATACAAATATCACCAAAAATCACAATTTTAGCAGATTTGGAGATTAAGTATGCAAACCTCATGGATGTACATCCACACCCACGAATTTTGAGCTTATGTGCTAGCAAGAACAAGCACAAGCTTCCACAAAAAGCCTGCTAAGATTGAACAAGGGTTAAGCACAATATCATAAAAATCAGAAACTTGGAAAAACTTGATTAATGCAAACTTGTTACCCCACACTTGATTATCCCCAAGTTATAAGCCTCACCACACCTTAACCAACTCAGTTAGGATGCTATGATCAGCCCTATAGCCCAAGAATTCCAAGATTGGAACAAGACTTAGCAAAATATCAAGAAAATGAGGAAATATGCAAACTTTTGCACACTCCTCTTTGAAAAACAGGTTTTGAACTTTAAGAACTACAAAGCATATAACAAATGAAAGCAGTAAACAAGAGTGGCCAATGACTTTTCTTCAAGATTTCAAACTCAATTTCATTAAACTTGAAAATGGGATTTACAGAAACTTGAACAAGGAAAAATCAAAAGCAAACTGAAATGTGAAGGCCTAAGTGGCTTTATATAGCCTTACAATGAGCTAAGTTACAGCTAAAAACTAAAAACCCTAATGGTTGAAGTTCAAAAAATGCCCTCTTGAATTTGAACTCATATGCTTCATGTGACTGATTCTTGGACGTATGTGAAGGAGATAGCTGTTGAAATTTGATCCAAGGGCTCAAACAAAGCTTAAAGTGTAAGCTTATTTCTGGATGGTTGATTCTCTGGCTGGTTTTGGCAGTATCCCCAAAAGTGTGTAGCAGGGCACCTTTCATGTGCACCCTTGGTTGATGAGGTGGCATATATTAAGGTTGGGTTTAGTCAACAATATACTTAATCATAATTCTGGAAACAATTAAGGCCTAATTTTGAGTAAATAACAAAAGCCCAAATTTTGTTAAGAACATGAAGAACAAGCCATTTGATCTGTTTAAGGATTTAAATAAGTTGTTAGGCGCCATAATCTTTATTTAAATAAAGATTAGTTAAATCCGTTTGTGAGTGGGAAGTGATATGGCAAAATGGTGGAGTGTGATTGGTGGAGAATGTGAGTGGGACACATGGCAGCTTGGGAGTGGTCTATGTAACTTCTTTGTCTGCCAGCTTAACACCCCGATGTTTCAAAAACTTGTCAAATCCCTTCCAAACTTCTATCAACGCCTTTATAAGCTTTGTCAACTTTTGCCCTTTTTACATTTTTGGCCCAAAAACTTTTACAAAGTGAAATCAGGGGTATTTCTTGCCATATTTGAATTCTTCAAGGGCTGAATTGGTATTTTCTTCAATAATAATGGTCTAGACTTGCAATATTGACATTTTGGAGGACTGAAATTGCCAAGTCTTGATGATTGAGGGACCATTTTTGCCAAATGTTGAAAGTTGAGGGTCCTTTTTGTAATTTTGAGATTTTCAAAGGACCAAACTTGTCATTTCTTGTACTTTGAAGGACTTCATGATATATTTAACTTTGTGGATGATATTGGTTGACAATTTAGCTTTGTTGAGGGGCTAAACTTGCCAATTCTTCAAAGTTAAGGGCCCTTTTTGTAATTTTGACAAACTTTAGGGACCAAACTTGTAATTATGAGGATACAAGGGTATAAAGTGTCAATTCTTCATAATTGGAGGACCCTTCTTCATAATTCTTTAAATCTTCAAGGGTTGATCTTGGGAAAGTCTTCTTAGGGCTTCGTTCATTGTGCGGCTTCGTTTCCCGTGTTCGTTTTTGCACGACTCTTGTGATCTTTTGTCATTATCTCAATATTCGTACCTAAAATACACAAGCAACAAACACAAGCATATATTTGGGTATTTTGATGATATTTAATGCATTTTAAGCCCTATTTGGAAGATGAGACTATGTATAAAAGCAGTCTCATCAATAACCAAATAAGATTACTCCTTCAATCACGAAATCATTAAATCATACGCATGAAGTATGCAAATCGGATCAAAGGTAAAGTAAATCAAGAAATGTAGAATGAGATTTAGGATTAAAAGCTTAAATAGAACTTGATTAATGAAAAATAAGCAATACAAATGTTTTGATCTTGAAAGATTAAGAGAAAGGATGAAACTTAGTGAGAGAAAGTTTAAGACTTTCTCTCTCTAAAACTAGAAATAAAAGTGCAAAATGAAAAACTAAGAAATTAAAGACTAACTCCCTCCTAATTACTATTAGGAGGGTATTTATAGGGAAGGTGGAAGGAGGGCATGTGTTGCATCTTCTTTCTTTCTTTCTTCACGTCTTCTCGACTCGACTTTAATTCTTTGTCTTTTGTCAATGTCGCCTTGGGATTTTGAACTTGTCTTTTAATTTTTCTTCTTCTATTAGACTTAAGTTCTTCGTCTTCATTAAACTTCCGTCTTTAGACTTTTTCTTCTATAAATCTTCAGAATAGGTCTTGGACTTCCTTTCTTTTTGCACTCATGATCTTTTGACTTCGTCTTTTCCCGTTTTCTTCGATAAAAGCCCGTGAAAACCCGTGTTTTCTTCCCTTTTCATATTTTGGTCCGAAAACACAATAAAAACACAAACCACGCATAATTCCGACTTTTACGACATAAATCACACGTTTTGGTCTTGTTATTATTGGAAATAAGTGGTAAAAGGATAAGTGTTTTCACACTTATTAAATCCCCTACACTTGACCATTGCAATGCCCTCATGCAATGCATTAATTTAAAGCACAGTTTACATTTTCCATCATAAATAACCCACCTTGGCCTTTATTAAATACTAAACATAAAAAGATAGAAACAAGTAAAGAAATTAAAAACTTACATTGGGTTTTGGCAGCCATGAACGTTTATCATCCTCAAGTTTCACGTTCCCCATACCAAGCTTAAAAACAAGATCATTGTTATTATAAGTTAGCAAACTATCACGAACTCATGTGGGCCAATTATTCACTTAGACTCCCTTATTCCTAGGTGTATCTCTTATATTTTATTTTTGTCTTGAATGATCACGAGGATGCATTGTTTGACTTATTTCGATAGTTATTTAGGCCGAAAATAAAGTGCACGATTTAATCAATAGTTAGCTAAAGGACCAAATCTTTTAAAACTGCTTCTCGGGACCTTATAAAGTTCATATCTTGGCATAAATCGCTTCACGATTTGAGACCTTTCTCAGACCGATATTTGGCAGCGACTTCATACTTCGAATCTTTGAGAGACGTTCATGAAATAATGGTCTTCTCTTCATAATAGGAATTTCTTCACTTGATGTTTTGAGAGATTCTTCATCTTTGGACCACGACTTCTTCATTTTTCTCCAATCTTTATTTTGGACTTCGATATACAATGATCCGCCTCCTTTTAGGACTTGGATCTATTTATCCTCATACCTTGTTAGGGTCTTTTTGGATAGACTTCTCCATGATCTTTAGGGGAGTATTTGCTTTTCGTCGTGTGTCTCGATCCTTCATATTGATTTTCGGTAAATGATTCTTCACATCACTTTTGGATCTTTAGCAACAAACTGTAGCCCTCATGCCTTGTTAGGGCCTTTTCGGACTCGCCAATCTTCGCATCCCGCTTCAAAGAGTTATGCCTTGGCTATGAACTCTAATCCGTACCGAGCAACTTTTAAACGATCTGGGGCTAGAAGCTAAGTAACCTTTTAAATCATACAACCTTATTTATTGCAGATATATTTATTAACAAGCGAAGGGAGAATAGGCTTATAATTAACTCACATAAATTCACGAAAGAATACCGAACTTATAATTGACTCTATCATCTCTCGTTCTCCACAGTTTAAAATCTCAAGGAATGAGACTCGTGGATGCTTAGCCTATTAAATCAAAGTTTTGGGTTTTCGAGTCGCCTATAGGATCTTGCAAATTCTTAGACTTTTTCAAGTTTTAGAAATCGCATTTTAAAGTTCCCTTGATAAACGACTCTCTAGGATCAATTATAGGAACTTGCAAAAAGTTCTTGTTCTTAACCCGTGAGAGTTAAGACTTTCGCGTTTTATAGCTCCCTATATAAAAGCCTAGCAAAACTTGACTTAAACGCGTTAAGGATACTAGCTAGAGTAAACTTAGATAAGTAAACTCGGGTTGAGTCAAAATGTTCACGACTAAGAAAAATTTAAAACCACTTTATTTAAGCAAGGAAAGAAAATAACCATAATGAAGAGAAATACCACTATACAACTAGGCCAAAATGGATTAAAAATTTTGAAAAATGTCGAAAAATCAAATTTTCCGGTTAAAATGAGGGCAAATTCATGGAAAAGACCACTTACTTCGATAGAAGTCCCCCTTACACTTGAGAGAAACATTGTCCTTAATGTTTAAGCATGTGGGAGTAAACTCCCCTACACTTATGACATTGTGCACGTTGTTTAATCTTGCTAAGGAAAGGACAACTAAAGTGAATTCAATGTGAAAATATATAAAATATGAAATATTGAATCACAAGAGTTTAGGATAGAACCGGGAAGATGGGAACACGGTATCACGGTTCGTCAAAAGTCATCAAGGTGGATCTTTGAAGCTTTAATCCCTGCACAGCACAAGAAACAAGACAACAAACACATATGGGGCTCCCCCTACACTTATTATGAAAGCAGTAAATGATAGATCACGGGTTGCCTCCCGAGAAGTGCTTGTTTTTGTTCACCGAGTCACGAGCCTGACTCGACCCAAATTTAGTTCATGGGAAACGTGGTGAGGGATGGAATCATCTCATGAGAGATGTCCTCACCAAAGTACAGCTTCAAACGCTGGCCATTCACCTTGAAATTGGGCCCATTCGGCTGAGAAAGCTCAATGGTCCCATATGGAAAGACTTTGGCGACGGTGAATGGACCAGACCAGCGGCTCTTCAACTTGCCAGAGAAGATCTTCAACCGAGAGTTAAAAAGTAAGACTTGATCACCAACGTGGAACTCTCGGTTCTTGATTTTTGCGTCATGAATGATCTTGGCATTCTCCTTGTAGATCAGCGAGTTATCATAAGCTTCATTCCTCAGTTCATTTAGCTCGTTGAGTTGAATCTTGCGATGATCACCGGCTTTGTTGATGTCGAAGTTAGCCCACTTCAAGGCCCAGTGCGCCTTATGTTCCAGCTCGATGGGGAGGTGGCATGCTTTCCCGTACACAAGACGATACGGTGTACAACCGATCGGGGTCTTATAAGCAGTACGGAAAGCCCACAGAGCATCATCTAACTTATCGGCCCACGCGACGCGATGTTCTCCCACAGTACGCTCCAAAATTCGCTTCAATCCACGGTTGGATATCTCGGCTTGCCCATTGGTTTGGGGATGATAGGCGGTGGAAAGACGGTGATTGACACCATACTTAGCCATGACTCTTGCAAATTGATCGTTGCAAAAATGAGTCCCGCGGTCACTGATAATAGCACGAGGAACGCCGAATCGAGCAAAAAGCTGCTTCAAAAAGTTCACAACCACCCTCGCATCGTTCGTAGGGAGAGCCTTGGCTTCAACCCATTTAGAAACGTAGTCCACAGCGACGAGGATGTACTTGTTCCCTTTGGAGGATGGAAATGGCCCCATAAAGTCGATGCCCCATACGTCAAAGATTTCACATTCCTGTATGAAATTTTGAGGCATCTCGTCTTTATGTGTGATCTTTCCTTGGCGTTGGCAAGAATCACAATCCTTAACCATTTCGTGAGCGTCACGATAAATGGTGGGCTAATAGAATCCAGAATCAAACACTTTCTTAGCTATGTAGTTGGGACCAAAGTGACCACCGGTGGGTCCTTTGTGGCAAGCCTGGAGAATGTCAAAAGCTGCCGGTCCGTCAACACATCGAAGAATGATCAGATCAGCACATTGTTTGAATAGATAAGGGTCATCCCAAAAGTAAGTCTTAACATCATTCAAGAACTTCTTCTTTTGTTGGGATGTTAACCCTTTGATGAGAATACCACCCGCTAAGTAGTTTGCAATGTCCGCAAACCACGGGGTGTCATCAAGATTGAGATTTATAGACAATAAGGTCTCAAGGGGGAAAGAGTCATTGAACTCTTGGTTTGGATGATCCCCTTGATATGGATCCTCAAGTCTGCTCAGATGATCCGCGGCCAGGTTTTCGGCTCCCTTCTTGTCACGAATTTCAATGTTGAATTCTTGAAGGAGTAAAACCCAGCGAAGAAGTCTTGGCTTAGAATCATGCTTAGTTATCAAGTACTTCAACGCGGAATGGTCCGTGTATACGATGGTGGGGAATAAAACAAGATAGGGGCGGAATTTCTCAAAAGCATAACAACAGCTAAAAGCTCTTTTTCGGTTGTCGTATAATGCAATTGAGCCCCCGTCATTGTTTTGCTAGCATAGTGGATTGGTTGGAAGTGTTTATTCACTCTTTGGCCCAACACCGCACCAATAGCAAAGTCGCTAGCATCGCACATCAATTCAAAAGGCAGCTCCCAATTAGGGGTAACCAAGACCGGTGCCTTAGTTAGCTTATCCTTGAGAAGATTGAAGGCTTCGAGACACTCTTTAGAAAAGATAAAAGGATTATCTTTTTCCAAGAGATGGGTCATCGGGCGATCGATTTTAGAGAAATCCTGAATGAATCAACGATAGAAGCCCGCATGACCCAGAAAACTTCTCACACCCTTCACGGTTGAAGGTGGAGGTAATTTGGCTATGACATCTACTTTAGCACGGTCGACTTCAAGACCGGCTTTAGAGATTTTGTGTCCTAGCACAATGCCTTCTTTTACCATAAAATGGCATTTTTCCCAATTCAGAACGAGGCGAGTGTCTTCGCACCGTTTAAGCATACGTTTCAAATTGGCAAGGCAAGAAGAGAAGGAATCCCCAAAGACCGAGAAATCATCCATGAAGACTTCCATGGTTTGTTCAACCATGTCATGGAAGACAGCCAACATTCACCTTTGGAAAGTCCCGGGGGCATTGCATAAGCCAAAAGGCATTCTTTTGTAAGCAAATGTGCCATAGGGACAAGTGAATGTTGTCTTCTCTTGATCTTGGGGATCGATGGGTATTTGGAAATAACCCGAGAAACCATCAAGAAAGCAGTAATATTCATTACCCGCTAAACGTTCAAGAATTTGGTCCATAAAAGGTTGAGGGAAATGATCCTTTCTCGTGGCATCATTGAGTTTGCGGTAGTCTATAAAAACTCTCCACCCAGTAACGAGACGGGTAGGAATTAACTCGTTGTTTGCATTGGGCACAACAGTGATTCCGCCTTTCTTAGGCACACAATGGACTGGACTAACCCATGGTGAATCCGAAATAGGGTAAATCATACCCGCATCAAGAAGTTTGATAACCTCTTTTTTGATGACTTCATGGATTTTAGGATTTACCCTTCGTTGGCTTTGAATTGTGGGCTTAAAGTCGTCCTCCATGAGAATTTTATGTGTGCAAAAGTGAGGATCAATTCCTCGGATGTCGGAGATTTTCCAAGCGATAGCTCGTTTATGCTTCTTCAACACGGCGATAAGTCGGGCTTTTTCTTCTTCTTTCAGGTCCTTCGCGATGATAACCGGTAACTTCTCGTTGTCTTCAAGGAAAACGTACTCAAGATGAGGAGGTAGGTCCTTAAGCTCAAGAGTGGGAGGATCCTCAATAGATGGGGAAACAAACGATGGATCATCATTAGTCACCTCTTTAGGAGCAGGAGGAGAAAACGGGTCTTCATTGAGAAGTCTCTCAATAGTACGAATGTCTTCATCCCAATCAGTGGACGAATTATGATACTTAATTTCGGGAGGACCCAAGCTAGCTTCGAAATCATCCAAGTCACTTTCTCCAAAAGGATTCAATGCTGGAGCAATTGAGGCAACGGTCTCAACATTGGGTAGAGAAGAAAGAGTACTTTTGCAAGCATCATGAAAGTGTTCTTCACAAGCCTCATCAAGAACATCAATAGCATTAACACTCTCATATGAATAAGGTTGCTTAGAAATCTTACCCATGTTGAAGACAATTTTATCGTCACCAACTCTCATGATTATTTTGCCCGCAGCTACATCAATGAGAGTGCGACCGGTCCTCAGGAATAGATGTCCAACGATTAATGGAACACGAGGATCCATCTCGTAGTCAACGACAACAAAATCCGCCGGGAAGGTGAATTTGTCAACGCCAACAAAGACATCTTCGGCTATCCCCACTGGATAAGCAACCGTACGGTTGGCTAATTCCAAAGTCATTTTGGTGGGGATTAGCTCGGGGAGAGTTAATTGCTTCCAAACACTTAAAGGCATTAAGTTTATACTGGCACCTAGATCGGCTAGGGCCATGCAATTCTCTACTCCCGGGAAATTGCAAGGAATCAAGAAGCGACTCGGATCACCAAGTTTGGTGGGAAATTTCCTTAAGAGCACTGCGGAGCAATTCTCATTAAGTTGGGTCTGAGCAATGTCAAGAAGCTTTTCCTTATCACTTAGAAGATCTTTAAACATCTTAGCGTATTTGGGCATGTGAGCGAGAGCCTCAGCAAAGGAGATGTTAAAATTCAATTGTTTAATCATTTTTAGAAAGTTTGAAACCTGAATATTATCCTTGCTCTTTTGCTTTTCTTTCCTCA
Organism: Glebionis coronaria; assembly: GCA_025667525.1. Taxonomy (NCBI): domain Eukaryota; kingdom Viridiplantae; phylum Streptophyta; class Magnoliopsida; order Asterales; family Asteraceae; genus Glebionis; species Glebionis coronaria. Next base: position 203,212,137 of record CM046880.1, read on the forward strand.
ACCTTGAAGGATAAGGTATATTGGATGAAGAAGAAGGCTTTAGGGGAGTAGGATCACTCACAGCCACGGGTGGTGGGGAAATGGGGGTAGAAGGCAAAGGAGGTGGGGAAAGTTTCTCTTTTTCCTTGTTCACAATCACGGGTGGAGGTGTAGGAAGCTCGGGTTCCGTATAACCTTTTCCACTACGAGTAGTGATTGATTTCATCTCCCCTCTTGGATTCGCAACGGTGTTACTCGGAAGAGTACCCGAAGAAGAGGGTTGATTACCTTGGATGAGCGAACCAATCATATCACGAATGTTAAGCGCTTGAGTGCTGAAAGAATCTCTGATGTCTGCATGAATTTCATTACTTTATTTTGCCATGTCATTCCTTAGCTCGGCTCGAATATCGCTCCCTTGTTTTGCCATTTCGCCCTTTAAGTTGATGACTTGACTCTGAAGATTCGTCACCAGTTCCCGATTAGTCTTCATGAACGTCTCGACGTCTTGATTTACTGCCATCGGTTGATTGAGAGGTGGAGCTTGGTAAGCTTGAGAATTTCCTTGAGTTAGGTATGGGTTTCTCTAGGGTTGATATTGATTTTGAGCACGAGGTTGGGATTGGTTGTTTCGATTATAGCTTTGTTGTTGGGTTTGGTTTGGAGGAAGGAAACCGGGTGGAGCAAGATAATTGTTGGAACGATAACTTAGCAAGCTACGGTCCCCTTGAGGGCGAGCTTGATAGCCTCCCGTGGGATAAGTACCATAAGCTGCGTTAACGTTTTCAGAAAAATTTCCTTGTGTAGAAGGACAATCATTATAAGAATAAGGACCACCACATGTGTCATAAGAAATAGCAACGGCTTTAGCTTGTTGAAAGTGGTTTGTGGCCATGGTCATGAAATTCTTGTTCATCTCAACAAGTTGTCGAGAAATTTCAGTCATCTCAGGATTGGAAGTAGTAGAAGAAACATTGACTCTCGAGTTAGATCTTGAGGATGCAGATGAATCCCAATTCTTGTGGTGAGTAGTCATGTTTTCAATCAACTCTCTACATTCCTCCGGTCTCCTTTTCATAAAAGTACCACCGGCGGCGGCGTTGATCGTGTCACGATCGCGAAAAGTGACACCATTGTAGAAGGTATCAATGAGAGTGACGGGGAGCATATTGTGATTAGGACAGCGGTCGATCAAATCATTGTATCGTTCCCAAGCATCAAAGAGCGATTCATCATTGTCTTGCATGAATCCACTGATTTGGTTACAAAGGCTTGTGACCATGGATGGTGGGAAGTAGCGCGACAAAAAGCGTTGAGTCATGTCATTCCACGTATGAATAGAATTCTTAGGAAGGCGGGCAAACCATTTTTCGGCATGGTGAGAAAGCGAATGGGGAAAGAGTTGAAGGCGAAGGTCATCCATAGAAACACCGGGGCACTTCATGCTTTGGGTTATGGTAATGAATTTGTCGAGGTGTTTGTTGGCATCATCATCCGGAATTCCGCGAAATGGGTTAGTTTGCACTTGTTGGATCATGTGATGCTTCAACGAAAACTCCTGAGCCGTGACGTGCATCGGCGTAATCGGGCCTCTGCATCCGTTCATGGTGGGTTGACACAATTCCTCCATGGTTCGTAAATCAGGTAGGAGGACATTGTTGTTGTTGTTGTTATTATTATTATTCAAATTGGGTAGAGGTGGGTTGTTATTATTGTTATTAACACCAGCCATAGGTAAATCTTCACGAGTCTCGGGCTCAGAATAATTCGAAGATCTAGTACGCATACACCTTCAGAAGAAAAATATACACAGAGAGAATATCTATATAATCTTTTTGGTGCAAACTTTTTGGAAAAGAATTGCTTTTAATGATTTTTAAATGTTTTTGTATTTTTGAAGAGTTTTATATTTTTTAGGGTTTTTGAAAATTTTTAAAGCAAGGAAAATAACGTTCAAAGAACGGATCCCAAAATTCAATGCGTCTCTCACTAAAAACCTTTAATCTTAACGAAAAGAGCTGGCAGCGGCGCCATTTAATACTTGGCTTTTTACACCACGTATCAAAATTCGTAGTCCCAAGTCTTTTCGAATTGACTAATGGTTAAGAGTGCGACTCAATCGTCTTTTGGTGAGCAGAATGATTTGGTTTGGTTTGGTTACCTAATTTTAAGAGCAAGTATGAAAATGTCGATGAGTAAAGTAGAAGCTTTGACAAAATTAAACTAAAAGTTAATTAGGAAAATACTTAAAACTTAAAACTTTGTGAAACTTTAAAACTTAAGAACTTAGTCAATCGGAATAAAGCAATTCATGTCCATCGGAATACACCAAAATCACAACCATCGGAATATCACTAAAATAAGCCATCGGAATAATCAATACAAAGGTCCATCGGAATACCAATCTTAATGTTCATCGGAATGCAACAACAAAATAGCCATCGGAATGTTTTCAGATCGCAAAGATCCAGATCGGAATGTTGTAAAAACTACTATCGCAATGTCGCTGTGGAAAAATGGGCCGCACTTCGTCTTAGCAAAGACCTTGATCCCGTCGGAATGTGCGATCGCAATCCAGATCGGAATAAAGGGGAATTCGGGAATCAACTGGTTCCGAGCAGACTCGTGGAGCTGCAGTTTGGATTATCGTAGAAAGAATAAGAGGAGCCGTCTTAGCAAATGACTGAACTTAAAAGACAGATGACGCCCCAGCTTGACTCGAGATCAAGACTCCTTACAGCTCGCACCAATAGCGGAGCGGCCGGAGATTGATTGAAAAGGCGCAGCCCTGCCGCCCCCCTAGCCGCCTACCTACTCGTGTTCGTAGCTCGATCGGAGGTCAATACTGTGGTCCGGCGGAAAAACAGAAGTCGTCCGTATCAAGTGATACGTGAATTGCTCACTAGTGCTTCGCCACTACCGTAGCTGGCGGAAATAGCTTAATTGGTAGAGCATAGCCTTTCCAAGGATGAGGTTGAGGGTTCAAGTCCCTCCTTCCACTCCCGGCTTCGTCGTTTAGTGGTAACGAGTGTGCGCCCCTTTAGAGATAGGGGTGAGCAGCAAGAGCCCCTTGTATAGGGTTCCAAACCTACCTTCCTAATAAGAAGAAAGGGGCAAGCCAAAACCTAGTCCTAACAAGTTGCTGGCTTTTCATCAGCCCTTGCGTGCTAGCCTTTTCCCTTACTAGTAAGGGGATGCTAGTTGTAGCGCGCATTGTACTAGTGAATAGGAAAAGCGAATTGAGATTACTAATGACGGATGGAGGTTGAGGACCGATTTGACTACGAAGGAAGGAACTCGGCAGAAGATCGGTATGCAAGAAAGGCCTACTTATCCACGAGTTCATTGACAAAACGTAGGAATGGAGACCTTTCAATAGAGCGGAGGCGAACTGATCAACGAGAAAGAGGCCCTACTCACTACAAAGGAATACACCACAAGATCAAACTGCACTCATGCCTCTCCCGCATCAAGTTGACCGCCAGACTGGAGCTTCATAACATGTTGACGAAGACTTCCGAACTGAGGGTTCGGTCAGTACAAGAGACTACTTTGTCTCTTCGGTAGATCAGAAAATGCCATTGTCCTATGGCTGCACTAAACTTTGAACTGGACTAAACGAAGACAAAGTGAAGTCGAAGAGAAAAGTGTAGTCTAAACAATTTCAGAATTCTTGTTTTGACTTTCTAAACAATGGTTAGCCGGAAAGGGTACCCTTAGACCATAAGCCAGGGGGATCCGGTCGAAAGACCGACCGGCGCCCACCCGACTAGAGGGACTGAGAAATTAATAGAGTACAAAACTTATCTTCAAGCTTTACCTTATTCTGATCGTTCAGAGGGCGATCGCGGGGTCACTGAATGAAGTCCTCCGTTTCTTTCGGAGGTGCTGACCCGCAGCGAGGCAGAGATGACTAAGTGACATATGGAATATGGCGCTCTCATATTGAGAAATTCTGTCTAGTGGCATTCGATCACAGAATCCATTGACAGCTGCATAAATGACTAAAATTTGTTTTTCAATTGGAAGTGGTGTATATTGTGGTTGTTTCGGTACTTCAGTAAGCCTTGAAGGAAGAATCCTAGGGTGGAACCAGAAATCAGCAGATAGAATCGAATTAACAGGGACTGAAGCTGACAAGCGATAGCCAAGTTAGGTGGATTGAAAACCATAAGAGGATAAGCTTGCAAGAGCACAAACCGATTCAACAGAGAATCCAAGTCCAAAGGATGAGGCTGAAAGCTAGTCGTGGAAGTGAAGCAGTGCTCTTTCATTCTTCATAACGACTATAACCAAGCTGCCAACCAATAAAGCAAGCACCTTCATGGACTGAGACCGTGGAAGCTCTGTTAGCACCTTAAGGCTATCTTTATCCTGAGAACCCTCGGGAATATTCAGAGACTCGGCTAATGCTTCTAGGCCCACATTCGGAGACAGACCAAGCACCTCTCTTATCCACTCACTATCTAATAAACCGGACTGGCGATCGCAAAGTAAAACCCTAATGGGTTATTGCGATCAAAACGCTGAGGTCTATCGGAATGTGTAGAAACCCGTCGGAATGTGTGAAGCCCCAAGACTACGATGGGAGGCACTCTTAATCCGAAATTCATGGCAAGTGTAAAACTCAATAAGCACAATCAATAATCTATTTTATCCAAAACTTACCCAACTCGAAAAGCTTAAATTTGACAACTTGTTAAACATAAAAGATTATCAACTTAATGAAATGAACTTTAAAATGACTAAAACCTTTGTGAAATCCGAAAATCAATAAGCTAATTCTTGTAATAAGCCAATAAGCATTACGAGCTTATAACTCATACGTGTAAGAGCTTAAGTATAACCAAAGAAGATTACTCCTTCAATCACGAAATCATTAAATCATACGCATGAAGTATGCAAATCGGATCAAAGGTAAAGTAAATCAAGAAATGTAGAATGAGATTTAGGATTAAAAGCTTAAATAGAACTTGATTAATGAAAAATAAGCAATACAAATGTTTTGATCTTGAAAGATTAAGAGAAAGGATGAAACTTAGTGAGAGAAAGTTTAAGACTTTCTCTCTCTAAAACTAGAAAGAAAAGTGCAAAATGAAAAAATAAGAAATTAAAGACTAACTCCCTCCTAATGACTATTAGGAGGGTATTTATAGGGAAGGTGGAAGGAGTGCATGTGTTGCATCTTCTTTCTTTCTTTCTTCACGTCTTCTCGACTCGACTTTAATTCTTTGTCTTTTGTCAATGTCGCCTCGGGATTTTGAACTTGTCTTTTAATTTTTCTTCTTCTATTAGACTTAAGTTCTTCGTCTTCATTAAACTTCCGTCTTTAGACTTTTTCTTCGATAAATCTTCAGAATAGGTCTTGGACTTCCGTTCTTTTTGCACTCATGATCTTTTGACTTCGTCTTTTCCCGTTTTCTTCGATAAAAGCCCGTGAAAACCCGTGTTTTCTTCCTTTTTCATATTTTGGTCCCTAAACACAATAAAAACACAAACCACACATAATTCCGACTTTTACGACATAAATCACACGTTTTGGTCTTGTTATTATGGAAATAAGTGGTAAAAGGATAAGTGTTTTCACACTTATTATGTTTACAGCCCTATATAAACTTTTGATAAAACTTTCCCTTTTGGGAAAGAAAATATGCCAACACTTAATGGACATAACAAAATTGTATAAACTTGACTATGATTGATTATTATTGGAACTGTTAAATTGTTGTAAATCGCCTGAATGTTATAAATAGATCTATTAGGGATTGACCATCCCCATCTGGGTGAGTCATGCTCACTGTGCCTTGGCCGGGACAACAGATGTATACCATGATGGAACTGGGTTGGGTGTCTTTTTGTAAGACACTACGTCCTCATCTGTTGAGGACTATGGAAGGTTAAGCTTCAGTTTCTAATAATAAATAAATGTAATCCAAATTTTAGTAAGAATGCTTTGTGCATTGTTACTTCTATGATTAATGTATGTCCAAACTAATTAATTGTTAAAACCTATAAATTCACCAACTTTATGTTGACCCTCTAGTATGTTTTGCACAGGAATATGAAGTTAGTACGTGGTGTGTGCATGGTCTCTAGCATCTTAGTAATAGGACTCGTCAGGGGTTCTATTTGGGAAACACAAACAATCATCTTTCATCATGTTTCAGACAATTTTTATTTATTTGTTTAACAAACATGTAATTTGATTTAATAACTCTTTATCTTATGCTCTATGGACTATATGTTATCGATCCACCCTAGTGACATCTCCGTGGATATTTCCGCATATATTGGGACCGTATTAGTTAAGCATATAGATCTTAGGGCATTCTATGCTATGTGAACTAAGTGTATATATTGTTACTAAACTTGACTATTAATACTGTTTAGTGAAATATTGCTATGAAAAATGTTAGATATGCTAAACTTGAAACTTTTACACTACATAGTAAAATACTGAAATGAAAATATAGGTAATACAAAACCAAACCTTTCACATACAAATTGTTAAATGAATTGCTTAAATGATAACATATATATATATAAGTATTAATATATGTAACCTTAAAACATTATAATAATTGTTTAAAAGGGATATATTTCATAAAGCATGTAATCTAAAATAATATTGTTCTTTGTTTGTAAGCCTATACTCACTTCAAACTTAAAATAATACAATTTCAGAGCATCATGACCCCGCCTACTGCATCCTCGACTCTTTTACCCGTAGTAGCTCTTACTCCAGTTGTTTGTTCATCTCCACGATCGACGTAGTGTGGATGGTTGTCAGCCTCGGATTCAGAGGATAACCTAACCATCGAAGTTGTACTCCCAGAGGACCCTTTTTCCATCTCAGCATCGGCCACACTGGCCCCAACCTCTATGGAGGAGGACCGGGTCCTTCCTAGCATACCATCTTCCATGCCTCCATCCTTATCATTGGGCTATTTTTCTGGGCCCGTACCCGTCTCCACTTATGAGACCGGGGAAGGCTCCGGGGCAGGGCGTGTCAATTCCGTCCAGGCCCAGATCGCCGCACTGGCTGCACGCCAGGAGCGAGAGATATCCGACCTCCGCAGCCAGTTGACAGTCGGTCAACAAAGCCATGCCGTCATCTACGATCGTATCGACACTCTTTTTCGCACTATGAGAGGAGAATCCCAGATCGCTAAAGGCGTCTAGGCTAGGACGGACGAGGCATTGAAGTGGTTATTGGAGGAGAACTACCGCCTCCACCAGCGCATTCAGGTCATGGAGGGTCTACAACATCAAACCCATGCTGCTCTTTCCGCTCAGGAGCAATCGTTATCCATTTTCTTTGATCTCGCCACTGTCCGGCATGATGGGGTTACTGGAGAGATGGCTTATCTCCGAGGGGTCGTCGATAGACTCCGGAACTAGCTACTATCAGCACTCCGTACGCTCAAGGAGACCCGAACGACAGTTCGGACTTTATGGAACACTAGGAGGAATTCTGCAACTCCACCAGCTCCATCAGCACCATCAGCACCGGCCTCATCTAGTGGACCATCCAGGCAGGATTAGTATAGACGTACTAGACTTCTTGTACGTCATGATAAGCTTACGGGTTGCATCCCGGCTATCATGACATAGGGCCTTTGTACTTTTATTTCTTTTTCATCTTTTGGTGATGTAATCCCGTACTTTATCTTTTATTTTCTTTTGGACCATGTAACTTTGGGATGTGATGTTTTAAAGACTGTGTGTATCATTACCTTGGATAAGGCCCGACCGGCCTATGACTTAGATTGTGTTATGCTAGATGAATGTTAAATTTCTCATGGAAATAACATGTAATCACTTTCTTTATTATATCTGCTATGCAATGTATTATATTATGAGATCTTGATAGGTTATCCAAATTTGTTATGAAATCAGTGCATAAATTTTCTCGTGCAAATAATATAAAAACTGTACTAACGTTTGAACTAATTATCTCATTTTGTATATGATTATATACAAATGGTGATTACAAGATCAAATCCCAATAATGCAACCACTTCCAATGCTGATAATGCTTAATCCCCAGAAGCTACTCGAAATGTTACTGCTGCACAACTACGGGAAATGATAAGTGAAGGCATCACAACAGCCATGGCAGCCAAAGGAGCTGACCCAAATGCAAACAATGATCCAAAATTCGATGTACGTAGAAACAACACCAACAGGGGTTTCTCTTACCCTGACTTCTTAAAATTCAAACCCTCATACTACCGAGGGAAAGAAGGAGTTGTTGAATTGATGCAGTGGTTTGAGAGACTAGAGACAGTTTTCCGCATCAGCGGTTGTGCTGACGAGAACAGAGTTAAGTTTGCTACATGCACCCTGCTGGAGAGCGCCCTTACTTGGTGGAACTCTGTGGTCGCCACCCTTGAACATGACACTGCTTATTCTCTCACTTGGGCCAACCTCAAGGAGAGAATGACTGAGAAATACTATCCCAGAGGAGAAATGAAGAAGTTGGAAGTCGAGCTGTGGGATCTAAAGTGTAAGAACAATGATATCCTTTGGTAAAACCGAAGATTTCAAGAGTTAAGCTTGATGTGCACCAGAATGTTCCCTCTAAGGAGTGACAAGATTGAGAAGTATGTCAGCGGACTCCCTAACAACATTCATGATAGTGTGCTAGCTTCACGACCCACTACCGTTGAAGGTGCTATGGAATTTGCGACTGAGCTGATCAACAAGCAAGCCCGCAATCTGTTCGAGAGGCAAGCAGACAACAAGAGAAAATCCGATAAAAGCTCTCGTAGCCAGCACCAACAGCCTTCCAAAAAGCAAAACGTTGGGTAAGCTGATGACACTACTTCCACAACCCGTACTAAGAACTACTCAGGGACCAAGCCTAAGTGTTCAAAGTGCAACTACCATCATGTTGTTGGAGGACAATGCCAAGGATGCTACAAGTGTGGCCAACAAGGCCATTTTGCTCGTGATTGTCAAACAAATGTTGCTACCCCAGGTAGACCCAATACCAATTCCGGGAACAGCAACAAGAGCAAGTCCAACGCACGTGGAAGTGGAAGTGGGCAGCAGGGAAACCGAAACCCCGCAGGTGGAAGTAGTAACGGACCAAAGAAAGCTATGGTATGTTACGAGTGTGGAACCCCTGGGCATGTGAGACCCAATTGTCCCAAGTTGGCTAACCAGAAGAAGGACAACAAGGGAACTCCTTCTCAAGTGTACATGGCCGGCAATGCCCAAGCAAAACCCAGCTCCAACATCGTACCTGGTACGTTCTTACTAAGCCAATGATATGCATCTATCTTGTTTTACACATGGGTAGACGAAAGCATTATATTTGCTAAATTTAGTAAGGTATTGGAAATCCCTTCGTTAATTCTAGACTCCTATTATACTGTAAAATAGTCGACGGAAAAGTTATGATGGTTAACACCATCATTCAAGGTTATTCCTTAATACTTTCCAATCACCCGTTTTACATCAATCTGATTCCTGTAAGTCTCGGTAGCTTTGATGTCATTATTGGCATGGATTAGCTATCAAAGTACCTTGCAGTCATCATATGTGATAAATTTGTTCGTATACCTTGGGAAGATGAAACCTTGATTATACTAGGGGACGGAAACCCCGATATAACTAGCACTAGACATAGTGTCATTTCTAGCACCAACAAGCTAGAGAGTACTTGGTCTGGGGATACTCCATTTCCCTAACCGGTTTCTCCCCTGCCTAAACCTGAAAGACACGTCCAACTCACAATGGGTGTATTTTGTAAGGTTATATCCACCACTTTAGGTGACCCTAAACCTGAAATACACATCCAACTCACAATGGATGTATTTTGTAGGGTTATATCCGCCACTTAGGCAACCCTAAACCTAAAAGGCACATCCAACTCACAATGGGTGTACTTTGTAGGGCTATGTCCGACATCCCTCGTAAAGAGATGTTGAATGTCCCATGTTTTTGGACATTCCTCTTTCCTCTTCGGGTCCTATTAGATCGACAATACCATCACCCACCAGACTCTGGGAGATGTGATTTCCTCTCTTTAGAAGTCAGGATTTGTACAAATTTTAAACCGGTAATAGTGAATGCATGACCCTTGTTACGGCACCCTTCAAGGCGCGCACTTCTTTATTCTTGGTATCTTCTTTTATTTCCACCATTTGAAGTACTTCTTTTCTACGTCCCTCTCGCTCAGCCCCGCGGCGAATGAAGCAGATTCTTTGCAACTTCTTACCCAATCGCCGTCAACAATAATCTTAACCTCTCTGATGGGTAGAAACTTTAGTACTATTAACTAATGTTTGTATCCCACAAGCTGGAGGTATAATTGTAAGTCCTTTCTTAAAACTGTTGATATAGGAGGGTTATAGTTAAAATACTTTGTTTTACCTTTAACCCCTAATTTTTATCATCGGGTGTGGAGATATAACCTGTGTCTCACCCGTGAAAAGGATACAGATATAGTACCTCCCCAGCCTCCCCAGCATATAAAACATGCTGGCGTGGCCTCCTCATATCAGAAACCATTTGCAGTGGGTTTGTCCTCCTAACCAAATCCACAACTCCATTGGTCCGCTCCCAGATCCTGGAAGGGTATAGTTGCGACTCCCGTTGGCAAGCCCACACCTATCCATCCACCGCAGCAGTCTCCTTTACTGCTCAATCGGATGTATAGTAGGATTCAGATAAAGATCTCTTTGTATTCCCTTCCTATCCATCCACAATAGAAGTCTCCTTTACTGCTCAATCGGATGCATAGTACGATCCGGATAAATATCTCTTTGTATTAACTTCCTATCCATCCACAACAGCAGTCTCCTTTACTGCTCAATCAGATGTATAGTGCAACCCGGATAAAGATCTCTTTGCATTCCCTTCCTATCCATCCACAACAGGAGTCTCCTTTACTGCTCAATCCAATGTATAGTGCAATCTGGATAAAGATCTCTTTGTAATCCCTTCCTATCCATCCACAACAGCAGTCTCCTTTACTGCTCAATCGGATGTATAGTGCAACCTGGATAAAGGTCTCTTTGCATTCCCTTCCTATCTATCCACAACAACAGTCTCCTTTACTGCTCAATCGGATGTATAGTGCAATCTGGATAAAGAGCTCTTTGCATTTCCTGTTATCCATCCACAACAGCAGTCTCCTTTATTGCTCAATCGGATGTATAGTGCAATCCTGATAAAGATCTCTTTGCGTTTCCTGTTAGACATCCACAGCAGCAGTCTCCTTTACTGCTCAATCAGATGTATAGTTCGATTCGGATAAAGATCTCTTTGCATTTCCTGTTATCCGTCCACAACAGCAGTCTCCTTTACTGCTCAATCGGATGTATAGTGAGATTCAGATAAAGATCTCTTTGCATTCCCTTCCTATCCATCCACAACAGCAGTCTCCTTTACTGCTCAATCGGATGTATAGTGCAATCCGGATAAAGATCTTTTTTCATTTCCTGTTATCCATCCATAAGCAGCAGTCTCCTTTACTACTCAATCGGATGTATAGTGCAATCCAGATAAAGATCCCTTTCCATTTCCTTTCTATTCATCCATAGCAGCAGTCTCCTTTACTGCTTAATCGGATGTATAGTACGATCAGATAAAGATCTCTTTGCATTTCCTGTTATCCATCCACCGCAGCAGTCTCCTTTACTCCTCAATCGGATGTATAGTGCAATCCGGATAAAGATCTCTTTGCATTTTCTGTTATCCATCCATAGCAGCAGTCTCCTTTACTGCTCAATCGGATGTATAGTACGATTCGGATAAAGATCTCTTTGTATTCCCTTCCTATCCATCCACAACAGCAGTCTCCTTTACTGCTCAATCGAATGTATAGTGCAATCCGGATAAAGATCTCTTTGCATTTCCTTTCTATTCATCCACAGCAGCAGTCTCCTTTACTGCTCAATTGGATGTATAGTGCAATCGAATAAAGATCTCTTTACATTTCCTGTGATCCATCCATAAGCAGCAGTCTCCTTTACTGCTCAATCAGATGTATAGTGCGACCCAGATGAAAATCTCTTTGCATTCTCTTCTGTTCACCCGTAATAACATAAGCTTTCATTAATGTCCAATCGGACGTAAAGAGTAACCTATGTATAGACCACTTCGCGTTCATGCCGCCATCCGTACCGGAGAGAGAATCTGATATGAATCATATACTTAGAACATCTTTCACTTAAAAGATAACTATGTTTTAGTAGCTTTGAGGACAAAGCTAAAATAACGGGGTGGTGTTGTAAAATCCATGATTTTACCATGATTGAATATAATAAATTTCCACCTAATAATCTTAGAACACATACTCATGTGCTATACTTCTATAAGTTGTGTGTGAACTTGTTCAATTATGTACTTATACCCTTACATTCATATTGGTTGTAAATAAGTTTCATAGCCTAAACCTTGTACTTGAAACTAGGGTTAGCAAGTAGTAAGATGTATACTTAATATTTGAAATATACAACACTTAACAAAAATTTGAAATATACTACAAGTAGGTATTGTAGACATGATATGTGTGTAAGTGGATTAAGAGTTTACTTAAACTCTTGGACTATCCCAAGAATAGATGCCATTGTGTGTAAGCCCAACATAAGCCCAAGCCAAGGGCCCATTACCCTTTTTTGGTTAACTTAACACGGCACCCCTCCTTAGGTGGAAGAAGAAGAGATGCATGGGAAACATAAAGGCATACACTTGGAAAGAATTCTCTTACCAAGACAAGTCATGCCTTTTGCCCTCCTCTCTCTCCCTCTCTCCCCTTTTAGCCAAAAAACACACATACATACTCACTCATTCTCTCATGCAATCCAATCTTGTTTCTCTCATCCCCTTCTCTCTTAATCATACGGCTTAAAGCCTTATGCATCCAAAAACCAAGTATTAAATCCACCAAGATCTTTTTCTCATCTTTACTACTAATCATTTAGTAGCATCATTCTCTTGGAATAACTATAAAAAAGCCCTAGCTGAATCTTTAAGGCCACGGCTTGATTTATATTAGGGTTTTCATCATCAGCTAGATTAGATCGCTAATCTCCTTGTTCCTCTAGATCATCTTTGGTACTTTTAAGCAAGAAAGGTATACACCTTATGCTCTTTCATTTCTTCATGCATGCATCATCATACATCTATAAACACAAGTAAATAACATGTTAAAAACCAAGATTGGATAAAGCCATGACCATTATAGGTCACGGCATATTTATGAAAATCATATACATGATTAAAAATCTTTTAATAAGAAACCTATGGCTTGTATTCTATGTTTTAAACTTGATTTGAAAACCATATGAAACATTTTATGAATCTAAACATTGCATGAGTTACAAATCTTGTTTTATGGGACTTTGGTTAACTAATGACCATAGATCTCATAAAATGAACTTGTGTAACTTAAAGATCATGAAAACCATGACCTTAAAGGTCATGGCTAAAATGATTAATGACCATATGATTTATCTACTATGTTTTTAATAATGGAATATGAAATGTTACATGTTAAATGGAATATTAAAAATCACAAAAATAACTTATGTGAATATATGTAGCTGTGGGTTACATATGACCTAAAAAGGGTTAAATGTACATGCATGCTTATATAAACCATAGATCTAATGATAAAGTTAACTTGAGTATGTTAAGAATAAAACAAGCTTATAAAAATCATATGGGAACCTTTAGAAGAGACAATATAGCCGTGGGCAATATGTAGTCTCCTTGGTAAAATGGTAACCTTGGAAACATGCATGACACCTAGATAATCATGATTATATTTTTGTAACTATTTACAAGAGTTAAAATTTGCTTAAGTGTTCATCTTGGAAATACCAAGATTTAGAAATATAGTCGTGGGCTATATATGAGTGTACATGGATCTATATTTGATTTTTAGGTCTAGACATAGTTTAGATCTCATTTTGGACTTGTGACTTGTTTTCTTGAGTTGTACATAGTTAGATCCATTTTTGTAAACACTTATAATTACATGCAACCTTAAAATGAGACTTGACTTATCTTAATAAGCTATAACTAATTATAGCCGTGAGATATAAGCTCCTATTAAGGCCTATGCCTTGCATGCAACCTTGTAACACACCTAGATCTAATTTGGAACATCACATAAAACAAACTATAAGTTTTATTCTTCTATTAAGATCTAAAACTAAATATGAATAAGCTAATAATAAGCTTATAAGAATATCCTAAGTTAAAACTTACATAAAATGTAAAGTAGTGTTAATGGTCTATTTAAGCCCATGAAATGTTAATCCAAGATTTAACGGATCCTATAAGCCCATTTGATAAATCTTAGTAACTTTGTAATACCCCCAAATTTATACAACTCAATACAGCGGAAGACTAGTTGGTGTTACGGGATAACACATTACTCACATCATAGGCAACGCATAAAAATCGCGTCGTTTATTAATAAAGCATTTCAATTCATAAATATCAAAGTTACATAGGTCCCAAGTCATATTATTTCATACAAAGTTTTACAAAGAATTTGAATGGAAATTATTGTTTAAGTGCGGGCCATGAATTCTTGTCGTCTTCCCGAGAATTATCTTCAAGTACCTGAGATAAAACATGTTATAAGAAAAGGTTAGCGATAACGCCGAGTGAATTCATAGAGTTTAATAAACTATAATATCGGTATAAAATTAATACCGAAAATCATTTTGTACAAATCATTTTAATAGGCCATAAAATAGCCAAAGTCATTTTATACAAATCTTCATCAAAATCGTAATATAGGCGTTTGCCTTAAAAATCATTATACGAGCCAATGTCGTAAAAACATCATACAATACGTCTTACGATGTTGTATAAAGTCAAATAAAAACCGTATATGAATATGGTTACGAAAACCAAAACACAAACATAATATCATCAGTATGACCCCGTATTGCTAGTCAGGCAATACATCGTAATTCGGAGCGTACAACAGTATTTCGTTAATTTGGATTATTATAAGCCGCATGACATTGTTACCTTACTAAACCAACAACGGGTAGCTAACCCGATACTCAATTTGCCCATCTAAAGTAGCATGTCGTCACAAAGGTCACGCTATGGAAATCTTCTCATACATAAATTCGCTTACCAATCAATGTGGCACGACGGGGATCAACCGTCAAGGCGCGAACTGGGGTGATCGTCCCCAAATAGTACTATTATAAGCACAAGCGTCTACCAAATCCTGGTAGTTCACAATTCATGCTAATGGGACTTTTAGTGACATAACCTAACTTTAATAATCCATTTTATTTCATCTATCGGGTCCTTTAATCACTTATCGGGTCATACAATCGGGTCATACAATCATTCGGGTCCAAATCAATAAACAAACAATCAGGACAAATGGTGTCCTATTTTATAAAAACTAACATTTTATCCCCCTCGCGGGTTTATAAAACATTTATAAAACATTTAAAAGAGTGCGAGGCTATGAACTCACGTTGATGTGAGAAGGCGGGTTATCGGCAATTCAGATGTACGGTACATGCTTCAATCACGGAAACCTAGACAAATAATACTCGTCTTAGACTCATGTCCAATGACTTTATAAAAATAACAATTATGTATACATATGATGATTTTATATATATGATAATCGAGTGGGTTTACATATTCTCGTTTGCTCATTTTAGTGTTATGTGTCAGTAACGTTTATACTAGTTTACTAGTTTTACCGATTTACGTGTTTTCAGTCCAATAAACTTATTATTAGTTCTTTAACTTGTATTAATCCATGTTATACTTATATTACAGTATCTACACTTTACAAGTTAGTCCTAAATGGGTTAAGTCCAATAAGTTCTTTTTATAAGTGTTTAACTTATTTAGTCCAATTATTAGTCCAATATGTTTACTTAGCTCGTTAATTTCCGTATATCCTATAGTTCGGGTTTTATCGGTTTTTAATTGTTTTAGATACTTATATATCAGTATATGACTTTTAAAAACTTTACATTAGACGGGTTTGGTCGTCTAAGTTTTAATTGGCGAAAAACGTTAATTTTACGGTATTAGCCGAAAAAGTCATAAAAATCATGTTTATAGTTTTATAACTTATAAAACTTAACAAGTTACCATTTTTATAAAATGTCCACTTATTTACCATTGTACATATTTATATAAATGTATTATATAAGTTAGTGGGTTTTAATTTATATTTTATACTATTTAATTTTGAGTGCTTATATAATAGTATTATACTTTAATTTCCAAAATCTGATTTTTATTTTTATCTTCACCAAAACTGTCATATCTAGAGTTTTATATGGAGATAGAAGCTCAAATTTTTATCACATAAACTACATGATATGTGATCCATTTAACTCTACTATAGCTACTGTTTAATCATCCTCTAAGTATTTTCTAAAAATCTTCCAAAACAGTGAACTCAGATTTGTACTTTAAACTTGTTTTGATCATATCTCACTCATTACAATGATTCCATTGCATGGCCAACTCTCACATGTGTACAAGACATATTACTTACTGTATATTGATTCTACTTCATCATTTTATCAGTTCATGACATATTTCTTTACTGTTTTATACAGCCAACAAATTTAAGTAAGATTTTAGCCTTGTTTCTTATAGTTTTTCACCTTTTTAAGCATGTTTATGAACACCAAATCCCCACACAATATTTTTAATCATCATTCATCATCATATACATATACATAAGTAAAAGAAATACAAGATTACATAATCAAAAATAACAAGAGGATGAGGAGGACAATCTTTATACCACCATGATGATGTACGTTGATCAAAACATGGATTTTGATGGAGAAACTTGTGATGCACCAAGACCATCTTCAAGACCACCATGCTTCATGAACACCTTGTAGAAAATCAGCCCTAATACTCCATGGAAACTACTCCTTGGATGTTATAAGCACCACCAATCAATAGGGTTTCAAAGGGGCTTCAACATATGTGTAAATAACACATGATTTTGTGGTTTAAATTGATCAATGATGGTGTTTTTGGGGTGGATATGGGACGGCATAAACAAGAGAGGAATGAGAAGATTTGTGTTGTTTGCATGAGTGGAAATGTGAGGAAGTGGTTTAGATACTAGTGGTTTTGGTTTGTTGTAGCTTACACGTTAAGCTAAGACATGTGTTAGCTAAGTTGTTGAGGTTTTGACACATCATAGATGTGTTGGTGAATTTTGGCCGCCCCATGTGTAGTGGGGTGGGATAAATTAGTTTGTCCCATCCCACTAATTTACGGGTATTCCTCGATTCTAGTTTTCTTGATTTGCGTGCCCTCGGGTCGTTTTACGAAAAACGTTTTTATAAATTATGAATCAACGGCACAAAACGAATCTAATAAAAATTGTCTCATCAAAAACGGAGTTCGAAAACGTAAATACGTAATCCTAAGGTTTCCAGTTTAGTCGTAAAGGACGTTAAAATAAAATTGTAAGTCCTAATCTCTTCTCGTAAATTTGTGAGTTTATGAACCAACACAAATTTAAAACTCCAAAATAATATTCACGGATAAATTTATTTTCTAAAATGTCGGACTGTCACCAAAGACGGTGTATGTAAACGTAAGCACGTAACGTAGAATCCTCCGGTTTAGACGTAGTCGATGCTACTTCAAGACGTAAATCTAAACTTCTTCCCAAAAATAAGTGAGTTCATATTGTAACATTAAAATAATGTTCTCAAATAAATATTGAGAATAAAATATCGACCATAAATTGACGGATTGTCACAAACTTAATGGACTTAAGATTTTACTTAGGCCCATTTAACTAATTAAAGGACTTAAAAATGTAATTAAGCCCAATAAATGATTTAAAGGCCCATTTAAATAAATTAATGGACTTGAGATATAATTAGGCCCACTAGATAGCCCATTAGATGTTTAGCCCATTTAATGAGCTCATATAATGTTTGAATGTTAAATTAAAAGTTTTTATAATAAAATATAACTTATAAAAAAAATTTGGATTAAAATGACAATTTATGAAACTTAAGGACTAAAACCGTAACTTATGAAACTTGTTTTGATAAACTAGTAAACACAAGGACTGAAAATGTAATTATCCAGAAGTCTAGGGTTTAATAAATACTATCCGTGGCAAATTAAACCCTAGGGACCATTTTGGGAAGTTTCTAAAAGTTATTTTGTCATTTTATAACCCTAAGGACCATTCTTGTAATTAGCCGAAACTTAAAGAAGCCCTAGGGGTTGTTTTGTAATTTTAGTAAAGTTACAAAACCTAGATATAACTAGGGGGACTAAATCTGCCATAAGCCGAAACTTTAACAAGCCCTAGGTACCTAATGTGTAAAATCCGAAAGTTATACTTGTTTGAAATATGGAGGGACTAGTTTTGCCAAGTTCCGAAACATTAACAAGCCCTAACCCTAAAACCTATTTTAATTATAATAAAACATAATTAAATACCTAGACCATAAGAATTAATGTATAAATTCTTAAGTTTGTAGTTTATAAATTATTTTATAAATGTTAAAATAATTTATGGAAACTTTAAAGTTAAATAAAATATCATATTTTATTTTTTCTAAAATAAAATATTTATATTTGCTTTAGGGAATAAATTGTATAAACAATATGGACATGTATTATTAATACATAAACACATATACTTTTAGGAAATAAAATTATATGAACGTTGAATAAATTGAATACCAATATTTAAGTAAAACACCTTACGTTTACTTAAAATATGAAACTTAATAATAAGTTTAAATGGATGATTAAAATACATGAACTACGAACGTGAACTAATATTAAGTAGAATTTTCATATTTACTTAATGATGAAACTTAGTAGTAAATGAGTGATTATAATACATGAACGGAGAACGTAAACTAATATTTTAAATAGAACATTTTATGTCTACTTAAATAAGAAACTTAATTGTAAGCTGAATGATTATTATAAATACATGTATGCTAACTGATATTAATAGTTAAATATTTTATGTTTACTTAGAAATGAAACTTATAGATAAGTTTAAATGAATATTGATGATACTTGAACTATGGTTATTTAGATAAATATCGTAGCATAAATGAACTGACTAAAATCTGTATAAGCATACATATATGTTCTTTGTACTATCTATTAAGACTGTACTATTTGACTAGGCATAACTTTTGGCGTGAGCTTTATTTGTATATTCGTATTAAACAGCTATTGCTTACTCCCAGGTGAGTTTACAGACCTATATAAACTTTTGATAAAACTTTCCCCTTTGGGAAAGAAAATATGCAAACACTTGATGGACATAACAAAATTGTATAAACTTGACTATGATTGATTATTATTGGAACTGTTAAATTGTTGTAAATCGCCTGAATGTTATAAATAGATCTATTAGGGATTGACCATCCCCATCTGGGTGAGTCATGCTCACTGTGCCTTGGCCGGGACAACAGATGTATACCATGTTGGAACTGGGTTGGGTGTCTTTTTGTAAGACACTACGTCCTCATCTGTTGAGGACTATGGAAGGTTAAGCTTGAGTTTCTAATAATAAACAAATGTAATCTAAAATTTAGTAAGAATTATTTGTGCATTGTTACTTCTATGATTAATGTATGACAAACCTGTAAATTCACCAACTTTATGTTGACCCTCTAGTATGTTTTTCACAGGAATATGAAGTTAGTACGTGGTGTGTGCATGGTCTCCAGCATCTTAGTAATCTGCATTATAGGACTCGTCAGGGGTTCTATTTGGGAAACACAAACAATCATCTTTCATCATGTTTAAGACAATTTTTATTTATTTGTTTAACAAACATGTAATTTGATTTGAATAACTCTTTATCTTATGCTCTATGGACTATATGCTATCGATCCACCCTAGTGACATCTCCGTGGATATTTCCGCATATTTTGACCCTACCCGGGGTGTCACACATTGTAAGTAATTCCGTATATCTCCACATTGGGGAAGATTGTTAGCCTTAAAATGTGAGCGACTAACGGAATTACAAATAGTTTCATAGCCGGGACTTGCAGGGACTATTATTGTCATATGTAGTCCCGAGCTATATATACCCCTCCATACTTCCATGGAGGGGTGAGGTTCTTTATTTTCTTGTTTTCCCTTTCTCTCTCTAATAAAAACATATTAGAGTCTCTCTCTCTCTCTCTCTCTCTCTCTTTCTCTCTCTACCATGGCTAAACATCTCTTCCACCCTCCCTGACCTCCGAATCATAAACCCGTGTTACTAGTGAATCATAAGTTAACATACTTCACACGTTCTTCATCAGTAGAGGTCGAATGGGAGGGTGTTGCTTCCTCCAAGACCGGCCAGGTAACCTTTGTATTTGTCTCGGTGTTAGGCACCTTTTCCTTCCATGTGTTTCCTTCGTTGGGTGTAGCATCAGAGTGGCTGTTCCTACGTAAACAAGCACATCATTATTACGTATGGCTTATGCTGCATTAACAGTAAACAGTGCGACAACTTGACACTTACGTGGTATCTTTGGCCAACTCAGACTTAGTAGGCGATATGGCAGTGACGGAAGCAGGGTTCAGGAACGGCTCATTTTGCTGCTATCTAGCGGTCGTGTCCTTCCCTGTACCAGACGTTTGGGCCATACCCGTGCTGCCACTTTGGTATTAAGGATGGTCTTTGAGTAGTCTTTTGGAGTAGTCTTTTGGAAGGAGCGTTAAACTCCCCTACCTCAACTTGTTTTACCACCTTTTTCAGCTTCCTCTTGGACTTCCGCCTTTTGGTGGTTGGAGCGATAGGAGCTTCGGCGTTTTTCTCACCGGCCGCTTCGTCCCCAGACTCAAACAGCGCCTCAATCTCCTCGTCTGTGATATTGATTTGTCGCCCTGTTCTTCATGGATTTGGGTGGTGGTATGAGGTGGCGTTGATGACCTAGATTCTTGGTCAAGCAAGTGGTAATCCCCATCCTTATTATCAAAGTCTAGTGGATACTTCTAGATGAGAGAATGTTCCATGTTAGAATGGGGGTCGGGGATCACGTCCTATGGGATGGTGATGTTCCTGGTAGAATCAAGGAGCATTGGCTGATCTTCACGCCTTGGCCGGGTCCCTTTAGGAACTGCCCTTGGATCTCTTTGACGGATGAGCCCGAATAACTTCATTTCTAAAGGATTCCGGAAATTTCTTATGGAATCCCGTGCGGTTCGTATCTAATTCATGTAAGTCCTTAGCACTATATTTACCTACTTGAGTTGGGGAGCCTATCCGGGCGGATAGATTGTTTAAGAACAAATGGGAAGGGGAAGACGACCTCATCTATGAAAAATTATCGATCATACAAGTTCTTTAAGGAATCTAAAGCTTTGTTATAACAAGTAGGGGAGTTCCCCCGTCGTTTCTTGAATGATAACCAACCGTTTACTAATTGAGGGACGTAGAAAACTCTAAAAAGGTTTACGGTGGGATTTACATCTAAAGTGTAACAATGGATTTTAAATTGGCTTATTTTGAACGCGCCAATGGAATGTAGTTGGGTGATATGCACATCATAGTATGTCAACAGCTCTACGAGGAACCTAGAAAAGGGTATACGGTAGTTAGCCGCGTTGAACAGGCGAGTGTACAACCCTATCTTTCCCCACGAAAAGTCAGTGATGGCATCACCAGGACAAGGTAGAGTAGGGTACAGACAAATGGGTATATAATACTCAAGAGCAAAATTCTGTCAATTTTGCCGCTGGTAGCGTGTTGAGCACGGACGTGATGGTGGGAACGTCTTTAACCATGTTTTATATAAATATAGAGAAAGGCGCGGTGATCTAACCTGTGAAATCGGATGTCCGTGTGAAAAAGGAGGATGGCTGTGAATAGGTTGCAGACATTAATGACGGATGTAAGCTTTTATCTGTGTGTGTGACAGTCGCCAATAGGGTAATATATAGTGTTACCTCAGTATTTGTCAATCGATGGATTTTTGCCATGTGTATTCCACTATGCGATCTAACGGTCCACATTTTGAGGGTAAGTGAAGTGTCAGAGGGTCCCACGGGTCACCTCGTGGTCAGATTTTATGTGGCTCTATGTACAATCCCCGATGTGCACTTTTTTAGCGATGTCTGATGAAAAGTCGAATGTGACATCATGGGCAGTCAATTCATGCTCATATTAAATTGGACATTTATGATGTCCCGGGTGTGTACACGACCAACACATCATTTATTACGACATTTAATATGTTCCTTTCTGAGTACGGTTTGAGGGAATTCTTTAGTGTAGATATTACGCCTCCAGCTATAACAACTAGACTGGGGGACATGATGACGCATAGTCCCCAGCCGGGTCATGAACCCGGCCCATGGGTACTACCCATATCCATCCCATCATGAACGGGTTGGAGTAATGTCATTTGAGATTATGGGTCTCGGATGAACAATGGTCGCATGAGCCTTGTGCGACCCACGGCCCGGTACGTCCGGTAAAGGGTTAGATAGGATCACAACCTAATTTGGATTGTGATCTGGCCTATAGTGGGAGATATACATTAACCATAATTAGAAGATAACAATCAACTAATTATGGTACTTATCTTTTACTTAGGGCTGAAGCTTCGGTAAAATCTACTAGGGTTTTACCGTCTATATATGGAACTCCCAAGGGTTCCACAGAGGTACGATCCAAAACCATTCTCACATATTACTAAGCATTAACCCTAACCGATTACTTACTCTCACGCTGAAGTCTAATCGTGGGATACATTCCCACGGTAAGCCTAACAGCGTGTTGCTTTTAGTGTGCAGGAACCCAAACCGAAGTTTACTTAGTGCGAGAGCCGGATCCCTAGACATCCGGGTTAAGCCTAATTCGGGTTAGATAAGGACCATCCAACTTTTGTATCAACAATTTTCATCTATTTTGTCCAATACAACCAACATGTTATGCTTAGAACAACTTGGTAGAGCAGCCATTGATGAATTTTTTAAGCGGCAATGGCATGTTCTACCCAAAACCGCTCACTCATTCGTAAGCGCCATGGAAAAACACTATATGAGCTCCTTCATGGAAGAAAATCCGACATATCATTCCTTCTTGTGTTCGGTGCATTATGTTACCTGACCATCAATAATGAGAACTTGGGAAAACTTCAACCAAAAGATGATATCGGAATTTTCATTGTTTGGTTATCCGCAAAGAAAGCATACCGAATTTACAATCGTCGCACTCGCAATATTATAGAACCGATGGATGTCGATTTTGATGAGCTGACAACAATGGCTTCTCCACATCGCAGCTCTAAACCAGCACTTCACAAAATGGGACCCGATACTATTTGTTCCATAATGGCTCCCAACAATCCTACTTCTTTATCATTTATACCACCTACAAGGCCCGAGTGGGATAAGTTATTTCAACCGATCTTTGATGACTTCTTTGATCCTCCAAGTGCTGAGTCTCATGTTCCTATCGTAATAGCTCATATCAACATTCTTATGAATATTCTCATTATCTCTACTAGAGCTGTCAAAAATCCCCTTTGACAGATCTTTGTTAGTTAGCATTTGCCCAGGTTGTTAATCCATATACCCCAATCTAGTTTTGTCATAGTAACCCATCTGAGAATTTAACAGCTTTCCATTACCCTTTGAAGAGTTTTGCCAATTTTAATAGTTTCTATTTCATTGGATAACTTAGTTTTTAAAATTTCATTTTCTGTTGAAACTTTCAAAAGCTGTCTTTCAAAGGCTTGGATTGTTGTTTCTTTCTCTTTTAGTTGAAGAGACATAATTCTAATTTTCTCTTCATAGTTGTGTTGAGTCTTTTGATACAAAACTATGTTAGGCTTTAACTTCTTAACTCGTTTTTCATAAGCATTTAATTCTATAGTATAGGTGTTAATCACAATAAGGAAGAAAGAAATCACGATCGAACAAATAAGGAATGTCTTGAAATGAAACCTGAAGCACTAGCCAAAATCACGTCTCCTTACAGAATATTTCTTGTCGCTTTCAATTTGAGTAATCAGCAAGCGAGACCGCAAAATGATTAAAAATACAAAAAATAACGATATTATCAAAATACAAACGGAAGCCTAATGTCTACCCAATCCTCACAGGTCAAATCCTAGGTCGTAGGTCTATGATACCATAATTGTAACACCCGCTCAGAGAAGAGACAAAGTGCAACTACTATGGTGTGTCACATTAGAAACATCATATTTTAAAATGGCTAATTGAAACTTATATTAAATCATCATATTATTCAAAGTAATACTTTAATAACAAAAATCCCCAAAACAACGGAGTCCAAAGTACAAATGCATTAAATCATAAAATATCATAATAGGGTTTATTAAACTCTTGGGTAACTCTAGGTAAGCGCAAACTCTCATAGCACAGCCTCCCGCTTAATACATGCCGCATGAAAATAAACACGGTTGAGCAAAACGCCCGGTGAACGGATATATAACAAATAAGTCTGAAAAGTAAAGAGTGGTAACGCAAGTTGCGGATATCAACAATATATGAACAATAGAATGAATATAAAGAGCACAAAGAGGAAATGAAAGAAAGGTAACGGAATTCCTACGAGCTCATATCATATATCACATATCATATTAAATCAAACAGTCAGATAGGTGTACATGGGTAGCTACTCCCATGTACCGGAAGCGATGTGGGGCATATACCACATACCACCCAGTCACTAATTCATATTCAAACTTACCATAGCCTAGGATGTATCCATACGCCCCATGAAAAACAGAATAACACATACACTAGCTCATAACTAGCATACACACTCACAATATATATAGAAAATGGTCATCAAAAGGGAACGTCGGGGTCTAATCACACCGCCCTAAATCATGTCATATCGTTGGCGCATCATCGACATGGTCATGGTACCTCCATGACTAGTTTCAAAATATGACTCGGGCATAAGGGTTTCACAATCATAAGGCATATTATTGGAAATCCACTTTATGTGACGACATTTAAGAATTCCCAGTAGTTATCATAGTCACTCACGCAAAGACTAGACTAGGAAACTATGTATAATGTAGGTGCGTAAGTGATTATAAATACCACTCCAAGACTTCCAATGAGGGGTTGTTTATTGTGTTTTTCCTTTTCATTTATAACATTTATCTTTATCTCTTTAGAAACACCAACAACCTCTCTATCTCTCTTTATCCATGGCAACCACCATTTACCACCCAACTAGACCACCGGATCAATAGAAAATAGCAAACCCACAATTGGCATCAGAGTCGACGGTTCAATCCTTAGATCGGGGGCGTCTTTGTATTGTTTCGGTGGTTTAATTTTTTCTTAGTCTCAGTCTATCTAAATATTTTTTTTGTTTTTGCCTCGATGGTTTTTTGTCATTTTTTATATCTGGTTAATATTAGTAGTCCATGGTCCATATTTTTTATCACGGGTAATTTATTTCTGGTTCACTTTGGTCTCAAATCTGTCCCAAACATAATATTTTTTTTCAGAATCGATCTTGTTATCACTGTCACATAGTACTTTTATGGTCATAGGATTTTTCTAGTATTTTTTTTCTTGTTGATGAAGATCTGCCCAGAAAAATCAGATCTAGAAAAATCAGATCCAGAAAACCCATATTCGGAAATCCTGGAAAAGTATAATTTGGATAAGGTTTTTGATTTATTCCGAGACGTTGCATTTTATTATTCCAAAATGATAAAATGTAAAATGTTCTGAAATGATAAATGAACCGATATTCAGAAATGGTGATTTGGGTTATTTTTCCGAAATTGTGACTTATCACACATTCTGAAATGATTATTATTCAAATATTCTGAGATGATATTTTATAAAACATTCAGAAATGATATTTTATAAAACATTCCGAAATGGACTCAAAAAGATTGTTGCGATATACTGAATTCGAGTCTATGTTTGAAAAATACCGTGACATATTAAGGATAATAACCAAACCAACCGAGTCAACTCGGCAATTACCAAGTTGACTCAGTCAAACTCAACGAGTCTCGAATTATTACCATATCCAATATATTTTCACCTTTTCTCTCCAAAATCAGATCCAACAACACAAAATCCTAATCTAAACCTATCCCTTCGTCACCTATTCCCTTTACACATCCACCGAGGCTTGAACCATATATAAATATGAGATCTCAGGTTATGTTTTGATTTATATATTTCAAAGATATATCAAGATCTTATTTAGATCTTTACAAATCGAAACTTTCATCATAGATCACTGTTGGATATCATCCATTTCGATATTCGAAAATTATGAAAGATCTATAACTATTTAGTTATAATCAACTCATTCTTTCGATTAAAAGACAATTAAACAACATCCAAGCACTTACCCGAGACCCAATTAACGGATCTTTATGTCCATGTTCTTCAATTTCATCATTTTAATGTCGATGTTACATGATGATGAACATTGGTTTGTCATATGTTATCCACGGATTAAGGTGGCTGTTAAGTGCTATGTTATTTGGTGGATGCGAATATTAAGAAAGACAGACAAGAGATGAGACGAAGATTGATAAAGGTGGTTGAGAAGGAAATGGAGAAAAAGGAGGGCGGAGGTTCCAGAGTGTTTTGGAAATCCACTTTATGTGACGACATTTAAGAATTCTCATTAGTTATCATAGTCACTCACGCAAAGACTAGACTGGGAAACTATGTATAGAGTAGGTGCGTGAGTGACTAAAATACCCCTACAAGGCTTCCAGTGAGGGGTTGTTGATTGGGTTTTTCCTTTTCATTTATAACATTTGTCTTTCTCTCTAGAAACACCTACAACCTCTTTATCTCTCTCTAACCATGGCAACCAGCATTTACCACCCAACTAGACCACCGGATCTATAGAATATAGCAAACCCACACATATCAAATCATAAATCATAATAGGTTAAAAGGAAGAAAATGATAGCATAACAATCAAAGGGACCATAACGAAACAAAGGGAATCATAAATCATATCAAAACAGCAAGTAATGATATTGGGAACATTGCAATGGCTTAGGGAATGATCAAAAGAAAGAGTTACAAAAGGGTATGAGAAGTGTTCTTACTAAAAGAACCGAATATACATACCTTGGAATAATTAACACAAAAGATCCGCACGAAAAGTAACGAGCCCTAGTCCCGTGTAACCGGAGCTACATTATACATTTAAACGTATCATACCTATTTATCATATCAATAAAATTTCAACTTTCCATAGATAGGTGATTAAAAACCCTAGTTTCCTATTTTCATAAAACTCGTTATTTGTGGACTGTTTTCAAAGATCCGAATAGTAGACACATTTCCCAAACCTTAACAGGCTTTCCCTTCAATTGATTTAGTGGCTCAAAATCTTCTGGAACCTATCATATTCTTGATGCAGTCCTTCAGACTCTAAGATTTTGAATTATAAAAATTCTTCTCTTAACATTGAGATTCTCATCTTAGATTCCTCATTGCCTCCAAAATTTTCCTTGATGGCATTCCAAATCTCATTTGCATCATCCAGATTATAAAAATCACACATATGATCATCATGAAGAGACTGAAGCAAAATGGTTTTTTTTCCTTTATTACTCTATGGACTGCAAGTATTTTAACAACACCTTTAGGATCAAGAATTATAACCTGACCAGTATAAAAACTTATTTTGTATAAAACAATTATTTTTTATTAAAAATTATTTTTATAAAATGTAAAGACATAAATGTAAAGTGCATAATGTAAAAGGAATGCTAACCAACACGATGATTTATAGTGTTTCGGTCACGAAGCTCCTCTTCACCCTACTCCACTCCTCGAGTACTCAACTCAAGAGTTACTTAATTAGTCAACATGCTCCTTTCAAGGCGGAGAAAACCATACACTTTTCTAACACCATTTACCGACACTAAGCTAAATGTGGAGTCCTAATCTTAGGTAGGACCAATCTGCACACGTCGCCTATTTCCATTTATTGACACAAGGATAGATTTCGAGTTCAAATTTTATGTAAAACCAATCTACACCCGTCACACCAATGGTTATGTTTTATGGCCCAACATAACAAACCTTGTGTTTTATGGCCTAAACACATAAACCATCTAATATAGATATAAGTATACACGCCACTTAGATCTAGGACCCTAACACTATATCCAACTATACATTCTTGGCTCTACACTCCTAACACCTAATCCAAAGATACCTATGACTTGGATCTACTACCCATACAAACACATCAAAGTTTACCCACCACTTCGGTCTTCTAAATATACATCAAGTCCAAGTATACACACCACTTGGATCTTCATGATTTACATTGTTGTACAAATAAATCATCACTTGATCTTTAGAAGGAGAGATCTCATCATGTTATTACCCTAGCACTTCATAGTGATGAAAGTGTTCTTCTCTTTGCACTTGAGAGGATGAGAGGATTGAGGAAAGAATCAAATCTTAAACAAGATTAATCAAACTAATAATCAAGGATTAAGAATTATAAAAGGTGAGAGAGAATGTGCAAAAAGGGTTAAAGAAAATCTGGAAATGATCCACTATTTATAGGACAAGGGAGCAACGGTTATATTTTCCCGTGGTTCCTTAAATACCCATGCTATTCCTTATTGACAAGGAAGCGAGGGTACTTATAAGGAACCTCGGGCTCTAGACTCCGCCCCCTTTTTTCTTTTAGTAGGTAAATTCCATCTGGTGAAGAATTTACCCAAAGGGAATATCTTTGTCCATTTGGAATATCCTAAATTCAAATTTTCATTTTCTTTTTAATAAAACATTTTCCTAAAAATAAAGTTATTTCAAAAATACTTTGTCAGTTTAAGTAAAAGTATGTTTTAAGAAAATATTTAATCCTTGGTCACTTATTAAGGTTATGACTTTTTTATTCATACCTTGAGTGTGATAACCTAAAATCGAGGTCATTGCTTAATCTTACTTTCCGACTATTTTTGAAAATTTTGACGAGTTTGAATGATGGTTTATGTTTAAACCGATGTTAGAAGACTTATATTTTATCTTTAATAAGTATTAGGAGTATTAGCAAGCGTGATGTCGATGGATGCCCAATATCTTACGTTTTATTGTCGGTTGTTCGATGTTTGTCATTTTTTATGTTTTCTTTTTAAATGATGTGTTTAGTCGAGTCAGGAGACGATATTATTATATTAGAGTTACATATTAACTTTTATGAAGTACTTTTATGAAACCCGAGCCCCGTGAATATTTTCAAAATTGACTAATAGTCATTTCCCGCTTTTTAGCAAACTTTTTCATTTGGGACCACAACTATTGCAAAATTACAAGAATGGTCCCTCCACCACCATATATAAGCCTAATTTCCCACCTAACTACACATAGTTATCATAAATCACCAAAAACATACTCCTCTCGCTCTTTCTATTATATGCCGTCACCCCTAGCCCCATATAATCAATTTTCATCAAATTTCTAGCTTGATCTAAGCTAAACGAATACAAGACCCATCCTTAGAATTTCAAGGAGATCATTTTGGTACTAAAGTTGGCTACATTCATGATGTTTTATTTTTTTTGGGTTGGTAGGTCAAAACTATGATCATGTATGTGATTTTGGTGATGATCAAAGGATTTTCATGCAAAGTTTTTGTTAAAAACTTGATTTTGATTTTGGGTTTTTTATTTTGATGATGATACAAGTGTTATAGATGAGTTATGTTAGTATTAGGGTTATGGGATGATCATAAGAATGGTTGGTTTTAGCTAAAAACATGATTTCATGCAAGTTTTAGAAGGGTAAGTTAGATCAGTAGGAAAATGGGTATTTTTGGGTACTTTATTATTTTATTAAGGCTTAACTAATGGCATAGGGTTGTAGAGAATTCGATTAGCTTCGATTTGATATAATGTAGAGCTTCTAGATCCAAACAAGCGAGAAGTTATGATGTTTTGATTATTTGTGTACCGGAAGACAAGTATTGGCACAACATATAGTTGTTGTCGATATTTGGATCGAATCTCGGGGACTATAGATAGAGTTTTGAAATGATTCAAGGACTGATGAAGAAGGGTAAACCCTAGTGGGCGAGTCTAATTTCAAACCTAAGTGTCAGTTTTGCAAATGGAGTCGTTTATAGAAGTTAAAACGGTTGTATGAATCGGTGACGTAAAACTGTCCGGTTTTTATAGTTCAAAGATGAGTCGGATAAGGAACTTTAAAAGTAAAGTCATTTGATAAACTTGTTAGAGGACTTTATATAGATAGTAAGTTAGTTTCTCGAGTCGTATCATAAACGGTTGACGAGTCTAAGTGGGGTAAATGAGCTAGTACATTTGGTATGTGTCGGCGGATTTTGTCGAGAGTATAGAATGATAAAGTAGATGTATAGAAGAGTGTAATAGTATTACTTGTATCGTTATCTCTCGAGTTTGTCGTGATTTTATGAGTTTGAGTTGATATTCTTATGTATGGTTTATTTCTCGAGTCATTATTAACGAACGCGCCTTATTTGATAAGTAGAGGTTCTTGTGTTTGAAAGGCATCCTCTATCATGTACGATCATCTCGCTAGGTCTCTTATACTAAGGTGAGTCTATAGCCTCGCTTTTCATGCTAGCTACTAAATGTTTTAATACCCGCGAGGGGGATACATGCTATTTGAAAATAAATGAACACAAGTCATGATTAATTGTTTGGACCTGAATGTTGCCTATGTTGCCTTGCATTGTATTGAGTACCTTGTTGCTAAAGACCCTAAATTCATGAACCGTTAACTATGTTCTGACTTGATGTTGTGAGTTGGGAATAGCCGCTTATTCAAATGATAGTACTATTGGATTGACCACCCTATCTAAGACCAAGGCATTACGTTGAGTAACCTCTGGGAAGGATAATTTAAGAGAATGAGATTTGGGTACATATCTAGCAATTGATACCCTAGATGGGCAATGGTTTTTATCTAGTCATGCTGGCATTTGGCGTGGGTGACTAATTAGTTAAGGGGTCGATGTCATGAGCTTAAATACAATATGTTGCTTTGAAATATATTGTGTGCACGACAATTCTATAAATAATTATGATTGATTTTCTTCTTGTGTTCAGATGTAATTTGTTAAACCTATGGACTCGCTCAACATAATTGTTGACTCGTTTAAGCATGTGTTTCAGGTAATCGAAGGTGATGGATGGCGGAGCTTTGCTATGGATGTTGTGGGTTGGATTTTGAAGTCTGATGGTCTAAAACCATTTCTATCCTTTTACTGTTAAAAAATTTGTTAAATGTTTATGTACTGTACTGAAACCTGTTGGTTTGTTGGTCGAGATCAGTGGGAACTAAACGCTTTACTCTGATGTCGTTTTAGTACATTATGGGTTGAAATTATGTTTTAGACATGTTGAGAAAATCTTGTTTATATTTTATGTGTAAACGTCTCTCTTTTGAGTCGTTCAATATACCTTGTGTGATGATGCTTGTGTTTAGCACCAAATTGTGTATTTCCGCTACGCAATGTAAATTGGGGTTGTTGAAGATTGGTATCAGAGCCACAAGATATAGAGAACTAGGTCGATTTTGAATGTTTTCCTAAACTATAACTTTGGTGGCGGAAGTATTTATTTTTCAAAAGCACACAACTTCTCTACAATACTCCGGTAAGATCACTTTTAGTTTTGTTTTGTATTATAGATGTATACCTCAGAACTAAAATGATTTCCCGAGTATTTATTAAGTAAATACTATGATATTGTATCGAGGTTATTGAAAGTGCACTGAGTGCTTGTCATTATCATATTTTATTTTTGCGAGCATTGCATAAACATTTTGCATTGCATTGCATATCATGAGTTACGTATAAATTTGTGATGCATGAGTATTGCATATTAAGTTTTAACAATGACCTTAAGTATCCTTGAACCCTTATAATTGTAGAAAATGGCAGATATACCCCGTGAGGAGGACTGGATTGAGATGAATGGTATATTAGAAGGTGAGGAAGTAGATAACTTTGGTGCTAGTGACAATGAAGAAGCCTATGAATATCTGGATGATGGAACTGCTTCTACTGCAGTTGGATAGACTGAACCCGAAGTAATTCAAGGTAGGTATGTTCCGAGAGCTAATGTGGTGCCACCGACTGTTCAGGATTGTCAGCGACCTGTTGTACGTTCCTCTTTGCCTACTTGTGATAGTTATTTGAGTGGTTTGCCTAGGGTTGCCCGTGTTAGGAATGATTTTTCTACTGAGTCCAGTAATGTTGCTAGTGCCTGATCTGTTCATGTTGATATTGCTAAAGTGTACTGTCCAGGTCCTAGATCATATGAAGATATTTTCTGGTTTCATAAAAAGTTTGATAGGTCTTTGTTTGAAAGGTATGTAGTTGAAACCCGAGTAATCAAAAGGTTTGAGCAAAATGAAAGACAGTTTGACAGGTTTGTTTCTAGTGTGAGAAGGTCAGAGTATGTGAGAGCGAGGGAAATGGATGAAGTTGCTAGTCTGCAAGCTATGGTGTCGAATTTGAGTGAATAATTTGAAAGGTTTCATAAGGAACAAGAAAGGAATGCAAGGTTGAATGTGTGGGAGTTACCAATGAGGTCTTTTCCTAGTCGAGATGTAGTAATTCATGATGTACCAAGTCAGGTTGAAGCTCAGGTGTTGGTGAAGCCAGGTGAAGGAGGATGTCGGAAAGGAAAGGAAAAAGTGGAAGAAGACTCAAAGGAGGATGATAGCAGTAGTGATGATGAACCGATGTACAAGAAGCTGCGGGGATCAAATGTTTAGATTTTCTTTATGTTTTTTTATTAGCCTTGTTGTAATAGAACTTAAGTAGACTGGTACTGTAGTTTATGATGAAACCTAATGACTCTTTTAAGTTTTCCGTAATGAAGGGTTGTAGTGACATTACTTGTCACGATTTTGTGGAAAATTCCAAGTGCAATCCAAATTACCGTCATGAACTATGATTTGTCTTTTAGTTCTTTTGTGATTTGGTTGATGATTCAGTGTGGATTGTGTTGTTTGTGCATGTAGTATCCATGTCACGTCTTGATAAAGAAATCCTTCTTCTTATCTTGATATGAATACATACTTGTTCTTTTTCTTCTGTGATGACACATGAAGGAGTTGGGAGGCATTTTTCTGTCATTACTGAGTTGTTGTTTGATTAATTCTCTAAACATGCCGCCAAAATTGAAAACTGCTACTGTGAATACCATAATTGAGCAAGCGATTGCTAGAGCGCTGGAAGCCGAACGTGCTGCGAGGAACCAAGAGACTGAGAATAGGAATGCGGCTTGTCAAGTTGGAGGGAATGATACTTATCCAGTTGAAGGTAATGCTGATGAACCGGTTAGAGGAAATGCTGCTGGTCAAGCTGGAGGTAATGTTGTTTCTCAGCAAGTTCAGAAGGAATGTTCTTGTGCTAGTTTCATGAAATGTGGACCTACCCAATTTCGTGGTACTGGTGGTGCTTTGGAGTTAAGAAGGTGGATTGAGAAGGTTGAAAGTACTTTTGAAATGAGTGGATGTTCAGAAGTTAGTAAGGTGAACTTTGCTGTAGATACTTTTCAAGATGATGCATTAAGTTGGTGGAATAGTAAGGTAGCTACAGTAGGTTTTGGTTGAAGCTAATGCTAGAACATGGACTGTGACCAAAGGACTGTTAACTGCGAAGTTTTGTCCTGAGGAAGAGTTAGGTCAGTTGCAGGATGAGTTGAGGCATTTGGTGCTGTTGTGACCAAATTGGACGCTGACATGGCTTTAGGCGAACGTTGACAAGATTATAGCCGTTGGGCATTGATGGGTTATATTTGACCGTTGACACTCAATGGGACCTACCCAGTTGTTACTTTTTGACATATTTTCAAGCCGTAATTTTAGGATTTGTTACTTTCATTAAATGCATGAGATAACTTATAACTTTTTCAATATTTTCATGATTAGTTTTTGAAAATCTTTGCCTATTTTTGGGCCAATCACATGCATTGTTTATCTCCTATAAATTTGGCTCCTATTTTAAAACAGGGTATCTATAATTCTTGTCTCACACTTTTCTCTTATCAACCTTCATCTTCTCCACTTCAAATTAACAGCTTTCATCAATGGCACCAAGATTTAACTCAGCAGAATTGGATTTGAGGTTCAAGTCTCAACACAACATGATTGCTTATCTTGTTGCTGATAATGATTTGTTTCCTCAATACACACAAATGGTGGCGTATTTGAACGCATCCCCATTAAGGTATGCTCTTTCTCATGCACCACTCATTCCAGTCACACACATTAAACAGTTTTGGAACACTGTTAGTTCCTCAACAGTTAATGGAGTGACCACATTAACTTCTATTGTTCATGGGATATCTTGGGTGGTTACTGAGGCCTTGGTACGCCAGGCCTTGCATCTTGATGATGCTGATGGTGTAACCATTCTTCCCATAACTGAAATAGAACAAGGGCTTAGGGCTTTGGGATACCCTATTCCTGATGAAGGTACTCTTAATAAGTACCATAAGCAGGAATTTCCCCCAGCCTGGAAGTACCTCATTCACATTCTCCTTCAATGTTTAAGTCCCAAATGTACTGCACACAATGAGATCAATAGATCCATTACAACTGTTATTGTGTGTATTGCAACAGGGCAAAAATATAACTATTCTAAAATGATTTTTGAAGGAATGTGTAAAAACAAGGGGACAAAAATGACTTTGGCTTATCCCCGTTTTCTGCAAATGATTTTTGATGCTCAAAAATATTGTTCAAGGGATCACAATGATTTTTATAAAATCCCTGAACAAAAGAAAGCTATTTTTGCAAAGATGGATTCACCACCTCATAGAGACTTACCTTTAACCCCAGCCATGCTTGCTGTTATTGCAACAGCACAACCCCAACCTGACCCCCAACCTCATATTGACCCTCACCCACAACTTGAACCTATTCCTGAACCTTTACCCTCACCTGAACAAATGCAAATAGACCAAGAACCCTTTGACGCTGACACATCATATGTTGGCGTTGATGTGCCTATTTCCAACGCTGACACCCAACCATCACAATCCCAAACACCCCTTAACCAACCCACATCTACCCATTCATCCACACCATCTTCCACACCACCTGAATATAGGTTGATCAAACGCCAAAGAACTACTGGAGAGTTCTCCTCTGGTGGTCCTAGCCATGAAGCAGAGAGAACCACCACCACAAGTGTGGCTGGTGACCTGTATGAGGCTGGGACTATTGGTTCTGGCTTAGAAGCTGGCCAAGGCAGTCCCACCATAATTAAGTCCTCATCCATGCCCAATGAACCTGACTTGGGAGGTCAAATCCCCATTTCAGAGGAGGGCAGACTGGAACCAATGACTCTTTTGGAATTGACGGCTGTCTGCATTAGCTTGCAAAAGCAAAATGCAGACTTAGTACAAATTGTCAGCTCACAAGGCCTTGAACTCAAGTAATTGAGGGAGAGGATTGTTGTTTTGGAGAGTGCTCATGCTAGGAGGAGTATGGAGGAGTCTTCCAAAGGGGAGGAAGATCAAAGAAATCTGAGTGATAAGAGCAGTCAAGATGGTCAATCAATGGATGTTGCTGAAGCTCTTACTACTTTGAAGGAACAAACAGGTTTTGATACGTCCTTAATCTCTCCAACCAATCTAAATTTATCATTTACAGCAATGTTGAGAGAGGTTACACAAGGCGCTGAGGGAAAATATTTGAGCGTTGACAAGACAAATTTGGACGCTGACAGAAGTATTTTGGGCGCTGATAGAGGAAACTTGGGCATTGACAGATCTGCATATGGAGGTGATGTATTCCAGTCATCATCTATCATCAAGGATGTTCCTACTCAGGTATTACCATCTACCTTACCAACTATTGCACCATCAGATAAGGGTAAGGGTAAGTTGGTAGAAGAAATTGTTCCAAAGAATGCAGCCCAGGTTGAATTTGATAGAAGATTGGCTGAGCAAATGATGGAACAAGGTGAAAAGGAAAACTCACCATTTGTTGTGACTTATGAAGAAGAAAGTGATGGAGCTAGCTCAGATTCAAGTGTGATGATTGTTGAACCAGAAAGGCTTGAGTATGGTGATGAGCTTGCTAGGGAAAAGTTGAGAGATTTAAAGTTGCAGATTGATTTTGACATGCCAGAGGTGGTTCAGATGTACAATTCTTGGGAAGAAAGCTGCATGGATAATCCAGACTTGACCATTTCAGATCAAATATGGGGTTTGGAGATTCTTCTTAGAGTTCAGAAGGATTGTAAGGTGATTTTTAAGCACAAGGCAAGCAACATTCTCTCTGAGTTGAAAAGGGATAGAAGGAAGCTCTATTTTATGTTGCTCAGATGTCATGGAGTTGGATGGACACATCAGAAGCTGAAGGCTTTGACATTTGATGAGTTGGAACATAGGGCTTATCCTATTTGGGTGAAAGTGCAGGAAGAAAACACTTTTAGACTTCTTTCAGATGAAAGAAAGGAGCAACTTGTAGAAGAGATGGAAATCAAGAAAGCTATGATAGTTCCCAGACCAGTGAAGAAGGGATTTACACTTGAGTTTCCAAAAGATATGAATCAACTATATCCAAGTGAAGCAGTTATTAGAAAGAGCCTCAAGCTCTCCCCATTAGAAGCTTCAGATATGGTGCATGTGTTACCACTAGATTCCAGGAATCCAATTGTGAGTTATGATGAGGATGAATGTGGATTCTGGAAGATTGGCAGATATGGCAAGGAGGTACACACTTTTACCACTCTCATATCTTTATTTGCAAGTTGTGATAGAGATGACTTGGTGGACCTTTGGAGGTTGCTGGAGACCAAGTATGAGGCTGAAGCACCAACTTCAGCTAATGGAATAAAACTTTGGACCACATTCAATAGAATGTGTGGGACAAATGAGGAAGATCCTGAAATATGGAAGGATCTTGAAGATGACCTCAGTGGTCTTCAATGGAGGTTATATTCAGCTGCTGGTGTATACCATTTGAGTTCTACAAAGTTTGCTGAGTATTTACTTGTAGATGCTCAGTATTTCATATCCAAGGCTGTTTTCGAAAAGATGAAGGACACCCAGTTGGAGATAGATTATACAAGTGATGTGGCAAAGAATTTGATCAGATTTATTTATTACCAATATGATAAGGTTTGTCAGACTCCTTCAAGTTCTTAATGATTATTCAGAAACTTGATCATAAGAGTGGATATCAAGTTTAGGGGAGGATTGTTGGGAATAAATTAAGGCCAGATCACTTGAACGCTGACAAGAACAACTTAAGCGTTGACAAGAACAAAGTGAGCGCTGACAGCTCAAGCGTTGACAAGTTAAAGTCAAGCGTTGATGGATTGAAGACAAGCACTGATGGAAGATATAAGCTACACGTTTATTATGTTCTAGAATACTTCTAGTAAGGATAGAAACGACAATGTATTTTCTATGTTTATCTTTACCTAGAATAGTTGATACGTAGCTTATTGTACAAGGCTTCTTAGTCTATAAAAGAAGGCCTTTAGGTTAATGTTTAGTATCAAGTTTTCATTAAGTTTTCATTCGTAAACATCTTTCATTGTAAGCAAGTTCGACATTCATAATCAAAGTGAAAGTTTTGTTTACATCTTGTGTTCTTGTTTAAGTATTAAATTCCGCATAATACTTAGATTCACAAAGCATATAACAAAGGTTTCTCTATGTGTTATACTTGATCTAATCTCGTATACACAAAGCTAATCGATCTAAGTTTGGGATCAACAGGTGCTGCGGAATAATGATATTGGGGCTTATACGAAGAGGTTTTCTGATTTGTGTTTGTTTTGTCCTGATGCTTTTGCTGATGACCGTAAGAAGATCAAGCAGTGTATCAGAGGTTTATCTAGTAATATCAAGGGGGAGACTACTTCGTCGAAACCCAAGACTTTTGATGAAGTTGTTCAGATGGATCATGCTTTGTTGGAAATACGTTTTATGTATTTATGAAGGATCGGTCGCTCCAACGATAATTATGTAATGGGCTCGTGATCCACTTAGTAAATGTATGGTCCATATAGCCCACATGTATGGTGGACTATATATATCCCCTCCTAGCATGTTAGGAGGGGTTGGTCATTTTCATATTTCATAATTCAATCTTTATTTTCTCTCTCTACTCTTCTCTTTTCTCTCCTTTCTCTCTCTACTCCCTCTTCTCCCCTTCATCTTCTTTATATTTATCTATCAATCCATACATCAAATCCATCTAATCCAATCATGTAGTATAGGCCAAAGATCACGTAGACCTTCAATTGGTATCAAGAGCCAAGGTTTGATTGGTTTATTCTTGTTTTTTCTTTTGTTTGATTTTGATGGATTTTGATTTAATCACTCTTAAATCTTAAAAAGTTTGTATTTTTCATATAAAGTTTGTGTTTTTATGTTTTAAATCATAATTAAATCTTTGATTTACTTATTTTATATAAAATCACAAATTTTTTATTCAAAAATCAATTTTTTTTATATATAATCAGTTTTTTATATAATTTTTTTATAATTTTTGATATAACCTTTTTAATAAAAGATTCGATGTTTATCAGTTTATCATATCTGGCTTGATTTTCGTTTATCAGTTTATCAGTTTTATCCTATCTGGGTTTTTCTGTTATCAGTTTTTTATATAACCTTTTTTATTTTTTTTATAATCAGTTTTTATAAATTTTTTATATAATCAGTTTCTCAATTTTTATCAGTTTTCTGTTTTTCTGTCCAAATCTTTATGTCCAACATTCATAAAGTTCCAAATCTTTCTGTCCAAATCTTTCTGTCCAAATCTTTCTGTCCAAATCTTCCTGTTGCATAATCTTTCTGTCCATATTTGTCCCAACAACACTGTTCTTCCATTCTTAAAGTTTCTTCGGAACCAAAAGTTCCGGATCAAAGAAAGTTCAGAATCATGTAAACTTCCGAACGAACTTCCGAACGAACTTCCGAACGAACTTCCTAACGAAGTTCCGAACGAACTTCCGAACGAAGTTCCGAACGAAGTTCAGAACGAAGTAAGTTCCGAACGAAGTAAGTTCCGAATGAACGAACTTCCGAATGAAGCATTGACAATTCAAACAAAACGGGAAACATTTTGACTCGACACTAATTTTCGACTCACAACCTCTCGTCCAACAAAAACCTCGACAACCACAACTTGACTCCTTAACACACACTCACACTCGAACCCCTCACACTCTCAACCATTTACCTAAAACATTCACTGACTCGACACATATCTCA
This sequence comes from Glebionis coronaria, assembly GCA_025667525.1. NCBI lineage: Eukaryota > Viridiplantae > Streptophyta > Magnoliopsida > Asterales > Asteraceae > Glebionis > Glebionis coronaria. Next base: position 203,251,331 of record CM046880.1, read on the forward strand.
GATTGCTTTTTCGTGATGCTTGTGTAGATCCTTTAAGATTATACACGAAACCAATTTCATCATAGATATTGTGTGAAAGATTAAAACCTCCGTTAATATTTGAACAACAACTACACTCACTTTTTTTAAACAGACCCTCGAAATCCTCGACAAACAGACCCTCGTCACAAACCAAAACTCACCCTCGAAATATCTCGACATCCTCGTCCCACTCTCGACCCTCACACCCTCACAATACTCTCGACCCTCACACCCTCGTCTTCTCACAATACTCTCGACCCAAACAACCTTACACCCCTCACACTCTCGTCTAAAACAAACATCACCCACCCACCTTCGACTCTAAACTCAACTCGAACCTCGACTCATCACAATCAACACTCAAGACTCAAGACTCAACTCACAACTCGAAACTCTCGTCTCACACAAACCCACTCCACTTTAAACCCCTCGTCACCTTAACACTTCCCTCTCTAACAACACTCGGACTCCAATCACCAAACACCCACACCTCTAGACATAGACAGAAAGACTCTACAGATGATAGAAAATCTTGACAAATCTTAATATTATCACCCACATGCAACTAAGTCAAGATAACCTACCCGAGATCTAACTACAGATCTTGAAGAAGTTCCTTGATTCGATCCTTGCTCATAATAATAACTTGACGGTAGTGATTCGATCTAGATTTGAGGAGTAATTTGTTTGTGGATTTGGTGGTTGCGTTTGATTGACAGGACAAAGGGACGAAAGTTTGTGTTGGGAGCAGTTAGTAAGGAGAGAGATATATATTTTGATTTGAGTTGCCTGTTTCTGAGATTTGATTAGCAGAGAAAGAAAGACGGAAGTTTTTTTTTTGTTGTTTCTATTTGTGTTTTTGAGGAGAGAGAGAGATATTAGGGAAAAGAAAAACAGACTGGGTGATTAAATAATGGGGCGGAGTTCACAATGTTATATCAGACACGTGTCTGGTGATTTGGTTAAAGCCTAGCCACGTTTTTCTTTTCCAAAAATTTTCCACGAATTTTGAAAATCTGTTGGGAAGTGTAGATTTGGGATATCTTTAATGTTTTTTAAACAAAACGTTTTAGACTTTGTCTCTAAAAGTTAATTTATTTTTTAAGGGATATATCAGTTTTGTTTAATAAATCAGACGTTTTTCATATTTTTTAAACATATCAGAGTTTTTTTATATATTAGGCGTTTTTAAAGATTTTGTTTAAGTTTTTTATAAAATCAGATTTTTTTTTATTCTTGTTTTCTATTTTTTGTTTAAGCTTAATTTTTTAATTTTTTTATAAAGTTAATTTTTTTAGTTATTTTGAATATTAATTTTTATTTTGGATATTAATTTTTTAATTTTGATAATCAATTGATATTTTTATTTTATTCAAATTTTTATTTTGAAAATTTTATGATATTAAGTTATAATCGTGACAACGTGATAAAGTGACAAGGTTTATTTTGCTGACCGATTTTTCATCGGGTATTATTATTTGAAATTGACGACGGATTTTTCATCAATCAGTAATCCTTAACGTAATTGTTCATCGATTTTCAATGGATTTCTTGAATTCGACATCGAACAAGGGAGAATTGCATCAAGTGCAAGCCAACGCTAGAGAAAGTGGTATAACTTCATTTCGAATGCTTCAGTATCATCTAGTTAATCTTTCACGACTTCAAGGAGGGAGCGAATTTATGACAATCTTTGGTCAAGATCGTCATATATTCATCGAATCAATATTCACCACTTTGAGCCAACTCGCCGAGCAACTTACCAATGAAAACTTTAATCACTCTGCATTGGCACTTGCAGATCAGACTCTTGTGACACAACTCACGCCTTTCCTCCAAGTCAATATCATCAAGTCTAAAAGTTCAGTGATTTTCCAATCGTTTCTTCGAGATACACATACCGAGCTTCGAGTTTTCCGTGATACAATTTTGAAACTCATGACATCGGTCTCGTCTTTGATTTATGAAAGATCTCGACTTCAGCAAGAGTATGATAATGGAATGCAAGATTCTTCGATTCAAGAGGAAACTGGTCATACGATTGAAAACTTGGAGCCTATCGATGCCAAGAGCACGGACTCAGGAGGACAACATGATACCAGTGGCATGTCATGGAATGTTCACGAGATCTCTTTTGCTGACACCTTACCCGTTTATGACGAAGCACCGACAAACATGGTACAATGTAATGTTGTTTATGATGTATATGCTGATGATATGCCGCATATTGAGCATTCTGAACCTAATTATGACAAACATGGGATGGAAACAAGTGATAGCAATACCACTTCTGATTCATCCGATGTAAGTCATAATGGGGGAGAGATTGTTCAGAATGCTATAGTACATCATAATAATTGTATTATAACTGCCTCATTGACTGCTTCCGATTCTAAGATTAGAGAGCTCGAAACGATTGTAGCTCAACAATCAAAAGATCTTGAGGATGCCAAGCTTGAATTTTCTAAGAAAACAGACAAATTTGAAACATATTTTGAAAAACTTAAAAAGTCAAACGTTATTCTTGAAAGAAAATTGGATCAAAAAGTTTTAGATTCGAAAGCTAAAAAGGATAATCTTTTGAAACAAATTCAGTTACTAGAGTCTAAATTGGCATCCCAAGATAGATTGCTCAAAGAAAATTAAACGTTAAAATCCTAAGTTCAAGAAAAGGTGTTTGCTATAGCTGCGTTGAAAAACGAGTTAAGAAAAAATAGAGGACCTAGTGTGGACACTAAGCTTGAAAAACCATCAATCTTGGGGAAACCGCCTACAAATCAGTTCGTCAGACAACCGATTGTCAGACAACCTACTGCATTTAGATCCGAGCGACCACAATCCTCGAGACCGCGGTTTGCCTCCCAAGTTGATTTGGGTCATATTTCTAGAATAGTCCCTCCACCAACTAGGCCTAATGTGACTAAATCAGTTTTAGCAAGACCTCATCACATGATTGCCCCTAGTTTCTCTAAGAATAGTTCAATGAACACGTCTAGAACTAGTTCAACTGATGTGCGCCATGATTTTGGTCAAAGGGAAGCTATTCAAAAGACACATGTAAGAGATAGCAATGTCCAACCTAGTCAGATGCTTTCTAGATTACCCAACACTGCTAACCGTAGCATGACGTCTCCTAGGAGCATCGATCAATCATCTAGGAATTACTCGGACATTAAATATGCTACTTGTAAAACATGTAGAAAATGTGTCTTTACGGCAAATCATGACTCTTGTATCAAAAAATTACTTAATGAGGTGAACTCCCGTGCTAGACTTAAATCCCAGTGGGTTGCTAAAATCAAACCCATTGGTAAAATGTGGCGCCCCACTGGTAGAACTTTCACTCTTGTAGGAAACTAGTGCCCTTTAACTAGGATAATCTCCGACTCTACTAAGACTGCTAGGGAGGAAATTGAAAAGGATGATACATCACTTAAGCCTGAACTTAAAGTTTTCTATAAAAGGAAACGTTTGCCAACTAAGATAAGTGAATCGTCTACTCAGGTCACCTCTGACACAAGTAAAGCCAACTGTGAACCCCCACGTGCTTCTATAATTGATATCGCTAACCCATGTCAAAGCATGCAAATTCCTAATGAGAATGCAGGTCCCAAAGTTGATGTTCCAAAAGAACGAAGCGGTCCAATCGTTGTATACCGTTCAACTAAGGACACTCTTAGAGTTTGGTTGCTGAAGAAGCAGATATCGGAGAAACTAGTATCTCAGGGGATTCATGGTTAAAGCTTACATAGGACTTATAGTCACATCACAGACTATAACTCGCTCTTCAAAGAAAGGAAAGTTTATCGCCGATGGTAAACTTATCCTAACAACGAGAAATTAATTTTTCTCGGGCATGAGCTTATATCAAAAATATTCAAAGTTTTTTAAGCTCATGCACAATGGCTCCTCGTTAAATGACAGACGATGACCCGGACTTCAGAGACAGGGAAGTTTATCTACGCAACGATAACTTACCCTCTTAACAAGAAATTAAGTTTTCTTGGACACGAGCTTATCCTAAAACCATTCAAAGGTTTTAAGCTCGTGTATATGGTTTATCATTAAATATCAGATGGTAACCCGTGCTTCAAAGAAAGGAGAGTTTATCGCCGATGATAAACTTATCCTAACAACGAGAAATTAAGTTTTCTCGGGCATGAGCTAATATTAAAAACATTCGAAGTTTTTAAGCTCATGCACAATGACTTACAGTTAAATGTCAGACTGTAACTCGAACTTAAAATAAAGGAAAGATTATCTTTTATGATAACTTATCCTCTTAACGAGAAATTCACCTTTCTGGGTCTTGAGCTTGTATTAAAACATTCAAAGTTTTAAGCTCAGAAAGGAAAGTGTATCTTTTAAATAAGAGAAGTTTTCCTCATAACGAGAAATTAACCTTTCTCGGTCATGAGCTTTCCGTTAAAACAGTCAAAGTTTTCAAGCTCATGAAAACGACTTCTAAGTAAATGTCAGCTTAGGACTCGTCCATCAGATAAAAGGAAAGGTTATCGCCGATGGTAAATTATCCTTACAACGAGAAGTTTACAACTTCTCGGACTTGAGCTTTCCCAAGATATTCCAAATCTTAAGCTCAAGTAATTGGTTTTCAAAACTTTGAACACAATTATTTCAAGAATTTCTCAAAAGGTTTTTCTAAATCTTTCAAAATTGTGTGTTCAAAAACGTTTTGATAAAACGAGCATGTCTTCTGGAATCGATAATATTTACGAACCTAGAAATGTCATTCAATAATGACACGGGGTTGTAAATAAAGTTCGAGCAGAAGTTTAAAAGATTTAAAACATGCTCCATATGGTTTGCTATTATTTCCGTTAGTAACCCGCTTTTCACTTTGAAGTCAAGCATTTCACCGGAAAGCTTTGACTTCAGAATCCGAAGTTATCAACTCCACAATCCAAAGTTCGTTGCAATTGATATCTACATACTCGACGATGCGACTACTCAAACGGTGACTACAGCTCTTTCAATAGAACACGGGTCAACAATTGAGGGGGAGCAATTGTCCAGCATTCAGAATCCTTGATGCCGAGAGTGCCAAGTTCACATATTGGGGTCAAGACAACGATATCAATCACACACATGGAGTCAAGAGATAACTTCAGACGTGACGAGGTGACCAACATTCGTGAACAAGAACCATGTGAATCTTTCATATGATGTTCTCCATCATTCAGGTCCAACCTCGTAAATTGCTAATCTTGTGAATACATTATCATATATGATCTTTGCACGTGATAAATACCTTACATTTGTGTTTAAAAGGTATTTAATTTACGTTTCAAGTACACCCTCATTAATTTGAGGGGAAGCTTGTTAAAATCATGAAGATAACTAGATTTGCATTTTTCTTCCAAAATTTTCTTAAAATGCTATTAAATCAATTGATATTAAAAACATCGATTGGGTTAATATTTTTAATATGGGGGAGAAAATGTGATTTAATATGGGAAATGATTAATCACAAATGGTTTGACTTAACGTGCTAGCTCATCCCGACATGTGCGAAATGTTTTCAGATATCGTGGCATATGTTAAGGGGGAGCAAAATGGATTTGCACTTCAAAATGGATTTCATGGTGAGATACACTTACCCAAAACATCTCTATTCACGATGATGAAGAGTGTGGTGACATAAGGATGGTAGGTTAGGTTAAAGTCCAATGATTCCTCTAGAACCGGAGGAATCTTCCCAAGGACATTCCATAGCTAGAAATAGTAGTCCTTAGGAAAGATGGAGAAAGATTGTGAACGTAGCTGAATGCCGACCAAGTACTTAAGTTAGCACTGGAACAATCACAACAAGGTGCTAGTGATGACGTATTGGTACGCATTGAAGGGGTTGAAGAATGAAAAAGAATTGTAAAGATAAAGGGTGTAAAGAAAGAAGCCCTCCTTACAACTTAGGCAGAAACCGGTTCAATACATATGCTATTAAGATCATTGTTTAATGATTCTTAATATTGAAGACAGACATCATGGACCCAGTGATGCAATGCACAACCCATCCCAGCTAACTCAGATATCTCTCAAAAGATATTTGTTTTAATCAACGGAGACAACGCATTATCTATTGATTTATTCACTCCGAATAAATTGGTATTGAAAAGGTGGCACTCCTCTCCAGCCTCCGATCACTAAAAATCCAAAATGCACGATCGAGTCTAGAGCCATTTAAGATCATCAAATATCTCATTAGGACACACTTTCATATTTCCTTGCTTCTTCACACACTGTGAAAAGTAAGAAAGATCTTAAGAGTCCTACGCAAAATCTTCATGATCTTGCCTGAACATCCGAGTAATACGAAAGTATTTACAATGAAGATGGAAATCCTTCTTGAGCGAATATCAAAAAGCTCATGGTAGGTGACTTGTGCGATTCTTTATGAATCAAACTTGTGATAACTGGAAAGTAACAGTGGTTTAATTCTTAAATGAATTTAAACACGTTCCAGGCCTCTACGCAATATCTTAGTGATCTTGCCAGAACATTCAGAGTAATACTATTAAGTATTTACAGTGACGAATGGAAATCCTTCTAGTGTTAACATCAAACAGCACTTGGTAGGTAACATGCAAGATTCTATATGAATCAAGCTAGTGACAACTGGAAAGCAACGACGGTGCGGTTCTTAATTGAACTTCACTTGTTCTAGGAACATGAATTCACGGCTTCAAATCATGCGGATAAGATTATCCAAATGATTCACTCTTTACGTTCGCAGTCAGCTTTGGACGGTCGAGTAAAGAGAACGGGTTTACCCGCGAAATCTTGTCAAGGAGGTTCTTTATTGAAACTACCTGCCACAAGTACGATATTTTATATCGTCCAACGGGTTTAGCCGCGAAATCATGCTAGGTCTAAGATTTTGTAAAATGGTGTGACCTCCCTTAGGGGGAGATTATTGGAAATACGTTTTTCCCAATAAAGTCTCGGTCACATCTTAGTTAGCATAGATCACGAGATATAGACTATTTAGAACTTTGTCTCTTGGAGCGACATCCCTTAGGGGGAGATTGTTGGAAATACGTTTTACGTATTTATGAAGGATCGGTTGCTCCAACGATAATTATGTAATGGGCTCGTGATCCACTTAGTAAATGTATGGTCCATATAGCCCACATGTAGGGTGGGCTATATATATCCCCTCCTAGCATGTTAGGAGGGGTTGGTCATTTTCATATTTCATAATTCAATCTTTATTTTCTCTCTCTACTCTTCTCTTTCCTCTCTTTTCTCTCTCTACTCCCTCTTCTCCCCTTCATCTTCTTTATATTTATCTATCAATCCATACATCAAATCCATCTAATCCAATCATGTAGTATAGGCCAAAGATCACGTAGACCTTCATGCTTTGATGGACGTGAAGCTGCAGGATCAAAAGGATAATATTGCTGAGGGAAATAAGAGAAAGTAGGAAGCTGCATATTCAAACCAATGGCAGAATACAGCAGGTTATCGTAACAATAATAACCAAGGACCGAATAGGAATCAGCAATACAACTTTAGGAGGAATGATGGTGTTCGTGCTGCTACTGGAGCCCAGGGAAACTTAGTGAACCCAAAGTGTGGTCGATGTAGTCTGTATCATGTTGGAAATTGTCCACCTGCTTGCAACAAGTGTGGGAAGGTCGGACATAAAATGGCAGACTGTAGGAACAAGGGTGTGGCCACTGGAGCCAATGCTGTCGAAGTGGTTAATTGTTTTGGATGTGGAGGGTGTGGACATAAGCAAGGAAACTGTCCGAGGGTTGGCACTCGACAGGGAGGCAATGTTGCAGCTGTTGCTACTGGGACTGCTAGTCCATCCTATGTCGTGGGAGATATTGACAAACCTCAAGGGTCGAATGTGGTGACTGGTACGTTCTTACTCGATGCTTGTTATGCTAGTGTGTTATTTGATTCTGGATCCGATAGAAGTTTCGTAGATGTTAGATTCAGTCAGCTATTGGATAGAAAACTAGTAAGATTAACAACTAGTTATAATGTGGAGTTAGCTGATGGTAAGGTTGTTAGCACTAGTTCTATGCTGAAAGGTTGTTCCTTGAAGTTAGGGAATTATGTGTTTAGTATTCATTTGATGCTCATAGAATTAGGATCTTTTGACGTGATTACTGGTATGGACTAGTTAGCTACGAATGGTGTAGTGATTGTTTGTGGAGAGAGATTAGTTCAGATCCCGCTAAGGAATAGGGTGTTGACTGTGAAGGGTGATGAGTGTACTTCTCGTTTGAGAGTTGTTTCTTGTTTGAAGATGATGAGGTATATAGAAGAGGGTTGTGATATATTTCTTGCCCAGATAAGTAATGATGGTGTGAATGAGAGGAAACTGGAGGATGTACCTGTGATTAGAGAGTATCCTGAAGTTTTCCTGAAGATTTATCAGGATTACCGCCGCATCATGAAGTTAAGTTCCGTATTGACTTAGTGCCGGGAGATGCGCCAGTTGCTCGTGCACCGTATCGTTTAGCGCCGTCTGAGATGAAGGAATTATCTGATCAATTGAAGGAATTGATGGATAAGGGATTTATTAGAACGAGTTCGTCGCCGTGGGGCGCTCCTGTTTTGTTTGTTAAGAAGAAAGATGGTTCTTTTGGAATGTGTATTGATTATCGAGAGCTTAACAAATTGACTGTCAAGAATCGGTGTCTATTGCCGAGGATTGGTGATTTGTTTGATCAGTTGCAAGGATCAAGTGTATACTCAAAGATCAATTTAAGGTCTCGGTATCCTCAACTGAGAATTAAGGAAGAAGATATTCCTATAACAACTTTCCGTACTCGATATGGACATTTTGAATTTCAAGTCATGCCTTTTGGATTAACGAATGCGCTTGCCGTATTCATGGACTTGATGAATAGTGTGTGCAAGCCATATTTGGATGAGTTTTTTATCGTATTCATTGATGATATTCTCATTTATTCCAAGAGTGAGGAAGAACATGAGAAGCATTTAAGGATAATTTTGGAATTCTTAAAGAACGAGAAGTTGTATGCGAAGTTCTCTAAGTGCGAGTTTTGGTTGAAATCAGTGCAATTTCTTGGGCACGTGATTGATAGTGAAGGTGTTCGTGTGGATCCTGCTAAGATTGAGGCAATCAAAGATTGGTCGGTACCAACAACGCCGACTGAAGTTCACCAATTTCTTGGTCTATCTGGGTATTATAGAAGGTTTATCGAGAAGTTTTCACTAATTGCTAAACCATTGACTAAGCTTACTGAAAAGAACTGAGTGTTCGAATGAGGATTAGAAGAAGAGGCTACATTTAATACGTTGAATGATAAGTTGCGTTCTGCGCCAATTTTGTCTTTGCCAGAAGGATCTGAAGATTTTGTAATGTATTGTGATGCGTCTCATAAAGGATTTGGAGCTGTGTTGATGCAAAGGGAGAAAGTAATACCTTATGCGTCGAGACAAGTGAGGAAGCATGAAGAGAATTACACTACTCATGACTTAGAACTTGGAGCTGTGATTTTTGCTTTGAAGCTATGAAAACACTACTTGTATGGAACCAAGTGTGTGGTTTTCACTGATCATAAGAGTCTACAACATATTTTGGATCAAAAGGAATAGATTATGATACAAAGGAGATAGGTAGAATTGTTGAGTGATTATGACTACGAGATGCGTTACCACCCTAGTAAAGCGAATGTGGTAGATGATGCACTTACTAGAAAGGAAAGAGATAAGTCTTTAAGAGTTCGAGCTTTGGCAATGATGGAATGTATTGATTTGATAGAAGTGATATTGAAAGCCCAAGCTAATGGTTTAAAGAAAGAAAATATTGAGGCAGAAAGCCTGGGTAGAATGTTGAAACCGTTGTTTGTAGTAAGGCCGAATGGATTGAGATATTTTGGGAATAGGATTTGGTTACCATTGTGTCCGTCTGAGGAAGGTGTCTTAGGAGTGCGCGATTTGGTGATAAATGAATCTCATAAGTCTAAGTATTCAATACATCATGGATCGGACAAGATGTATCAAGATCTTAAGAAAGTATATTTGTAGCCGAATATGAAGGCAAATATAGCCCAGTATGTTAATAAGTGTTTAACTTGTGCAAAGGTGAAGGCTGAACATATGAAGCCATCTGGATTATTAGTGCAACCTGAAATTCCTGAGTGGAAATGGGAGAAGATTACTTTGGATTTTGTAAAAGGTTTGCCAAGGACTTCTAGTGGTTGTGATATGATATAGGTGATTGTAGATAGATTGACTAAGTCTGATCACTTTTTACCATTGAAGAAGACGGATAGTATGGAGAGACTGACGACAGTGTATGTGAAGGATATTGTTGGTCGACATGGTGTGCCTTTGTCGATAATTTCAGATCGTGACAGTAGATTTACTTCAGAGTTTTGGAAATCTCTGCAGAAAGCGATGGGAACGGAATTAAGTTTGAGTACAGCATATCATCCCGAGACTGATGGACAAAGTGAAAGGACGATTCAAACATTAGAGGATATGCTTCGAGCATGTGTGATCGACTTTGGAAATAGTTGGGATAGACATTTGCCGTTGGTTGAATTCTCGTATAATAACAGTTATCATGCTAGTATTAAAGCCACACCATTTGAAGCGTTGTATGGACGTAAGTGTAGATCTCCAGTTTGTTGTAGTGATGTAGGAGAGAGTCAACTGAATGGACATGAAATGATATTTGAGAGACTGAAAAGATTATGCAAATTAAGAAGTGTTTGCTATCTGCCAGAAGTAGACAAAAGAGTTATGTTGATAATAGGAGGAAACAATTAGAATTTGAAGTAGGAGACATGGTTATACTGAAAGTATCGCCATGGAAGGGATTTATTCGTTTTGGAAAGAGAGGAAAGTTGAGCCCGAGATACATTGGACCATTTAAGATTATCCAAAGGATTGGTTGCTTATAAGTTAGAGTTTCCGGATGAACTTAGGGCTATTCATAACACTTTTCATGTGTCTAATCTGAAGAAGTGTTTAGCTGAAAGGGATTTGGTAATTCCATTGGAGAAAATTCAACTTAATGATAAGTTGCATTCTATAGAGGAGCCTGTAGAGATTATGGATAGGGAAGTTAAGAAGTTGAAGCAGAGTAGGATTTCGATTATGAAAGTGAGATTAAATTCTAGACGTGGACCAGAGTTTACCTGGGAACGTGAGGACTTCTAAAAGGATAAGTATCCTCATTTGTTTAGAGAGGGTTAAGCACCGAGGACGTCGCTCTTTTTAAGAAGGAGGGGATGTGATAACCTGAAACCGAGGTCATTGCTTAATCTTACTTTACGACTATTTTTGAAAATTTTGATGAGTTTGAATGATATTTATTTTTGGAGGTTTAAGTTTAAACCGATGTTAGAAGACTTATATTTTATTTTTAATAAGTATAGGGAGTGTTAGCAAGCGTGATGTTGATGGATGCCCAATATCTTACGTTTTATTGTCGGTCGTTCGATGTTTGTCATTTTTGATGTTTTCTTTTTAAATGACGTGTTAAGTCGAGTCGGGAGACGATATTATTATATTTGAGGTACGTTTTAACTTTTAAGAAGTACTTTTATGAAACCCGAGCCCCGTGAATATTTTCAAAATTGACTAATAGTCATTTCCCGCTTTTTAGCTAACTATTTTTATTTTGGACCACAACTATTGCAAATTGACAAGAATGGTCCCTCCGCCACCATATATAAGCCTAATTTCCCACCTAACTACACATAGTTATTATAAATCACCAAAAACATACTCCTCTCTCTCTCTCTTTTTATTATATGTCGTCACCCCCCTAGCCCCATATAATCAATTTTCATCAAACTTCTAGCTTGATCTAAGCTTAACTAATACAAGACCCATCCTTAGAATTGCAAGGAGATCATTTTGGTATTAAATTCGGCTACATGCATGATGTTTTATTTTTTTAGGGTTGGTAGGTCAAAACTATGATCATGCATGTGATTTTAGTGATGATCAAAGGATTTTCATGCTAAGTTTTTGTTAAAAACTTGATTTTCATTTTGGGTTTTTGATTTTGATGACGATACAAGTGTTATAGATGAGTTATGTTAGTATTAGGTGTTGGGAATAAATATAAGTACAATAGTTACCCTTGCTAGTTGGTCAATGGTTCCCCTGCTAGAGTAAGTTCCCCCTGCTAAATAACAAAGGCATGGGGATTGGTTCCCCTGCTGAAGTCAAAGGCCCTGCCGCTAGAGATAAACTTGGAATAGATTATTACGCGTTTCTGTTACTACTCCGAGATACTTTCCAAGTTTGTTAGTAGTAATCTTGTACGTGAGTCCTTGTGCTACAAAAGGACTCACTAGGTCATCATGCAAAGTGTGTATTCCTCTATTGTCTTTCATTTCATACTTTAAGGTTTTTGTAACCCTAATACCATTATTGGGTATTCGTATATCTTTGATATATTAAAGTTTAACGTTTGGTTAAATCATTTGTTCTTGTGCTAAACACTACATTCCGCATCTTGTTTAGTTACCTTGTGTTGCAAAGTTTCTCTAGTGTTAGATTGATTTTATTCTTTCTATCACAACCCTTAAACAAGCTATAAAGGTTTAAGATCTGAGTTTGGGATCAACAAGTGGTATCAGAGCTTGTTGAGAAACTTTGACTAAACCAAGAACAAAACCCTCATTGCAACCATGTCTTTAGACTCTTCCTCAAACAACAACAACCACAACAACCTTAAACTACCCATGCTTGATCCTGAAAACTTTGAATTATGGGAATTCAGAATCCAACAATACCTCAAGATGGAACACTATGTTCTTTGGGAGATCATAGAGTTTGGTTATCAGTTCCCCAAAACAATGACGGTTGAAGATGGTGGTAAGGGAGAAGATAAAGTTGAAAGCTCCAAAGGTGAAGCCAAGAAGAAATCTGCTGCTCTTTGTGACAAGGAAATACTGGCCAGAAGGCATGATGTCAGAGCTCACAGTTCTTTACTGTTGGCCCTACCTGATAGACATCAGCTAAGTTTCAGAAAGTACAAAACAACTAAGGAACTCTGGGAAGAAATAGGAAAAACCTTTGGAGGAAATGAAGCCACAAAGAAGAAGAAGAAGAATCAAATGCTTGATCAATTTGCTTCTTTTAAAGCAATTGGTGATGAAGCAATTGGGGATATTTACAATAGGCTTCAAGATATGGTGGCTCAGTTGGAGTTCTTTGAAATTGAAGTGACAAGAGAACAGGTGAATACCAGGTTTCTTAACAGCCTTCAGAAAGAATGGTTGTCTACAAAGCTATTTGGCAGAATAAAGATGACTTAGATAACAAGAACATTGATGACATATACAATAACTTGAAAGTTTTTGAACCGGTTGTCAATGAGATGAAGTCAAAAGGAACAATCCCATAAATTCAAGTAGATCTACTGATTCCTCTGCTAACATGGCTTTCATATCTCAAAGCAGTGGAATCTCCAAAGGCAGTGGAATCAAAGTTGGCCCTGCTACTCATTCCCCTACTACTCATTCCCCTGCTACTAGGTCTGGATTATCTTATGATGAAGAAAGGCCTGCAACATTTAGTCTTGACACTGCTTGTGCTTTTATAGCATCCCAAGGGCCACAAGGATCTACTGTGTTACACGAAGATCTGAGTCAAATCAGTAAGCAAGGACTGGAGGAGATGGACATCAAATGGAACATGGCTCTACTTAGTATGAGAGCTAACATGTTTTACAAGAAGTATGGGAAGAAGATCTCCATCAATCCCTCTGATGTAGCTAGTTTTGACAAAACAAAGGTTGAATGCTACAACTGTGGCAAGAAAGGTCACTTTGCTAGAGAATGTAGAGGACCTAAGACTGGGAACAGCTATAGGAAGGAACCATAGATGATGATTCTGGTTCTAAGCCTATGGTAGCCATGCAGGGGATAGATGGAGCAGGTGGATAGGATTGGAGTGCCCTGACAGAGAGTGTTGAAAGAAATCAAGCCTTGGTTGCTGAGGAAAAAGAGGAAGATTTTGCTCTTATGGCTATGTCAAGCTCCAGCTCAGACAATGAGGTATACAATTATTTATATTGTACTAAAGCTTGTAGGAAAAATACTGAGTCATTGAATGATCAAATAAGAAAGATAAAAGTTGATTATATCAGTTGTGACAATGACCTTTATAATTACAAACGTGCTTTAGAACAGCTAGAGTCCACTATAAGAGAGTATAGACAAAGAGAAAGTGATTATAGAGATCACATTGTGATTCTAGAGAGAGATGTTAAAGAAAATAATGATTCCATTAAGGAATTAACTTCTGAACTTGAAGTTTTTAGATCTAATAAAAAGATAGATGAAGAAACTGTTGAAAATTTCGGAAAAGCTTCTAAAGATTTAACTAAAGCAGTTGAAATTGGACAATCTTCTAGGGACAAAACAGGTTTTGGTGTTAAAAATGAGCATGCTACCATACTACCACCTCCTGCTAATATTCATGCACCTTTTCCTAGAAAAGACTTGTCTTGGACTGGTCTCTCTTGTTTCAAAAAGCAGGAAGATATTGAATTTGACTTGAGTGCTTACATACCTAATAGTCATGAAATAGAAGAGCCACTAGTGAAAACCAGTATTGTTAGGGACTTTGAAAAGGAACAGATTTCTTTAAAACAATGGAAATTGATAACCTGTTCTCTTTTCAAGAGAAGGACTTTTTGGTAGTGATTCTAGTTCTAAGAATAGTTCACCCAAATCTAAAACAGGATCAAAGTCCTCTAAGTCCACTGTTAAATATGCTGGTATGTATAGGTATGTCAAAGGTAATCAGAGAAATTGGAATGACCAAAAGTCTCACCAATTAGGAGAGGACTTTGTGATAAATACCAAGCCTTGTTTCACATGTGGCAGTTTTGATCACACTTATCAAGAATGTCAGGCACCAATGGAAGTTGTGGCTGCAAATCCTTTAAAGGATATGCAACCTAAAGCCATTCTTCTAAATGCAGGGGCAAAATCCTTTTCCCCTGCCAAGTATGTTTCCCCTGCTTTAAGAAACAGGGTTTCTGACAAATATGTTGTTCCTGCTCTAAGAAAGGTGAATGATGCACATCACAAGACCAGCTCTTTCATTACCAACCCAGCACCTCATAATGCATATAGATCTGTCACTAGACCTTACCAACACATCAATAGAGGCCAAAACAAAAGGTGGGTTCCCTCTGCTAAGCATAGGGATTCCCCTGCTAAATCTGAGGTATTCCCTGCTAGCAAAGTTTTTTTCTCTAGGAACATGGGCAGATGGGGAAAAGCTGTGAAAGCCTCAGCTCGTTGGGTTTGGGTACCCAAAAGGGGTGCTCAGTCTAATGGTGTATCTCTAGTTTTTGATAAGCTATCCAATATTGTTACACGAGTTAGATCCAAGTCTGTAATGGCTTGGGTCCCCAAGAAAAACTAATTTGTTTTTCTTTTTGCAGGTGACAAAGAAGACCACGGATGATAAAGCATATTGGGATAGTGGATGCTCAAGGAGCATGACTGGACAAAAATCTTATATGTCTAACTTTGTCCCCCTGCATGACAATGATGGTGTTTCTTTTGGAGATGGGCATGGAACAATCACAGGAAAAGGAACTATTGTCACCAATGGGATGACCTTTGATAATGTTTATTTGGTGAAAGAGCTCAAGTACAATCTCTTCAGTGTGTCACAGATGAATGATAACATGAATTTTGTCTTGTTTACAGATACTGAATGTCTGGTGTTAGGAAATGAGTTTGTCTTACCACCCAACACTCCTATTGTACTCAGAACACCAAGACAAAAGAACATGTACACAATTGATCTCAAGGACATGTCTCTTCAGGACAATGAAACCTGTTTCATTGCCAAAGCCTCAGTTGATGAGTGTAAGAAATGGCATAGAAGACTTGGTCATCTTAATTTTAAGAACATGAACAAACTTGTAAAATATAATCTGGTTCATGGTCTTCCTTCCAAGTCCTTTGCCAATGATCATACTTGTGCTGCTTGTCTGAAAGGGAAACAACATAGAGCATCTTGCAAATCAAAAACAAGTATGTCCACTACCAAGCCATTGGAACTACTACATATGGATCTTTTTGGTCCTACTTCTGTGGCAAGCATAATGAAGAAATGGTACTACCTAGTGATTACTGATGATTTTTCAAGGTTCACATGGACATTCTTTCTGTTTGAAAAGAGTGACACAGCTGATGTACTCATTGGATTCATCAATCAAACTGAACTATCAAAAAGCATGAGGGTAGTGACCATGAGATCAGACAATGGTGGTGAATTCAGAAACTAGAAACTGGATACTTTCTGCATAAACAAAGGAATCAAGAGGGAATTTATTATTGCAAGAACACCTCAACAGAATGGAGTTGTAGAGAGAAGGAATAGGACACTCATTGAAGCAGCAAGGATTATGCTGTCTGATTCCAAACTTCCAGTTATCTTTTGGGCTGAGGCTGTATCCACTGCTTGTTACGTTCAAAACAAGGCCTTGGTGGTTAAGGCACACAACAAGACTCCTTATCAGCTGTTCAATGGAATACCTCCTTTAATTGACTTCTTTAGACCATTTAGATGTCATGTGATCATTTTGAACACAATTGACAATCTAGGCAAGTTCAGTGAAAATGGGGATGATGGGTACTTTGTTGGTTATTCATTAAACAGCAAGGGATATAGGGCCTTCAACAAGAAGACAAGAAAAATAACAGAAAATCTTCATGTGGATATTCTTGAAGACAAGCCTGAAGATGTTCAAACAGGTCCTGATTGGTTCTTTGATATTAAGGTTCTTTCAAAATCTATGAATTATGTACCTGTTGCATTGCAGAATACTAACATTTCAGGTACTCAAGAACCAACTCGTGTGGAGAAGCCACCATTGAGGTACATGAATGTACCCTCACTATTTCCCATTGAAGCTGCTTCAAAAACAGGTGAAGAAGATGATACCTCTCAAAGGAAAGAACAGACAATCTCTTCCCCTGCTAAGTCAACTTCTGAAAGCAGTGGAATGGCTGAAAGCAGTGGAATCCAGGATTCCCCTTCTAGATCAATTGCTTCCCCTGCTACAAAGGATCCAGCTGTCAATGACATTAATGAGGAAGAAAGAGAATCCCCACTCATTTCCTCATCTTCACCCATATCTGATGGTCCTCTCATATCCAGCAGTGGAAGCAGAATAATTAAGAGTGGACGTCCAAGTTATTCAGAGCTGCATTCAGCTCATCAACACCCATCTCTAGGTCATGTTGTATCTTTTGGAAGCTCTTCTGAGGAGTTGTTTCCCAATCAAGATAGCCCCATCAATTCTGACTTGGAAGAAGACGAAACAAAAGTAATCATGAGTATGCAGCCTACCTACAGAATCAATAAGGATCACCCTCTATCACAAATCATTGGTGATCCTGAAGCCCCTAGACATACAAGGTATACAGCAAAGGAGCACAGCTTCATTGCAAACATCACCATGAAGTTTAATCATGACAACATGTAATGTTGTCTGTTTACTGCATTTTTGTCACAAGAAGAGCCAAAGAAGATTTTTCCGGCTTTAAATGACCCAAGTTGGGTTGAAGCCATGCAAGAGGAGCTCTTACAGATTGACATTCAAGAGGTTTGGATTCTGGTAGATTTTTCAAAATGGGCAATTCCTATTGGGACAAAGTGGGTGCTCAGGAACAAAAAGGATGAGAGGGGTATAGTAGTTAGGAACAAAGCAAGACTGGTGGCACAAGGATATACACAGGAAGAAGGCATTGATTATGAGGAAGTCTTTGCTCCAGTGGCCAGGATTAATGCCATTAGATTATTTCTTGCTTATGCTTCATTCATGGACTTCATAGTGTTCCAAATGGATGTTAAGAGTGCCTTTTTATATGGCACCATTGATGAAGAAGTCTATGTTATGCAACCTCCAGGGTTTGAAGACCCAGAACATCCAGCCAAGGTATATAAGGTGAAAAAGGCTATGTATGGACTTCACCAAGCTCCCAGGGCCTGGTATGGAACTCTTTCTAAATATCTGTTGGATAATGGCTTCAACAGGGGGAAAATTGACCAGACCCTGTTTATCAAGAAACAAAAGGGTAACCTTCTTTTGGTAAGTGTCTATGTTGATGATATCATCTTTGGGTCCACAAACTCTATGCTCAGCAAAGAGTTTGCCAAGCTGATGCAGGACAAATTCCAAATGAGTGCCATGGGTGAGCTCAAATTCTTTTTGAGGTAAGTTCAGCAGAGGAAAGATGGAATATTTATCTCACAAGACAAATATGTGGCTGAAATTGTGAAGAAGTTTGGCATGTGTGATGGAAAGAAGGTTTCCACACCAATGGACAAGGATCATCCATGGGGCAAAGATGGTCCTGAAAAGCTTATTGATGTCAGGAATTACAGGTCTATGATTGGATCTCTCATGTACCTTACAGCTTCAAGACCTGACATCATGTTTGTAGTCTACTTATGTGCAAGATACCAGGTGGCACCAACAGAGTGTCATCTATTTGCGGTGAAGAGAAATTTTAGGTATCTAAAGTGTCATCCAACTTTAGGACTTGGGTATCCCAAGGAGTCACCATTTGAGCTGATATCCTACTCAGATAGTGATTATGCTGGTGACAACAATGATAGAAAGTCTACAACAGGTGGATGCCAATTTTTGGGAAGCATGCTTATATCTTGGCAATGTAAGAAGCAGACTATTATGGCCACATCAACAACTGAAGCTGAGTATGTAGCAGCTGCTGCGTGTTGTGGTCAAGTCCTTTGGGTTCAGAATCAGCTGCTTGATTATGGGTATAATTTTCTTAAAACCAAGATATTTATTGACAACAACAACACCATTTGCATTATCAAGAATCCTGTTTTTCATAGCAAGACAAAACATATTGAAATAAGACATCATTTTATTAGAGATTGTTTTGAAAAAGGGCTAATTGTCCCTGAGAAAATTGATACACAACTTAATGTTGCTGATCTTTTGACAAAAGCTTTTGAAGTAGGGAGGTTTCAGTACCTGGTTGCAGGTATTGGAATGGTTTCTCCCTAAAAATTGATGTCTATTATGTCTTGTATATCCAGGGTTGCTTTATTGCTGTTGTTGTATAAATGTTAGTCAATTTTTCCATCATTTTTCATTCCACTGTTTTTGAACAAAGATTCCCCTGCTGGAGTTCTTTCCCCTGCTAAAGATTTTTTCTCTTAAGCTGAGTTTGTTCTTTTTAAAAGTTGTTATATGTGGTTTTAGACTAACAATGCAGAGATCCAAATGGTGCATACTACATTCATGGGTGGATCAGGTATATGCTCTATGTTTTAGGGGAGGTTAGGTCACACCTTTAGGACTTAGGGTATCCTTAGGATACTCATATATGATTCTAGATCATATCCATTGGTGAATAAGGGTTCAGAATGATGAAGACTTGCTGCAAAGCTTGTCAGAATTCTAAAGCCTTGAGGCACTGTAATGTGTACTAATACTTCTTTATTAAAACAGCTTGCTGTCTAGATTCAGATGTTTAGTACACATTGCCAAGACTAACTGACCATAGGTAAGGGAAAGGTAGGGATGGTGACTAGGGTATGCTTATTTTCTTGGGTTGACCAGGTGCAGGGTGACTTATGTGTTAACGTTTTGTGTTTAGAACATTGCTGAATGGAGGACTTGAGTTTCTGTGTATCTACCTTGTGTATACAAGGGTGTGCATTAGAGCATAGCAATTTAGCATTGGTCTCTTCATGATTAGTCTAATACCCCTAGGAATGTTTCCCCTGCTTTCATCTTTTGATTCCCCTGCTTGATCAACATTCCCCAGTTTGACCGTTGACCGACAATACCATTACCCTGCTTATAGCCGTTGGGCCTGCTTGCTAAAATTTTGGTTAGGGAATATTTTATTCTTTTTGAAAGACATTTAAGGCGCTTTCTTCGCTGATTGGTAATCTTTTCTTTATTATTCCAAATAAATTACTTTTTTATCAAGATTTATCTCTGATATTTTTGCAATTTGAAAATTTGGTCCAATCACAACTCTTCAATTCGCCTATAAAAACTTAATTCCCTTCACCAGCAGGTCCATCTCTCTCCTTCGATCAAATCCCACCTAACTCTCACCATTATAAACCTTCAAACGTTTTCAACCTTTATCATGCCTCTCAAAATTGCTGCTAATCATAATCAAATCGCTTTATTACATGATGAACCAGCAGAATTCCTTGATGTTGTGGCTTTTCTAAAATCTTTGTATTTTAGAGTGGCTCTTCTCATCAATCCTAGGATTTACACCTCACACATTCAGCAGTTTTGGTCTAAATCTATGACCAAAACAGTGAATGGAGAGGTGACAATTCAAAGCATAGTAGATGGTCATCTCCAAGGTGATTACACTTGCCTCCATTAGAGACAAACTTATTCTAGATGATGAGGATGGGATAACCAACCTACCCGAGGCTGACATCTTTGAGGGTCTTGTTAAATTGGGGTATACTCTTTCTGATGATCAAAAATGTAAGTTTGGTAATGATCAAAAATGTATGTTTGTCACCTAAAACCACTGCTTTTAATGAATTTGGTAGTGAAGTTGCCTCTGCCCTGATTTGCTTAGCAACAGGGAGTCAGTACTGTTTTTCTCAAATGATTTTAAAAGGAATGGTTAAAAATGTTACAAGCAATTCAAAATTTTGTATGTACCCAAGGTTTACAGAACTTTTGCTGAATATGAGTGAACATGGTCCTATCACACACAAAAACTACTTTTCAGCAACCAAGCATACTACCAAACTGTTCACCACACTTCTTGCACCATCTCCACAATTTTCTGGCAGGGCTATTCCACTCACTTCAATCATGATGAAACAAATCTAACAGGAAGAAGCCAAGACAAAAACAGCCACACACAAACCTTCTGATTCCCCTGCCAAGAAACTACCCCCTGTCAGTACTCTACTCCCTGTTGATCCAAAACATGAAAGGAGAACTAAATCCAGGTTTGCCAGGTCTCCCTTTCCTGGTGAATCTTCACAAGTAGCAGAGAGGAGAGCCTCCAAAAGGTTGGAGCACACTGAGGGTTTGGCTGCCACTACTGTCTCATCCTCAAGGGATGAGCAGGATAGTGACACCATCAGTAAGTCCTCTCCCTCACTCAATGATACCCAAAAAGGGGAGAAATTCCCTTCTAGGGTTGAGAGCAACATTCAACCAATGACCATTTTGGAATTGACGAATATGTGCATGAGTTTGAAAAAGCAGAATGCACAACTTGTACAAACTATCAAAAAGCAAGGTCTAGTATCAATAATTTGGAAACCAGACTTGCTACACTTGAGGGGAGGAGAAAGCCCAAGCTTATCATATTTATAGATGAGGATGCTTCCAAAGGGGAGGAAGTTCCTAATAAAAAAGACTCTACTCAGTGGTATGAAAATACTGGTGGTCAGGGTTTAGAACAAGGAAAGATAGCAAGTGTTGAGAAAGGGACTGAGAAAGGAAGTGTTGATAAAGGAAGTGACAAGGGGAGTGCAACAAAAGTGATTGCTCAAACATTGATAACTATGGGCAATCAAGAAGAAGCCCCTGCTTCAAAAATTTCCCCTGCTGTAACAGATCCCACTGTTGTAAGTCTTTCCCCTGCTAAGCCTATCACTCAAACATTTGTTAGGAAGAAAAGGCAACCAGCTCGGAAGGGGATCACAATTAAAGAACCTGCACCTAAAGCCAAATCAGCACCATCAGTGGATCCAACAGACAAGGGAAAAGGGATCATCGTTGAACAGCCCAAGAAGAAAAAGTACAAGCACATAACTCCTGAACAGCAAAGGGCTCAAGAAGAATATGATGAACAGGTTGCTCTGAGAATGCAACAAGAGGAGATTGATATGCAGGATCATAGAATGCAAAAGATGAGGCCCAGATAGATGCTTAAGCAGATTGAAATCATGCATATAGAATTAGATGACAGGGTGCCTCATGTTCAAGAGTTTCTAAATCAATGGGAAAAGGAGTTGGTGAATGCTCCTTTAGAAGACAGGTATGAATTGATTTGTCTTGTTTACAAATATCAAACTGAATATCTGGAAAGAAGGGCAAATCAAATTCAGAAAGAAAAATATTTGAAGTCTGAGAAGGGGAGGCTTGCACACTACAAAGTTTTGCTCAAAAGATATAAGAAGTGGAAGGATGGTGATTTCACAGACATGACTTTTGGGGATATTGAGAAGGCAGTCATACCAGTTTTAAGAGAATTAAATGTGGAAGACTTCATGACTATCAACTCTCATGAGGAAGTTGAGTATCTCATGAGGCAAAATGAAGTACTACAGAAATCTAGGGAATCTAGAAAAAGAAAGGCTGAAGGAATAACATTGGAAACTACACAAGAAGATGTATCATCCCAAGCAGGTGCATCATCACAAGCAGGGGTATCACATCAAGCAGGTGCAAGTCTTCCAGCAATTAAGAGATCTGTACTCAATGCACAAAGGGAAGCGAAAAGAATCAAGAGGATGGAAAAAGTTAGCATAGTTACTAAGGAGTCTCAACATCCCTCAAATGAAGAAATTGATAAGCAGCTAATTGTGCAGGAAAATGATGAACTCTCACCCAGTGAGCTTGGGAAGAAATTTTCCATAGTGGAATATGCTGTTTATGAACACAGGGGGAGGACTTTGTGGAAGCTTACAAGAGCTAACAATACAGCACATACATTTCTATGCCTAGATGTCATGTTTCAAACCTCGGATAGTGAGGACTTATAAGATCTGTGGAAGATTTGAAGAAGACCTTTGCTGCAAAGCCTCCAACTATGGATGGTGTAGAAAAGGATTGGGTGATCTGGGAGTGCATGCATAGGATGTATGAGCATGGATTGTTTGATCCCATATTTGATGCAGTAAATGGAGGAAATATGTTGTATTGGAAGCTGTTTACCAATTCTGGGGTCTATGAGATAGTGATAGAAGGGGTAAGTATTTACTTGATCAATCATCGTTACTATCCTTTCAATCAAGATACCTTGAAGAAATTAGCATAGGCTGACTTGATTGTAGATGCCAATGCACCTGTTGCTTATGATCTGGTAAGGATGATGCATAGTCAGCTTTGGCCAGGAACTTTGTAAGCAACCTCATCAGCTAGTATTTATTCAAAAACTTGTGTTTAGGAGAAAGCATAAGTTTAGGGGAGGATTGTTGGGAATAAATATAAGTACATTAGTTACCCCTGCTAGTTGGTCAATGGTTCCCCTGCTAGAGTAAGTTCCCCCTTCTAAATAACAAAGGCAGGGGGATTGGTTCCCCTGCTGAAGTCAAAGGCCCTACCACTAGAGATAAACTTGGAATAGATTATTATGCGTTTCTGTTACTACTCCGAGATACTTTCCAAGTTTGTTAGTAGTAATCTTGTACGTGAGCCCTTGTGCTATAAAAGGACTCACTAGGTCATCATGCAAAGTGTGTCTTTCTCTATTGTCTTTCATTTCATACTTTATGGTTTTTGTAACCCTAATACCATTATTGGGTATTCGTATATCTTTGATATATTAAAGTTTAACGTTTGGTTTAATCATTTGTTGTTGTGCTAAACACTACATTCCGCATCTTGTTTAGTTACCTTGTGTTGCAAAGTTTCTCTAGTGTCAGATTGATTTTATTCTTTCTATCAGAACCCTTTAACAAGATATAAAGGTTTAAGATCTGAGTTTGTGATCAATATTAGGGTTATGGGATGATCATATGAATGGTGGTTTTAGCTAAAAACATGATTTCATGCATGTTTTAGAAGGGTAATTTAGATCAGTAGGAAAAAGGGTATTTTTGGGTACCTTATGATTTTATTAAGGCTTAACGAATTGCATAGGGTTGTACAGAATTTGATTAGCTTCGATTTGATATAAAGTAGAGCTTCTAGCTCCAAACGAGCGAGAAGTTATGATGTTTTGATTATTCGTGTACCGGGAGACGAGTATTGGCACAACATATGGTTGTTGTCGATATTTGGATCGAATCTCGGGGACTATAGATTGAGTTTTGAAATGTGTCAAGGACTGATGAAGAAGTATAAACCCTAGAGGGTGAGTCTAATTTCAAACCTAAGAGTCGGTTTTGCAAATGGAGTCGTTTATAGAAGTTAAAACGGTTGTATGAATCGGTGGCGTAAAACTGTCCGGTTTTTTTTAGTTCAAAGATGAGTCGGGTAAGGAACTTTAAAAGCAAAGTCATTTGATAAACTTGTTAGAGGAATTCCTATAGATATTAAGTTAGTTCCTCGAGTCGTTTCATAAACGGTTGACGAGTCTAAGTGGGGTAAATGAGCTAGTACATTTGGTATGTGCCGGCGGATTTTGTCGAGAGTATTGAATGATAAAGTAGATGTATAGAAGAGTGTAATAGTATTACTTGTATCGTTTTCTCTCGAGTTTGTTTCTCGAGTCATTATTAATGAACGCGCCTTATTTTATAGGTAGCGGTTCTCGTGTTTGAAAGGCATCCTCTATCATCGACGATCATCTCGCTAGGTCTCTTATACTAAGGTAAGTTTTTAGCCTCGCTTTTTATGCTAGCTACTAAATCTTTTAATACCCACGAGGAGGATACATGCTATTTGAAAATAAATGAACACAAGTCATGATTATTTGTTTGGACCCGAATGTTGCCTATGTTGCCTTGCATTGTATTGAGTACCTTGTTGCTAAAGACCCAAAATTCATGAATCGTTAACTATGTTCTGATTTGATGTTGTGAGTTGGGAATAGCCGCTTATTCAAATGATAGTACTATTGGGTTGACCACCCTATCCGAGACCAGGGCATTACGTTGAGTAACCTCTGGGAAGGATAATTTACGAGAATGAGATTTGGGTATATATCTAGCAACTAATACCCTAGAGGGGTGATGGTTTTTATCTAGTCATGATGGCATTTGGCGTGGGTGACTAATTGGTTAATGGGTCGGTGTCATGAGCTTAAATACAATGTGTTGCCTTGAAATAGATTGTGTGCACGACAATTCTATAAATGATTATGATTGATTTTCTTCTGGTGTTCAAATGTGATTTGTTAAACCTATGGACTCGCTCAACATTATTGTTGACTCTTTTAAGCATGTGTTTCAGGTACTCGAAGGTGATTGATGGCGGAGCTTTGCTGCGGATGTTGTGGGATGGCTTTTAAAGTCTGTTGGTCTAAAACAATTTCTATCCTTTTACTGTTGAACAATTTGTTAAATGTTTATGTACTGTATTGAAACCTGTTGGTTTGCTGGTCAAGATCCGTGGGGACTAAATGCTTTACTCTGATGCCGTTTTAGTACACTATGGGTTGAAATTATGTTTTAGACATGTTGTGAAAATCTTGTTTATATTTTATGTGTAAACGTCTCTCTTTTGAGTCGTTCAATATACCTTGTGTGATGATGCTTGTGTTTCGCCCCCAATTGTGTATTTCCGTTGCGCAATGTAAATTGTGGGTGTTAAATTGAGTGATTCATGACGAATGCGATCTTGGAGGTGTTGAGATAAGTATACATATGGATGCTTAAATGATTACTAGTACCTTACACATTTTACATAATGTTTTACCAGTTATACATTTGTCGTCACCAAATCACAAAGAGATTATATCGATTAAACATCATAATGTTTGCACTAACAATCTCCCCCTTTTTGAGGATGACAAACATGTAAACCATAACACATAGTATAATGTACAAGTTACTCGTTTACACTTACTTCTCCCCCGTTTGTCGATGCAAAAAGGTAGTTGACGCTTGAAAAAGAGAAGAATCAACGTCGAGAGAGCTTGCATCCAAAATGGTAGTCTTCATTTGTAGAAAAGAAGGATCGACTTCAAGAGAGCTTGCATCCCAATAGGTATTCGTCGTTTGTAGAATAGAAGAATCGACGTCAAGAGAGCTTGCATCCTAAAAGGTTGTCATCGTTTGTGGTCGTCGGTTGAGAGACAAGAATATGAACCGTAAATGCATCATCCAAAGAGATTGAGCTTAGGTTATCTTAGTGAATTCTTCAATCATTATTGGTTAACGAACTTCATGCATAAGAACAAGCTAATCGTCGATCTCCCCAAAACTCATTACTTAAAAGATGTTACATGAGAAACTTAAGTGAGTAAACGATCGCAAATGTAATGAGTTAAACTCTTGCAAATGCACCCCCTTGATATGAGCTCCCCATTTCTTAAGGCACCAGCAAAGCAAGAATAGTGACGAGCTACAAAAATGGGTTAGAGATGTCCAACAAAACAAAGTTAGTTGACAAGACTATACATAGCAAAGTCACCCAAGCGGAATTAACTTAAATACTTGAGTACACAAAGAGGAACTCAAGATGAAGCTAAAAGAATCTTAACTTTTAGAATTGTCAAAAATTTGACAGGTTAAGAAAAATAAGTGGGCTATTAGATAGAAAAGAGAACCAAAATATTTCGGTGACACGAAGAGAACTTTGAATTTATGTCTTTAAGATTAAAACAAACTTACCATTACCTTTGGCTTTAATATGTATCACATTACAATTTATGGAGGTCTAAAACTGTTCAACAATGGATGTAGTGACAGAAGGACTTACAGTGAGAGCGTAATGGACAAGATTTCGAGTAAAGAAGTCAAGGATCTCATGAAAAGCATGATTCTCATCTATTTAGTCCAATACAGCCAACATGTTATGCTTAGGACAACTTGGTAGAGCAGCTATTGATGAATTTTTGAGCGACAACTACATGTTATACCCAAAACCTCTCAATCATTCATAAGCGCCATGAAAAAACACTATATGAGCTCCTTCATGGAAGACAATCCGACATATCATTCCTTCTTATGTTCGGTGCATTATGTTACCCGGCCATTGTAACACCCCCATTTTACCTTATAGCAGCGAAAGCTAATTTGGGGTATTACTATCAAAGTACCATAGTCCTAATAATAAAAAATGCTCAAAAATATTTTTAAAAATATTTACGTTATCATTCATTTATTCAGAGTTTAATAAAAACAATTGTACATAAATGTACATCACAGGTTTTCCCAAAGATCTAGTTTTATTTTATAGAATGATAACTTTATTCAAGACCCCACCATCCGCGCCTGCCAGTCCTCTTTCACCTGAAATATATGCCTTAAAGTCAACACAATGGTTGAGTGGGTTCATAGGTTTTAAACAATATTTTAATACAAGTATGACTCCAGGGTTACATTATTATACACCCAACTTTTTTAAATTCATCGATTCTTATTGCACTAGCTCATGACCCCACGACTAGACATTATTAGGAAAAACCCATCAAATATTCCCTTAAGTAGGAAGTTTGCCGGACTATCCTAAACAGAAAAATAAAGCATATTTGTTTACTAGGTAGGAACCATTAGCTGCTAGCAAGTGCGACTTGCCCAGATAAGAGATATCAGTCTCCAATAGTACTATTTACAATATTAGCGCTCATTATGTGATTAGCGGCCCACGATTAAAAAGGGACTTAACGGCAACAAGTAAACGTAGTGACAATATTTAACACCCCAAAATTTACACGCAGCGGAATATATCTTTGGGTGCTAAACAATGGAATAAAACACACAATTTATAAAGAACGACTCGAAAAGAGATGTTTCAAATTTATCGTTCCTAAAACATTCATCAGAGTAGCGTAGTCCCAAGTAAACGTTACCAAAAGATAAGTTATAACAACATATTAGTTTGTTTTAAAAATCGAACGATAAATAAATCAAAGAGTTTGAACAACAACAGCAGTGCACAACTTCATTCCCGTGACCTCCAAGCTTCCACTTCATGATTACCTGAAATACATGTAGGTAAAACAATCAGCAAAAATGCCGAGTGAAATCTATAGGTTTATGTAATCAATTAGAACACAAGCAAAGATTATAAGTTTGTGGCATGCTTAATAAGCATCGAATAATAATTTGCATCAATAATATTAATTGTATATAGCATAAATTGCAATAAGCTCATGGAACCGAGCCCTTAGACACTCCCATATCAGTCTAATAAGACGAGAGATTTATTAATTGTCGTTACCTCCAGATTATTGGTACATTGCAGTATACCTGACTTCTCAATACAATATGTTCAAACAGTGTGGAGGTCGGGCCTAAGCTTCTGTGACAAGTCCACACAAACTGAACCGGGGCGGCTTCCCCCATAGATCTATTAATTGTACTATCGGTTAACCCATCATAGGTTAATTAACGGTCCATAATTGAGGCTTTATCAATGGCAATTACTTAATGCAATTTAAAGGCAACCACGGGGCCATTCAAAGAAGGACAAGCATACCATAAAAGACTTGTGTTCTAAGTTTATAAAAACATGTATTCCCCCTCGGGGGTTTAAAATTTTTTAATAACTAGTATAAACCGAGGCTATAGACTCACCTTATCCAATAGTGGTAATGAGACGATCGGCGACGATAGATGATGCCTTTCAAACACGAGAACCGCAACCTATCAAATGAGGTGCGTTCATTAATAATAGACTCGAGAAATAAATTATACATAAGAATATAAAACTCGACTCATAAAATCACGTAAAACACGAGAGAAAACGATACAAGTGATAGTATTACACTCTCATATTCATTCATTTTATTATTCTATGCCTTTAATAAAAATCTGCCAGAACATACCGAATGTCCAAGTTATTTTCCCATACTTAGACACATCCAAATTTCATGATACTACCTGAGGAACTCACATACTATATGTAGAAAGTCCTCCTAAGAGCCCATCAAAAGATTTTACTTCTAAAGTTCCCTGCCCGACACATCTTTGATTTACAAAATCCGGACAGTTTAGCGACCTTGACTTACGAAGCTATTTTTACCATTCTAAACAAATCCATTTATAAAACCGACACTTGATTCTAAAAATAGACCCAAAATACTAAACTTTGAGCCTGAGAACAGCCCTTGAATCATTTTGAAACTCATTTTATAGACCCCGAGATTCGATCTAAATATTGACAAAAAATTTCGGATTGTGTCAACACTCGTCTCCCGGTACACGAAAATCAAACTAGTGTATCTTCCACCTCGTTTGGAGTTGGAAAGCCTACTTTATATCAAATCTAAGCTAACGAAATTCTGTACAATATAATCCCATAATATCAATATATTTTCAGACTTAAGACCCCCGAAAATGGCCTCAAACCTACTGCCCAAAATTGACCATTTAAAAACCATACAAAATCAAGTTTTTGATCAAAACCAACAACTTTTATCATCAACCTAAGCTCCTAATATCATCATAAACCAATCCTAACACTTGTATCATCATCAAAATCAAAAACCCAAAAATTAAAAATCAACTTTTTAACAAAAACATAACATAAACATCACTTGATCATCATTTCTAACACATGCATGATCAAAATCTCCACCTAACAAGCCTAGTTTTTATCAAAATTCAAAACTTAATGCATATTGGTAAAAATGGTACCATTGGAATCACCTTGAAAAATTAGGAGGTGGACTTTGATTAGATTTGGATTGATCAAACTAGAAATCAAGAAATTTGAAGCTTTTGGTGATGGTGTTCTTGTGGTTCACGGCTAAAAAGAGAGAGAGGGGTGAAGTGGTTGAGTTTTTCTTTTAAAAATATTGTATGTGTAAAATAGTTAGTGGGAATTTTATATATAGTGTAAGGTTAGGGTAGTTTTTTGCAATTTGTGATAGTTTTGGTCCAAAATGTAAATATTAGTTAAAAAGCGGGAAATGACTAAAAGTCAATTTTTCAAATATTTACGGGACTCGGGTTTCGTAAAAATACTTTTTAAAAGTTTAAACGCACACGAAAAATAATAATATAACGACTCGATACGTAATTAAAGCGGTATCGTCGAAAGTATTAAATATCGAAATGTTCGATAATAAAATATAAAATTTTTGGCATCCGTCGGTATCGCGATCACTAGTAGTCCTCGTTACTTGTCAAAATTTTAAAATATAATATTTAATATCGGTTTCAACTTAAACCGTTAAGCATAATAGTATTTAACGTTATAAAATACTTCAAAATAATTGAAAATAGAATTAAATTATGACCTTATTTTTATGGGTTTTACATCCTCACCACCTTAAGTGAGCGACGTCCCGGCGCTCAACTCACCTCATACTCGAGTTGTTCACTACCCGGAAGGATGAGGGCATTCCTTATATAGAAGTCCTCATATTCTTACGTGAATCTCGATCCATGATCTCCACTGGTTCTTTTACAAAACGCAACTTGTCGTCAAGTTGTATCTCACCAAAAAGGAATAAATAAATCCTTATCCACCAGTCACCCGTCAAGCTCGACACATGAAAATTTTATTAATCACACGAAGCTCATTCGACGACAAGAATAGATGACAAGATTTTCGGGTAAGTCCAGTTAAAAAGAAATGTTGCAATTTAAAGGATAGCCACTTGCCGGATGGCCATGGACGCATATCCCAAAAATAACAAGACAATATTTTTGTTATCTAAGCGTGCTCACACACAGATCCATTCTCAAAAAAATAATACTAGGACACAATCTCACTTCCGCTTCATGCGTAGTCAAAGACTCAATAAGCGTCGTCGTTGTAGGTAAAAAACATATTATATGGTATGTGTTCGCCATGATCGGACGTCATTGGATAATTACGTCTCAAGTTCCCACAACTTACGTTCATTTGATTAGATCACATACCACATAAGTACATAAAAATAAAAGGTTGAACATAAACATCGAGTATAGATCTCCACCGTTAATCATCAAGAAAACCTTGAACGAACCCTTGATAATAACCACTTGATCTCTAGAGTATTTCCACTTGCGGTGTCAGCTTCAACATACTCCTCGAGGTTGTAAAGAATTTATTAACTCCATTCATTAAGAGATTCGGTCCTCAATCATTCCACAAGTACACGCATAAATCCTGGTGACACTTATCGTTTCTTCTTATACACTGCTTCCCGAGATTCATTTTAAACTCAGAATAAAATAGTGATCTTCAATACGAGGAACAGAACGAGATAAAAAATGAATTCAATAAGCGCATAAACGGACAAGATGTGGTAAAATGATTTAAGGTTGACGATCGACGAGGGATCTCGACTCACGTAACCGTAAAACATAATAATTCATAATACTAGGAAAATGAGAGCGAAGAATGAATTAAATATTAACATTAAAATAACGTTTGTCACAATTATCCGTCCCGGATTTGGTATTAACTTAAAACTCAGTTGAGGTACTTTCTTGATAAGGATGATATATCAAAAATTAGGAGTCAAATAGCTTCATAATTTATTTTGGTTGTCTTATGAAACTTTGAAAGAATGACATGAATTTATTAATTAAACTCGTATTGATGGTTACAATTAGAAAATATAATTTCTAAATTAAATCATTATTAGGAATATAAATTAAACTGGTAATTTCATTACATAAAAAGTAAAGTATGATAAGTCAATTAGTTCAAAAGATAGAGCATAATTTCATTTTAAACATTAGTTTTAATTATACAAAAGATGATGTATAAATTTGACCTTCTACTTGTGATAGTTATTTTGATAATTGAAAATCATTGGAAAATATAGACAAGTTCCATAAAATTATTGTAATATGTTGTAGAAATACTTATAGGTGTTTAATACGCCAAATTAAACATGGGACATATTCGGGTCTCAAATTGTGACAAGATAATAAACGAATACGAATTGAAATAATAGTCAACAATCAGTACGAAATAAGCGGTACAAAAAGGACGAAGCAATTGTCGTATGAATTCTTAAAGAGAATAACAAAATGGAGGCATTGATATTAAGACGATAAGAAATAATAGATTAAACAAGTTGTCAATTTTGTTAGTGCGGTCGGTGGTTCACCAACATCAGCTCGTTAACTTAGCGGTGGTCGATACATGATCGGAAATAAGATCCTTAAAAAATTTTAATCAAAGAAAATTCCTAATAATCACTTGTAATTAAAACAAGTCAAATGAACGATGCTAGTGTTTAAAGAGAGAAGTCAAAGCACGGTCACAAGAGTGGATTTCGAGACAAACGAGAGTGACAGACGTCATCCCGGATATACGGAAATCACTCAAGTGATAATTCATTATTCACGTGCGGAGACATTCCAAAGATCTACCCATTCGCATAAAGAATATTGGACAAGAAGGAAGGATGCAACATCGAGACTTTCAAGTCATTTATCAACAGTCAGTAATTAGACGAACGGTTAAAAGAAATCAGTTATAAGATAAAATGAAGTAACAAGTGGAAAAATGATCGTCAAGTAAAAACGTATTCGTAAGCGCGTAATTCGTTCAAGAAATGTTAAGAAAACGTATGCGGATGCATAGAAATTGCGCTACTTGCATAAAATATAAAGGTTTTCAAAACTTCTTTTCACTTTATTTCATTTTATTTATCTTTATCATAAATACAAGTAAAAACTTCTTTATAATCAAGATTTTTAAGGTGACTACTATTCAGCCTAGCATGGCTTCTTCTAAATTAGACATAGGTGATCAGGCCATGTATAATTTAGGGCTAGCAATGCAGTGCTCCATTTCGTCGAAGAGTATTACGTTTCTTATGTTTATATATAAACCATGCCATTTGTAAAATGGAATTACAAAATAGTTTATAAATTTATAGGATACAAGTAATTTGTGAGATACTCAAACAGCAACTTTTAATGTTACGAAAATTATTTTATAAAACCAAAGTAAAAACAATTGGTGAAAATAATCGTAATAAAAATGTCAATTAAAATTATAAGGTGACGTTTGATGAAGTATATAATAACCAAAGGTTTTCAAAAAGCTACAAATAGTAGCTCATAGGAAAACCAATGAAATCTTCACGAATTAATAAGGTTTCAAAAGTTTATAAGGTTTAGACGGAAACGCCATGAGAAACGTGATAAGAATGTCGACGAAGAATGTGAAGGCAAAACATCAAAACTCAACCCAAATCAGTGGAAGGTTAGAAGTAAATAAAAATAATATAACATCGAATGACAAACGAGTCATATATATAAAAAGAATAAATCAATCCATATGTGTATTCTATGTAAGATACTCGACACAACATGCTTTTAAGAAAGTATATTATTCGTTTTCAAATTACACCATTAATCTGGTAATTGCTAATCCTGTAATGTTTCTATTTTTAAACATTTTCACATGCAACTAGTATTAGTTAGTTGTAAAATAATATTCGCTAAAATTTTACGATCTCAAATGAACTCAAAATTGCTTAGAAACGTTTAAAACCCACGTTCCGAATTTTCTATCAGATTTGACTTTTAAATATGAGCCGATTAATTGACCCGATAAACGACATCTCCAAGACTCGGAGTCTAAATCATTTTAATACAAAACGACGTTCCAGACGACTTTCTAATTTTACCCGGGACCTAAAACCCAATTTAAAATGACCAAAATACCCCTGCAAGTTATGTGCAGGTTTGACTATTTTATTTTAAAAAAACGCAGGTTTTACTTTTAAGTTTTGACCTGTTTATACAGCCTCTGCAGTTTCTGCATAAAATGTATTTTTCGACACTTCTTAACAACTCAAAATATATATATATACACACATGTCTAGTGGATTTTACAACAACGAAAAATAAATCTCATAATGAGCATCAAATAAAAATATAGCATAATGAATGACAGAAGATGCTTCAAGGTATCCAACACGAAATTTAGGAAGCAAAACGGTGAATGGCGTCCATAATTTAGATTTTGAAATGTAAGGTAGACAAATCTCCTTGGTGCCACGATTGTCCAAAAACACAAAACATAACAAGAAAAGAATGGAACATTAACGGGTTGCACTCCGGGAGCAAGAAGATTAATGGAAGAGGATAATACGAGTTTATACATCTGAAATCGTATTCCAATCTAGCGCCATAATCTAGACGATGATTTATAAAATGACGATGACGTTACCGAGATATAAGCGAATAATACACTTCGGAGTCGATACATATAAATGTCAATGGATTAAATCTTCACATGTCGTGTAAAACAATGATAAAAATCAACAAAATATTATGAAAAACCATGATATTATTCAACACGATTATAGGAAGTGTTTCAAAATGTATGACTCACACGATGGCGTATAGTCTTTCCAGGGACACATTGAGCTACACAATGGTCCAGAGATTATGTTTCAAGACGTCCAAGCACAAACAGCCGGAAGACGATTTGGATATCTATATAGATATCTCAAAAGGTTAAGCAATGAAAATAACGCGCGAAATGAAGGTATGTAAGGTCATAATATAAAAAATTTGTAATAAAAGCAATTTAAATACTTCAAAAATAAATATAGAAAGATCTTGAAAATTCATTATATTTATTTAAGTTAATCATTAATAAATGATAAACTTTTATCGAAAAGTTTAACGACATAAATATATATCGATAAAGGGATCCTAGATATAGTTATATATCAATAAAGGGATCATAGTAATTTTTTATAAATACATGCCAATAAGGTATACGTAATAACGTATACTAAAATTGTAATCCCAGAAGTAGCTTCAACCTGAAGTCACGCGAAATCATGTGCACCGACTCTTTGAAAAATAAAAACTGACATTTATAGTTTAGGTTTTTAAAATAAAGACCTAGTTCTCTATAACTCATGGGTCTGATACCAATCTTTAACACCCCCAAATTTACACGCAGCGGAATATATCTTTGGGTGCTAAACAATGGTATAAAAACACACAATTTATAAAGAACGACTCGAAAAGAGACGTCTCAGATTAATCGTTCCTAAAACATTCATCAGAGTAGCGTAGTCCCAAGTAATCGTTACCAAAAGATAAGTTATAACAACATATTAGTTTGTTTTAAAAATCGAACGATAAATAAATCAAAGAGTTTGAACAACAACAGCAGTGCACAACTTCATTCCCGTGACCTCCAAGCTTCCACTTCATGATTACCTGAAATACATGTAAGTAAAACAATCAGCAAAAATGCCGAGTGAAATCTATAGGTTTATGTAATCAGTTTGAACACAAGCAAAGATTATAAGTTTGTGGCATGCTTAATAAGCATCGAATAATAATTTGCATCAACAATATTAATTGTATATAGCATAAATTGCAATAAGCTCATGGAACCGAGCCCTTAGACACTCCCATATTAGTCTAATAAGACGAGAGATTTATTAATTGTCGTTACCTCCAGATTATTGGTACATTGCCGTATACCTGACTTCTCAATACAATATGTTCAAATAGTGTGGAGGTCGGGCCTAAGCTTCTGTGACAAGTCTACACAAACTGAACCGGGGCGGCTTCCCCCATAGATCTATTAATTGTACTAGCGGTTAACCCATCATAGGTTAATTAACGGTCCATAATTGAGGCTTTAACAATGGCAATCACTTAATGCAATTTAAAGGCAACCACGGGTCCATTCAAAGAGGGACAAGCATACCATAAAATACTTGTGTTCTAAGTTTATAAAAACATGTATTCCCCCTCTCGGGTTTAAAATCATTTAATAACTAGTATAAAGCGAGGCTATAGACTCACCTTAGCCAATAGTGGTAATGAGATGATCACCGACGATAGATGATGCCTTTCAAACACGAGAACCGCAACCTATCAAATGAGGTGCGTTCATTAATAATAGACTCGAGAAATAAATTATACATAAGAATATAAAACTTGACTCATAAAATCACGACAAACTCGAGAGAAAACGATACAAGTGATAATATTACACTCTCATATTCATTCATTTTATTATTCTATGCCTTTAATAAAAATCTGCCGGAACATACCGAATGTCCAAACTGTTTTCCCATACTTAGACACATCCAAATTTCATGATACTACCTGAGGAAATCACATACTATATGTAGAAAGTCCTCCTAAGAGCCCATCAAAAGATTTTACTTCTAAAGTTCCCTGCCCAACACATCTTTGATTTACAAAATCCGGACAGTTTAGCGACCTTGACCTACGAAGCTATTTTGACCATTCTAAACAAATCCATTTATAAAACTGATACTTGATTCTAAAAATAGACTAAAAATACTAAACTTTGAGCCTGAGAACAGCCCTTGAATCTTTTTGAAACTCATTTTATACTCCCTGAGATTCGATCTAAATATTGATAAAAAAATTTCGGATTGTGTCAACACTCGTCTCCCGGTACACGAAAATCAAACTAGTGTATCTTCCACCTCGTTTGGAGTTGGAAAGCCTACTTTATATCAAATCGAAGCTAACGAAATTCTCTACAACATAATCCCATAATATCCATATATTTTCAGACTTAAGACCCCCGAAAATAGCCTC
This sequence comes from Glebionis coronaria, assembly GCA_025667525.1. Classification (NCBI taxonomy): domain Eukaryota; kingdom Viridiplantae; phylum Streptophyta; class Magnoliopsida; order Asterales; family Asteraceae; genus Glebionis; species Glebionis coronaria. The sequence continues at coordinate 203,287,670 of CM046880.1, forward strand.
AAACCTACTGCCCAAAATTGACCATTTAAAAACCATACAAAATCAAGTTTTTGATCAAAACCAACAACTTTTATCATCAACCTAAGCCCCTAATATCATCATAAACCAATCCTAACACTTGTATCATCATCAAAATCAAAAACCTAGAAATTAAAAATCAACTTTTTAACAAAAACATAACATAAACATCACTTGATCATCATTTCTAACACATGCATGATCAAAATCTCCATCTAATAAGCCTAGTTTTTATCAAAATTCAAAACTTAATGCATGTTGGTAAAAATGGTACCATTGGAATCACCTTGAAAAATTAGGAGGTGGACTTTGATTAGATTTCGATTGATCAAACTAGAAATCAAGAAATTTGAAGCTTTTGGTGATGGTGTTCTTGTGGTTCACGGCTAAAAAGAGAGAGAGGGGTGAAGTGGTTGAGTTTTTATTTTAAAAATATTGTATGTGTAAAATAGTTAGTGGGAATTTTATATATAGTGTAAGGTTAGGGTAGTTTTTTCCAATTTCTGATAGTTTTGGTCCAAAATGTAAATATTAGTTAAAAAGCGGGAAATGACTAAAAGTAAATTTTACAAATATTTACGGGACTCGGGTTTCGTAAAAATACTTTTTAAAAGTTTAAACGCACACGAAAAATAATAATATAACGACTCGATACGTAATTAAAACGGTATCGTCGAAAGTATTAAATATCGAAACGATCGATAATAAAATAAAAAAAAATTTGCATCCGTCGGTATCGCGATCACTAGTAGTCCTCGTTACTCGTAAAAATATTAAAATATAATATTTAATATCGGTTTCAACTTAAACCATTAAGCATAATAGTATTTAACGTTATAAAATACTTCAAAATAATTGAAAATAGAATTAAATTATGACCTTATTTTTACGGGTTTTACATCCTCACCACCTTAAGGGAGCGACGTCCCGGCGCTCAACTCACCTCATACTCGAGTTGTTCACTACCCGGAAGAATGAGGGCATTCCTTATAAAGAAGTCCTCACATTTCCACGTGAATCTCGATCCACGATCTCCACTAGTTCTTTTACAAAACGCAACTTGTCGTCAAGTTGTATCTCACCAAAAAGGAATAAATAAATCCTTATCCACCAGTCACCCGTGAAGCTCGACACATGAAAATTTTATGAATCACACGAAGCTCATTTGACGACAAGAATAAATGACAGGATTTTTGGGTAAGTCCAATTAAAAAGAAATGTTGCAATTTAAAGGATAGCCACTGGCCGGATGGCCATGGACGCATATCCCAAAAATAACAAGACAATATTTTTGTTATTGAAGCGTGCTCACACACATATCCATTCTAAAAAAAATAATACTAGGACACAATCTCACTTCCGCTTCATGCGCAGTCAAAGACTCTATAAGCGTCGTCGTTGTAGGTCAAAAAGATATTAGGTGGTACGTGTTCGCCATGATCGGACGTCATTGGATAATTCCGTCTCAAGTTCCCACAACTTACGATCATTTGACTAGATCTGTTGTCCCGGCCAAGGCACAGTGAGCATGACTCACCCAGATGGGGATGGTCAATCCCTAATAGATCTATTTATAACATTTTGGCGATTTACAACAATTTAACTGTAACACTCTCATTTTTCGTATCGGTACAGCGGAAGGGTCTTTCAAAGTGTTACGGGATAGCACAATAACTCCAATCATAGATAACACATAAAAATGGTTGTACAAGGTTTAACAAACATTCATTCGATAATAAGTTTCAAAAGCGTACAACAGGTCCCAAATTATACAGGTCATTAAGTTTACAAAACACAGATCGAATGAACATTTTTAATATTAAGTGTGGGCCATCAGAGTCGATCTCCATCCGGATTACCTTCAAGCACCTGAGATAAAAACATGCAAAAATCATATCAGCGAATGCCGAGTGAATTCATAGAGTTTAATGAAAACCGTTATATAAAAACAATCATTTACATTCATTTAAAATCAGAACACAAGTATAATATCGGAAGTAAGTCCACATATTGCTAGTCAGGCAATATATAAATCAAGCATACATCTGAAACCGTCCATGAGACCGTAGTCTCTATATTACCATGATAGGTAATATATTCATCGTTAATAGCGTCGTATCATATCGTTTATTTAGATTATATAGATTGAATAGATTATAGGATTATTATTAGCCGCATGACATTGTTACCTTACTGTGAAACAGCGGGCCGCGAACCCGACAAACAATTTGCCCATCTAAGTTAGCGTGTCGTCACAAAAATCACGCTATGGAATCTTCTCATACATAAATTCGCTTACCAATCAATGTGGTACGACGGGGATCAACCGTCAAGGCGCGAACTAGGGTGATCGTCCCCAAATAGTACTATCAAATGCATAAGCGTCTACCAAAACCCGGTAGTTCACAATTCATGCTAATGGGGCTTCAAGTGACATAACCTAACTACTAATAATCCTTTTAGTCTCGAATATAGGGTCATAGCATCATTCGGGTCCATATCATTTAGCATACAATCGGGACTACTTGTGTTCTATTTTTATCAAAATCTAGCATGTTATCTCCCTCGCGGGTTTAAAAATCATTTTATAAAACATTTAAAAGAGTACGAGGCTATGAACTCACGTTGTTAATGAAAGGCGGATTATCGGCTACGGGCGTGCTTCGGTCACGGAAACCTATATAAATAATAATCGGTCTTAGACTCGGTCCAATGACTTTTATCAAAATAACAATATACATATGATGATTTTGTACATATGATGATGATCAAGTGGGTTTATACATCCTTGTTTACTCATTTTAGTGTTTACGTCTTGGTAACGTCTTACTAGTTCACTAGTTTTACCGATTTTACCTATTTTAAGTCCATTAAGTGTTTTATAAGTTCTTTAACTTGTTTTTATCCATTTTATTCCTATATTATCAGTATATATACTTTTAATGTTGGGCCCAAATGGGTTAAGCCCAAATAATTCTTTTTACAAGTTTTTATCTTATTAAGTCCAATTATTAGTCCAATATGTTTAGTTAGCTCGTAAATGTCCGTAATTCTTATAGTTCGGGTTTTATCGGTTTTTACTTGTATTAGTTACTTATACATCAGTATATGACTTTTATAAACTTTACATTAGACGGGTTTGATCGTCTAAGTTTTATTTGGCGAAAAACGTTAATTTTACGGCGATAGCCGAAAAAGTCGTAAAAATCAAGTTTATAGTTTTTATTACTTATAAATATTATTTTACCATCATTTATATAATTTACCCATTTAATTAAACTTTTATACATTTATATAAATAAGTTTTATAAGTTAGTGGGTTTTTATTTTACATTTTATAAATTAAAATGTGAGTGCTTATATAATAATAATAAACATTATTTCCAAAAATCTGATTTTTAACTTCATGTTCACCATTTTTAACATATCTAGAGTTCTACAATGACTTAGAAGCTCATTTTTGGATGACATGTTCTTCATAATATGTGATACATATAACTTAGTTATAGCTACTGCCCATTTTGAGTTTAAGTTGCCTTAACAGTCCCTACGAAACTGCTTATTCAGATTCTACCACCTAACTTGTTTTGATCATATCTCACTAATTATTTTGATTCCATTGCATGGCCAACTCTCACATGTGTATAACATCATCTACTTACTGTAAATGGATTAAACCATGCAATTTTATTAGTTCATCTTTTAGTTATCTACTGTTTTTATACAGCCAACTAAATAGTCAAGATTTTAGCTTCATTTCTTATAGTTATCATCATTTTTAAGCATATTTATCAACACTTGATCCCCACACAACATTTTTATCATCATATATACATCATATACATATACAAAATGAAAGAAAATACATTTGTTCTTTACAAAATAACAAGAGAAAAATGGAGAGGATGATCTTCTTTACCAATCCAAGTGGATTTCTTGTTTTAGGAAGACAAGAACTTGATGAACACAACAAGTATCTCCAAGACCATCAAATATCAAGAACATAGGTTGGAAAATCAGCCCTAGGACACAAGCAAATCACCTCCAAAGTTGTTAATATTGCCACCAAATGATCAAGGCTTCAAGAGAACACCTTAATAGGACTAGTAAACATGTGGTTTATGGCTAGAAAAGATCAAAGATGGTGTTTGTTGGCTTATTTGGGACGGCACAAGGGAGGGTTGAGAGAGTTTTTGGAGTGGATTGCATGTAAGAAATGGTGTAAATGAAACAAGTAGCTTGTTTTGATGTGTTAAGTGGTATTGTAAAGCTTAAAGTGTAAGCTAGCTTACACTTGGTGTAAGTTAGCTAAACTTGATGCCACCTAAGGGTTGTGGTGTCAAGTTTGGCCGTCCCATATTGCTAGTGGGGTGGGACAAAGTGTTTTGTCCCATCTCACTAGTTTACGGGTATTTCTCGATTCTAGTTTTCTCAATTTGCGTGCCCTCGGGTCGTTTTACGAAAAACGTTTTTATAAATTATGAATCACCGTCACAAAACGAATCCAATAAAAATTGTCTCATCAAAAACGGAGTTTAAAAACGTAAATACGTAATCCTAAGGTTTCCGGTTTAGTCGTAAAAGACGCCAAATTATGCACGTAAGCCCAAATTTAAATCTGTAAATTGTGAGTTCGTCAACCAACACAAAAATAAGTTTCAAAATATTATACGAGAAAATATTTTACTACCTGAAAATGTTAGATTGTCACAGCTTTTCCTCCTAAAAGAGATCAACGTCCTCGTGATCCATTTCATTTGGATGTCCGTTTCTTATTGAAATCGAAGAGGTGCGGATATTTCTTCCACATTTCATCCTCTCGTTCCCAAGTATACTCCGGTCCATGCTTTGAATTCCATCGGATTTTGACAATAGGTATCCGACTTTGTTTCAGTTGCTTTACCTCACGGTCCATAACTTCTACGGGCTCTTCGATAAAATGCAACTTCCCATCTATTCGAACCTTACCTAACGGAATTTTCTCATCACTCACTGCTAGACATTTCTTCAGATTAGATACATGGAATGTGTTGTGAACACCATGAAGTTCTGGGGGTAACTCTAGTTTGTAAGCCACCGGACCTACTCTAGATAAAATCTTAAAGGGTCCAATATAACGGGGATTCAATTTTCCTCGTTTCCCAAATCTGATAACGCCTTTCCATGGCGATAGTTTCAACATTACTCGGTCACCCACTTCAAACTCCATTGGCTTCCGCCGCACATCCGCGTAACTTTTCTGTCTACTACGGGCAGTCAACAACCTCTTCTTAATCCGAACTATCATCTCCGTATTCTCCCGGATCAATTCCGGTCCCGTGAGCTGGGTATCCCCAACTTCACTCCAACATACAGGAGATCTACACTTCCTACCATACAAAGCTTCAAACGGTGCAGCCTTAATACTAGAATGGTAACTATTGTTATACGAAAACTCTGCTAACGACAAATGTTTATCCCAATTCTTACCAAAGTCTAACACACAAGCTCTCAACATATCTTCCAGTGTTTGTATCGTCCTTTCACTCTGCCCATCAGTCTGGGGGTGATAAGCAGTGCTCATATCGAGATTCATTCCCAAAGATCTTTGGAGAGATTTCCAAAAATTCGATGCGAATCTAGGATCTCGATCTGAAATGATCGATACAGGCACTCCATGTTTGCATACAACATTATCAAGGTATATTCGAGTCAGCTTCCCCAGTGAGAACTGCTCCTTAACCGGAATGAAGTGTGCTGATTTGGTCAGTCTATGGACAATAACCCAAATCGAATTGTTTCCAGATGATGTTCTAGGAAGCTTGGTGATAAAGTCCATTGTAATTCGCTCCCACTTCCATTCGGGAATCTTTGGTTGTTGAAGTAGTCCTGATGGCTTCTGATGTTCCGCTTTGACTCTAGCACAAGTCAAGCATTGAAGAACATACATAGCTATGTCAGCTTTCATATTCGGCCACCAGTACAACTTCTCCAAGTCATGGTACATCTTATCAGATCCCGGATGAATGGAATACTTAGATTATGGGATTCTAACATAATCAAATCTCTTAAGCCTTCAAACTTAGGTATCCACATACGACCTCTTAAGCATTTCACTCCATCAGCTCTAACCTCTAAAGGATCTCCTTCTCCTCGGAACCCTTCATTAACAAAATTCTCCTTCTTACAAGCTTCTATTTGCGCATTTCTAATTTGCTCAGACAAATTATTGTGCACGGTCAAGACTAGAGAACGCACCCTGATAGGCTCTCTATCTTTACTACTCAACGCATCAGCAACAACATTGGCTTTTCCTGGGTGATATTTTATATCACAATCATAATCACTTAACAACTCTATCCATCTTCGTTGCCTCATGTTCAATTCCTTCTGGTCGAGAATATACTGTAGGCTTTTGTGATCGGTGAATACCGTACACTTGGTGCCATACAGATAATGTCTCCACAACCTAAGAGCAAAGACCACAGCTCCTAACTCAAGATCATGAGTAGTATAATTCTCCTCATTCTTCCTTAATTGCCTAGAAGCATAAGCTATCACTTTCTCTCTCTACATCAAAACAGCTCCATAACCTCTAAGAGATGCATCACAATATACTACAAAATCTTCACTCCTGTCGGGTAATGATAAGATTGGCGCACTACATAATTTTTGCTTCAATGTCTGAAATGCTCCATCTTCATCACTTCCCCAAACGAAAGGTTTATTCTTTTGAGTAAGCTTAGTCAAGGGTTTAGCTATCAAGGAAAATTCTTTAATGAATCGCCTATAATAGCCAGCCAATCCTAAGAACTGTCGCACTTCCGTTGGCGTTGTCGGTGCAGACCAATTCTTAATAGCTTCAACCTTTGCAGGATCAACATGAATTCCATCTCTATTAATCACATGACCAAGAAATTGCACAGAATCCAACCAGAAATCACATTTCGAAAACTTAGCATACAACTTTTCATCCTTCAACAAATTCAAAACAATCCTCAAATGTTCTCTATGCTCATCTTTATTCTTAGAATAGATTAGAATATCGTCAATAAACACAATCACGAATTTATCCAAGTAGGGCTTGCACACTCGATTCATTAAATCCATGAAAACCGCAGGTGCGTTAGTTAACCCAAATGGCATTACTTGAAATTCATAGTGTCCATAACGAGTTCTAAATGCAGTTATAGGAATATCTTCTTCACGGACGCGAAGTTGGTGATATCCTGACCGCAAATCTATCTTAGAATACACACTAGATCCTTGCAGTTGATCAAACAAATCATCAATCCTAGGTAAAGGATATCGATTCTTAATTGTCAACTTATTAAGTTCCCTATAATCAATGCACATAAGAAAAGATCCATCCTTCTTCTTAACGAACAAGATTGGAGCTCCCCAAGGCGACGAGCTCGATCGAATAAAACCTTTATCAGACAACTCCTTAAGTTGCTCAGATAACTCCTTTAATTCAGAAGGGGCTAATCGGTAAGGCGCACGTGCCACCGGTGCAGCACTAGGAATTAAATCGATTCGAAACTCTACTTGCCTTATCGGTGGAAGTCCGGGTAAATCTTTAGGAAATACCTCAGGAAATTCACAAATAATAGGTACATCTTCCAATCGTTTCTCCCTAGACTCATTCCCGGTCACTTGAGCTAAGAATAACTCACAACCGTTCCTGATGTACTTTTGGACTTTAATACATGAAACGATTTTCAAACGGGATTCACCTCGACTACCATCAATTACTAACGTCCTATTCCTAAGAGGAATCTTAACCTTCTTCTCTCCACATAAAATAGTAGCATTATTCAACGACAACCAATCCATACCAATAATAATATCAAAACTACCTAATTCTATCAACATCAAATCAATCGGAAAGGAATGATTCAAGAGATTTAGAGAGCATCCTTCTAATAGCTTATTAGTTTTCACTAATTTACCATCAGCCAATTCCACCTCGTAACTGGTACTTATCTCAACAGGTTCAATATCAATAAGGGCACTAAATTTAGTGGATACAAAGCTCCTATCGGCACCCGAATCGAATAAAGCAACAGCATAATGATTGTTGAGTAAAAATGTACCGGTAACGACATTCGGATCCTCTTTCTTCACCTCAATTGTTCCAAGTTGGTAGATACCACCCTGGGGGTTTCTTCCAGGTACAATCGCTTTCAACTTGGGGCATTCCGATTTCCTATGACCTTCTTCATTACAGTTGAAGCAGATGGTTCCCTTCTTACACCTTTCAACCTTGTGTCCAAGCTTTCCGCAATTTCGGCACTTCCAGCAGTCGCCAGCATGCCTCTTGTTGCCACACTTAGGACATCTATCATTGTTGCGCGGTGTGTTGTTGGTAAGAGCATTTGCATTCCCCTTTCTCTTGTTCTGACGACGATTGAAGTTCTTCCTATTATCACCTCTATCTACACGCTCACCGTCTCCCTTTCTTTTCTCACCAATACAGGCTTCATCTTCCTTATCCTGAATTATCTGTCCAATGAGTTGGTAAGCCATTCGAACAGCATCATCAATGGTCAGTGGTTTCGATGATGTTACATCCCCCCGGATATTCCTGGTTAACCCTTTCACATATTGCTCAATTCGGATCTCTTCGGGTTCAACCAATCGAGGACATAGCAAGGCCAACTCATGGAATCGGTTTGTATAACTATCAATGTCCACACCTTTCATTCTCAGATGAATCAACTCTTGTTCTAACCTAATGATCACACTACGAGGACAAAACTCCAATGTCATCCACTTCTTAATTTCAGCCCAAGGAGTAGCATTAGCAGCATCAAGACCCATGAAAGCAATTCTCCCGTTCCACCAAGTCAACGCACGACCTTTAAGATTAGCCATAGCAAAAGTCACCTTATCTTCCTCCTTACACTTACTAATCCTAAACACCGATTCAATCTTTTCAATCCACTGGCTTAGCCCTACAGCACCTTCAGTTCCATTAAAAGGTAGAGGTTCACACTTCATGAACGTCACATAAGTACAACCACCAACTTCTGGTGCATTAGTTCCAAGTCCTCCTACATTTCCTCCAGCATTAGCATTCACATTATTAGCATTCACATTCACATTAGTACCACCAATTCCACTACCGCCAGCTCCACTACCGCCAGCTCTACTACCGCCAGCTCCACTAACGCCAGCTCCACTACCGTCAGCTCCATTACCGCCAGCTCCACTACCGCCAGCTTCATTTCTAGCATTTGCCATAAATTCATTCATAGATGCGGTAACTTGCTCCGTAATTATCCTACGTACATCATCCTCAGTCACAGCCTTCTTGGACGGCATAGTTCTATAATTCCACAATTTCAAAGTATTAAGCATTCATCCAACAAAGGATTCATATAATACGGATTGAATTCATAATCAAGATACAAATAAGGCACAATATGGAATTCAAGACAAGATACATATTTCATTCGATCTGAAACAAAAGTATTGTCTTAGTACATCCCATATCAAAGTTCTAACACTATATACACTCAAAATTCGTGCCAAGTCTATTACTAACAAGTCGGTTCAGTCAAAGCTACAAGCACAAAAGATATAAAGGTCACTACTAAATACAGACTGGTCTACTGAGAACCGCCAGATGGTACATCATCCATCGTCTTCTAGATCTTCGCCGGACGATCACTAGACACATCTTCAGCTGGGCGCTTACGGATTACTCCTCTTTCAACCATGTCAGCATAAAATCTACTGTTCCATCCAACGGATATATTCAACTCCTTTTCAGCTTTCTCACGCATCGCACGAGCTATACTCAACTGAATCTCCATAGTATTCACCTTTCTCTTCATAGCAGCATACTCACCACTTTCCAACACTGATAACCTCCTAAAAGCCTCATTCAATCCACGTTCTACATCACTCAAATCCAAACTAAGCAATTCCCGCTCTTTCTCGCCAACCTTTGTCTTCACTCCAAATAAGCAACCTGAGTCTGAACAACACCTAATCCAACCTCTGTCATACAACTCTTAACACGGAAAGCATCTAGATCACGTCTCAAGGCCTATGGTGCAAGACCATCAATATGAGTAGCCTCTCGAGTACTAGACGACTCTCCTATCTCACGTCTACGAGTAGCAATACCATCAGTACCGTCAGGTGCATCGTCATCCTCATCCTCCTCTGATTCAGAATCAGATTCAGAGGATTCAGACATTTCATCCCTAGGTAACTCATCCTCAGAATCAGACAAACAAACTGGTGGGGGCAAAGGCTCGCCCTCTGGAACATCATACGGATAAATAAGCTCAGCTTCCTCATCGTCATCAACCTCAACATCTATACCTACATCCTCCTCGACATCCTCGTCGTCAATCTCGTCATCTAAATTATCTAACCAAATCTCATCCTCATTCTCAATATCAGCATTCTCAATCTCCACATTCTCAATCTCCACATTCTCATTACCCACATTCTCAATATCCACATTCTCAATATCCACATTCTCAATCTCATTCTCTACTAAGTCAACCTGAGGGGCAATCTGATCTCCTAGTCCTAACTCGGGCTCGGGATCCTCAAATGGTTCCTCCTCGTCATCAATATCAAAATCTACTAAGTCTAAATAAGGATCATCGTCTATATTAGGTTCGGGAATAGCATGGTTTTCTACAGGAATATTAGGGTCAGCCATGACAATCTAGATTTTTATATATATCTCGTATTAGGATAACATACTAGTTAAACAATTACATAATGAAATCACGATATATACATATATATAAATTAAATTATATATATTAAAATATATATCTTCTCAATAGGGCTTGTTGGTAACGTCGGAGATCTCTGGCACCGTTATAGTCAAAAGATTTTTCAAATATTTTCTAAAATGTTCATTGTCAAAATATTTTGAAAAGTTTTGTTCAAAACCTTGGTTTTTAAAATCCTTTGTTCTCTATAACGAGAGCTCTGGTACCAAACTGTAACACTCTCATTTTTCGTATCGGTACAGCGGAAGGGTCTTTCAGAGTGTTACGGGATAGCACAATAACTCCAATCATAGACATCACATAAAAATGGTTGTACAAGGTTTAACAAACATTCATTCGATAAAAAGTTTCAAAAGCGTACAACAGGTCCCAAATTATACAGGTCATTAAGTTTACAAAACACAGATCGAATGAACATTTTTAATATTAAGTGTGGGCCATCAGAGTCGATCTCCATCCGGATTACCTTCAAGCACCTGAGATAAAAACATGCAAAAATCATATCAGCGAATGCTGAGTGAATTCATAGAGTTTAATGAAAACCGTTATATAAAAACAATCATTTACATTCATTTAAAATCAGAACACAAGTATAATATCGGAAGTAAGTCCACATATTGCTAGTCAGGCAATATATAAATCAAGCATACATCTGAAACCGTCCATGAGACCGTAGTCTCTATATTACCATTATAGGTAATATATTCATCGTTAATAGCGTCGTATCATATCGTTTATTTAGATTATATAGATTGAATAGATTATAGGATTATTATTAGCCGCATGACATTGTTACCTTACTGTGAAACAGCGGGCCGCGAACCCGACAAACAATTTGCCCATCTAAGTTAGCGTGTCGTCACAAAAATCACGCTATGGAATCTTCTCATACATAAATTCGCTTACCAATCAATGTGGTACGACGGGGATCAACCGTCAAGGCGCGAACTGGGGTGATCGTCCCCAAATAGTACTATCAAATGCATAAGCGTCTACCAAAACCTGGTAGTTCACAATTCATGCTAATGGGACTTCAAGTGACATAACCTAACTACTAATAATCCTTTTAGTCTCGAATATAGGGTCATAGCATCATTCGGGTCCATATCATTTAGCATACAATCGGGACTACTTGTGTTCTATTTTTATCAAAATCTAGCATGTTATCTCCCTCGCGGGTTTACAAATCATTTTATAAAACATTTAAAAGAGTGCGAGGCTATGAACTCACGTTGTTAATGAAAGGCGAATTATCGGCTACGGGCGTGCTTCGGTCACGGAAACCTATATAAATAATAATCGGTCTTAGACTCGGTCCAATGACTTTTATCAAAATAACAATATACATATGATGATTTTGTACCTATGATGATGATCAAGTGGGTTTATACATCCTTGTTTACTCATTTTAGTGTTTACGTCTTGGTAACGTCTTACTAGTTCACTAGTTTTACCGATTTTACCTATTTTAAGTCCATTAAGTCTTTTATAAGTTCTTTAACTTGTTTTTATCCATTTTATACCTATATTATCAGTATATATACTTTTAATGTTGGGCCCAAATGGGTTAAGCCCAAATAATTCTTTTTACAAGTTTTTATCTTTTTAAGTCCAATTATTAGTCCAATATGTTTAGTTAGCTCGTAAATGTCCGTAATTCTTATAGTTCTGGTTTTATCGGTTTTTACTTGTATTAGTTACTTATACATCAGTATATGACTTTTATAAACTTTACATTAGACGGGTTTGGTCGTCTAAGTTTTATTTGGCGAAAAACGTTAATTTTACGGCGATAGCCGAAAAAGTCGTAAAAATCAAGTTTATAGTTTTTATTACTTATAAATATTATTTTACCATCATTTATATAATTTACCCATTTAATTAACCTTTTATACCTTTATATAAATAAGTTTTATAAGTTAGTGGGTTTTTATTTTACATTTTATAAATTAAAATGTGAGTGCTTATATAATAATAATAAACATTATTTCCAAAAATCTGATTTTTAACTTCATGTTCACCATTTTTAACATATCTAGAGTTCTACAATGAATTAGAAGCTCATTTTTGGATGACATGTTCTTCATAATATGTGCTACATATAACTTAGATATAGCTACTGCCCATTTTGAGTTTAAGTTGCCTTAACAGTCCCTACAAAACTGCTTATTCATATTATACCACCTAACTTGTTTTGATCATATCTCACTCATTATTTTGATTCCATTGCATGCCCAACTCTCACATGTGTATAACATCATCTACTTACTGTAAATGGATTAAACCATGCAATTTATCAGTTCATATTTTAGTTATCTACTGTTTTTATACAGCCAACTAAATAGTCAAGATTTTAGCTTCATTTCTTATAGTTATCATCATTTTTAAGCATATTTATCAACACTTGATCCCCACACAATATTTTTATCATCATATATACATCATATACATATACAAAATGAAAGAAAATACATTTGTTCTTTACAAAATAACAAGAGAAAAATGGAGAGGATGATCTTCTTTACCAATCAAAGTAGATTTCTTGTTTTAGGAAGACAAGAACTTGATGAACACAAAAAGTATCTCCAAGACCATCAAATATCAAGAACATAGGTTGGAAAATCAGCCCTAGGACACAAGCAAATCACCTCCAAATTTGTTAATATGGCCACCAAATGATCAAGGCTTCAAGAGAACACCTTAATAGGACTAGTAAACATGTGGTTTATGGCTTGAAAAGATCAAAGATGGTGTTTGTTGGCTTATTTGGGATGGCACAAGGGAGGGTTGAGAGAGTTTTTGGAGTGGATTGCATGTAAGAAATGGTGTAAATGAAACGAGTACCTTGTTTTGATGTGTTAAGTGGTATTGTAAAGCTTAAAGTGTAAGCTAGCTTACACTTGGTGTAAGTTAGCTAAACTTGATGCCACCTAAGGGTTGTGGTGTCAAGTTTGGCCGTCCCATATTGCTAGTGGGATGGGACAAAGTGTTTTGTCCCATCTCACTAGTTTACGGGTATTTCTCGATTCTAGTTTTCTCGATTTGCGTGCCCTCGGGTCGTTTTACGAAAAACGTTTTTATAAATTATGAATCACCGTCACAAAACGAATCCAATAAAAATTGTCTCATCAAAAACGGAGTTTAAAAACGTAAATACATAATCCTAAGGTTTCCGGTTTAGTCGTAAAAGACGCCAAATTATGCACGTAAGCCCAAATTTAAATCCGTAAATTGTGAGTTCGTCAACCAACACAAAAATAAGTTTCAAAATATTATACGAGAAAATATTTTACTACCTGAAAATGTTAGATTATCACATTAACAGTTCCAATATTAATCAATCATAGTCAAGTTTATACAATTCTTTTATGTCCATTAAGTGTTTGCATATTTTCTTTCTCATAGAGGAAAGGTTTTATCAAAAGTTTATATGGGGCTGTAAACTACGAATATCCAAATAAAGCTCACGCCAATAGTTATGCCTAATCAAATAGTACAGTCTTAATAGATAGTACAAAGAACATATATGTATGCTTATACAGATTTTAGTAAGTTCATTTATGTTGCGGTATTTATCTAAATAACCGTAGTTCAAGTATCAACAATATTCATTTAAACTTATCTATATAAGTTTCATTTCTAAGTAAACATAAAATGTCTAACTATTAATATGAGTTAGCATATATGTAATTATAATAATCATTCAACTTACAATTAAGTTTCTTATTTAAGTAGACATAAAATGTCCTACTTAAAATATTAGTTTACGTTCTCCGTTCATGTATTATAATCACTCATTTATTATTAAGTTTCATTATTAAGTAAACATAAAAATCCTACTTAATATTAGTTCACGTTCGTAGTTTATGTATTATAATCATCCATTTTAACTTATTATTAAGTTTCATATTTTAAGTAAACGTAAGGTGTTTTACTTACATATTAGCATTCAATTTATCCAACGTTCATATAATTTTATTTCCTAAAAATATATGTGTTTATGTATTAGTAATACATGTCCATATTGTTTATACAATTTATTCCCTAAAGCAAATATAAATATTTTTATTTTGAAAAATAAAATATAATATTTTATTTAACTTTAAAGTTTCCCATAAATTATTATAACACTTATAAAATAATTTATTAATTACAAACTTAAGAATTTATACAATAATTCTTATGGTCTAGGTGATTAATTATGTTTTATTATAATTAGAATAGATTTTACGGTTAGGGCTTGTTAATGTTTCAAAAAATGGCAAAACTAGTCCCTCCATATATTAAACAAGTATAATTTTCGGATTTTACACATTTGGTACCTAGGGCTTGTTAAAGTTTCGGCTTATGGCAGGTTTAGTCCCCCTAGTTATATCTAGGTTTTGTAATTTTACTAAAATGACAAAAACAGCCCCTAGGGCTTCTTTAAGTTTCGGCAAATTAAAAGAATGGTCCTTGGGGTTATAAAATGACAAAATAACTTTTAGAAACTTCCCAAAATGGTCCCTAGGGTTTAACTTGCCACAGATAGTATTTATTAAACCCTAGACTTTTAGATAATTACATTTTCAGTCTTTGTGTTTACTAGTTTATCAAAACAAGCTTCATAAGTTACGGTTTTAGTCCTTAAGTTTCATAAATTGTCATTTTAATCCAATAAGTTTTTATAAGTTATATTTTCTTATAAAAACTTTTATTTAACATTAAAAATAGTACATGGGCTCATTAAATGGGCTAAACATCTATTGGGCATTTAGTGGGCCTAAATATATCTCAAGTCCACTAATTTATTAAATGGGCCTTTAATACATCTATTGGGCTTAAATACATTTTTAAGTCCCCTTAAATAGTTAAATGGGCCTAAGTGTAATCTTAAGTCCATTAAGTTACTAAGATTTTTCAAATGGGCTTATTGGGTCCATTAAGTCTTGGATTAACATTTCATGGGCTTAAATAGTCCATTAACACTACTTTACATTTTATGTAAGTTTTAACTTAGGATATTCTTATAAGCTTGTTATTAGCTTATTCATATTTAGTTTTAGATCTTAATTAAAGGATAAAATTAATAGTTGGTTTTATGTGATGTTCCTAAATAGATCTAGGTGTGTTACAAGGTTGCATGCAAGTCATAAGCCCTAATAAGAGCTTATATCTCACGGCTATAATTAGTTATAGCTTATTTAAGATGAGTTAAAACTTATTTTAAGGTTGCATGTACTTACAAGTGTTCCAAAAATAGATCTAACTATGTACAAGTCAAGAAAACAAGTCACAAGTCCAAAATGAGATCTAAACTATGTCTAGACCTAAAAATCAATCATAGATCCATGTACACTCATATATAGCCCACGGCTATATTTCTAAATCTTAGAATTTCCATGATGAACACTTTAGCTAATTTTAAGTTTTGTAAATAATTACAAAAATACAATCATGATTATCTAGGTGTCATGCATGTTTCCAAGATTATACCAAGGAGACTACATATATCCCACGGCTATATTATCTTTTCCCAAGATTCCCATAAGATTTTATAAGCTTGTTTTATGTTTAACATACTCAAGTTAACTTTATCATTAGATCTATGGTTTATATAAGCATGCATGTATATCTAACCCATTTTAGGTCATATGTAACCCACGGCTACATATATGCACATAATTTGTTTTTGTGATTTTTAATATTCCGTTTAGCATGTATCATTTCATATTCCATTATTAAAACTTAGTAGACAAATCATATAGTCATCATTCATTTTAGCCATGACCTTTAAGGTCATGGTTTTCATGATTTTTAAGTTACACAAGTTCATTTTGTGATATCTATGATCATTAGTTAACCAAAGTCCCATAAAACAAGATTTGTAACCCATGCAACATTTAGATTCACAAAACGTCTCATATAGTTTTTAAATCAAGTTTAAAACATAGAATACAAGCCATATGTTTCTTATTAAAATATTTTTAATCATGTATATGATTTTCATAAATATGTCGTGACCTATAATGGTCATGGCTTATCAAATCTTGGTTTTAACATGTTATTTACTTGTGTTTATAGATGTATGATTATGCATGCATGAAGAAATGAAAGAGCATGAGGTGTATACCTTGCTTGCTTAAAATTACCAAAGATGATAAGGAGATTAGAGATCTAATCAAGATGGTGAAGAAAACCCTAATATAAACCAAGTCGTGCCTTAAAGATTTGGCTAGGGCTTGTTTATAGTGATTCCAAAAGAATGATGCTACTAAATGATTTGTGATCAAGATGGGAAAAAGATTTAGTTGATTTAATGAATCAACTTTGGATTTTTGTGGCTTGTAGCCGTAATGTAGAGAGAGAAAGATGAAGAGAGAACTGAGATTGCATGTATGAGAATGTGTGTGTGTGTTTTGGCTTAAAGAGGGGAGAGGGAAAGGGAATGCAAAAGGCATGATTGCCTTGGTAAGAATACTTGTGCCAAGTGTAGGCTTTTCCATTACCAATGCACCCTTTCTTCTTCCACCTATGTGTTTTGCCGTGTAAACATAGCCAAAGGGTAATGGGCTTTGGCTTGGGCTTGTTGTGGGATTATCGCAAAGGAGGGTGATGGTCTTGGGCGAGTCCAAGAGTAGTGTAATATGTAAGGGATGTATACATATGCCTAAAACGGCTAAGTATGCATGATGTAACATTTTTCTCCAATTTGTTAAGTGTGACACACACACATTGCTAGTTATAATGCCATTACTTGTTTTTCCTAGTTGTAAGTTCATGGTTTTAGGTTATGAAGTTATTTTCAACAAAGATGAAAGTAAAAGTATAATTACATGATGGACAAGTTCATACACATGTTAAGTAGATATATCACACGAATGAGTGTCCTAGGATTATTAGGTGGAAATTTATTATATTCAATCATGGTAAAATCATGGATTTTACAGCATCACCCCGTTATTTTAGCTTTATCCTCAAAGCTACTAAAAACATAGTTATATTTTAAGTGAAATATGTTCTAAGTATATGATTAATAAGTGTGAAAACACTTGTCCTTTTACCACTTATTTCCAATAAATAACAAGACCAAAACGTGTATTTTATGTCGTAAAAGTCGGAATTATGCGTGGTTTGTGTTTTTATTGTGTTTTAGGACCAAAAGAGGAAAAAGGAAGAAAACATGGGCTATCACGGGCTTTTATCGAAGAAAAAGACAAAAGACGAAGTCAAAAGATCGAGAATGCAAAAAGAACGGAAGTCCAAGGCCTATTCTGAAGATTTATCGAAGAAAAATTCAAAAGACGTAAGTTTAATGAAGTCGAAGAACTCAAGTCTAATAATAGAAGAAAATTATAAGACAAGTTCAATTTGTATCGACAAATCCCGAGACGACGTCGAGAAAGACAAATGATTTAAATCTAGTCGAGACGAGAAGAAAGAAATAAAAGACAACACATGCACACCTCCCCATTCTTCCCTATAAATACCCTCCAAAACACATTAGGAGGGTTAGTTAGTGTTAGTTTATTTTTAGTTCACTTTTCATTTTTGTATTTTAGAGAGAGAAAGTGCTTAACTTTCTCTCACTAGAAATCCTTCATCTTTTATCTTTCTTGCTTTAATCAAACCTTTACTTTTTAAGCTTAATCTTGTCTTAATCTTCATCCTTTTAATCTTTCTTATTAGTTACAATCTTGTGTTCATCATCTTTTTCATCTACTTTTCTATTTCGTTACATAAAGTTTCTTACTTTACGTGTTTCTTGATTTGTGTGTTGAAGATTTATAAGTTTTGATCATTTGCCTTGCATATTGGAGTTTTTCTTTGCTTATTATCCTTGAAAAAGTGCTAAAAAGTTGCTTAATTTCGTCCTAAATCCGGTTCCTAGTTTTTAGGAAATCCTTACTCGATTTCGCAATTCTTCCATAATTGCGAAATTGAATCCCTCTGAATTGCGAAATTGATCTTCATTTGGTATTGCGAATTTGATCTTTTTCTAAATTGCGAAATTCATCATTTCGCAATCATTGCGAAATTGTGTCTTGGGTATTGCGGATTTATACTCTTCATACAATTGCGAATTCTTGCCCTTTAGTTATTGCGGAATCTTTAATTCGCAAGTATTGCGAATTTGTTCTTCTGCTTATTGCGGAATCTCCTTGTTTCTGAGAATTGCGAATTTGTTCTTTCTGTGATTGCGATTTTGTGCAATCCGCAATTATTGCGGATTTGTGCATGTTTAGATATTGCGAAATTGTATTTAATTTTCAGAATTGCGAGATTGATCTTCAAAGTTGCGAAATTATTCTCCTTATTGCGAAATTAATTCCTGTTTGCTCTAATTGCGAAATTAATGTTTTCAATTGCGGAATTAATTACTTTTATTTAAATTTAATTTTTAAACTTGTTTTTCCCGCCAATTTTCTTAGCTTTATTTTTACTCGTTCGTCTTAGTTTAATTTTCGAGTATTTTAATTTTCAAAGTTTTCATTTTTATTACGTTTCTAATTTTTAGTTTAATCATTTCTCGTTTAATTTTTAGTTTAATTACTCAACGACGCCTTTTCTTTTAATTAATTTTAGATAACCAAACCATTTCTTTTCCACCAAGAACAACTGAGTCGCACAAATTAACGCTAATCAATTCGAAAAGACTGGGTCAACGAACTTTATTTTTATACGAGGTGAAAACCTTGTATTAAATGGCGCCACTGCCGGCTCTTTTCGTTATGATTAACGGTTTTTAGTGAGAGACGCGTTGGATTTTGGGATCCGTTCACTTTTGAACGTTATTTTTCTTGCTTAAAAATTTTCAAAAATCCATAAAAATTAAAATTTTTAAAAAAATCCAAAAAAATAGAAAAACATAAAAAAACCAAAAATATTTCTTGTCTATTTTTCTTTTCCTTTTGTAGGTGTGTATGCGTACTCGTGCTCGTAAGAAGAAAGTAGCTCAAGCCGAAGTCATTAATCCACCTATTGTCACCATGGACAATCAACCAATGATCGAGCTTTTGCAATCGCACGTAGAGGGCAACACCGATGCTATTGTCATACCCGAGATTGGAGCCAACAACTTTGAACTTAAATTCGGCTTCATTCAAATGGTCTCTGCTCAACCTTTCTTGGGGCGTTCAGTTGATGATCCTCATGACCATATTAAAAGGTTTCTTCAACTCACCAATACGGTTAAGTACAATGGGGTATCACAAGAAGTGATTCGCTTGCAAGTTTTTCCTTTCTCCTTAGAGGGACAAGCCCGGAATTGGCTTGATAAGGAACCGCCACAAAGTATTCTTACGTGGACAGGTTTAGAGACCAAGTTCATTAACTACTTTTTCCCACCCTCATGTACTACCGCTTTGCGGAATGAAATAATTACCTTTGAACAAAAGTACGGTGAGACATTTAGTGAATCTTGGGACCGTTTTAAGGAACTTTTAAGAAAGTTTCCACAACATGGTTTCACAAAAATACATCAAATAAATACTTTTTACAATGGTTTAAGCATGAATGACCAAGATTCACTAAATAGTGCCTCGGGGGTAATATTTTGGTTAAGTCTTATAATGCCGCGTGAGATATTATTGATAACAAGTCTAGAGTGCAAACCAAGAGTGTTCGGACTAATGTGGCTAGTGCTAGCACTAATGAGAGAGACAAGAGAATTGATAAGCTCACTACGCTTGTTGAATCACTTGCTCTCCAAACCGCTAACAACACCAAAGCTATCAATGCCCAAGTTAATGCTATGACTCAATCATGTGAAATATGCGGGGGATCTCACTCATACACCGATTGTACTTCGACTCATGACACTCCGGAAAATGTATATGCTGCCAACGGTAACTTTGCTACGGGAGGCTATCAAGCACGTCCTCAAGGTGACCGCAATTTGCTCAGCTATCGCTCAAACAACTTTCTTTCGCCACCGGTTTACCACCACAAAACCCAAACAACCTCAATCGCAACAATCAAAACCAACCTCGTGCTCCAAATCAATATCAAACCCAAAGAACCCCATATCCACCTCAAGGAAACAACCAAGTTTACCAACAACCCGCTTATCAACCACCTGCCTACCATGCTCCTCCTACCAACCAACCCACCGCATTACATCAAGACGTTGAAACTTACATGAGGACATGATGTGATAGTGAAAAATCTTCAGCAGGAAATGGCCAACATGAAAGCAGATATGGTGAAACAAGGAAATGATCTTCGAGCCGATATGCGAACACTTTGGCAAGTCAAACGAATGACTTAAGGAACATGATGGCTAGTTTCTTCCCAAGTAATCAAGCCTCTGGTTCGGGTTCTCTTCCGAGTAACACCGTTGCTAATCCAAGAGGGGAGATGAAAGTAATCACCACTCGAAGTGGAAAAGGTTTAAAGGAACCCGAGCTTCCTACACCTACACCGGTGATTGTGACAAAGGAAAACGAGTCCACTTCTCAAATTCCTCCACCTTTTATTTCTCCAATTCCTCCAACTTCTATTTCTCCAACTCCTCCACCTTCTACTTCCACCCCTCCACCACCCAAGGATGTGAGTGAGAATTCCATACCAAAGCCTTCATCTCAACCCAATATACCTTATCCCTCAAGGTTGAGGAAAGAGAAATTGAAGAACAAGGATGATAGTCAGGATTCTAACTTTCTCAAGATATTTAAACAACTGAATTTCAATATCTCCTTTGCTGAGGCTCTCGCTCACATGCCGAAGTATGCTAAAATGTTTAAAGATCTTCTCAGTGATAAGGAGAAAATCCTTGATATCGCTCAGACCCAACTTAATGAGAATTGCTCTGCAGTGCTCTTAAAGAAATTACCAACCAAAATTGGTGATCCGGGTCGTTTCTTGATTCCTTGTAACTTCCCCAGGGTAGAGGATTGTATGGCCCTATCCGATCTAGGTGCTAGTATAAACTTAATGCCATTAAGTGTTTGGAAACAATTATCTCTACCCGAGCTAGTCCCCACCCGAATGACTTTGGAATTAGCTAACCGTACGGTTGCTTATCCAGTGGGGATAGCCGAAGACGTCTTCGTTGGTGTCGACAAATTCACCTTTCCGGCGGATTTTGTTGTCGTTGACTATGAGATGGACCCCCGTGTTCCATTAATCGTTGGACGTCCATTCTTGAGGACCGGTCGCACTCTCATCGATGTAGCCGCGGGTGAATTAATCATGAGAGTTGTTGACGATAAAATCGTCTTCAACATGGGTAAACTTTCTAAGCAGCCTTCTAAAAACGAGTGCGTTAATTTCATTGATGTTCTTGATGAGGCTTGTGAAGAACATTTCAAAGACGCTTGTAAAAGTGGTTCTTCTTCTCTACCCATTGTTGAGACCGTTGCCTCTATTGCTCCATCACTAACTCCATTTGGAGAAAGTGATTTCATTCTCAAAGACTTTGAAGCAACTTTGGGAGATGTGGACTTAAAATATGACGATTATCCCTCCAATTGGGATGAAGACATTCGTACCATTGAGAAACTTCTCAATGAGGACCATATTTCTCCACAGTCTCCTAAGGATATTTCTATCGATGATCCGAGTTTGACTACGCCTTCAATCGAAAATCCCCCGGATTTAGAGCTTAAGGACCTACCGTCTCATCTCGAGTACGTTTTCCTTGAAGACAACAAGAAGTCACCCGTCATCATCGCAAAGGACTTGAAAGAAGAAGAAAAATCTCGCCTTATCGCCGTGCTGAAGAATCACAAGAAAGCGATTGCTTGGAAAATCTCCGATATTCGTGGAATTGATCCTCACTTTTGCACACATAAAATTCTCATGGAGGACGATTTTAAACCCACTATTCAAAGCCAAAGAAGGGTGAATCCAAAGATCTATGACGTTATCAAAAAAGAGGTTATCAAACTTCTTGATGCGGGCATGATCTATCCCTATCTCGGATTCACCATGGGTTAGTCCCGTCCATTGTGTGCCTAAGAAAGGCGGAATCACCGTTGTGCCCAATGAAAACAACGATTGATTCCTACTCGTCTCATTACAGGGTCGAGAGTTTGTATAGACTATCACAAACTCAATGATGCTATGAGAAAGGATCATTTCCCCTTCCTTCATGGACCAAATGCTTGAACGTCTAGCAGGTAATGACTATTACTGCTTTTTAGATGGTTTCTCCGGGTATTTTCAAATTCCCATCAATCCCAAAGACCAAGAGAAAACCACATTCACTTGTCCTTATTGAAAATTTTCTTATAAAAGAATGCCTTTCGGCTTATGCAATGCTCCTGGGACACTCCAAAGGTGTATGATGGCTATCTTCTATGACATGGTTGAAGAAACTATGGAGGTCTTCATGGATGATTTCTCGGTTTATGGTGATTCTTTCTCTCATTGCCTTGCCAATTTGGAACGTATGCTTAAGCGGTGTGAAGACACTCGCGTTGTTCTAAATTGGGAAAAATGCCATTTCATGGTAAAAGAAGGCATTGTGCTTGGACACAAAATCTCCAAAGCTGGTCTTGAAGTGGACCGTGCTAAAGTGGATGTCATAGCCAAATTACCTCCACCTTCAACCGTGAAGGATGTGAGAAGTTTCCTCGGTCATGCGGGCTTCTATCGTCGATTCATTCAAGATTTTTCTAAAATCGCTCCCTCGATGACCCACCTCTTGGAAAAAGATACTCCTTTTATCTTTTCTAAAGAGTATCTTGAATCCTTCAATCTTCTTAAGGATAAGCTAACTAAGGCACCGGTCTTGGTTACCCCTAACTGGGAGCTACCTTTTGAATTGATGTGTGATGCTAGCGACTTTGCTATTGGAGCGGTTTTGGGCCAAAGGGTGAACAAACACTTCCAACCAATCCATTACGCTAGCAAGAGTATGACGGGGGCTCAATGGCATTATACCACTACCGAAAAAGAGCTTTTAGCGGTAGTGTATGCTTTTGAAAAGTTCTGCCCCTATCTTGTCCTTTCCACCACCATCGTGTATACCGATCATTCCGCGTTGAAGTACTTGTTGACTAAGCAAGATTCTAAGCCAAGACTTCTTCGTTGGGTTTTCCTCCTTCAAGAATTCAACATTGAAATTCGTGACAAGAAGGGAGCTGAAAACCTAGCCGCGGATCATCTAAGTAGACTCGAAGATCCTTATCAAGGGGATCATCCAAACCAAGAGATCAATGACTCTTTCCCCCTTGAGTCCTTAATGTCTATCAATCCAAATCTTGACGACACCCCGTGGTTCTCGGACATTGCAAAATACTTAGCGGGTGGAATTCTCAAGGAAGGGTTAACGTCCCAACAAAAGAAAAAGTTCTTTAAAGATATTGAACATTATTTCTGGGACGACCCTTACCTTTTCAAACAATGTGCGGATCTTGTCATTCGTCGATGTGTTGAAGGGCCAGCAGCGGTACATATCCTTGATGCTTGCCATAAAGGACCCACCGGTGGTCACTTTGGTCCCAACTACACCGCGAAGAAAGTGTTCGACTCTGGAGTTTATTTGCCCACCATTTATCATGACGCTCATGAAATGGTTAAACATTGTGATGCTTGCCAAAGACAAGGCAAGATCACACATAAAGATGAGAAGTCTCAAAATTTCATACAAGAATGTGAAATCTTTGATGTATGGGGCATCGACTTTATGGGGCCATTTCCATCATCTAAAGGGAACAAGTACATCCTCGTAGCCGTTGACTACATTTCTAAATGAGTTGAAGCTAAGGCTCTCCCTAAGAACGATGCGAGGGTGGTTGTGAACTTTTTGAAGCAGCTTTTTGCTCGATTCGGTGTTCCTCGTGCTATCATCAGTGACCGTGGGACTCATTTTTGCAGTGATCAATTCGCAAGAGTCATGGCTAAGTACGGTGTCAATCACCGTCTTTCCACCGCTTATCATCCCCAAACTAATGGGCAAGCCAAGATATCTAACCGCGGATTGAAGCGAATTCTGGAGCGTACTGTGGGAGAGCATCATGCCTCGTGGGCCGATAAGTTAGACGATGCTTTGTGGGCTTTCCGTACCGCTTATAAGACCCCGATTGGTTGTAAACCTTATCGTCTTGTGTACGGGAAAGCATGCCACCTCCCTATCGAGCTGGAACATAAGGCATACTGGGCCTTGAAGTGGGCCAATCTCGACATCAACAAAGCCGGCGATCTTCGGAAGATTCAACTCAACGAGCTCAACGAACTAAGGAATGAAGCTTATGAGAACTCGTTGATCTACAAGGAGAAGACCAAGATCATGCATGATGCAAGGATTAAGAACCGAGATTTCCACGTTGGTGATCAAGTCTTACTTTTTAACTCTCGGTTGAAGATCTTCTCGGGAAAGTTAAAGAGCCGCTGGTCTGGTCCATTCACCGTCGCCAAAGTCTTTCGATATGGCACCATTGAGCTTTCTCAGCCAAATGGGCCCAATTTTATGGTGAATGGCCAACGCGTGAAGTTGTAATTTGGTGAGGACATCTCTCATGAGATGATTCCATCCCTCACCATGTTTCCCTTGAACTAGTTTTGGGTCGAGTCAGGCTCGTGACTCGGTTATCAAAAACAAGCGCTTCTCGGGAGGCAACCCGTAATCTATCCTTTACCGTTTTCATAATAAGTGCAGGGGGAGCCCCGTATGTGTTTGTTGTCTTGTTTCTTTTTATGTGCAGGGATTAAAGCTTCAAAGATCCATTCTCGATGACTTTTGACGAACCGTGATCCCGTGTACCCATCTTCCCGGTTCTATCCTAAACTCTCGTGATTCAATATTTCATATCTTATATGTTCACATTGAAATCACTATAGTTGTCCTTTCCTTAGCAAGATTTAAACAAATTGCACAATGTCATAAGTGTAGGGGAGTTTACTCCCACATGCTTAAACATTGAGGACAATGTTTATATCAAGTGTAGGGGGACTTCTATCGAAGTAAGTGGCTTTTCCATGAATTTGTCCTCATTTTAACCGGAAAACTTGATTTTTCGACATTTTTCAAAATTTTTAATCTATTTTGGCCTAGTAGTCTTTCCTTTGTTAGCGTTATTTACTTTCTTTGATGAAATAAAGTTTAATAAAGTGGTTTTAAATTTTTCAAAGTCGTGAATATTTTGACTCAACCCGAGTTTACTTTTCTAAGTTTACTCTAGCTAGTATCCTTAACGTGTTTAAGTCAAGTTTTGCTAGGCTTTTATCTAGGGAACTTTAAAATGCGAAAGTATTAACTCTCACGGGTTAAGAACAAGAACTTTTCGCAAGTTCCTATAATTGATCCTAGAGAGTTGTTTATCAAGGGAACTTTAAAATTCGAATTCTAAACTTGAGAAAGTCTAAGAGTTTGCAAGATCCTATAGATGACTCGAAAACCCAAAACTTTGATTTAATTGGCTAAGCATCCACGAGTCTCATTCCTTGAGTTTTAAATTATGAAGAACGAGAGATTATAGAGTCAATTATAAGTTTGGTATTCTTTCGTGAATTTATGTGAGTTGATTATAAGCCTATTCTCCCATCGCTTGCTAATAAATTTATTTGCAATAAATAAGGTTGTACGATTTGAAAATTTACTTAGCTTCTAGCACAAGATCGTTTAAAAGTTGCTCGGTATTAATTAGAGTTCATAGTCAAGGATAACTTATTGAAGCGGGATGCGGAAGATTGGCGAGTCCGAAAAGGCCCTAACAAGGCATGAGGGCTACATTTTGTTGCTAAAGATCCAAAAGTGATGTGAAGAATCATTTATCAAAAATCAATATGAAGGATCGAGACACATGACGAAAAGCAAAAACTCCCCTAAAGATCATGGAGAAGTCTATCCGAAAATACCCTAACAAGGTATGAGGATAAATAGATCCAAGTCCTAAAAGGAGGCAGATCGTTGTATATCAAAGTCCAAAATAAAGATTGGAGAAAAATGAAGAAGTCGTGGTCCAAGTATGAAGAATCTCTCAAAACTTCAAGTGAAGAAATTCCTATTATGAAGAGAAGACCATAATTTCAAGAACGTCTCTCAAGATTTGAAGTATGAAGTCGCTGCCAAATATCGGTCCGAGAAAGGTCTCAAATCGTGAAGCGAGTTACGCCAAGATACGAACTTTAAGAGGTCCCGAGAAGCAGTTTTAAAAGATTTTGTCCTTTAGCTAACTATTGATTAAATCGTCCCACTTTATTTTCAGCCTTAATAACTATCGAAATAAGTCAAAAAATGCATCCTCATGATCATTCAAGAAAAAAACTAAAATATAAGAGATACACCTAGGAATAAGAGAGTCTAAGTAAATAATTGGGCCACATGAGTTCGTGTTAGTCTGCTAACTTATAATAACAATGATCTCGTTTTTGAGCTTGGTGTGGGGAACGTGAAACTTGAGAATGATGAACATTCATGACAACCAAAAAATCCAATGTAAGTCTTTGATTTCTTACTTGTTTTGTTCTTTTAGTTTCCTTAGTGTTTAGAATTTAATAAAGGCCGAGGTGGGTTATCTATTATGAAAAATGTACACCATGCTTTAAAATTAATGCATTGCATGAGGGCATTGCAATGGTCAAGTGTAGGGGATTTAATAAGTGTGAAAACACTTATCCTTTTACCACTTATTTCCAATAAATAACAAGACAAAAACGTGTATTTTATGTCATAAAAGTCGGAATTATGCGTGGTTTGTGTTTTTATTGTGTTTTAGGACCAAAAGATGAAAAAGGAAGAAAACATGGGCTATCACGGGCTTTTATCAAAGAAAAAGACAAAAGACGAAGTCAAAAGATCGAGAATGCAAAAAGAACGGAAGTCCAAGGCCTATTCTGAAGATTTATCGAAGAAAATGTCTAAAGACGGAAGTTTAATGAAGTCGAAGAACTCAAGTCTAATAATAGAAGAAAATTATAAGACAAATTCAACTTGTATCGACAAATCCCGAGACGACGTCGAGAAAGACAAAGGATTTAAATCTAGTCGAGACGAGAAGAAAGAAAGAAGAGACAACACATGCACACCTCCCCATTCTTCCCTATAAATACCCTCCTAAACACATTAGGAGGGTTAGTTAGTTAGTGTTAGTTTATTTTTAGTTCACTTTTCATTTTTGTATTTTAGAGAGAGAAAGTGCTTAACTTTCTCTCACTAGAAATCCTTCATCCTTAATCTTTCTTGCTTTAATCAAACCTTTACTTTTTAAGCTTAATCTTGTCTTAATCTTCATCCTTTTAATCTTTCTTATTAGTTACAATCTTGTGTTCATCATCTTTTTCATCTACATTTCTATTTTGTTACATAAAGTTTCTTACTTTACGTGTTTCTTAATTTGTGTGTTGAAGATTTATAAGTTTTTATCATTTGCCTTGCTTATTGGTAGCTTATTGGAGTTTTTCTTGGCTTATTATCCTTGAAAAAGTGCTAAAAAGTTGCTTAATTTCGTCCTAAATCCGGTTCCTAGTTTTTAGGAAATCCTGATTCGATTTCGCAATTCTTCCATAATTGCGAAATTGAATCCCTCTGAATTGCGAAATTGATCTTCATTTGGTATTGCGAATTTGATCTTTTTCTGAATTTCGAAATTCATCATTTCGCAATCATTGCGAAATTATGTCTTGGGTATTGCGGATTTATACTCTTCATACAATTGCGAATTCTTGCCCTTTAGTTATTGCGGAATCTTTAATTCGCAAGTATTACGAATTTGTTCTTCAGCTTATTGCGGAATCTCCTTGTTTCTGAGAATTGCGAATTTGTTCTTTCTGTGATTGCAATTTGTGCAATCCGCAATTATTGCGGATTTGTGCATGTTTAAATATTGCGAAATTGTATTTAATTTTCAGAACTGCGAAATTGATCTTCAAAGTTGCGAAATTATTTTCCTTATTGCGAAATTAATTCATGTTTGCTCTAATTGCGAAATTAATGTTTTTAATTGCGGAATTAATTAGTTTTATTTAAATTTAATTTTTAAACTTGTTTTTCCCGCCAATTTTCTTAGCTTTATTTTTACTCGTTCGTCTTAGTTTAATTTTCGAGTATTTTAATTTTCAAAGTTTTCATTTTTATTACGTTTCTAATTTTTAGTTTAATCTTTTCTCGTTTAATTTTTAGTTTAATTACTCAACGACGCCTTTTCTTTTAATTAATTTTAGATAACCAAACCTTTCTTATTTTTCCACCAAGAACGACTGAGTCACACTTTCTACTAGTAATCAATTCGAAAAGATCGGAACAACGAACTTTCATACGAGGCTCAAAAACCCTTGTATTAGTGATTCGTTTTAGATTCTCTCTCTCATGTACGGATGGCGGCATGAACACGAAGTGGTCTATGCCTAGGTTACTCTTATACGTCCGATTGGGCATTAATAAAGGCTTCTGTTATTACAGATGAACAGAAGAGAATGCAAAGAGATCTTTATCCGGGTTGCACTATTCATCCGATCGAGCAGTAAAAGAGACTGCTACTGTGGATGGATATGACGCAATTCAAAGAGATCTTTATTCGGATCGCACTATACATCCGATTGAGCAGTAAAGGAGACTGCTGTTATGGATGGATAGCAGGAAATGCAAAGAGATCTTTATCCGGTTTGCACTATTCATCTGATTGAGCAGTAAAGGAGACTGCTACTGTGGATCGATAGGAAAGGAATGCAAAGAGATCTTTATCCGGATCGCACTATACATCCGAGTGAGCAGTAAAGGAGATTGCTGCTATGGATGGATAGCAGGAAATGCAAAGAGTTCTTTAGCCGGTTTGTACTATTCATCCGATTGAGCAGTAAAGGAGACTGCTACTGTGGATGGATAGGAAGGGAATGCAAAGAGATCTTTATTCGGGTCGCAATATTCATCCGATTGAGCAGTAAAGGAGACTGCTACTGTGGATGGATAGGAAGGGAATGCAAAGAGATCTTTATCCGGTTTGCACTATTCATCCGATTGAGCAGTAAAGGAGACTGCTACTATGGATGGTTAGGAAGGGAATGCAAAGAGATTTTTACCCGGTTTGCATTATTCATCCGATTGAGCAGTAAAGGAGACTGCTGCTGTGGATGGATAGACGCGGGCTTCCCAACGGGGGTCGCAGCTATACCCTTCCAGGATCTGGGAGAGGACCAATGGCATTGTGGATTTGGTTAGAAGGACAAATCCATTGCAAATGGTTTCTGATATGAGGAGGACACGCCAGCATGTTTTATATGCTGGGGAAGCTGGGGATGTACTATATTTGTATCCTTTTCACGGGTGAGATACATGTTATATCTCCACACCCGATGATGAAAATTAGGGGTTGAAGGTAAAACAAAATATTTTTACTATAACCCCTCCTATATCATCAATTTTAAGAAAAGACTTACAATTATACCTCAAGTTTGTGGGATACAAACATCAGTTACTAGTACTAAAGTTTTTACCCAACAGAGAGGTTAAGGTTATTGTTAATGACGATTGGGTAACAAGTTGCAAAGAATCTGCTTCATTTGCCGCGGGGCTGAGCGAGAGGGGCGCAGGAAAGAAGTACCTAAAATGGTGGAAATAAAAGAAGATACCAAGAATAAAGAAGAGAGCGCCTTGTAGGGTTCCGTAACAAGGGTCATGCATTCACTATTACTGGTTCAAAATTTGTACAAATTCTGACTTCTAAAGAGAGGAAATTACACCTCCCAGAGTCTAGTGAATGATGGTATTGTCGAAATAATTGGACCCGAAGAGGAATGAGGAATGTCCAAAAACATGGGACATTCAATATTTCTTTACGAGGGATGTCTAACATAGCCTTACAAAATACACCCATTGTGAGTTGGATGTACCTATCAGGTTTGGGGTTGCCTAAGTGGCAGATATAACCCTACAAAATACACCCATTGTGAGTTGGATGTGCCTTTCAGGTTTAGGGTTGGAGAAACAGGTTAGGGAAATTGGGCATCCCCGGACCAAGTACTCTCTGGCTTGTTGGTGCTAAAAATGACACTAAATTTAGTGTTAGCTATATCGGGGTTATGGTCCCCTAGTATAATCAAGGTTTCATCTCCCTAAGGTACACGAACCAATTTTTGATCACATATGATAATTGCATGCTACTTGCTAGTCAATTCATGCTAATGATGACATCAAAGCTATCAAGACTTTCTAGGATCTGATTGATGTAAAACGGGTGATTGGAAAGTTTTAAGGAACAACCTCGAATGATGGTGTTAACCATCATAACTTTTCCGTTGACTTTTCTATTGTATAATAGGAATCTAGAACTAACGGAGGGATTTCCAATATCTTACTAAATTTAGCAAATATAATGCTTTGGTCTACCCATGTGTCAAACAAGATAGATGCATATCATTGGTTTAGTAAAAACGTACCAGGTACGATGTTGGAGCCTGGATTAGCTTGGGCATTGCCGGCCATGTACACTTGCGAAGGAGTTCCCTTGTTGTCCTTTTTCTGGTTGGCCAACTTGGGACAATCGGGTCTCACATGCTCAGGGGTTCCACACTCGTAACATACCACATCTTTCTTTGGTCCACTACTACTTCCACCTGCGGGGTTTCGGTTTCCCTACTGCCCACTTCCATTTCCACCTGCATTGAACTTGCCCTTGTTGCTTTTTCCGAGGTTGTTATTGGGTCAACCCGGGGTAGCAACATTTGTTTGAAAATCACGAGCAAAATGGCCTTGTTGGCCGCACTTGTAGCATCCTTGGCATTGCCCTCTAGCAACATGGTGATAGTTGCATTTTGAGCACTTGGGCTTGGTCCCTGAGTAGCTCTTGGTGAGGGTTGTGGGAGTAGTATCATCAGCTTGCCCAACGTTTTGATTTTTTTAAGGTTGCTGGTGCTGGCTACGAGAGCTTTCATCAGATTTTCTCTTGTTGTCCGTTTGCCTCTCGGACAGATTGCGGGATCGCTTGTTGATCAGCTCAGTCGCAAATTCCATAGCACCTTCTACGGTAGTGGGTCGTGAATCTAGCACACTGTCATGGATGTTGTCAGGGAGTCTGCTGACATACTTCTCAATCTTGTCACTCCTTAGAGGGAAAATTCTGGTGCACATCAAGCTTAACTCTTGAAATATTTGGTTGTACCAAAGGATATCATTGTTCTTACACTTTAGATCCCACAGTTCGACTTCCAACTTCTTCATTTCTCCTCTGGGACAGTATTTCTCAGTCATTCTCTCCTTGAGGTTGCCCCAAGTGAGAGTATAGGCAGTGTCATGTCCAAGGGTGGCGACCACAGAGTTCTACCATGTAAGGGCACTCTTGAGTAGGGTGCATGTAGCAAACTTAACTCTGTTCTCATCAGCACAACCACTGATGTGGAAAACTGTCTCTAGTCTTTCAAACCACTGCATCAATTCAACAACTCCTTCTTTCCCTCGGTAGTATGAGGGTTTGCATTTTAAGAAGTCGGGGTAAGAGCAACCCCTGTTGGTGTTGTTTCTGCGTGCATCAAAGTTTGGATCATTGTTTGCATTCAGGTAAGCTCCTCTGGCTGCCATGGCTGCTGTGATGCCTTCACTTATCATTTCCCGCAGTTGTGCGGCAGTAACATTTCGAGTATATTATGGGGATTCAGCATTATCGGCATTGAAAGTGGTTGCATTATTGGGATTTGATCTCGTAATCACCATTTGTCTATAATCATATACAAAATGAGATTATTAGTTCAAACGTTAGTACAGTTTTTATATTATTTGCACGGGAAAAATTCATGCACTGATTTCATAACAAATTTGGATAACCTGTCAAGATCTCATAATATAATACATTGCACATCAAATATAATAAATAAAGTGATTATATGTTATTTCCATAAGAAATTTAACATTCATATAGCATAACACAATCTAAGTCATAGGCCGGTCGGGCCTTGTCCAAGGTAATGATACACACAGTCTTTAAAACATCACATCCCAAAGTTACATGCCCCAAAAGAAAAGAAAAGATAAAGCACGGGATTACATCACCAAAAGCTGAAAAAGATAAAAAGGTACAAAGGCCATATGTCATGATAGCCGGGATGCAACCCGTAAACTTATCATGACGTACAAGAAGTCTAGTACGTCTATACTAATCCTTCCTGGATGGTCCACTAGATGAGGCCAGGGCTGATGGTGCTGATGGAGCTGGTGGAGCTGCAGAATTCCTCCTGGTGTTCCATAAAGTCCGAACTGTCGTTCGGGTCTCCTTAATCGTACGGAGTGCTAATAGTGGCTGGTTCTGGAGTCTATCGACGACCCCTCGGAGATAAGCCATCTCCCCAGTAACCCCATCATGTCGGACAGTGGCGAGATCAAAGAAAATGGATAATGATTGCTCCTGAGCGAAAAGAGCAGCATGGCTCTGATGCTGCAGACCCTCCATGACCTGAATGCACTGGTGGAGGCGGTAGTTCTCCTCCAATAACCACTTCAATGCCTCGTCTGTCCTAGCCTGGATTCCTTTAGCGATTGGGATTCTCCTCTCATAGTGTGTAAGAGAGAGTCGATACGATCGTGGATGACGACATGGCTTTTTTGACTGACTATCAACTGGCTGCAGAGGTCGGATATCTCCCGCTCCTGGCGTGCGGTCAGTGCGGCGATATGGTCCTGGACGGAATCGACACGCCCTGCCCCGGAGTCTTCCCCGGTCTCATAAGTGGAGACGGGTACGGGCCTGGAAAAATAGCCCGATGATAAGGATGGAGGCATGGAAGATGGTATGCTAGGAAGGACCCGGTCTTCCTCCATAGTGGTTGTGGCTAGTATGGCTGATGCTGAGATGGAAAAAGGGTCCTCTGGGAGTACAGCTTCGATGGTTGGGTCATCCTCCGAATCCGAGGCTGATAACCATCCGCACTACTTCGATCGTAGAGATGAACAAACAACTGGAGTAGGAGCTACTACGGGTAGAAGAGTCGAAGGTGCAGTAGGCGAAGTTATGATGCTCTAAAACAGTATTATATTAAGTTTGAAGTAAGTATAAGCTTACAAACAAAGAACAATATTATTTTAGATTACATGTTTTATGAAATATATCCCTTTTAAAAAATTATTAATGTTTTAAGGTTACATATATTAATACTTATATATATACGTTATCATTTAAGAAGTTCATTTAACAATTTGCAAGTGCAAGGTTTGGTTTAGTATTACCTATATTTTCATTTCAGTATTTTACTATGTAGTGTAAAATTTTCAAGTTTAGCATATCTATCATTTTCCGTAGCAATATCTCACTAAACAGTATTAATATTCAAGTTTAGTAACAATATATATACACTTAGTTCACATAGCATAAAATTCCGTAAGATCTATATGCTTAACTAATACGGTCCCAAAATAAAATCCCAAAAAGGTTTTTATCAGTTGTAGTCCAGTTTTAAATAAAAGAAAAATCATTTTATTTTTATTTTATTTAAAAATTTATCTGGTTCTCTATATCTAATGCTCTGATACCATTCTCTGGGACACCCCGGGTAGGGTCAAAATATGCGGAAATATCCACGGAGATGTCACTAGGGTGGATCGATAGCATATAGTCCATAGAGCATAAGATAAAGAGTTATTCAAATCAGATTACATGTTTATTAAACAAATAAACAAAAATTGTTTTTAACATGTCATGAGGAGATTGTTTATGTTTCCCAAATAGAACCCCTGACGAGTCCTACGATGCAGATTACTAAGATGCTGGAGACAATGCACACACCACGTACTAACTTCATATTCATGTGAAAGACATGCTAGAGGTTCAACATAAAGTTGGTGAATTTACAGTTTTAATATTTATTAGTTTGGACATACAATAATTATAGAAGTAACAATGCACAAAGCATTCTTACTAAAATATAGATTACATTTGTTTATTATTAGAAACTGAAGCTTAACCTTCCATAGTCCTCAACAGATGAGGATGTAGTGTCTTACAAAAAGACACCCAACCCAGTTCCAACATGGTATACATCTGTTGTCCCGGCCAAGGCATAGTGAGCATGACTCACCCAGATGGGGATGGTCAATCCCTAATAGATCTATTTATAATATTCGGGTGATTTACAACAATTTAACAGTTCCAATATTAATCAATCATAGTCAAGTTTATAAAATTCTTTTATGTCCATTAAGTGTTTGCATATTTTCTTTCCCATAGAGGAAAGGTTTTATCAAAAGTTTATATTGGGCTGTAAACTCACCTGGGAGTAGGCAATAGCTGTTTAATACGAATATCCAAATAAAGCTCACGCCAATAGTTATGCCTAATCAAATAGTACAGTCTTAATAGATAGTACAAAGAACATATATGTATGCTTATACAGATTTTAGTAAGTTCATTTATGCTACGGTATTTATCTAAATAACCATAGTTCAAGTATCAACAATATTCATTTAAACTTATCTATATAAGTTTCATTTCTAAGTAAACATAAAATGATTAACTATTAATATCAGTTAGCATATATGTATTTATAATAATCATTCAACTTACAATTAAGTTTCTTATTTAAGTAGACATAAAATGTCCTACATAAAATATTAGTTTACGTTCTCCTTTCATGTATTATAATCACTCATTTACTATTAAGTTTCATTATTAAGTAAACATAAAAATCCTACTTAATATTAGTTCACGTTCGTAGTTCATGTATTATAATCATCCATTTAAACTTATTATTAAGTTTCATATTTTAAGTAAACGTAAGGTGTTTTACTTACATATTAGCATTCAATTTATCTAACGTTCATATAATTTTATTTCCTAAAAATATATGTGTTTATGTATTAGTAATACATGTCCATATTGTTTATACAATTTATTCCCTAAAGCAAATATAAATATTTTTATTTTGAAAAATAAAATATAATATTTTATTTAACTTTAAAGTTTCCCATAAATTATTTTAACACTTATAAAATAATCTATTAATTACAAACTTAAGAATGTATACAATAATTCTTATGGTCTAGGTGTTTAATTATGTTTTATTATAATTAAAATAGATTTTAGGGTTAGGGCTTGTTAATGTTTCAGAACATGGCAAAACTAGTCCCTCCATATTTGGTACCTAGGGCTTGTTAAAGTTTCGGCTTATGGCAGGTTTGGTCCCCCTAGTTATATCCAGGTTTTGTAATTTTACTAAAATGACAAAAGCAGCCCCTAGGGCTTCTTTAAGTTTTGGCAAATTACAAGAATGGTCCTTAGGGTTATAATGACAAAATAACTTTTAGATACTTCCCAAAATGGTCCCTAGGGTATAATTTGCCACGGATAGTATTTATTAAACCCTAGACTTTTAGATAATTGCATTTTCAGTCCTTGTGTTTACTAGTTTATCAAAACAAGCTTCATAAGTTACGGTTTTAGTCCTTAAGTTTCATAAATTGTCATTTTAACCCAAAAAGTTTTTATAAGTTATATTTTATTATAAAAACTTTTATTTAACATTAAAAATAGTATATGGGCTCATTAAATGGGCTAAACATCTAATGGGCATTTAGTGGGCATAAATATATCTCAAGTCCACTAATTTATTTAAATGGGCCTTTAATACATCTATTGGGCTTAAATACATTTTTAAGTCCCCTTAATTAGTTAAATGGGCCTAAGTGTAATCTTAAGTCCATTAAGTTACTAAGATTTTTCAAATGGGCTTATTGGGTCCATTAAGTCTTGGATTAACATTTCATGGGCTTAAATAGTCCATTAACACTACTTTACATTTTATGTAAGTTTTAACTTAGGATATTCTTATAAGCTTATTATTAGCTTATTCATATTTAGTTTTAGATCTTAATTAAAGGATAAAACTAATATTTGGTTTTATGTGATGTTCCAAAATAGATCTAGATGTGTTACAAGGTTGCATGCAAGTCATAAGCCCTAATAGCAGCTTATATCTCACCGCTATAATTAGTTATAGCTTATTTAAGATGATTTAAAACTTTTTTAAGGTTGCATGTACTTATAAGTGTTCCAAAAATAGATCTAACCATGTACGAGTCAAGAAAACAAGTCACAAGTCCAAAAAGAGATCTAAACTATGTCTAGACCTAAAAATCAATCATAGATCCATGTACACTCATATATAGCCCACGACTATATTTCTAAATCTTGGTATTTACAAGATGAACACTTTAGCTAATTTTAAGTTTTGTAAATAATTACAAAAATACAATCATGATTATCTAGGTGTCATGCATGTTTCCAAGGTTACCATTATACCAAGGAGACTACATATAGCCCACGGATATATTGTATTTTCCCAAGACTCCAATAAGATTTTATAAGCTCGTTTAATGTTTAACATACTCAAGTTAAATTTATCATTAGATCTATGGTTTATATAAGCATGCATGTACATCTAACCCATTTTAGGTCATATGTAACCTACGGCTACATATATGCACATAAGTTATTTTTGTGATTTTTAATATTCCATTTAACATGTATCATTTCATATTCCATTATTAAAACTTAGTAGACAAATCATATAGTCATCATTCATTTTAGCCATGACCTTTAAGTTCATGGTTTTCATGATTTTTAAGTTACACAAGTTCATTTTGTGAGATCTATGATCATTAGTTAACCAAAGTCCCAAAAACAAGATTTGTAACCCATGCAGCATTTAGATTCACAAAACGTCTCATATGATTTTTAAATCAAGTTTAAAACATAGAATACAAGCCATAGGTTTCTTATTAAAAGATTTTTATCATGTATATGATTTTCATAAATATGTCATGACCTTATCAAATCTTGGTTTTAACATGTTATTTACTTGTGTTTATAGATGTATGATGATGCATGCATGAAGAAATGAAAGAGCATGAGGTGTATACCTTTCTTGCTTAAAAGTACCAAAGATGATAAGGAGATTAGAGATCTAATCAAGATGGTGAAGAAAACCCTAATATAAACCAAGCTGTGGCCTTAAAGATTCGGCTAGGGCTTGTTTATAGTGATTCCAAAAGAATGATGCTACTAAATGATTTGTGATCAAGATGGGACAAAGATTTAGTTGATTTAATGAATCAACTTTGGATTTTTGTGGCTTGTAGCTGAAATGTAGAGAGAGAAAGATGAAGAGAGAAGTGAGATTGCATGTATGAGAATGTGTGTGTGTGTTTTGGCTTAAAGAGGAGAGAGGGAAAGGGAATGCAAAAGGCATGATTGCCTTGGTAAGAATACTTGTGCCAAGTGTAGGCTTTTCCATTACCAATGCACCCTTTCTTCTTCCACCTATGTGTTTTGCCGTGTACACTTAGCCAAAGGGTAATGGGCTTTGGCTTGGGCTTGTTGTGGGCTTATCACAAAGAAGGGTGATGGTCTTGGGCTAGTCCAAGAGTAGTGTAGTATGTAAGGGATGTATACATATGCCTAAACGGCTAAGTATGCATGATGTAACATTTTTCTCCAATTTGTTAAGTGTGACACACACACATTGCTAGTTATAATTTCATTACTTGTTTTTCCTAGTTGTAAGTTCATGGTTTTAGGTTATGAAGTTATTTTCAACAAAGATGAAAGTAAAAGTATAATTACATGATGGACAAGTTCATACACATCTTAAGGAGATATATCATATGAATGAGTGTCCTAGGATTATTAGGTGGAAATTTATTATATTTAATCATGATAAAATCATGGATTTTAGATATACCCAATCACAACCTTCTCACAATATCTGAGTTGACATACAATATATAGATATTTCAAGTCATACTCTCTGAGTTAAATCTTTTATTATTTCATGTATTTATTCTTTGACTCATATATTTTGTTATTATAGTATCGTTGTTCGGGCTATTATACTCAGAAGCCATTCTATAAACGTTTGAGGAGCGAGTGCACTTTGAATCGTAAACCCAACAACTTAGTCAGAACGTAATATCGAGATGGAACATCTTTGTACAAAGTTCCTTACTAACATGAGACATTATATTTGTTACATTTTATGTTCTTTATTTTTAATATTGGCATAAATAGCCCTTATATTTATATTTTGGCATAATTACACTTTTAACCCACTTATAGTTTTAATATTTTGCAATTTAATTCTTCAATATTAATGTTATGATCCCACATCGGCCATGTATGGGAATGGTTGATAGTTTATAATATCCAGGTGTCCCCTCCTCAAACAAGATATCTTTTTGAGTGAGTTCTACACTTGGGACTTATAAACCGATTACGAGCCTAGTATGGGATAGGTTCGTATCAATTGGTATTAGAGCTAGCCCTACCTTACGAGGTTCGAAAACTCGGAGTGCTGACCTATGGAGTGGTCGATTGGACCCAAAGAGGGTACCAACCGTGACTAACATAGCCGTGACCAACGAGCTCGGAATGGTGGCCTATGGAGTGGTGGCTTGGACCCAAAGGGGTTGCCAACCGTGACCAACATAGCCGTAACCAACGAGGACGTTGGTTCTTCAAAGGGTGGAATAATGTTCTGATCCAACATCGGCCATGTATGGGAATGGTTGATAGTTTATAATGTCCAGGTTTCCCCTCCTCAAACAAGCTATCTTTTTGAGTGAGTTCTACACTTGGGACTTATGAACCGATTACGAGCCTAGTATGGGATAGGTTCGTATCAATTAATCTTAGGGTCTCAAACTTTACAAAATTTATTATTATAGCATCAAGTTTCATAAAATGAAACTTTTGGCCCAAAATGTTAAATAGTTTCAAAAATGACAGTTTTAGTCCCTATACTTGTAAAAATCATATAACTTCTTCAAAAATGTACCAAATAATCTAGGATTTTAAAACAAAGTTTTGAAAACATATTTATAATTATAATAACAACATTAAATTAGAATTATAGCTCTTGAAATGGATTTTAAGTCATTATTTCATGTAAAATACAAAACTAGGGTTTTAAGATATCTTTAGCTTATAACTTTCATTTAAATTGATGAAATGACTTATTTCTTTTTGTATTATCTTTCTAACATAATTTTGGCATTATAAAAAAGTCTTAGAATTCATTATAATAAGATTAAATCTTGTTTAACATAGAAATTACCTAGGTAGCTCCAAAATGGTCCTTATGGCTTCCTATGAACACTACTTGCTATCAAAGCTTAAAAAGCTTCAATGGATTCCTTAGATACATTTTTTTTGGTCTTTTAGGATGTCCTAAGATGTATATATAAGTGTATATGAAGAATGGGTAGGAGGTTTAAGGAAAACCGGGTGCAAGTATTCAAGGTTGCTATTCGACTCTATTTATACTACTAGCAACACATAAGCTCCAAGTTAAGCATATAAACGTGCAAATTTATAAGGTAAGGACTAAGGATATCTAGTGAAGCTCTTCCAACTTTATAGCTCCTAGCCTCATTCCAATCTTCACTTGTGGCTTAGAATAGGTCACAACATAGTTAGGATGAGAATGGTGATGTTTAGCACCCTAGTAGGTGATGAACCTACTTGAAACCAATTTTAAAATATCTTAGAACATGTAAATATCTGAATTTGAACTTTATAATAGGAGGGAAAGTGTGTGAAATGGGTTTTGGAGGGAAATTACAAAACCAGGTCTAATTTCTAGGGCTTGTAACTTATGGGTTATGTTTTTGGTGAGTAGGGACTTAGGAAAGTGATTAGTGAATGATTAAGGCTTAATTAGGGTTTAGACATTCTATTTAAGAGATTCGGGTCCTTGTTTTGAAGTTTAACAAAGGTTTGATGTGAAAATAGGAAGTATACTTATGCAGTTTAGGGTTTTCTAATGATCTAGGGTTAAATCTTAGTAAAATGATTATACTCCTCTTAGCTACTGATTTAAACTTAATTTAGGTCCTAGAAATTGTGTCTTAAGTGTCCAAAGAGTTCTCACACTTAGTTTAATGGTTTAGCTTAGGTATACATGTCTAAAGAGTGAAAATACCTATTTTGAACTAATTTACAAATCATGCATTAAAATATTGTACCTCGTGAATTAGGGTACTTTTACATTGTTTTAACATAATCTTATAACCTTAATGAAGTCCTATAAGTATTTGTAGACTTTTCCAAAAAGACTTGGTAATGATTGCATGTAGATTTCTTAATATAAGGGCTTTTATATCATTAAGCCTAATGACCTTTTTGAGGAATTTGGGTTTATATCTTAATGTAAGCTTATTATAAGTCTTATATAGTATGTTTATGACTTTTATCGGTTCTACATTCTTAGTTTAAGGGTTTATATAGGTTGATCATATTCTAGGGTTATTTAGGTAAGCTTAAGGTCCCATGCTTTTAAAACTTGTACTTTATGATTTAATAATTTGTGTCTCGGTTTTAGATAAATGTATTAACTTATTATGATACTTAGTTGAGTTTTATAATTTGTTGCAAAAGAATAGACTCTAATTCATTATGGATTGGATTTTATATTCTAATCTTGGTTTTAGGTCATTTTCTTGTAATTAGCATGTAATTAGTGAATATTAGTGTTTTGTGATTATTTACCTTTCCTTTATATGGTAGATTAGAATTAGTATAATGTGTTTGATAATAGTATATAGATATTATGTAGTTATATTGCTTGTAACAATAGTTTATAAGGGATTTCTAGGGTTTCTATGGTTATTTAGGGTATCCTTGTTGTATTTGAGTTGTTCTTATTCATTGTTTATACATATAGTTACTTTTAAAACTCAGACTTGATATATACATAGTGTATGTAACATATAGGCATACATGGAAGTGATAATTGAGATAGTGAGTGATGTGATCGTGAAAGTATAGTGATAATTTGATACGTTATAGGGTAAATTAGTAAATTACATTTAGGAAAAAGTAATAAACTAAAATTACCAAAGACGAATTCAATTAAACACGTGATGAACCAAGTTCGTTGTACACGAAGATCTTATGAATTTGAGACGTTTTGTATCGATTTAGACAATTGATTCGAATTGGTTTTCGGTTTTTAAACTAGAAATTAAATCTACCAATTTTAAACTATTTAATTTTATCCTAAAGTGCATGAACCGTTAACCCCAAATAAAATCTAATGGACAATTATTAAAAAATTTAAAACTTTTAAACTATTTAAAAATAAACAATCTATTTAAAAAAATCAATTAAAAATTTAATCTAATCAATTAAAATAATTTTACACTATTTAAAAATCTATTTAAAGTATTTTACTTATAAAAATTTAATTAAATCTAATTCTATTTAAAACTAATTAAACTTTTAAAATTAATAAAAACATTTAAATTTTATTTTGAATCTATTGTTTATTTTAAAAACTCAAAATTACTTTAATAAAAACATTTATTTAAAATGGACATTTAATTAAAAGAACACTTAAATCAAAAACTGCCAGAACAAATTACTATATTAATTAAGTGACAGAAAGTAATATCAAAAGAGCTTGCAGCTCAGATGGTAAACACGTTGGGTGTTCATCCGTGAGGTCACGGGTTCGAGTCCAACAAGGGACGTATTTTTGGTGATTAATATTTTTGGACGAAAAACAGACAGATTAAGTTCACAGGAGTGAAATACTTTGTGTTACAAATTTAACAGCTAATGAGAACAGTTATAAGCTATCAGATCAGAAGGATCTGATAGCAAAATCTACACAACTAATTTAAGTAGCAAAACAAGTAGGAAGAAAATCACAATCCAAATCAGCAATGAATCAGTTTAAACATACAGATTATGAAAACAATAAAACTAACTTTAAACCAAAATAAACTAGCAAGGAAGAAAGCATGATCTTAATCATATCAGTAATATCTGATAGAAAACTTAGACAATTGATTCTGAAACAGTAACTAATAAAACCAACTAAGCAACATTCAAGAGAATCAATCACACCATCAGTTTATGACAAAGAATCTACAACTCTAATCAGGACTTAAATCAGCAGGAGGAATTTCATACTAAACAGTCAATTACGACATCACCAAAAATCAAAATACCACATTAGCAATACTTAGATAAGCAAAACCTTCATTTTGATTCAAGCAGGAAAGAAACATCAGCAAGCCTAAACTAGCCAACAAAGTCACAAATCTAACCAACAATCATAACAATAATTCCTTAAGTAAACAGATTAATCTCTAGAGCACTTAACATACCATAAATCCAAATACCATATCAATAATAAACAGATTTATAACTTCAAGCAGATTCAAACATCATTTAAGTAAAACAGATTGATTAAAACAATAGAACAATAAAATGAAACATAAAGAAAACCTATTGGAGATGTCCTTTGGGTAGAAGGTTAGCGTTGTGCTACCTTTGAACCGAAACGCCATCACCTTTCAACCACCACTTACCATCGAACCACCAAGTCAACGAACCAAACTTTTATTCTTTTTTATAGATCAAACCATTAGGGTTTGATTTTATCCCAATTTCACTAATATTATTTAATTCAAACTATTAATCCAGCTTGATCAAATAACACTGAATATTATAACAAATTATAAAAGAGAAGTAAAAGATTGCAATAATAAAAATTAATAGTAAGTAAATTCAAACGAGAATCAACCCAAAATGACTTTTTATTAATATCAGTAAAGATTACAAATCTATTTGAAAGGAAAAATACAAATACTCCTAAATCTAATTTTGCATAATAACATTAAAGTAAAAAGAGGGATGATGAATACAATGAAAAAATGAGGTATTTATAGCTAAACCAGGGGTTTGGTTGTTGAGGAAGAACGATCCTGAGCCCTTCGATCTTCTATTCTTCTTTCTCTCTCTTTTCTGTTTTGATCCAAAGGCTGAAAAATGCTCTTGTGCACACGGATTGCCACCGTGGCACAAGAGTGTGTTTCTTGTGCTAGTTGGTTGCTGATGTGGCCACTCTTCATTGGTGGATTGAGTAGAATGAGGTGTCTTGGCCAGTAGATCTTTGCCACGTACCACAACTTCTCCCACTTCTGCCTTCCGAAAACTTGGGGGATTATTTACCCATCCGTGTGAATTACCCGTGTGAACAAAACCCCTAATTTTTGTTGAGTGATTTATCAATTAGGATTTGGGATGAATAGTGGCTAGGTTAAAATATGTTACTGCTTTATTTGGGTTTTTTTTGTGAGAGAGACAAAATGGAGAGAAGGTATGGTTACTTTGGAAATATCGACTGTTTTTTTAATTGTGTTGTTGTGCGAAGTGTGAAAATTATGAGTGGGATAATTTGTGGGTCAGTGAGATAAATAATCGTATGACCAAATTTATAACCATCCATTATTTTATAACCCTAATGGGTTTTGACATGAAATCGTCCATAGCTATGGGCTTTTGACCCATTTAATCCAACTGTCTCATAGATATCGCCAAGCTAATGGGCCTTTTACCCATAAATTAAATTCGTCTTATAGATAGTTGATGTTGGGCTTTTAGTAGGCTTGTATCCATTTAACACATAATACAAGATCTTCAAATGGGCTTTTGAGCCCATTTACCCAAATGTGGGACCCACAAGCTCGAATAACTTCGTTTAGGTTAAATCTACTAAAAACGGACTTGAAATTGGCTTCGTTGATCTTTTCTTTAATCTCGTGTCGTTTTCGCCGGTTTTTGTGAATTTGGTACCTACACACATCAAACACCAAAACAAACATATACAAGGAATTTTTGATACATTTATTGCATGAATACATTGTTTTAGGCTACAATTGATATGAGTAAAATCACTCATATCAAACTCCCCCTTGCTAAGCAATTGCCGTGTCCTCACGCAATGATAAAATAAAACACTAACTACTCTTTTATTCATCTTTTGACATTTTATTTTCAAAGATATAATGTATTGCTTTCATTATTGAAAAATAACTTTTAGGATCATAAAACTCAAATAGATTCATCGTCCCCGACTTTTCACTTTTCTATGCCAAGTGCAAAAACAAGATCATTGTCAATAATAAGCCCCAAAATTAAACCAACTCATACAAGTAATTTGTGTTAAACTCAATCTCCTATTATTCCTAATTGTATCTCTAGATTTTATATGTCATTCACCCAAAGGCTCATTTGACTTTATTTGATATTTATTAGTCCAAAAATGAAGGAAAAAACGGTGTAAACTCAACACTCAAAACCTAACCTCGACTTCAAAAACCGTTGTCACTAAAGAAAGCCCACATCAAGGATAACTTAACACGATTTGCGAGATAAATCCCCGGACCCGAAATTTGGCTAATATGGCTACTTAAAAGCAAAAATAAAAACCTCCAAAGTCAATTATGACCTTATTAATGGAGTTAGCAACAATCACATCATAA
Source organism: Glebionis coronaria (assembly GCA_025667525.1). NCBI lineage: Eukaryota > Viridiplantae > Streptophyta > Magnoliopsida > Asterales > Asteraceae > Glebionis > Glebionis coronaria. The sequence continues at coordinate 203,332,604 of CM046880.1, forward strand.
CACCTTTTGGCTCTTTAAGATGCAATTGTGCTCCTTATTTAAAATCCACACCCTAAGGCAACTTGGACAAAAATAAGGGAATTGACATCACCATCCCACCTTATGGATCATGATGATGCAGTAATTTTTATTCAACACGTCCCCTTGCCATACACCCTAAGGCTCTAATGACAAGGTTAGTGCTACATGACTCCCACCCGAAGGCTCCTAGAGAACATGTTTTTATTTATTCTTCTTTATTAATATGATATTTATAGTAAGCCAAATTTCCACAATCCCATGATCAAAAGTCCATGAAGCTGACACCCTTAACGTGTTCTCACTTTAATTACAAGGGAAGAAAAAGAAGGAGTTACGAGTTAAGATATCAAGCCTAAACCGGTAAAAACTTCATTTATTAAGCAATTATTATTCAAGCGTGGAAAGTAAATACGAGGAGATTAAATCAAACACAAAAATACTTGCACAAAGGAGAATTAATTTTGGAAACTTATGATTGAACTCTATCATCTCTTGTCCTCCATATTGTAAATTTTTAAAAATGTGAAATCAATGGATACTTAGCCTATTATATCAAAGTTTTGGGTTTTCAAGTCATCTATAGGATCTTGCATCTTCTTATACTTTTTTCAAGTTTTAGAATTTGCGTTTTAAAGTTCCCTTGATAAACGACTTTCTAGGATCAATTATAGGAACTTGCGAAAAGTTCTTGTTCTTAACCCGTATGAATTAAGACTTTCGCGTTTTAAAGCTCCCTATATAAAAGCCTAGCAAAACTTAATTCAAATACGTTAAGGAAAAGCTAAGGTAAAAACCGAGTCGAGTCAAAAACTATTTTTGTTTTCACCAACGGAAAGCCTACATTTGTGTCAAAAGCAATTATTTTCTTTATTAAAACTTAAAAATAACACTAAAAATTTATTTTTTTATGAAAAATGAGAAAAACAATTATGTTTACACACGACAAAAGCAATTGCAAGCGATTATATCGATTGACTCCCCATGCTAAAACCAAACATTGTCCTCAATGTTTCTTAGCTCAAGAGTAACACGCCCTTGCTAAAACACAAAGAGTCTAATGCAAAATCCTAGCATAAAAAGAGCACGCAACTCTATAAGCCGTTTATTAATTATGCCTCAAGATAAAACGTTAGTCGATAAAAATCAAGGGATAGAAAGTGTGCCCTTTTTGGCATTCAAAGAATGGAAGATCAAGTGGACCGGCAAAAACCGAACACGGGAGTCTTCAATTATTAGGGTCATACCTAAGATTCACAACACAACAAAACACGAGCACGAGCTTGAAAAATCAAGCCTTATTAGTTGTTAGAAAATAGAAAGAAGATAGAATGTATGGGACTCCCCCACAAGGCACCTCGTTTTTGTTCACCGAGTCATGAGCTCGACTCGATCCCCGCATTCATTGGTCCTTAGGGAAAATGGTGAAAATTGGCATATTGGAATAAAATCCATGATAAAGCACGATGTCAGGGTCAAAGATTACATCCTCGTTATTGGATGACAAACGAAAGGATAAAACTCCAACACAAATCTCTAAAAAGAGATGGTAGTCACAAATCATGATATGGAAAAAGCATGCTCCCCGAGATAAACTTGCACCAAGATGATCGAAAAATCATTCAATTATTGCATCGGTGAAAGGCCTAGATTTACCTAAATCAACGATTCTGGGATCGAATACCTCGTTCTCGGTGGAGAAAAGAATAGACAACACAGTTTCGTCCCCCCATGCTAATCCAAAATCATATAAAGCACATGGTAAAGGTGGTATAAAAGTCTCAACACTAGTGGTTTCAACTTGCATGACTTTGTTGACCTTGTCACTCTTAGGAATGTGAACAAAGGGGTCATGATACTCAAAATGAGTCGCATGAAAAACCCGCACCTTAAGATCAAAGCGAGTGGGAAGGATAATTGGAGCAAAAGTAATTTCTCCCTCCGGGTCAACATTATCATCATCATAAATCGGGTGATCAAACCAAAAGTCTTCATCACCGTCATTAGACTCTTCCTCAAATTCCGAAGGAATGTCTATATAAAGAAACTCATCAAGCTCCTTCAATAGAAGCTCATCATCACAAAGGTTGTGAGATGTAGGAGGTATGATGCTCTCAAAATCCTCTTGAAACAATGGATTATTGTTCATTGAAGCTTCAAAGAGAGGATTTGAGTAGGTCACAAAAGTGTCATCAATCTTGTCATCACAAGAAATATCCGACAAAGTATCAAGTGTATCACACTCAGATACAAGATCATCATTCTCATTAGAAGGTAATTCATCGGAGAATTCCTCGAGAATGGTAGGTAAGACATGCGAATCATGCTCGATCTCGAGACCGGAAACGTCTTCACTTCCCCGTGGAAGTAGATCAATGATAGCAAAAAGTTCATCGATGAACTTATCATATGAATAGTCACTAACCTCACTCGGTGTGAAGTTAGGAATCAAAGGCTCTTCAATGGAAAATTGTGCCTTAGGAACATCAATATGATCCTTCGAAGAGAGTGAAAATGAGTCCATTTTCAAAGATTGTTCAATTAAAGCAATATCACTCTCGGGATCAAAATTCTCACTATTAAACTTACTAGCATCAAATGGTGCACTTAGGTATTCATCAATTTGTTTTTCAATCTTAGAACTATCATCCTCGTGTGGAGTGAGTGGAGATGAGGAAAGATTACAACATGATTCAACAAAGCAAACTTCTTCCTTTGAATTTAACTTTTCATTTTCACAAAATGAGGTTTCCAAAATTGGAAAAACACCTTTATCAAAAATAGCTTTCTTATCACTTTCAATTGTTTCAACAAGTTTTACACTTTCAACTTTCTTAGAAACAAATCTTGGAATCTTTTCCGGTTTGAAAACAATACTTTTATCTCCATAAAACAATTTAATCTCTTCTTTCCTCATATCAACTTGAACTTGAGCCGTGCACAAAAATGGTCGTCCTAAAATGATAGGCACACGAGGATTGGTTTCATAATCAACTATAGCAAAATCGGCTAAGTACAAAAACTTTCCCACTTTAACAATGACATTTTCCGCTATACCAACAGGTCGGGTGGTGGTACAATTAGCAAGCTCAATGATCATTCGAGTGGTACTAAGTGGTGCATAATCAATAGTTTTCCAAAGGGCTAGGGGAATTAAGTTAATGCTAGCTCCTAGATCGGCTAGGGCTTTGCACACCCATAGCTCATTACAAACACAAGGTATCAAGAATTGACCCAGATCTTTATACTTCTCGGGAAAGAAATCAAAGAAAACCGAGGTACTAATAACATTTAAAGTAGCCTTGGTGACATCTAGAAAAGTTTCCTTAGGTGGAGGATTAAACTCAATCACTTCAAGTTCTTCTAAATTATCACAATCATCATAAATGGTTATGGCCTTAAGCTCTCCCTTCGGGTTAGGAATGGTGTTACTAGGTAAGCAACCCGAAGAAGTAGATGGTTTAGACATAAATCCCTCAAACATCGAAAGCAATTTATTTTGACTTTGTTCCAAACTTTGTTGCATACGATTTTGACTTTTCTCTAGCCTTTGTTGATTAAGCTCAATCTTGTTATTTTGCCCTTTAATTGTATTTTGAAAATCGAGTTTCAAAGTATTAATTTGCCCTTGAATGTTGTTTTGAAAATCCTTCAAATTTGCCTCATTTGACTTAATGTAGCTTGACAAATCATTTTGATTATTGCTTTGAAAACCTTGATTGTTTCAATAAGCATTAAACTCATTTCCTTGATTGTAAATCCCTTGGTTACCACGGTTAAAATTATTCCCGTTATTTCTATTGTTGTACCTATTTTGAACCGGTGGAAAACCCGGTGGAGCAACATGATTTTGACGAGGAACTTGACCGTTGGAGCCATAAGTTCCCGTCGCGGCAAAAGCACTAGCTTGATCAAACCCCGTGGTTGAACAAGCATAATTAGGATGTGCTCCACCACATGATACACAAACATTTCCAACCATATTAATCGATCCATGAGGATTCTTCCTAATCTCATTCAACAAAGTCGCGAATCCACTATTAATCTTAGAGTCCAATCTAGCAATTTCGATATTAGACGAATTCACATTGGAAGCACTCGGTGTGTTTCGTCAATATTATGCTCTAGACTTATTCTCAATTATACACCACGCAGCTCTCGGAGTTTTTCATAAAAGATTACCACCCGCGGCGACATTTAAAGAATCTTGTTCAATCATATTTAGCCCATTATAAAAAGTATTGATTTGGTGCAATTCCGAGAAACCGTGGTGTGGACATTATCTCAACAAATCTTTAAATCTTTCCCAAGCAACCCCAAATGATTCATGCACTTTTTGTTCAAATCTAGTGATCTCGTTTTTAAATTGTGTTGTCTTAGATGGTGGAAAGAAATAATTCATGAACTTAGACACTAAATCATCCCATGTCAAGATCGACCTCGGTGGTTCTTTCTCATACCAAATCTTAGCATTACCCTCGAGCGAGTACGGAAAAAGCATGAGCTTAATCGCGTCATTCAGCACATCTCTAAACTTGAGAGTCGAGGTAATTCGAAGAAAATTCCGAATGTGAGAATGCGGGTTATCGGTCTCATTGCCACGAAATTGGTCGGCACGAATGAGTGATAAAAGACCCGTCTTAATCTCATAATGATCCGCCAAAATAGTTGGCACAACGATTGCTTCCACATACCCTTTGGTGGGTGCACGGAGCAATTCCTCCATTGTTCGGTTATCGGCCATCTCTACATCAATAGGTGGAAGCTCGGGTTCCACTATTCGTTGTTGACGATTTCTATTTCTACGAGGAATACTTTCAAGCCTATTAAATCAATCACAAGTCTAAAAGAACGTAATTGCATACACTACAAAGACGAGAATTTAGAGGATTGAAGAAAAGAAATTAGACAAGAAGAAGATTATTTTTGGTATTTTATTTGGTATTGCTCAATAAAAAATGATCGATAAAAAACAAGGAATAAGGATAACTACTATGGAAGTAAATTACCCTCGGTCGACTTTGAAACGATAGGTGAAAACCTAAACGTCTCGAGGTTCAATAAGTAAAATACAAAAATAAAATTTAATACTACTTGAGTCGGCAAACCAATAATCGGCCGTCCCTCTCAATATACACACAAGCAAGCGGGGAAACGAGGTGGCACAAAGCACTTAAAAACCTTTTTCCTTAGACGGCCTTTTATAGCACGTCGCCTTATACCCACCTTATAGTTTGTATAAATCGAGTTCAAACTTCTTATTAGTATTTATCTATTTTGCCTTTTATTTTTTTTGATTCGAATACAATAGCTAGGTGATGAAATCCCAACTAAGGCCTTATTTGAAAAGTATGTAAATTTATTGTTCTACGTAATACAATATATTATTCACAAAAAACGAGAAAAACGATAAATACTATATAATAATAAAATAACAAAACTTTCCGAGGACGGAAAGGGTCTTCAAATCAACGATCAACAAATCTCACAAAGACGAATCGTACACAAGATCCCCGGCAGCGGTGACAAAATTTTTGATGTGATCGTGATAGTATAGTGATAATTTGATACGTTATAGGGTAAATTAGTAAATTACCTTTAGGAAAAAGTAATAAACTAAAATTACCAAAGACGAATTCAATTAAACACGTGATGAACCAAGTTCGTTGTACACGAAGATCTTATGAATTTGAGACGTCTTGTATCGATTTGGACAATTGATTCGAATTGGTTTTCGGTTTTTAAACTAGAAATTAAATCTACCAATTTTAATCTATTTAATTTTATCCTAAAGTGCATGAACCGTTAACCCCAAATAAAATCTAATGGACAATTATTAAAAATTTTAAAACTTTTAAACTATATAAAAATAAACAATCTATTTAAAAAAAATCAATTAAAAATTTAATCTAATCAATTAAAATAATTTTACACTATTTAAAAATCTATTTAAACTATTTTACTTCTACAAATTTAATTAAATCTAACTCTATTTAAAACTAATTAAACTTTTAAAATTAATAAAAACATTTTAATTTTATTTTAAAACTATTGTTTATTTGAAAAACTCAAAATTACTTTAATAAAAACATTTATTTAAAACAGACATTTAATTAAAATAACACTTAAATCAAAAACTGCCAGAACAAATTACTATATTAATTAAGTGACAGAAAGTAATATCAAAAGAGCTTGCAGCCCAGATGGTAAACACGTTGGGTGTTCATTCGTGAGGTCACAGGTTCGAGTCCAACAAGGGACGTATTTTTGGTGATTAATACTTTTGGACGAAAAACAGACAGATTAAGTTCACATGAGTGAAATACTTGGTGTTACAATTTTAACAGCTAATGGGAACAGTTATAAGCTATCAGATCAGAAGGATCTGATAGCAAAATCTACACAACTAATTTAAGTAGCAAAACAAGTAGGAAGAAAATCACAATCTAAATCAGCAATGAATCAGTTTAAACATACAGATTATGAAAACAATAAAACTAACTTTAAACCAAAATCAACTAACAAGGAACAAAGCATGTTCTTAATCATATCAGTAATATCTGATAGAAAACTCAGACAATTGATTCTGAAACAGTAACTAATACCGACTAAGCAACATTCAAGAGAATCAATCACACCATCAGTTTATGACAAAGTATCTACAACTCTAATCAGGACTTAAATCAGCAGGAGGAATTTCATACTAAACAGTCAATTACGACAGCACCAAAAATCAAAATACCACATTAGCAATACTTAGATAAGCAAAACCTTCATTTTGATTCAAGCAGGAAAGAAACATCAGCAAGCCTAAACTAGCTAACAAAGTCATAAATCTAACCAACAGTCATAACAATAATTCCTTAAGTAAACAGATTAATCTCTAGAGCACTTAACATATCATAAATTCAAATACCATATCAATAATAAAAAGATTTATAACTTCAAGCAGATTCAAACATCATTTAAGTAAAACAGATTGATTAAAACAATAGAACAATAAAATGAAACCGAAAGAGAACCTATTGGAGATGTCCTTTGGGTAGAAGGTTAGCACTGTGCTACCTTTGAACCGAAAAGACATCACCTTTCGAACGACCACTTACCATTGAACCACCAAGTCAACGAACCAAACTTTTATTCTTTTTTATAGATCAAACCATTAGGGTTTGATTTTATCCCAATTTCACTAATATTATTTAATTCAAACTATTAATCCAGCTTGATCAAATAACATTGAATATTATTACAAATTAGAAAAGAGAAGTAAAAGATTGCAATAATAAAAATTAACAGTAAGTAAATTCAAACAAGAATCAACCCAAAATGACTTTTCATTAATATCAGTATAGAATACAAAACTATTTGAAAGGAAAGATACAAATACTCCTAAATCTCATTTGCATAATAACATTACAGTAAAAAGAGGGATGATGAATACAATGAAAAAAGGAGGTATTTATAGCTAAACCAGGGGGTTTGGTTGTTGAGGAAGAACGATCCTGAGCCCTTCGATCTTCTATTCTTCTTTCTCTCTCTTTTCTGTTTTGATCCAAAGGCTGAAAAACGCCCTTGTGCACACAGATTGCCACCGTGGCACAAGAGTGTGTTTGTTGTGCTAGTTGGTTGCTGATGTAGCCACTCTTCATTGGTGGATTGAGTAGAATGAGGTGTCTTGGCCAGTAGATCTTTGCCACGTACCACAACTTCTCCCACTTCTGCCTTCCGAAAACTTGGGGGATTATTTACCCATCCGTGTGAATTACCCGTGTGAACAAAACCCCTAATTTTTGTTGAGTGATTTATCAATTAGGGTTTGGGATGAATAGTGGCTAGGTTAAAATATGTTACTGGTTTATTTGGGTTTTTTTGTGAGAGAGACGAAAGGGAGAGAAGGTGTGGTTACTTTGGAAATATCGACTGTTTTTTAAATTGTGTGGTTTTGAAAAGTGTGAAAATTGTGAGTGGGATAATTTGTGGGTGAGTGAGATAAATAATCGTATGACCAAATTTATAACCATCCATTATTTTATAACCCTAATGGGTTTTGACATGAAATCGTCCATAGCTATGGGCTTTTGACCCATTTAATCCAACTGTCTCATAGATATCGCCAAGCTAATGGGCCTTTGTCCCATAAATTAAATTCGTCTTATAGATAGTTGATGTTGGGCTTTTAGTAGGCTTGTATCCATTTAACACATAATACAAGATCTTTAAATGGGCTTTTGAGCCGATTTACCCAAATGTGGGACCCACAAGCTCGAATAACTTCGTTTAGGTTAAATCTACTAAAAACGGACTTGAAATTGGCTTCGTTGATCTTTTCTTTAATCTCGTGTCGTTTTTGCCGGTTTTCGTGAACTTGGTACCTACACACATCAAACACCAAAACAAACATATACAAGGCATTTTTGATACATTTATTGCATGAATACGTTGTTTTAGGCTACAATTGATATGAGTAAAATCACTCATATCAGTGAGCATCCATATATTCAATAATTCAGTCATATACCATAATAAAATTCAAAAATTTCTTAGTAAAATCACCTCTTTATTTATAAACATGGATATTACATTAGTCAAAAATACTGGATGTTATAGTCTCTTTCCCTTAATTTAAATCTCGTCCCGAGATTTAGCTAGATCTAGGGTTACCAGAAGAAAATAGATGCGGATATTTAACTCGAATTTGATCTTCACGTTCCCAAGTATACTCATGTCCTCTCTTCGAGTTCCATCGTTCCTTAACTATTGGGATACGGTTCTGCTTCATGCGTTTCACTTCTCTATCCATAATTTCTATAGGCTCTTCTACAAAATTAAACTTATCATCGAGTTGAAGTTCGTTCATCGATATGATGAGAGATTCATTAGATAAGCATTTCTTCATATTCGAAACATGAAAAGTATTGTGAACATTACTATGCTCCACAGGTAGCTCTACTTTATATGCCACGGGGCCAATTCTTATGGGTTATTTTGAATGGTCCTATATACCTTGAATTCAGTTTCTTTTTCTTTCCGAATAGAATAAATTCTTGACGAGGCGAAACTTTCAACATAACACGATCTCCTACTATAAATTCCAAAGGTTTACGCCTAGTATTAGCGTAACTACTTTGTCTATCTTGTGAAGCTTGTAATCGCTGTCGGATTTGAATAATCTTTTTAGTAGTCTCATGTATTATTTCTGGTCCAGTTAGTTGAACATCTCCAACTTCGGCCCAACAAACAGGCGATCGACACTTTCTTCCATAAAGTACTTCGAAAGTCGTTGCTTTAATACTAGTATGATAACTATTGTTATAAAAAATTCTACTAAAGGTAGATGTTTCTCCCATCCTTTTCCAAAATCTATCACACAAGCTCTAAGCATATCCTCAAGAGTTTGAATAGTCCATTTATTTTGTCCATCTGGTTGTGGATGATATGCCGTAGTCATGTCCAAATGAGTACCTAAAGCACTTTACATCGATCCCCAAAATATAGATGTAAAACAACTATCACGATCTGAGATAATAGATACATGCACTCTTTGTTGAGAGATTATTTCCTTCATGTACAATCTCGTAAGAGTTTCCATACTATTAGTCTCTTTAATAGGAATAAATCGCGCAGATTTTATAAGACGATCGACAATTACCCAAATGGTGTCATGTCCATTTGATGTCCTAGGTAATTTAGTCATAAAATCCATCGTAATTCTTTTCCACTTTCATATTGGAATCTCTGGTTGTATCAATAGACCGGATGGTTTCTGATACTCTACTTTAACACTTGCATACGTTAAACACTTACTAACGTATTCTGCTATGATTGCCTTTATGTTAGGCCACCAATAGATTTTCTTCAGATCTTGATATATCTTGTCGGAACCAGGATGTATAGAATACTTTGATTTATGAGACTCGTGCCTAATTAAATCTCATAAATTACCATGGGCAGGTAACCAACAACGATTTTTAATAAAACGAATTCCATCTTGAAAAACTTCAAATTCTTTATCCACTCCTCTTCATTTCTCAGCTCCTAAATTTTGTAACTTAAGTGCTTCTTCATGCGCTTCGAGAATTTGGGTAGGTAACTTCGGTTAATGAGTTATCATTAATGGTCTAACTCGTAACGGCTTAACACGCTCCTTTCGCGTTAATGCCTCAGCTACTACATTGGCTTTACTTGGGTGATAATGAATTTCACCATCGTAATCATCAAGTAATTCTAACCAACGTCGTCGTCTCATATTCAATTCCTTCTGATGAGGAATATATTGAAGACTTTTATGATCAGTAAATACTACACACTTCGTACCATAGAGGTAATGTCTCTAGATTTTAAGAGCAAATATCACCGCTCCTAATTCGAGATCATAGGTAGTATAATTCTTCTTATTATGTTTAAGTTACCTTGATGCATAAGCAATCACTTTATTCCTTTGTATTAGCACTGCTCCCATTCCTTGAATAGATGCATCACGGTAAACAATAAAGTCATCGTTACCTTCTGGTAAGGCTAGGATAGGTGCTTCACACAACTTTCGCTTCAATAAGTGAAAATCTATCTATTGATTATCTCCCTAGTCAAACAGTTTGTTCTTCTAATTCAATTGAGTCAAAGCTTTAGCAATTTTTGAAAAACCTTGGATAAATCTTCGGTAATACAACAAGTCTTAAAAATTGTCTTATTTCCGTAGGCGTACTAGGCTTACTCCAATTCTTTACCGATTCAATCTTTGTAGGACCCACACGAATACCTTGGCTATCAATGACATGTCCTAGGAATCAAACAACATGTATCCAAAATTCGCACTTCGAGAACTTAGCATATAATTCCTCCTTCTTAAGTAATTCGATAATTATACCAGATGCTTGGCATGTTCTTCTCTATTACGAGAGTAGATAAGAATATCATCGATAAACATGATTACAAATTTATCCAATTACGGCTTATACACTTTGTTCATGAGGTCCATGAAAACAGTTGGTGAATTGGTTAAACTAAAAGGCATCACTTGAAATTCATAATGTCCATACCACGTCCTGAAAGAAGTTTTAGGAATATCGTCTTCCTTAACTCTCAGTTGATGATAACCTGATCGTAAATCAATTTTCGAATATACGCTCGATTCCTTGGAGTTGGTCAAATAAATCATCGATTCTGGGTAATGGGTAACGATTCTTTATGGTAAGTTTGTTTAACTCACGATAATCGATACATATCCTAAAAGATCCATCTTTCCTTTTCACAAATAAGACTGGAGCTCCCCACGGCGATATACTTGGTCTAATAAATCCTCGATCAGATAGTTCTTGGATTTGACTTAACAATTCTTGCATTTCCGAAGGTGCTAATCGATAAGGCGCTTTAGCAACTAGTGTTGCTCCTGGTATCAAATCGATTTAGAATTCAACTTGACGCTCAGGCGGGAAACCTGGTAATTCTTTGGGAAATACTTCGGGAAATTCTCTAACTATCGGAATATCGTCTAATCGCTTCTCTTCTTTATCCTTTTCCACTACTTGAACTAAGAAATACTGACCACCTCGGGATACGTACTTATTTATCTTAAGGCACGATACGAGATTCAGTCTAGTCTTACCTCGCTCACCATGGAAAATCAAAACTTCACCGTTAATAGAATATGAACGGCTTTTTCGTCACATAGAATTTTGGCATGGTATTTAGATAACCAATCCATCCCAATGACTATGTCAACATTACCAAGCTTAATGGGTATGATAACGACCAAAATATACATATTCAACCCGTTATTATAATGCCACATTGTATTATAAATAAGATCTTTCGATACTTAATATATTGCGTTTTATATGTAGGTATGAAGTATGTAGAAGAAAAGTGAAGAAAATACAAAGGAGGGTCCTTATTGTGCAAATTAGCCAAACTATTGAAAGAAGAAGCTGGAACGCACAAAAGTGCGGTGCACAATGTCAGAAGTGCGGCGCACATTCCCACATCCAAAGTGCGGCGCACTTTCGGATAAGTGCGGCGCACATTTGCTCTAAGCCAGAACTATATTTTGGAGCCACATTTACTCATTTGATATATCTCATTCTAAAAAACCACTACTCTAATCCGAGTATTCTTAGCTTCTTAGTAGTATTTTCAGTATTATCCACTTTTGGGAAGTACTTGTAACGAGAGTATTCCACTCTTCGATTCTTGGAGGAACGATACCATCGTGACACTTGTGTACTCGTTCATTCGATCAAATCTAAGTATGATGTTCTCTTACTCTTTTCCATTTGTTACTTTGATTACTATGTTAGGCTAAGCTATTTGTGATTATATGGGTATGTGACTATGATTAGTGATGATTCTATGATATGATCCTTTATAAATTAATTTCAAGCTAATGTTGTAGAACCATTTTACCACCTAGTTCTATAAACCATATTTTATCTAGAGTTGATTTGTTATGATAGCTTGGCGTTGAGAAACGCAAATCGTTGTAATAAGTTTTTAAAGACTTGTACATGGTTTTGAATCTTTGGTTGGAGAGATCCGCTTAGAAACCATGATAAAATATTGAACTCGTCGGCAACTTGTTTTGAGTTTAGTCACTCGAATAAACATAAGTCTTGAATCACACTAAGTAAATTGTGTAAACGCCATTTTGACGAAAAAGGATTATCACTCTTTACCTATATAAACATATCTCGATCATTATTATCATCATCACGAACTCATATGAACTATCCCATATTAGTCATATTTGTTACTATTGTTATTCATATCAATCGTTTCTTTCTTCAATTATTATATTTATTACCAAAACGAAACTAAGTTTTAGCGAACGATCATGGCTTACCACTACAAGCTATATTACGAACGAAAGGGTATACTTGGCCGTGTTTGTATTTATAGTCACTTGTTTTGTGTAAACCTTGTAATATAAATTTAAGACTTGCAAAGCGAACATCAAGTTTTTGGCGCCGCTGTCGGGGACTTATAATCCTGTTTTGTAACCAAAACTTTCGTAATCTTTGAATAATTGAACCATTTCCCACTCAAACAAAACCAATTTTTTTTGCAGTACAGAATGTACGCCGCACAATCCAAAAAGTGCGCCGCACTTCCTGTAGCACAATCCAAAAAGTGCGACACACATTTCTTCTATAAACCAAAAATCCTTGTTGGATGCACACCCGTTCATCCGAAACTCCACCATTATCACCATTATCAGAACCTAAACGTACCCTTAACCGAAGGTTACGTAGACTTCACCTTCGTGTACCTTTCGATAGGAGACACGAGCAACATCAACCTCGCGAAATCAACCAACCTTTCGACAACCTTTCTCAATTCCTATTTCTCACCAAACTCAGCAACCGTTACGACCCAATGTCGGACACCGATGATGAACCAATGTGGTCAGCCGATAGAGTTGTAGCACCAACTCCTGGCTCCGCAATCCTTTTACCTGAAATTACGAATGATTTTACAATCAAAGGAAACCACTTGACACTTGTCAAAAACCACCAATTTGATGGTCGAATCAAAACCGATCCTCACAAACACATCCATGAATTTATCGGAATTTGCAAAATGTTTAACTATGGAGAAGGACAAGCCAAATCCGTTCAACTCATGATGTTTCCATCATCCCTGACTGGAGAAGCCAATTCATGGCTTAACGAACTTAACGAAGGAACCATTCGAACATGGGAAGGTCTTAGAACCGGTTTCATTAGCCGATTCTTTCCTACTGTCCTATTTGAAAAACTCCTCGGAGAAATCCGAAGTTTTTCTCAACAAGATAGAGAAACTCTCACTAACGCATGGTTAAGAATGAAAGAATTACTCAGAAACTGCCATGGTCATGGACTAAAAATGTAAAACCCGCATGCTTTTACCATGAATAGTACCCTTATAATCGTACGTACATGATTAAAACTTTCCTTTTTATAACATGAATACGTTTCACGAACGTAAATTACAAGAACTATGTAAGTGTTATTACATGATAAGTATTAAGTATGTAATAATGCACGATAATTATTATAGATAATAATTAAATCACGAACATGAAAGCATGAACGTAATAATCACGAACGTATAATTAGGTATTTACGTAATTAATATTACGACTACGTAAAAGTATATTAAATAACACGAACATTTAATAATAACATCACGTAAATACGAGCACGATAACACGTAATAATTTAGAACACGAAAAACTACGGGTTTCCCTTGGTGGGCCCTAGTAGCCGTGGCACACAAGAGAAAGGGGGGCCCAAAAGCCTATTTTTGGTTTTAATTAAAGGAAACAAAAACCACAGAGTTTTCATAAAAATATTTTTATAGAAAAGTTGAAAACCCTAGCTCTTGGGGACTCCATAGCCGCGGCATCAAACAAAGAACGAGGAGGATTCGATTTTTGATTTTTGATCTTCGGTATTTGGTTCGTGTTCGTGTTATTTTCAATCACACGTTAAGGTAAAACATAAAATCTTGATCTTTAATTTTTTTATTTAATTATGTTTTAGGTTAGATCTTTAAAAACAATAAAATAAAACATGCTATGGAATTTAATAAACATGGGAAAAGGGTTCGTTTGGCTTGGTTTGTGGTTCGGCAGCCAACCGAGAGTCGAAGGACTCTCGGTGTCCCTTTTAAGCCACAACCGAGACCCCCTAAGGGGCTCGGTGTGGGTCTCGGCGCAACAGCAAGAACCACCGGCCTACGCCGGTGGCTGTTTGGTTCGGACGGGGGGAGCAACGAAGACAGGAGGGGGAGACCACCGGCCTGCGCCGATGGGATCTTGATGCTCGCAGCGGCTAGCCACGGCGCAGCAGCGGCAACATTCGCCGATGTTGGTAGCGCAGCCACCAGCCGCCACTGCAGCCGCGACTGTGGGTGGTGGTGGGTGGTGGGGTTTTGGTTCGGGCCGGTTCATGGGTTCACGACATGTTTTTAATAAAATAATACATGGGTCTAGTTTATTATTTTTTTCAAGTTTATTTTTACAAGTTAATTAAATTAATTTAACATGTCATATAATAAATTTAATTAAAACATGGACTTAGGTTTATTATTAATATTTAATAATACATGATTTTAACCTAACTATTTAATTATGAAATTTAGACTAAAGTAATTAATTAATTATTTAAAACATGACATATAATTAATTAATTTTCATGACTTAGGTTATATAAATATAAATATTAATACATGTTTAACCTAAGTATTATATACACTTTAATTTAATTAAATCATGATTATATTTAATTAAATCGTATAACATATAGTTTATTTAATTAACATATTATAATTAATAAACTATACTATTAATCACATGACTTAGTATATTTAATTAGTAAGACTTAAGCTTATCTTATTTAGCTTATTAATCCAGCTTATTTCTAAGTATGGAAACTTTCTATTTTTGGAAACTTTCTATTTTTGGAAACTTTCTATTTTTAGAAACTTATCTAATTTAAGCAGTTAATCTAATTTTGGAAAATTTCTATTTTTGGAAACTTTCTATTTTTGGAAACTTTCTACTTTTGTAAACCTGCTATTTTTAGGAAGTTACTTATTATTCACAACAAGTATAATAATACAAGAAATACAAGTAATACTTAATCAGAATATTCAGAATACATGATAAACACAACATGACGTGAAATCAGTAGAACAACACATGAACATATAAAACAAGCTAAGACATGATATAAAACTAGTTACATACTCAGTAATCAGAATACTTATACATGTATACTATTTATGTAGCATTAGTGAGATCGAAGTAGGACTCTCTTCCGTTCGTCTTCTTCGTTCACTGGACATAAGGTACGGATTCTACGTCCTTTCAGTATGGACATTCTTTCCTTAGTAGGATTCCCCGTATGCAACCAACTGTTTTCCCAGTATATGTTTTATATGTTTTGATTTGCTTATGTTTAATTTAAATGCCTAAGCCATATACATGCATGACCAGTTTCACCTAGTTTTGGAGGTACCATAACCATAACACTAGAGGCACCAGTGTTATGACTTCACCATGGAGGAGTGATAGCTCGTGGCGTCCCTTTCAGCTGTTGGCCATATTATTATGTTATCATGTGGGGCGTATGAGTGCATCCTAGGTTACATGTTTTTAACAGATTATTCAGGTGAATGTGGTGTGTGCCTTGCATCCTTCACAAGAAGTTGATCCCTCCTACCCAAACCTATATTAATTAGAGGCAACCCCTCTAATTGCATGACGAGGTCACCCCTCCAAGTATTCATGCACGTTGATATTTCATGATCTATATTGGCTTAATGATAAACATGTCAAACAGTTTTCATAAGATAAACATAATGCTTTTCAAACTATAAATCCGGTTTTCCTAAGTTATACCAGGTTTTCCAGGACTTAATCAATTTCGCTGCTATATGTTGTATTTGCTTATGTTATTCATTCTATGCTTGTATATCCGTGCAATGAGCGTTATGCTCAGTCGTTTTCCTTTCATGTATCCCAAGACGGTAGGTACTCAAGGGCGCTCGTAGACTCTAAGCGTAGGTGCATATGGATTGGAAGCTTACTAGGCTTCATTACTATGCTTATCATCATAATTTTTGCTACTTATTTCCACGGACATTGTTTAGTCCTTTTCCGTTACAGTACTTACGTTTGTGTGTGATGAGCTTTTACTTTGGGGTACCGATGTTTGTTTCCGGTATTTCCTTTATGGTCATGTAATGTTTAAGACATTTATCCTTGTATGCTTTGATGACACGCCATAATCACGCGTGACATTCCATTTACTAAAATAGGGTGTTACAATTATGGTATCAGCGCCAAGGCTTTGACCTGTAGGCTCTTAAAACTCGACCTGTGATTAGTGGGTAATCACTATGGTCTTCCAAGAACTGACAATTGGTTTTCATGCATTCATATATATGTCATTGTCGTAGGTTTATGATTAAGTAATGGTTGGTACAGGACTGGCCCTATTTAGCCGCATGTGTTTTTATCGAAACTTTTAACTTTGGGACCGACCCATTGGTGTCCCCTCGCCATGTCTTTTGTTTGAGTGAACTGACCATAGGCGTTCACTCTCGCACATATAAAAGTTTTCATAAAACTGCATCATGCATTCATATACTAGTTTTCCTGCATAAAATTTTCTCATGATTTATTGGTATATTTTTTTTTTTCATGTATATATTTTATGTTTTGATATTGTCAGATGGTAAACACACACAATGCTCGAGAGATGGTTGCAGCTGCCAATGCAGATTTGCAGGACATCCTTCACCCAAACGACAACTATCCTCCTCCACCACATATCATCCCCTTGGAGGGAAGGAATAGGCTCATGAGAGAATACTACGCGATTAGGCAACGAGCTGAGGAAATCAACAACAATTTCATGCAGCGTTTCCTTCGGTTCGCTGGTGTTCTAAGAGCAGCAGCGGGCACTGCTGAAGAGCAAGCACACCATTTTCGTTTGGCCCTTTGTCCAATGATTGGTAATAATTTGGAGGGCACTACGTTCAAAACGGTGGCACAAGTTGCCGATGCCGCACGTAAGATGGAGATGATGCAAGAAGGAGAAGAGTTCGGGGAGGCAGAGAGACCCGAGAAGAGGCAGAAGACTCGGGACCGGTCTCAGCCGGCTACTCAGCAATAGCCTACTCAGCCCAAAGGAAAAGTTCAGACTCACGACCGTTCTGCTACGGATAGGCGTGTCGGTAATGATAATTACCGTAACAATGCTGGAAACTCCAACCGCAGCAGGAATCATGGTAACGGGAGGGACCAGAACCAAAGAGGTTCACAGCCTAACCGTCCAGCTATCACTGGCTCCCAGCCAACAAGGGCACCTGTTGGAGGGTATACTTATCCTCTTTGCACTACCTGCAATCGTAGGCACCTAGGGCCATGTCTCCGCGACAGCGACGCATGCTACAAGTGTGGCCTTACTGGTCATCGCATGAAGGACTATCGCAAGGGCGAGTTGGAGGGCACATCTGGACATGCTTATTCCAAGCCGCCTCCTACTAGTGGACGCGTTTACATGAATTCTCGCGATCAGGCCAACAAGTCTACATGTACCATCACTGGAATCTGGTATATGTATGGTCAAGCTGCATGTGTTTTATTTGACACCGTTGTTACACATTCGGTCAATTCTACTGCTTATGCTAAGAATGTTAGGATATCCCCTATGCCATTAGAGAATGTACTAAACATCTCCACGCCTTTAAGAGACTCTGTGCGCATAACCCATGTGTACAAGAGCCTTCCCCTAGAGTTTGACGACAAGATCCGTCCTGTTGACGCACTTCTGCTGGACATGAATGATTTTGACATGATATTGGGGATGGACTGGGTATCCAAACATCATGCCACCATAGACTGCCATACATATCGGGTCATCTTTGGTGATGTTAATGAACCAGAGTAAATTCACAACGGGTTCGTACCCAGAAGGTCTGTAGAAATCATATCAACCCTGCAAGAATGTGCATTACTTTCACATGGTTGCGAGGGCTATCTAATTATTGTTCATGACATGGATGCTGAATCAACATCAATTCAGAATCAGCCGATAGTATCAGAATTTCTAGACGTATTTCCAGAAGAACTTCCGGGCATACCACCTGCACGTGAAGTAGAGTTTAATATCGAGCTCAATCCAGGAGCTAAGCCGATTTCCAAGGCTCCTTATCGCATGGCTCCCGTAGAGTTAAAGGAGCTGAAGGACCAATTGCAAGAACTTCTGGAACGAGGCTTCATTCGACCGAGCGCATCTCCATGGGGCGCACCGGTCTTATTCGTGAAGAAGAAGGACGGCAGTATGCGTCTTTGCATAGATTATCGCGAGCTCAACAAGATCACATCAGGAATAGGTATCCTCTACCACGCATTGAAGATCTGTTTGACCAACTTCAAGGGGCCAAACATTTCTCCAAAATTGATCTGAGGTCGGGCTATCATCAGCTACGGGTCAAAGAGCATGACATCGCCAAGACTGCTTTCCGTACACGCTATAGGGACTACGAATTCATAGTCATGCCATTTGGCCTTACCAATGCTCCAGCCGTGTTCATGGATTTGATGAACAGAATCTTCCATGAATTTCTAGACAAGTTAGTCATTGTCTTCATTGACGACATTCTAATATTCTCTAACTCCAAGGAGGAACACGAAGACCATCTTCGTACAGTGTTACAGATTCTTCGCCACAAGCAGTTGTATGCTAAATTCTCCAAGTGTGAGTTCTAGTTCGACAAGGTGGCGTTCTTAGGTCACATTGTATCAGCAAAAGGAATCACCATGGATCCAACAAAGGTTGAGGCTATTACCAAGTGGCCAAGACCGACATCAGCGACTGAAGTTCGTAGTTTCCTAGGCTTAGCTGGTTACTACCGTAGGTTCGTAGAGAACTTTTCCCGTTTAGCACTACCATTGACCAAACTGATGCGGAAAGGGGAGAAATTCGTCTGGACTAAAGAAAGAGAGAAGAGCTTTGAAGACCTAAAGCAGAAGTTAGTATCTGTACTGATTCTTACTCTCCCATCTGGTACAGGTGGATTTCAAATCTATAGAGATGCTTCGGGGAAGGGACTTGGCTGTGTTCTCATGCAACATGGGAAAGTGATCGCGTATGCTTCACGGCAGCTTAAGCTTTGTGAGGAAAATTACCCTACGCATGACTTGGAACTTGCAGCAGTCGTGTTTGCGTTGAAGATATGGAGGCACTACTTGTATAGAGAATCATGTGACATCTTCACGGACCACAAGAGCTTGAAGTACATCTTCACTCAACGTGAATTGAACATGAGACATAGGAGATGGTTAGAGCTGTTGAAGGATTACGACATTAATCTGCAGTATCATCCCAGCAAGGCGAATGTAGTGGTAGATGCACTTAGTAGAAATTCTAAAATGATAAACGACATTAAAAGTGAGGAGGAAATTATTAGAGACTTAGAGCGACTATACATTGAGATCATGGAACGTGGACAGCATGGTTACTGGGCTAATGTTAGAGTAGAACCTGAATTACTCTCTAGGATCAAGGAAGCTCAGAAGGATGATGGTGAAATCTGGGCGGTAATTCAGAATTTATAGAAGCATACAGAATTCCGTGTAGACGAAGACGGTATCTTATGGAAGGGCACGAGACTTTGTGTTCCTTATGATCAAGAAGTCAAGGAAGCATTATTAGCTGAGGCTCATAGCTCCCCATTCACCATTCATCCTGGTTCGACCAAGATGTACCACGACATCAAGCAATACTTTTGGTGGAGTGGTATGAAACAGGATGTTGCGACTTACGTCTCCAAATGTCTTACTTGCCAGCAGGTTAAGATCGAGCATCAGCGATCTAGCGGTCTTCTACAACCGTTGGATATTCCAGAGTGGAAGTGGGACAAGATCACCATGGATTTTGTTACCGGTCTTCCGCAGACAAAGAGGAGGCGCGATGCGATTTAGGTTATCGTTGATCAACTTACTAAGTCAGCTTATTTCTTACCGATCTGCAAGAAAGATTCGGTCAGTAAACTCGCCGATACATACAAGAAGGAGATCATGAGACTTCATGGTGCTCCATCCAGCATCGTCTCGGACAGAGATCCTTGTTTCACTTCGCGATTTTGGAGGATTCTGTAGAAAGCTTGGGGTACAAAACTTAAGCTTAGCACGGCTTTTCATCCTCAAAAAGACGGGCAATCGGAGCGAACGATTTAAACATTAGAAGACATGTTGAGGTCATGTGCGTTGGAATGGACGGGAGATTAGGACGATTACATCTGTCTGGTAGAGTTTGCATACAACAACAGTTGGCACACAAGTATTAAGTGTGCTCCATTCGAGATGTTGTATGGCAGAAAGTGTAGCGCCCCAATCTGCTAGGATCAGGTTGGTGAGCGAACACTGGAAGGACCAGAAATGATTTAGTTGACCAACGAGAAGGTCGCTGTAGCTAAGCAGAAATTGCAAGAAGCACGATCACGTCAGAAGAGTTATGCCTACAAGCATCGTAGGGACTTGCATTTTGATGTAGGAGATCACGTATTTCTTAAGGTATTTCTGGCACGTGGTGTTTGGTGGTGGAGTTTTGGTTCGGTTTCGCAGCGCAGCCTCGTAGGGACTTGCATTTTGCTGTTGGCAGCGCAGCCTCCACTGCAGCCGCGACTATGGGTGGTGGTTGGTGGTGGAGTTTTGGTTCGGGTTGGCTCATGGGTTCACAGGTCCGGTTCACGACATGTTTTTAATAAAATAATACATGGGTCCGGTTTATTATTTTTTCCAAGTTTATTTATTTACAAGTTAATTAAATTAATTTAACATGTCATATAATTAATTTAATTAAAACATGGACTTAGGTTTATTATTAATATTTAATAATACATGACTTTAAACTAAGTATTTAATTATGAAATTTAGACGAAACTAATTAATTAATTATTTAAAACATGACATATAATTAATTAGTCTTCATGACTTAGGTTATATTAATATAAATATTAATACATGTTTAACCTAAGTAGTATATACACTTTAATTTAATTAAATCATGATTATATTTAATTAAATCGTATAATATATAGTTTATTAAATTAACATATTTTAATTAATAAACTATACTATTAATCACATGACTTAGTATATTTAATCAGTAAGACTTAAGCTTATATTATTTAGCTTATTAATCTAGCTTATTTCTAAATATGGAACTTTCTATTTTTGGAAACTTTCTATTTTTGGAAACATTTTATTTTTAGAAACTTATCTATTTTAAGCAGTTA
This sequence comes from Glebionis coronaria, assembly GCA_025667525.1. NCBI lineage: Eukaryota > Viridiplantae > Streptophyta > Magnoliopsida > Asterales > Asteraceae > Glebionis > Glebionis coronaria. The sequence goes on from CM046880.1 coordinate 203,354,408, forward strand.
ATCTAATTTTGGAAACTTTCTATTTTTGGAAACTTTCTATTTTTGGAAACTTTCTATTTTAGGAAACCTGCTATTTTTAGGAAGTTACTTATTATTACACAGCAAGTATAATAATACAAGAAATACAAGTAATACTTAATCAGAATATTCAGAATACATGATAAACACAGCATAACGTAAAATCAGTAGAACAAGACATGAACATATAAAATAAGCTAAGACATGATATAAAACCAGTTACGTACTCAGTAATCAGAATAATTATACAGGTATACTATTTATGTAGCATTTGTGAGATCGAAGTAGGACTCTCTTCCGTTTGTCTTCTTCGTTCACTGGACATAAGGTACGGATTCTCCGTCCTTTCAGTAGACATTCTTTCCTTGTTAGGATTCCCCGTATGCAGCCAACTGTTTTCCCAGTATATGTTTTATATGTTTTGATTTGCTTATGTTTAATTTAAATGCCTAAGCTATATACATGCATGACCAGTTTCACCTAGTTATGGAGGTACCATAACCATAATACTGGAGGCACCAGTGTTATGACTTCACCACGGCGGAGTGATAGCTCGTGGGGTCCCTTTCAGCTTTTGGCCATATTATTATGTTATCATGTGGGGCGTATGGGTGCATCCTAGGTTACATGTGTTTTAGAGATTATTTAGGTGAATGTGGTGTGTGCCTTGCATCCTTCACAAGGAGTTGATCCCTCTTACCCAAACTTATATTAATTAGAGGCAACCCCTCTAATTGCATGACGAGGTCACCCCTCCAAGTATTCATGCATGTTGATATTTCATGACTTATATTGGCTTAATGGTTAACATGTTAAGCAGTTTTCATAAGATAAACATAAGGCTTTTCAAACAATAAAACCAGTTTTTCTAAGCTATACCAAGTTTTCAAGGACTTAATCAATTCCGCTGCTATATGTTGTATATGCTTATGTTATTCATTCTATGCTTATATATCCGTGCACTGAGCGTTATGCTCAGCCGCTTTCCTTTCATGTTTCCCAAAACGGAAGGTACTCAAGGGCGCTCGTAGACTCTAAGTGTAGGTGCATATGGATTGGAAGCTTACTAGCCTTAATTACTTTATGCTTATCATCATACTTTTTGCTACTTATTTCCATGGACATTGTTTAGTCCTTTTTCTTTACAGTACTTATGTTTGTGTGTGATGAGCTTTTACTTTGGGGTACCTGTAAAACCCGCATGCTTTTACCATGAATAGTACCCTTAAGATCGTACGTACTAGATTAAAACTTTCCTATTATAGTATGATTACGTTCACGTGTTAGAATTTTACGTATTACGTACGTGTTAGAACACGATAAGTATTTATTACGTACGAACACACAATAATTATTTAACAATAATTAATCACGAACATGCGATCATGAAATCATGAACGTAATTAAATCACGAACTAATATTAATTACGTATATATATTTATTACGAGCACGAATAAATATATTAAGTCACGGTTAATAACTAACGAGAACACATAAAACACGAACACAAATAAACGCGAACGAACACTTAAATAACGGGACACGGAAAACGGTACGGGTACCCCACGTGGGCCCCCCTACCCGCGGCTACATCAAGAAAGAAGGGCCAAGCCCATAAAATTTTACTAAGATTGGGTAAAGGTAAAATCTTGTTTTCATTTTTCACTTTATAGTAAACTAAACAAAAACCAAAAAATATTTTCTCCTTTCCTTCTTGCTCTCCTCTTTGGCCGCCGCATATAATACAAGAAAAGGGGGTGTTCGTTTGTTTTTTATCTTGAATTTTGTACGTGTGTTCGCGTGTGTTCATCCTCGTTAGATCCACGCATTCGGTATACCTTTTTAATCCTTTTTCTTTTTGATTTGATTTAATAATATTAATTAAGAACATGATGTTTTTAAAAACCTAATTAAAAACAAAAACCAAACATGAAAAAGGTTATGGGGTAAATCAAAAAGGAGGTTTTAGGGGTGTTTGTGTGTGGCCGGCGCCTAAACCGAACCCCAAGGGGTTCTCGGTTTCGCTTATAGACCACCACCGAGACCACAAGGTCTCGGTTTGGTGGTGTGGGTCCCACGGCAGCAGCAAACAAAAAGGAACCCCGAAGTGGTTCGGGGTATGGTGTCGATTTCAGGTCCGGTTCATGGTTTCTAGTCACGATCCGTTTCATGGTTTATGTTAATGTGATGTTTTTAATAATCATTTGTTAAAATTAAATTAATAAAATATGACATGATTAATTTAATAAAACATGACTTAGGTTATAATTTAATTATTAGATCATGGAATTATTAACCTAAGTATTTATGTTTTTCTAGACTTATAATTAATTAATTATTAAAAAACCATGGTTATAATTAATTAATTAACATGACTTAGGTTATATTATTAATAATTAATAATACATGTTTTAACCTAATTATTTAACCTTATTTAATTAAAAACATGATATATAATTAAATACTTTTAACCTATAGTTTATTTAAATTACATGTAATAATTAATAAACTATACCTTATATCATTATGACTTAGAAATATAATCAGAAAACACTTAAGCTTATATACTTAGCTTATTTAACTAGCTTATATCTAATTATGGAAACTTTCTATTTTTAGAAACTTATTTAATTAAGGCAGCTAATCTATTTATAGAAACTTTCTATTTTTTAAAAACTTATGTAATTAAGGCAGCTAATCTATTTATGGAAACTTTCTATTTTTAGAAACATATCTATTTTAAGTAGTAATTCTATTTTTGGAAACTTTCTATTTTTGGAAACTTTCTATTTTTGGAAACTTTCTATTTTTGGAAACTCTCTATTTTTGGTAACTTTCTATTTTTGGAAACTTTCTATATTAGGAAACCTGCTATTTTTAGAAAGTTACTTATTATTACACAGTAAGTATAATAATACATGAAATTACAGAAATACTTAATTAGAATAAACATAATATAAGATAAACACAGTTTAAGGCTTAAAACAGTAAAACATGATATGAACATATAAAATAAGCTAAGACATGACATAAAACCAGTTACGTATTTGGTAATCAGTTACTTATTCATGTATGTATTTATGTAGCATTAGTGATACCGAAGTAGGACTCTCCTCAGTTCGTCTTCTTCGTTCACTGGACATAAGGTACGGATTCCCGTCTTTTTAGTATGGACATTCTTTCCTTATTAGGATTCCCCGTATGCAGCCAAATGTTTTCCCGTAGTATAAGTTTATATGTTTGATTTGCTTATGTTTAATTTAGAATACCTATATCCATATACATGCATGACCAGTTTCACCTAGTTATGGAGGTACCATAACCATAACATTAGAGGCACTGATGTTATGACTTCACAACGGCGGAGTGATTGCTCGTGGCGTCCCTTCAGCTTTTGGCCATATTATTATATTTATAATGTAGGGCGTATGGGTGCATCCTAGTTACATGTTTTTCAGCAGATTACTCAGTGTGAATGTGGTGTGTGCCTTGCATCCTTCACAAGGAGCTGATCTCTCCTACCCAAACTAGTATATTAAATTAGTGGCAGCCCCTCCAATTTGCATGATGAGGCCACCCCTCCAAGTATTCATGCACGATGGATTTTCATGACCTATATTGGCTAATGGTAGAATATGCTAAACAGTTATAAGATAAACATAAGTCTTTTCAAACTATAAAACCAGTTTTACCAAGACTTAACCAGGTTATTCGGGACTTAGTATCTTCCGCTGTTATATGTTATATGCTTATCCTATTCATGCTTTATTGTACATCCGTGCACTGAGCGTATTGCTCAGCCGTTTTCCTTTTCTATGTTCCAAAAACGGCAGGTACTCAGGGACGCTCGTAGACTTTAAGCATACGTGCATATGGACTGGAAGCTTTCTAGCCTTTCTTTACATTATGCATTATCTTTACTTTGACACACTTGCTATGGACATTGTTTAGTCCTTTCCTTTACAGTATTTATGTTTGTGTGTGATGAGCTTTACTTTTGAACTACCGATGTTTGATTCCGGTATTTTCTTTTTATGGTCATGTAATGTTTAGACATTTTTCCTTGTATGCTTTGATGACACGCCATAATTACGCATGACATTCCATTATCAAAATGGGGTGTTACAATTATGGTATCAGAGCTAAGGCTTCGACCTGTAGGCTCTCAAAATATGACATGCGATTAGTGGGTAGTCACTATGGTCTTCCTAGAACTGATAGTCGTTTTCATGCATTCATCATTTTTATGCATACACATATATGTCATTGTCGTAGGTTTATGACTAAGTAATGGTTGGTACAGGACTGACCCTATTTAGTCGCATGTGTTTTATCGAAACTTTTAAATTTGGGACCGACCCATAGGCGTCCCCTCGCCATGTCTTTTATTTTGGGTGAACTGACCATAGGCGTTCACTCTCGAGCATACAAAAGTTTTCATAAAACTGCATCATGCATTCATACACAAAATTTTCTTGCATAAAATTTTTCTCTTGAATTTTGGTATAAATTGTTTTTCATATATATATTTGATGTTTTGATTTGTTAATCATATGTTTTATGTTATACTATCATATGGCAAACACAGACAATCTCTAGGAGATGTTTGCAGCTACTGATGCAGAAATGCAAGACATCCTTCATCAGAACGACGGCTATCCTCCCCCACCTAACATTTTCCCCATGGAAGGAAGAAATCGGCTCATGAGGGAATACTATACCATTAAACAGCGACCTGACTAAGACAGCAATGACTTCATGCAACGTTTTCTTCGTTATGCCGGTGTCCTGAGAACAGCTGTGGGCACCACTGAAGAGCAGGCACTACATTTTCGTTGGGCTCTTAATCCAAGGATTGCCAATAACTTAGCAGGTGCTCCGTTGGGTACGGTAGCACAAGTGGCCGATGTAGCACGTAGACTGGAGATGCTGCAGGAGAGAGATGAGTTCGGGGAAGCTGAGAGACACGAGAAGAGGTAAACATTCGTATTCAAGCGGTGATCAATCCGTATTATTTCCATATATGTCAATTATTCATCTCTTTAAAATGTATCTTACAGGCAGAAAACTAGGGACCGGTCTCAGCCGGCTACTCAGCAGCAGCCTCATCAGCCCAAGGGAAACGGTCAGACTAACGACCGTTCTGCTACGGAAAGGCGTGGCGTAAATGATAATTACCGTAACAACGTTGGACACTCCAACAGCAGCAGGTCCTAATACTTACGCATTTTCTTATGATTTCATGTTATAACTCATATTCTAACACTTTAGCAAAACTTCTACCAGGAACCATTGAAACGGTAGGGACCAGAACCAGAGAGGTTCACAGCCTAGCCGTCCAGCTATCACTGGTATTCAATCTTACGATTATCTGCATTGTCCTTTGTACCCTATTATCATGTCTTATGTAAAATGTTTTATTAGGTTCTCAGCCAGCCAGAGCACCTGCTGGAGGGTATACTCATCCTCTTTGCTCTACTTGCCACCGTAGGCACCCAGGTCCATGTCGTCGTAACACTGACGCATGCTTCAAGTGTGGTCTTCCTTGCCATATCATGAAGGATTGACGTAAGGGCGAGATGGAGGGCACATCGGGACATGCTGATTCCAAGCCGTCTCCTACCACCGGGCGTGTCTACACGACATCTCGAGACCAGGCCAACAAGTCTACAGGTACCATCACTGGAATCTTGTATATGTGTGATCAAACTGCGTGTGTTCTTTTCGATACGGGTGCTACTCACTCGGTCATTTCTACTGCTTATTCTAAGAACATTAGGATGCTCCCCATGCCACTAGAGAATAGGCTTACTATTTCCACGCCTTTGAGGGACTCTGTATTAATCACCCATGTATACAAGAGTCTTCCCCTAGAATTTGACGATAAGGTTCGTCCTGTTGACGCACTTCCGCTGGATATGAATGACTTCGACATGATTTTAGGCATGGATTGGCTATCCAAGCATCATGCTACCATCGACTGCCATTCATATCGAGTTATCTTCGGTTATGTTAATGCACCAGAGTACATTCATAACGGGTTCGTACCCGTACGGTCTGTACAAATCATATCTACCCTGCAAGCGCGTGCACTACTGTCACATGGCTGCGAGGGTTATCTAGCTATGGTTCACTACATGGATCCTGAATCTCCATCAATTCAGGGTCAACCAATAGTGTCGGAATTCCAAGATGTATTTCCAGCAGAACTTCCGGGCATAGCACCTGCACGAGAAGTGGAATTCAATATCAAGCTTATTCCAGGAGCTGAACCAATCTCCAAGGCTCCTTATCGCATGGCTCCCATAGAGCTGAAGGAGCTGAAGGATCAACTACAAGAACTTCTTGAACGAGGTTTCATTTGACCGAGTGCATCTCCATGGGGCGCACCGGTCTTATTTGTTAAGAAGAAGGACGGCAGTATGCGTCTTTGCATAGACTATCGTGAGCTCAACAAGATTACTATCCGGAATAGGTATCCACTGCCGCGTATAGACGATCTGTTTGACCAACTCCAAGGGGCCAAACACTTCTCAAAGATTGATCTTAGGTCAGGCTACCATCAGCTACAGGTTAAGGAGCAGGACTTCGCCAATACTGCTTTTCGTACCCGCTATGGCCACTACGAGTTTGTAGTTATGCCATTCGGCCTGACAAATGCTCTAGCAGTGTTCATGGAATTGATGAACAGAATCTTCCATGAATTTCTGGAAAAGTTCGTCATTGTCTTCATCGATGAAATCCTGATTTTCTCAAAGTCCAAGGAGGAACACGAAGACCATCTTCGTGCAGTACTACAGATTCTTCGCCAGAAGCAGCTGTATGCTAAATTCTCCAAGTGTGATTTCTGGTTAGACAAGGTGGCATTCTTAGGTCACATTGTATCAGCAGAAGGAATCACTATGGATCCAGCGAAGGTTGAGGCCATTATTAAGTGTCCGAGGCCGACATCAGCGATGGAAATCCGCAGTTTCTTAGGCTTAGCTGGCTATTACCGTAGGTTCGTGGAGAACTTTTCCCGCTTAGCACTACCATTGACCAAACTGATGCGGAAAGGGGAGAAATTCGTCTGGACTGAAAAACGAGAGAAGAAATTTGAAGACCTGAAGCAGAAGCTAGTATCTGCACCTATTCTTACTCTCCCAGTTGGTACGGGTGGATTTCAAATCTACAGTGATGCATCGGGGAAGGGACTTGGCTGTGTTCTCATGCAACATGGGAAAGTGATCGCGTACACTTCACGGTAGCTTAAGCCTTATGAAGAAAATTACACCACGCATGACTTAGAACTTGCTGCAGTCGTCTTTGCATTGAAGATATGGAGGCACTACTTATATGAAGAATCATGTGACATTTTCAGGGACCACAAGAGCTTGAAGTATATCTTCACTCAACGTGACTTGAACATGAGGCAGAGGAGATGGTTAGAGCCGTTGAAGGATAATGACATTAATCTACAGTATCATCCCGGAAAGGCAAATGTAGTAGCAGATGCTCTTAGCAGGAAGTCCGGAATGATCAACGGCATTAAAATTGAGGAGGAATTCATAAGAGACTTGGAGCGACTAGACATCGATATCATGGTACATGGACAGCACGGTTACTGGTCTAATCTTAGAGTAGAACCCGAGTTACTCTCTAAGATCAAGGAAGCTCAGAAAGATGATGGAGAAATCTGGGCGATAGTACAGAATTTGGAGAAACAGACGGAATTCAGAGTAGATGCAGATGGTATCGTATGGCAGGGCACGAGACTTTGTGTTCTTGATGACCAAGAACTCCGGGAAGCCTTGTAGCTGAAGCTCATAGCTCCCCATTCTCCATACATCCTGGTTCGACTAAGATGTACCATGACATCAAGCAGTATTTTTGGTGGAGTGGTATGAAACAGGATGTGGCCACTTACGTCTCCAAATGTCTTACCTGCCAGCAGGTTAAGATCGAGCATCAGTGATCTGGCGGTCTCCTTCAACCGTTAGATATTCTAGAGTGGAAGTGGGACAAAATCACCATGGATTTTGTTACTGGTCTTCCGCCTACCAAGAGGAAGCACGATGCAATTTGGGTTATGTTAATGCACCAGAGTACATTCATAACGGGTTCGTACCCGTACGGTCTGTAAAAATCATATCTACCCTGCAAGCGCGTGCACTACTGTCACATGGCTACGAGGGTTATCTAGCTACGATTCACGACATGGATGCTGAATCTCCATCAATTCAGGGTCAACCAATAGTGTCGGAATTCCAAGATGTATTTCCAGCAGAACTTCCGGGCATACCACCTGTACGAGAAGTGGAATTCAATATCGAGCTTATTCCAAGAGCTGAACCAATCTCCAAGGCTCCTTATCGCATGGCTCCCATAGAGATGAAGGAGCTGAAGGATCAACTACAAGAACTTCTTGAACGAGGTTTCATTCGACCAGCGCATCTCTATGGGGCGCACCGGTCTTATTTGTTAAGAAGAAGGACGGCAGTATACGTCTTTACATAGACTATCGCGAGCTCAACAAGATTACTATCCGGAATAGGTATCCACTGCCGCGTATAGACGATCTGTTTGACCAACTCCAAGGGGCCAAACACTTCTCCAAGATTGATCTTAGGTCAGGCTACCATCAGCTACGGGTTAAGGAGCAGGACATCGTCAATATTGCTTTTCGTACCCGCTATGGCCACTACGAATTTGTAGTTATGCCATTCGGCCTGACAAATGCTCCAGCAGTGTTCATGGACTTGATGAACAGAATCTTCCATGAATTTCTGGACAAGTTCGTCATTGTCTTCATCGATGACATCCTGATTTTCTCAAAGTCCAAGGAGGAACACGAAGACCATCTTCGTACAGTACTACAGATTCTTCGCCAGAAGCAGCTGTATTCTAAATTCTCCAAGTGTGAGTTCTGGTTAGACAAGGTGGCATTCTTAGGTCACATTGTATCAGCAGAAGGAATCATTATGGATCCAGCGAAGGTTGAGGCCATTACTAAGTGGCTGAGGCCGACATCAGCTATGGAAGTCCGCAGTTTCTTAGGCTTAGCTGGCTATTACCGTAGGTTCGTGGAGAACTTTTCCCGCTTAGCACTACCATTGACCAAACTGATGCGGAAAGGGGAGAAATTCGTCTGGACTGAAGAACGAGAGAAGAGCTTTGAAGACCTGAAGCATAATCTAGTATCTGCACCTATTCTTACTCTCCCATCTGGTACGGGTGGATTTCAAATCTACAGTGATGCATCGGGGAAGGGACTTGGCGTTGTTCTCATGCAACATGGGAAAGTGATCGCGTACGCTTCACGAAAGCTTAAGCCTTATGAAGAAAATTACCCCACGCATGACTTGGAACTTGCTGCAGTCGTCTTTGCATTGAAGATATGGAGGCACTACTTATATGGAGAATCATGTGATATTTTCACGGACCACAAGAGCTTGAAGTATATCTTCACTCAACGTGACTTGAACATGAGGCAGAGGAGATGGTTAGAGCTGTTAAAGGATTATGACATTAATCTACAATATCATACCATAAAGGCAAATGTAGTAGTAGATGCTCTTAGCAAGAAGTCCGGAATGATCAACGGCATTAAAATTGAGGAGGAATTCATAAGAGACTTAGAGCGACTAGACATCGAGATCATGGTACATGGACATCACGGTTACTGGGCTAATCTTAGAGTAGAACCCGAGTTACTCTCTAAGATCAAGGAAGCTCAGAAAGATGATGGACAAATCTGGGCGATAGTACAAAATTTGGAGAAACAGACGGAATTCAGAGTAGATGCAGATGGTATCGTATGGCAGGGCACGAGACTTTGTGTTCCTGATGACCAAGAACTCCAGGAAGCCTAGTTAGCTGAAGCTCATAGCTCCCCATTCTCCATACATCCTGGTTCGACTAAGATGTACCATGACATCAAGCAGTATTTTTGGTGGAGTGGTATGAAACAGGATGTGGCCACTTACATCTCCAAATGTCTTACCTGCCAGCAGGTTAAGATCGAGCATCAGCGATCTGGCGGTCTCCTTCAACCGTTAGATATTCCAGAGTGGAAGTGGGACAAAATCACAATGGATTTTGTTACTGGTCTTCCGCCTACCAAGAGGAAGCACGATGCAATTTGGGTTATCGTAGATCGACTTACCAAATCAGCTCATTTCTTACCGATCCGCAAGAAAGATCCGGTAAGTAAACTCGCCGATACGTATAGAATAGAGATCATGATACTCCACGGTGCTCCATCCAGCATCGTCTCAGACAGAGATCCTCGTTTCTCTTCGCGATTTTGGAAGAGTCAGCAGAAAGCTTGGGGTACACAACTTAAGCTCAGCACGACTTTTCTTCCTCAAACAGACGGACAGCCAGAGCGAACGATTCAGACATTGGAAGACATGTTGAGGTCATGTGCGTTGGAATGGACGGGTGATTGGGACGATTACATTTGTTTGGTGGAGTTTGCATACAACAACAGTTGGCACGCAAGTATCAAGTGTACTCCTTTCGAGATGTTGTATGGCAGAAAGTGTCGGCCCCAATCTGCTGGGATCAGGTTGGCGAGCGAACACTTGAAGGACCAGAAATCATAGAGATAACCAATGAAAAGATCACAGTAGCTAAGCAGAAACTTCAAGAGGCACGGTCACGTCAGAAGAGTTACGCCGATAAGCATCGTAGGGACATACATTTTAACGTAGGAGATCACGTCTTCCTTAAGGTTTTGCCGGCACGTGGTGTTAGACGCTTCGGGACTAAAGGGAAGCTCAGTCCTCGTTTCATCGGACCATTTGATATCATTGAACGAGTCGGTGAAGTATCTTATCGGTTAGCATTACCTCCACAGCTCTCGCATGTATACAATGTGTTTCACGTGTCCTTACTGAAAGGGTACCAATATCATCCCCTTCACATGGTTCAGTATCCACTAGAACAGATACGTGAAGATCTCACTTTCATAGAAGAACCCGAACGAGTTCTTAACAGACAAGAACGAGTCATGAGAAGGAAGACGATTCCATTCGTCAAAATCCTTGGGATGGATCATACCGAGTGGGAAGCCACTTGGGAAACAGAGGAGTCTATCCAGGCTTTTTACCCTCATTTCATATTTTGAATTCGGGTAAGTTCTTCTTTTCCAGTTTACTTTATCTATAATTCGGGGACGAATTATTCTTTTTAGGGGGGAAGAGTTGTAAAACCCGCATGCTTTTACCATGAATAGTACCCTTAAGATCGTACGTACTAGATTAAAACTTTCCTATTATAGTATGATTACGTTCACGTGTTAGAATTTTACTAATTACGTACGTGTTAGAACACGATAAGTATTTATTACGTACGAACACACAATAATTATTTAACAATAATTAATCACGAACATGTGATTATGAAATCATGAACGTAATTAAATCACGAACTAATATTAATTACGTATATATATTTATTACGAGCACGAATAAATATATTAAGTCACGGTTAATAACTAACGAGAACAAATAAAACACGAACACAAATAAACGCGAACGAACACTTAAATAACGAGACACGGAAAACGGTACGGGTACCCCATGTGGGCCCCCCTACCCGCGGCTACATCAAGAAAGATGGGCCAAGCCCGTAAAATTTTACTAAGAAGGGTTAAAGGTAAAATCTTGTTTTCATTTTTCACTTTACAGTAAACTAAACAAAAACCTAAAAAGATTTTCTCCTTTCCTTCTTGCTCTCCTCTTTGGCCGCCACATATAATACAAGAAAAGGGGGTGTTCGTTTGTTTTTTATCTTGAATTTTGTACGTGTGTTCGTGTGTGTTCATCCTCGTTAGATCCACGCATTCGGTATACCTTTTTAATCCTTTTTCTTTTTGATTTGATTTAATAAAATTAATTAAGAACATGATGTTTTTAAAAACCTAATTAAAAACCTAAACTAAACATGAAAAAGGTTATGGGGTAAATCAAAAAGGAGGTTTTAGGGGTGTTTGTGTGTGGCCGGCGCCTAAACCGAACCCCAAGGGGGTCTCGGTTTGGCTTATAGACCACCACCGAGACCACAAGGTCTCGGTTTGGTGGTGTGGGTCCCACGGCAGCAGCAAACAAAAGGGAACCCCGAAGTGGTTCGGGGTATGGTGTCAATTTCAGGTCCGGTTCATGGTTTCTAGTCACGATCCAGTTCATGGTTTATGTTAATGTGATGTTTTTAATAATCATTTGTTAAAATTAAATTAATAAAATATGACATGATTAATTTAATAAAACATGACTTAGGTTATAATTTAATTATTAGATCATGGAATTATTAACCTAAGTATTTATGTTTTTCTAGACTTATAATTAATTAATTATTAAAAAACCATGGTTATAATTAATTAATTAACATGACTTAGGTTATATTATTAATAATTAATAATACATGTTTTAACCTAAGTATTTAACCTTATTTAATTAAAAATATGATATATTTAATTAAATACTTTTAACCTATAGTTTATTTAAATTACATGTAATAATTAATAAACTATACCTTATACCATTATGACTTAGAAAAATAATTAGAAAACACTTAAGCTTATATACTTAGCTTATTTAACCAGCTTATATCTATTTATGAAAACTTTCTATTTTTAGAAACTTATTTAATTAAGGCAGCTAATCTATTTATGGAAACTTTCTATTTTTTAGAAAGTTATGCAATTAAGACAGCTAATCTATTTATGGAAACTTTTTATTTTTAGAAACTTATCTATTTTAAGCAGTAATCCTATTTTTGGAAACTTTCTATTTTTGGAAACTTTCTATTTTTGGAAACTTTCTATTTTTGGTACCTTTCTATTTTTGGAAACTTTATATTTTAGGAAACCTACTATTTTTAGAAAGTTACTTATTATTACACAGTAAGTATAATAATACATGAAATACCAGAAATACTTAATCAGAATAGACAGAATATAAGATAAACACAGTTTAAGGCTTAAAACAGCAAAACATGATATGAACATATAAAATAAGCTAAGACATGACATAAAACCAGTTACGTATATAGTAATCAGATACTTATTCATGTATGTATTTATGTAGCATTAGTGATACCGAAGTAGAACTCTCCTCAGTTCGTCTTCTTCGTTCACTGGACATAAGGTACGGATTCCCGTCCTTTCAGTATGGACATTCTTTCCTTATTAGGATTCCCCGTATGCAGCTAAATGTTTTCCCGTAGTATAAGTTTATATGTTTGATTTGCTTATGTTTAATATAGAATACCTATAGCCATATACATGCATGACCAGTTTCTCCTAGTTATGGAGGTACCATAACCATAACATTAGAGGCAATGATGTTATGACTTCACCATGGCGTAGTGATTGCTCATGGCGTCCCTTCAGCTTTTGGCCATATTATTATATTTATCATGTGGGGCATATGGGTGCATCCTAGTTACATGTTTTTCAGCAGATTACTCAGTGTGAATGTGGTGTGTACCTTGCATCCTTCCCAAGGAGCTGATCCCTCCTACCCAAACAAGTATATTAAATTAGAGGCAGCCCCTCTAATTTGCATGATGAGGTCACCCCTCCAAGTATTCATGCACGGTGGATTTTCATGACCTATATTGGCTAATGATAGAATATGCTAAACAGTTTTTATAAGATAACCATAAGGCTTTTCAAACAATAAAACCAGTTTTACCAAGACTTAACCAGGTTATTCGGGACTTAGTATCTTCTGTTGTTATATGTTATATGCTTATCCTATTCATGCTTTATTGTACATCTGTGCACTGAGCATATTGCTCAGCCGTTTTCCTTTTCTATGTTCCCAAAACGGCAGGTACTCAGGGACGCTCGTAGACTTTAAGCGTACGTACATATGGACTGGAAGCTTTCTAGCCTTTCTTTACTTTATGCATTATCTTTACTTTGATACACTTGCTATGGACATTGTTTAGTCCTTTCCTTTACAGTATTTATGTTTGTGTGTGATGAGCTTTACTTTTGGACTATCGATCTTTGATTCCGGTATTTTCCTTTTATGGTCATGTAATGTTTAGACATTTTTCCTTGTATGCTTTGATGACACGCCATAATTACGCGTGACATTCCATTATCAAAATGGGGTGTTACAGTACCGATGTTTGTTTCCGGCAATTTCCTTTATGGTCATGTAATGTTTAAGACATTTATCCTTGTATGCTTTGATGACACGCCATAATCACGAGTGACATTCCATTTACGAAAATGGGATGTTACAAAAAAGGAAGGAATAATCAAGATTTTCTATAATGGTCTTGACGATGCTACCCAAGATGCATTGAACGCCGCAGCGGGAGGTATTTTCCTTTACAAAACCCCTAACCAAGATTACCAATTGTTAGCTGACAAAGTCTTACTCAAGCTTGATTGGTCCAAAATTCACAAAAATAAAAACCCACGAAAAACCATAGCTTTTTCCGAAGAAAGCAACAACCCGACCGACACTAAAAAAATTATGGCTCGTTTGGACGCCATGTCTCTCAAAATCGACACTCAATATAAAAAGATGAAAAATAAAAGTCGTGAAACCTGCAAACACTGTGGAGGAAACCATCCTTCTAGTGAATGTTATGACGATGACGCAATCCTATGACAAAGGAAGAAAAGCCAATTTCATGAACACCTTTCGTCGAACTCGATTTTATAACGATTATCGTAATCGTGATCTAACGATAAACCAAGTTACGATAGAGACGAAAAGAAACCCAACCAAACCGTAAACAAACCCAACCTCGAAACCAAGCTCCACAATTTTATCGAATCTCAAAGAAAAACCAACCTTTTCGTGCGAGATACATTCACTGACCTAAAAACAAAGTTCGAGACTTCAAACAAAAACCACCAAGCTTTCATTCAAACCTTGAAGCTAAGTTTGATCGTTTTACCGATAAGCAATCGAATCGCGCTTCTGGTTCTTTACCTAGCAACACCAACCCAAAACCCAAAAACAACAACAAATATCAACCACCACAAGCTCGTAATGAACATGCGAATGTCGTATTCACGCGGAGTGGTTTATCTTATGAATCACCAACAAAACCTCCCCAAGACACACCAATCGAAAACCCACTCGATAGTGACGATGAGGATGAAGCCCAACCAACCAAAACCAAACCCACTGAAAATCCAAACCCAACACCAAGACCATATAAACCAAAAGTAACATACCCCCAACGCTTACGCAAGCAAAAGATTCAAGCTAAGTATGGTAAATTCCTTGACTTAATCCATGAAGTTAGAATTAACATGCCTTTAGTCGATGTTCTGGTTGGAATGTCAAACTATGGCAAATTTCTCAAAGAACTTATCAAAAGCAAACATAAGTTTGAAGATGTATCTTCAGCTTATCGAAATGATGAATGTTCTGCCATTATCCAAAACAAAGTACCATTAAAACTTAGAGATCCTGGACGTTTTCTAATTCCATGTACTTTCCATCACTCACACTCTTGTAATGCCTTGGCCGATCTTGGTGCTAGTATTAACCTCATGCCATACTCCTTCTATGCTAAACTCTCAAAATATGTTCTCAAACCCACAAAAATGAGCGTTCGCCTCGCGGACCGTTCTTTTCAATACCCAATGGGAATAGCCGAAAACATGCTCGTTGAAGTTGGAAAATTCATTTTTCCTGTCTACTTTGTAATCCTAGAGATGGAAGAAGATAGGAAGGTACCACTTATCCTTGGTAGACCTTTCTTGCATACAACTGACGTTGTGATTCGTGTGAAACAAAAAAAAACTCAACTTTAGAGTTAGAGAAGATAGAATTTCCTTTTCTATCGATTAAGCAATGAAACACTCTTATTCTAATGACGATACTTGCTTTAGTATTGATGTCATTGACGAAGTCGTTGAAGCCGATTTCGACGCTCTTCTTGATGAAGGAAGCGAAATTTTATATTCTATCGAAGGAACCATCCTCGAAGAAGAACTTTTTGCTGAATTTGATGCCTTCATAGCCGTTAATACTGACGAACCTATAGAAACACCTGAAGAAGAAAAAAACACCATTTGAAATCATAACTTTCGAAACCGATTTCAAAGTTAAGAAATCTATGGAAGAGCCCCCTACAGATTTAGAACTTAAACCTCTTCCTGAACATCTGGAATATGTGTTTCTTCACGAAGAAAAATTACTACCTGTAATTATTTCATCCCAACTTTTGGAAGAACACAAAAATGATCTAATTGAAGTTCTCAAGAAGCATAAACAAGCCTTTGCTTGGAAAACTTCTGATATTCCTGGCATATGTCCATCGTTGTGTAAACAGAAAATCCAACTTTTGAATAACAAGAAACTGATTGTTGAAAAACAACGAAGACTGAATCCTAACATGAAGGACGTTGTTAAAAAAGAGATCCTTAGACTCCTCGATTCTGGAATAATCTACCTAATCGCTGATAGCCCCTGGGTTAGTCCTATTCATTGTGTACCTAAAAAGGGTGGTATCACTGTAGTAACTAACGAGAACAATGAATTAGTACCAACACGAACCATCACCAGATGGAGAGTTTGTATTGACTATTGATGTAGTGTTTTTACACACCTTTAGGAAAAGGAGGTAAAATGGGTAAGTATTAACGAGTGGTTTAGGAAAACCACAAGTTATGACCCAATTAGATGAGTTCGTTCTCGAGGAGGCACGTGTGTTGTGTAATGAATTGATTTTGATTGAGAAGAAAAGAAAATAAATGAGAAAGGAAAGAAAAGACGGTTACGAAGACGGATTAAACTAAGACGAAAAAGGCGAACACGTAAAACCGTAAAAACTACAAAAATTAAAATTTTAATCTAAAAATTCCTAAAAATTACTAAAAATCCACAATAATATTCTAAGAGTTTACAAAAAATCAAAACTTTCTAAAACCTTTTAATTAATTAAATAATGACCTTTTAATGCTAATTAAAGCCCTAAAAATCACAATTAATTATTAAAAAGCCCTAAACAAGATTTTATAGCTTGTAAACCTCAAAATTATCCTAATTAAACTAAAAACTATTTTTAAAAATTTTAAAACCAAATTACACTATTTTTAAACACTTAAAAACTATTAAAATCTATTAAAACTTAAATTAAATCTAGAAAATAAATGAAAAGCCCTAAAAAGATTTGGAAAGTTACAAAGTTCCTAATTTAATGTTTACAATCTAGGAAGAATGAAAAAAGTAGAAAAAACCCACTTTCTATTTTTAGTAATAAAATAATATTAAAATATTCTAAAAAATAAAAAGTTTATAAATTAATTCTAAAAAATTACCAAAAATCCTAAATAATGTAACTAGAACAAAAATGCAACAAAAGTTCCTAAAACCTTTTTATTAATTTTATATTAAATTTTAAAGTTGTCTAAAAACCCTAAAATCAAATAAAATTAAAAATTAGACTTTTTGAAAACTTTTTGGACTGTAAACCTCAAATTACTTAATTAAAACCTAAAAACTATTTTTCTGGATTTTTAAAATGCTTTCTACTATTTTTAATCTACTTTCTAAAAATTAAACTAAAAATAATCCTAATAAATAAATAAACAAAGGGTAAAATATACTTTTTGGATAGAAAAGTCCCTAAACCTAATACAATCCTAGGAAAATTGATAAACTGTAAAAAGCTTAAAGAAATAAGCTGGAATCAGCTTATTTATAAGCTGATAGCTAAATGAGCTCAAAATCAAACACACCTTAAGTATTAAACTATGCAAACTCTTACCAGTCAAAGTCCCTAGGGCAACGGTAAGGAGTGTGTGTTGTGATAGGAGTGGCGCAGGTTCGAGTCCTGGCCACGTCCTTTTTGGGAATTTTTTTTTTTTTCTTTTTTTAACTTTTAAAAACCCAAACTGATGACTAATACTTACTCTAAAACACAAATCCAATTCAAATTAACAAGATTATGACGATTTGGAATCAAAAAAACGTGCCCAGGTCTGATATGTTTCTTATGAACACAAAGTACGCAAAATGGGTATCTTCACTTGTGAAAATATCAATCCAGAGGACTTGATATGACTTGTTGTTGGTTGTTGATGGATAATATGGCACCCCTACACTCAGTTGGAGTGTAGGGAGTCAATCAAATGCAAAAAAAAACAACAAGTATAAGCAGAATCAAGCACCAAATATCAACCAAGTTACTGATTAGCTCAATGTAGGTCTGAGAGGTTTTTGCTGATTCAATGTGCCTACAAGTGAGTTTCAAAGGGTCAAAACATGCATACAAGTCAACCAACTAGCAAATAAACAATACATAAACCTAAATAACCCTATAATCTAACAACTAAGCAACTTGGATGGCAGCTTTCAACAAAAAAAACAGGCAGAGATGGCAGTGACAGATTTTAAGCTATTGATCTAACTTTTTATCATGCAAACCTTTTTAAATCCACACCAAACTAGAAGACCAACTAGCAAGTAACCTATTATACCCCTAAGATTGATTTAAACAGGTTTATACTTCAAAAATTTGTCTCAAAATCTGGTTAAAACACAAATCCAAACACCCCTTTAAAATCTTGAAATGAAATTTTCCAAACCAAATCAATACAAAACTTGATCAAACAGAATACTTATGCTTCTAACATGCATAAACAACTAATAATATCAATATCAACACTTTAAACAAGCATTCTGCAAAATCACATAAACATCAAGATTTTTCAGAAAACTAAAAAAAATGAAAAGAGAAACAAGGAAATACCTTAAGGGTCCTACATCCAGGACCCTTAGTGGTTGAAAAACCACCTCCCTATAGGCTGGGGCCTATGCAGATCCTTGGACAACAAAACTCAACAACCTGCTAAGATGAGATGAAAAGAAACAAGCAAATAACAATATTCTGATTTTTATGAAACCTTTTTCTTAACCTTGAAACCAAGTAACCAAATAACTTAAACACGTTTTAAGATCAATTTCAATATCAGAAAATCAAAAATCAAAGTCCACTTTCACTTTCTTGGATTCAAATTTTCTGAAATTCAAAACCTATTTTAAAACTTCCAAAAACACAAACTGTTACACAAATATGATATGGAACTCAGTCTAGCTTCTCAATCACTTACCAACTTTTAAAAATCAAATAAAAGGAATTATATTTTCTCAAAAATTACCAACTTTATAAATTTTGTAAAAAGGGATTACAATGAGAGAGCTAAAAACTGGAACAAAATGATAAGGGACACAAACGTCTCCTTAAATACTAGTCTATAGAACAATCTGGAATTCTAAAACCCTAGCTACTAAAATGCCTAAGTTGCCCTTTGAAAAGTCTTGGAATCTTGGTCTTGTTTGGCCTCATGTGATCATGTGATTGTAGCCAGCTGTTGAAATGATCGTGAGTCGTTTATTTTGAACTTGGGGGCCAAGGGGTAACATGGGACGTTGGTTTGGTCGGGTTTAGGGTTTTGAGGTGAAAGTGATGGGCAGGGGAGGGTCCCACAAGACACATGGGTGTGTCTTGTGGTGATGTGGAATGTGGGTTTTGGTGAGAAAGTAGCTAATCAAGGATCTGGATAATATGAGATAAAAACCCCTTGATTTGAAGTTGATTGGACATGGGATAGATTAGGGTTTATAAGGGGATTAGTGGGATGTTTAATCCAAAAGGGGAAAAGAAAGATTTAAACTTTCTGTTTGGTGGGAAAGTGGGAGGATTTGACTGGGGGTTTGACCAAGTATTTAATTAAAACCGGGTTAAACATTGGGCTGGGTGGACGGGTTGGGTAATGGGTTTGGTGATATGGGTGGGTTTTGTGACGTGGCAGGATATGAGTGGATGGATATGTTTGGCTGTTTGGCAGTTTTGACCCCCAATCTTCTCTTTTTTGTTCACTTTGCCCATTTTCCCTTTATCAACTTTTGGCAACTTGTCATTTATGGCACAAATACTTTGTAACTTGAAACAAAGGCCATTAATGCATATTCTTCATTTTCCAAGGGCTGATCTTGTATAGTCTTCAAACTTTAGGGACCCTATTCATAGTTTTGAATATTTGAGGGGTATAAAGTGTAAATCTTCAAAAGTTGAGGGACCAAAGTTGCCAATCTTCCATTCTTCAAGGGCATTTTTGTAAAATACAAACTTGGGCCCGGTTCATTGTGCGGCTTCATTTCCCGTGTTCGTTTTTGAATGATTCTTGTGATCTTTTGCCATTTCCTCAATATCCGTACCTAAAAATACACAAGTAACAAACACGAGCATATATTTGGCAGTTTTAATGATATTTTATGCATTTTAAGCCCGATTTGGACGATGAGACCATGTATAAAAGCAGTCTCATCACTCCCCCATACTAAACCATTGCCGTGCCCTCACGCAATGCTAGAATAAAGTATCATAGCTCTCCAAAATTAAATTTTATTCACTTTATTGAAATGATAAACTAGCTACACTACTACTACTACTACTTGTGTTATAGACATAATGTATGATTTTCATCGCAAAATGGGACGTTTAGGTTCATAGAATAAGAACACGTGAATGCTTCGTTAGAAATAATTTCATCGTCCTCGATTTTCACCTTAATTCCATGCCAAGCGTGCAATGAGATCATTGTCATTATAAGTTAGTAATGCTAGCACTACTCATATGCCCTAATCACGTACTTATTCTCCCATTATTCCTAAGTTGTATCTCTTATATTTTATTATGTCTTAATGATCACGAGGATACATTGTTGACTTATGCGATAATAGAGATTTAGGTCTAAAAATAGAGTCCTAACGGTGTAACTAAGACCATCAAATCAATAACCCCTCCTAATAGACAACGATGTCAAAAAATTAAGTTGACAAGAAGAATCGATAAACACGGTTTTATAACGGTTTTGAACATGAGACTTATTACCAAGACTTTTATACGCCCCCTAACGGAAGGACCTTATTATCTTTGGTTTACCTCCATCTTTTATTCAACTTCGCCATAAAGCTTTTATTATGACTTCGGTCTTGCCTTGCCTTTTATTATCCGCCTCATCGGTGGTTTTATTAGCCAAAGACGTATATCCTCACGCTAAGGCGAATTTTGGATCTTTAAAGCTTCGAAGATTAAGGCTTGATTCACTTTCAATTTTGCATAGATTTTAGGCCTTGTGGGGCTTCAAATTGTTTGCTTGATTTAGGTGAGCACTTGAAATTTTATTATTAGGTGAAGCTTTCGATTATTAGGGTGCCAATACTTCAAAACCGTGACGCTGGCGATATCTTAATGTCTTCCCAATTTAATTACACGGAAGCTACTAGAAAAGACTAGAAACCCAACAATCAAAACTAAACCGCTAAGTCAATATTTATTAAGCAAAAAATATGTACATGCGAAGGGAGAATAAGCACACAACGAGAACACATGAGTTTTTGAAAGAATACGAGTACTCTAAGTTTAGCATAGTAACTTATAATTAACTCTATTTAAGAGACTTAGCCTAATGTGTAGTTAAGGAATCAAAGCTAAGTGCTCAACACGCACGGTCGAGTCAAAAATTACTCTCATTCTCGCCATCGGAAAATCTACATTCGTGTCTTTAAACACTTATGAAACATGAGAAAAATTTTAAAATTTGGCCATTTTTAGCCTTATTTGCAACAAAACGATAAACAAAAAGACAAACTTTTGAAAGCGTGAAGGTTTGGCAAGGCAAGTATCTATTCACCCCCCCATACTAAAGTTAAACATTGTCCTCAATGTTTCGAGTCTAGGGGTGTAAACACCCCCATACTAGAGACGTAGTCGAATGCCTAATCTAGCATGTAAAGGGTGTAACCAATAAGTAATAGCCGTTTATGAAGTGTGCTAAAAACCTAAGGTTAGAACATAAAAGGATATATCATTTGGATATTGAGAAATGTATCCAAAGCAAATGATCGAGTGCTCCCATAAACGAACACGAGAGGCTCCAATCGTGAAGATCATGATCTAAAAACCACAATTCACAAACAACCACGGAACAAAGGTTGGAAGGGCACAAATCCCCTCACATTAAACTAATTAGAAAGCAATAATATGTACATGGATAAGCATGGGTCTCCCCCACGAGGCACCTTGTTTTTGATAACCGAGTCAAAAGCTCGACTCGAATCCCCATAAATGTGATCATTTAGGGATTATCATGGTGTGGTCAATTTTTGGTGGGGCTTACATGATAAACAAGGCCCAAAAACAACCTGTATAAAGGACTAAGTCCTTTGATGGTGTAAAATACCGGGATCGAAGATGGCGTTCTCGTTTTCATTGGAAAAACCAATCAACGCCACTTTATCATTGGTCAACATAAACCCAAAGGGTTTCAAGAAAAGAGATGAGAAATAGAAGGGTGGGACAATGGGTAAGTCTCTAAAAACATGAGCTACTCGAGGTAGACTCGCACCAATCAAATGAAAAGATTTTCCATTTATTGCATCGGTGGAAGACCGAGATTTCCCTATATAAGCAATTCCAGGATCAAATATCTCGTCCTCGGTGGAGAAAGGGGAGGGAACATAAGGGGATTCCCCCACACTAAGTCCACACAAAGCATCGTCAAAAGGAGAAGACGAGCTTGTAGTACTCAATACACGCGGTGATGACGGAGTTAGAGTTGTAGAAAAATCTTTTAAATCCAAGTTAAAATCTTTTCCTTTTTCATCTTTTACACTCTCCTTGTGAAAACCCGATTTAATTATGTCAAAAATATTTGGTGTATCTAAAGCAATGTTAGTCACACTAAAAATTCTCACATTTTGAATTCTTTTTGGTTTAGGTGGTGGCAAGTTTTCAAATCTTTTGTCAACAAAGAAAACCTCCCCATCGGGATCAACGTATTCATCTTCCGAAGAATCACTCGAGATTGGAATCGTAGGCTTAACACTCTTAACATCCACCGGCGGAGGGGACGGAACTTCATTTTTCTCAACAACTCCTAAAACTCTATTTGAAATCTTTTTGCAAATGTTTTGATGGGATTGACATTGTACAAAGATGTGATAGAATACACATGAGAAAGAGTGGAGTTTTGGGTTGCATTAATGACGAGTTCTTCCTCATTGAAACGAAGAGTGATTTTTCTTGCATGCACATCGATAAGTGCTCTCGAGGTATCCAAAAAAGATCGACCTAAAATTAACAGAACTTTAGGATCGATAGGAATATCAACAACAATAAAGTCTACAGGATAGTAGAACTTTCCAACTTTCACAAAGACGTCCTCGGCAACTCCACAAGCTAGAATCATAGAATGATCGGCCATTTCGATTGACATTCTTGAAGGAGCGAGATTTGGAAGATTGAGCGATTTAAAAATCTTAAGAGGCATCAAATTAATACTAGCACCAAGATCGGCCAAGGCGTAGCATTCTTCCATGTCTTGTATAGCACATGGGATTAAAAACTTTCCAGGATCACCGACTTTTTGAGGTATGCGGCTTAGAAAAACCGAAGAACAACTAGACGATTTTTGCAATTTCTCTTTGTTATTCAACATACTTTTGAAGTTCGCGGCAAATCGAGGCATCATGACTAAGGCGTCGGCAAAACTTATATTGAAATGCAAGTCACGAAACATTTTCATAAAGAGTTCAAATTGATAATTATTTCGTTCTTGTGCCTTTTCCTTGTATCGTCTTGAAGGGTAGGGTAAAGGTGGTGTGGGTTGGGGCAAAGTAGGCATAGGCATCGGCCTTGGAATCTCGGGTTCCATGATTGGTGTGGGTTCAACCGTAGGTGTGGTTTGAGCGGTACTTCGTGGGCTTGTAATTTGCTCCTTTTCAACCACAACCTCGGGTTCCTTCTCTTTTTCCTTCTCAGTAGAAGTACTTGGACGAGAAATGGGTTCTTTGAAAATTTTACCACTACGAGTAGTAATAACCTTCAATTCTCCTTTCGGGTTCATGATGGTATCACTAGGAAGACCACCCGAAGAAGAGGGCTTACACATGATAGCTTCAAACATTTTAGCCATTCGGTCCTCAAATTTTGATTGCCTAGCATCCGCTTTTAACAATTCTTGCTTAATCTCATGTTGACCTTGCTCCATTTTTTGTTGATTTTGTTGGAGACGTGTGACATTTCCTTCCATTTTATTAGCATGAGTTTTAAGTTCATTAGCAAGTTCGTTTTTAAGCTCGTTTTTCAATTCGGACCTTAAGCTAACCATTTCACGTTGCATATTGTCAAACTTAGCATCATTAGCCTTAGCATAATTCAAAAATTCTCCTTGAAGATTTTTGGTGTGATCATTTTGAAAACCTTGAGTAGAAGTTTGAAAATCACGGTTTTGGTTTTGGTTTGAAATTTGCCCATTTCCACTTTGATAATTACCCTTGTTGTAATTCCTTTGATTTCCTTGGTAATTTCCACCTTGGTTGTTGTTGCGATAGTTATTAGCATTTTGATTTGGTGGAGCTTGATTTTGGCGAGAACCTTGACCGATTTGGTTATAAGTTCCCGTGGCTACGTAAGCACTCGAAGTGTTACCATCCGCGGTAATGCACTCGGAAAGATCATGAGCTCCACCACACGACAAACAACTCTTAGAAACCTCTTTAACCGAAGCGGAATTCGAAGCTTCTTGAGCTTTCCAATGGGACATAAGAGTCGAAAACCTATCGAAAAACCGATTTTATTCATTAGCTTCATCTTGCAAGGCATTGATACTACGAGACGATGATGAGCCCATTTTGGCAACACTCGGGTGTTACGAGGGCTATAAACCTTAGACCTATTCTCAATTATGACCAAAGCTTCTTCAATCGTTTTACACAAAAAATTACCACCCGCGGCGGCATTTAAATAATCTCTTTCATGATCGTTAAGTCCATTGTAAAACGTGTCTATTTGGTGCAAATCGGAAAAACCGTGATGAGGACATTCATATAACATCTCCTTAAACCTATTCCAAGCCGTAGAAAAACTTTCATTTGATTCTTGTGAAAATTTAGAAATCTCATTTTTCAAATGCGTAGTCTTAGAGGGCGGAAAAAATTGGTTCACAAATTTTGAAACGAGATCCTTCCACGTCAATATAGAATTGGGTGGCTCTTTCTATAACCAAATTTTAGCGGGCCCCGCTAAGGAATACGGAAAAAGCATCATCTTAATCGAGTCATTCGAGACATCCTTAAATTTGCACGTGGCGTTAAGACGATTAAATTGGCGGATATGGTTGTGGGGATTGTCCTTCTCATCACCACGGAATTTGTTGTTTTGGATCATCGACAACAAACCCGTTTTCACCTCAAAATTTTCCGCAAGGATTGCGGGAATCACAATAGCTTCTCCATAACCCTCGGTGGGTGCTTGAAGTAACTCCATCATAGTTCGATTCGCCATGGTAGGTGCTTCTCGTACAATGGGTTCGTCAATAGGAGACTCCTCACTAGAATGAGTTGGAGTGAGAGTTTTGTTCTTTCGTCTACGTGCACGTTTTGCTTGATTACGAGTTAGCATAAACGTCACGTACAACGTGGAGACGAGCAAAGAAGATTCTTTTTGGTGTTTTGTGTTTTTCAATTTTTTTTTGTGGTTTTTGATGGTATTAACTTTTTTGGAAATTGGTGAATGTATTAAGTAGACGAAAGTCCACAAATCTCCTCCTTAATCAAATCTCTCGATTAAAGAAGCCTCAAGGAATGAAAACGATCACGTGGAGTGAACGCCTTCGATGACTTTAGAACGATGGTGGAACACCAAATCGTTCAAGAGGGTTTAATCAATAGAAACCAAGAAAATATATATGATACTTAGTAATAATACATTGGGCGGCAAAACCCTCGATTCACTCTCAAAATCAAATACGCACAAGCAAGCGGAGGAAACGAGGCGGCGCGAAGCACTTAAGAGCCTTTTTCCTTTAGGTTGTGAAATACAACCGCCTTATACCCACCTTATAGTTTGTATTATCAAGATTAAGCTTCACGAAAGTATTTATCTATTTTTTGCCTTTTTTTCTTTGGTTTGAGATTCGAATACAATGATTGGGTAATGACCTCCCAAGTCAAGGTTGTGATTGCTCACGTATTTGGAGTACTTGTGAATTTATTGTTCTACATATACAATATAGTAATAGTATTCACAAAAAATCGAAAAACGATAATACGTATTAGTAGAGTGCTACTAATACAAATACTAATTATGGCTAATATAAAAAACAACAATGGTTAAATCAAAACACAACACGCCTCCCCGGCAGCGGCGCCAGAAATGATGTAGTGTTTTTACACACCTTTAGGAAAAGGAGGTAAAATGGGTAAGTATTAACGAGTGGTTTAGGAAAACCACAAGTTATGACCCAATTAGGTGAGTTCGTTCTCGAGGAGGCACGTGTGTTGTGTAATGAATTGATTTTGATTGAGAAGAAAAGAAAAGAAATGAGAAAGGAAAGAAAAGACGGTTACGAAGACGGATTAAACTAAGACGAAAAAGGCGAACACGTAAAACCGTAAAAACTACCAAAATTAATATTTTAACCTAAAAATTCCTAAAAATTACAAAAAATACACAATAATATTCTAAGAGTTTACAAAAAATCAAAACTTGCTAAAACCTTTTAATTAATTAAATAATGACTTTTTAATGCTAATTAAAGCCCTAAAAATCACAATTAATTATTAAAAAGCCCTAAACAAGATTTTATAGCTTGTAAACCTCAAAATTATTCTAATTAAACTAAAAACTATTTTTAAAAATTTTAAAACCAAATTACACTATTTTTAAACACTTAAAAACTATTAAAATCTATTAAAACTTAAATTAAATCTAGAAAATAAATGAAAAGCCCTAAAAAGATTTGGAAAGTTAAAAAGTTCCTAAATTAATGTCTACAATCTAGGAAAAATAAAAGAAGTAGAAAAAACCCACTTTCTATTTTTAGTAATAAAATAATATTAAAATATTCTAAAAAATAAAAAGTTTATAAATTAATTCTAAAAAATTACCAAAAATCCTAAATAATGTAACTAGAACAAAAATGCAATCAAAAGTTCCTAAAACCTTTTTATTAATTTTATATTAAATTTTAAAGTTGTCTAAAAACCCTAAAATCAAATAAAATTAAAAATTAAACTTTTTGAAAACTTTTTGGACTGTAAACCTCAAATTACTTAATTAAAACCTAAAAACTATTTTTCTGGATTTTTAAAATGCTTTTTACTATTTTTAATCTACTTTCTAAAAATTAAACTAAAAATAATCCTAATAAATAAATAAATAAAGGGAAAAATATACTTTTTGGACAGAAAAGTCCCTAAACCTAATACAATCCTAGGAAAATTGATAAACAGTAAAAAGCTTAAAGAAATAAGCTGGAATCAGCTTATTTATAAGCTGATAGCTAAATGAGCTCAAAATCAAACACACCTTAAGTATTAAACTATGAAAACTCTTACCAGTCAAAGTCCCTAGGGCAACGGTAAGAAGTGTGTGTTGTGAGAGGAGTGGCGCAGGTTCGAGTCCTGGCCACGTCCTTTTTGGCAATTTATTTTTTTTTCTTTTTTTAACTTTTAAAAACCCAAACTGATGACTAATACTTACTCTAAAACACAAATCCAATTCAAATTAACAAGATTAAGACGATTTGGAATCAAAAAAACGTGCCCAGGTCTGATATGTTTCTGGTGAACACAAAGTACGCAAAATGGGTATCTTCACTTGTGAATATATCAATCAAGAGGACTTGATATGACTTGTTGTTGGTTGTTGATGGATAATATGGCACCCCTATACTCAGTTGGAGAGTAGGGAGTCAATCAAATGCAAAAAAAACAACAAGTATAAGCAGAATCAAGCACCAAATATCAACCAAGTTACTGATTAGCTCAATGTAGGTCTGAGAGGTTTTTGCTGATTCAATGTGCATACAAGTGAGTTTAAAAGGGTCAAAACATGCATACAAGTCAACCAACTAGCAAATAAACAATACACAAACCTAAATAACCCTATAATCTAACAACTAAGCAACTTGGATGGCAGATTTCAACAAAAAAACAGGCAGAGATGGCAGTGACAGATTTTAGGCTATTGATCCAACTTTTTATCATGCAAACCTTTTTAAATCCACACCAAACTAGAAGACCAACTAGCAAGTAACCTATTATACCCCTAAGATTGATTTAAACAGGTTTATACTTCAAAAATTTGTCTCAAAATCTGGTTAAACACAAATCCAAACACCCCTTTAAAATCTTGAAATGAAATTTTCCAAACCAAATCAATACAAAACTTGATCAAACAGAATACTTATGCTTCTAACATGCATAAACAACTAATAATATCAATATCCAACACTTTAAACAAGCATTCATGCAAAATCACCTCCCTATAGGCTGGGGCCTATGTAGATCCTTGGACAACAAAACTCAACAACCTGCTAAGATGAGATGAAAAGAAACAAGCAAATAACAATATTCTGATTTTTATGAAACCTTTTTCTTAACCTTGAAACCAAGTAACCAAATAACTTAAAAACGTTTTAAGATCAATTTCAATATCAGAAAATCAAAAATCAAAGTCCACTTTCACTTTCTTGGATTCAAATTTTCTGAAATTCAAAACCTATTTTAAAACTTCCAAAAACACAAACTGTTACACAAATATGATATGGAACTCAGTCTAGCTTCTCAATCACTTACCAACTTTTAAAAATCAAATAAAAGGAATTATATTTTCTCAAAAATTACCAAATTTATAAATTTTGTAAAAAGGGATTACAATGAGAGAGCTAAAAACTGGAACAAAATCATAAGGGACACAAACGTCTCCTTAAATACTAGTCTATAGAACAATCTGGAATTCTAAAACCCTAGCTACTAAAATGCCTAAGTTGCCCTTTGAAAAGTCTTGGAATCTTGGTCTTGTTTGGCCTCATGTGATCATGTGATTGTAGCCAGCTGTTGAAATGATCTTGAGTCGTTTATTTTGAACTTGGGGGCCAAGGGGTAACATGGGACGTTGGTTTGGTCGGGTTTAGGGTTTTGAGGTGAAAGTGATGGGCAGGGGAGGGTCCCATAAGACACATGGGTGTGTCTTGTGGTGATGTGGAATGTGGGTTTTGGTGTGAAAGTAGGTAATCAAGGATCTGGATAATATGAGATAAAAACCCCTTGATTTGAAGTTGATTGGACCTGGGATAGATTAGGGTTTATAAGGGGATTAGTGGGATGTTTAATCCAAAAGGGGAAAAGAAAGATTTAAACTTTCTGTTTGGTGGGAAAGTGGGAGGATTTGACTGGGGGTTTGACCAAGTATTTAATTAAAACCGGGTTAAACATTGGGCTGGGTGGACGGGTTGGGTAATGGGTTTGGTGATATGGGTGGGTTTTGTGACGTGGCAGGATATGAGTGGATGGATATGTTTGGCTGTTTGGCAGTTTTAACCCCCAATCTTCTCTCTTTTGTTCACTTTGTAAATAATAGCTATCCACGCCCATTTTCCCTTTATCAACTTTTGGAAACTTGTCATTTATGGCACAAATACTTTGTAACTTGAAACAAAGGCCATTAATGCATATTCTTCATTTTCCAAGGGCTGATCTTGTATAGTCTTTAAACTTTAGGGACCCTATTCATAGTTTTGAATATTTGAGGGGTATAAAGTGTAAATCTTCAAAAGTTGAGGGACCAAAGTTGCCAATCTTCCATTCTTCAAGGGCATTTTTGTAAAATCCAAACTTGGGTCCGGTTCATTGTGCAGCTTCGTTTCCCGTGTTCGTTTTTGAATGATTCTTGTGATCTTTTGCCATTTCCTCAATATCCGTACCTAAAAATACACAAGTAACAAACACGAGCATATATTTGGCAGTTTTAATGATATTTTATGCATTTTAAGCCCGATTTGGACGATGAGACCATGTATAAAAGCAGTCTCATCAACTATCGAAAATTAAATAACGTAACAACGAAAGATCATTTTCCTTTGCCCTTTATGGATCAAATGTTAGAAAGACTCGCAGGGAATGAATACTTTTTTTCCTCGATGGTTTTTCCGGATATTTTCAAATCCCAATCAACCCTATGGATCAAGAGAAATCCACATTTACTTGTCCATTTGGAACTTACACGTATAAGCGCATGCCTTTTGACTTATGCAATGCACCTGCAACTTTTCCGAGATGTATGATTGCAATCTTTCACGATATGATTAAAGAATCAGTCGAAGTCTTCATGGACGATTTTTCCGTCTTTGGAAATTATTTCGACACATGTCTTAACAATATTGATAAAATGTTAGCACGATGTGAAGAAGCAAATCTTGTGCTAAACTAGAAAAGAATGTCACTTTATGGTTAAAGAAGGAATTGTGCTTGGATACAAAGCGTCTGGCGCAGGCTTAGAAGTTGACAAATAAAAAATAAACGTAATTTCAAAACTCCCACCACCTACTAATGTGAAAGGTGTTAGAAGTTTTTTAGGTCATGCCTGATTTTACCGACGATTTATCAAAAACTTTGCGAAGATCGCAAGACCCTTAACTCAACTTCTTGAAAAAGAAAGAACATTCGATTTTAATGACGAATGCCTTTTATCATTTGAAACTCTTAAAGCAAAGCTTACTTGCACACCAATTATTGCAAGTCCCAATTAGAACCTTCCATTTGTGCTTATGTGCGATGCAAGTGAACATGCCCTTGGAGCCGTTCTTGGACAAAAAGATGGAAAGTAATTTCACCCCATCTACTTTGCTAGTAGAACTCTAAGCGCAGCCCAACAAAATTACAACATCACGGAATAAGAACTCATGGTTGTAGTTTATACGTTTGACAAATTCCAATCATACCTCGTGTTATCGAAAACATTATTTTACACTGATCACTCAGCCTTAAAGTACTTGTTTAAAAAGCAAGATGACAAACCTCGTCTCATACGATGGATATTGATTTTACAAGAATTCGATTTAGAAATTAAAGATAAAAAAGGTGCTGAGAATGTTGTTGTTGATCATTTATCTCGCATTATGAATGATGATTCTAGCGATGATGAAATCGATGATTTTCCCGATGAACACATAATGCAAATAAATACTAACATTACACCATGGTTCGCAGACTTTGCAAACTATTTGGGTGTAGGTATTTTGCGAAAGGGAATAACCTATCAACAAAAGAAAAGATTCTTTTTGAACTTAGAAAATACTTTTGGGAAGATCCTCACCTATTTAGAATATGTTCCGATGGAATGATCCGACGTTGTATTTCCAGATCCGAATCTTGAAAAATTCTCGATGAATGTCACTACGGACCGTCCGGAGGACATTATGCAGCGAACACCACCGCTAAAAAAGTGTTCGACGCTGGCTTTTACTGGCCAACGATTATTCGTGAAGCTCATACCTTAGTAGGATTATGCGAAGCATGTAAAAGGACTGGAAATCTTACAAAAAGAGATGAAATGCCTCTGAATAATATCCAAGTCTATGAAATCTTTGACGTGTGGGGTATCGACTTCATGGGACCATTTCCTAAATCTAAACGTGAATACATTTTAATCGTTGTCGACTATGTATCGATATGGGCCGAAGCTCAAGCCTTGCAAACTAACGATGCAAGAGTTGTTATTACATTCATAAAGAAACTATTTTGTCGTTTTGGAATTCCAAAAGCACTAATAAGCGATAGAGGAACTCATTTCTGCAACAAACTCATGGAAAAAATCATGAAAAATATGGAGTAAACCACCGATTTTCCACATCTTACCACCCTCAAATGAGTGGCCAAGTTGAAAACACTAATAGAGCTCTTAAGCGAAGCCTTGAAAAGACCGTTCAAAACAACCCTGCTTGTTGGTCTAAGAAATTAGAAGATGCTCTATGGGCCTTTCGTACCGCTTTCAAAACACAAACTGGAACCACACGGTACAAGCTCTTGTATGGAAAAACATGCCACTTACCAATAGAAATTGAACACCGTGCATATTGGACACTTAAGAACTGCAACCCTGATCTTATTGCAGCTGGAGAAAAATGTATATTTCAAC
This sequence comes from Glebionis coronaria, assembly GCA_025667525.1. Taxonomy (NCBI): domain Eukaryota; kingdom Viridiplantae; phylum Streptophyta; class Magnoliopsida; order Asterales; family Asteraceae; genus Glebionis; species Glebionis coronaria. Next base: position 203,386,380 of record CM046880.1, read on the forward strand.
TTCATGTGTTGGATGAATTTCGAAATCAAGCTTATGAAAGTTCACATTTATAGAAAGAACGAACCAAAGTGTGGCATGATCGCAAACTGCGACAAAGAAAATATTTCAAACATGGAGAGAAAGTACTTCTCTTTATCTCTAAATATAAATTCAAGCAACCTAAGCTTACATCAAGATGGACTGGACCTTACACAGTAAAACACCAATATCCGTCTGGATATGTTGAACTCTACGGTAGAGACAATACCACTTTAATTGTCAATGGACATAGACTCAAGCTGTACCAAGAAGAAGAAAGCTGTAATGAATTCGATGAAGAAGAAATCCCCTTCTTTTTGAAATAAAACCGAGTAGCCGAGTCTGGCTGAAGACTCTAAACTTAGCGCTATTCGGAAGGCAATCCGTATTTTATCCCCCACTTTTTACCTTAAGTGTGGAGGAGGACCTGTATATAAATAAAACCGTCCTTGTATATATTGCATGTGTTTTGTTTTGTTTTATAGCATGCAGGAAAATAGCAAATTTGGAGCTCTGAGCTGGATTCATCTATTGAAGTCCCGCATTTTTCTACTTAGCCCCGGGAAGTTCTCGTTTCCCTTTGCAATTTTTCCTATTTTTAGTTTTTATCAGTTATCACCTCGAGGACGACGTTCACCTTTAGTGTGGAGGAGGGACAAATAGGAAAAATAATCAATAATAAATTTCTCCACATAAAAATCTTTTTGAAAATAAAATAAAAATTGATATATTTTAAAATAAATAAAGTTTTTAGCAAAGCAAAAATCTCATTGATTGACACTATAACTAAGCACAAAAACCATCCACCAAATATCTCAATTTTGTGTGAAAGCCGATAATCTAGTATGCTTCAGAATTTGTGCTTGATCATCATTTACTAAACCGTAGTGAGGTTAATTTATAAATATTTTCGAGAAGAGGCAAAATAAATCACCATTTTATCATTTTAGTTAAGCTACACTGGCTTGCTAAAATATGATGCACTTGTACCTATGTTCTATATTATCCCTTGTTCTGTTACCCTTATGTTGATGTCTATCCATTTGTCAAGTCAAAAAAAGTATATATGATGCTCTTAAAAAAAAGAAGAAAGAAAAATAAAATATTTTAGTATAGTTGTTCTACGACTTTGACAAGGCATATATTGTTCTTACATCCTCATCAGTATCACGTTTTTTTTCTTTTAAAATTTATCTAGTGCTCACCCCACAACGGTTATGTTTATGTGTCATGTACAAACCTATGGTAGCTATCTATTTTTTGTCCGTGCAATTTGAGTGTTACCTTACATTTACCCCTCCTGAGTGACATTTGTGTGAACTTAAAATCTAAACACTATCCATGTGAGGTGCTGAAGTTATTTGTCATTTGCTTTTGATACTTATAAAAATTTAATCATTTTCCTATCATACTTCATAACACTTAAAAGCATTTTTAACTAATTTGTTTTCTCGCTTTGATTGCTTGAGGAAGAGCAATAGCTAAGTGTGGAGGAATTTGATAACGACCAAATTATACAAATTCAACCCGTTATTATAATGACACTTTTCGTTATAAATAAGAGCTTTCGATACTTAATATATTACGTTTTATATGCAGGTATGAAATATGTAGAAGCAAAGTGCAGAAAATACAAAGGAGGGTCCTTATTGTGCAAATTAGCCAAACTATTGAAAAAAGTTTATAGAACGCACAAAATTGCGGCGCACATTCCCACATCCAAATGCGAAGCACTTTCAGGTAAGTGCGGTGCACATTTGCTCTCAGCCAGCACTATAAATAGGAGCCACTTTTACTCATTTTATATATCTCATTCTAAAAAACCACTACTCTAATCCGACTATTCTTAGCTTCTTAGTAATATTTTCAGTATTATCCACTTTTGGGAATTAATTGTAACGAGAGGATTCCACTCTTTGATTCTTGGAGGAACGATACAATCGTGACACTTGTGTACTCGTTCATTCGTTCAAATCTAAGTATGATGTTCTCTTACCCTTTTCCATTTGTTACTTTGATTATTATGTTAGGCTAAGCTATTTGTAACTATATGGGTATGTGACTATGGTTAGTGATGATGCTATGATATGATCCTTTATAAATAGATTTCAAGCTAATGTTATAGAACCATTTTACCACCTAGTTCTATAAACAATATTTTTTCTAGAGTTGATTTTTTATGATGGCTTGGCGTTTGTAATAAGTTTTTAAAGACTTGTATATGTTTTTGAATCTTTGGTTGGAGAGATCCGCTTAGAAACCGTGATAAAATATTGAACTCGTTGGCAACTTGTTTTGAGTTTAGTCACTCGAATAAACATAAGTCTTGAATCACACAAAGTAAATTGTGTAAACGCCATTTTGACGAAAAAGGAGTATCACTCTTTACCTACATAAACATATCTCGATCATTAATATCATCATCACGAACTCATACGAACTATCCCATATTAATCATAGTTATTATTATTGTTATTCACATCAATCATTTCTTTCTTCAATTATTATATTGATTAACAAAACGAAACTAAGTCTTAGTGGACGATCCTGGCTTACCACTTGAAACTAAGATTTTGCAATCCTATTTTAATGTTCGTTTTCCCTCGATTCGACTCGAATTTGATTTCCGGTTTAACGTTTCAACTTAACTTGTTTTTGGTAAAATCTCTTTTTGGTATTTTTTTAAACTAACTTAAATCTATTTAATTAAATGAAAACTATTTTAATTAACTATTTAAACTATTAATTTTGAAAATAAACTTTAACTAATTAATAAAACTCAAAAACTTTTAATTAAGTCTATTTAAACTAATTAATTTTAAACTAGTACTTTTTAATTAAAATCTACTAACTTAATTTTTAAACTAAACTTTTAAAAGAAATCTAATTTAGAATTTATAAAAGTAATTAAAAATTAAAACTATTTTTTTTTCTTTTTATATCTATTTAAAACTGATTAAAGTAAATATTAAATAATAACAAAACTTTAAATTGATTTAAACTAATATATTAAAAACTGCCACCCTAGAATCACGCTATATTAATGAAACGAAGAGAAATAAAACATAAAAAGAGTTCTAGCGCACTGGTTGAGGCGTTTGGCCCCTGGACAGGAGGTCCAGGGTTCGAATCTAGGCAGAAGCAGATTTTTGCTAATATTTTTGATTTGATTCTTTTTGGAACTTGTTATTTTTGGACATTAAACTCAGACTAATGGAGTCTGAGTTTAAGCAGTAAACAATAAGCAAACACCCAAACAACTAATAAGCTGAAATCGAATAAGCATGACACAAATAAGCTAGACAAGCAATTAAATCCTATCAATAGAATAAGCTGAAAATAAAATGAACAGGAACCAAATAAGCAATAAGCTGATCGAACACTAAATATAAGCTACACTGAAAAGCAAGAACAAATAAGCTAGTAAAAACTGAATAATCTAAATAAGCAATGACCAAAAATCAAATAATCATACGCACCAAAAGCTATCGATACTCTAAACCAAATAAGCTATAATCTAAAACTAAAACCAAACTAACAGTTGAAACCTAAAAGCTGAAATATCAATAAGCGTAGCAATAAATGTAAACCTAATCTAATAAGCTATCTAAACAAAAACAAATCTAAATAAGCAGATGCTAACACTATTAATCTAAGCAGAATCCAAACACAACCGAAGAACAATAAGCAGATTCAAGCAGCTATAACTTAAGCAGATTCAAACATAAATCATATAAAATTAAACTAAATAATAACAATAAAATTAAATAAGAGATTAGAACCTTTTTGACGAAATCCGTTGCGACGTAGTAACATGCTGAACGTACTAATGAACCGAATCAAACACCAAACAAACACCACCTTGAATCGAACCAAAATAACTACCCTATCCTCTCGAACCAAACAACTTCTTCAAACAGTAGCAGTATCCAATTGAACCGAAACCAAAGAACAGTAACTTTTTAAACCTCCAGTGGGGAGATTTATCTCTTTCCTTTATATATTTTTTTTTTTTTATTTTTATGTCATAACATTCGGAACAGTAACAATATTTTTTTATCAGATTAAAAAGAAAAGAAACAGTACTGGAAATTAAATATGAGACAGAATTAAACTAAATAAAACTTTTCATTAATTTGAATCAAACTTACAATTACTGGAAATAAAAATATTACAAAGTTAAAATCCCTAATCTATTTTTCTGAAAATAAAAACAATAAAGGAAAAGCTAACAATTACATGATAGAGGGGGGGTTTTATAAAGGAACCCCCAAGAAACCCTAATCTTTGGCTTCAATTGTAAGCATCCAAATCCCACCGTCCAATCCATCTTTCTTCTTCTCTCTCTTCTTTTCTTGCAATCTTGCGGCTCAGAATCATCCTTCTGCACACGGATTGCCACCGTGGCACAAGGATGTGTTTGTTGTGCTTCTTGATATGTGATGTGGCTTAAATTAATTGGTTGATGGGTGTATGGTGAGGTGGACGAGCCAATCAAATCTGGCCACGTAGGAGAGAGAGGATCATCATAGCTTGGTGGATTGATCCGAAAACTGGGGGGATTTAATCCCTTGGGTGTTAATTACCCAAAAAGGGTAAAAGCCCTCTTTTTTAATTGGTTAATTTCACTGTAAAAATTAGGGTTTTTGGGAGGGAGATGTGCGAATATTTGGGGGAAGATGGAGTGGGTGAAAGAACCTCGTTTGTAACGAGTGAAAATGAGGGGATGTGGGTAAAAAGTTATTATTTATTTGGGGAATGGTGGGTAAGAGTGGGGTGTACACGTGGGGGTTACGTTGGGTGAAAGTGGGATAGGGTTGGGGATTTGACTGTCTCAAAGTAAATACAATTTACTTGTTTTCGTTTGTGTAATTGACTGGTCAAGTGAAAACTTTCATTTGTTTCTTATTCTCATCAAATGGGCTTAAGCCCAATTCATCCATTAGCTTAAAATATCCGTCCCAAACTATCTTGTTAGCATTTGGGCCTAAAATGGGCTTATGGCTTTTTTCAAAAGTATCTTGGATATCTCCATGGGCTTTTAGGCCCATTTCCCAAATATAGGACCCACAAAGCTCGAAACCTTTGAAAAATATTTAACCCACTAAAACGAGCTCGATTTCAGCTTTCTTGAGATTATTTTCAAAATCTTGTGTCGGTTAAGCCGGTTTTCGTGATCTTCGGCACACTTTAGGTCTTTTGATCTTGTCTTTGACTTTTTCTTGACTTTTCTTCGACATTTGACCGTGAAATCCCGTGTTTTCTCTTCTTTTGCTCAATTGTACCTATTCAACACACAAAACAAAAAACCACGCGTAATTCCGACATTTACGACATTAAACACATGATTAGGTCTTGTTTTTACTTGATTTTAGTGGCAAAAGGATAAGTGTTTACACACTTATTAAATCCCCTACACTTGACCATTGCAATGACCCCATGCAATGCATAGTTTTAAGGCATTAAGTTACATTTTTCTTATAATTAATCCATCTCGGCCTTTATTACTATTACTACTACTACCATGATGAAAAGAAAAAAACTTTAAAGGAAACAAAAATTAAATGATTATTTTATTAACTTGGAAATTATTAGATGGAAGAAACTCGTAAAGAAATCTAAGACTTAGATTAGGGCTTTGGTGTCATGAATATTAATCACCCTCAAGTTTCACGTTCCCCATACCAAGCTTAAAAACGAGATCATTGTTATTACAAGTTAGCACAACTAACACTTGCTCATGTGGTTTAGTTAATCAATTAGACCCCCTTATTCCTACGGTGTATCTCTTGTATTTTATTATTGTCTTGAATGATCACGAGGATGCATTTTCGACTTATTTCGATAATTTATTAAGGCCGAAAATAAAGTGGGACGATTTAATCAATAGTAAGCTAAAGGACAAAATCTTTTAAAACTGCTTCTCGAAACCTCAAAAAGTTCATATCTTGGCATAACTCGTTTCACGATTTGAGACCTTTCTCGGACCGATATTTGGCTTGTACTTCAAACTTCAAATCTTGAGAGACGATCTTGAAATTATGGTCTTCTCTTCATTTTGGTTCACATCTTCATAAGGAGTGAAAGATGCTTCAAACGTTGACCACGACTTCTTCATTTATCCTCTTCTTTATTTAGGATTTTGATATACAACGATCCGCCTCCTTTTCGGACTTGGATCTATTTATCCTCATACCTTGTTAAGGTCTTTTTGGATAGACTTCTCCATGATCTTTAGGGGAGTAATTGCTTCTCGTCGTGTGTCTTGATCCTTGATATTGATTTGGATTAATGATCTTCACATCATCTTAGGATCTTTAGCAAAAAGTGAATCCTCATGCCTTGTGAGGGCCTTTTTGGACTCGGGTATCCTCATGCCTTGTTAGGGCCTTTCTGGATAAACCAATCTTCGCGTCCCGTTTCAATAAGTTATGCCTTGGCTATGAACTCTAATTAATACCGAGCAACTTTTAAACGATCTTGTGCTAGAAGCTAAGTAACCTTTTAAATCGTACAACCTTATTTATTGCAATTATATTTATTAACAAGTGATGGGAGAAAAAGCTCATAACTACCTCACATAAGTTAATGAAAGAATACCGAACTTATAATTTAACTCTATCATCTCTCGTTCTCCACAATTTAAAATCTCAAAGAATGAGACTCGTGGATGCTTAGCCTAATAAACCAATTAAGGTCCATATGGTTAAGGATACTAGCTAGAGTAAACTTGGATAAGTAAACTCGGGTTGAGTCAAAATATTCACGACGGGCCTAATATATCAAAGACATCTAAACTTATTAAAACCATTTTATTTATTTATTTTTTTGACTTTAGTTTTGAATTGGAAATTATTACGATGCGATAATAAAAGGAAAGAAAATAAATAAAAATACTACTAGGCCAAAATAGATCAAAAATTTGAAAAATGTTGAAATTTTTTTAAAATTTTCTGGTTAAATGGGGTCAAATTCATGGAAAAGCCCACTAAAAATCGATAGAAGTCCCCCCTACACTTAATATAAACGTTGTCCTCAATGTTTAAGCATGTGGGAGAATAAACTCCCCCTGGACCTCCCCGGCAGCGGTGCCAATTTGAAACTAAGATTTTGCAATCCTATTTTAATGTTCGTTTTTCCTCGATTCGACTCGAATTTGATTTCCAGTTTAACGTTTCAACTTAACTTGTTTTTGGTAAAATCTCTTTTTGGTAATTTTTTTTAAACTAACTTAAATCTATTTAATTAAATGAAAACTATTTTAATTAACTATTTAAACTATTAATTTTGAAAATAAACTTTAACTAATTAATAAAACTTAAAACTTTTAATTAAGTCTATTTAAACTAATTAATTTTAAACTAGTACTTTTTAATTAAAATCTACTAACTTAATTTTTAAACTAAACTTTTAAAATAAATCTAATTTAGAATTTATAAAAGTAATTAAAAATTAAAACTATTTTTTTTTCTTTTTATATCTATTTAAAACTGATTAAAGTAAATATTAAATAATAACAAAACTTTAAATTGATTTAAACTAATATATTAAAAACTGCCACCCTAGAATCACGCTATATTAATGAAACGAAGAGAAATAAAACATAAAAAGAGTTCTAGCGCACTGGTTGAGGCGTTTGGCCCCTGGAAAGGAGGTCCAGGGTTCGAATCTAGGCAGAAGCAGATTTTTGCTAATATTTTTGATTTGATTCTTTTTGGAACTTGTTATTTTTGGTCAGTAAACTCAGACTAATGGAGTCTAAGTTTAAGCAGTAAACAATAAGTAAACACCCAAACAACTAATAAGCTGAAATCGAATAAGCAGGACACAAATAAGCTAGACAAGCAATTAAATCCTATCAATAGAATAAGCTGAAAATAAAATGAACAAGAAACAAATAACCAATAAGCTGATCGAACACTAAATATAAGCTACACTGAAAAGCAAGAACAAATAAGCTAGTAAAAACAATAATCTAAATAAGCAATGACCAAAAATCAAATAATCATACGCACCAAAAGCTATCGATACTCTAAACCAAATAAGCTATAATCTAAAACTAAAACCAAACTAACAGTTGAAACCTAAAAGCTGAAATATCAATAAGCGTAGCAATAAATGTAAACCGAATCTAATAAGCTATCTAAACAAAAACAAATCTAAATAAGCAGATGCTAACACTATTAATCTAAGCAGAATCCAAACACAACCGAAGAATAATAAGCAGATTCAAGCAGCTATGACTTAAGCAGATTCAAACATAAATCATATAAAATTAAAACTAAATAATAACAATATAATTAAATAAGAGATTAGAACCTTTTTGACGAAATCCGTTGCGACGTAGTAACGTGCTGAACGTACTAATGAACCGAATCAAACACCAAACAAACACCACCTTGAATCGAACCAAAATAACTACCCTATCCTCTCGAACCAAACAACTTCTTCAAACAGTAGCAGTATCCAATTAAACCGCAACCAAAGAACAGTAACTTTTTAAACCTCCAGTAGGGAGATTTATCTCTTTCCTTTATATATATATTTTTTTATATATTATATATATTTTTTTTTATGTCATAACATTCGGAACAGTAACAATATTTTTTTTATCAGATTAAAAAGAAAAGAAACAGTACTGGAAATTAAATATGAGACAAAATTAAACTAAATAAAACTTTTCATTAATTTGAATCAAACTTACAATTACTGGAAATAAAAATATTACAAAATTAAAATCCCTAATCTATTTTTCTGAAAATAAAAACAATAAAGGAAAAGCTAACAATTACATGATAGAGGGGGCTTTTTATAGAGGAACCCCCAAGAAACCCTAATCTTTGGCTTCAATTATAAGCATCCAAATCCCACCGTCCAATCCATCTTTCTTCTTCTCTCTCTTCTTTTCTTGCAATCTTGCGGCTTAGAATCATCCTTGTGTACACGAATTGCCACCGTGGCACAAGGATGTGTTTGTTGTGCTTCTTGATATGTGATGTGGCTTAAATTAATTGGTTGATGGGTGTATGGTGAGGTGGATGAGCCAATCAAATCTGGCCACGTAGGAGAGAGAGGATCATCATAGCTTGGTGGATTGATCCGAAAACTGAGGGGATTTAATCCCTTGGGTGTTAATTACCCAAAAAGGGTAAAAGCCCTCTTTTTTAATTGGTTAATTTCACTGTAAAAATTATGGTTTTTGGGAGGGAGATGTGCTAATATTTGGGGGAAGATGGAGTTGGTGAAAGAACCTCGTTTGTAACGAGTGAAAATGAGGGGATGTGGGTAAAAAGTTATTATTTATTTGGGGAATGGTGGGTAAGAATGGGGTGTACACGTGGGGGTTACGTTGGGTGAAAGTGGGATAGGGTTGGGGATTTGACCGTTTCAAAGTAAATACAATTTACTTGTTTTCGTTTGTGTAATTGACTGGTCAAGTGAAAACTTGCATTTATTTCTTATTCTCATCAAATGGGCTTAAGCCCAATTCATCCATTAGCTTAAAATATCCGTCCCAAACTATCTTGTTAGCATTTGGGCCTAAAATGGGCTTATGGCTTTTTTCAAAAGTATCTTGGATATCTCCATGGGCTTTTAGGCCCATTTCCCAAATATAGGACCAACAAAGCTCGAAATCTTCGAAAAATATTTAACCCACTAAAACGAGCTCGATTTCAGCTTTCTTGAGATTATTTTCAAAATCTCGTGTCGGTTAAGCCGGTTTTCGTGATCTTCGGCACACTTTAGATCTTTTGATCTTGTCTTTGACTTTTTCTTGACTTTTCTTCGACATTTGACCGTGAAATCCCGTGTTTTCTCTTCTTTTGCTCAATTGTACCTATTCAACACACAAAACACAAAACCACGCGTAATTCCGACATTTACGACATTAAACACATGATTAGGTCTTGTTTTTACTTGATTTTAGTGGCAAAAGGATAAGTGTTTACACACTTATTACCACTACAAGCTATATTACGAACGAAAGGGTATACTTGCCCGTGTTTGTATTTCTAGTCCATTGTTTTGTCTAAACCTTGTAATATAAATGTAAGACATGCAAAACGAACATCAGGGTATAAGGTCGATTTCAAAGGATTGACGTAATAAAGTAATGATACATCCTCGAATAACAGTATTAGTGCTAATTATTTTTTCGTCGACCATTTCTAAATCATACTTGGTATTCAAAGAAACAATTGGAATATCGAACTTAGCCGTAATTTTAACAGATATGAAATTTCTATCAGCTCCTGAGTCAAATATTACTTTAACTAGACGTTGATTTAGATCAAACATACCCGTAACCGTATTATAATCTTGTTGAGTATCGTTTAGCAAATAGGCTTTTCCTCTGCTATTGCTCTCTGTACGGTACTCATTCATCAGATGCCCTTTTTCTTCGTAGTTTTGGCCAATTTTAGTTATAGGAATTTGGTTACTTCTAGTAACTAATCCTTTATTTCTACAGAATCTTGTCTGATATCCTATTTTTCCACAGTTCTAACACTTGATAGTGCAAAATCCTGTGTGATGTAGAGAACACCTCTAACAAAGGGATTGTCTTCCACTATAACCATTGCTCGAATTTACAGCATAAACTTTAGACACATCATTTCTTTTGTTCTGTTGCTGACGATTATTGCCTTGATTATAGTTGCGACAACTATTCTTCTGGAAATCACGATTAACAGGAAAGTTCTTCCTGTCATCAAACTTCCTCTTATTATTAACTGCCACGTGTACAGTATTATACCTTATCACTTAATCCATTAATCTTTGAGTAATGGTGATAACTTCCTCCAAATTTTGGGTTTAAGAGGCGGTAACATTCCCTTCTATACTTCTTGGCAATCCTCCAATAAAATCTTCCATCAATTTTTCAGTATTAGGCACCATATTAGCACATAATAATGCAAATTCCTGAAATCTTTGGATGTAAACTTTAATATTATTCTCCTTCACTGCTAAATTATAGAATTCTTCCTCCATTTCCTTAATCTTACTGCGAGGACAATACTTCTTAAATAGCAGATTCTTGAATTTATTCCAGGGATTCTAATAAGCTTGTTTTTCCCAATGGGTTGTGCATAACCATTCCACCATGACAAAGCTTCTTTTATCAGCATACCCGTAGCAAATTTCACTTTACAATCTTCATAACAGTAATAAAAATACTGATTCAGTTCTCTCGAACCAGCGAATAAGTCCAACAGCTCCTTCAGATCCTTTATAGTTAAATGGCTGTCAATTCATGAAATCTTTTTAAGTACATCTTTTCTCTATAGGAACTTCTCTCCTGGCAGCATTTCCATTACTTGTATTAGCTATATTGGTTGCTTGTGCTTGCAAAGCTGCAGTCACACTCTCAGCAACCAGTTTCCTTATTTCTTCAGGTGTCATATTTACTGTCGCAGATGTTGATGCTCTCGTATGAGCCATCCGACCAACATAATAATACTCGATAAGAAAGATTCTTATTTTAAATTTTCATACGTGGAGTATGGAGTTGAATTATTATATCATAGAGTATCGATAATTTCTAATTTTTTCGACCATTTCATATTTGAGGATTCATAATATGAATGACGATAAAATTTTCTAATTCTTTCATATATGAGGATTCATAATATGAATGACGATAAAGGCTTAAATAAAACAAGAACTTTTTAGAACAAATGCACACTTTTTTAATTTATGAATAACTTATCGTTTATATTTACACGATAAGCATCTTTGTTACATAGAGAAAAACTATACATATCTTACAAACTAAAACTAGATTTCTAAGCTTAATTCCCTATTTTGATCTCCTCAATTCTGTTCAAAATATATCCAGAGCCAGATTGTTGAGTTGTTTTAAGATCGTCGATGAGTAATTCTAAAATAAGCCCAGTCCTCGTAAGTCCTTCTTTCCGTTCAGTATTCTCTTTCTCTAGTCTTGTCATATTCATTTCATGAGCATGCATCCTTCTACTCAGTCTAATATTAAGGCGTCGAGAAACGTCCACTTTATATTCCAACTGAATAATATTCTCTTCAATCTCCTCTCTTATCATATTCCTAATATTCTTCTCCACTATTCTAAAAGCTTCAAGAGAAATTTCATCAAGATGACTAGCAATTACGGATAATTGCTTGTCGTGCTTTTCTACAATCCGTGCTCTAGAGTCTTCCTTAGTTTCATAAGGCTCTTCAAGACTTCGATTGGGAAATGAATAAAGATCCTCAGGTAACAGAAAACTAGACGTAGGTGAAGGTACACTATTCATCACTTTAGTTTGATGTGAGAAATATTATTGTACTTCAAGAGTATCGCAAAAAGACAAACTCGGGACACGCACATCTGTGGGAGATGGAGTGAACATCGGGATTTCTCTTTCATAATCGTCAGAAATGAGAATATAGGTGGAAGTAGACATCCTTGTAGTTTATATAATATAATAACATAAGATATTCTATTAAAAGGATAAAAATCTTACACTGGCGTTGATGATGGTTGATGTTCTTGAATTTAAAATTTTAGTTATAGTTTAAGAATATCTTATTCTCTATAACCATGAGCTCTGGATACCAATCTATAACACCCTCATTTTACCTTAGAGTAGCGGAAGCTAATTTGGGATATTACTATCAAAGTACCATAGTCATAATAATAGAAAATGCTCAAAAATATTATTATAAATATTTACGTTATCATTCATTTATTCAGTATTTAATAAAAACAACTGTACATAAATGTACATCACAGGTTCTCTCAAATCTAGTTTTATTTTATAAAATGATAACTTTATTCAAGACACCATCATCCGCAGCCCGCCAGTCCTCATTCACCTGAAAATATGCCTTAAAGTCAACACAATGGTTGAGTGGGTTCATAGGTTTTAAACAATATTTGAATACCAGTACGACTCTAGGGCTACATTATTATACACCCAACTTTTTAAAATTTCATCGATTCTTATTGCACTAGCTCATGACCCCATGACTAGACATTATTAGGAAAAACCCAACAAATTTGTCCTTAAGTAGGAAGTTTTCCGGACTATCCTAAACAGCAAAATAGAGCATATTTGTTTAGCCTAGGTTGGATCCATTAGCTTCTAGCAAGTGCGACTTGCCTAGATAGGAAATGTCAGTCTCCAATAGTAATATTTACGAAACGTAGCGAGCCCTAGTCCCATGTAACCGGAGCTACAATATACATATAAATGTATCATACCTACTGATCATATAAATAAAATTTCAACTTTCCATAGATAGGTGATTAAAAACCCTAGTTTCCTATTTTCTTAAAACTTGTTATTTGTGGAATGTTTTAAAAGATCCTAATAGTAGACACATTTCCCGAGCCCTAACAGGATTTGGCTTCAATTGATTTAGTTGGCTCAAAATTTTCTGGAACCTATCATATCCTTGATGCAGTCCTTCAGACTCTGAGATTTTGAAATTTAAAAATACTTCTCTTAGCATTGAGCTTCTCATCTTAGATTCCTCATTGGCTCTATATTTGTAAAACCCGCTCTAATAATCCTAAGATCATTAAATGCACGAAGTTACCGTTAAATTTAAACTTTTAAATTAATTAATATACGACATGCATCACAAATATTTAATGTGATTAATATGTATATTAATTAATTATCATAAGTATTATGTACGTAAACGCGAATATTAATAAACGATAAGAATGTACGTACGATATTAAGAAAAGGTTCAAGAAACAAAAACACGATAAGTAAACACGAACATACACGATAATATTTAAACAAGAAAAACAAAACCGAAAGTATAGGGGGTGTTTGTTCGTCGACTAAAAGAGAGGAAAAAGAAGACATGGGGCAAGCCCGGCCCATGATATTTTACTAGTTAATTAATAAAAACCACAGAGGTTTTCATTAAACACTTTTTACAAAAAATCAAAACCCTTCTTACTCTTGGTCTCTCTCTTGCTGTGGCACCCTAAGAAACAAAAGGACGATCCAGTTTGATCTTTGGTTGATAAATTATACGGTATAGTGTCCGTGTCTAAACCCTTTTCACGCATACGGTATCCTTGAATTCTCTAATATTTTTATTTTATTTACTATGATTATAGATATTTAAAAACAAGTATGAAAAACATGTTTAAATAAAAAGATCAAATAAACAGATGGCCGCGGCACCCTAAGAAACATAAGGACGATCCAATCTTGGTCCCGGTTGCGTTCGGTGACCAACCACCGCACCACTATGGTCGGCGGTGGTGGTTTGTGTTCAGCCGAGACACCACACCCCCATCACGGGGGCTGTGGCGTTTGTTCAGCAGCAACCGAGACCCCCAAGTGGGGTCTCAGCGTGGTTCTCGGGCAGCGAAGGACCCCAGTAGCCGCTGGGGTTGGTGTTGGTTTCGGAGATAGCCACGAAACCGAGGGCTTCGAATCTCGGTGTAGGGCTGTGGTTCGGACGGGGCACAACCTTGGGGCCACGACTTTCGGGTCGTGGTGGTCAGGTGTCGGGTCTTGGGATTTCGATTCGGGAACTTATATTTTTATGAACATGTAATTAAACCGACATGTAAAATAAGTTATGTTATGTTTTAATTAATTTAGTTTTAATTAATTTTGGTTTAATTAAACTTAGGTTATGTTTATTTAAACAAAATCATGATAAAATATGCATGTACATTTATTTAAATAAACATATGCTATAATAATTAATTAATTTAATTATTTATGAACATGAATTTAATTAATTAAAACTTAGGTTAATTAATTAATATCGTTTATTATAAAGTTTAATAACATGAATTATGTAATATTATTAATTAATAATAACTTATAATAACATGACTTGACTTTATTAATTAATAATAAGCTAAGTATTTAATTATTATTAAACATTATAATATAACTCTACATGATATAAAATAAGCATATGATTAATTTTGGAAACTTTCTATTTTTAGAAACTTACTATTTAAGGAAACTTACTATTTTTGGAAAGTTACTATATATGGAAACTGCTATTTTTGGAAAGTTACTATATATAGAAACCTGCTATTTTTATAACGTTACTCGTTATGTTATAACAAGTACAATAACACTTAAAACATGGAACACATGAATCTAAAACACATGGAACTATAAGAAACACATGATTAAGACATGAAATAATAAGAGAAGACAAGAACAAGTATTTAAAGTATGAACACGTCAAGTAAACTAGATAACAAGTATGTACAAGTAGAACCGACTCTTATTCATGTCCCTTCATTATGTAACTATTGTGAAGTCGGAGTGATCGTCTACGTTCGTTTTCTTCTTCATTTACTAGACATAAGGTATGGATATTTCGTCCTTCAGTAAGGACATCTTTCTTCCTATATTATGATTCCTGTTTGCAGCCATCTGTTTCCCCAGTAGTTTTAGTGTCTTAAACACATCAGTATATGTATGATTATTTAAGATTGCCTGAGCTAAAGACATGCATGCCAGTTTCACCTAGTTATGGGGGTTCCATAACCATAGCACTGGAGGCACCGATGTTATGACTCTTCTGCGGGAGAGTGATTGCTCGCAGCGTCTCTTACAGTATTTTGTCCTATGTTATTATTATCATGTGGGGAGAATGGGTGCATCCTAGTACAAGTAGTATGATTTTATGGTAACTACGGTGTGTGCCTAGCATCCGTTACAAGAGTTGATCCCTCCACTCATTTTATATATAAATTAGAGGCAGCCCCTCTAATTGCATGACGAGGTCACCCTTCAAGTATTCATGGACGTGGATATAACATTCCAATATGGGCTCCGGGCATATTTAAAATACAGATGTTCAAATAAACTAAACATAAGTCTTTTCAGAAATATAAATCAGTCTTATGAACTTAAACCAGGTATTCTAGGACATACATTTATTCCGCTGCTATTCATTTCACTTATTATTTGCTTATGTTTATGCTTTACATTATATGTTATATATCCGTACACTGAGCGTATTGCTCAGCCGTATTTCTCTTTCCATGTCCCAATACGACAGGTACTAAAGGGCGAAGCTAGGATTTCAAGAGTATGTGCATAGAATGAGGCGCCAGCTTTCTTTCATTCTTTAATGCATTTACATACTTTTTCTTTACTGGACATTTTTTAGTCATTTCCTTACATTCTGTACTTATGCATTTCATGTGTGGAGCTTATGTGGATCCGATGTTGTTTCCGGATTCTTTTAGGACCATTTAATGTTTTAGACATTTTCCTTGTATGCTTTGATGACATGTCATAATTATCCTGTGAAATTTCATTTATCATAATAGGGTGTTACAATTATGGTATCAGAGCCAAGGTTTCGACCTGTAGGCTCTTAAAATTGACCTGTGACTTCCTAGAACTGACAGTTTATTTTCATGCATTCATTTCATGTATCATTGTTGAAGAAATTTTGACTAAGTAATGGTTGGTATAGGACTGGCCATATTTAGTCGCATGTGCTTTTATTCGCATTATTTTGCTTAGTTAACCGACCCATAGGCGTTCACATTAGCTCATGTCATTTTGTTTTGATGAACCGACCCATAGGCGTTCATCCTCGTTATGTAAATTTTTTTTGGTGAACCGACCCATAGGCGTTCACCCAAACTCATGTCATTTGCATTTGGCTATGCCTTCATAAACTATTTTATGCATCATTTTATTATGTTTATCATATGTTCTAATCAGATGAATCAGTTCATTTTTTCATTTTTAAACTGTCAGATGGTCATGACACGCGAACAAGAGCTAGCAACAGCTATCCAAGCAGCTCTGCAAGCCATGCTTCCCCAAATCAGGAACCAGATTTGGGTTGAATACCAGAACATCCCGAATCAGAACAACAATCCTCCTCCTCCTCTACTGGTTACTTTGCACACCTGGCTTGAGAGGTTTAACAAGCAGAAGCCAAGATCTTTTGACAAAGCTGAGACTTCATCTGATGCGAAAGACTGGATTTCGTATATGGAGAAAACTTTTGATGTTATGGTATGCGATGGTGTCTACAAGTAAAGGTTGGCTTGCTATAAGTTTGAAGGTGATGCCCTGCATTGGTGGAGAGCTTACAAGTTAGCTAATGGAGGTGATGTTTGGCTAGATACATTGACTTGGGATCAGTTCAAGACTTTATTCATTGGGCAGTTCTTTCCGACATCTGAATAGGAGGGACTCAAAAGGGACTATCACTCCATTCTTCAGAGAACTAGAGAGACTAGCACTGAGTTGATGCAGAGGTTTCTTAGGTTGGCTGGATTTCTAGGTACGGTTGCGGGTACTGCAAAAGAAGAAGCTAAACACTTTCATTGGGCTCTGCACACCTCTATATCATCTCGTTTACTTAGTGCTACTTATGTTAATGTGGCATAAGTTAATGATGCAGCACGTAGCTTGGAAATGCTACATGAGCGTGATGACTACGAGGAACAAGCTCATCCTGAGAAGAGGTATAAATTTCAGCCATCAAGCGTTATCATTTCATTTCAATATTTATGTTCATTTATACCTTCTCCTATCCAATTGTGTCTTTAGGCAGAAGGATGGAGACCGGTCCCAACCGGCCACTTAGTAGAATGACAACAAGGGCCACGGTCAATCTAACGACCGTTATGGATCTGACAAGAGGAACGGTAATGACAATTACTATAACAACAACAGCCAGTCCAACAACAACAGGTACCTAAATTCTAAAACTTTTCTATGTTAAGTTGTTGTATGTTTTTACATACTAACATGTCAGCATCATAAACAGGAACTCTACGAGTGGACGTGACCAAAATGCTAAGGGTCAGTAGTCCAACAACTCGTCTTCATCTGGTAAACTATCATTTAAACTTTAGTGCAGTCATGTTTATGCCAAGTAATCATGTCTCACGCATATTTCTTAATAGGCTCTTAGGTAGCAAGGGTACCTCCAGGAGGTTACACCTACCCCCATCTGCACGACTTGTAGTGGTAGACATATCGGACCATGTCGTAAGTCAGTCGGCGTCTGTTTCAAGTGTGGACTACTAGGACACATGTTGAAAGACTGCAAGAAAGGAGACACTGCTGGTACTTCTAGTGCTGCTCTTCCTAAGCCACCAGCTTCGGGGCGTGTCTACACTACCACACGGGACCAAGCTAACAAGTCCTCAGGTACTATCACTGGCATCCTCTTTATGAACGGTCATGCTGAGTGTGTTTTATTCGATACTCATGCTATTCATTCAGTTATATCCTCTACGTACGTCACTAGTATTAATAAAATCCCTATGCCATTAGAGAATATCTTATGTATATCTACGCCTATGCGGAACTCTATGCGAATTACCCAAGTGTACAGAGATCGTCCACTAGAATTCGATGACAAGATTCGCCCAGTAGACGCACTTCCTTTGGATATGTGCGAGTTTGATCTCATCTTAGGCATGGATTGGTTATCCAAGCATCATGCTACCATCGATTGTCATACTTATCGGTTTATCTTCGGTGATGTTCAAGCACCAGAGTACGTTCATAATGGTTTTATACTAGGAAAGTCCGTACAAATCATCTCTACGTTAGAAGCTCGTGCATTACTATCTCATGATTGCAAGGGATTCTTAGCTTGAATTCAGGATATCACTGCCAAAGTTCCATTGATCCAAGATCAACGAGTTGTTTCAGAATTTCCTGATGTATTCCTAGAAGAACTTCTGGGTATACCACTTACTCGAGAAGTATAGTTTAACATCGAGCTCATCCCAGGAGCTCAACCAATCTCTAAAGCTCCTTATCGCATGGCTCCCATAGAGCTCAAGGAGTTAAAAGATCAGCTGTAGGAATTACTGGATAGAGGTTTCATCCATCCGAGTGTATCACCATGGAGTGCACCGGTACTTTTCGTCAAGAAGAAGGATGGCAGTATGCGTTTATGCATTGACTATCGTGAGTTTAATAAGATCACGATTAGGAACCGTTATCCATTACCGCGAATCGAGGAACTGTTTGACCAACTTCAGGGTGCCAAACATTTCTCCAAGATTGATCTAAGATCCGGTTATCATCAGTTGCGAGTTAAAGAGCAGGATATTCTCAAGACTGCTTTTCACACCATATACGGCCATTATGAGTTCGTTGTCATGCCTTTCGGAATCACTAGTGCTTGTGCGGTTTTCATGGACCTTATGAACCGGGTCTTCCATGAGTACTTAGACAAATTTGTTATCGTCTTCATCGATGACATCCTCATCTTCTCTAAATCCAAGGAAGAACATGAAGAACATCCACGTATTGTGCTACAGATTATTCGTTTCATCGGACTGCTTGAAATTCTTGAACGTGTCGGTGAAGTATCCCAAGCACGTGGTGTCAAGCATTTTTGTGACAACCCTAGATTTTGGATTTGTCACTTTTGACTGTTTGACTTTGATTATGTGCTTAGTGTGCGTTTACGGGCAATGTGTTTATATTTGAGCCTTGGATTAGATGTTAGTCATCGTTCGTGTATTGCGTGGTACATTATATAATGTTATGATGGGGTTAGTTCGTGTTCATGAGTTCACATGGTGGTGACTATGAAGTGAGATGGCGTTATTTAGTGGTTTACGTATACGTATATGTATTATAGAAAATCGTATTTTTTTTACGATTTACGGTTTAGCATTTAGAGGTCTCGGATGAGGTAATTAGTCATATGAATATTTTTCGGGATGGTTTTAAGTCATTTAGGACTTAGTTATAAAGTTTATTTCAAAATTTGAGATTTTTTTTAAACTGTATATTTTACGTCTTTTACGGTAAAACGCGTAAATTTGACTAGTTTTACGGTTTTGAGGTTTTGGAGGCTTTAGGAGCTGAAATAAATTAAGGAAAATTAAGGTAATATTATTAATACATATATTAATAATAAATAGAAAAAAACGAATTTAAAGGGGGTTTAGGTCGGTTTGGAAAAAAGAAAAGAAGGAAAAAAGGAAAAAAGAGGAAAAAAGAAAGTTGGGTTTTATATTTGGACTAGGATTCTTGTTACATTATATAAAGATTTTAAAGAGAAAAAAAATAAAATCCCTGGAGAAAAAGAATGGTCGACGGTTTATGGAGAACTTTTAGGGTTCTTCATCAAAATTTAGGGTTTTCATAAATCAAAGGTAAACTTTTGTAATCCCTTTTTAATTTAATTGTTTTTAATGTTTACATAATCATCTTATGATGGATTTAGGTTAGGATTTTAATAAAAATCTGTATTTTAATGAGTTCATAATGATTACATAAATTAGGGCTTGTAATTAGTGGGATTAGGGTTAATTAATGAGGTTAATTTGATTAAACCCGTTTTTAAAAACTGGGCAGAATTTTTGGGTCATTGTTTTGATCATATAGGGAGTTCTACAAACTATTATTTTATGATCCACATATCCCTGAAAAGGTAATTGAAGTGTCTTTCCAATGCAAAAACTAGAACTAAATTGGAGGTGGAGAAGTTGGTCAAAAACAGGTTACAACAGTCGAAGGTCAAAACAGTTTTGTAATCAGCGTATTTTCTTTTTAAGTTTTGGGTTGTTTGGGGTACTTAGGGTTGCATTGGGATCTACTAATGAACATGAGAGATGGTATATATATTTTAGTAAGTATCTGCACTTGGGATAAGATTGTGGTTTATGGTAAGACCCTCTAATGGTAACAAACTTTTCATACGTTTAAAATCAGTGAATTCTGGATAGGTGGCAATATATATACATATATCGGGGCCTTAACAGTAGCTTTAAGGTTAGGGCAAGTGGGAGGTTTTAGCTAACATAGGTAAAAGTATGAATATTCCTTTTACAGAAACCATGGGTATGTTTAAGTGGACGTTTGACTTAAAGTTTTGAGACTTAAAAACTGGGACTGTTTGTGTAAAATATGAACGGGATAGTTATTAAACTTAAACAAGTTAAGGACTTGTTAGGGAAGGGTAATGGGGTTATTAGAGCTTATCAATGAGGTATGTATATGAGAGGAGGTTAGATGTCCATCATAGGTTGATGAGCCATCTTAGTGATTGGTTCATGTATTGATTGCGTGTTTTTGGTTTGTTAGTTTGTTGCTAGAGCAAGGAATTTGGAGAAGCAATCAGGTGAGTTCATAGTCCCATTTTACTATGTTTTTAAATGTTTTTCCAGTATGGGATGGAGATGACACTTGCAATGTTCTTTAACATGATTTAGTACTATGTTTTAAAATGTGTGGACATGAATGTGCTATTGTGTGACTTGCGTGCTTATGTGTTCTCATATGTGCTTTGATATGTGTTCTTATATGTGAATCTTGTTTGGGTTGTGATTGGCTTTGGTACATAGATGTATGGGCGTCTATGGGACCAGTTGTGATGTGTGTGGAGCGTGGGGCACGATCCGTCCCGAGTTCTTGGTTCTGAGTTCTTGGTTCGTGTGGCACGATCCGTCCTGAGTACTTGTGCATCGTCTCTTTGGAGGCAAGATATCTCGACGGGGATATAGTTCATCTTCCACAGGTGGTACGGGAAAGATCCGGATAGTGTGGTGTGTTCTTGTGTGTGTGATTGGATACTTCTTGATTGTTATAGTGTGCTTTATGAATTGTAGATGTGATCGGTACTTGGTTTAAGTTTTGTTGTGGATGCATGTAACATGATTATCACATTATGGTCCATTACTATAAATTGTTTTTCTTCAACTTATTTACAGCGGATGTCAAGGTTTCTTATGATGTTCTAGATAACTTAAACCTATGTTCTCACCAACTTTATGTTGACATATTTTAGTGTCATTTTCAGGTAAGGTAGTTGAGGAGGATGAGGTTAGAAGTGGCTAGAGTTTAGAGGCTACTAAGACTGCATTAGGAGGAATCCCTTTGCTCTTAGTTTTATTTAATGTTTGAATAAGTGATACTTTTTAGACACCTATATGTTTGATGTTTGTTTATTTGTATGTCTCTGGTAAGAGGTAGGCCTGTTACCTACTTACCTAGGCGCCTGCATTGTTTGAGATATTGTCATGACATTGTGTCACATTTTTATGACATTTCTACTTCATTTAGTTAACTCTATAGACACGCTATTGTTGTGATGATATCCATACGCCGCGCCCCATATATTCTGCCATGTAACAGAATGGTATCAGAGCCAATGGTTATAGAGAATTAGGTTGCCTACTCGCGTAGCCTAGTCTATAGCTTAAGGGTCCCTGCATATAGGCGTCATAGGGGTTTGTGTGCATTTTTTGTTTTATAATAATTGATGTGTTTGGATGTTATTTTTGCGATATTTGTTAAGTTATGAACTACCATGGTTCATACTTAACTACATGTTATTTTCTTTACGAGTTTTGACTAGTGCGGGTTGAACCATGGTCGTATACGCTAGTCATTGTTGGATTTCGTTTGATTATGCTTTCATGTTTCTTTATACATTTTAAATTTTGTCTACGGTGGTTCAGTTGGATTACGAGTTTATATGTTTCATGCATTAGCTACGTTATTTTAATACATGGATTTTGGATCTTATTTTATGTTGTGGTTATGTGCTTATATGAGTTGTAGGATCTATGTGCTTATTTGAGTTGGTAGACCGATGTGTTATGTGTAGTATTAATTCTTATAAGTGTCATCATAGGAGGGAGTGCATTGGTGAAAGGGGACTTGTATAAGTATGGTGGCCAACATATTTATACAAGTACCACAACACCAATGGATTCCTAAGTATGGTTGCATGAAAGAGGGTTAATACATGCTTGTAATAGTATATGTTAGATGAATTTGAGTATATGTATGCATATGCCTATATATGTATAATTCCCTTCTACTTATCGGTTGTATTCTTGGGATGGTTTGTTAGCTCGTTCCTTTTCGAGATGTTTAACTTCCGTAGTAGTACATTTATCGAGTTCTCATTTCATGTGTTCTTTTGTACGGTACTTTTGGCGTGAAGGCTTTTGAGATGGTGGAGATTTCTTTTTGGGGTAACGATATCTTTTGTTTCGAGTTATACATGGTAAAAAGAATGAACTTGCAAATTGAGAAAAAATAGTTATTGGTAGTCGATGAAATAAGGAAGTGTCGGAAACATGTTTCAAAATAAGGTGGAATATAAATTCTTTAACATATAAGCATGGCTTATTTATTTTTAAAATATTTTGGTTTTGATCACCTAAAGTTATTGTTCTTTAGTTAAAATTTTGTTCTTATTTAGTTATATATGTTAAAATCATGTAATTAATCATATGATGGGTGAGAGTTTTAATTTTCTGAATTAAAATAAATTAGGTTTTAAATTTGGTAATTAATGAGGGGTTTTAGGGTTTAAAAATCTTTTTTTTGGTATAAATCGGAGTAGGCAGAAACTGTCGCTAAACTGTCAAAATATGTCGCCAAAATGTCAGAAACTGTCGCTAATGCCTAGGCAGATTTTGAGTAAAATCGTTTTGGTTATAAATTATTCGTTTTTAAAGCTTTTTGGGTGATTCAAAAGCCTAAAATTATGTACTCGGAACATACTTTTCAAAAAAATTCAGAAAGTTTAGTAATTGGAGGTCAGTAGCTTGGTCGAGTTAATTGTACAAGTGTCGAGTTCAAGATTAATTTTCAAACGATATGGTTTAAACTTGTGTTTTGGATATTTTAGGATAGTGAACACTTAGAGGGCTAACATAGGGCTTATTTGGGATAGGACTTGAGATGTATCCATCATAAGGATTGTACACTGATGAAGGATGTGGGTTCCGGAGTCAATGTTGACGTGTGATATTGTGTTGTGTGCTTTAGACAATTGATCGTTCGTGAAGAGACTTTAGATTGATTTTCGTTAGATGATTACATAAATTACTAATGTGATACCATGGTTTTAGAACAACTAATATACAATTTCAGTACAAAATCCATTCTTGGGTAAAATTTGGTTTTCCACAAGGTTTTAATAGTATGTCGCCGGTCGTAACACATTTCAATTGTCGTTGGGTGCTTGTTGTCATTGGTCCATTTCCATGGTTCGTTGGGAGTCGATACATGTTTTATGTTTGAGTATCTTTTGGAGTTTCATGGTTTTGGTTCATATTTTTAAATTCGTTCATGAGAACGTCCGTTAGTTTTCCATGGGTTTGATCTGTTATCCGAACTTGGGGGTCCTAAAATTTGTCGTGAGCTTATATTCATTGAGAGCGTTCTTGTAGTCATGACCCGGTTACGTTCTTATAAGAGAGATAGTGTGTTGGCTGTGAAATGAATTTATTGAGCTTATGGAGTAAATCTTGGGATGAGATTTCTATTAGGAGGGAGTGATGTGACAACCCTAGATTTTGGATTTGTCACTTTTGACTGTTTGGCTTTGATTATGTGCTTAGTGTGCGTTTACGGGCAATGTGTTTATATTTGAGCCTTGGATTGGATGTTAGTCATCGTTCGTGTATTGCGTGGTACATTATATAATGTTATGATGGGGTTAGTTCGTGTTCATGAGTTCACATGGTTGTGACTATGAAGTGAGATGGCGTTATTTAGTGGTTTACGTATACGTATATGTATTAAAGAAAATCATATTTTTTTTACGATTTACGGTTTAGCATTTAGAGGTCTCGGATGAGGTAATTAGTCATACGGATATTTTTCGGGATGGTTTTAAGTCATTTAGGACTTAGTTATAAAGTTTATTTCAAAATTTGAGATTTTTTTTAAAACTGTATATTTTACGTCTTTTACGGTAAAACGCGTAAATTTGACTAGTTTTACGGTTTTGAGGTTTTGGAGGCTTTAGGAGCTGAAATAAATTAAGAAAAGTTAAGGTAATATTATTAATACATATATTAATAATAAATAGAAAAAAAACGAATTTAAAGGGGGTTTAGGTCGGTTTGGAAAAAAGAAAAGAAGGAAAAAAGGAAAAAAAGAGGAAAAAGGAAAGTTGGGTTTTATATTTGGACTAGGATTCTTGTTACATTATATAAGGATTTTAAAGAGAAAAAAAAATAAAATCCCTGGAGAAAAAGAATGGTCGACGGTTTATGGAGAACTTTTAGGGTTCTTCATCAAAATTTAGGGTTTTCATAAATCAAAGGTAAACTTTCGTAATCCCTTTAATTTAATTGTTTTTAATGTTTACATAATCATCTTATGATGGATTTAGGTTAGTGTTTTAATAAAAATATGTATTTTAATGATTTCATAATGATTACATAAATTAGGGCTTGTAATTAGTGGGATTAGGGTTAATTAATGAGGTTAATTTGATTAACCCGTTTTTAAAAATTGGGCAGAATTTTTGAGTAATTTTTTTGATCATATAGGGCGTTATACAAACTCTCATTTTGCGATCCACATATCCCTGAAAAGGTAATTGAAGTGGATTTCCAATGCAAGAAACTAGAACTAAATTGGAGGTCGGGAAGTGGGTCAAAAACAGGTTACAACAGTCGGAGGTCAAAACAGTTTTGTAATCAGCCTGTTTTCTTTTTAAGTTTTGGGTTGTTTGGGGTACTTAGGGTTGCATTGGGATCTTATAATGAACATGAGAGATGGTAAGAACCTCTAATGGTAACAAACTTTTCATACGTTTAAAATCAGTGAATTCTGGATAGGTGGCAATATATATACATATATCGGGGCCTTAACAGTAGCTTTAAGGTTAGGGCAAGTGGGAGGTTTTAGCTAACATATGTAAAAGTACGAATATTCTTTTTACAGAAACCATGGATATGTTTAAGTGGAAGTTTGACTTAAAGTTTTGAGACCTAAAAACTGGGACTGTTTGTGTAAAATATGAACGGGATAGTTATTAAACTTAAACAAGTTGAGGACTTGTTAGGGAAGGGTAATGGGGTGACTAGAGCTTATCAATGAGGTATGTATATGAGAGGAGGTTAGATTTCCATCATAGGTTGGTGAGCCATCTTAGTGATTGGTTAATGTATTGATTACGTGTTTTTGGTTTGTTAGCTTGTTGCTAGAGCAAGGACTTTGGAGAAGCAATCAGGTGAGTTCATAGTCCCATTTTACTACGTTTTTAAATGTTTTTCCAGTATGGGATGGAGATAACACTTGCAATGTTCTTTAACATGATTTAGTACTATGTTTTAAAATGTGTGGACATGAATGTGCTATTGTGTGACTTGCGTGCTTATGTGTTCTCATATGTGCTTTGATATGTGTTCTTATATGTGAATCTTGTTTGGGTTGTGACTGGCTTTGGTACATAGATGTATGGGCATCTATGGGACCAGTTGTGATGTGTGTGGAGCGTGGGGCACGATCCGTCCTGAGTTCTTGGTTCTGAGTTCTTGGTTCGTGGGGCACGATCCGTCCTGAGTACTTGTGCATCGTCTCTTCGAAGGCAAGATATCTCGACGGGGATATAGTTCATCTTCCATAGGTGGTGTGGGAAAGATCCAGATAGTGTGGTGTGTTCTTGTGTGTGTGATGGGATACTTCTTGATTGTTATAGTGTGCTTTGTACATTTTATATGTGATCGATACTTGGTTAAAGTTTTGTTGTGGATGCATGTAACATGATTATCACATTATGGTCCATTACTATAAATTGTTTTTCTTCAACTTATTTAGAGCGGATATCAAGGTTTCTTATGATGTTCTAGATAACTTAAACCTATGTTCTCACCAACTTTATGTTGACAGATTTTAGTGTCATTTTCAGGTGAGGTAGTTGAGGAGGATGAGCTAAGAAGTGGCTAGAGTTTAGAGGCTACTAAGACTGCATTAGGAGGAATCCCTTTCCTCTTAGTTTTATTTAATGTTTGAATAAGTGATACTTTTTAGACATCTATATGTTTGATGTTTGTTTATTTGTATGTCTCTAGTAAGAGGTAGGCATGTTACCTACTTACCTATGCGTCTGCATTGTTTGAGATATTTTCATGGCATTGTGTCACCTTTTTATGACATTTCTGTTTCATTTAGTTAACTCTATAGACACGTTATTGTTGTGATGATATCCATACGTCGCGCCCCATATATTTCGCCATGGTGGGGTGTGACAGTTTTGGACTCAAGGGCAATCTCAGTCCTCATTTAATCGGACCGTTTGAAATTCTTGAACGTGTCCGTGAAGTATCATATCGTCTAGCTATACCTCCCCAGTTATCTCATGTGCATGATGTATTTAATGTATCCTTAATCAGAGGATACAACTACCATCCATTGCATAAGGTTACGTATCCATTTGAGCAGATTCGAGAGGATCTATCATATATCGAGGAACCCGAGAAAGTTCTCGATCGCCAAGAACGATTCATGAGGAGAAAGACGATCCTTTGGAGGGATCATTCCGAGCTGGAAGCCACTTAGGAAACAGAGAAGTCTATCCGGACTTCTTACCCTCATTTCAAGTTCTGACTCGGGTATGTCATTTCAGCTTACATGTCTTTCCAGCTTATATGTCATTTCAGCGTTTAGCATCTTATCATCTTATCGTATCTCTAATTCGAGGACGAATTATTCTTTTAGAGGGGAAGAGTTGTAAAACCCGCTTTAATAATCCTAAGATCATTAAATGCACGAAGTTACCGTTAAATTTAAACTTTTAAATTAATTAAGATACGACATGCATCACGAATATTTAATGCGAATAATATGTATATTAATTAGTTATCATAAGTATTATGTACGTATATGCGAACATTAATACACGATAAGAATATACGTACGATATTAAGAAAAGGTTCAAGAAACAAAAACACGATAAGTAAACACGAACATACACGATAATATTTAAACAAGAAAAACAAAACCGAAAGTATAGAGGGGTGTTTGTTCGTCGGCAAAAAGAGAGGAAAAGGAAGACATGGGCCAAGCCCGGCCCATGACATTTTACTAGTTAATTAATACAAACCACAAAGGTTTTCATTAAACACTTTTTACCGAAAATCAAAGCCCTACTTCCTTTTGGTCTCCCTCTTGCCGCGGCACCCTAAGAAACCCAAGCACGATCCAGTTTGATTTTTGGTTGATAAATTATACGGTATAGTGATCGTGTCTAAACCCTTTTCACGCATACGGTATCCTTGAATTCTCTAATATTTTTATTTTATTTTCTATGATTATAGATCTTTAAAAACAAGTATAAAAAACATGTTCTAATAAAAAGATCAAATAAGGGGATCGGGTATTATATGGTTTGTCGTTTGGGTACACGCGAACCGAGACCAAGATTGGTCTTGGTGGCGTTTGGTGACCAACCGTCGCACCACTATGGTCGGCGGTGGTGGTTTGTGTTAAGCCGAGACACCACACCCCCATCACAAGGGCTGTGGCGTTTGTTCAGCAGCAACCGAGACCCCCAAGTGGGGGCTCAACGTGGTTCTCGGGTAGCGAAGGACCCCAACAGCCGCTGGGGTTGGTGTTGGTTTTAGACATAGCCACGAAGTCGAGGGCTTCGGCTCTCGGTGTAGGGCTGTGGTTCGGACGGGGCACGACATCGGGGCCACGACTTTCAGGTCATGGTGCTTGGGTGTCGGGTCTCGGGATTTCGGTACGGGAACTTATATTTTTATGAACATGTAATTAAACCAACATGTAAAATAAGTTATGTTATGTTTTAATTAAATTAGTATTTGTGACAATCTAACATTTTCAGGTTTTAAATCATTTTCTCGTATATTAATTTGAAACTTATTTTTGTGATGGTTTGTGAACTCACAATTATCGGGTTGAAATTAGGGCTTACATGTATAATTTAACGTCCTTTACGACTAAACCGAAAACCATAGTTTTACGTATTTACGTTTTTGAACTCCGTTTTTTATGAGACAATTTCTATTAGATTCGTTTTGTGTCGTTGATTCATAATATATAAAAACGTTTTTCGTAAAATGACCCGAGGGCACGCAAATCGAGGAAACTATAATCAAGGAATACCCATAAATTAATGAGGATGAGACAAGTTAACACTTGCCTCACCCCCACTAGGGGCGGCCAAAGCTTAACCAACACATCCATGATGTGTCAAAGTTACATAAAGACTAAGGACACTTGTCCTTAGTTTCTAACCAAAACCACTTAACTCTTAAAACAACTAAACCAAACCATCTACACTCATTTCATACATGCAAACAACTCCAAACTCTCTCTACTCCCTCCCCATTGCCGTTCCATTCACCACCACCAAACACCACCATTTGATCAAATTTCTACCATAATCTTGTGTTTAACTTGCATAAGATGAAAACCCTTTGAAGACTTGTTGATTTGAGGTGATCCTAACCACTAAAAAGAAGTTTTCCTTGGAGTCTATGACTGATTTTTCTCAAGGTGTTTCATACATTTGGTGATCTTGAAGGTGGTCTTGATATTCCATAAGATTGGTTATCAAAAACCAAGTATTGTGCTTAACCTTTCTCTATATTGGTTGGTAACAAGATCATTTCTTCTATCATCTTGTTATTTTGTAAATGTAAGCTTGTATTTTCTTTATAAATGTATATGTATATGATGATTAATTATGATCAAAGTATTATGTGGGGATTTTGTGTTAATAGATTTGGTTAAAAACATTAAAATCAATAAGTAAGGATGTTAAAATCTTGATTAAATTTATAGGCTGTATAAAACAGTAAGTAATCATATGATCACTTGGTAAAAAGGCTTGGATTATTGAGTATACAGTTAGATATATGATTTTTACATATGTGGTGAGTTGGCCACTCAATGGAATCAATAATATGAGCAAGATATGATCAAAATACTATTAAGGTTCAAATCTGTATAGTCTGTTTTGGACGAATTATTAGGTATACTTAGAGGATGAATAAGCAGTATCTATATGGAGTTATTTATAGCACATATTATGTAGTTTGTGCTGACCAAATTTGAGCTTCTATCTCATTGTAGAACTTAAGATATGGCAAAAATGGTGAAAGTGACTTTGATAATCATATTTATAAATAAAAGTATATAATATAAAATGAGCACGCAAGTAATATTATTATAAAATACATATATCAAACCCACAAACTAATGATAAATATTTATAAAATGAGTTGTATAATATGATAAATAAGTATGACATTTTTATAAAAGTACAAACTCAAATGTTTTCTAAAGTTATAAAACTATATATAAGTTTTACGTCCTTTCGGCTAAAATCGAAAGATTAACGTTTTCGCCAAATAAAACTTAGACGGTCGGACCCGTCTAATGTAACAATTTTATAACTCATATACTGATATGTAAGTATATTTTACAAGTAAAAACCGATAAACCCGATCTTTATAACTTATGGACATTAACGGGCCAAAGTAACCTTATTGGACCATTAGCCCAACTAGTTTGGCTAAACACTAATGGACTTACTCATGGGCTTAACCCACTTGGGCCCAACATATGAGTATAGGCCTGGTATTAAAAGTATAAATGGACTAATATAATGTTTTGGGCTTTTAATGGGCTTATTGGGCCTTAATATGTAAACAAGTTAAAACTAGCGTAACTAGTCTAAAATTTACTAGCACATAACACTATAATGTTGAATAAAGAGATAAAATCCCATTTGATCATCATCATACTTATATAGGTTTCCGTGATTGACGTACGCACCATCGCCGATAACCCGCCTTTCCTAATCAATGTGAGTTCATAGCCTCACACTCTATTAAATGTTTTATAAAATGTTTTTTAAACCTGCGAGGGAGATAACATGCTAGTTTTTGATTAAAATAGAACACAAGTAGTCCTGATGGTATGCTTATTGATACGGACCCGAATGATGCTATGACCCAATGAATGAGATGAAATGGATTATTAGTAGTTAGGTTATGTCACTTAAAGTCCCATTAGCATGAATTGTGAACTACCGGGATTTGGTAGACGCTTATGCATATAATAGTACGATTTGGGGAAGATCACCCCAGTTCACGCCTTGACGGTTGATCCTCGTCGTGCCACATTGATTGGTAAGTGAATTTATGTATGAGAAGATTTACATAGCATGATTTTTGTGACGACACGCTAATTTAGATAGGAAAATTGTTTGTCAGGTTCGCGGCCCGTTGTTTGTTATAGTAAGGTAGCAATGTCATGCGGCTAGTAATAATCCAACGCAATCCAAATAATAATACAAATAACGATAATAATGTTTCCTATAATGGTAATATTGAGACTACGGTCTCATGGACGGTTTAAGATGTATGACTTAATTTATATATATTGCTTGACTAGCAATACGAGGACTCACTTCTGATATTATACTTGTGTTCTGCTTTCTATAACTGTTTTATGTAACGGTTTTATTAAACTCTATGAATTCACTCGGCATTCGCTGATATAATTTTCGCTTGTTTTATCTCAGGTGCTTGAAGGTAACTTGGATGGAGATCGACTCTGATGGCCCACATAATAAAATTATTCATTCGATCTATGTTTTGTAAACTTACTGACTGTGAAACTTGGGGACCCGATGTCAACTTAATAATTTTATTCGAATGAATGTATGTTAAACCTTGTACAACCATTTTTATGCGTTGTCTATGATTGGAGTTATTGTGCTATCCCGTAACACTCTACTGACCCTTCCGCTGACCCAATACGAAATTTGAGAGTGTTACAGTTTGGTACCAGAGATCTCGTTATAGAGAACGAAAGATTTTTAAAAACCATGGTTTTGAATAAAACATTTCAAAATCTTTTAACTATAAACATTTTTCTTAAAATGTTTGAAAAATCTTTTGACTATAACGGTGCCAAAGATCTCCGACGTTACCAACAAGCCTTATTGAGAAGATATATATTTTGATATATATAATTTAATTTATATATATGTATATATTGTGAATTCATTGTGTAACTGTTTAATAATTATTTTTATGTTAATACGAGATATATTATAATGCAGATTGTCATGGCTGACCCTGATATTCCTGTAGAGAACCATGCTATCCCCGAACCTAACGTAGATGATAATCCTTATTTAGACTTAGTGGATTATAATGTAGAGGAGGATATGGATGATGAAGAGGAGGAACCATTTGAGGATCCCGAGCCCAAGATATGACTAGGAGATCAGATTGCCCCTCAGGTTGATGTTGTAGAGAATGATAATGATAATGTTGGTATTGAGGAAGATGATGAGATTGGGATAGATAATGTAGGTAATGAGGATGACGACGAGGATGTCGAGGAGGAGGTAGGTATAGATGACGAGGTTGATGATGATGATGAGGCTGAGCTTATTTTCCCTTATGATGTAGATGAGGATTAGCCCTTACCCCTCCAGTTGATTGGTCCGATTCTGAGTTTGAGTTACTTAGAGATGAATTGTCTGAATCGTCTGAATCTGAGTCTGAATCAGAGGATGATGAGGATGATGATGCACCTGATGGTACTGATGGGATTGCTACCCGTACGCATGTGATAGGAGAGTCGCTGAGGGTTCGAGAGGCTACTCATATTGATGGACTTGCACCTTGGTGCTTGAGACGTGATTTAGATGCTTCTCGTGTTCAAGGTAGTATGACAGAGATTGGTTTAGGTGTTGTTCAAACCCATGTTGCTTTATTGGAGTCGAAGACTAAGATTGGTGAGAAAGGGCGAGAGTTACTTGATTTTGGTTTGACTGATGTGGAGCATGGTTTGAATGAGGCGTTTAGGAGATTATCTTTGTTGGAAAGTGGTGAGTTTGCTGAGATGAAGATAAAGGTGAATACGATGGAGATTCAGTTGAGTGTGGCTCGTGTGATGCGTGAGAAGGCAGAGAAAGAGTTGAATATATCTGTTGGTTGGAACAGTAGGTTTTATACTGAGATGGTTGAGAAAGGAGTGATTCGTAAGCGCCCAACTGAAGATGTGTCTTGTGATCGTCCGAGGAAGATACCAGTTTAATACAAAAGATTTTACTAGTTCAAAGTTCGATTTCGGTTCAATTCGAATTGATCACAGTTTAATGCTAGACTTAATTGTTCTTGGTTAAGAAAAGGAGATTTTGGTTGTAAGACCCGTGAATGTGCCGTATGACGCTAAGTTATTGCCTCAAGAGTTGTTCAGTATGAGCATCTCTCTTAAGTATCGACTCACTTGTGGATGTGATATCCCGAGCCCAACGTCATTTATTTTATCCTATTTTACGAATATTTTTGAAATTTTTAAGAAATTTCATTTGCTATACATTTGACGGTTTAAGTTGAAACCAACGTTTACGGTCGTAATTTAACGTTTGACGATTTAAGAAGAACCGATGACGACTACAATACCGACGGATGCCCAAAATTTATCTTTTATTGTCGATTGATCGATATTTGAGTTTTTCGAGATTTTATTTTTATTACGTGTTAAGTCGAGTCGGAACCATATGTATATTCGTTTTGTGTGCGTTTGAACCATTTGAAAGTATTTTCGAGTGTTCGGGGCGACCCCCGACTCCCGTAAATTTTCAAGTCGACTAATAGGTCGTTTCCCGCTATTTAGAAGAGTCGTTTACATACAAGGCCAAAAGATTAGCCAAATTGCACCAAAGGTCCCTCAAACTTTACAAAAAGGAGGAAAACTAAAACATACAAACAAACAACCCCAAATTTTTTCTCTCCTCTTCCTCCCACTCTCCCATGGTCGTCGGCCATAAACACCACCACCACCATCACCACTTTTTTTTTGGTTTTTGGAAAAAGCAATCAACGACCCATCCTCCTTTCATCTTTGTAAGTCTTTTCATCCATTAAAAACTCACATGCAACATCTTTAATTTTTCAAGAATCAAAGATTTTTCAAAAACGTGTTTTGATCTAATTAAATTAGTGGGATGTCTAATTAGTGATGGGATAGTGGATAATCAACCACAAAACTTGTTAAAAACAGCATGGATTGGGTGTTTTGGCTACACCAAACCCACGGCCACAATGGGTTTGGTGGTGGCTTGGTGATTTTGATGTTTATGAGTTATGGGTTGTGTTTATATTGTGTTTTAAATGTTTTTGAATGGATAGAACCAATTGCATATATGATTTAGGCTTTGGGTTTTAGTGAGGATTCGATTTTCATAGTGTTAGAGGCTGTTTGGATGATTGGGAATGGGTATAAGTGGTTAGAATAGGTCTAGGTAATGGTGGAATGGATTGAAAACAAGTAGAAAGGTGATTTTGAATGAGTCGTTTTCAAACAGATTGTTTAGGGCTATTTTCGTGGTTTTAATTTTTGGTCCAGGTTGTGATTGTAGGATATAGTTGTAGTGGTCGTCGAGACGCTCGTTTCGGTATAAGATAGAGCTTTTAACTCCAAACGAGTCAAAAGTTATGATATTTTGAAAGTTCGTGTACCGGGAGATGCGTATCGACACAATACGAAATTGTTGTCGATATTGGGTCAAATCTCGGGGACTATAAGTTGAGTTTCAAAAATGCTCAAGGGCTGTTCTCAGGCCCTAAACTTAGCATTTTGAGTCTATTTTCATGATCAAGAGTCGGATTTACAAAAGGTATTGGTTAAGATGGTCAAAATGATCTTACAAGTCGAGTGTGCAAAACTGTCCGAATTTTGTACTTCAAAGATGTGTCGGGCAGAAGGTCTTAAAAGTGAAAACTTTTTATGAAATTTGGTATGGGGTTTCTACAGATTATAAGTGATTTTTACAAATTTTCTCAGATTTTTAGGAGTGGTCTAAGTGGGATAATACAGCCCGTACATTTGGTATGTACCGGCAGAATTGTAAAATGAGTACTAGTTTTAATAAAGTATAAAAATGATATAAGTCTAGTAATAACTACTTGTTTGGTTTTGGCGTGAGTTTTCATAAGCATTGAGTATGTTTTCACATGAGTGTGTTTAGTACAATAATGTACACGGAGTATTGATTTGGTTTTCGTACCTTGATTTTAGGTGAAGTGTTAGATTTTTCCGGGCATCCACGTCGTCGGTGACATTTCTCGTTACGTCTTCGCTAGAACTACTACTACTACGCAAGGTGAGTCTATAGCCTCGCTCTTTACTTATTTAAAATGTTTTTGCCCGCGAGGGGGATACGTGCTATTTAAATGAAAATGAACATAAGTCATGAATGATTGTCGGACCCGAATGTTGCCTTGAAATTGTGTTGAGTACCTAGTTGCAAAAGGCCCTAATTTCATGAACTATTAACTATTGTCTTGCCCTTGTGAAGGGGAAAATAGCCGCTTATACAAAGTGATAGTACTATGGGGTTGACTACCCTATCCGAGACGAGGGCTAGTACGTTGATACCCCCTGCGGACGGATAATTTGTGATAAGAGATAAGGTATAATTGCAACTAATGCCTTTAGTATGGGAACTGGTTTCATCTGAATCACGCCGGTAATTATTACGCGGGTGATTGAGTTAACGGATTAGTGTCATGAGCTTAAACACAATTGTCATATCCTTGAATAATAGGTTGTTTGCGCGACAATGCTATTGAATGATCATGATTGGTTTTTCTAATACTTATGTTCAACTTATGATTTGATAAACCTATAGATTCGCTCAACCTTTGTGTTGACAGTTTTAAGCATGTGTTTCAGGTAACCAAGATTGATAGCAGCGGAGCATGCGAGGATGGAAGTTGTTGTGGCTTGGCGGTCTACTTGTTTTTCCACCCTTATTTAACTTAAAACTCTTTTATTATTCTGTCATGCGAGCAAAAATGTACTTTTGGGTTGAGATTCAGTGGGGACCTAAACGCAAACTCTGTTTAGTATTATCTTGGGATTTGGAAAACTGTAGACTTGTATGATTTTAATAATGTTTAAATTTATGTTTAAACTTATACGTCTCTTTGAGTCGTTTAATATAGCTTATGTGTGATGATAACTACGTAGCACCCAAATGTTGTAGTTCCGCTGCGCATAGCATTTGTGGGGGTGTTATAGATTGGTATCAGAGCCATGAGTTATAGAGAACTAGGTCATTTTGAAAAATCCTAAACTATAACTTTTGGTGTCGTAAGAAATTGTCCAAGCACACAACTATCCTGCATGGCTCCGGTAAGATTTCTTTAGCATTGCTTTATATTTTAGATGTATCCCTCAAATTGATATGAATTCCCTAGTATTTAGTAAGTAAATACTTTGATATATATTGAGATATATTGTTGTGTACGTTGAGTACTTATTATCGTAATTTACAAATTCTCGTAAGATTATCTTATATGTTGCATGTATTTGGCATAACGGGCTACATTGCATTACATGGCAACACCGCGTTGTAATCCTACGTGTATGTCGGAATAATTTTATGTATAAATATGTATATACTATGGTATTTAAAGGCATTGCACGTGAAGCAATGGTCCTTGAGTGATTATCGTACATGTTATAATGCGGTTTTGTTGAGAATTCGGCCTCACCGCAAATTATCAATCTTGATAATTAATTTATTGTTCGGATAACCGAATATGAACCTCGTTTGATACTCTATATACGTAAATGATGCTTCGTAACATATTTTATATCGACTAGATCGATCTCGATTGTCGTTATCGCACCATGATGTGTCATTTTGGACATTTTCTTTTGAAACGTAATTTACTTACGTATTACTTTATTTCCTTTATTCCTAATGGGTTTGATATGTTAGTTGGCGCAACTATAATATAGACAAAGTATAATCAACGATGCGTGCATGGTAGCGACGAATCATGTGTGTATATTATGAAACGTGGTGGAGGCGTGTCGCTATTTAATCGTTTTTATCATCCTACTTGGATTTAAATATGCGTTTTAAAAATAGACTAGCGTTGTGATCAAGCGTGATAACTTGGAATTTGGTTAGTTTGTGTTAATTTTGTGGTGTACGATGTCGAGACTCATCCGAGGCCGATAACAACATTTAGTTGACATACATATTCTCGTTTCATTTATTTCATTTTTGTTTGTTGTTTCATTATTTTGAATTCGATATTATACATGACGAGGTCCGGCATTTGTGTGAGTTAAATAAAGCATTAAACTTTGTTGATCGAATGACTTAAAGATAAAGTGTTTTACATATTAAATAAATGGTGAATGAAACTTTTGGACAAAAATGACTTATGATGTGTCTTGTAAAAAGTAAAACTCTTATAGAGAGTAAAGTGACAAAGTGAAATTGTTTTTCCTTCATCCTTGGTTGGTATATCATAATAAGTAATTTATACTACTCGTAAAATCCTTGTTTTTATATATTAATAATTTGATACTAGAAGCTAGTGATGGATTTGTTAAGAATTTGCCTAATTTAATTTGAGAAAGGAGTTATAATAAAATTTACGATATGACTATTGAGTATATGTAGCTAAGGGGCTTGAGATGAATTAATTTTTGGGTCATTATGGTAAACTTTTGGCGTATCTTTTAATACAGAAAATGAGTAGAAGAATTGGCCACGTATTTTGGAACTAGAGACTTTGTAAAATTGGTTTTATTTTAAACATAAGGTCATGTTATATGCATTGGTATAAACTTGAACTCATAACTCGTCGTAGTAAAATAAATTGTGGCAAAATCGGAAGATACACTTTAAGTGAGAAATTATAACGCTTGAAAGGAATTATTGAACGTTGATGGAACGTCATTTTACTCTACTGCGAGATGTGTTAATTTTAAAATCGTTTGATAATGGGCTAATGATTAAAAGTTGAATTTTATATATCTTTGAATTATTGAAATAAGCATCTTAATTCTTAATTATTTTATTATTATCATCGAGATTCAAGTGTCGATTAAAATCAGTAATTTATCCGAAATAATACTACGTGAAACTTCTTTAGCATTTGAGTCGAATAGTGTGAATATGATTTAATAAATCAGTTTTAAGGAAGACTTACGTATAATAAAAAGTCAAAGGTTGATTTTAAGAGTTAATTGGACTAGTTTGAGTCATGATGGATATTTGTATATACGTAATAAGATATGTCGTAATAACGTAAAACTTTGAAAATTCTTACTATGTACGTTTTTGGTACTTAAGATATGAATATTATTGAGATTTTGACACAAGTAGCTAGACTTTCAAACTTAATGATTTTGTCGATTATGATAACCGAGTCACCGCATCTACTAATGTTAATAATTTCCGAGAGATTGAAATTTTTCCAGAAATAAAAACTTTGTATAGATTGAGAAATGAAAGGTATAAATTCTTTAATGGTGTAACACAAATTAAAAATGTGTAAATGTTCGGTTTTACAATGTACTAGGTAACACTAATTATTATACGCAACTGGATTACCCAACACACGCCTACATGTATATTATTTAATAAAGATGTATATATAATGTTTTGAGTCATGATGGTTCGATCGTACAACATCTCTTCTTTGATTTTGTGAGTCTATATCTAAACTTGAGTCGTCATTGACTATTCATTTTAATATTTTCCATGATATGAAACCATTATTATTATATTTATTTTAAAACTACTATTTTGCTAGTACTTGATGATGAGGGTATGTCACCCGGTATATTTTGTCATATTCATGGACGCCGTAACTTTTCTTCTTTCGGTTAATGGAACCTAAAATTCTGTATTTACTTGAATGATGCTATGAATCTTCATTAAATTGGTTATTTATTAATATTGAACAAAAGCGAGGAGGCAAAGCCGCTTTACCAAATTGTAGAGGTGAAAGAACTCGATTTTCCTGG
Organism: Glebionis coronaria; assembly: GCA_025667525.1. NCBI lineage: Eukaryota > Viridiplantae > Streptophyta > Magnoliopsida > Asterales > Asteraceae > Glebionis > Glebionis coronaria. Next base: position 203,424,944 of record CM046880.1, read on the forward strand.
TGAAATTGTTTCTATTTAACCAAGTGATTATTCCTCTCTCCCCGTATACCCTTGGTGGAATGTGTGTGCAACTCGAGACGATGGGAATTATGATCGTTGTTTTTTTTTTTGACGCTTGTGTTGATATTCGATTTTTACTCTATGTATTCGTAGATCGATGTTGTTATCCTGAGACTTTTGTCATATATTTTAGACATTTTCCTTTCTAATGTAGTTAGTTTTAGTTGGCAATTATATTGCTCGTTTACCTCGTTCGATCCCATTGATTTTTGATTTTATTACTTGTTGTGCTTGCATGATCTTTAATCTTGAACCACCTTACCGTTATTTCGTGAATAGTCTATTTTCAAAATATGTATGAGTGTGTCAAATGGTTTGTTGAACCAAATGTAAATGGTGTGGATTTATTTACTTAATTATTTATTCATTTTTCTCATAAATAGGCAAAGTAATGTATGTTTCCAAAGTAGAAAAAAAAATGTTTGATGTGTTTCTTAAAACGATGGTAGCAATATTTTCCCATTACAAATTTCATGACCAACGATTTAATTATTTTGAAGTTTAGGTCGAAAACTTTCATAGTCATCTTCGGTGTGTCATAATAATGTTTGTGTTGTCACTCGATCCTCAATTATGCACAGCTTAGCTAACTATGAATAATTCGGGAAGAGTCCTGTTTTGTTGATTGTTGTTGCTTGATCCTTAAGTATGCATGATCTAGCTAATTATGCATAGTTTAGGAAGGGCACTATCGTGTCAAACAAATTGGTCATCTTTAAAACCGATAGTGTTTTTGATAGATGTTTGGATGAGAACGTTTTTAAATGATGGATCCTTATGCAAGTAATCGTATTTTCTTTGATTCCTAAAGAATTTTTTTTTTGAATTTTCTTGTATTCCTTGAAATCTTTCTTTTGTTTTGCGTTGGCTTAGTAAGTCACGGTGGCCGAGTAATTTTTGGAAAATGTTTTTATGTGTTGTGTGTAACGTGTGAAATTTATCAGAATCGCTAGGGTGTTGATGAAATACCAAAGGGGCTCGTATCGACACTGAGAAGAGTTTTTTTTAACAAAAATAGAAGACTGCCGAAGTAGAGGAAATCCGAGTTCGAATAACTCTGAGGAAATGACGAAGACTTCTCCTACATCAAATGTATCGTACTTTATATATTTTCTTTTCTTATTCTTTTGATATGTTTAATAACACGCGATAAACTGTTGAAGTTTACCAACTGTGCATCGGTAATTGGAAGACCATTCCAATTGTCGTCTCCGTTTATTCAAAGTAAGGAATCCTCTTTGCTTGACACGATTTTCTTTGATCATCGATGGTTAAACGATAGATAGCCATAGTTGATGTTTGTGTGGTAAACCATTGCCTTTTATGTATTTATGTGGTAAGTGATCTGGTCGAGTGATCATAAGTTGTGAGAACTTGAGACGACATGGTCCAATGAAGTCCGATCATGAAGAACACGTGCCATGTAATATATTTATTTTGTACTATGAACGATGATATATATATTGAGATTTTGACCATGTTTGGACGAAAGTGAGATGGTGTTCTTGTAATATCTTATGGGTATGAATCCGTGGGTGAGCACCCTGCGATGACATATGTATGTATTTTTCTTTCCTTATGGTAATGCATCCATAGCTAGCAAGCTCGTGAACCTTCTTTAACTTGCAATTTTCTTTTAACTAGACTCATCCGCGAAATATGTCAAATATCCTTATTTTATCATGACTTGGCTGATTAGCAAGCATGAGTTAACTTGGTTGAACTTATTTACTTGGCATGGTTTGGCTATTTCGTAAACATGTCGCGATACGGCTTTATGTGCTTCATAATGGCTTTGTGTTTGATTGGTTCGTGATATTTTCGAGAGAGTTATGTATACGTCGAATGATTAGCGTGTCGATGAATTCGTTTTTGACGAACTAGGGTTGTATATACGTAATATTGCGATAAGGTGATTTTGTACGACTAGTAATAATTACTTCGTCTTGTATATTCTGAACGTTTTCGATGGGGTTATGTGTGACCCGTGCGATTTTATTTTGTGAGTAGTTGTTTTTATGAGATGATGAACCAAGTGAAAGGACGATTCGAAAGTTGGAAGACATGCTCCGAACGTGTGTGATTGATTTTGATAGTTGTTGAGATTGACACTTGCCGTTGGTAGTATCTTTGTACAACGACATTTACCATGCTAACAATGAAGATGCAACATTTGAAGAATCATGTTGATGAAAAGGTAGATCGCCAGTTGGATAGAATGAAGTAGGAAAAAGTCAGTTGAATGGACTTGAAATGATTCGAGAGGCTACGGAAGAGATGGTGTAGATTAAGAATCACTCGTTGACCGCGAGAAGCTGTGAGAAGAGATGTGTTGATAATCGTAGGAAGAAATTGGGAAATTGAAATGGAGATCATGGATCGAGATGTTGAGAGATTGAAGCTATGTATATTCGTTTTGTGTGCGTTTGAACTATTTGAAAGTATTTTCGAGTGTTCGGGGCAACCCCCGACTCCCGTAAATTTTCAACTCGACTAATAGGTCGTTTCCCGCTATTTAGAAGAGTCGTTTACATACAAGGCCAAAAGATTAGCCAAATTGCACCAAAGGTCACTCAAACTTTACAAAAAGGAGGAAAACTAAAACATACAAACAAACAACCCCAAAATTTTTCACTCCTCTTCCTCCCACTCTCCCATGGCCGTCGGCCATAAACACCACCACCACCATCACCACTTTTTTTTGGGTTTTTGGAAAAAGCAATCAACGACCCATCCTCCTTTCATCTTTGTAAGTCTTTTCATCCATTAAAAACACACATGCAACATCTTTAATTTTTCAAGAATCAAAGATTTTTCAAAAACGTGTTTTGATCTAATTAAACTAGTGGGATGTCTAATTAGTGATGGGATAGTGGATAATCAACCATAAAACTTGTTAAAAACAGCATGGATTGGGTGTTTTGGCTACACCAAACCCACGGCCAAAATGGGTTTGGTGGTGGCTTGGTGATTTTGATGTTTATGAGTTATGGGTTGTATTTATATTGTGTTTTAAATGTTTTTAAATGGATAGAACAAATTGCATGTATGATTTAGGCTTTGGGTTTTAGTGAGGATTCGATTTTCATAGTGTTAGAGTCTGTTTGGATGATTGGGAATGGGTATAAGTTGTTAGAATAGGTCTAGGTAATGGTGGAATGGATTGAAAACAAGTAGAAAGGTGATTTTGAATGAGTCGTTTTCAAACAGATTGTTTAGGGCTATTTTCGTGGTTTTAATTTTTGGTCCAGGTTGTGATTGTAGGATATAGTTGTAGTGGTCGTCGAGACGCTCGTTTCGGTATAAGATAGAGCTTTTAACTCCAAACGAGTCAAAAGTTATGATATTTTGAAAGTTCGTGTACCGGGAGATGCGTATCGACACAATACGAAATTGTTGTCGATATTGGGTCAAATCTCGGGGACTATAAGTTGAGTTTCAAAAATGCTCAAGGGCTGTTCTCAGGCCCTAAACTTAGCATTTTGAGTCTATTTTCATGATCAAGAGTCGGATTTACAAAAGGTATTGGTTAAGATGGTCAAAATGATCTTACAAGTCGAGTGTGCAAAACTGTCCGAATTTTGTACTTCAAAGATGTGTCGGGCATAAGGTCTTAGAAGTGAAACTTTTTTATGAAATTTGGTATGGGGTTTCTACAGATTATAAGTAATTTTTACAAATTTTCTCAGATTTTTAGGAGTGGTCTAAGTGGGATAATACAGCCCGTACATTTGGTATGTACCGGCAGAATTGTAAAATGAGTACTAGTTTTAATAAAGTATAAAAATGATATAAGTCTAGTAATAACTACTTGTTTGGTTTTGGCGTGAGTTTTCATAAGCATTGAGTGTGTTTTCACATGAGTGTGTTTAGTACAATATTGTACACGGAGTATTGATTTGGTTTTCGTACCTTGATTTTAAGTCAAGTGTTAGATTTTTCCGGGCATCCACGTCGTCGGTGACATTTCTCGACACGTCTTCGCTAGAACTACTACTACTACGCAAGGTGAGTCTATAGCCTCGCTCTTTACTTATTTCAAATGTTTTTGCCCGCGAGGGGGATACATGCTATTTAAATGAAAATGAACATAAGTCATGAATGATTGTCGGACCCGAATGTTGCCTTGAAATTGTGTTGAGTACCTAGTTGCAAAAGGCCCTAATTTCATGAACTATTAACTATTGTCTTGCCCTTGCGAAGGGGGAAATAGCCGCTTATACAAAGTGATAGTACTATGGGGTTGACTACCCTATCCGAGACGAGGGCTAGTACGTTGATACCCCCTGCGGATGGATAATTTGTGATAAGAGATAAGGTATAATTGCAACTAATGCCTTTAGTATGGGCACTGGTTTCATCTGAATCACGCCGGTAATTATTACGCGGGTGATTGAGTTAACGGATTAGTGTCATGATCTTAAACACAATTGTCATATCCTTGAATAATAGGTTGTTTGTGCGACAATGCTATTGAATGATCATGATTGGTTTTTTTTAATACTTATGTTCAACTTATAATTTGATAAACCTATAGATTCGCTCAACCTTTGTGTTGACAGTTTTAAGCATGTGTTTCAGGTAACCAAGATTGATAGCAGCGGAGCATGCGAGGATGGAAGTTGTTGTGGCTTGGCGGTCTACTTGTTTTTCCACCCTTATTTAACTTAAAACTCTTTTATTATTCTGTCATGCGAGCAAAAATGTACTTTTGGGTTGAGATTCAGTGGGGACCTAAACGCAAACTCTGTTTAGTATTATCTTGGGATTTGGAAAACTGTAGACTTGTATGATTTTAATAATGTTTAAATTTATGTTTAAACTTATACGTCTCTTTGAGTCGTTTAATATAGCTTATGTGTGATGATAACTACGTATCACCCAAATGTTGTAGTTCCGCTGCGCATAGCATTTGTGGGGGTGTTATATTGATTTTCTATTTCTACTTAAAATGTAAGAGCGAAACGTAATAAAAATAAGCTGAAAACAATTAACTAATAATAACGAAACAATATAAATAATAAAATGTAAATTAAAGCAAAACAATTAATGAAAATAAAACTAAAAGAAGAAATTAACTTTCGACTTGAAAATAAAGTTTACCTAATGAAAAAGGAGGAAATAAAACTAAGTGGCTACTTTAAAACTGAACGAGGCAAAAGTTAAAGCGGGCACTAAATAAAAGATAAAACTTAAACTTTTCGAAAAAATACTAATACTAAAAATTGATGAAAAATACAACTAAAAATACGTGACTTTCAGAATTAAAATCGGAACAACTTTCAGATTAAACTAAAAGATTACGAAACAATATTAATAAATAAGTAAGCAGGCAGGCACCCTGCTTAAGCAAGCAACCTAGCTGCTTAAAATTAGCGGGAAAAGTAGGAAGCTAGTTAGCAGGCATGTAGGTCAATGTGATGTTATACGGAATGTGTAATATTACTCTTACCCGGGTTATTGTTTAGTAGACTTATCCGGGTTCCACATTCTATGGCATATCCGGGTTATTGTTTATGTTGCTTGTCCGGGATTCAGATTTTTGGGTTATCCAGGAAATTAAGTTTACACTCTTATCCGGGATATAACTTTTAAAAGTTATCTGGAATATGAAAAATACTATCCGGAATACTCACTTTGGCTGCTATCCGGAATGTTGATGTTTGCTTGCTATTCGGGATATTGGGGTTTAGACAACCCGGATAAGAACTAAAATAACAGTAAGCAAAATCTAATAATAAGCTAAAAACTAATAAGCACCTAACCAAAACTTAAACCAAATAAATTTTTAGAAAAACTAAATAAGCCAAAATTTAAAAACTTTTAAAAACACTAAATAATTAAAATATTTAAAAATAACTTTTTATAAAAATTAACTAATAAGCACTTAATTAAAAATAAGAAAATTAACACAATAAGAACTAAAACACTATAAGCTATAAAAATCAAACACTAAAAGATCAATAAACACAATCAAATACAAAACATCAATCAATCAAGAACATGATTAACAAACTATATGATTATCTAAATCAAAACAAGATTAAAAATAAAGAAAAGTAGAATGAGAATGATTAATTGAAAAGCTTGAAATTAAGATGATTAAAGATTCAAATTACAAGATTAATGAAAGAGATTGAAAAGCATTAAGAAAAGATAGATAGAGAAAGTAATATTAAGCTACTCCTAATTACCTTAGACAAATTAAAACTAACTAAAAATTATCAACCCACCTCCTAATGACACATTAGGAGGGTATTTATAGGAGGAGTAAAATGTTGATGCTTTCTTCCTTCTTTCTTCTTGTCTCGACTCGATTTAAATTTTCTTCTTTAATTAGACTTGGTTCTTTGACTTCATTAAACTTCCGTCTTTAGAATTTTTCTTCGATAAATCTTTAGAATTGGTCTTGGACTTCCGTTCTTTTTGCACTCTTGATCTTTTGACTTCGTCTTTTCTCGTTTTCATCGATAAAAGCCCGTGTTTTCTTCTTTTTTCATCTTTTGGTCCTAAAACACAATTAAAACACAAACCACACATAATTCCGACTTTTATGACATAAAATACACGTTTTGGCTTGGTTATTATTATAGTTAAGTGGTAAAAGGATGGGTGTTTTCACTCCTATCAAATCCCCTACACTTGACCATTGCAATGCCCTTATGCAATGCATTAATTACAAAGCACGTTTTACATTTTTCATCATAATTAACCCACCTTGGCCTTTATTAAACACAAGACATTAAAGAGATAGAAAAATTATAAAATAATCAAAGGAAGAAAACAAGTAATGAGATAAAAGACTTACATTGGGGTTTTGGATAGTCATGAATGTTATCACCCTCAAGTTTCACGTTCCCCATACCAAGCTTAAAAACGAGATCATTGTTATTATAAGTTAGCAAACTAACACAAATTCATGTGGCCCGATTATTCACTTAGACTCCCTTATTCCTAGGTGTATCTCTTGTATTTTATTGTTGTCTTGAATGATCACGAGGATGTATTGTTGACTTATTTTGATAGTTATTTAGGATGAAAATAAAGTAGGACGATTTAATCAATAGTTAGCTAAAGGACAAAATCTTTTAAAACTGCTTCTCGGGACCTCATAAAGTTTATATCTTGGCATAACTCGCTTCACGCTTTGAGACCTTTCTCAGATCGATATTTGGCATTGATTTCATACTTCAAATTTTGAGAGACGTTCATGAAATAATGGTCTTCTCTTCATAATAGGAATTTCTTCTCTTGAACTTTATGAGAGATTCTTCATATTTGGACCACGATTTCTTCATTTTTCTCTAATCTTTATTTGGGATTTTGATGTACAACGATCCGCCTCCTTTTAGGACTTGGATCTATTTATCCTCATACCTTGTTAGGGCCTGTTTGGATAGACTTATCCGTGATCTTTAGGGGAGTATTTGCTTTTCGTCGTGTGTCTCGATCCTTCATATTGATTTTTGATAAATGATTCTTCACACCACTTGGGATCTTTAACAACAAAATGTAGCCCTCATGCCTTGTTAGGTCCTTTTCGGACTCGCCAATCTTCGCATCCCGCTTCAATAAGTTATGCCTTGGCTATGAACTCTAATTAATACCGAGAAACTTTTAAACGATCTTGTGCTAGAAGCTAAGTAACTTTTCAAATCGTACAACCTTATTTATTGCAAATATATTTATTAACAAGCAATGGGAGAAAAAGCTCATAATCAACTCACATAAACTCATGAAAGAATATCAAACTTATAATTGACTCTATCATCTCTCGTTGTCCACAATTTAAAATCTTAAGGATGAGACTCGTGGATGCTTAGCCAATTAAATTAAAGTTTTGGGTTTTCAAGTCATCTATAGGATCTTGCAACTTCTTAGACTTTTTCAAGTTTAGAATTTGCATTTTAAAGTTCCCATGATAAACGACTTTCTAGGATCAATTATAGGAACTTGCGATAAGTTCTTGTTCTTAACCTGTAAGAGTTAAGACTTTCGCGTTTTAAAGTTCCCTATATAAAAGCCTAGCAAAACTTGACTTAAACACGTTAAGGATACTAGCTAGAGAAAACTTAGATAAGTAAACTCGGGTTGAGTCAAAAGATTCACAACATTTAAAAATTAAAACCATTTTGTTAAAATTTATTCTAGCAATGAAAAATAACGATAATAAAGGAAAAACTACTAGGCCAAATTAGATTAAAAATTTTGAAAAATGTCGAAAAATCAATTTTCCGGTTTTCGTTTTTCTTGTGAATATATTATTAATATATTGTATCTACGTAAGAACAATAAATATACAAGTACTCCAAAAGCGTGAAAACGCAACCTTGATTCGGGATTTCATCACTCGATCATTGTATTCGAATCTAAAGCAAAAGTTTTAAGGCAAAATAGATAAATACTTTCGTGAGGATTAATTTCAATTAACACAAACTATAAGGTGGGTATAAGGCGGTTGTATTTCACGACCTAAAGGAAAAAGGCTCTTAAGTGCTTCGCGCCGCCTCGTTTCCTACGCTTGCTTGTGCGTGTTTTGAGAAAGAGGGCTAAACGAGGGTTTTCCGCCCAAGTATCATCTACGTATATTATATTTGCTTGTGTTTTCAAGATTAAACCCTCTTGAACGTTTTGGTGTTCCACCAACGTTCTAAAGTCATCGAGAACGTTCACTCCACGTGATCGTTTTCATTCTTTGAGGCTCCTTTAATCGAAAAAGTCGATTCGAGGAGAGATTTGTAGATTTGTGTCTACGTAATACATTCAAAAATCCAAAAAAATTAAAAAACAATCAAAAACCAAAAAAATTGAAAAATCGAAAAACCGCAAAAAGAATCTTCTTTGCTACCACCCATTCTACGCTTAGTGCATGCGCACTCGATCGAAGGACTATTCCAATTCTAGCGAAGCTTCGAATCGACGCAATCGTAATCGAAGGAATCGACGACGTAGACGAGAATTAGAAACCGACGTTCCTAATATCGTTGTTGAAGAAACCGTAGAGGAGATGGCCGACAATCGTTCGATGATGTAATTGCTCCAAGCGCCCACCGAGGGTTATGGAGACGCGATCGTTATTCCTGCTATCGAAGCGGAGAATTTTGAGATTAAGAGCAGAATGCTTTCGTTAATCCAAGCTACGAAGTTTTGAGGTCGTGAAGCCGATAATCCTCACGACCATATTCGGAATTTTGATCGTCTTTTGGCCACGAGCAAGTTTAAGAATGTCGACACCGATGTCGTCAAGCTTATGCTTTTTCCGTACTCGCTCGATGGTGCCGCCAAGGATTGGTACGAGAAAGAGCCACCTAATTCCATAACTACGTGGAAGGATCTCGTTTCCAAGTTCGTTAATTATTTTTTCCCACCGTCTAAGACAACGTTTTTCAAGAATGAAATTACGAAATTTGAGCAAAAACCGAATGAATCTTTTAGAGACGCGTGGGATCTTTGTAAGGAATTGCTTAGGCAATGTCCTCATCATGGTTTTTCCGAGTTGCACCAAATCGATACGTTTTACAACGGTCTTAATTTTCAAGAACAAGATTCGTTGAATTCCGCCGCCGGTGGCAACTTTTTGTGTAAGACTCCGAAAGATGCATTGATAATTATCGAAAACCGATCCAAGGTTTACCAACTCCGCAACGCACCGAGTGTTGCCAATGTCGCAAATGTTAGTAGTTCTAATCGCGAAATTGAGAGAGTTGATGCAAAAGTCGACAAGTTGACGAATGTGTTTACGTCTTTTCTCGTTGAGATGCAAAAGAAAGACGCTCCCGCTACGGTGAAAGCGGTTGAGGTTTCGTGTACGTTTTGTGGTAGACCTCATAATTATTACGAGTGTGCGGCTACGGATGGCCAAACGTCGAATGTGAGTGCGTTAAATGGAAACAACAATTTTTCTAATCAAAATAACGCGGGTCCATCACAACAAGGCAATTATAACCAAGGCAACAATTTTCAAAATCGAAACAATTTTCAAGGAAATAATCAACAAGGAAATTTTTCAAATCAAAATCAAGGAGGTTATAATCAAGGTCGTAATATAACTTGGCAAAATCGAGACAATAATCAAAACTCGAATTTTTCAAACAACAACAATCAAGGTAACAATTTTTCAAGTGGTAATCAAGGAAATTTTCAAAGAAACAATCAAAACCAAGGGAACTTTAATTCAAATCAAAATAGTTCGTCAAACGATTTTCAAAATTACATGAAAACGAATGAGGCTAATATGAGAAGATTAGAGGGAGAAATTGGTACTTTGAAAAACGACTTTTCTAATACATTGAAATTGCAAAACACGAAGATTGAGCACGGGAAAATTGATATAAAAAGATGTTTTCGGCCATAATGAACAAGTCCTCGGGTGCGTCATCGAGTTCGTTACCTAGTGACACCGTTGCAAATCCGAAGGAACAATGTAAAGCCGCCTCGTCTCGTGAGAAAGGTCGTGTGATTACCCCTAACCTTGAAGGATTTCGAGTTGTTCCTTCTTCTCACCCTCGACTTCTAAGACGTCTTCTTGCTCTAAAGTCGATGGGGTGAACGTGGCAACCAAGGAAAAGAGTGCACACCCTCGTGTACCTCAAATTCCATCCACGGTTCAAAAAGAGAGCTTTGTCGACCTTACCAAAGTAACCCTTGAAGAAACTTGTGCATCGATCCTTCTTAAAAAACCCAAAAGGCGTATGCCGAGAAAGGAAAAGGATCCGGGCCAATTTCTACTACCTTGTGATTTTTCCGAGATTGAGGGATGTTTAGCCCTTGCTGATTTAGGTGCTAGCATCAATCTTATGCCTCATTCTCTTTGGAAATTGATGAGATTGCCTTCGCTTACCCCCACAAACATGACAATCGAGCTTGCAAATTGTACTCCACTTATACCAATTGGAATAGCCGAGGATGTCTATGTCAAAGTTGGAAAGTTTGTTTTTCCCGCGGATTTCGTTATATCCGATTACGAGTGTGACCCTAAATGTCCTATTATTTTAGGCCGACCATTCTTATCGACGGCTAGAACCTTAATCGACGTTCACGAGGGGAGACTTACTATGAGATATGGGGATGAGAAAATAGACTTTTTCGCTAGAAAATCCCAAGGGTTTAATGAGAATGAAAAAAACGAGGTTTCAAAACCTAATGATTCAAATCCTAATGATTTCAAAATGTTCACTTTAGCAGAAAGAATGAAGCTTAATGCATGTTTTGAAAGAATTAAGAAAAACGGTTTTAAAGATGATGATTTTAATGATAAAGAATATGTGTACCTGATTCAAAAGGGTATGAGTAAATTTATGGATGAAAACTCACTTTGGGATGTTTTTAGCGAAACGAGTGAAACACCAATTCCGAAGGGGGACGTTAGTGCCATCACGACAAACACCAATATGGGCTCGTCTTTACCACCTTCGAAGGACCACGTCTTTGAGGCTTCAACTTCTAACTCCATCGAAGTACCTCCTTTGCCTAGCCCAACACCCGTTGAGGCTAAAGGGTTTATCGACATCGATCCTCTCGTCTTAGAAAAGTCACCTAAGCATAGTCATTCGACTTGTAAGACCATGGTTGTGAGTGCTCACATCGACTCTTTCTTTGACGATGACGATGGCGATTTTGCCGAGATTGATCACGTACTTCGAAATCCACATGCCATTTTTGATTCTCCTAAAAAGAAACATGTGAAGTACGATGATTACGAGTTTGATCCCGAGATTGAGAAAATCATTGAACGAGAGCTAGCTCTTATGCCTTCACTTCCACCTACGAGTGAGGTCGATCTTTCCAAAATCGAGGATGAACTAAATGAGTTGGAACGTCTTATTTTCGATGACGAACCAACTCATGTGACCACTAAGAATCCAATTCTCGAGGAGTTACCTAATCAACACTCCTCATTTGAGAATGACGTTTGCCACATTCGTGAGGATCTAACTTATCAACGATCCCCACAAAAGAATGATGGTTTCGTGCTTGATCGTGATCTTTTCGAGAGAGCTTCTAAGATACTCAAGGAAGGGAATGACAAACCATGGTTTGACAAGCCTATCTTTGATGAAGAAATCGATGAGATCGACGTTCATGAAGATGACGAGTATGTAGACCCCGAGGGGGCGGTGTTCTTTATTGACAAACGTTTTGAGAACTTATATAATCCGCCACCCCCCTCCCACCAAAGACTTAAATGTGAGGATTTTTAGCGCGACTAATTTTCAATTTGACACGCCAAATATTTTCGACATTATCAAATCGGGTTTTCATAAAGAGTTTTTGAACGATGAAAAAGGAAAAGATTTTAAAAATGTTTTAAAAGATTTTTCTACATGTTTAACTCCGTCATCACATCTTTTTATGAGTGCTACCACCTCGTCTACTCCTTTTGACGATGGTGTGTGTGGTTTTAGTGTGGGGGAAGCCCCAAATGTTCCCTCCCATTTCTCCACCGAAGATGAGATTTACGATCCCGGAATTGCTTGTAAAGGGAAATCTCGGTCTTCCACCGATGCAATAAATGGAAAATCTTTTCGTTTGCTTGGTGTGAGTCTACCTCGAGTAGCTCATTATGTTGCCTTACCCATTGCCCCACCTTTCTACTTCTCATCTATTTTCTTCTAGCCCATTGGGATTCATGTTGGAGTAGCGTTGTTTCATCTTTCAACCGAAAACGAAGACGCTATCTTTGACCCCGGTATTCGTATATCGGGTTTTTAAAGTACTCCATGTACTTTTGGGCCTTGTTTATCATGTAAGCCCCACCAAAAATGACCATACCAAGATTATCCCTAAATAATCACATTTATGGGGATTCGAGTCGAGCTTTTGACTCGGTTATCAAAAACAAGGTGCCTCGTGGGGGATTCTCATGCTTATCCTTGTAAATATGATCACTTTCTTAGTTTAACGTAACAAGGGGACTTGTGCTCTTCCTACCTTTGTTTCGTGGTTGTTTGTGATTGTGATTTATTAGGTTCATCGTCATCATTGAAGCCTCTCGTGTTCGTTTTACGGATCACTCGAGCTTCGATCGTTGCCTTTGGAGATTCCGATATCCGATGATATCCTTTTATGTTCTAAAGTTTATCTTATTAGCATAATTCATAAACGGCTTTTAGGTTATTCGTTTTACCCTTTCCATGCTCGAGATTAAGCATTCGACTTCGTCTCTAGTATGGGGGTGTTTACAGCCCTAGACTCGAAACATTGAGGACAATGTTTAGTTTTAGTATGAGGGTGAGTAGATACTTCACCTTGCTTACGTCAACACGCTATCCAATTTTCATCGTTTTGTTGCAAATAAGGCTAAAAATGGCCAAATTTTAAAATTTTTCTTGTTTTTCATAAGTGTTTAAGACACGAATGTAGGTTTTCCGATGGTGAGAATGAGAGTAATTTTTTACTCGACCGTGCGTGTTGAGCACTTAGCTTCGATTCCTTAACTTTTTAGGCTAAGTCTCTTAAATGAGGACGAGAAATGATGGAGTTATTTATAAGTCTCGTAATCGTCACGATCTCATGTGTAGTAATTATTAGCTTATTCTCCCCACGCTTTTTGCATAATAAATTATTAATAAATATTGATTTAGCGGTTTAGTCACTATTGTTGGTTTCTAATTTGTTTTGGTAGCTTCCATGTAATTAAATTGGGAAAACATTAAGGTATCGCCAGCGTCACGGTTTTGAAGTATTTGCACCCGAATAATCGAAAGCTTCACCTAATAATAAGATTTCAAGTGCTCACCTAAATTAAGCAAAAATTTGAAGCTCACAAGGCAGAAAAATCTATGCCCAAATTGAAAGTGAATCAAGCCTTAATCTTCGAAGCTTTAAAGATCCAAAATTCGCCTTAGCGTGAGGATATACGTCTTTGGCTAATAAAACCACCGATGAGGCGGATAATAAAAGGCAAGGCAAGACCGAAGTCATAATAAAAGCTTCATGGCGAAGTTGAATAAAAGACGGAGGTAAACCAAAGATAATAAGGCCCTTCCGTTAGGGGGCGTATAAAAGTCTTGGTAATAAGTCTCATGTTCAAAACCGTTATAAAACCGTGTTTATCGATCCTTCTTGTTGACTTAATTTTTTGACATCGTTGTCTATTAGGATGAATTATTAATTTAATGATTTTGGTTACACCGTTAAAACTCTATTTTTAGACTTAATCTCTATTCACGCATAAGTCAATGATGTATCCTCGTGATGATTAAGAAAAAATAAAATATAAGAGATACCAAGTAGGAATAAGGGAGTTTAGGTTCATAATTAACACTCATGAGATGTGATCGTGTTGCTAACTTATAATAACAATGATCTCGTTACACGCTTAGCATGGAATTGGGTGAAAATCGAGGACGACGAAATTATTTCTAACGAAGCATTCATGTGTTCTTGTTCTATGATCCTAAAAGTCACTTTATCATGATGAAAACAATACATTATGTCTAAAACGCGTGTAGTAGTTTATTTAAATTTACGTCTTCAATAAATGTCAGCATAAAATGAATTTTGGAAGTGCTACGATACTTAGTTCTAGCATTGCGTGGGGACACGGCAATGGTTTAGTATGGGGGAGTGATGAGACTGTATTTATACATAGTCTCATCGTCCAAATCGGGCTTAAAACGCTTAAAATATCATCAAAATACCAAAAAATGTGCTTGTATTTGTTCATTGTGTATTTCAGGTACGGATATCGTGAATTCACCATATGATCAAAAGAATCAAGCAAGTAAAAAACACGGGAAACGAAGCCGCACAAAGAACCGGGCCCAAGTTTGGAATTTACATAATTGTCCTTGAAGTTTTGAAGATTGGCAAGATTGGTCCCTCAAGAATTGAAGACTTGTCAATTTATACCCTTACAAATCTCATTTATTGCATTTGGGTCCCTAAATTATCAAGTATTTACAAGATTAGTCCTTGGAATATGAAGAAATTACAAGAGAAGTCCTTGAATCATGTTTGAAAAGTGTTTGGGCCAAAAGTGACAAAAGGATCAAACTTGTTTACAAAGGATTTCAAGTGTTAGGCTGTTTATTACAAAGTGAAAAGAGTTAAGGATTAGAGGGGCCAAAATGGGGAGACACACAAACTTAACCCAGCCAACCAGCATGCTACACATCACCCACCCAGCCAATCATATCTCTCCCACACTCCACGTCAGATCCCACCAATCTTTTAAAAAGGATTTATTTAAAACGTGTTTTAGGCCTAATCTTTTGGAGGTAAACAGGTTTTTAAATACCAAATGGGATTAAACCTCAACTGTTTAACCTTCATCCCAGGTATAAACCCTAATTTAATCATGGCGAAAAACAAAGGGGTTTGATCCCCTAATATGCAGATTGATGATTAAGGTGCACCTAAACAAAACCCACTTCACAAAACTATCCCCCACTCACCCAAATGGTCCCCACGATGTTCCCTGTCTCCCCAAAACTGGCAACAAGTGAATCTTCACAGTAATCTAACGTTCCAAAGGATTTTCGTGCTCCCAAAGATTGGATAAACGTTCAAGATTACTCCTACACAGCTTGCACATCTCCATCTTCACGTGAAGGCCATTTTGACTGAAGATTCAAACATTGACCAAGGGCAATTCTGGAATTGTATTAGCTAGGGTTTCTCTCCTTGTATTATTTTATTAAGATTCTAGAATAGTCTTTTCCTTTGTATAAATAGGGTGATTGTACCTTATTTGCATTTGGTTCCAAGTTTTTGTAAAAATCTTTTTCTTTGACTAGTTAATGGAAATTAGAAGTTTTTACTTAATTTGAGTTCCAGTAGCATAATTTGTTATTTAAGTTTCAGTGGTTAATATTAGTTTACCAAAATTCTTGTTCAAAATTCTTGTTCAAAATTTTGGGACCCAAGATTATTGTAACTGTTGTGTGTGATTGACTGACAATCAAACCCACACAAGGTTGTGATAATCTTGTTATATTTCTTCTTGAATCTCTTGGATGGTAAGAATAGTTTAAGTTTCAAAAATCCGTTTTCAAAAGATTTTGTGTAATCTCTTATTTTTCTTGTGATTATTCTCTTACTGTTTAATAAGCTACCCTATAAGCTGCTTGACAAACAGCTTATTGGGTGCTTGTTAAACTTGTATTTGTTGCTTGTTGGATTGTTGTGTGCAGGTATCAAGGAAGCATCAATTAAGACCCATTCTCCTTTCATTTTTTTTGTTTACACATTGAAGATATGTTTTTTGGCTTGGGTCCATTGTGGATTCCATCAACAGCCACTCTCTACAGGTTGTTGAGCTCACATAAGACCTAGAACTGACCCTTTGGAAGGCATCAGCCCAGGTTAGGCTTGAACCCCATTGGGAATATTTTTCTTTGAGTTTTATGAGAATTCTGTGGATTTTGTGAGTGACCTGCTTGTATGTTAGTTTGAGCTTTAATTTATGTTTGTTCATGTTTTTGAATCATGATAGAATAGGTTTTAACCAGTATTAAGTGTTCTTGTTAGAAGGTTCTTTGTTAATTTTGTTAATCAGTCATATAAGGGGGTGTTTGGATCTGCATATTAGGTCATAATAGTGACAACTTTTTGGCTTAAATTCCGTCCTAATAAACTCTAATAGGGATTGGTGGGGTTTAGTGATATTTTACTTTGAGTTTGTTAGAGTAAATGTAGAAATTGCATGTTGGTAGTGGTTAAAAAACAGTCTAGAACATCAGTAGGCTAGAAACTGGTTTGGTTTGGATTTTTAGGTTAGAAAATCTTGGTTACAATTAGATTAAGTGGTAGGCTAGGGTTGTGTGTTAGCTAGTTTAGGTTTGGAGGTGTTTTTGACAAGTCATAGGCTGTTAAAACTCACCATATTGCACAAGAGATCAGCAAACACTCATTTGCCCATATTTTCTGTTTACAGTCACTTAATTAGGGCTTTTGTTTGAAATTTTTGTGAATAACCTGGTGATTTTATACTTTTCTTGACTCCCCACAACCCAACTGGTTGTGGGGGTGTCTTTGGATCCAAGCAAAATCAAGCAACACAACAGATATAGCCAAAAAGGTCACCAGACCCCAAATTTAATAGTCAGTGGGAACCAAGTTCCCACTGCTAGAGGAAAAGTTCCCCCTGCTTTGCTATTGGACAAAAACCAAGCAAGTGTCACTTTCAGTAACTCTTTTTTTTTGTCTTTAGTGCTTTAAAATAGGAATTAGACTTTGAAATTTGTTCTGATATTTTTCTTATTAAATTCTTGATTTTTCTGTTTAATTACTTTTTATTTTACTATTCATTAAGTATTTTTTTTAGATTAAATTGCATTTTTATTTAACTTTTAAATAGGCTGTTTTTGGCATTTAGTGCAGAAAGTTCATATTTTTCAGATTTAAAATTTTTCTTATATTTAGAAAAGTATTTTAAGATTTTTAGTTTAAAAATATTTTACTGTTTACTTTTTAATTATTTTTTATAATTAATTTAGCTTAATTAGGGTTTAATTATTAAACTGTTTTTCTTTTAGTGCAAAATTTCACATTTTTCAAACTTTTTCAATTTTCTTTTGTTCATTAGTGTAATTTAGGATTTTTAAAATTGTCAAATTATTTTTGGCATTATTTTATTATTTTTTATGATTATTTTAGTCTAAAAATAGTTTTTAGTGATTTAAAAATAGAAAAATAGTTTTGAAAATTTAGGAAAAATACTTTTTAGTCTTTAAATAATATAAGTGAGTTATTTGTTCAATAAAATAATATTTTGGGCTTTTTTTTAATTATATTTAATTTTAGGGCTTTAATTAGCATTAAAATTGAATATTTAATTAATAAAAGGTTTTAAAATATATTTGTTGTATTTTTATTCTTATTTATATTATTTTGGACTTAGTTTAATATTTTAATTAATTTTTAGGTTTTGTTTTTAATTTCGTCGCGTTTTACGTAATTACGTTCGCGTTTTACGTCAATACGTCGTAGTGTAATCGTAGTCGTAGCTCGTCTTTACTTTTTTCTCTTCTAAACCAAAAACGTCACTAATCCAAACTTTGATTTTATATAATTGGCACATTAATCCACACACCTCCTTTGAGAACGAACCCGCATTTATTCGGTTTTACGCTTTTCCTAAAACGTAACGCTTAATACTTGCCACTCATATACGTTTTTCCTAAAACGTGTACGAAAAACTACCATCAATTGTCATTTTATGACTCTAAGGACTAATGGTGTAATCAGCCGAAACATTTAGGAACCCTAGGCAGTTATTCACGCCATTAAATGAAAGTTATACAACCTAATTTTAACTAGAGGGACTATTTTCACCATCTCCCGAAAGTACTAGAAACCCTAAGGACTAAAGCTGTTAAGAACCGGGAAGTGTACATTTGGTAAAATATAGAGGGACTTGTTTTGCCAATAACCGAAACTTAAGCAAACCATAGAACCTTTATTTCATTTAATGTATTAAAACTTGAGTATACTATCTTTACATAGTTATTTGGTGAATAGGAACCGGTTAGTCTATTTTGACTACTAGGATAACTGACAAGCCACTTAATGAAAACGGATTTACAGCAAACGTACATATTAGAATATTTAAAAATTGACTAGGAAGCATTACTTAGCGTACTGCATTTTATTAAATGTTTTAACTTTATGTTATGTGTATATATATATATATATATATATATATATATATATATATATATATATATATATATATATATATATATATATATATATATATATATATATATATATATATATATATATATATATATATATATATATGCACCTTATTAAAAGGAAATATATGATATAATGCCTATGCTTAGGATTGTAATATATTATTATATTATATTATATATATGAACTCCTTGTTTGATGCGTACTCTTGCGCACGTTATCGCGCGTCAACATGTATTTTCTCTCGCCTATGATTTTGTACGTATATCTACAGAACATGATTATTTACGAGTCATATACACGTGCTTTTAATAATATCATGTGGTATTATTTGGATAAATTTGCATCTTTAAATGATGCGGTGGAACCCAAAATCAAGGTACTTATGATTCTATATTTTATATATCGGACCTGAGACTCTTGATCCTAAGTTAGTTATGATTACGTCTTTAGACAGAATGGGACGTCTAAAGGTGAAATCATGAGCCACCGGACCAGAAGTTTACTTATAAAATTCGTATTACGATGGAATGGGACGCCCGAAGACGAAAGTTATAGCTAAATGGGCTGTAAAGTATCTTAATAATATCTATTATCTTAGATGTTATATTTATCCTAAATAATAAGCCTTTCCGGGAATATTTAGGTAAGGTGGGCTATGAAATCGTTATTGAAACGAGTAAGGACGCTTGTTCGTTTGAATAAAGAAATCATAGGTCACCAAATGGAGTTATAAATTTCACCTTACATGGATGAGGACGCTTGTCAATGTAAATAGAAATTTATAATCACATGAGCTCAAATATATTCGACATTACTCATTATTGATATTATTTTATATATGTATCCGACTATGTACGTATCCCTTTTTGACTCGCGATTTCCTCCAGTAGTATCTTGTCATTCAGATAACTTGCAATTGATGTTATTACATCCCCATCTAGAAACCTAAGGAAGATTAGTATCCATCTCTTTTGGATCATAGCATTTTGCTCGTGATTTTTGGCTTATGGTTAACCCATATATCACTCCGCTGCAGTTGACCCGGTTGGGGGTGTCCATTTTCCGCTTCATTCGACCCCTTGAGGGTGTCCACTTCCGTTGCATTTGACTCCTTTAGGAATGTCCATTTCCGCTGCCTTTGGACTTCTTGAGAGTGTCTACTTCCCGCTGCATCTGACCCCTTTCAAGGAGTGTTCTTTTCCGCTGCATTTTGAACCCTTTTTGGGAGTGCTCACTTCCATTTTGTTTGACCCCTTTGGGATGTCACAGAAAATAAAGTTGGTTCATCTGCCATGAGGAAACTCAACCTTGATCATTCGAGGAGATGATAACACAAACTTTATCGACACTAGACTTAGTGTCATCTCTTGTACCAAAGACCAGAAATACTTGGTAAGAGGATGCCCAATCTTCTAAACTCGCATTTCTCAAATCGACTAGAAAGACAAACCCATGTATAAAAGACATTGCCAACTCTCAATGGGTGTATTTTGTAGGGTTATGTATGTCATCACCCAAAAAGCGTTATTTGATGTCCAATACTCTGTTGGAAAATCTTTTTCCCCTTCGGATCAAAATTAGTTCGACAATACCATTGTCTAACAAGCCTTGAAATGAATGACTTCCTCCTTTTAGAAGTCGAAATTTGTGCAATTTTTGGAACCACCAACATTAGATACATGACCCTTTCAGCATCTCACCAGGGATGCACACTTCTTTATTCTTGGTATCCTCTTTGATTTCCATCATTTGAAGTACTTCTTCTCTATGCAACTTATGCCCCAACTCAGTCACAAATGAAGTAGATTCTTTGTAACTTCCTACCTAAGCAACACCAATAATAATCTTATCCATATAACTAAGAAAACTTGGTGTCAAACTAATGTTGCTTTCCACAGGATAGAAGTATATCGGGAAGCCCTTCGCGTGAAAATTGTTGACGCAAGAGCGGTACCATCCAAAACTATATTTCTAACTTGACATCGAATAAGCCTATTAAAGCTTAATAGACTTAAAAATTTCTTGAAGAACTAGTAGTAACATTAATGAACTGTTAACTACGCTCATCAAGACACATTGGGGCCCCGGAGGCACATCTAAGAAAAACCAAGACTTAAGACAAGTTTGTCCTAGTCAACCCAACCTCGTAAACTTAAAACTTGAGTTCACAAGATTACACGCTCAAGAAAAAGTGCTCTCACTTGTTCCCTGAATAAGTAACTTCATCTTTAGCTTCGAGAATGAAACTAATATAACGGGGCGGTGTAAAACCCCTAAAATTTGGGTTTCTACGCACACCACCGGCTTCATTAACGTTATCATTCATCGCACCATATTGTTATAAACTACCTTTACAATGTATCATCACAAGACTTATTATGCTTTGACGAATGATTTCTTAAAACTTCAAAAGACTCATGAATTGTGCATGTTAGCCGGAATACAACCTGAATGTTTATCATGATGTACAAGACATCTAGTACATATACTCAAATCCTGTCCAGCAGGTCTGCTAGATAGGGCTGGTACTGGTAGGGCTAATAAGGCTGCAGGTACCGACAGGGTACTCTGCAATACCTCTATAAGCCAGTCAGTACTCCTTAAGCAAACTAAGCACAATCAGCAACTAGAACCGCAGTCTGCCAACGACTCCTCGAAGGTAGGCGGTCTTTGCTGTCACTCCATCGTGACAAACAGCTGCAAGATCAAAGAAGGTGGGCCAAAACTGCCCTTTTGCAGTAAGAGAAGAGTGGGTTTTATGCTGAATACCCCTCCAAGGTGTGAATATGCCGATGGATGTAGTAGTTCTCCTCCCACAACCACTGAAAGACCTCGTCGGTCGTTCCCAAAAACCTCGTGCTATCAGGGCATCTGCCCATATGGTCCAAGAGAGAGAGTCTATGCGCTCATGCATGGCAGTGTACTCCACATGGCCTGCTATCAACAGGCTGTGGACGTCCGTCATGTCCTGCTCCTGGCTCATGGCTAGAGCAGCAATCCAAACTTGAACAGGACCAGCATGTCTAGTTCCAGAACCCTCTACGACCTCAAATCCTGGCTTGTAGGTTTTCCAAATGAACATCTATCGTCATAAGCTTAACCAACTAAGTATAGCTGACCCTACATTGACTTTCCCTAGTTGACAACTTCCTAGTTTGTCCTCTCTTAATTGTCATTAATTGATCTGCGAGCTTCTATCACTTTAACAGATTGAAGGTCAAACCTTCGGATAATACTATCAATCCATAGTAGTTGCAGCACCCAAATACTGCACAATCGGATGTATAGAGCGACCTGGATAAAAATCTCTTAACATTACTTGCTGTGCATTCGTAATGGTAACAACACCCAAATACTGCCCACCCAGACTTATAGAGTGATCCGTGTAACTATCTCCTTACATTGTTGGCACCATTGACTTCTGAGCTCTTCTAGAACGAACCTTTAAACCTATGCCATCTATACCTTAACATATGACAAAGTTTTAATAGCTTTGAGGATGAAGCTAAAATAACGGGGCGGTGCTGTAAAATCCATGATTTTACCATGAGAATAATGTAATAAAAGTTCACCAGATGATCCTAGATCATTTCTCAACCTAGTGATATTAATCGAGTTTCGAGGACGAAACTTGAGATGGCATGTGGATGGTGTAAAACCCGAGATTTTTCGTTCATTAAATAACAATGAAGTAGGTCTCAAAACACTTTTTGAACCATACAAAAATCATCGGATTTGAAAATTTGACAAAAGTTATACAACCCGCGTACCGACAATTCAATAATCTAATTCCATAAATTATTGTCGAGAGATACTTGATAAACGATTTGATTAAATTGTTTATTACTACATTTATCTACGGAGGGATTAAACGAGAAGTATTTCTATTAAAATGATACTTACGTTATAAAAACGATAAATGACAAATACTTGTCATTTAAATAAACGAACATGTTCTTCGTATTTATACGTCATATAAATACTCCATTTTATTGGAAAAATGATTTTTAGATCAATTACGCAATCCTCGTAAGATGAATCAAAATTCATAAACCACGAACGTGACCCGAACCGTTTATTAGTAAACGTATAACAAATGTTACACATTAGGCCTTTATAAAATAATTACAACCCATGCCCCTCAACTATTATCAACCTTGCAATTAGATTTATAACTTTGAAATGGTTATAAAAAGGCAATTAGGGTTTCATCTCTTTCATTTTCATGCTAACCCTAGCCTCCATTTCACACACACACACCTAAAATGGCAACCGTCACATCTTCTGGCCACCTATGAAACCTTTCGGCCACCATCTTTAATCTATAGATCAAGTAGATCTATGATGTGCACCATCAATGTTGTGGCCAAAACCCCGCAGCCGCCACCTAACCTAAGGGTGTTTGTCTCGGATTTATTTTCAGCGGCCACCATTTGTGGCCATCCACTCACCTTCGCTGTTCACCGCCATCCGCGACCTCCGTCACCAACAGCAGCCGTGGCCACCAGCCACGCAGCCACCATCCTCCATAGCCACAGCCCCTGCTGCCAACCTCATCGCAGCCTGCTACTGCCTTCCATCCGTTAGCCACCACCAGCCGTCCCATCCTAGATCCACCTCAGCCCCGCCACCACCTTCCTATTCTCCAGCCGTGACTCCACCACTAGTTCCGAAGGCCACCATCTGCCACCAACCGTAGCACCACCTGTGCACCACCAATCACAGCCTTGGAGGGTGATTGTTGATGTATTCACGAACACATCAGGGATGTTTGGATCTACGGATTATAGCAAAGATAAGGGGGTGTTTGGTTTTAGGGCAGAAAACAAATAAGGGTGCATTCGGTTAACCTAGATCCACACGGATCTATACGGATCTGTATTGATTTACTAGCAGGAAATACATGCATCGCGTGGGGATCAAAGATCTGCTGTTATGAAGCTTCGGGGGTGTTTGGATCTACTGATTAGGGGCCGTTTGGGACTGCAGAAAGCTTTAAAGGGCTGTTTGGGACTGCTGATAACATGCATGCTGATAAGGGAGTGTTTGGGACTTCTGGCTGACTTTAGAGGGCGTTTGGGGTTGCTGATGACGACAAGGATGTGTTAGCTTACGAGGTTATAGCTTATAGGTATGCTTATGATGTAATATAGACATGCATGTAGTTTACCCACCGTTAGTTGTAATCTTCCTACCGTTAGTTATGTAGTACCTACTGACCTCTATATGTTACCACTATTAGTATCATACAAACTAACTTACCACTGTTAGTATTAAACTACCGAAAGTTCCCACTGATAGCCTAACAGTTCTCACTGTTAGCTTTACAGTTCCCACTGTTAAGCTTAGAAGTTTCCACTACTAGCTATGCAGTTACCACTGTTAGCTTTAAACTTGCCTCTGTTAGTTTAAAGTTACCACTAACAACTTAACCTAGCCACTATTTCCATAATTATTCCCACTGCCTTCATGTTATTCCCACAGACTTTATAAAATAGCCACTGTTGGTACACAAAAACTATTTTAGTAAGTTTAGAATAAAAATATTATATTTTTATCAACATGTTATAAACCAGGATTGAAATTAATAATAATTTGTTTATTATTTTTGGAATCTAATAAATTATTTAATAAGATTAATAATTTATTTTAAAGGCTATAATGTCATACACGTTTTATAAGCAAATGGAATACATGGAAATAGTGGATACAACAACATACACGCTTAACAACCATCTTAACAGTATTAATTAAATATACTGTGATAACCAGAATAAACGTATGACCAAATAGGACTGCATGCATTTATTATTTATGCATTTACTGAGACATACTTAATTGCTTAGGTATTTGATGTACTGTGTGCTTAACGATTATATACTTGATCATCCTCTAGCTATATTATACAGGTGAGTTCATAGCCTCGCTTTCTAAATCTTTTATGATTTTTCAAACCTGCGAGGGGGAGACATGCTATTAAATAACTGCAGCTTATTTAGACAATATGACTATAAATTAATTATAGAATGTAAATTGAACTGTAACCTGTTTTGACTATATGATTGATAGATATTTATTCTATAGAACGCAAATTGAATGATACTCTTAATTACGATTGTCTATTATAGAAACTGTTAAATTGTTATAAATCGCCCGAATGTTATAAATAGATCTATTTGGGATTGACCATCCCCATCTGGGTGAGTAGCGCTCACTGTGCGTTGGCCGGGACAACAGATGTATACAATGTTGGAACTGGGTTTGGCGCCTTTTTGTAAGGCCCCGGGTTCTCATCTGTTGAGAACTATGGAAGGTTAAGCTTCAGTTTCGATTAATAGAAAATGTAATTATCTTTTGTATATATGCTTTGTGCATTGCTACTATCTATAAGGTTTGTGTTACTGAACTTAATCATATACTACTTGGCAAACACTAAAATGGGAATAATGGAAATGCTAAACTTGGTTACTTTACACTGCTTAGTAAAACTTACTAAACTTGATTATTTTACACTGTGTAGTAAAATACTGTAATGGTAGTATTAATATACTAAACATGATTATTTTACACTACTTAGTAAAATACTATAATGGTAGTATTAATATACTAAACTTGATTATTTTACACTACTTAGTAAAATACTGTAATGGTAGTATTAAATATACTAAACTGGATTATTTTACACTACTTAGTAAAATACTAAAATGGAAATATAGGAAGTATTGAACCTAATCTTACTCTGCTTAATAACACATACTGATCTTGATTTTTACTGCTTAGTACATTAAGGTATGGAATAATTTGAAACTTTAAATTTGACCTTTATATCAAATACTGAATAACACCATGTAGGACAACTTAAAAATCATAAACTAAGATTTTACAGAACTCTATGAATCCACCAACTTTATGTTGACTGTTTTAAGCATGTTTTTCCCAGGTTATTTAGCATGAATATTTGAGCATGGATTGAGCATCATTTAGGAGCATAAAAATGACAGGGGATTATCTTTTACTGGGATACTCATAACAGATGTTATTCAACGATTTAAACGATTGTACCAAATCAATGTTTACATCAAATGTATTTCAAAAATCATATAACTATGATATGTGATTTGTAAGCTATTTCCTCATCGATCCACCACTGTGATACCCGGTCTGGGGGTGTTACATGATAAGAAAGAAAGAAACAAACAATACTAGGGTCTCCCCATACACTTATTATAAAACCAGAATAAAAAGGATAGATATTGCGGGTTGCCTCCCGAGAAGCGCTTGTTTTTGTTCACCGAGTCGTGAGCCTGACTCGACCTTGATTAGCATAGTAAGAAGCTTGAAACACATCCACCGGGATCAAATACATGGTTCTCGTCCATCAAATAGCACAATCTTAAGGCGAACAAGGCAAGCTAAAGAAGAGTAGACAAGGTTCCCTTAAGCAGTTGTTGAGCACGATGGTAGAAAGTAGGATGAAGTGCAAGCATATCTCCGTAAGTTCCAAAAATCTTTCCTTTTATTTCATTAGATGGATACTGAGATGGCTGAAGAACTGTAGTACCTGGATCGAACACCTTTTCCTTTAGGGGAAAATAACACTCAGGCTCAGTAGACCTTGAAGAAGATCCGCTCATAAATCTCACAATCTCATCCTCGGAAGGTGGATAAAGAGGTGTCAAGACATAAGTACTACGGATATCAGTGTCATCCGGCTTGTTCTCCTTTGAAACAGTTTTCTTCATATCCAAAGGAGGATAAAGACCATAATCAAAGTCCAAAGGAGGAGAATCATTCTCATTGGAAAAGTAGGTATTGAGAAAAGTAGCAAAATCTTCCTTAAATGAGTAATTATCCAAAGTATCAAGAGTGTTTGGTGGAGGATCTTCATAAAAAGTAGGCGCAAGGTCATCATGTGAAGAATCACTCGAGAGAGTATCAACATCATCAAAATCATCATAAGTTGGCATGTTTTTATACTCTGTAGCAAAATTATCATAATTATCCCCATCGGAACTAGAATCATCATCATAGTCATCATAGATCGGTGGAGACTCATAAGTTGGTGGGGGATCCAAATTGGGGAGAGAATCATTAGAATCATCCACGTCGTCTTGGAAAAGTGGATTATCATAGGAAGACTCGAAAAGAGGATTATCATATACAACAAAATCATCAAGCTTTATACTCTCCAAAGTAGTAGTAAGATCTTCTTAAAGCACATTACTCATTTTCACTGATTCTTTTCCATTTGATTTACTTGTAATTTTCCCCATCTTAAAGACCTGTGCATCATTCCCGACCCTTAGAATCAGTTCACCTTCGGCAACATCAATTAAAGTTTTTCTGGTCCTCAAGAATGGCCGTCCAAGTATTAACAGAATTCGAGGGTCCATTTCATAACCAACAACAACAAAATCGACCAGAAAAGTGAAGGTACCAACTTTAATAAATACATCTTCAGCAATACCAACGGGGTACGCGAGAGTTCGATTTGCTAGTTCAAGAGTCATCTTTGTTGGTGTAAGGTCGGGTAGTGATAGCTTTATCCAAAAACTTAAAGGCATCAGATTAATACTTGCCCCGAGATCAGCTAAGGCAGTAAATTCTTCAACTTTGTTAAAAATGCAAGGCAACACGAAACTATCGGGATCTCCGAGTTTTTCCGGAAGTTCTTTAAGAATGACTGCAGAACAGTCTTCATTTAAGTGTGTGTTTGCAAACTCACCCATCTTTTCCTTCTTGTTAAGCAATTCCTTGAATGCTTTGACAAATTTCGGTATTTGGACAAGTGCTTCAACAAGGCTAATGTTGAAATTAATTTGAGAGATTATCTTCAAATAGGAAGTAACTTGAGTATCTTCCTTAGTAAGCAATTTGCACTTGTCTAACCGAGAAGGATAAGGGATGTTGGGTTTAGAAGGTGTAGGTGTAGCAGGAAAAGGTTGAGATGTTGAGGGTTGAGAAGTAGAAGGTATGATTGGTGGAGGGGTTTGCTTAGGAACTTCTTCATTAAGAGGCGGAGATGGTAATGGAGAACTAGTACTAGGCGTGGAAGTAGGAGGAATAAATGGAGGTGGAGGAGGTGTAGATGGAGTAACTTGAGGAGGGATAGAAGGTCCTACTAGAGTTGCTCCACTTCGTGTAGTAATAGCACTCACATTCTCTCTAGGGTTTGTTTCGGTGGTAGCAGGAAGAGCACATTGGGGACGAAGGGCTTGTAACATGTGAACGAATTTCCTATCCGTGGACTCTTGTAATTTTCTATTAGATTCTTGCATTGCTTGCATTATTTTCTCATGTTCATTCAATTTTTGCAAAACCAAGTCCATTGGCAGATGAGGTAAATTGAACCCTTGTTGTTGAAAACCTTGGTTTGGGTATTGGTTATAAGGTGGAAAACCTTGAGGATTGAAACCTTGATTTGGAAAGCCTTGATTTTGCATGTGATAATTTCCCTGATTTGCATTTGAGCCCCTCACATTGGCATTTCCTTGAAAATTATCTCTTGGCGGCCCTTGGTTGTTTTGGTTGGGTGGTGGTGGTCTTTGTTGAAAGCCGGGTGGAGCCAAGTAATTCGTCGAGTTGTAAGACAAGTGGTTAACATCGACATTAGGCTTGAAATGAACTCTCTCGGTGTTGTTGTAAGCATACACTTCCCCGTGAGATTGATCATAAGCTTTATCACAATTAGCATAAGAGTGTGGCCCACCACAAGTTTCACAAGTTATATTAAGAGCATTGTTGTTTTTGGCATTATTAGCGGCTTGTAAAGCAAGTGCTTCAACAACCGAAGTAAGCTTATCAAGTCTCTTGTCGGTCTCACTAGTACTAGCACTAGCCACATTAGCCCGAACACCCCTAGTTTGCACTCTAGACTTATTCTCAATAATATCCCACGCGGCATTAGAAGACTTAACCAAAATGTTACCCCCCGAGGCACTATTTAGTGAATCTTGGTCATTCATGCTTAAACCATTGTAAAAAGTATTAATTTGATGCACTTTTGTAAAACCATGTTGTGGACACTTTCTGAAAAGTTCCTTAAAACGGTCCCAAGATTCACTAAATGTCTCAACGTACTTTTGTTCAAAGTTAATGATTTCATTCCGCAAAGGGGTAGTACGTGAGGGTAGGAAAAAGTAGTTGATGAATTTGGTCTCTAAATCCGACCACGTATGAATACTTTGTGGCGGTTCCTTCGCAAGCCAATGTCGGGCTTGTCCCTCTAAAGAGAAAGGAAAAAGTTGCAAGCGAATTACCTCTTGTGAAACCCCATTATACTTGACCGTATTAGTTAGTTGAAGGAACCTTTTGATATGGTCATGAGGATCATGAAGTGTACGCCCCAAAATGGTTGAGCAGAGACCATTTGTATGAAGCCGGATTTGAGCTCAAAGTTGTTGGCTCTAATCTTGGGTATGACAATAGCATCGGTGTTGCCCTCTACGTGCGATTGAAAAAGCTCGATCATTAGTCGATTATCCATGGCGACAATAGGTTGAGTTTCGACTTCGGCTTGAATTGCTTTCTTCTTACGAGAACGGGTACGCATACACACCTACAAAAGGAAAAGAAAGATAGACAATAAATATTTTTGGTTTTTTTTTATGTTTTTCTATTTTTTTGGATTTTTGAAATTTTATTTTTTTTTTAAGATTTTTGAAATTTTTTGAAAATTAGACAAGAAAAATAACGTTCAAAAGTGAACGGATCCCAGAATCCAACGCGTTTGTCACAATAAACTGTTAATCTTCACGAAAAGAGCCGGCAGCGGTGCCATTTAATACAAAATATTTTACTAGTTTAAAGTTCGTTTTTGGTTCATTTCGAATTGATCACAGTTTAATGCTAGACTTAATTGTTCTTGGTTAAGAAAAGGAGATTTTGGTTTTCTATTTCTAGTTAAAATGTAAGAGCAAAAAGTAATAAAAATAAGCTAAAAACAATTAACTAATAATAACGAAACAATATAAATAATAAAATGTAAATTAAAGCAAAACAATTAATAAAAATAAAACTAAAAGAAGAAATTAACTTTCGACTTGAAAATAAAGTTTACCTAATGAAAAAGGAGGAAATAAAACTAAGTGGCTACTTTAAAACTAAAAGAGGCAAAAGCTAAAGCGGGCACTAAATAAAAGATAAAACTTAAACTTTTCGAAAAAATACTAATACTAAAAATTGACGAAAAATACAACTAAAAATACGTGACTTTCAGAATTAAAATCGAAACAACTTTCAGATTAAACTAAACGATTACGGAACAATATTAATCAATAAGTAAGCAGGCAGGCACCCTGCTTAAGCAAGCAAACTAGCTGCTCAAAATTGGCGAGAAAAGTAGGAAGCTAGTTAGCAGGCATGTAGTTCAATGTGATGTTATACGGAATGTGTAATATTACTCTTATCCGGGTTATTGTTTAGTAGACTTATCCGGGTTCCACATTCTATGGCATATCCGGGTTATTGTTTATGTTGCTTGTCCGGGATTCAGATTTTTGGGTTATCCGGGAAATTAAGTTTACACTCTTATCCGGGATATAACTTTTAAAAGTTATCCGGAATATGAAAAATACACTATCCGGAATACTCACTTTGGCTGCTATCCGGAATGTTGATGTCAGCTTGCTATTCGGGATATTGGGGTTTAGACAACCCAGATAAGAACCAAAATAACAGTAAGCAAAATCTAATAATAAGCTAAAAACTAATATGCACCTAACCAAAACTTAAACCAAATAATTTTTTATAAAAACTAAATAAGCCAAAATTTAAAAACTTTTAAAAACACTAAATAATTAAAATATTTAAAAACAATTTTTTATAAAAATTAACTAATAAGCACTTAATTAAAAATAAGAAAATTAACACAATAAGCACTAAAACACTATAAGCTATAAAAATGAAACACTAAAAGATCAATAAGCACAATCAAACACAAAACATCAATCAATCAAGAACATGATTAACAAACTACATGATTATCTAAATCAAAACAAGATTAAAAATAAAGAAAAGTAGAATGAGAATGATTAATTGAAAAGCTTGAAATTAAGATGATTAAAGATTCAAATTACATGATTAATGAAAGAGATTGAAAAGCATTAAGAAAAGCTAGAGAGAAAAAGTAATATTAAGCTACTCCTATTTACCTTACACAAATTAAAACTAACTAAAAATTATCTACCCACCTCCTAATGACACATTAGGAGGGTATTTTTAAGAGGAGTAAAATGTTGATGCTTTCTTCCTTCTTTCTTCTTGTCTCGACTCGCTTTAAATTCTTTGTCTTTCTCGACGTTGTCTCAGGATTTGTCGATAAAAGTTGAACTCGTCTTATAATTTTCTTCTTTAATTAGACTTGGTTCTTCGACTTCATTAAACTTCCCTCTTTAGACTTTTTCTTTGATAAATCTTCAAAATTGGTCTTGGAGTTTCGTTCTTTTTGCACTCTTGAGTCGTTTTCATCGATAAAAGCCCGTGTTTTCTTTCTTTTTCCTCTTTTGGTCCTAAAACATAATAAAAACACAAACCACGCATAAATCCGACTTTTATGACATAAAATACACGTTTTGGCTTGGTTATTATTATAGTTAAGTGGTGAAAGGATGGGTGTTTTCACACCTATCAATACCGAAGACGATGGATGATGGACCTTCTAGCAGTTCTCAGTAGACCAGTCTATCTTTAGTAGTTATCTTTGTATCTTTTGTAACCTTAACTCAACCAACATATTGGTTAGTAGATCTGGCACGAATTTTGGGCCTGTATAGTGCTAGGAATTTTGATGTGGAACGTTAATTAAGACAATGTGTTTTTTTCTAATCTAATGAAATATGTATCTTTGTCTTGAATTCCATATCGTGCCTTATTTGTATCTTGATTATGAATTCAATCCATCTTATATGAATCCCTCGTTGGGTGAATGCTTAATATACTTTGAAATTCTGAAATTATAGAACCATGTCGCCCAAGAAAGCTGTGACTGAGGATAATGTACGTAGGATCATTGCAGAACAAGTTGTCGCCTCTATGACTGAATTTATGGCAAATGCTAGAAATGGAGACGGCGGTAGTGGAGCTGGCGGTAGTGGAGCTAGCGGTAGTGGAGCTGGTGGTAGTGGAATTGGTGGTACTAATGTGAATGTGAATGCTAATAATGTGAATGCTAATGCTGGAGGAAATGAAGGAGGACTTGGAACTAATGCGCCTGAAGTCGGTGGTTGTACTTATGTGACGTTCATGAAGTGTGAACCACTCCCTTTGGATGGAACTAAAGGTGCTGTAGGATTAAGCTAGTGCATTGAGAAGATTGAGTCGGTGTTTCGAATAAGTAAGTGTAAGGAGGAGGATAAGGTGACTTTTGCTATGGCTACTCTTAGGGGGGGGTCGTGCATTGACTTGGTGGAATGGGAGAATTGCTTTCATGGGCATTGATGATTCTAATACTACTCCTTGGGCTGAAATTAAAAAGTGGATGACTCTAGAGTTCTGTCCTTGTAGTGTGATTAAACCGTTGGAACAAGAGTTGATTCATCTGAGAATGAAAGGTGTGGACATTGATAGCTACATAAACCGATTCCATGAGTTGGCCTTGATGTGTCCTCGATTGGTGGAACCCGAAGAGATCCGAATTGAACAATACATTAAAGGGTTGACCAAGAATATCCGAGGGGATGTGACATCATCAAAACCATCAACCATTGATGATGCTGTTCGAATGGCTTACCAACTCATTGGGCAAATAATTCAGGACAAGGAGGATGAAGCACATGCTGGTGAGAAAAGAAAGGGTGATGGCGATCGTGGAGGTCGAGGTGACAATAGGCAGAATTTTAATCGCCGTTAAAATCAAAGAAGGGGGAAAGCAAATGCTCTTACCAACAACACACTGCACAATGATGAAAAGTGTCCTAAGTGTGGTAATAAGAGGCATGCTGGCGACTGCTGGAAGTGCCAAAATTGCGGAAAGCTAGGACACAAAGTGGAAAAGTGTAAGAGGGGAGTCATTTGCTTCAACTGTAATGAAGAGGGTCATAAGAAATCGGATTACCCCAAGTTGAAAAGGAATGGACCTAGAAGAAACCCCCTGGGTGGTACTTATCAACTTGAAATGGTTGAGGTTAAGAAAGAAGATCTGAATGTCGTTACTGGTATGTTTTTACTCAACAATCATTATGTTGTTGCTTTATTTGATTCGGGTGCTGATAGGAGCTTTGTATCCACTAAATTTAGTGCCCTTATTGACATTGAACCTGTTGAGATAAATACCAGCTACGAAGTGGAATTGGCTGATGGTAAATTGGTAAAAACTAATAAGCTGTTAAAAGGATGCACTCTAAATCTCTTAAACCATTCTTTTCCGATTGATTTTATGTTGATAAAACTAGGTAGTTTTGATATTATCATTGGTATGGATCGGTTATCTTTGAATAATGCTACAATTTTATATAGAGAAAATAAGGTTAAGATTCCTCTTAGGAATAGGACGTTAGTAATTGATGGTAATCGAGGTGTATCCCGTTTGAAAATCATTTCATGTATTAAAGTCCAAAAGTACATCAGGAACGGTTGCGAGCTATTCTTAGCTCAAGTGACCGGGAATGAGTCTAAGGAGAAACGATTGGAAGATGTACCTATTATCTGTGAATTTCCTGAGGTATTTCCCAATGATTTACCCGGACTTCCACCGATAAGGCAAGTCGAGTTTCGAATCGATCTAATTCTTGGTGCTTCGTCGGTGGCACATGCGCCTTACCGATTAGCACCTTCTGAATTAAAGGAATTATCCGAACAACTTAAGTAGTTGTCTGATAAAGGTTTTATTCGACCGAGCTCGTCGCCTTGGGGAGCTCCAGTGTTGTTCATTAAGAAGAAGGATGGATCTTTCCGTATGTGCATCGATTACCATGAGCTGAATAAGTTGACAATCAAAAATCGATATCCTTTACCAAGGATTGATGATTTATTTGATCAACTACAAGGATCTAGTGTGAATCCTAAGATAGATTTGCGGTCTGGATATCACCAACTTCGCGTCCGTGAAGAAGATATTCCAATAACTGCATTTTGAACTCGTTATGGACATTATGAGTTTCAAGTGATGCCTTTTGGGCTAACTAACACACCTGCGGTCTTCATGGATCTAATGAATCGAGTGTGCAAACCCTATTCGGATAAATTTGTGATTGTGTTTATTGATGATATTCTAATCTATTCTAAGAATAAAGAGGAACATGGAGAACCTTTAAGGATTATCTTGAGCTTGTTAAAAGATGAAAAGTTGTATGCTATGTTTTCGAATTGTGATTTTTGGTTGGACTCTGTGCAAATTCTTGGTCATGTGATTAACAAAGATGGAATTCATGTGGATCCAGCAAAGGTTGAAGCCATTAAGAATTGGTTTGCACCGACAACGCCAACGGGGGTGCGACAGTTCTTAGGATTGGCTGGCTATTATAGACGATTCATTAAAGAATTTTATTTAATAGCTAAACCCCTGACCAAGCTAACTTAGAAAAATAAACCTTTCGTTTGGGGAAGTGAAGAAGAAGGAGCATTTCAGATATTGAAGCAAAAATTATGTAGTGCACCAATTCTATCATTACCCGACGAAAGTGAAGATTTTGTAGTATTTTGTGATGCATCTCTTAGAGGTTATAGAGATGTCTTGATGCAGCGAGAAAAGGTGATAGCTTATGCTTCTAGGAAATTAAGGAAGAATGAGGAGAATTATACTACTCATGATCTTGAGTTAGGAGCTGTAGTCTTTGCTCTTAGGTTGTGGAGACATTATATGTATGGAACCAAGTGTACGGTGTTCACCGATCATAAAAGCCTACAGTATATTCTCGATCAAAAGGAATTAAATATGAGGCAACGAGGATGGATAGAACTGTTGAGTGATTATGATTGTGATATAAAATATCACCCGCGAAAAGCAAATGTTATTACCGATGCATTAAGTAGAAAATATAGAGAGCCTATCAGGGTACGTTCTCTAGTCTTGACTGTGCATAATAATTTGGCTGAGCAAATTAGAAATGTGCAAATAGAAGCCTGTAAGAAAGAAAATTTTGTTAATAAAGGGTTTCGAGGAGAAGGAGATCCTTTAGAGGTTAGAGTAGATGGAGTGAAATGCTTAAGTGGTCGTACGTGGATACCTAAGTTTGGAGGCCTAAGAGATTTAATCATGTTGGAATCCCATAAATCTAAATATTCCATTCATCCTAGATCTGATAAAATGTATCATGATTTAAAGAGGTTATACTTGTGGCCGAATATGAAAGCTGATATTGCTATATATGTTCTTCAATGTTTGACTTGTGCAAGAGTCAAAGCTGAACATCAAAAGCTGTCAGGACTACTTCGACAACCAGAAATTCCTGAATGGAAGTGGGAACAAATCACGATGGACTTTATCACTAAGCTTCCTAGAACATCTTCTGGAAATAACTCGATTTGGGTCATTATCGACAGACTGACCAAATTAGCTCACTTCATTCCTGTTAAAGAGTAGTTCTCATTGGAGAAGTTGACTTGTATTTATCTTGAGAATGTTGTATGTAAGCATGGAGTGCCTGTATCGATCATTTCTGATCGAGATCCTAGATTCGCATCGAACTTTTGGAAATCCCTCCAAAGCTATTTGGGGAACGAATCTCGACATGAGCACTGCCTATCACCCCCAAATTGATGGGCAGAGTGAAAGGACGATACAGACACTAGAAGATATGTTGAGAGCTTATGTGATAGATTTTGGTAAGAATTGGGATAAACATTTGCCTTTAGCAGAATTTTCATATAACAATAGTTATCATGCTAGTATTAAGGCTGCACCGTTTGAAGCTTTGTATGGTAGGAAGTGTAGATCTCCTGTAGGTTGGAGTGAAGTTGGGGATACCCATCTCACAGGACCGGAATTGATCCGGGAGACTACGGAGATGATAGTTCAGATTAAGAATCGGTTGTTGACTGCCCGAAGTACACTGGAAAGTTACGCGGATGTGCGGCAGAAATCGATGGAGTTTGAAGTGGGTGACCGTTTAATGTTGAATGTATCGCCATGGAAAGGCGTCATAAGATTTGGAAAGAGAGGGAAATTTAATCCCCGCTATATTGGACCCTTTAAGATTTTATCT
This sequence comes from Glebionis coronaria, assembly GCA_025667525.1. Classification (NCBI taxonomy): domain Eukaryota; kingdom Viridiplantae; phylum Streptophyta; class Magnoliopsida; order Asterales; family Asteraceae; genus Glebionis; species Glebionis coronaria. The sequence continues at coordinate 203,460,790 of CM046880.1, forward strand.
AGAGTAGGTCCGGTGGCTTACAAATTAGAGTTACCCCAAGAACTTCATGGTGTTCACAACACATTCTATGTATCTAATCTGAAGAAATGTATAGCAGTGTGTTATGAGAAAATCTCGTTGGATAAGGTCCGAATTGGTGAGAAGTTGCATTTTATCGAAGTGCCCGTAGAGGTTATGGATCGTGAGGTAAAGCAACTTAAACAAAGTTGGATACCTATCGTTCAAGATCCGGTGGAATTCAAAGCATGGACTAGAATTTACTTGGGAACGAGAGGATGAAATGTGGAAGAAATACCCACACCTCTTTGATTTCAATAAGAAATGAACATCAAGATGAAATGGATCACGAGGACGTTGATCCCTTTTAGGAGGAAATGTTGTGACAATCTCACATTTTCAGGTAGTAAATTATTTTCTCGTATATTATTTTGAAACTTATTTTTGTGTTGGTTTGTGAACTTACAATTTACGGGTTGAAATTAGGGTTACGTGCATAATTTAACGTCCTTTACGACTAAACCGAAAACCCTAGGTTTACCTATTTACGTTTTGGAACTCCGTTTTTTATGAGACAATTTTTATTTGATTCGTTTTGTGTCGTTGATTCATAATTTATAAAAACGTTTTTCGTAAAACGACCCGAGGGCACGCAAATCGAGGAAACTAGAATCGAGGAGTACCCGTAAATTAGTGGGGATGAGACAAGTTAACACTTGCCTCACCCCCACTAGGGGCGGCCAAAGCTTAACCAACACATCCATGATGTGTCAAAGTTACATAAAAACTAAGGACACTTTTCCCTAGTTTCTAACCAAAACCACTTAACTCTTAAAACAACTTAACCAAACCATCTACACTCATTTCATACATGCAAACAACTCCAAACTCTCTCTACTCCCTCCCCATTGCCGTCCCATTCACCACCACCAAATGTGACAATCCGTCAATTTATGGTCGATATTTTTATTCTCAATATTTATTTGAAAACATTATTTTAATGTTATAACATGAACTCACTTATTTTTGGGAAGAAATTTGGATTTACGTCTTGAAGTAGCATCGACTACGTCTAAACCGGAGGATTCTACGTTACGTGCTTACGTTTACATACACCGTCTTTGGTGACAGTCCGACATTTCAGAAAATAAATTTTATCCGTAAATATTATTTTGGGATTTTAATTTTGAGTTGGTTCATAAACTCACAAATTTACGAGAAGAGATTAGGACTTACGATTTTAATTTAACGTCCTTTACAACTAATCCGGAAACCTTAGGATTATGTATTTACGTTTTCAAACTCCGTTTTTGATGAGACAATTTTTATTAGATTCGTTTTGTGCCGTTGATTCATAATTTATTAATTTTTTTCGTAAAACGAACCGAGGGCACGTAAATCGAGGAAACTAGAATCGAGGAGTACCCGTAAATTAATGGGGATGGGACAAGTTTACACTTGCCCACCCCCATACATGTGGCATCAAAGTAAGCTACACAACCTACTCATGTGTCAAGCTTACAAGATAAGTAAGACACATGTCTTACTTACCTTCATAAACTAGCACCAACACACAAAACCACTAGCACTCAAACCATTTATCATTTTCATACATGCAAAAACCACCAAATCCTCTCCTCTCTCACTAAATTTCGTCCAACAATCATCAACAACAACCCTCATTTGATCTATTTTAGCCATAAAATCATGTGTTATTCATACACATGATGATGCTCCTTTGAAGCCTTGAAGATTGGAGGTGATTCTAACATCCAAGGAGGTGATTTGGTGATGTCCAAGGGCTGATTTCTACAATAAGTTTACAAATATTGGTGGTCTTCAAAGTTGGTGTTGGTCTATCACAAGTTTTGCCATCAAAATCCAAGCCTTTTTCATCAACCTCACATTTTCATCACTATGGTGGTATAAATATTGTTCTTCCTATCCTCTTGTTATTTTGATTATGTAATCATGTATTTTCTTTTTTATTGTATATGTATATGATGAATATATGATGATAAAAATGTTGTGTGGGGATCAAGTGTTGATAAACATGGGTAAAAAGATGAAAAACTATATGTAAAAGTGATTAATCTTGCTTAATTTAGTAAGCTGTATAAAAACAGTAAATGACCATATGATCAACTGATGAAATGGTATAGATAAATTAATATACAGTAAGATATGTGTCTTGTACACATGTGAGAGTTGGCCATGCAATGGAATCATAAAAATGAGTGAGATATGATCAAAACAAGTTTAGAGTGCAAATCTGAGTACACTGTTTTGGACGAATTTTATAAAATACTTAGAAGCTGATTCAACAGTAGCCATAGGAGAGTTAAATGGATCACATATCATGTAGTTTATGCCATAAAAATCTGGGCTTCTATCTCCATATATAACTCTAGATATGGCTGTTTTGGTGAACATGAAACTAAAAATCAGATTTTGAAGAATTAATGTTTAATATTATTATATAGGCACTCAAACTAATATAGTATAAAATATGTATAAGGTTAAATAAATTAACACTTTATAAAAATGGTAGTTGAATAAGATATATAAGTATAAAAACTATAAACATGATTTTTACGACTCTTTCGGCTATTACCGTAAAATTAACGTTTTTCGCCAATCAAAACTTAGATGATCAAACCCGTCTAATGTAAAGTTTTTAAAAGTCATATACTGATGTATAAGTACCTAATACAAGTAAAAACCGATAAAACCCGAACTATATGACATACGGACATTAACGAGCTAAGTTAACGTATTTGGACTAATAATTTAACTAAATAAGTTAAACACCTATAAAAATTACTTATTGGGCTTAACCCATTTGGGCCCAACATGTAAAGTATAAATATTGATAATAAAAGTATAATTGGGCTAATGAATAGTATTGGGCTTGTAATAGGCCCATTGGGCTTCAAATGTAAACAACTTGAACTAGTGTAACTAGTCTTGAAAATTTCCAACACATAACACTAAAATGAGTAAATGAGAATATATAAACCCACTTGATCATCATATATATAAAATCATCATATGTATACATGATTGTTATTTTTATAAAGTCATTGGACAAGAGTCTAAGACAAGTATTATTTGTCTAGGTTTCCGTGATTGAAGCACATACCGTACATCCGAATTGCCGATAACCCGCTTTCCCACATCAACGTGAGTTCATAGCCTCTCACTCTTTTAAATGTTTTTATGAAATGTTTTATAAATCCGCGAGGGAGATAACATGTTAGTTTCTATGAAATAGGACACTATTTGTCCCGATTGTTTGTTTATTGATTTGGACCCGAATGATTGTATGACCCGATGAATGATTATATGACCCGATAGATGAAATGAAATGGATTATTAAAGTTAGGTTATGTCACTAAAAGTCCCATTAGCATGAATTGTGAACTACCGGGATTTGGTAGACGCTTATGCATATAATAGTACTATTTGGGGACGATCACCCCAGTTCGCGCCTTGACGGTTGATCCTCGTCGTGCCACATTGATTGGTAAGCGAATTTATGTATGAGAAGATTTCCATAGCGTGATCTTTGTGACAACACGATAATTTAGATGGGCAAATTTAGTTTCGGGCTAGCTACCCGTTGTTTTTTGTAGTAAGATAACAATGTCATGCGGCTTATAATAATCCAAAATAACGAAAATAATGCTTTATGCATTGAATTACAATATATTGCCTGACTAGCAATATAGGGTCTTATTATTGATATTATGTTCGTGTTTTGGTTTTATATAACCATATCCATATAAAGGTTTTTATTTAACTCTATACAACGTTATAAAACGTATTGTATGATATTTTTAACGACAATGGCTCGTATAATGATTTTGAAGGCGAAAGCCTATATTATGATTTTTGATAAGGATTTGTATAAAATGACTTTGGCTATTTTATGGCCTATTACAAAGATTTGTAGAAAATGATTTTCGGTAATAATTTTATACCGATGTTATATTGATGGATTTAATTAAAACTCTATGAATTCACTCGGCGTTATCGCTGACCTTTTCTTTTAACATGTTTTATCTCAGGTACTTGAAGGTAATTCTCGGGAAGACAACAAGAATTCATGGCCCGCACTTAAATAACAATTTCCATTCAAATATTTTATAAACCTGTATGAAATATAATGACTTGGGACCTATGTAAATTTGATATTTATGAATGGAAATGCTTTATTGATAAACGACGCGATTTTTAAGCGTTTTCTATGATGTGAGTAATGTGCTATCCCGTAACACCAACGAGTCTTCCGCTGTATTGAGTTGTATAAATTTGGGGGTGTTACAGTTTGGTATCAGAGCTCTCGTTATAGAGAACGAAAGATTTTTTAAAACCAAGGTTTTGAATAAAAAAAATTTTCAAAATCTTTTAACTATAAACATTTTTCTAAAAATGTCTAAAAATCTTTTGACTATAACGGTGCTGAAGAATTCCCGAGTTACCGACAAGTGTTATTTTAATATATATATCTATATATATAACTTAGATTATATATATATGAAGTAATTTTATTATATGATTGTTTGATGATTATTTTAATATTTATACGAGGTATTTATACGAGGTATTTATACGACGTAGATTGTCACAAGGAACCCTAACTCCCCTAGTAAATCAATCGAAGCTATTCCCGTAGGAATTATCCTAGATCTAAATCAAGTTGTGGATGTTTATGATCCCAACAAAATGGTTGATATTCGTAAGAATGTTGATATTAGTTGATTGTGATATTGAAGAAGAATTGGCGAGATTAAAACTGATATCGATGTCATGACGATCTTTCCTTATAGAGTGGAGTTTGACAAAACGTTACCACCTAGAAAGATGTCATCTGATTCGTTGTCACCCAATTCTTAAATTTGAGAATCGAAAGGGTGAATGTTGCACTTGAGGCTGTCAATGGAACCATTACCCAAAAGCCTCATGCCACTAGTACCTTTCCGAGAAGTCTAATTAAATGATAGAGTCATTTCATACTAGTGACTCATTTGATAATTGTTGTTGTAAGAGCTATAGGATTGGAAATTAAGTGTTGATCGTATCGAGCTTTTATTGCCCTTTTAAGGTTTAAAAATAAAGTTGAAGTATTGGAAAATGAGGTAGAATATCACATTGAGTATAAGTTGATTGAAACTTGAATAAAAGTAAAATTTACCTTGTATGGAATATGAGATTATTAAGAGGAAGTCATTAAGTCCTGTGATTGAATTATAAGGTTTTAATTGATTGTTGATTCGTGTTAAGGGTTGTTCCTAGGCCATTGTCCAATAACGAGGATGCCGAGTGTCCAATAAATAAATTGAAGAAATCTTCTTCTGAATTGGGACCGATGGATCTTTCGGGACATGTGGAACACCTAATTACTCTTGTAGATTAGTATTCATTGTGGTATTTTTTAAAAATAATCCCTAACTTAACTGAGACATCAGTTGGTAGGATGAGTTCTTGGAATTGTATGACATAGTGACACATAATGTGTTACGGTACAATTTTGACATGTTTGTGATTAATGAAAAGACTACCATTGATTGCTAAATTCTACATGTATCGATGTTATCTATCCTTTATTGCTTCATCCTAATGTTCGCATTAGTGATGCAACCATTGAGCAAGTACTCATCTCAATTTTAGTTACGTTGTGGATTATTCTTTTTGAGTGCCATCGAGATCATGAACATCATGATTATTTGGCTAAGCTCATTTCCTATCATATTGTAGTTAGTTCTTGGGGAACAAGCTTTCATCACTCTTTTGTAGATCATTCATTGTTTTTATAAGATAAAACAGTATCCCTTGAGAAAAATTTAATTTTCATCACTATAAGGATTATTCAAGTGAGATTTATAAGTGATCATTATTGAAATAAAGTTGATTATGAAATACCTTGGAAAACTTAATTGTCTTCATAACAAAGAAAATCTTTGTGAATTTATTTTTGATTCTTATTTAAGAATTAAGCATGAAAATGTTTTTATTATAAACATGATGATAAAATTTTGACGAACTGAGTATTGCATCGTTAATCTTGAAATTGTATATAGTTGCGCGCCTACATACAATTTGGAATAGACCATGCAAGACTGATTAGTAGTCACCATAAAACTAATGAATAAACACTACATTTTCTTTGAAGATTGTGAAAGATTAAATTTTATGAGATCTGCAAGAAGTGCAAAAAATAGGGACATAGTGTTAGGGACACCTACATATGTGCCTGTAGCATCTATTCTTCTGAGTCGAATTTACTCATCTGTGGAAATTGTCTTATTTGACAATTGACAATTCTTTCTTGTCCAATTATCCCGTGGTGAGATTCTTTGGAAAAGTATCTGATTACCGAGTGTTGATACCCGATTGGATGTATCGACGTTCCTATCATTTCTTTTGATTAGATTTCATTTGAATGGCCTGGGTAACGATCCGAGGAGCTTTCGAATGCGTACTCAAATTATGAAAACATGGGATATATTCATATTCATTAAATGTTTTCGTCTGTATCCGATTTGAAATTCTCTCGCATAGATCATGCGTTGACCTTACTCTTTTAAGGTTAGTTATGTATCCAGATATCCTTGAATTTGTGAAGGATTATGAGTTATTATTAGTCTTTTGAGAAGTTCACATCTTATCGATGGCAACGAAACTGGAAAGTTGATAGTTCCAATAGAATGGATTGATTGATTACGACATGACGACATTGTCTTAATTGATGAGAACTCGAGTAGAAATCCCCTAAAAGATAAGATGTTGATTATCAAAAGTGATCTAAATAATTCTTGATGGGTGACCATATCCTGCATTTAGACTTGAAATTATACCATGAATGATTATAAACTAATCATAGATATTGTAATCTAGAAAGAACTTAAAATAAATTTGTTAAAAGATGTTTCTGTTATCTGAAACTTTAGGAGGTATTTGCTGGTGAATTACCTAGACTTTCGTCATTAAGGCAAGTTGAATTTGGTACTGATTATATTCCCGGTGCTGCACCTGTGGCATGTGCACTATACTTCAGCACCATCTGAATTAAAAGAATCATCGTACAACTGAGAGAGTTGTAGGAGAAAGCTTTTATTCTACTGAGCTCGTCATCATGAAGAGCTATGGTATTATTATTCCTTATATTTGCTGAATTACCATGAACTAGGTAAATTGACGATTAAAAATCTATATCCACTACGCAAGATGACAGATTTGTTCGATCATTTACAAGGTTCTAGCGTATGTTCTAAAGATTTGATCCATGGCATGGTTATCATCAACTTCGCATCTGCGAAAAAGATTATCTATTCCAAACAATACATCCAGAACTCGTAATGAACATTATGAGTTTCCCGTGATGTCGTTTGGATTAACTAATACACATGTAGCATTCATAAATTTGGTGAATCACGTGTGTAGGCTGTAATTTGATAAATTCATGCTTGTGATCATTAAGGACCATTTGTTTATTTATAAGAATAAGAATGAGTTAATAATTAGTTATAGACTGCCCTAAATTGGTTGAATAGTGAAAACTTGTACCTTGAATATTTAACATGTGATGAAAGACTTAATCCTTTACATTATTTGACCGTGTGATTAATAGAAAATGGAATATATTGACACTTCAAAAATATGAAACCATTAAGGCTTTGGGTTTTACCAAAAAGAAAATGGAAATATGTTTTGACAAATGTTTTAACAAAGTATTTTTAAGGGATTATTCCCTTATACACAAATTATTTAACTAAACTCCTATTTAGGGGTAAATGTTTGTGTATACGTCAAGACAACCTAAAAGGATTGAGGAAACCGTTAAACCATGACTTAAAATTTGAAACGACAATTTTTGTTTTTCAACTAAGAAAATTTTTACCAAAGAATAAACGAAGGTTTTTCGAACATTTACGGATCTTATTAATTATTTCCGATAAATCAACAAAAATCGGGTTAATTAAATTCAAATTTATTTTGAACATTTTTCTATAATTAGACGAACTAAGAAAATTTAAAACTTTTACGTTTACATTTCATAAAATTTGATATTTAATATTAAATTACTTGTAATAATTATCGACGCTTTAGACGTCGGACTGAGCAAAACTGATAAAAATGATAGTTGAGACGAAACTAAAACATAGAAGATATGAAGAAAGAAATTTTGAATTAATACGGTCATGTTATATATATTTCATCAGGAGAAGGTGAATGTAGATACTGACACATTATGTAGAAAAGATAAAGAACCAATTAGGACATGTTCCTTAATAATGAAGGTGCAAAATAAATTGCCAAACGATATAAAAATAAACAATGTTTGTAAAAAGGGATAATATAGATAATAAAAGGGGTTCGCGGCTAATGTGAACCATTAGAATTGAGAAGCCGATGGCGTTAAATGTTTTAGAGGCCACTTGAGGTTGCCTAAAAATGGAGATTTTGAGATATAGTTATGTTGGAATCTTATAAGTATAAGTATTCTATTCCTGCCATTTCTGATTTAATGTATCATTATCAGAAGAAGTTGTACTAATGGCAAATTATGAAGGCAGACATTGCCTCATACATTAGTAAACGTCTAGCTATTGCAAAGGTCATCATCTGAATTTGATTTGATTTGGGTCATCGTCGACAGACTGACCAAATATGCTAATACCATTCATGTTAATGATAGATTCTTGATGAAGAAATTGACTCTTTTGTATTTAAAGGAGTTGTGTAAACATGGTGTGCATGTATTGATCATCTCTATCAAGATCCTCGCTTCGCATCGAATTTCTAGAGATTTGCTCAGAAGTCATTGAGAACGAATCTTGATGAGAGTACTGTGTACCACCCCAATCAAAGGGACGAGGTAAAGTAACGATACAAAATACTATAAGTGCTGTTCTAGGTTTGAATGATTGACCTTTGGTAATAAACCGTATAATCGCTTTCATTTGGAGAGATTATTGTTGATAATTATCGTATTAGGATCGAGATCGGATCTTGTGAGGATAAATATTAGAGCATCTGTAAGCAGGAGTTGGGATGAAGACATCCGACATACACCCATTGTGAGTTGGACATGTCTTTCAGGTTTAAGGTTTCCTATGATGGCGAACCTAACCTTACAAAATACTCGACCCGCGAGACCTGAAATGATTGTTGAAACTAGGATCTGAATATTGACTGCCGGTAGTGGGCAGGAGGTTATGTGAATATGAAATGTAGATCTTGAAGTGCCGGATGGGTAGCGAAGTTATGCCAAAAATAATAACCATGGAAAAATGAATTGGTGATCTGAAAGATCATGGGATATAAGTCCCCGTTGTATGGGACCATTGAGATGATGTAAAAGTTGGTTTGAAAGGCATATAAGTTGGATCTACCCTAGGACTTCAAGAGCTGCGTGAATTATGTTTCGTATATCTAACTTGATAAAATGTCTATCAAGTGAAAATCTGAATTCTTCTTGATAAAGTTTAGATCGGCGAAAAGTTGCATTCATCAAAAACCCGTGAACATCATGGATAGAGAAAGTAAGTCAACATTAAGCTTGATCTTATTCTCGTAGTTATGTTTGATGAAACTCGCGTATTGTAATGAATTACACTTGTGAGAAAAGACCGAATGTGGAGGTGATAGGTGTGTAAACACCCATCCTTTTTACCACTTAATTACAATAATAACCGGGCCAAAACGAGTATTTTATGTCATTTATGTCGGAATTATGCGTGGTTTGTGTTTTTGTTGTGATTTAGGACGAAATTGTGAAAAGGGGAGAAAATACGGGCATTTACGGGCTTTTATTGAAGAAAAAGATGAAAGACGAGGTCAAGAAGTCAAGAGTGAAAAAAGAACGAAAGTCCAAGATCAATTCTGAAGATTTATCGAAGAAAAAGTCAAAAGACGGAAGTTTACTAAAAGCCGAAGAACTCAAGTCTTATTTATTGAAGTATTAAAAGACGAGTTCCGAGCCAAAAGTCATTAAAGTCCAAGATTAACAAAATATTAAGAAGGGAAGGACTTAATGGTGCAATTAAGAAAAAATGAAGAAGGGGAGGAAGCTTCCTAAGCATTCCTTAATCCTCCCCTATATATAGTCATTAGGATTCATCTTTTCATTTTTTGTTGGCTAGAGTGACACTAGTTCTTCCATTTTATTTACTTGCACATTTACTTTATTGCACTTTAATTACCTTGTCTTGCACCTTAATTTTTCAAGTAAGTTACTTTTATTTTTATTGCACCTTTACTTTACTTGTTTAATCTCTCATCTACCTTTCTTTATATGCTTTAATCTTTGTTTACATGCTTATTATCTTACTTATTTGATTAAAGGTTATGTTTTTATGCTTTCGATTATTTTGGATTATTGATTTTATAGCTTATTTGTTTTCATCTTAAAGTTTCTTAAGTTTTTATAAAAGTTATTTTTATATAAAATTTGTTTTCGTAAACTTTGTTTCATTTTGTGTTTTCAAAAGTCTTTAAATTTCAGTTTAGTAGCTTTTTCTTATACGTGTTTGCTTAGGATTTTAGGTGTGTGCTTATTTGTTTATAGCTTATTAGTTCTAGCTTATTTCGTGTTATTTCCTCCGTATTCCGATCATAGTGATCGGAAAAGGGTTTCACATTCCGACCAGCACTCCATTGCTTGGTCGGAAAAGGGTTTGTGTTATTCCGATTGGGGGTGTCTAGCACATTCCGATCAAAGGTAAGTTGGTTATTCCGATCAGTCTAGTGATATTCCGATCTGAGGCCACTCCACATTCCGATCTGAGGTGTTTATTTGGTTATTCCGATTTGGCCATTGGTGACAGCAATTCTGATTGGTATTCCGACGACAACATTCCGATCAGGTCTAGGTGAGGGCATTCTGATCGGAATATATTCCGATTAGGTTTATTTTACTATTTTGTCTTGTTTAATTTTTAAGTTCTCATTTTTATACTTTGTCAAATTTTAATTCTTGTCACGCTTTAATTTAAAGTCATTTAATTAATTTACCTTTCAACGTTTTAATATTGCACCCTTTATTCTTAATTAGACTTAGATTTATTTTAACGCCATTTTACTTTTACGACATTTTCTTTTAAGTCTTTGCACATTTTATTTCAATACTACAACGACACAACTTTTTGTTTCCACCAAAGAACGACTGAGTCTCACACTTAACCAGTTTTCAATTCGAAGAGACATACTTAAACGAACTTTAATTTTTATACGGGGTCAAAAGCCTCGTATTTAGCTGTGTAAACACCCATCCTTTTTACCACTTAGTTACAATAATAACCGGGCCAAAACGTGTATTTTATGTCATTTATGTCGGAATTATGCGTGGTTTGTGTTTTTGTTGTGATTTAGGACGAAATTGTGAAAAGGGGAGAAAACACGGGCATTTACGGGCTTTTATTGAAGAAAAAGATGAAAGACGGGGTCAAGAAGTCAAGAGTGCAAAAAGAAAGGAAGTCCAAGATCAATTCTGAAGATTTATCGAAGAAAAGTCAAAAGACGGAAGTTTACTAAAAGCCGAAGAACTCAAGTGTTATTTATTGAAGAATTAAAAGACGAGTTTAAAGAAATCCCGAGCCAAAAGTCATTAAAGTCCAAGATTAACAAAAGATTAAGAAGGGAAGGACTTAATGGTGCAATTAAGAAGAAATGAAGAAGGGGAGGAAGCTTCCTAAGCATTCCTTAATCCTCCCCTATATATAGTCATTAGGATTCATCTTTTCATTTTTTGTTGGCTAGAGTGACACTAGTTCTTCCATTTTATTTACTTGCACATTTACTTTATTGCACTTTAATTACCTTGTCTTGCACCTTAATTTTCCAAGTAAGTTACTTTTATTTTTATTGCACCTTTACTTTACTTGTTTAATCTCTCATCTACCTTTCTTTCTATGCTTTAATCTTTGTTTACATGCTTATTATCTTACTTATTTGATTAAAGGTTATGTTTTTATGCTTTCGATTATTTTGGATTATTGATTTTATAGCTTATTTGTTTTCATCTTAAAGTTTCTTAAGTTTTTATAAAAGTTATTTTTATATAAAATTTGTTTTCATAAACTTTGTTTCATTTTGTGTTTTCAAAAGTCTTTAAATTTCAGTTTAGTAGCTTTTTCTTATACGTGTTTGCTTAGGATTTTAGGTGTGTGCTTATTTGTTTATAGCTTATTAGTTCTAGCTTATTTCGTGTTATTTCCTCCGTATTCCGATCATAGTGATCGGAAAAGGGTTTCACATTCCGACCAGCACTCCATTGCTTGGTCGGAAAAGGGTTTGTGTTATTCCGATTGGGAGTGTCTAGCACATTCCGATCAAAGGTAAGTTGGTTATTCCGATCAGTCTAGTGACAGTATTCCGATCTAAGACCACTCCTTATTCCGATCTGAGGCCACTCCACATTCCGATCTGAGGTGTTTATTTGGTTATTCCGATTTGGCCATTGGTGACAGCAATTCCGATTGGTATTCCGACGACAACATTCCGATCAGGTCAAGGTGAGGGCATTCTGATCGGAATATATTCCGATTAGGTTTATTTTACTATTTTGTCTTGTTTAATTTTTAAGTTCTCATTTTTATACTTTGTCAAATTTTAATTCTTGTCACGCTTTAATTTAAATTCATTTAATTAATTTACCTTTCATCGTTTTAATATTGCACCCTTTATTCTTAATTAGACTTAGATTTATTTTAACGCCATTTTACTTTTACGACATTTTCTTTTAAGTCTTTTCACATTTTATTTTAATACTACAACGACACAACTTTTTGTTTCCACCAAAGAACGACTGAGTCGCACACTTAACCAGTTTTCAATTCGAAGAGACATACTTAAACGAACTTTAATTTTTATACGGGGTCAAAAGCCTCGTATTAAATGGCGCCGCTGCCGGCTCTTTTCGTAAAGATTAACGGTTTTCTATGAAAGACGCGTTGCTTTTTGGGATCCGTTCACTTGTGAGCGTTATTTTTCTTGCATAAAAAATTCAAAAAAAAAACCATAAAAAATTAAAAATTGATAAAAAACCATAAAAATTAAAAATTTCAAAAATCCAAAAAGATTTTATCTTTATTGTGTATATATATTGTCTTTGTGTTTGGTTTTGTTTTCTTTTGCCTTTGTAGGTGTATGCGTACTAGATCTTCTAATTATCAAGAGCCCGAGACTCGAGAAGATTTAAGTATGTCAGGTGGTAACAACAATAATCCACCGCACCTCAACAATAACCACAATGTTCTTCCACAGCCCGATCTTCGGACAATGGAGGAGCTTTGTCAACCTACCATGTTTGGACGAGGAGGACCGATTGCGCCGATGCAAATCAACGCTCCCGAGTTCTCGTTGAAGCACCGCATGATTCAGCAAGTGCAAACAAATCCTTTTAGAGGAATTCCTGATGATGATGCCAACAAACACCTCGACAAGTTCATTACAATCACCCAAAGCATGAAGTTGCCCGGTGCCACAATGGATATTCTACGCCTACAACTCTTTCCACATACTTTATCGCATCATGCCGAGAAATGGTTTGATCGTCTCCCGAAGAATTCAATTCATACATGGGATGACATGACTCAACGCTTTTTGTCGCGCTACTTTCCACCATCCATGGTCACAAGCCTTCGCAATCAAATCAGCGGTTTCATGCAAGACCCTGATGAATCTCTTTTTGATGCTTGGGAAAGATATAATGTCTTGATTGATCGTTGTCTAAACCACAACATGCTCCCTGTGACCTTAATTGATACTTTCTACAACGGTTTGACTTTTCGTGATCGTGATACGATTGATGCAGCCGCCGGTGGCACATTTATGAAAAGGAGACCCGATGAGTGTAAAGAGCTAATTGAGAACATGACTACTCACCACAAAAACTGGGATTCCTCCGCTTCTTCAAGGAACAACCCGAGAGTCAATGTTTCTTCTACTTCAGCAAACCCCGATATGACCGAACTCACCCGCATGATGACTGAAATAAGCAAAAGTATCTTGCTTCTCGCTTCAAACCAACAACAACAACAAGTTAAAGCGGTTGCTAATCCTTGTGAAACATGCGGCGGTCCTCACTCATACACCGATTGTCCTTCTACACAAGGAAATCTGGAAAATGTGTATGCAGCTTATGGTAATTATTCACCGCAAAATTACCAAGCTCGACCTCAAGGGGATAGAAATTTGCTGAGTTACCGACCAAACAACTACCTTTCACCCGGTTTTTCTCCTCAAAACCCAAACCCCGCCAACATCTACAATAGAAGTAACCAAATCCCACTAAGAGCTTCTAATCCTTATCACCCACCCGCCCAACAAACCCCACCCATTAACCCCGATGTTGAAGCCATCATAAAAACCCAAGGTGAGCAAATCAAGAACCTGCAGAGTCAAATTATCAATCTTAAAGGAGATATTACCAAGCAAGGGAATGAGATAATATCCGAGCTTCGAGATAATATTCAATCCTCCTTCAGCACTCAAACGAATGATATTTAGAATATGCTTGCTAGTTTCTTGCCCACAGCTCAACCTTCTACTTCAAGTTCTCTACCTTCAAACACCGTCACCAATCCACGAGCAAATGTGAGTGCTATTACTACCCGTAGTGGAGTTACCATAGTAGGACCACCAATCCCACCCCCATCATCTACACCTCCTCCACCACCATTTATCCCTACTCCTCCTACACCTAGTATTAGTGCACCATTACCGTCTCCGCCTCGTCATGACGATGTACCTAGGAAGGACCCTTCAACATCTCAACCTTTACCTGCTACGCCTTCACCTTCACCACCCAAACCCAATATCCTATATCCTTCTCGCTTAGACAAGACCAACGAGCTAACCAAGAATGACTGTCAATTGTCAAGCTATATGAAAATGCTCTCTCAAGTGAACATCAACATTAGCCTTGTTGAAGCACTTGTCCACATGCTGAAATTTGTGAAAGCATTCAAGGAATTGCTTAACAAAAAGGAGAAGTTGATTGAGCTCGCCAACACACGCTTAAATGAAAACTACTCTGCAATTATTCTTAAAGAACTTCCAGAAAAGCTTGGAGATCCCAGTCGTTTCGTGTTTCCTTACGTTTTCAACAAAACTGAAGAATTTACTGCCCTTGCTAATCTCGGGGCCAGTATTAATCTTATGCCTTTGAGTGTTTGGAAAACACTATCATTACCCGACCTTACTCCAACAAAGATGACTCTTGAACTTGCAAATCGTACTCTGCTTACCCCGTAGGTATAGCCGAAGACGTGTTCATTAAAGTTGGCACATTTACTTTCTCGGTCGACTTTGTCGTTGTTGATTATGAAATGGACCCTCGTATTCCTTTAATACTTGGTCAGCCATTCTTAAGAACCGGATGAGATCTAGTTGATGTTGCCGAAGGTGAGTTAATCTTAAGAGTCGGGAATGATTCACAAGTTTTCAAAATGGGGAAGCTTACAAGCAAATCCTTTGGCCGAGAATCAGTGAATATGATTAATGTGTTTGATGATTTTGTCGTCTACAACAATCCTCTATTCGATTAATCCATTGATAATCCACTTTTTCAAGATGATGTGGATGATTCTCTCTCCAATTTGGAACCTTCTCGCATTTATGATTCTCCATCGATCTTTGATGCTTATGATGATAATTCTAACTCAGATTTGGATGATTTTGATGATTGTACCTCCGAGTATCCCGAGATGCCCACTTTCGATGATTTCGATGAGGCTGATACTCTTTCGAGCGATTCTTCACATGATGAAGATCCTCCACCTACATCACTCGATCCTACTTTGGACTATTACTCATTTGAGGAAGACTTCTCTACGTTTCTCAACACTTACTTCCCTCATGAGAGTGATGCACCTCCTTTGGACTTTGAAGATTATCGTCTTGATCCTACTTTGGATTTAAACAAAATTCTTTCAAAGGAGAAGCAACCGGTCAACACCAATATCCGCAGCACATATGATTTAACACCTCTTTGTCCCCCTTCTGAGGAAGAGGTTGTGTTTCTTCGCGGATCTTCTTCGCATTCTGTTGAGCCTGAGTGCTATTTTCCCCTAAAGGAAAAGGTGTTCGACCCCGGTATCGATATTCTACAGCCATCTCAGTATCCACCTGATGAAATAAAAGGAAATATCTTTGGAACATATGGAAATCTGCTTGCACCACTTCACCCTTGCTCCCACCGTGCTCCATCGCTGCTTAAGGGAACCTTGCCTACTCTTCTTTGGCTTGCTTTGTTCGCCTTAAGCTTATGCTATTTGATGGACGAAAACTATGTCTTTGATCCCGGTGGATATGTTTCATGCTTCTTCTTATCATGATCAAGATTGAGTCAGGCTCACGACTCGGTTAACAAAAATCAAGCGCTTCTTGGGAGGCAACCCATGCATCTATCTTTTAGCTTTCTTTATCCTAAGTATATGGGAGACCTGTTGGTTTGATATTTCCTCTCCTCTCCTCTCTTAATAAGGGATTCGAGCTCAATGATCCACTCTGAATGATTCTTGACGACCCGTGATTCCGTGTTCCCTTCTTCCCGGTTCTATCCTAAACTCTTTTCGATTCACTATTTTATATTTCTCAATATTAAAATAGGACTCTCTTTAGTTGTTTCTTCCTTATCAAGATTTAAACAAAGTGCACAATGTCCTAAGTGTAGGGGAGTTTACTCCCACATGCTTAAACATTGAGGACAATGTTTATATTAAGTGTAGGGGGACTTCTATCGAAGTTAAGTGGCCTTTTCCTTGTATTTGTCCTCATTTTAACCGGAAAATCAATTTTTCGACATTTTTCAAAAATTTTGATCTATTTTGGCCTAATAGTTTCTACTTTTGTATAGTTATTTTCTTTCATTTTTAGAATAAACTTTAATAAAGTGGTTTTAATTTTCAAACGTTGTGAATCTTTTGACTCAACCCGAGTTTACTTATCTAAGTTACTCTAGCTAGTATCCTTAACGTGTTTAAATCAAGTTTTGATAGGCTTTTATATAGGGAGTATAAAACGCGAAAGTCTTAACTCTCACGGGTTAAGAACAAGAACTTTTCGCAAGTTCCTATAATTGATCCTAGAGAGTCGTTTATCAAGGGAACTTTAAAATGCGATTTCTAAAACTTGAAAAAGTCTAAGATTTTGCAAGATCCTATAGGCGACTCGAAAACCCAAAACTTTGTTTTAATAGGCTAAGCATCCACGAGTCTCATTCCTTGAGAATTTAAACTGTGGAGAACGAGAGATGATAGAGTAAATTATAAGTTTGGTATTCTTTCGTGAATTTATGTGAGTTAATTATAAGCCTATTCTCCCATCGCTTGTTAATAAATTTATCTGCAATAAATAAGGTTGTACGATTTGAAAAGTTACTTAGCATCTAGCCCAAGATCGTTTAAAAGTTGCTTAGTATGGATTAGAGTTCATAGCCAAGGCATAACTTATTGAAGCGGGATGCGAAGATTGGCGAGTCCAAAAAGGTCCTAACAAGGCATGAGGGCTACATTTTGTTGCTAAAGATCCAAAGTGATGGTGAAGAATCGTTTATCGAAAATCAATATGAAGGATCGAGACACACGACAAAAAGCAAAAACTCCCAAAAAGTCATGGAGAAGTGCATCCAAAAAGACCCTAGCAAGGTATGAGGATAAATAGATCCAAGTCATAAAAGGAGGCGGATCGTTGTATATCAAAGTCCAAAATAAAGATTGGAGAAAAAAATAAAGAAGTCGTGGTCAAAGTATGAATCTTACAAAACTTCAAGTGAAGAAATTCCTATTATGAAGAGAAGGCCATTATTTCATGAACGTCTCTCAAGGTTTGAAGTATGAAGTCGCTGCCAAATATCGGTCCGAGAAAGGTCTCAAATCGTGAAGCGAGTTATGCCAAGATATGAACTTTATGAGGTCCCGAGAAGCAGTTTTAAAAGATTTTGTCCTTTAGCTAACTATTGATTAAATCGTTCACTTTGTTTTTGGAATAAATAACTATCGAAATAAGTCAACAATGCATCCTCGTGATCATTCAAGACAACAATAAAATATAAGAGATACCCCTAGGAATAAGGGAGTCTAAGTGAGTAATTGGCCCACATGAGTTCGTGTTAGTTTGCTAACTTATAATAACAATGATCTCGTTTTTAAGCTTGGTTTGGAGAAAGTAAAAACTTGAGGATGATGATTATTCATGACATTTCCAAAACCCAAGGTATGCTTTTGATTTCTTTGAATGTTTATAGTTTTCTATCTCTTTAATAAAGGCCAATGTGGATTGATTATGATGAAAAATGTAAACGTGCTTTGTAACTAATGCATTGCATGAGGACATTGCAATGGTCAAGTGTAGGGGATTTGATAGGTGTGTAATCACCCATCCTTTTTACCACTTAATTACAATAATAACCGGGCCAAAACGTGTATTTTATGTCATTTATGTCGGAATTATGCGTGGTTTGTGTTTTTGTTGTGATTTAGGACGAAATTGTAAAAAGGGGAGAAAACACGAGCATTTACGGGCTTTTATTGAAGAAAAAGATGAAAGACGAGGTCAAGAAGTCAAGAGTGCAAAAAGAACGGAAGTCCAAGATCAATTCTGAAGATTTATCGAAGAAAAAGTCAAAAGACGGAAGTTTACTAAAAGCCGAAGAACTCAAGTGTTATTTATTGAAGAATTAAAAGACGAGTTTAAAGAAATCCCGAGCCAAAAGTCATTAAAGTCCAAGATTAACAAAAGATTAAGAAGGGAAGGACTTAATGGTGCAATTAAGAAGAAATGAAGAAGGGGAGGAAGCTTCCTAAGCATTCCTTAATCCTCTCCTATATATAGTCATTAGGATTCATCTTTTCATTTTTTGTTGGCTAGAGTGACACTAGTTCTTCCATTTTATTTACTTGCACATTTACTTTATTTCACTTTAATTACCTTGTCTTGCACCTTAATTTTTCAAGCAAGTTACTTTTATTTTTATTGCACCTTTACTTTACTTGTTTAATCTCTCATCTACCTTTCTTTCTATGCTTTAATCTTTGTTTACATGCTTATTATCTTACTTATTTGATTAAAGGTTATGTTTTTATGCTTTCGATTATTTTGGATTATTGATTTTATAGCTTATTTGTTTTCATCTTAAAGTTTCTTAAGTTTTTATAAAAGTTATTTTTATATAAAATTTGTTTTCGTAAACTTTGTTTCATTTTGTGTTTTCAAAAGTCTTTAAATTTCAGTTTAGTAGCTTTTTCTTATACGTGTTTGCTTAGGATTTTAAGGTGTGTGCTTATTTGTTTATAGCTTATTAGTTCTAGCTTATTTCGTGTTATTTCCTCCGTATTCCGATCATAGTGATCGGAAAAGGGTTTCACATTCCGACCAGCACTCCATTGCTTGGTCGGAAAAGGGTTTGTGTTATTCCGATTGGGGGTGTCTAGCACATTCCGATCAAAGGTAAGTTGGTTATTCCGATCAGTCTAGTGACAGTGTTCCGATCTGAGACCACTCCTTATTCCGATCTGAGGCCACTCCACATTCCGATCTGAGGTGTTTATTTGGTTATTCCGATTTGGCCGTTGGTGACAGCAATTCCGATTGGTATTCCGACGACAACATTTCGATCAGGTCAAGGTGAGGGCATTCTGATCGGAATATATTCCGATTAGGTTTATTTTACTATTTTGTCTTGTTTAATTTTTAAGTTCTCATTTTTATACTTTGTCAAATTTTAATTCCTGTCACGCTTTAATTTAAAGTCATTTAATTAATTTACCTTTCAACGTTTTAATATTGCACCCTTTATTCTTAATTAGACTTAGATTTATTTTAACGCCATTTTACTTTTACGACATTTTCTTTTAAGTCTTTGCACATTTTATTTTAATACTACAACGACACAACTTTTTGTTTCCACCAAAGAACGACTGAGTCGCACACTTAACCAGTTTTCAATTCGAAGAGACATACTTAAACGAACTTTAATTTTTATACGGGGTCAAAAGCCTCGTATTAGGAGGAAATACCCACATGGCTTTAACTCTATAAGGAGCGAGTAGTAAGATAAGATGATCTTTGAGGACAAAGATCATGTTTAGGGGTAAATGCTGTCACAATCCGTCAATTTATGGTCGATGTTTTTATTCTCAATATTTATTTGAAAACATTATTTTAATGTTATAACATGAACTCACTTATTTTTGGGAAGAAATTTGGATTTACGTCTTGAAGTAGCATCGACTACGTCTAAACCGGAGGATTCTACGTTACGTGCTTACGTTTACATACACCGTCTTTGGTGACAGTCCGACATTTCAGAAAATAAATTTTATCCGTAAATATTATTTTGGGATTTTAATTTTGAGTTGGTTCATAAACTCACAAATTTACGAGAAGAGATTAGGACTTACGATTTTAATTTAACGTCCTTTACAACTAATCGGGAAACCTTAGGATTACGTTTTTACGTTTTCAAACTCGTTTTTGATGAGACAGTTTTTATTAGATTCGTTTTGTGCCGTTGATTCATAATTTATAAAAACGATTTTCGTAAAACGACCCGAGGGCACGTAAATCGAGGAAACTAGAATCGAGGAGTACCCGTAAATTAATGGGGATGGGACAAGTTTACACTTTTCCACCCCCATACATGTGGCATCTAAGTAAGCTACACAACCTACTCATGTGTCAAGCTTACAAGATAAGTATGACACATGTCTTACTTACCTTCATAAACTATAACCAACACACAAAACCACTAGCACTCAAACCATTTATCATTTTCATACATGCAAAAACCACCAAATCCTCTCCTCTCTCTCTAAATTTCGTCCAACAATCATCAACAACAACCCTCATTTGATCTATTTTAGCCATAAAATCATGTGTTATTCATACACATGATGATGCTCCTTTGAAGACTTGAAGATTGGAGGTGATTCTAACATCCAAGGAGGTGATTTGGTGATGTCCAAGGGCTGATTTCTACAAGAAGTTTACAAATATTGGTGGTCTTCAAAGTTGGTGTTGGTCTATCACAAGTTTTGCCATCAAAATCCAAGCCTTTTTCATCAACCTCACATTTTCATCACTATGATGGTATAAAGATTGTTCTTCCTATCCTCTTGTTATTTTGATTATGTAATCATGTATTTTCTTTTTTATTGTATATGTATATGATGAATGTATGATGATAAAAATGTTGCGTGGGGATCAAGTGTTGATAAACATGGGTAAAAAGATGAAAAACTATATGTAAAAGTGATTAATCTTGCTTAATTTAGTAAGCTGTATAAAAACAGTAAATAACCATATGATGAACTGATGAAATGGTATAGATAAATTAATATACAGTAAGCTATGAGTCTTGTACACATGTGAGAGTTGGCCATGCAATAGAATCATAAAAATGAGTGAGATATGATCAAAACAAGTTTAGAGTACAAATCTGAGTACACTGTTTTGGACGAATTTTATAAAATACTTAGAAGCTGATTCAACAGTAGCCATAGAAGAGTTAAATAGAGCACATATCATGTAGTTTATGTCATAAAAATTTGGGCTTCTATCTCCATATATAACTCTCTATATGACTGTTTTGGTGAACATGAAACTAAAAATCAGATTTTCAAGAATTAATGTTTAATAGTATTATATAAGCACTCAAACTAATATAGTATAAAATGTGAATTAAAACCCACTAACTTATAAATCTCATTTTTATAAATATTTATAAGGTTAAATAAATGGACATTTTGTAAAAATGGTAGTTGAATAAGATATATAAGTATAAAAACTATAAACATGATTTTTACGACTTTTTCGGCTATTACCGTAAAATTAACGTTTTTCGCCAATCAAAACTTAGACGATCAAACCCGTCTAATGTAAAGTTTTTAAAAGTCATATACTGATGTATAAGTACCTAATACAAGTAAAAACCGATAAAACCCGAACTATATGACATACGGACATTAACGAGCTAAGTTAGCGTATATGGACTAATAATATAACTAAATAAGTTAAACACCTATAAAAATTACTTATTGGGCTTAACACATTTTGGCCCAACATGTAAAGTATAAATATTGATAATAAAAGTATAATTGGGCTAATGAATATTATTGGGCTTGTAATAGGCCCATTAGGATTCAAATGTAAACAAGTTGAACTAGTGTAACTAGTCTTGAAAATTTCCAACCCATAACACTAAAATGAGTAAATGAGAATATATAAACCCACTTGATCATCATATATATAAAATCATCATATGTATACATGATTGTTATTTTGATAAAGTCATTGGACAAGAGTCTAAGACAAGTATTATTTGTCTAGGTTTCCGTGATTGAAGCACGTACCGTACATCCGAATTGCCGATAACCCGCTTTCCCACATCAACGTGAGTTCATAGCGTCGCACTCTTTTAAATGTTTTTATGAAATGTTTTATGAATCCGCGAGGGAGATAACATGTTAGTTTCTATGAAATAGGACACTATTTGTCCCGATTGTTTGTTTATTGATTTGGACCTGAATGATTGTATGACCCGATGAATGATTATATGACCCGATAGATGAAATGAAATGGATTATTAAAGTTAGGTTATGTCACTAAAAGTCCCATTAGCATGAATTGTGAACTACCGGGATTTGGTAGACGCTAATAGTACTATTTGGGGACGATCACCCCAGTTCGTGCCTTGACGGTTGATCCTCGTCGTGCCACATTGATTGGTAAGCGAATTTATGTATGAGAAGATTTCCATATCGTGATCTTTGTGACGACACGCTAATTTAGATGGGCAAATTTAGTTTCGGGCTAGCTACCCGTTGTTTGTTGTAGTAAGGTAAGAATGTCATGCGGCTTATAATAATCCAAAATAACGAAAATACTGCTATATGCATTGAATTACAATATATTGCCTAACTAGCAATATAGGGTCTTATTATTGATATTATGTTCGTGTTTTGGTTTT
Organism: Glebionis coronaria; assembly: GCA_025667525.1. NCBI lineage: Eukaryota > Viridiplantae > Streptophyta > Magnoliopsida > Asterales > Asteraceae > Glebionis > Glebionis coronaria. The sequence continues at coordinate 203,483,762 of CM046880.1, forward strand.
ATATAACCATATCCAAATAACGGTTTTTATTTAACTCTATACAACGTTATAAAACGTATTGTATGATGTTTTTAACGACAATGGTTCGTATAATGATTTTGAAGGCAAAGCCTATATTATGATTTTTGATAAGGATTTGTATAAAATGACTTTGGCTATTTTATGGCCTATTACAAAGATTCGTACAAAATGATTTTCGGTAATAAATTTATACCGATGTTATATTGATTGATTTAATTAAAACTCTATGAATTCACTCGGCGTTATCGCTGACCTTTTCTTTTAACATGTTTTATCTCAGGTACTTGAAGGTAATTCTCGGGAAGACAACTAGAATTCATGGCCCGCACTTAAATAACAATTTCCATTCAAATCTTTTGTAAACCTGTATGAAATATAATGACTTGGGACCTATGTAAATTTGATATTTATGAATGGAAATGCTTTATTGATAAACGACGCGATTTTTAAGCGTTGTCTATGATGTGAGTAATGTGCTATCCCGTAACACCAACGAGTCTTCCGTTGTATTGAGTTGTATAAATTTGGGGGTGTTACACCAAACACCACCATTTGATCAAATTTCTACCATAAATCTTGTGTTTAACTTGCATAAGATGAAAACCCTTTGAAGACTTGTTGATTTGAGGTGATCCTAACCACTAAAAAGGAGTTTTCCTTGGAGTCTAGGGCTGATTTTTCTCAAGGTGTTTCATATATTTGGTGATCTTGAAGGTGGTCTTGATATTCCATAAGATTGGTTATCAAAACCAAGTCTTGTTCTTAACCTTTCACTATATTGGTTGGTAACATGATCATTTCTTCTATCATCATGTTATTTTGTAAATGTAATCTGGTATTTTCCTTTATAAATGTATATGTATATGATGATAAATGATGATCAAAGTATTATGTGGGGATTTTGTGTTAATAGATTTGGTTAAAAAGATTAAAATCAACAAGTAAGGATGTTAAAATCTTGATTAAATTTATAGGCTGTATAAAACAGTAAGTATCCATATGATCACTTGGTAAAAAAGCTTGTATTAATGAATATATAGTTAGATATATGATTTTTACATATGTGGTGAGTTCTCCACTCAATGGAATCAATAATATAAGCAAGATATGATCAAAATACTATTAAGGTACAAATCTGTATAATGGAGTTATTTCTAGCACATAATGGAGTTATTTGTAGCACATATTATGTAGTTTGTGCTGCCCAAATTTGAGGTTCTATCTCCTTGTAGATCTTAAGATATGGCAAAAATGGTGAAAGTGACTTTGATAATCAGATTTGTAAATAAAAGTATATAATATAAAATGAGCACTCAAGTAATATTATTATAAAATACATATATAAAACCCACTAACTAATTATAATATTTATAAAATGAGTTGTATACTATGATAAATAAGTATGACATTTTTATAAAAGTACAAACTCAATGTTTTCTAAAGTTATAAAACTATATATAAGTTTTACGTCCTTTCGGCTAAAACCGAAAGATTAACGTTTTCGCCAAATAAAACTTGGACGGTCGGACCCGTCTAATGTAACATTTTTATAACCCATATACTGATATGTAAGTACATTTGACAAGTAAAAACCGATAAACCCGAGCTTTATAACTTATGGACATTAACGGGACAAAGTAACCTTATTGGACCATTAGCCCAACTAGTTTGGCTAAACACTAATGGACTTACTCATGGGCTTAACCCACTTGGGCCCAACATATGAGTATAGGCCTGGTATTAAAATTATAAATGGACTAATAATGTATTCGGCTTTTAATGGGCTTATTGGGCCTTAATATGTAAACAAGTTAAAACTAGTGTAACTAGTCTAAAATTTACTAGCACATAACGCTATAATGTTGGATAAAGAGATAAAATCCCACTTGATTATCATCTTACTTAGAATATCATCATATATATACATAGCCATTATTTTTATAAAGTCATTGGACAAGAGTCTAAGACGAGTATTATTTTTATAGGTTTCCGTGATTGAAGTATGTACCATCGCCGATAACCCGCCTTTCCTAATCAATGTGAGTTCATAGCCTCACACTCTTTTAAATGTTTTATAAAATGTTTTGTAAACCCGCGAGGGAGATAACATGCTAGTTTTTGATAAAAATAGAACACAAGTAGTCCCAATGGTATGCTTATTGATATGGACCCGAATGATGCTATGACCCAATGAATGAGATGAAATGGATTATTAGTAGTTAGGTTATGTCACTTAAAGTCCCATTAGCATGAATTGTGAACTACCGGGATTTGGTAGACGCTTATGCATATAATAGTACTATTTGGGGAAGATCACCCCAGTTCGCGCCTTGACGGTTGATCCCCATCGTGCCACATTGATTGGTAAGCGAATTTATGTATGTGAAGATTTACATAGCGTGATTTTTGTGACGACACGCTAATTTAGATGGGCAAATTGTTTCTCGGGTTCGCGGCCCGTTGTTTGTTATAGTAAGGTAGCAATGTCATGCGGCTAGTAATAATCCAACGCAATCCATATAATAATACAAATAACGATAATAATGTTACCTATAATGGTAATATTGAGACTACGGTCTCATGGACGGTTTAAGATGTATGACTTGACTTATATATATATTGCCTGACAAGCAATACGAGGACTCACTTCTGATATTATACTTGTGTTCTGCTTTCTATAACTGTTTTATGTAACGGTTTTATTAAACTCTATGAATTCACTCGGCATTCGCTGATATAATTTTCGTATGTTTTATCTCAGGTGCTTGAAGGTAACTTGGATGGAGATCGACTCTGATGGCCCACATAATAAAATTATTCTTTCGATCTATGTTTTGTAAACTTATTGACTGTGAAACTTGGGGACCTGATGTAAACTTAATACTTTTATTCGAATGAATGTATGTTAAACCTTGTACAACAATTTTTATTTGTTGTCTATGATTAGAGTTATTGTGTTATCCCGTAACACTCTACTGACCCTTCCGCTGACCCGATACGAAATTTGAGAGTGTTACAGTATTAATTAATTTAGGTTGAATTAAACTTAGGTTATGTTTATTTAAATTAAATCATGATAAAATATGTATGTACATTTATTTAAATAAACTTAGGCTATAATAGTTAATTAATTTAATTATTTATGAACATAGATTTAATTAATTAAAATTTAGGTTAATTAATTAATATCATTTATGATAAAGTTTAATAATATGAATTATGTAATATTATTAATTAATAATAACTTATAATAACATGACATGATATTATTAATTAATAATAAGCTAAGTTTTTATTTATTATTAAACTTTATAATATATTTCTACATGATATAAAATAAGCATATGATTGATTATGGAAACTTTCTATTTTTAGAAACTTACAAATTAAGGAAACTTACTATTTTTGGAAAGTTACTATATATGGAAACTTGCTATTTTTGGAAAGTTACTATATATAGAAACCTGTTATTTTTAGAAAGTTACTCATTATGTTATAACAAGTACAATAACACTTAAACATGAAACACATGAAACTATAAGAAACACATGGTTAAGACAAATAATAAGACAAGACAAGAACAAGTATATAAAGTATGAACACGTCAAGTAAACTAGATAACAAGTATGTACAAGTAGAACCGACTCTTATTCATGTCCCTTCATTATTTATCTATTGTGAAGTCGGAGTGATCGTCTACGTTCATTTTCGTCTTCATTTAGTGGACATAAGGTATGGTTATTCCGTCCTTAAGTAAGGATATCTTTCTTCCTATATTAGGATTCGCCGTTTGCAGCCATCTGTTTTCCCCAGTAGTTTAAGTGTCTTAAACACATCAGCATATGTATGATTATTTTAGATTTCCTTAGCTATATACATGCATGCCAGTTTCACCTAGTTTTGGGGGTTCCGTAACCATAGCACTAGAGGCACCGGTGTTATGACTCTTATGTGGGAGAGTAATTGCTCACAGCGTCCCTTACAGTATTTTGGCCTATGTTATTATTATCATGTAAGGTGAATGGGTGAATCCTAGGACAAGTAGTATGATTCCATGGTAACTACGGTGTGTGCCTTGCATCCGTTACAGGAGCTGACCCCTCCACTCATTTTATATATAAATTAGAGGCAGTCCCTCTAATTGCATGACGAGTTTACCCCTCCAAGTATTCATGCACGTGGATATAACATGACCTATGGGCTCCGGGCATATTTAAAATACAGATTTCCAAGATAAACTAAACATAAGTCTTTTTAGAAATGTAAACCAGTCTTAAGAACTTAAACCAGGTCTTCCAGGACATACATTTATTCCGCTGCTATTCATTTCAGTTCATTATTTGCTTATGTTTATCCTTTACATTCTATGTTATATATCCGCACACTGAGCGTATTGCTCAGTCGTATTTCTCTTTCCATGTCCCAATACGGCAAGCACTAAAGGGCAAAGCTAGGATTTCAAACTTACGTGCATGGAATGAGGCGCCAACATTCTTTCATTCTTTAATGCATTTACATACTTTTGCTTTGCTGGACATTGTTTAGTCCTTTCCTTACATTCTATACTTATGCATTTCGTGTGTGGAGCTTATGTGGATCCGATGTTGTTTCCAAATTCTATTATGGTCATTTAATGTTTTAGACATTTGCTTTGTATGCTTTGATCAAATGTCATAATTATCCTGTGATATTCCATTTATCCAAATGAGGTGTTACAATATTTTTCCTTGATATCATTCCAAATCTCATTTGTATCATCTAGATGATAAAAATCACACATATGATAATCAGGAAGAGATTGAATCAAAATGTTTTTTTTTGCCTTTATTTCTTTGTGAACTGCAAGTATCTTATCAGCACCTTTAAGATCAAGAATTATAATCTGACCAGTATAAAAAATTATTTTGTATTTTTTAAAATAATTATTTTTTTTAAAAAAATTATTTTTTAGAAAAAATTATTTTTTAAAGAAATACTTTTTAATAAACAATAATATTTTATAAAAATAACTTTTATAAAAAATAACTTTTTATAAAAATAATTTTCTTATAAAAATTATTATTATAGAAAATATTTTTTTATATAAATTATTTTTATAAAAAAACCTTTTTTAGAAAAGTAATTTTTTATAAAAAATAACTTTTTATAAAAAGTTATTTTTTATAAAAAGTAATTTTTTAATTAATAAATTCTTATAAAATTTAATAAAAGTTTTTAAACTAATATTAAGTTTGTTATAAAAAATTAGTTTAATTTATTTTAATTAAAAAATTATAAAAATTTACTTATCTTTTAAAAAAATTAATAAAAGTACATGTTTCATGAAAGTTATATAAAAGTTGCATAAAAACTCTTATAAATACTTGTTTTTTGCACATCTATCATAGTATTTTTTATTATTTAAATATTTGTATAAGTTTACGCTTCGGTTTTATTAAAAGGAATCTTACATAAATGTTAAATCATTGTCTAAAAAAGGTACGAGTTGCATAAAAATAAATTTTAAATAAAATAAAATATATAAAAAGGACTATGAGAGAAAAGAGACGCCTAATTTAAATAAAAAAAATTATCGAGAAGACACACTCCACTTTAATATCTTGGGAAGTATACCAAACTAAAGAGAGTATAACAAGTACAATATAAAAATTCTACATAGTCGAAAACAGAGGAAGAATGACTATGAAGGAAAAGAAACCAAGGATGATTAACAAGTCATTTGCACAAACAATGACAAGCATTGAAGAAAGAAATGTGCATGCGATGCTATCAATCCAAAGAACAAAAAAAGAATATTCAAAAGATAATAATACCAAAATTGTGTGTGTAAAAAGAGAGATTGAAGACATGTCAAGTTTGGTCCTTCAAATATCATAAAATGGCAAAGTAAGTCCTGCCTACTTGTCAAAACTTGTTGCAACTAGAAAAGAAGATGGCACAACAATTTGGTGACTCTATAAAACTTAAACCGGGGAAAGCTTCTTCATCTGCTTCAATTTCAAGAAAGTGAAAACAAATGAAAAAGAATGAAAATTGCATAACATAATTACTTAAATATTTCTAATAAAATAGTTAAGATGTAAAAAAAATGAGAAAATCCAATAGTCACAAAACTATTAGAAGAAAGAAAAAGCCCTAAGGCAAGTAGATGAAGAAAGAGAAAAGACTCCAACACATAATCAAGTAAGCACATAGGAGAATGCATGAAATGCTTAATGCAATCATAGAAGAAGGATTGAAATTAAGAAAAGATCCTAGTTAGTGCCTATATGCAACAAAAAGGAGACTTAAAGGGAAGACTCAACCAAGCATGTACAATCAAGGAATTTGTTCCATTATTCCTAGACCTAAATGCAAATAGTTTTGAGAACATAGATTTAAGCATGTAAGCATAATCATGTAATACACATAGGTTTGAGCATGTAGGATCAATTCAGAAAGCATCAAAACAATAATCAAAGAGATTAATATGCATGGCTAAATGTTATCTAGAGACTTATCTTTAAAAGGCAAGCCTAATAAAGTCTACAATAAACCAATGTAAAGAAGGTGTATAATTAACACGTAGGAAAAGAAGAATGCCACGCAAGAAACAAGATTACTTAAAACGTGAACACTAAGTAAAAACATGTTAGCACCTAGCGTTTATGGGCATGCATCGCTTAGACACATTTAAGAGATATTATATCGAAATTTCTAGACAAAGACAAAACCTTTATAATAAGCATGCATTAATTAACTTATCAGTTAAGCATAGAGCATAAGAATAAACACGAAGATATATAAGCATGTAACAGACAATCAAGTTATCAATTTAGATATCACATATCAAACTACACGTGTGTAAATCTCCAAGGAGAATCCTAGTTCTTAATAGTTTCAAAAAGAAGACTCAAAATAAGAGAAAAGAAAGAAACACAAGATTTCAAGAAATGTTTAGCTCAAAGAGGAAAACAAAGAATCTTGAAGAAAACTGGTCAAAATGAGAAAAAGACCAAACAAAACAAAGGGACTCACTAGTCGCGGTCGGTTAAATAGGTCTGCTGTTCATTATCAATAATGAGCCGCTAGTTCATTTGAGGAACCGTGAACAGTGGGCGCCCAAAAACGATGTAAGACTCAAAAGAAAATCACTTGGTCATTTAACGTAAGTTGTTAAATGGCTTAAATGTCAAATTCATATATGACTTTTAACATTTTCAATTGCAAGTTAAAATTACTTGAATATTTCGAATGACATATTTATGTTGTCAATCTTACTTTGAGAGGAGATAGACTAGAATCTAACCTTCTTTGAAAACCGAGTGAATTAAAAGATGAGAACAAGAAAAGAGATCCAAAGGAGATAAATGTGACCTCTTAGAAAGAAACTAAAGACGAAGAGACTTCGAGCTAGTGTCGTGGCTTTCCGGCGAATGAAGAAATACCTTTGGTGATGAATAATTCCAAGCTCTTTTTGTTTATTAAAGTAAGAACATTTAAATAAATGTCTTAGGCTCATAAAAAAAAAGTGAGCAAAGATATAAATCCACTTTCTCTCCCTCATGATCGGATTTAGAACATTGTTATGTGCTATCCCACTTCTAATCCATCAGGCAAGAAAATAAAGAGAGAAAGAGAAGAAAATAGAGAGAAGTTAGAGAGAGAAAGTAGAGAGATAAACTAGAAAGAAAGGTTGATTACTAGGTGAGAAAATGAGAACCAACACTCTCTTCCACACATGGAAGAGGGTTTATATACCCACACCACATATGGGCTTATGGGCTTTGTCCTTGGGTCAGGCTCGGTCTTGACTTGGGTATAAAGCCCCTAACTTAGACAATATTAGCTTAAAGTCCAAGCCCGGTTATCCCGACTAGCCTATTACTATACAAGACCTTTAACGACTAAGATGACCTATTACATTCTTGTTCGACTATATGAAATATAGGGCTAACAATTTCCCCCAATGTATCGGTCATCTTTAAACATTTAACTTGCACAACTAAATACATTCTTATGGAGGTGATCTTTCGTCTTAGGTCTTGTATCTTGGTCTTGATCTTGTTTGTAATGGCTTTGTTCCTTCATGCTTTTGTAATCTTGATCTTGAGCCTTTGTCTTTTGACTTGGAGTGATTGAGATCTTCAATCTATCCTTGATAGTGTTCATCTTGTGCTCTTGTGACTTCTGAATCGACATGTTCATACTTTGATGATTTCGAAAGGCTAACCATCTTCCATACATATATACTTTTAGTTAGACCTTGAGGTATCCATTGATTTTCAGAGTAGTAGAAGTCTTTAACTTTTAGTATGAACATATGGAGACGAATTCGGTTAGTACACAGCTTCGCCACCTTCTTGATATGCAACAACACATATAGACATGGATGAAATGGATTTGAATATTTCACCCTAACTCGGTAGCGTTTTACCTCCAGTTGGTAAAGACCGTTAGAAGGTATTAAATATCGTACTTGTGATAGGGTAGACTCAATTAACAACCTCCTTGACATGGTTTCCCGGTTGTACTAGCCAATTCTCATTACTAGACCATCTCAAAGCAGACTACGATCGTAAAGAGTGAATCAGTTTGATAAATTATCCGTCTAATTAGAGTCGTCAATTCATATTCCTGGAACAAGTTTGATTCAAATAAGAATCGCACCATTGTTTCTTTTCAATTTGTTGTTGATCCTAAACTTAGATCTATTTAGCTTTGTATTATCGAGGTTAAATCAAGAGTAATACGTAGAGAAACTTTGCAATAAACTAAGTATCAGCGGAATTAATACTTAGAACAAAGAACAAAGTACACAAACGATTACCAAAACTTTCAACTTTTATTAATGATAATAATAGAGAACAAGATATTGAAAGCGTACATACAATGAACCCTAAGGTCTCCTTTTACAGATTTAAAGAGCATTGAACAAAAAAACTAATGATCAACTATTCTAGGAAGATATTAAAGAGATAAACATAGAAAATATAATATTTGAACATATCTTCCTAACTTAAACAAAACATGTTGATTCATACAGCTAATGCAATCTTGTTAGTAGCTTGGATTCTTCTTGTCAGCGCCTTGTTTATTAACGTCTTCTTTGCTCTTGTCAGTGGCTAGAATCCTCTTTGTCAGCGGCAAAGGACTTGGACAATATTGTTCCTAACAATCCTCCCCTAAACTTGATATTTATACATAACTAACAAGTTTCTGAATAAAACAAAATATACAGAGAGGATTCTTGCAAATAAATTTATCCTTGAATTTGAGTGTGAAGAAATCTCAAAAATTCAACACCCACACCACTGGTGTAGTGTACCTTCAGCTTAGTACATATAATCTTCTTCAAAATGGCTCGAGTTAGTGGATAAACTTTATCCGCCAACTGATACTCTGAAAACTTGGTAGTGCTTAGATGATACACACCTGAAACTGAAAACAAACGCCCCTCCAATCCACTTGCATCATCAAGATCTAACCATACTGGATTAGCATCATCATGATCAAACATTCTCTTGAATGTAGACCACATCTTTATTCCACCATGTGTTGAAGAACCTTCCTCAACATACTTGTCCTTCAACAGACTCCAAAGATTTTCCAAACATCCCTATCCATACTCCCAAACAAGGACATACGGGAAGTAAAAACATGTACCATATCACCATATCTGGTTATCTTCCTGAAACCTGTGCTTGAATATTCATCATACTTGATTACTAAATTTCTAAAGTCAAGAGGTACAACAACATCCCCCCCTTTAAAGGAGAGAGCTCCAATTTCTTCTTTAAAGCACCTTCATTGAATCTTGAATTCAATAAATCAAATTCTGGAAACATCAACTTTGCTCCCTTCTTTACATGCCTAGGAACTTGAGAGGCCTTCTTTATTTTCATCTCCTCCTCTAACTCTTCTTGTCATTCAGCAGAAAGTTGGAGATAAGTGTTGTGATCACAAACTTTTACCCAGATAGGATAAGCAAGATACTCTAGCTGCTCAAAAGATAATGCTTGCAGCTTCCTATAAATCCATCTAGTCTGATGACTCCTAAGCAACATTTTTCAAGGATTGATCATTCCAATACTTGTCACCAAGTACTAGAACCTCCCAACATCAAAAGGCTTAGTTAAAAGGTCTAAAACATTATTTTCATAATCTATTTTCTTTGGTTGAATTAAACCTTTTTCAAAACAATCCCTATTAAAATGATGTCTATTTTCTACATGCTTAGTTTTAGAGTGATGTACAAGATTCTTAATTGTACAAATAGTACTGTTATTATCTACAAATATCTTGGTATTCATAAAATTGTACCCATAATCTAACAACTGATTTTGAATCCATAGCACTTGACCATAACATGCAGTAGCAGCCACATACTCAGCCTCAGTTGTAGAATTGGCCACCACAATTTGTTTCTTGCATTGCCAAGATATTAACCTGCTCCCAAGGAATTGACATCCACTAGTTGCGGATTTTCTATCACCATTATCACCACCATAATCACTGTCTTAATAACCAATTAACTCCAGTGGAGAATCCTTATGGTACCATAATCCCAAAGTAGGATAGCACATAAGGTACCTAAAAATTCTCTTGACAGCATGAAGGTGACACTCTTTGGGAGTCACATGATGACGTGCACAAGCACATACCGCAAACATGATGTCTGGTCTGGAAGCTGTGAGCTACATCAATGAACCAATCATTGATCTATAATGCCTGACATCAACATATTTCTCTTCTCCAAAGGGTTTTCTCTATCCATGGGTGTGTTAGCCCGTTTTTCATGAGGTAAAAACCTAAATTTCTTCAGTACTTCAGCTACATACTTATCTTGTGAGATAATTATACCATCTTCTTTCTACTGAACTTGAAGGACAAGGAAGAAATTATTTCTCCTCATCTAAAACTTAGCAGTCATAAGTTTGGAGAACTCCTCACTCATCTTTGGACTAGATGAACCAAAGATAATATCATCTACATAAACCTGTACAAGTAGAAAGTTTGTCCCTTTCTACTTTGTGAACAATGTTTGGTCTATAGTCCCCCTCGTGAATCCATTTTCCACCAAATAAGTGGAAAGAGTACCATACCATGCTATGGGGCTTGATGAAGGCCATACATAGACTTTAACTCTGTAAACTTTGTCTATATGCTTTGGATCTTCAAATCCAGGAGGTTGCATTACATACACCTCCTTCTTAATGGTTCCATACAAGAAGGCACTTTTCACATCCATTTGATAGATTTTGATTCACATGTATGAAGCATAGGCTAGGAAAATCCTTATTTCCTCTATTCTAGCAACAGGTGCAAAAACCTCTTCATAGTCAACTCCTTCTTCTTGTGTGTATCCTTGAGAAACCAGTCTTGCCTTGTTTCTAATCACAATGCCTCTCTCATCTTTCTTGTGTTGGGAATAAAATTATATTAGTCATCTAGCCGCTGACACATGGAATCAAGCCGCAAACAAGTGTAATCAAGCCATTGACAGAATAGGCACAGACAAGAAGAATCAAGCCACTGTCAAGATTTATTAGCTGTCAAAGTCAACACGATTTGTTTAGTTAGGAAGATATATATGAATATTGTATTTTTTTATGTTTATCTTTTAATATCTTCCTAAAATAGTTGATACGATAGATTAATGTACAAGGATCCTTATGTGTATAAAAGGAGGCCTTAGGGTTTATGTTTAGTTACACTTTCAATCACATTGTTCAGCGTTTTTATTATTAATCGAAGTTGAAAGTTTTGTATACATGCTTTGTTGTTCTTTCTTCTAAGTATTAATTCCGCATAATATTTAGATTGTTGAATACACAAAGTTTCTCTACGTATTATATTTGAACTAATCTCGATAATACAAAAGCTTAATCGATCTAAGTTTTGGATCAATAGGTGGTATCAGAGCTTGTTGAGGAACTTTTGATCTAAAGAACACAAAAACCCTAAATAACAGAAAACCCTAAAAACATCTAAACATCATGTCTACCTCAACTGAAACTCCACATTCATCCTCAAATCACAATCTCAAAATTCCTATAGTTGATCCTGATAACTTTGAACTTTGGAAGTTAAACTTTCAGCAATATCTCCAAGTTCATAACTATGTTCTCTGGGAAGTTAGTGAGTTTGGTAACCAATTCAATAAGGAACAAAAGATTGTTGCTGTTATAGAACCACGAAGAGCATCTCAAAAGACTGGGGATGAGCTACTTGCAAAACCTGAAGATGGAAGGGTTGTCTCAGCTGCTGAGATAGTAGACAGAAGGAATGATATGAAGGCTTTAAGTACTCTCAAACTGGCTCTTGGTCATAAGCAGCAACATAAATTCAGAAAGTATGAATTTTCTAAGGAGCTTTGGGAAGTGATAGTTGTATTTTCACACTCGTTTAGGAAAACGAGGCAAAAGCAGTAAGTATTAAGTGTACGTTTAGGAAAACGTAAATACTTATGACCCTTTGTGTGAGTTCGTTCTCAAGGAGGCTTTGTGTGTATGTTAACACTTGATTAAATTCGAGATTAATATTAATGAGAAGAAAGAAAAGAGAAAATGATGACGGTTACGATTATGAAAAAACTACGACGAAAGCTAAGACGTAAAACGTAAAAACCTGATGAAATTTAAAAATTACTCTAAAAATTCCTAGAAAATCACAATAAATCCATAAAAATGCAATTAGTGTTTACCAAAAATCAAAACTTCCTCAAACCTTTTATTTAATTAAATATGAATTTTTAATGCTAATTAAATCCCTAAAAATCAATTTAATTAATAAAAAGCCCAAAATAAGATTTTTCAATTTATAAACCTCTAAAATAACTTAATTAAACTAAAAAGTATTTTTCAAAAATATAAAACTTATTAAAACTATTTAAAATGATTAAAAACTAAAATTAAATATTAAAATAATATTAAAAATTCAAAATTTATAAAAAAATTCTAAAAACTTGCAAACTAATTTATTTTAACTTAATAAAACGAGAAATGAAAGTGAAATGACCTAAATACCCCTATTGGGCCTCAAAATGGGCCAAAATAGAAAATAGTTTACTAAATGAGATTAATTAGGCCCAATAAGAAAAATGTTTACCAAATGAGCCCAAAAGTTCCAAATAAGCTTAAAATTCAACTTTAAACACAAAACTCAAAAGGCCTAAAAGCTGAATCAGCGCTTATCACAGCTTAATAGAATTCAGCTTATTCTTAATGGGCTTTTTAGCCCATTAAGCCATAAGCTAATGCCATAAGCTGAAATTTGACACAGATCCTTCTTTTGAGATTATAAAGTTGTTTGTAAAAAGAATTTTTGAAAAAGCTCAAGAAATAAGCCTGAAATAAGCCAAGACTATCTACTGAAAACGACAAAATAGTCGTCTTTTTAGTTCTAGACCACTTCAAGAGCGGATTCAAGTTGCAAAAGGTTTGTAATGACCAAATTAAGCTTAATCAACAAAAAGATTTCAAATAAGCACACTCAATAAGCTGGAAAAGCAATAAGATGTTTTGAAAAACAAAAGTCAATTCGTTTTCTAATCAAACTTAAAAGTTAAAGGCCATAAAGCTCCAGATCAAGTAAATGGGTCAAATAAGGAAGACTCATTACAAAATCAAAGTTGTTGCACAATAGAATAAGCCAATATAGCTTATTAATAAGCTGATGACCAATTTACACTATCACTGGGAACTTTCAGTGGGAAAGAGTTCCCACTGCTTGACTTTTTTGAATTGCTGTTTTAAAGAGATTCACTTGGTGTTTTTGGACAATAAGGCACCCCTACAACCAGTGAGTTGTAGGGAGTCACAATCAAGCAAAAAATCACAAAATCATCCAGGCAATTGATACAATAAATTCAAAAAGCATACAGACATGATACAGACATGAGATAAGCAGATCTAATGAATAAAAGCTATGTTTAAGCTAGTATAAGCCTACCAAACTTTACCAGATGCATACAACAGCTTAAATAAACTCAAGTGAAAACAAACAACCTTGTTTCATGCAATGACTTAAAGATTTGAGCTAGTTTATACCCTAAGTGACTTAACTGATATTCTGATGAACACAAAGAACCTTTTTGCTGAACTACTTGACCACAAATCCAATTTTAAAGCCCTAAATCTACTTATCAGGTTGTAAGAACTTTGTTTTAACACTTGTTATCCCTATTTTAACATGCAATCTAGGTGATGACAAGATTTCAGCTTACAAGAACCTAAAACAAAGTTTTTATGCCAAGATTCAGATTAGAGTGTTTGAATTCACAAGTTATGCAGGTTTTGGACTCTTACCACACCAACAACATATAAAAGCACAAACAAACCCTTAACTCTAACTCAATCTATAACAACACTAGAACAATATGCAATCCCAAACAGTCCTTTAATTTTTAAAATCGAAATTTAACAAATCAAAGATGTGTGTCAGGTTAATCCAAGCTTAAACAAACATCATAACAACAATATCATGCAGTTATAACAAGAATTCATGCATCAAATAGCACCAAACAAGATCAGATACCAAAATCACTTAGAACCAATTCTTGATAGATTTTTGGAAAGAAAATGACAAACCTAAGGAATGTACATCCACACTCCCGAATCTAAGAGCTTATATGTCTAGAAAAACAAGACACAAGCTTCCAACAACACTGCTAAGATCAACAGAGTTAGCAACAACAGATTATATAAAAAATGAAAACAGACTGATTTCTTCCATCTTTGAACCCCACTCCTTGAATCTTCCCAAACCACAAGCCTCACCTCACCTTGATAAGTACCTTATCAGGGTGCTATGATCAACTTATGATCCAAAGAATTCAAGTGTTTGTACAAAAACTTGGAAAAATCAGATTTTTTAAAAACTTTTGAACAACTGGCATAAACTTCAAACCAAACTTTTGAAACCACAAAATCATAAACTAGAACCAATAATCAACAACAAATAAGTAAAGTGGTGCTTGGAATTCGTCAACAAGATTCAAACTTTTTCATTCACTTGAACAAAGGTTTATAGAATTGTGACCAAAGAAAACCAAGAACAAAAGTAAATGCTTTGAGCTAATGGCTTTATATAGAGCCTTACACGTCCTAAAATACTGAAAATAAAGGAAACCCTAATGTAGTGAAGTCCCAAAAAGGCTCTCTTGAAGTTTGAATTTCTTTGACTTGAATTTGTAGTTGGAGCTGATACATGTGATAAAACTTTGTTGTTTTGTGATCTTATACGTCCAAGTGTGCTTAGGTATGAAGCATTTGTTTTGGGGCATTGATTCCCTGACAAAGCTTTTGTCTTCGTCCAAAAAGTAGCAGGGCAATCTTCATGTGACTTAAGGAGTGAGGTGGCACCATGATGGGTGGTGGTTGGTTTTGTAAGTGGGGTGATGTGGCAGGCCAGGATTGGTTAAGGTAAGTATTCATGTCGGTCATATTTAACCCTCCATCTCTCTTCTTTGTTTCATTCCATGTTTAACAGCCCAAAACTTGCTTTCCTTTGTAAATGAAGATTTAAACTTCACATATTTGCCACAAAAACTTTCCAAAAGTTTATCAAATGACTTGTTTTGTAATTTGATGATATTTGAAGGGTGATTTTTGGCATGTCTTCATTGTTCAAGGTCTTCACTTGTATTCTTGTCTTCATGGAGGACTAAAAGGGACAAGTCTTTAATTTTGAGGGACCATTCTTGCCAATTCTTCAAAGTTGAGGGTCCTTTTTGTAAATTTGAGAAACTTTAGGGACTAAATATGTAATTAAGAATAAACAAGGGTATAAAGTGTCAATTCTTAAATAATGAAGGACCCTTCTTGTACAATCTTCTATTCTTCAAGGACTTTTCTTGGAAAATCAACTCTAGGCACTTTTTATGGCACTTTTTATGATATTTTTACCGTTTTAAGCCCGTTTTGGACGACGAGACTATGTATAAAAGCAGTCTCATCACTCCCCCATACTAAACCATTGTCGTGCCCTCACGCAATGCTAGAATAAAGTATCGTAGCACCTGCAAAATTCATTTTTATGTACTTTATTTAATCATAAACTTACTACACTACTACTGCTTGCTACTACTTGTGTTTTAGACATAATGTATGATTTTCATCGCAAAATGGGACGTTTAGGTTCGTAGAACAAGAA
The DNA here is from genome assembly GCA_025667525.1 of Glebionis coronaria. NCBI lineage: Eukaryota > Viridiplantae > Streptophyta > Magnoliopsida > Asterales > Asteraceae > Glebionis > Glebionis coronaria. The sequence goes on from CM046880.1 coordinate 203,499,917, forward strand.
CACGTGAATGCTTCGTTAGAAATAATTTCGTCGTCCTCGATTTTCACCCAATTCCATGACAAGCGTGTAACGAGATCATTGTCATTATAAGTTAGTAGTGCTAACACTACTCATATGCCCTAATCACGTACTTAGACTCCCTTAATCCTAGTTGGTATCTCTTATATTTTATTTTTGTCTTGAATGTTCACGAGGATACATTTTTCACTTATGCGATGATAGAGATTAAGGTCCAAAAATAGAGTCATAACGGTGTAACCAAGACCATCAAATTAATAACCCCCCCTAATAGACAACGATGTCAAAAAATTAAGTCAACAAGAAGGATCGATAAACACGGTTTTATAACGGTTTTGAACATGAGACTTATTACCAAGACTTTTATACGCCCCCTAACGGATGGGCCTTATTGTCATAGGTTTACCTCCATCTTTTATTCAACTCCGCCATGGAGCTTTTATTATATGACTTTGGTCTTTCCTTGCCTTTTATTTAACCTCGCCATGAGGTGTTTAATATGGCCAAAGATGTATATGCTCACACTAAAGCGAATTTTGGATCTTTAAAGCTTCAAAGATTAAGGCTTAATCACTTTCAATTTTGCATAGATTTTTCGGCCGTGTGAGATTCGAATTTTTGCTTAATTTAGGTGTAGCACTTGAAATCTTATTATTGGGGGAAACTTTCGATTATTCGGGTTGCCAATACTTCAAAACCATGATGCTGGCGATACCTTAATGTTTTCCCAATTTAATTACATGGAAGCTAATAGAAAATACTAGAAACCAACAATCAAGACTAAACTGCTAAGCTAATACTTATTAGCAAAATATATATACAAGCGAAGGGAGAATAAGCAAACAATTAGAACACATGAGTTTTGAAAGAATACGAGTACTCTACGTTTAGCATAATAACTTATAATTAACTCTATCATTTCTCGTCCTCATTTAAGAGACTTAGCCTAATACAAGTTAAGGAATCGAAGCTAAGTGCTCAACACGCACGGTCGAGTCAAAAATTATTCTTATTCTCGCCATCGGAAAATTTACATTTGTGTCTTCAAACACTTATGAAACATGAGAAAAATTTTAAAATTTGGCCATTTTTAGCCTTATTTTGCAACAAAATGATAAACAAAAAGATGAAAGTTGGAAAGTGTGAAAGTTTAGCAAGGCAAGTATCTATTCAACCCCCATACTGAAGTTAAACTGTGTCCTCAAGGTTTCGAGTCTAAGGGTAGGATGCCCCCATACAAGAGACGAAGTCGAATGCCTAATCTAGCATGGAAAGGGTGGAACCATTAAATCAATAGCCGTTTATGAAGTGTGCTAAAAGACCTAAGGTTAGAACATCAAAGGATATATTATTTGGATATCGAGAAATTCTTCAAAGCAAACGATCGAGTGCTCACGTAAAACGAACACGAGAGGCTCCAATCGTGAAGATAATGATCATCTAAAACAACAAGTCACAAACAACCACGAAACAAAGGTTGGAAGGGCACAAATCCCCTCACATAAGCTACATTAGAAAGCGATAATATGTACATCTATAAGCATGGGAACTCCCCCACGAGGCACCTCGTTTTTTATTACCGAGTCATGAGCTCGACTCGAACCCCTCAATACTAATTATCAGGTGACTTGGTCGAGATAGTTCAAAGAAGGAATTTCCCCACCAAAGTTGTGCTTCAACCTATGTCCACTCACCTTAAAGTTAGGACCATCATTTTGAGCTAGCTTGATGGTCCCATAAGGAAACACTTGGGTAATGGTGAATGGACCCGACCAACGGAATTTCAACTTGCCGGAAAATATTTTCAATCTTGAGTTAAAAAGCAACACTTGATCTCCAATATTAAAAACCCGGTTTTTAATTTTTAAATCATGAAACTTTTTAGTTTTATCTTTATAAATCAATGAATTTTCATAAGCAATATCCCTTAATTCATCCAATTCATTCAATTTCATTTTCTGGTGTTTTCCCGCGGTCTCAATGTCATCATTACAATGCTTTAGGGCCCAATAAGCTTTGTGTTCGAGTTCAATGGGCATGTGGCAATTCTTCCCATACACAAGCTTGTAAGGATTGCACCCAATGGGCGTCTTATGAGCGGTACGAAAGGCCCATAAAGCATTGTAGAACTTATCCGACCAAGATTGTCGGTTTTCCCCTATCGACCTCTCCAAAATCCTCTTGAAAGCTCGGTTTTAAAACTCGACTTACCCACTCGTTTTTGGTTGATAAGCCGTAGAAAGCCGATGTGTAACCCCATATTTCTTTAGACCCTTTTGAATTGGTAATTACAAAAATGGGTTCCATGATCGCTTATGATTGCACGAGGGGTTCCATACCGAGAGAATAGTTGCTTCAAAAACTTGACTACCACACGAGCATCGTTCATGGGCAAAGCCTTACCTTCCACCCACTTAGATAGGTAGTCAACGGCGACAAGGATGTACTTATTACCACGAGATGATGGGAACGGCCCCATAAAATCAACGCCCCACACGTCAAAGATCTCACACACTTGGATGATATTTTGTGATATTTCATCGCTTTGTGAGGATTTTCCTTGACGTTGGCATGAGTCACATGACTTAACAAGCAGGTGCGCATCTCGGTAAATAGTAGGCCAAAAGAAACCGGCATCAAAGACCTTCTTCGTCGTGAGATTAGCACCATGGTGACCACCCGTCGGTCCCTCGTGACAAGCTCTAAGGATATTAGTAGCTTCAGTGCCAAACACACAACGTCGAATAATTTGATCCGCACAAGTCCGAAATAGGTAAGGGTCGTTACAAAAGTAGAACTTTACGTCACGAAAGAATTTCCGTTTTTGTTGAGTCGTCATACCCTTAATGATGAAGTTGCCCGCAAGGTAATTTGCGATGTCCGAAAACCATGGGGTAGAAGAATCTTTCTTGGAATTCGTTACACCAAGTGTCTTGAGAGGAAACGTTTCGGTGATTTCCTTGTTCTCGTACACACTTTGGTGAGGATCTTCCAATCTAGAGAGGTGATCGGCCTCAAGATTCTTGGCTCCTTTTTTGTCAAGTATTGTGACATCAAATTCTTGTAGGAGGAGAATCCAACGAATCAATCTTGGCTTTGCATCTTGTTTAGCCAAGAGGTACTTGATTCCCGAATGATCCGTATACACTATGATTTTGGTGAAGACGAGATAAGGTCAGAATTTCTCAAGTGCATACACCACGGCAAGGAATTCCTTTTCCGTTGTGGTATACTTAAGTTGAGCCTCGGTCATCGTCTTTCTAGCATAATGAATAGGCAAGAAGTGTTTTTCATGACGTTTCCCCAAAACAGCCCAATAGCGTAATCACTAGCATCACACATAAGCTCAAAGCGGAGGTTCCAATTGGGAGCAACAAGAGTGGGAGCTTCGGTAAGTTTCCTCTTAAGGATTTCAAAGGCTCGTACACAATCTTCCTTAAAGACAAAAGGAGCATCTTTTTCGAGGAGGTGTGTAATGGGTCGAGATATATTTGAAAAATACTTGATGAATCGACAATAAAAGCCCGCGTGGCCTAGAAAACTCCTAACTCCCTTGACGGTTTTGGGATGAGGTAATTTGGCGATGACTTCTATCTTAGCTTTGCTTACCTCAATCCCCGCTTTCGAGACCTTGTGCCTAAGACGATTCCTTCTTTGACAATAAAATGGCATTTTTCCCAATTGAGCACAAGGTTGGTTTCCTCATAACGTTTCAACATGTGTTTCAAATTTCCTAAGCACGAGGTGAACCAACTACCAAACACGGAAAAGTCATCCATAAATACTTCCATTATCTTCTCGATCATGTCATGAAAAATAACCATCATGCACAGTTGAAAGGTTCCTGGTGCATTTCAAAGTCCGAATGGCATTCTACGATAGCAAACCTTCCATATGGACACGTAAACGTAGTTTTTTCTTGATCACGAGGATCGATGGGGATTTAAAAGTAACCGGAAAAACCATCTAAAAAGCAATAGAAATCGTTTCCCGCAAGACGCTCCAACATTTGATCCATGAAGGGAAAGGGAAAATGGTCTTTACAAGTGGCGTCATTTAACTTACGATAGTCAATACACACCCTCTAACCGGTCACGAGTCGAGTTTGAATTAACTCGTTGTCATCGTTTGGCACAACGGTCGTTCCTCCGTTTTTCGGGATACAAAGAATGGGACTCACCTAAGGGCTATCGGAAATAGGGTAAATCATTCCCACGTCAAGGAGTTTAAGGACTTCCTTTTGATGACGTCGTGAATTTTGGGGTTCACCCTCCTTTGGCATTGAATTGCGGGCTTGTAGTCTTCCTCCATTAAAATTTTGTGTGTGCAAAATTTTGGGTCGATGCCCTTAATGTCGAATAATTTCCACATAATTGCACCTTTGTGAGCCTTCAAGACATCGATAAGTGCGGTTTTTTCATCATCCAAAAGATCTTTCGTAATAATAACCGGAAACTTATCGTATCCTTCCAAGAATACGTATTCAAGATGAGGAGGAAGATCTTACAACTCGAGGATTGGTGGTTCCTCGAATGAAGATTTGGGTTCGATACTCGTAACCTCCACCGGCGGAGGAAATGGGAAATCGTTAAGAAAATCCTTGATAATCGAAAAGTCCTCATCGTTGTCGAGGTCTTCGTTAGAAATTCGAGGTACATCAAACTCTTCCAAAGTAAAACCACCTCCTTCAAATGAAGTGAAGGATGGTGTCGAGTTATCAAGAATAGGATCGAGCATAGTGGGATTGTGTAAAACCCACATGCTTTTACCATGAATAGTACCCTTACGATCGTACGTACATGATTAGAACTTTCCTTTTATAGCATGTTTACGTTACACGAACAAGAATTACAAGTATTATGTACGTGTTATAACACGATAAGTATTTATTACGTATTAAGACACAATAATTATTTCAATAATAATTATACACGAACATACGAATATGAAATCATGAATGAATATTAATCACGAGCTTAGTATTACGTATGTATGTATATTTATTACAATCATGAATAAATATAATAAGACACGAGCGATAACTATTTAAATCACGTAAAACACGTACACGAGAACAGACTAAATATTAGTCACAAGAAAAGTACGAGTTACCCCTTGTGGGCCCCCTTACCCGCGGCTACAACAAGAAAAGGGCCAAGCCCATGCAAACTTTACTAAACATGAAATCAAAGGAAAACTATTTTCATAATTTAAGAATTTAGAAAATAACTAGAAACCCTAAAATCTTTTTCTTCTCTTTTTCTTGGCCGCCGGGTTTAACACACACCAAAGGGTGTGTTTGGTTGATTTTGGTGATTGATCTATTGCAAGTGTGTTAGTGTGTTCATCCTTCTTTGATTCACGTGATCGGTATAACCCTAAACCTTTTTCTTTTTATGTTTTTATTTAAATCAAGAACACATGAATCATGAATGTTTCAAAAACAAGTAAACACATGTTAATTAATCATGGGGGTAAATTAATTAAGGGTTTAAGGGGTTTTGGTTTGTTAGCCGACGCATGAACCGAGCCCCAAGGGGGTCTCGGTTTGTTTTTGATTCGCACCACCGAGACCTCAAGGTCTCGGTGTGGTGGTCTTGTGTCTCGACAGCAGAAAAGAAGGGACCCCGACCTTGGTCGGGGTATGGTTGTGCTCGGGTGGGTCTCAGCTAAAACAAAAACCACCACCGGCTTATGCCGGTGGCTAAATAAGGAAAGCAGGGGGAATCCGAGCCGCGACAGCAAGGGAAACCGCCGGCTAGCCGGTGGGAACTTTTGTTAGCCGGCGGCTAGGTTTTGACCAAGGGTGCGTTTGGTTGCCGCTTCACGGGTTTAAACCGGTCCGGTTCACACATGTTTAGATTAAAACACGGTTCAGTTCATGGGTTACTTTTTACAAGATTAATTATATTTACAATTTTATTTTTACAAGACTTACATTAAATTAATTAAAACATGTACATGGTTAATTTAATTTATACATGACTTAGGTTATTAATTTTGTTATTAATACATGAATTTTAACCTAAGTAATTACCATTTTATTTAGACTATATAATTAGTTAATTATTAAAATCATGACTTATAATTAATTAATTTACACGACTTAGGTTATATTGATAATAATACATGTTTTAACCTAAGTATTTTTTAACCTTTATTTAATTAAATCATGTTATATTTAATTAAATACTTTAACCTATAGTTTATATAATTCACATGAAATAATTAATAAACTATATTATTGAATTACATGACTTAATATATTAATCAGTAAACAATTAAGCTTATATAATTAGCTTAATAATCCAGCTTATATCTAATTATGGAAACTTTCTATTTTTAGAAACTTATTTAATTAAGGCAGTTAATCTATTTATGGAAACTTTCTATTTTTAGAAACTTATCTATTTTAAGCAGTAAATCTATTTTTGGAAACTTTCTATTTTTGGAAACTTTCTATTTTTGTAAACCTTCTATTTTTGGAAACTTTCTATTTTTGGAAACCTGCTATTTTTAGAAGTTACTTATTATTACACAAGTATAATAATATATGAAATACAAGAAATACATAAATAGAATAGAAAGAATACATGATAAACACAGTATAAAGCTTAAATCAGTAAAACATGACATGGACATATAAAACAAGCTAAGACATGATATTAAACCAGTTACGTACTCAGTAATCAGATACTTATTTACGTATGTATTTATGTAGCATTATTGATACCGAAGTAGGACTCTCTTCCGTTTGTCTTCTTCGTTCACTGGACACAAGGTACGGATTCTCCGTCCTTTCAGTATGGACATTCTTCCTTATTAGGATTTCCCCGTATGCAGCCAACTTTTTTCCCCAGTATATGTTTTATATGTTTTTGAATTGCTTATGTATAATTAGAATACCTAAAGCCATATACATGCATGACCAGTTTCACCTAGTTATGGAGGTACCATAACCATAGCACTAGAGGCACCAGTGTTATGACTTTACCACGACGGAGTGATAGCTCGTTGCGTCCCTTTCAGCTTTTGGCCATATTATTATTATCAGGTGGGGCGTATGGGTGCATCCTAGTTACATGTTTTCAGCAGATTATTCAGTGTGAATGTGGTGTGTGCCTTGCATCCTTCACAAGGAGTTGATACCTCCTACCCAAAACCAGTATATTAAATTAGAGGCATCCCCTCTAATTTGCATGACGAGGTCACCCCTCCAAGTATTCATGCACGTGGATAATTCATGACCTATATTGGCTAATGGTAAATATGTTAAACATTACAAGATAAACATAAGGCTTTTCAAACTATAAAACCAGTTTTACTAAGATATAACCAGGTTATCCAGGACTTAGTCTTTTCTGTTGCGTCATGCTTATATGCTTATATTATTCATGCTTTACTTGTATATCCGTGTACTGAGCGTTATGCTCAGCCATTTTCCTTGTCATGTTCCCAAAACGGCGTGTACTCAGGGACGCTCGTAGACTTTAAGCGTACGTGCATATGGATTGGTAGCTTCCTAGCCTTATTTACTTTATGCATTTCTTTATACTTTGATACTCATTTCCATGAACATTGTTTAGTCCTTTCATTTACAGTACTTATGTTTGTGTGTGATGAGTTCTACTTTTGGGGTACCGATGTTTGATTCCGGTATTTCCTTTATGGTCATGTAATGTTTAGACATTTATCCTTGTATGCTTTGATGACACGCCATAATCACACGTGACATTCCATTTATCATAATGGGGTGTTACAATTATGGTATCAGAGCCAAGGCTTCGACCTGTAGGCTCTCAAAATACGACGTGTGATTAGTGGGTAGTCACTATGGTCTTCCTAGAACTGACAGTCGGTTTTCATGCATTCATAATTTTCATGCATACATATATATGTCATTCTCACAGGTTTATGACTAAGTAATGGTTGGTACAGGACTAGCCCTATTTAGTCGCATGTGTTTTATCGAAACTTTTAAATTTGGGACAGACCCATTTGCGTCCCCTCGACATGTCTTTTGTTTTGAGTGAACCGACCATAGGTGTTCACTCTCGCGCATACAAAAGTTTTCATAAAACTGCATCATGCATTCATGTACTAGTTTTCCTGCATAAAATTTTTCTCATGATTTATTGGTATAATTTTTTTTATGTATATAGTTTATGTTTTAATCATGTACTTTATGTTATACTGTCAGATGGTTCTCACACGCGAGCAGGAACAACTCAATGCAGTAATCCAAGCTGCAATGCAAGCTATGCTTCCTCAGTTGAGGAACGAAATCAGGGCTGAGGTTCAGGCTGCCAACAATCAACAGCATCACCCAGTACCTCCTCCTCCTCCTCCAGCAACATTGGCCACATGGCTGGAGAGATTCAATAAGCACCGCCCTCGAGCTTTCGAGAGAACAAATAGCCCCAGTGAAGCTGAAAGCTGGTTGGCTCAAATTGAGAAGATCTTCGATGTTATGGGCTGTGACCCCGTCTTCAAGTCGAGGTTGGCATGCTACCAGTTCGAAGGTGATGTGTTAGCATGGTGGATAGCACTAAAGAAGTCTGAGGGATGTGATGATTCGGTGGCTGGTGTGACTTGGGCTCAGTTCAGGGATAGGGTAATGGAACAGTTCTTTCCCAAGGCTGAGCAAGAAAAGCTGAAGAGGGAGTACCATGGGATCCGACAAAGAGCTGGGGAGAATAGCAACGAGTTCATGCAGTGCTTTCTTCGCTTGACTGGGTTCATTGGGGCAACAGCAGGTACTCCTGAAGAGCAAGCACGCCACTTCAGGTGGGCTCTTAGTACATCGGTCGCAAACAACTTGGTGTGTGCTACGTTCAACATAGTAGCACAAGTGGCCGATGCAGCACGTAAGCTGGAAATGCTGCAGGAAAGAGATTAGTTCGGGGAAGCAGAGAGACCTGATAAGAGGTAATCGTTCGTATTCAAGCGGTGACCAATCCGTATTATTTCAGTATATGTCAATATTTCATCTCTTTAAATTGTATCTTCTAGGCAGAAGACTGGGGACCGGTCTCAGCCGGCTACTCAGCAACAGCCTAATCAGCCCAAGGGAAACGGTTAGACTAACGACCATTCTCCTACGGATAGGCGTGGCGGTAATGATAATTACCGTAACAACGCTGGACACTCTAACTGCAGCAGGTCCATATACTTACTCATTTTCTCATGATTACATGTTATAATCCTTATTTCTGACACATTAGCAAATCTTCTACCAGGAATCATGGTAACGGGAGGGACCAGAACCAGAGAGGTTCACAGCTTAATCGTCCAGCTATCACTGGTATTCAATCATACGATTATCCGCATTTTCCTTTGTACCTATTATCATGTCTCATGTATGTTGTTTTTATTAGGCTCTCAGCCAGTCAGGACACCTGCTGGAGGATATACTCATCCTCTTTGCTCTACTTGCCACCATAGGCACCCAGGGCCATGTCGCTGCGACAACGACGCATGCTACAAGTGTGGTCTTCCTGGCCATCGCATGAAAGATTGCCGCAAGGGCGAGATGGATGGTACATCAGGACATGTTGATACCAAGCCGCCTCCTACTAGTGGACGCGTTTACACGACATCTCGCGATCAGGACAACAAGTCTACAGGTACCATCACTGGAATCTTGTATATGTATGGTCAAGTTGCATGTGTTTTGTTTGATACGGGTGCTACTCACTCGGTCATTTCTACTGCTTATGCCAAGAATGTTAGGATACTCCCCATGCCACTAGAGAATATACTAAGTATTTCCACACCTTTGAGAGACTCTGTACGCATAACCCATGTGTACAAGAGCCTTCCCCTAGAGTTTGACGACAAGGTTCGTCCTGTTGACGCACTTCCGCTGGACATGAATGATTTTGACATGATTTTGGGCATGGATTGGCTATCCAAGTATCATGCTACCATAGACTGCCATTCATATCGAGTCATCTTCGATGATGTTAATGCGCCAGAGTACATTCACAACGGGTTCATACCCGGAAGGTCTGTACAAATCATATCAACCCTGCAAGCACGTGCACTACTTTCACATGGTTACGAGGGTTATCTAGCTACGGTTCATGACATGGATGCTAAATCCCCATCAATTCAGGATCAGCCGATAGTGTCAGAATTTCCAGATGTATTCCTAGAACAACTTCCAGGCATACCACCCGCATGTGAAGTAGAATTTAATATCGAGCTCATCCCAGGAGCTGAGCCGATTTCCAAGGCTCCTTATCGCATGGCTCCCATAGAGTTGAAGGAGATGAAGGATCAATTGCAAGAACTTCTGGAACGAGGCTTTATTCGACCAAGCGCATCTCCATGGGGCGCACCGGTCTTATTCGTTAAGAAGAAGGACGACAGTATGCGTCTTTGCATAGACTATCGTGAGCTCAACAAGATTACCATCAGGAATAGGTATCCACTACCACGTATAGACGATCTGTTTGACCAACTTCAAGGGGCCAAACATTTCTCCAAGATTGATCTAAGGTCGGGCTATCATCATCTACGGGATAAGGAGCAGGACATCGCCAAGACTGCTTTCCGTACACGCTATGGCCACTACGAATTTGTATTCATGCCATTTGGCCTTACCAATGATCCAGCAATGTTCATGGATTTGATGAACAGAATCTTCCATGAATTTCTGGACAAGTTCGTCATTATCTTCATTGAAGACATCCTGATTTTCTCTAAGTCCAAGGAGGAACACGAAGACCATCTTCGTACAGTACTACAGATCCTTCGCCAGAAGTAGCAGTATGCTAAATTCTCCAAGTGTGAGTTCTGGTTAGACAAGGTGGCATTCTTAGGTCACAATGTATCAGCAGAAGGAATCACGATGGATCCAGCGAAGGTTGAGGCTATTACCAAATGGCCAAGGCCGACATCAGCGACTGAAGTCCACAGTTTCCTAGGCTTAGCTGGTTATTACCGTAGGTTCGTGGATAACTTTTCCCTCTTAGCACTACCATTGACCAAACTGATGCGGAAAGGGGAGAAATTCGTCTGGACTGAAGAACGAGAGAAGAGCTTTGAAGACCTAAAGAAGAAGTTAGTATCTGCACCGATTCTTACTCTCCCATCTAGTACAGGTGGATTTCAGATCTACTGTGATGCATCGGGGAAGGGACTTGGCTGTGTTCTCATGCAACATGGGAAATTGATCGAGTACGCTTCACGGCAGCTTAAGCCTCATGAGGAAAATTACCCTACGCATGACTTGGAACTTGCAGCAGTCGTGTTTGCATTGAAGATATGGAGGCACTACTTGTATGGAGAATCATGTGACATTTTCACGGACCACAAGAGCTTGAAGTATATCTTCACTCAGCGTGAATTGAACATGAGACAGAGGAGATGGTTAGAACTTTTGAAGGATTATGACATTAATCTGCAGTATCATCCCGGCAAGGCGAATGTAGTGGCAGATGCACTTAGAAGAAAGTCCGAAATGATCAACGGCATTGAAATAAAGTAGGAAATCATTAGAGAGTTGGAGCGACTAGACATGGAGATCATGGTACGTGGACAGCACAGTTACTGGGCTAATATTAGAGTAGAACCCGAGTCACTCTCTAAGATCAAGGAAGCACAAAAATATGATGGAGAAATCTGGGCGATAATTCAGAATTAGGAGAAGCAGACAAAATTTTGAGTAGATGCAGATGGTATCTTATGGCAGGGCACGAGACTTTGTGTTCCTAATGACCAAGAACTCCGGGAAGCATTGTTAGCTGAGGCTTATAGCTCCCCATTCTCTATCCATCCTGGTTCGACCAAGATGTACCATGACATCAAGCAGTACTTTTGGTGGAGTGGTATGAAACAGGATGTTGCTACTTACGTCTCCAAATGTCTTACCTGCCAGTAGGTTAAGATCGAGCATCAGCGATTTGGTGGTCTTCTTCAACCATTAGATATTCCAGAGTGGAAGTGGGACAAAATCACCATGGATTTTGTTACTGGTCTTCCGCTGACAAAGAAGAAGCACGATACAATTTGGGTTATCGTTGATTGACTTACCAAATCAGCTCATTTCTTACCGATCCGCAAGGAAGATTCGGTCAGTAAACTCGCCGATACTTATAGAAGGGAGATCATGAGACTTCACGGTGCTCCATCCAGCATCGTCTCAGACAGAGATCCTCGTTTCACTTCACGATTCTGGAGAAGTCTGTAGAAATATTGGGGTACACAACTTAAGCTTAGCACGGCTTTTCATCCTCAAACAGACGGGCAGTCAGAGCGAACGATTCAAACATTGGAAGACATGTTGAGGTCATGTGCGTTGGAATGGACAGGTGATTGGGAAGATTATATCTGTTTGGTGGAGTTTGCATACAACAACAGTTGGCACGCAAGTATCAAGTGTGCTCCTTTCGAGATGTTGTATGGAAGAAAGTGTCGCGCCCCGATCTGCTGGGATCAGGTTGGTGAGCGAACACTTGAAGGACCAGAAATGATTTTGTTGACTAATGAGAAGGTCGAAGTAGCTAAGCAGAAACTACAAGAAGCACGGTCACGTCAGAAGAGTTATGCAGACAAGCATCGTAGGGACTTACATTTTAATGTAGGAGATCACGTTTTCCTTAAGGTTTCTCCGGTACGTGGTGTTAGACGTTTTGGAATAAAAGGGAAGCTCAGTCCTCGATTTATCGGACCGTTTGATGTCATTGAACGAGTTGGTGAAGTATCTTACCATTTAGCGTTACCTCCGCAGCTTTCTCATGTTCGCGATGTTTTTCATGTGTCCTTACTCAGAGGGTACAAGTATCATCCCCTTCACATGGTTCAGTATCCACTGGAACAGATTCGTGAAGATCTCACTTTCATAGAAGAACCCGAACGAGTTCTTGACAGACAAGAACGAGTCATGAGAAGGAAGACGATTCCATTCGTCAAAATCCTTTGGAGGAATCATACCGAGCGGGAAGCCACTTGGGAAACAGAGGAGTCTATCCGGGCTTCTTACCCTCACTTCATATTTTGAATTCGGGTATGTTCTTCTTTTCCAGTTTACTTTATCTATAATTCGGGGACGAACTATTCTTTTTAGGGGGAAGAGTTGTAAAACCCGCATGCTTTTACAATGAATAGTACCCTTACGTTCGTATGTACATGATTAGAACTTTCCTTTTATAGCATGTTTACGTTTCACGAACAAGAATTACAAGTATTGCGTACGTGTTGTAACACGATAAGTATTTATTATGTATTAAGACACAATAATTATTTCAATAATAATTATAATCACGAACATACGAACATGAAATCATGAACGTAAACTAATCACGAGCTTAGTATTACGTATGTATGTATATTTTTTACGATCATGAATAAATATAATAAGACACGAGTGATAACTATTTAAATCACATAAAAAAACGAACACGAGAACACACTAAATATTAGTCACGAGAAAAGTACGGGTTACCCCTTGTGGGCCCCCTTACCCGCGGCTACAACAAGAAAAGGGCCAAGCCCATGCAAACTTTACTAAACATGAAATCAAGGGAAAACTATTTTCATAATTCAAGAATTTAGAAAATAACTAGAAACCCTAAAATCTTTTTCTTCTCTTTGTTCTTGGCCGCCAAGTTTAACACACACCAAAGGGTGTGTTTGGTTGATTTTGGTGATTGATCTATTGCAAGTGTGTTAGCATGTTCATCCTTCTTTGATTCACGTGATTGGTATAACCTTAAACCTTTTTCTTTTTATGTTTTTGTTTAAATCAAGAACACATGAATCATGAATGTTTTAAAAACAAGTAAACACATGTTAATTAATCATGGGGTAAATTAACTAAGGGTTTAAGGGGTGTTGGTTTGTTGGCCGACGCATGAACCGAGCCCCAAGGGGGTCTCGGTTTGTTTTTGATTCGCACCACCGAGACCTCAAGGTCTCGGTGTGGTGGTCTTGTGTCTCGGCAGCAGAAAGGAAGGGACCCCGACCTCGTTAGGGGTATGGTTGTGCTCGGGTGGGTCTCGGCTAAAACAAAAACCACCACCGGCTTATGCCGGTGGCTCAATAAGGAAAGTAGGGGGAAACCTAGCCGCGGCAGCAAGGGAGACCGCCGGCTAGCCGGTGGGAACTTCTGCTAGCCGGCGGCTAGGTTTTGACCAAGGGTGTGTTTGGTTGCCGGTTCACGGGTTTAAACCGGTCCGGTTCACACATGTTTAGATTAAAACACGGTTCAGTTCATGGGTTACTTTTTACAAGATTAATTATATTTACAAGTTTATTTTTACAAGACTTAAATTAAATTAATTAAAACATGTACATGATTAATTTAATCTATACATGACTTAGGTTATTAATTTTTTTATTAATACATAAATTTTAACCTAAGTAATTACCATTTTATTTAGACTATATAATTAATTAATTATTAAAATCATGACTTATAATTAATTAATTTACACGACTTAGGTTATATTATTAATAGATAATAATACATCTTTTAACCTAAGTATTTTTTTACCTTTATTTAATTAAATCATGTTATATTTAATTAAATACTTTAACCTATAGTTTATATAATTCACATGAAATAATTAATAAACTATGCTATTGAATTACATGACTTAGTATATTAATCATTAAGCACTTAAGCTTATATAGTTAGCTTAATAATCCAGCTTATATCTAATTATAGAAACTTTCTATTTTTAGAAACTTATTTAATTAAGGCAATTAATCTATTTATGGAAACTTTCTATTTTTAGAAACTTATCTATTTTAAGCAGTAAATCTATTTTTGGAAACTTTCTATTGTTGGAAACTTTCTATTTTTGGAAACCTACTATTTTTAGAAGTTACTTATTATTACACAAAAAATATAATAATACATGAAATACAAGAAATACTTAAACAGAATAGACAGAATACATGATAAACACAGTATAAAGCTTAAATCAGTAAAACATGACATGAAAATATAAAACAAGCTAAGACATGATATAAAACCAGTTACGTACTCAGTAATCAAATACTTATACACGTATGTATTTATGTAGCATTAGTGATACCAAAGTCGGACTCTCTTCCGTTCGTCTTCTTCGTTTACTGGACACAAGGTAAGGATTCTCCGTCCTTTCAGTATGGACATTCTTCCTTATTAGGATTTCCCCGTATGTAGCCAACTGTTTTCCCCAGTATATGTTTTATATGTTTTGAATTGCTTATGTTTAATTAGAATACCTAAAGCCATATACATGCATGACCAGTTTCACCTAGTTATGGAGGTACCATAACCATAACACTGGAGGCACCAGTGTTATGACTTCACCACGGCGGAGTGATAGCTTGTGGCGTCCCTTTCAGCTTTTGGCCATATTATTATTATCAGGTAGGGCGTATGGGTGCATCCTAGTTACATGTTTTCACCAGATTATTCAGTGTGAATGTGGTGTGTGCCTTGCATCCTTCACAAGGAGCTGGTCCCTCCTACCCAAAACCAGTATATTAAATTGGAGGCAGCCCCTCTAATTTGCATGACGAGGTCACCCCTCCAAGTATTCATGCACGTGGATAATTCATGACCTATATTGGCTAAGGGTAAATATGTTAAACAGTTTTTACAAGATAAACATAAGGCTTTTCAAACTATAAAACCAGTTTTAGTAAGATATAACCAGTTTCTCCAGGACTTAGTCTTTTCCACTGCTTCATGCTTATATGCTTATATTATTCATGCTTTACTTGTATATCCGTGCACTGAGCGTTATGTTCAGTCATTTTCCTTTTCATGTTCCCAAAACGGCAGGTACTCAGGGAAGCTCGTAGACTTTAAGCGTACGTGCATATGGATTGGAAGCTTCTTAGCCTTCTTTACTGTATGCATTTCTTTATACTTTGATACTCAGTTCGATAGACATTGTTTAGTCCTTTCATTTACAGTACTTATGTTTGTATGTGATGAGTTCTACTTTTGGGGTATCGATGTTTGATTCTGTTATTTCCTTTATGGTCATGTAATGTTTAGACATTTATCCTTGTATGCTTTGATAACACGTCATAATCACGCGTGACATTCCATTTATCAAAATGGGGTGTTACAGATTGCCACTATTTTCTTCGTCACCAAAACCTAAAAATTCTTGTGAAAATTCTTTGCAAACGACATCGATCATATCAATATAGTTTATGGCCGCGATAGAATAAACATGAGAAAATTTGGAGTTTTGAGTTACGTTTATAACAAGTTCCTCGTCGTTGAAACGTAAGGTGATTTTCCTAGAGTGCACATCAATAAGCGCTCTTGACGTATCTAGAAACGAACGACCTAAAATAAGAGGAACTTTAGGATCCGTGGGAATATCGGCTACGATAAAATCTACCGGATAATAGAACTTTCCCACTTTCACAAAAACGTCTTCAGCCAATCCACATGCGGGAATTGTAGAATGATCGGCCATTTCGATAGACATTCTTGAAGGAGTAAGATTAGGAAGAGTGAGCGACTTTAATATGGCAAGAGTCATCAAATTAATACTAGCACCAAGATTGGCCAAGGCATAACATTCTTCCATATCTTGAATACCAACCGGAATTAAGAATTTACCGGGGTCACCAACTTTTTGAGGAATGCGGTTAAGATAAACCGATGAACAACTAGACAATTTTTGCAATTTCTCCTTGTTGTTTAACATACTCTTAAAGTTGGTGGCAAATCGAGGCATCATGATTAAAGCGTCGACAAAACTTATGTTAAAATGCAAATCACGAAACATCTTAATAAAAAGCTCAAATTGGTAATTGTCACGCTCTTGCAATACGGAGTCTCGATGGGTAAGGTAAGGGTGGTGGGTGGGGCATAGGCATAGCCTTTGTAATCTCGGGTTCCAAACTTGGTAAAGGGTCGGCCGTAGGTGTGGTTTGAGCGGTACTTTGTGGGATTGGGATATGCTCCTTTTCGACCACCACCTCGGGTTCTTCCTCAATTTCCTCCACCGTAGGAGTAATTGGTTGAGGAGTCGGTTCCTTAAAGGTCGTACCACTACGTGTGGTAATCACTTTCATCTCTCCCTTCAGGTTTGACACGGTGTTACTAGGAAGACTACCCGAAGAAGACGGTTTACACATTATAGCCTCAAACATGCTTGATATTCTATCCTCAAACTTAGATTGCCTTTATCCGCCTTAAGCATCTGTTGTTTAATTTCATGTTGGCCTTGTTCCATTTTTTGTTGATTTTGTTGTAACCTTTTCACATTACTCTCCATTTTGTTTGTATGAGTCTCAAGTTCATTAGCAAGTTCGTTTTTCAACTCATTTTTCAAATCATTCTTAATCTTGGATTTTAGGCTAATTATCTCCCTTTGCATATTATCAAATCTAGCATCATTAGCTGTTGAATAATCAAAAAATTCATTTGGAAGATCTTTCAAGTTTTGCAAACCTTTGTTGTTGTCTTGAAAATCACGATTTTTGATTCTTGTTTTGCACTTGATTACTAGTCCCTTGATTCCCATAGTTGTTAGCCTTATAATGGTTCCTTTGATTTCCTTGGTAACCAACTTGATTGTTTCTATAATTGTTAGCATTTTGGTTTGGTGGAAAACCAGGTGGAGTCAATTGATTAGTGCGGGTAACTTGACCGTTTTGTTTTTAAGTTCCCGTGGCCGCGTAGGCACTCAAAGTGTTACCACTGGCGGTAATCCACTCGGAGAAATCATGACCTCCACCATAATACATACAAGAAACCTCAACCGCTTTATCCGTAGCGGGAGTGGGTTTTTCACCAACTTTAAACTCAATCAATAGTCCCTTAAGCTTATCAAATATCTTGTTCTCCAAATAGTCCCTCAGTCAATAGTCCCTTAAACTTTAAACTCATTAATCACAAGTTCAAGTTAAGCTTCTTGTTCATTAATCTTTTTCTACCTTTCTTTATTTTGGTTTACCTTTGATCCGAAATATTAATGATCAGTGATTGATTTTGATGTTTAAGTGATTAAAAAACTCATCTTTTTATTCCTACATAAGTTCTTATACGTTTGAGCTTTAAGCTGTTTGTGCTTATTGGCTTATTCGTATGTTTAGCTTATTTACTTTTAAGCTTCCTTAAAAGTTTTATCGTTTTAAAGTTCGTGTTATAAAGTTCACGTGTTTAGATTCCAAAAGCTGTCAAATTTGTGTTTAATTACTCTTGTCTAAAAGTTGGTAAGTGCTTATTGGTTTAACTGCTTATTCGTTGCAGCTTAAGTTACTCTTTGTTTCTATTGCGATCTTATGAGGGTTTTCCTTGGTTACGATCTCTGGATACGATCGCATTGACTGCGATCATTGTTCTTTCTTTGGCTACAATCCACACCACGATCACTGATTGCGATCTGTGGGTGCGATCGTGTTACGATCTCTGGGTACGATCGCATTGATTGCGATCATTGTTGTCACGATCACAGGCCACGATCAAAGACCACGATCCACTTGTTGTGATCGTGGTTACGATCAGTGAGTGCGATCCCTATACTACGATCTAGGCTGCGATCGAGTGCTACGATCGTAGGCTACGATCTGAGAACGATCCACCACTACGATCCATCTTGCAATTTGAGTACGATCGCATTGCGATCTACTTTGGCTTTTGTTTCTATTTTTCTTAGTTTTTAAATTATACGTTTCCAACCTTTTTACTTAGTTTATTTTAAACAAGTTTTCAAGTTTTAAATTCATTACGTTTAAATTTCCAAAAATTGCACGCTTCCTGATATCTCTATTTTTACCAAGTGTTTTTCTAGTAATTTTTAGTTTAATTTTCAAAGCTTTAATTTAGTTTTTCTAGATTTGCTTTTAGCTTATTTTAATTACGTTTTGCACTTACCGTTTCTGATAGAATAGAAAATCAAAACTTCCTTTTAGTGACCATTACCGACTATTCCACCATTAACCGTGATCAATTCGATTAGATATCGAGAACGATATCGAGTAAAAAAATGCTAAAGCAAGCTAAGCAAAAGTCATGTATTAAAGCCATAAGCTAATGCCATAAGCTGAAATTTGACACACATCCTTCTTTTGAGATTATAAAGCTGTTTGTAAAAAGAATTTTTGAAAAAGATCAAGAAATAAGCCTGAAATAAGCTAAGACTCTCTACAGAAAACGACATAAATGGTCGATTTTGAGTTCTAGACCACTTCAAGAGCTGATTCAAGTTGCAAAAGGTTTGTAATGACCAAATAAAGCTTAATCAACAAAAAGATTTCAAATATGCACACTTAATAAGCTGGAAAAAGAAGTAAGCTGTGTTAAAAAACAAAAGTTAATTTGTTTTCGAGTCAAACTTAAAAGTTAAAGGCCACAAAGCTCCAGATCAAGTAAATGGGTCAAATAAGGAAGACTGATTACAAAATCAAAGTTGTTGCACAATAGAATAAGCCAATATAGCTTATTAATAAGCTGATGACCAATTTACACTATTAGTGGGAACTTTCAGTGGGAACGAGTTCCCACTGCTTGACTTTTTTGAATTGCTGTTTTAAAGAGATTCACTTGGTGTTTTTGGACAATAAGGGAACTCCTACAACCAGTGAGTTGTAGGGAGTCACAATCAAGCAAAAAATCACAAAATCACAAAATCACCCAGCCATTTGATACAGTAAATTCAAAAAGCATAAAGAAATGACACAAACATGAGATAAGCAGATCTGATGAATAAAAGCTATGTTTAAGATAGTATAAGCCCACCAAACTTTACCAAATGCACACAACAGCTTAAATAAACTCAAGTGAACAGAAACAAACTTGTTTCGTGCAATGGCTTAAATATTTGAGCTAGTTTATACCCTAAGTGACTTAACTGATATTCTGATGAACACAAAGAACCTTTTTGCTGAACTACTTGAACACAAATCCAATTCAAAGCCCTAAAGCTACTTATCAGGATGCAAGAACTTTGTTTTAACACTTGTTATCCCTATTTTAACATGCAATCTAGGTGATGACAACATTTCAGCTTACAAGAACCTAAAACAAACTTTTTATGCCAAGATTCTGATTAGAGTGTTTGAGTTCACAAGTTATGCAGGTTTTGGATTCTTACCACACCAACAATATATAAAACCACAAACAAACCCTTAACTGTAATTCAATCTATAACAACACTAGAACAATATGCATTCCCAAACAGTCCTTTAATTTTTAAAATCAAAATTTAACAAATCAAAGATATGTTTCAGGTTAATCCAAGCTTAAACATACATCATAACAACAATATCATGCAGTTATAACAAGAATGTTGGGAATAAATTAAGGCCAGATCACTTGAGCGCTGACTAGAGTAATACAAGCGTTGACAAGAACAAAACAAGCGCTGACAGCTCAAGCGTTGACCAGATAAAGTCAAGCGTTGACACATTGAAGACAAGAACTGATAGGAAGATATACTCTACGCGTTTATTATATTCTAGAATAGTTCTAGTAAAGATAGGAACAACAATGTATTTTCTATATTTATCTTTACCTAGAATAGCTGATACGTAGATTATTGTACAGGGCTTCTTATGTCTATAAAAGAAGACCTTTAGGTTAAAGTTTCATATAAGTTTTCATTCGTAAACTACTTTCATTGTAAGCAAGTTTGATATTGATAATCAAAGTGAAAGTTTGTTTATATCATTGTGTGTTCTTGTTTAAGTGTTAAATTCCACATAACACTTAGATTCATAAGCATATACAAAGGTTTCTCTACGTGTATTACTTGATCTAATCTCGTATACACAAAGCTAATCGATCTAAGTTTGGGATCAACAAGTGATATCAGAGCTTGTTGAGGAACTTTTGATCTTAAAGAACACCAGAACCCTAAAAATCACCAAAACCCTAATTTTCTCAGAAACCCTAACAACATCATGTCTGAAGCAATAACCTCCTCCTCCTCAGCTTTACCAAACATCAAGATTCCCATGCTTGATGCAACCAACTTTGACTTATGGAAGTTCAACTTTGAACAATATCTAGGGATCTATGACTACACACTCTGGGAGATTATTGAATATGGAAACACATTCAATAAGGCTCAAAAGATTCTTAATGCCATTGCTCAAAGAACAGCTGTTGTTGGATGTCCTGAAGAGGATAAGAGAGAAAAACCTGGAGATGGTAGAGCTGTGGCTGCTGATGACATTGCAAAGAAAAAGGTTGACATGAAAGCCCTAAATATTCTGAAAGTCTCTTTGGGACAAGAAAACCAGCATAAATATAGAGGCTATGAATCTGTTAAGGATCTTTGGGAAGCTCTTGAAGTTGCATATGGTGGCAATGCAGACACCAAGGAAGAAAAGAAAAAGCAACTTCTGCATGATTATGCTGTCTTCGAAGCTCAACCTAATGAGAAACTGAGTAGTGTGAGAATCAGATTGCTTGACATTACAAGCAAGTTGTCCTTCATGGGGACACAAGTTGGTGATGTTGACATTAATGCTACCTTTCTTAAAAGTGTTGGTGAGGCATGGAAGATTGATGCAAGATCTATTCTTGCCAACAGTACTTACAAGAGCTCCTCGTTTGATGACATCTACAACAAACTAAGGCTGTTGGAAGATGAAACTCTTTTAGAACATGGAAGCAAATCTACCAACAGCAACATGGCCTTCTTCTCTCATAGTGAATGTCAATTCAATCAAAGGACTCTTACATGCATCCAGTTACTGGATCATCATATGTCAGCGCTGGAACAAGTCCTGTCAACGTCTCCTATTCAGACGCTGACACATACAAGAATGACTCCCCAAGAGTTAAACCTACTGGTTTAGATTTGGATACTGTTTGTGCTTACATTGCTTCTTTGCCCAATGGTTCAGTGATTACATATGAGGACCTTGAGCAGATAAGTGATGAGCACTTGGAAGAGATGGACATCAAGTGGAACATGGCTCTTGCTAGTATAAGAGCAAACAGGTGGAATAGAAGGTTTAAGAAGAAAATGACCTTCAATGCTAAAGACACAGCTGGATTTGACAAATCCAAAGTTGAATGCTACAACTGCCATCGTATGGGGCACTTCATGAGGGAATGCAGATCTCCTAGAAGATCTGATGCTGGTAAACCCTCAAGTCAGGTTGTTAAAGCTCAGGATTCCAAAGCCATGGTTGCAGTTCAAGGAATTGATGGTATGGGATGGGATTGGAGCTATCTGGCTAAGAATGTTGAAGAGGACAAAGCTTTGGTTGCCAATATTGAAGAAGAAGAGCATGTTGAATGTGCTCTCATGGCACACTCCTCCTCTTCATCTGATAATGAGGTATATGATGACGCTTTTTGTAGCAAAGGTTGTAGGTTAAATACTGAAAGACTTAACAAAGAGGTGTTAAGATTATTAGATGATATGAGTACTGAAAGATGTAAATTGTCTAATTACCAACTAGCTCTTACTGAAACTGAGAAAACCGTTTCTGAATATAAGAAAATGGAATTTGACTTAAAAGATAAAATCAATATCTTAAAACATGAGTTAGAGGCTAGTATGGATATTAGAAACATCATGGAAAGGGTTAATGGTGAAATACAGGCTAAGTTAGATGAGGCCATTAAGAATAAAGATAATGTTGGCCTTCAAATTCAAAGATTTGATAGAGCCACCCAAACCCTAGGAGACTGTGTGGCTAAACAAAGGGATCCCAAGGACATGACTGGGATTGGGATCAATGATTACTCTTTGGTTCCACCACAAGCTGGTGACTTCTATGGTGTCCAACGAAGAGACTTATCTTGGACTGGTTTGCCAGAGCTCCAAGAGGAGGAATTCATTCCTCCACCAAGAGTTGTCACTCCAGTTGAAGAGTATCAACAAAAATTAACTGACCTGAATGAGTGGAAGAAGGCTAACCCTACTTTATTTGTCAAGGGTGGCTTGCTATGTAAAAGTCCTAATGAGTCAACACCCATTAAGGTTACTAACCCAATCACTGGTAAAGCTGTTGACCTAGGCTCAAACACTGTTAGAAGACCTACCATTAAATATGCAGAGATGTATAGGAGTACTAGGTCTCCCAAGAGCTAAGTTAGCAATCAAGGAACAGGCTTCTTCTCTTCTAGACCTAAGGTTGTGTCTAGAAAAGCTTGTTACACTTGTGGTAGCTTTTCACACTTGGCATACAAGTGTGTCAACGCTCCCAAGGCCAGCGCTGACAGGAACAATTTCAGCGCTGACAGGAACAAATTCAACGTTGTTAGGAAGTCAAACGTTGTCAGACCCAAACCTTGTGTGCAGCAAAGTCCACAAGTAATTAGACCTGCTCCATTCTTTACTAGAGGGTCTAACACTCATGGACAAAGGCCATTTCAAAAGACAAACACCTGGTCAAATAGGTAATCGGTTTCTGTAGCAAACCCTAGGTTCAACGCTGACAAGGGTAATTTCAGCGTTGACAGGACAAATTCTAACGCTGACAGAAACGTGACCAGACCTAAATATTTGCAACCACAAGGTAAGGGGTCTAAAGCTTTTTCAAGCTTAACATGGAGACCCAAGAAAGATCAAAACCCTAATGATAATGGGATTTCAATGGCTTGCAATAGATTTAATTACATTTCAAAGGTCATTACAAAACCTATTGGGGTTAACTGGGTATTTCATCCTAAGAAGGATGAGAATGGGGTTGTTGTGAGAACTAAGTCTGTTCTTATTGAACAACCAGATGAATCCAAGTCTTTTAAGACTTGGGTTCCCAAAGAAAACTAATTTGTTTTCTTTATGTGCAGGGCATTCAAAGACAGGTCAATGATTATGGATATTGGGATAGTGGATGCTCAAGGTACATGACAGGGAAGGAAGACTATCTGACGAACTTCACTCCTATTAAAGATGGTGATAAGGTATACTTTGGAGGCGGATATGGTACTATCACAGGTAAAGGAACCCTTCTCACCAAGAATCTGCGTTTTGAGAACGTCTTCCTGGTAAAAGAACTTGATTACAACCTGTTTAGTGTATCACAAGTTTGTGATAACAAAAATAAAGTTCTTTTTACTGATACTGAGTGTTTGGTGTTAAGAAAGGATTTTAAGATCCCTAATGAGAAATATATTGAGTATAGAACACCTAGGCATAAGGACATATATAATGTTAATTTGAATGGGATTAAAATGAATAATAATATGTCTTGTTTTTATGCTAAGGCCTCAGTAGATGAGAGTAATTTGTGGCACAGGAGACTAGGGCACATAAATTTTAAAAATATAAATAGACTTGTGAGGCTTGGTTTAGTTGATGGTTTGCCTGAGAAGGCCTTCCACAATGACCACTCTTGTGTTGCATGTCTTAAAGGCAAGCAGCACAAGGTCTCATTCAAGTCCAAACAGGTGCACACTAGTTCTAGACCTCTTCATATGCTACACATGGACCTCTTTGGTCCAACCAATATAGAAAGTTTGAATGGTAAGTCATATTGCTTTGTTATCACAGATGACTTTTCTAGGTTTACTTGGACATTCTTTCTAGCTATGAAGAGTGACACAGCTGATGTTCTAATTGATTTTATCACTCAGATTGAGAAGAGGTCTGGCAATGAGGTTAAAATGCTTAGGACTGATAATGGTGGAGAATTTAGGAATAAGAAGCTAGATGATTTCTGTACCAGGACAGGAATTACAAGGCAATTTAGTATTGCTAGAACCGCACAACAAAATGGGGTTGCTGAGAGGAAAAATAGAACCCTAATTGAAGCAGCCAGAACAATGTTGGCTGATGCTCACTTTCCCATAGCCTTTTGGGCTGAGGTTGTTAATACAGCTTGCTATGTGCAAAATAGAGCATTAGTTAACAAAATGCAGAACAAAACACCTTATGAGTTACTTTGAGGTAGAAAACCTAATATTGGTTTTCTCAGACCTTTTGGTTGTCATGTAGTAGTTCTAGACACTAGTGATGCCTTAGGGAAATTTAGTGCAAAAGGTGATGAGGGTTACTTCATGGGGTATTCAGTGCAGAGCAAGGGATATAGGGTTTATCTTAAAGAAGAAAAACGTATACTTGAAAGAGTACATGTTAGGTTTTTAGAAAATAAGCCTAGTGATCCTGAAAGTGGTCCTAATTGGTTGTTTGACTTGGAACCTTTATCTAGAACTTTAAATTATATGCCTGTCACTAATCCAGACATTGTGAAGGTAACTTCAAATGTTATGGAAGAACAAGTTGTTGATATTTCAGGTACTCAGGTTCATGAAAAGGTTGGATCACAAGAAGAAAAGACATCTCCTATCCTAGAATATGTTACCATTCCTATTTGGACAGATGCTTTTGCTGCTGCTGCTGCTGCTGGACAAGATAATGGTGGTTTCCAAGCACCACCAGATGCAAACATGCATGGTCCTTCAGGCGCTGACAAAGGCAAATCTAGCGCTGACAAGACCAATTCAGACGTTGATGGCTCAGATGTTGACAACAACAGTTCAAGCGTTGTTAGCCCAAGCGCTGACAAACAAGGTTCAGACGTTGACAACACTTTTGCACATCTTTTCTCTTCCACTTTTGAACAAGGTGAACCTTCCAATTCATATGAAGAAGGTCATCCTTATGTTGATATAAGAGAGTCTGATGAAGAAGATATTGGCAATATGGAGCGTGAGGTTGAGGACACCAGACTTTTTGAAGGAGGAGTTCTCACTTCCACAATGAAGAATCACCCTCCTTCCCTGATCATTGGTGATGTTATGACTCCAGTTCAGACTAGAAGATCTCATCAAGGTCTTGGTGGGTTTATTACCAATATACACAAGAAGGTTGATACCCCTCTTGTGCAAGCATGTTTGTTTGCCTGTTTTCTGTCACAAGAGGAACCCAAGAAAATATTTGATGCTCTCAAAGAACCAAGTTGGGTGGAAGCAATGCAGGATGAGCTTCACCAATTTGCAATTCAGGATGTTTGGGAGCTGGTTGATTGTCCCAGATATGTCAGACCTATAGGGACAAGATGGGTTCTAAGGAACAAAAGAGATGAAAGAGACATTGTGGTCAGAAACAAGGCAAGGTTAGTGGCTCAAGGTTATACACAGGAGGAGGGGACAGACTATGAGGAGGTCTTTGCACCAGTTGCAAGGATTGAAGCTATTAGGATTTTTCTAGCCTATGCATCCTGCATGGGCTTCACAGTCTATCAAATGGATGTCAAGAGTGCTTTCCTCTATGGAACTATTGTTGAGGAAGTATATGTAATGCAGCCTCCTGGTTTTGAGGATCCAGAGCATCCAGATAAAGTGTATAGAGTCAAAAAGGCTTTGTATGGCCTTCATCAAGCCCCAAGAGCATGGTATGGTACTTTGTCTACCTATTTGGTGGACAATGGATTCAAGAGGGGCACCATAGATCAGACACTGTTTACAAAGAAGAAAGGCAAGGATGTGTTGCTTGTGTAGGTCTATGTTGATGACATCATTTTTGGGTCTACTAATCCAAAGATGAGTGAGGATTTCTCCAAGCTTATGACAGACAAATTCAAGATGAGTGCTATGGGGGAGATGAACTTCTTTCTTGGTTTACAAGTTCAGCAGAAAGAAGATGGTATCTTCATCTCCCAGGATAAATATGTTGCTGAGATCTTGAAGAAGTTTGGCTTTTCTCCACATGAAAAGAGGGCTACTACTCCTATGGATAGAGAACACCCTTGGGGAAAGATTGGAGATGGGAAAGATGTTGATGTCAGGCACTATAGATCCATGATTGGATCATTGATGTATCTTACTGCCTCCAGACCTGACATCATGTTTTTTGTGTGTGCTTGTGCACGCCATCAAGTGACTCCCAAAGAATGTCACCTTTATGCTGTGAAGAGGATCTTTAGGTACCTAAGATGCTATCATGGTCTTGGTTTGTGGTACCCAAAGGATTCACCATTGGAGCTGATTGCATATTCAGATAGTGATTATGGAGGTGATAAATTTGATAGGAAATCCACAACTGGTGGATGTCAGTTTCTTGGGAGCAGGTTGATCTCTTGGCAATGCAAGAAACAAACAGTGGTGGCTAATTCTACAACTGAAGCTGAGTATGTGGCTGCAGCTGCTTGTTGTGGCCAAGTTTTGAGGATTCAGAACCAGCTGTTGGATTATGGGTATAATTTCATGCATACCAAGATATTTTGTTGACAATAACAGTGCTTTATGCATCATTACGAATCCTGTACATCATTCTAAAACTAAACACATAGAAATTAGACACCATTTTATAAGAGATTGCTTTGAGAAAGGTTTAATACAACCAGATAGGGTTGACACTGAGGAAAATGTGTCAGATTTATTAACTAAACCTTTTGATGCTGGGAGATTTCAATACTTGGTAACAAGTATTGGAATGGTTAATCTCACATAATATGTGTTTTGGAGTCTTTTTGTAAAAGTATGTACAGGATGATGCATTGTTATTGGTCTTATTGATGATTTAGATTTTCCACTATATTTTTCTAACACTGACACAGGTTGCTTGAACGCTGATAAGTGTTTTTGCAACGTTGTTAGCAATAAAATTGTCTAACGCTGACAAAGCTTCCCTCAACGCTGTCATGTGTTATCGGGGCGTTGTCAGCAACAATGTTAGTTTTGTGGTTTTCAATCTAAATGTGCAGATGGTGTTAGCAGTATACCATTGGATACAGAGTTGCTTATGGATCAATGGAGAAGCATTTGGACAAGTTGTTATTTATGGATGATGGTTGGAATGTTTCATTCCTATCTTGACATAAATTTTTTTATGTTCATACATGATTTTAGCAAACTTTTGTATCATAGTTTAAGGGGAGGTTTTAGGAACCTTTAGGATGTTTGGGTATCCATATGATACTCTTATCACAATTCTAGATTGTGTCCACAGGTGAGTATGAGTTAGTTTTACTAAATCATGAGGCACTGTAGCATGCAAAGTTGATATACTATGCATGCTGCCAAGACATTTTTGGCCTAGAATTGGTTGTGGTCTGTTGGGAGACTTGGGAATGATTTTGTTATGGGAATTACCTTGGAGTAACAAGGAATTTTATGAGATAACTTTGTTGTTAAGAGTTTTGGTTAGCAAGGGACACTAGAGGACTGTTATGTCTATCTTGCTTATGCAAGTGTGCATAACTGGACAGTGCTTGCCGCCCTATAATAATTATCAGCTTTTGGTTATCTTCTCTAGGATAAATTACTTGCTAAGGTCATTTTTCATTTTTAAAATATTTTTATTTTTGGACGCTGACAAGAATTTTCCAAGCGTTGTTGTGACCAAATTGGACGCTGACATGGCTATAGGCAAACGTTGACAAGATTATAGCTGTTGGGCGTTGATAGGTTATTTTTGACCGTTGACACTCGATGGGACCTACCCAGTTGTTACTTTTTGACATATTTTTAGGCCGTAATTTTAGGAGTTGTTACTTTCATTTAATGCATGAGATAACTTATAACTTTTTCAATATTTTCATGATTGATTTTTGAAAATACTTGCCTCTTTTTGGGCCTATCACATGCATTTTCGTCTCCTATAAATTTGGCTCCTATTTTAAACAGGGTATCTATAATTCTTGTCTAACACATTTTTCTCTCATCAACTTCATCCTCTTCACTTAAATTTAACAGCTTTCATCAATGGCACCAAAGTTTAGACCATTCGAATTGGAATTGGGGTTCAGATCTCAACACAACATGATTGCTTATCTTGAAGTTGATGATACTTTGTTTCCTCAATACACACAAATGGTGGCGTATTTGAATGCATCCTCATTAAGGTATGCTCTTTCTCATGCACCACTCATTCCAGTCACACATATTAAGCAGTTTTGGAACACCGTTAGTTCCTCAACAGTTAATAGAGTGACTACATTGACTTGTATTGTTCATGGGAGACCTTGGGTGGTTACTGAGGCTTTGGTACGCCAAGCCTTGCATCTTGTTGATGCTGATGGTATAGCCACCCTTCCCATAAATGAAATAGAACAAGGGCTTAGGGCTTTGGGATATCCTTTTCCTGATGAAGGTACTCTAAACAAGTATCATAAGCAGGAATTTCCCCCAGCCTGGAAGTACCTCATACATGTCCTCCTTTAATGTTTGAGTCCCAAATGCACTGCACACAATGAGATAGATAGATCCATTGCCAGTGCTATTGTGAGCATTGCAACAGGGCAAAAATTTAATTATTCTAAAATGATTTTTGAGGGGATGTGTAAAAACAAGGGGAACAAAATGACTTTGGCTTATCCCCGTTTTCTACAAATGGTTTTTGATGTTCAAGGTTACTGCTAAAGGGATCACAATGATTTTTATAAGATCCCTGAGCAAAAGAAAGCTATTTTTATGAAGATGAACTCACCACCCCATCGTGACCTACCTTTGACCCCAGCTATGCTTGTTGTTACTACAGCAGCACAACCCCAACCAGACCCCTACCTCAAATTGACCCCCAACCACAACTTGAACCAATCCCTGAACCTTTACCTTCACCTGAACACATGCAAATTGACTCAGAATCCTTTAACGCTGATACATTAAATGTTGGCGTTGATGTGCCTATTTCCAACGCTGACACACAACCTTCACAAACCCAAACACCCCTTAACCAACCCACATCCACCCATTCTTCCACACCATCTTCCACACCCCCTGAATATAGGTTGATGAAACGCCAAAGGACTACTGGAGTGTTCTCCTCTGGTGGTCCTAGCCATGAAGTAGAGAGAACCACCACCACAAGTGTGGCTGGTGCCCTGGATGAGGCTGGGACTATTGGTTCTGGCTTAGATGTTGGCCAAGGCAGTCCCACCGTCATTAAGTCCTCATCTATGCCCAATGAATCTGACTTGGGAGGTCAAATTCCCATGTTAGAAGAGGGCAGACTGGAACCAATGACTCTTATGGAATTGGCGGCAGTCTGCATTAGCTTGCAAAAGCAAAATGCAGACTTAGTACAAGTTGTCAGCTCACAAGGCCTTGAACTCAAGCAATTGAGGGAGAGGATTGTTGTTTTGGAGAGTGCTGGTGCAAGGAGGGGTATGGAGGAATCTTCCAAAGGGGAGGAAGATCCAATAAATCTAAGTGATAAGGGCAGTCATGATGGTCAATCAATGGATGTTGCTGAGGCCCTTACAACTTTGAAGAAACAAACAGGTTTTGATACGTCCTTAGTCTCTCCTACCAACTTAAATTTATCATTTACAACTATGTTGAGAGAGGTTACACAAGGCGCTGAGGGAAGATATTTGGGCGTTGACAAGGAAGAGTTGGACGCTGACAGAAATATTTTGGGCGCTGATAGGATAAATTTGGGCGTTGACAGACCTGCACATGAAGGTGATGTATCCCAGTCATCATCTATCATCAAGGAGGTTTCTACTCATTACCATCTACCTTACCAACCATTGCACCAACAGATAAGGGTAAGGGTATAATGGTAGAGGAGATTGTTCCAAAGGATGCAGCTTAAGTTGAATTTGATAGAAGATTGGCTGCACAAATCATGGAATAGGATGAAAAGGAAAAGTCACCATTTGTTGTGACTTCAGAAGAAGGAAGTGACGGAGCTAGCTCAGACTCAAGTGTGATGATTATAGAGCCAGAAAGACTTGAGTATGGGGATGAGTTGGCCAAAGAGAAGCTGAGAGAGTTGAAATTGCAGGTTGACTTTGACATGCCAAAGGTGGTTCAAATGTACAATGCTTGGGAAGAAAGATGTATGGAGAATCCAGACTTGACCATTTCAGATCAAATATGGGGTTTGGAAATTCTTCTTAGAGTTCAGAAGGATTGCCAGGTTATTTTGAAACACAAGGCAAGTAATATTCTCTCAGAGTTGAAAAGGGATAGAAGGGAGCTCTACTTTATGTTGCTCAGATGTCATGGAGTTGGATGGACATATCAGAAGTTGAAGGCTTTGACATTTGATGAGTTGGAAAACAGGGCTTATCCCATTTGGGTGAGAGTGCAGGAAGCAAACACTCTCAGACTTCTTCCAGATGAAAGAAAGGAGGAACTTGCAGAAGAAATGGAA
The DNA here is from genome assembly GCA_025667525.1 of Glebionis coronaria. Taxonomy (NCBI): domain Eukaryota; kingdom Viridiplantae; phylum Streptophyta; class Magnoliopsida; order Asterales; family Asteraceae; genus Glebionis; species Glebionis coronaria. Next base: position 203,530,912 of record CM046880.1, read on the forward strand.
CTTAAGAAAGCTATGGTTGTTCCCAGGCCAATGAAGAAGGGAATTTCATTTGAGTTTCCCAAAGATATGGATCCACTATATCCAAGTGAAGCTGTCATCAGAAAGAGCCTCAAGCTCTCACCTTTAGAAGCTTCAGATATGGTGCAAGTGTTACCATTAGATTCCAGGAACCCAATTGTGAGCTATGAGGAAGATGAATGTGGGTTTTGGAAGATTGGCAGATTTGGCAAGGAGGTACACACTTTTACCACTCTCATATCTTTGTTTGCAAGTTGTGATAGAGAAGACTTGGTGGACCTTTGGAGGTTACTAGAGACCAAGTATGAAGCTGAAGCACCAACTTCAGCTAATGGAATAAAACTTTAGACCTGAAGGTCTACGTGATCTTTGGCCTATTCTACATGATGGATTTGATGGATTTGATGCATAAAGATGGTTGATTAATATAAGAAAGATGAAGAAGGGAGATGATGGAGTAGAGAGAGAAAGGAGAGAAGGGAGAAAAGTAGAGAGAGAAAGTAAAGATTAATAATGATTAATGAAAATAAACAACCCCTCCTAACATGCTAGGAGGGGATATATATAGCCCACCCTACATGTGGGCTATATGGACTATACATTAACTAAGTGGATCACGAGCCCATTACATAATTATCGTTGGAGCGACCGATCCTTCATAAATACGTAAAACATATTTCCAACAATCTCCCCCTAAGGGAGGTCGCTCCAAGAGATAAAGTTCTAAATAGTCTATATCTCGTGATCTATGCTAACTAAGATGTGACCGAGACTTTATTGGGAAAAACGTATTTCCAACAATCTCCCTCTAAGGGAGGTCACATCTTTTTACAAAATCTTAAACCTAGCATCTATGCTTGAGTCTTTGATCTTGTTCTTGTGAATATGCTTGATGTGATCTTTGACTTTAGTCTTGAGCATGTTTCCTTGCCTTGACCTTGTGCATTCTTCACTTGTGATATTTGCCTCTTCGTGACTTCATGTTCCACATACTTATACTTTTAAATTCTTGAAAGCTTCAGAGTTTGATACAGCGGAAGACTTGACCTTCAGGCTTTCTTGAATTTGTTGAAGTACCAATTGTATGTAGTATAAGCATGTGGTGACGACTTCTTCTGGATTGTACACCGCAATGCCACCTTCTTGTTACGCTGCATAAGACAGTTAGCAACAAACCATATACACGGATGAAATGGCCTTGAACATTTCATTCTAATTCGGTAGCATTTTACCTCCGGTCGGTGAAGACCGTTGGACGATAGTAAATATCGTACTTGTGGCAGGTAGTTTCAATAAAGAACCTCCGTGACAAGATTTCGCGGGTAAACCAGTTCTCTTTACTCGACCGTCCAAAGCTGACTGCGAACGTAAAGAGTGAATCATTTGGATAATATTATCCGCATGATTTGAAGCCGTCAATTCATGTTCCTGGAACAAGTGAAGTTCAATTAAGAACCGCACCATCGTTGCTTTCCAGTTGTCACTAGCTTGATTCATATAGAATCTTGCAAGTTACCTACCAAGTGCTGTTTGATGTTAACACTAGAAGGATTTCCATTCGTCACTGTAAATACTTAATAGTATTACTCTGAATGTTCTTGCAAGATCACTAAGATATTGCGTAGAGGCCTGGAACATGTTTAAATTCATTGAAGAATTAAACCACTGTTGCTTTCCAGTTATCACAAGTTTGATTCATAAAGAATCGCACAAGTCACCTACCATGAGCTTTTTGATATTCGCTCAAGAAGGATTTCCATCTTCATTGTAAATACTTTTGTATTACTCGGATGTTCAGGCAAGATCATGAAGATTTTTCATAGGACTCTTAAGATCTTTCTTACTTTTCACAGTGTGTGAAGAAGCAAGGAAATATGAAAGTGTGTCCTAATGAGATATTTGATGATCTCAAATGGCTCTAGACTCGATCGTGCATTTTGGATTTTTAGTGATCGGAGGCTGGAGAGGAGTGCCACCTTTTCAATACCAATTTATTCGGAGTGAATAAACCAATAGATACTGTGTTGATCTCCGTGTGATTAAAACAAATACCTTTTGAGAGATATTTGAGTTAGCTGGGAAGGGTTGTGCATTGCATCACTGGGTCCATGATGTCTTTCTTCAATATCAAGAATCATTAAAAATGATCTCAATAGCATATGTATTGACCTGGTTTCTGCCTAAAGTTGTAAGGAGGGCTTCTTTCTTTACACCCTTTATCTTTACAATTCTTTTTCATTCTTCAACCCCTTCAATGCTTACCAATACGTCATCACTAGCACCTTGTTGTGATTGTTCCAGTGCTAACTTAAGTACTTGGTCGGCATTCAGCTACGTTCACAATCTTTCTCCATCTTTCCTAAGGACTACTATTTCTAGCTATGGAATGTCCTTGGGAAGATTCCTCCGGTTCTAGAGAAATCATTGGACTTTAGCCTATCCTACCATCCTTATGTCACTACAATCTTCACCGTCGTGAATAGAGATGTTTTTGGGTAAGTGTATGTCACCATGAAATCCATTTTGAAGTGCAAATCCATTTTGCTCCCCCTTAACATATGCCACGATATCCGAAAACATTTTGCACATGTCGGGATGAGCTATCACGTTAAGACAAACCATTTATGATTGATCATATCCCATATTAAATCACATTTTCTCCCCCATATTAAAAATATTAACCCAACCGATGTTTTTAATATCAATTGATTTAATAGCATTTTAAGAAAATTTGGGAAAAAATGCAAGTCCAATTATCTTCATGAATTACACAAGCTCCCCTCAAATTAATGAGGGTGTGCTGAAACGTAAATTAAATACCTTTTAAACACAAGTGTAAGGTATTGATCACGTGCAAAGATCGTATATGATAATGTATTCACAATATTAGCAATTTACGAGGTTGGACCTGAATGATGAAGAACATCATATGAAAGAAGCACATGGTTCTTGTTCACGAATGTTGGTCTTCCTCGTAACTTATGGAATTATCATCTCCTTTACACCACATGGACAATTGATATCGTTGTCTTGACACCAACTTGTGAACTATGGCACTTTCGGCATCAAAGATTCTGAATGCTGGACGATTGCTCCCCCTCAATTGTTGACCCGTGTTCTACTTAAAGAGCTGTAGTCGTCGTTTGAGCAGTCGCATCGTCTAGTATGTAGATATCAATTGCAACGAACTTCGGATTGTGGAGTTGATAACTTCGGATTCTGAAGTCAAAGCTTTCCGGTGAAATGCTTGACTTCAAAGTGAAAAGCGGGTTACTATCGGAAATAATAGCAAACCATATGGAGCATGTTTTAAATCATTTAAACTTCTGCTCGAACTTTATTTACAACCCCGTGTCATTATTGAATGACATTTCTAGGTTCGTAAATATTATCGATTCCAGAAGACATGCTCTTTTTATCAAAACATTTTGTACACATAATTTTGAAAGATTTAGAAAAAACCTTTTGAGAAATTCTCGAAAAATTGTGTTCAAAGTTTTGAAAAACCAATTACTTGAGCTTAAGATGTTGAATATCTTACAAAACGATCTCAAGTCCGAGAAGTTGTAAGCTTCCCGTTGTTAAGGATAAGTTTATCATCGGCGATAAACTTTCCTTTTATCTGAAGAACGAGTCCTAAGTTGACATTTACTTAGAAGTCGTGTTCATGAGCTTGAAAACTTTTGAATGTTTTAACGGAAAGCTCATGAACGAGAAAGATGAATTTCTCGTTATGAAGAAAAGTTCTCTTATTTAAAAGATACACTTTACTTTATGAGCTTAAAACATGGAATGTTTTAATACAAGCTCATGACCGAGAAAATTTAATTTCCCGTTACGAGGATAAGTTATTTTTAATGATAAGCTTTCCTAAAATTGAAGTCCGAGTTACAGTCTGATATTTTACTGTAAGTCATTGTGCATGAGCTTAAAAACTTCGAATGTTTTTTGATATAAGCTCATGCCCGAGAAAAATTAATTTCTCGTTGTTAGGATCAGTTTATCATCGGCGATAAACTCTCCTTTCTTTGAAGCACGGGTTACCATCTGATATTTAATGATAAACCATTTACACGAACTTAAAACCTTTGAATGGTTTTAGGATAAGCTCGTGTCCAAGAAAAATTAATTTCTTGTTAAGAGGGTAAGTTATCGTTGCGTAGATAAACCTCCCTGTCTCTGAAGTCCGGGTCGTCGTCTGTCATTTAACGAGGAGCCATAGTGCATGAGCTTAAAAACTTGGAATGTTTTAATATAAGCTCATGCCCGAGAAAAATGAATTTCTCGTTGTTAGGATAAGTTTACCATCGGCGATAAACTTTCCTTTGTTTGAAGATCGAGTTATAGTCTGTGATGTGACTATAAGTCCTTGTGAGCTTAGCCATGAATCCCCTAAGACAATTGTTTCTCCGACATCTGCTTCTTCAGCAACAAAACTCTAAGAGTGTCCTTAGTTGAACGGTATACAACGATTGGACCGCTTCGTTTTTTTGGAACATCAACTTTGGTACCTGCATTCTCATTAGGAGTTTGTATACTTTTGCATGGGTTAGAGATATCTATTTTAGAAGCACGTGCGGGTTCACGGTTTTCTTTTCTTGTGTCAGAGGTGGCCTGAGGGGATGATTCACTTGTCTTAGTTGGCAAACGTTTCCTTTTATAGAAAACCTTAAGTTCAGGCTTAAGTGATGTATCATCCTTTGCAATTTCCTCCCTAGTAGTCTTCGTAGAATCAGAGACAATCCTAGTTAAAGGGCACTCGTTTCCTACAAGAGTGAAAGTTCTACCAGTGGGGCGCCACATTTTACCAAAGGGTTTGATTTTAGCGACCCACTGGGATTTAAGTCTAGCACGGGAGTTCACCTCATTAAGTAGTTTCTTGATACAGGAATCATGATTTGCCGTAAAGACACATTTTCTACATGTTTTACAAGTAGCATATTTAATGTCCGAGTAAGATCTAGAATTCCTAGATGAATGATTGATGCTCCTAGGATGTGACATGCTACGGTTAGCAGTGTTGGGTAAACTAGAAGGCATCTGACTAGGTTTGAAATTCATATCTCTTACTTGTGTCTTTTTCTTAGCTTCCCTTTGACCAAAATCCTGGCGCACATCAGTTGAACTAGTTCTAGACGTGTTCATTGAGCTATTCTTAGAGAAACTAGAGGCAATCATGTGATGAGGTCTTGCCAAAACTGATTTAGTCACATTAGGCCTAGTTGGTGGAGTGACTGTTCTAGAAATATGACCCAAATCAACTTGGGAGGCAAACCGCGGTCTCGAGGATTGTGGTCGCTCGGATCTAAATGCAGTAGGTAGTCTGACAATCGGTTGTCTGACGAACTGATTTGTAGGCGGTTTCCCCAAGATTGATGGTTTTTCAAGCTTAGTGTCCACACTAGGTCCTCTATTTTTCCTTAACTCGTTTTTCAACGCGGCTATAGCAAAGACATTTTCCTGTACTTGAGCCTTTAATGTCTCATTCTCTTTAAGCACTCTATCTTGGGATGCCAATTTAGACTCTAGTAACTGAATTTGTTTCAAAAGATTATCCTTTTCAGCTTTCGAATCCAAAACTTTTTGATCCAATTTTATTTCAAGAACAACGTTTGACTTTTCAAGTTTTTCAAAGTATGTTTCAAATTTGTCCGTTTTCTTAGAAAATTCAAGTTTGGCATCCTCAAGATCTTTTGATTGTTGAGCTACAATCGTTTCGAGCTCTCTAATCTTGGAATCAGAAGCAGTCAATGAAGCAGTTATAAGACAATTATCATGATGTACTATAGCATTCTGAACAATCTCTCCCCTATTATAACGTACATCGGATGAATCAGAAGTGGTATTGCTATCACTCTTTTCCATCCCAGGTTTGTCATAATAAAGTTCGGAATGCTCAATATGCGGCATGTCATCAGCATATACATCATAAATAACATTACATTGTACCATGTTTGCAGGCGCTTCATCATAAACGGGTAAGGTGTCAGCAAAAGAGATCTCGTGAACAGTCCCTGACGTGCCACTGGTATCATGTTGTCCTCCTGATTTCGTGCTCTTGGCATTGATATGCTCCAAGTTTTCAACCGTATGACCAGTTTCCTCTTGCATCGAAGAGTCTTGCACTCCATTATCATACCCTTGCTGAAGTCGAGATCTTTCATAAATCGAAGACGAGACCGATGTCATGAGTTTCAAAATTGTATCACGGAAGACACGAAGCTCGGTATGTGTATCTCGAAGAAATGATTGGCAAATCACTGAACTTTCAGGCTTGATGATATTGTATTGGAGGAAAGGCGTGAGTTGTGTCACAAGAGCCTTATATGCAAGTGCCGATGCAGAGTGATTAAAGTTTCCAAGGTTGAGTTGCTCGGCGAGTTGGGTCAAAGTGGTGAAGATAGAGTCGATGAATATATGACGATCTTGACCAAAAATTATCATAAATTCGCTCCCTCCTTGAATCCTCGAAAGAGTGACAAGATGAGACTGAAGCATTTGAAATGAAGTGATGCCACTTTTCCTAACTTTGTTTTGTATTAAATGCGATTCTCCCTTTTGACATGTCGAATCGAACGAATCCATTAAATATCGATTAAAAATGACGTGGATGTTGTTGTTTTTCGGGATTTTATAATACGTGAAGAAACTTAGAAACAGAAGGTCACAGAATATGACAAAACCAACGAAACGATCCGTAAATAAATCTGAAAAATCCTCGATGGATTATAAAATTCGTCTTCACTGACAAGTACCTGATCAACAATCCGTCGGCAAATTAAACCTTGTCACTTTATCACGACACTTTTGTCACGTAGTCACGTCACTTTGTCCCGACTATAACGTAATGTCACAAAATTTTTCCAAAATAAAAAATTTTAATAAAAATAAAAATATTAATTGATTATAAAAATAAAAGTTAACAAGAATAAAAAATTTTCAAAATGAAAAAAGAATAACGAAAATTAACAACAAAAAACGAGACTTTCTAAAATTAAAAAATGAAAACAATAAAATTAAAATAAATAATAAAAAAAATCGGATAAGGTTAAAAACTGATAACCACCTAAAACGTGGCAACCTTTCATCCTCTCCCCAAAACCTCATGTGATCCGCCCAAATAATATATTCTTCCTTCTTTGACTTCACAAACCTAAACTCTCTCTCTCCTAGGTCCTCTCAAACCGTCTCTCAAAACACAAAAAACTTTCTCCAAATCACACAAGCAAAGCTGGACCCTCTCATCTCATCATCAATGATCATCCCAAAATAAAGAGAACCCGATTCACAATCAACCCCAATCACCAAATTACTCCTTTATGCGAAGAAGACTTCAAGATCTTTTTATAAAGGTCTCGGGTAGGTCCTTTTTATCGTCTAATCATGTTGTTGAGTCTTTCTTCTATCATCTGTTCGAGTCATTCTGTCAATTGATGTTTTTCTTTGATTGATTGATCGAATTAAAGAAAGATTGTAAAAAAGTTGTTATAAATCTTCTTTAAATTCGTAGATTAATGACATATCAATGATGAAAAACTCGTTTTCGTGTTAGATCTTAATTGATCTATGCATGCATAACGAAAAGATTCTGAGATCAGGTTGTTGTTTGAGTCTTGAGTGAGTGTTGAGGGTTTTTAAGGGTCGAGGGTCGAGAGGTGTAGTGTGATGTTTTGATGAGTCTGAGAATAGTTTGGTTGAGGGTGAGGGTTCGAGAGGATTGTCAGGGTGTGAGGGTCGAGAGGGTGTGAGGGTGCTGGTGAGGGGAGGTTTTTCGAAAGAAATTGTTTGGTGGGTGTGGGATGAGTCGGTTTGGTGTCAGTTTGGGGGGGAGAATGAGGGTCGAGTCTAGGCTCAAAAGTGGGTAGTCGAGGGTGAGAACGAGGGTGAGATTTTGTTTGTGGGTGAGGTTTTGATCGAGGGTTTGAGTCAGTCTGTTTGTGTAGAATAGTGAAGGTGAGACGAGGGTGAGAGTCAGTGTAGGTGTGTCCGAGAGGATGGGTGTCGAGATTGTTGTGTAGAGGGTGAGTGTTGTTCGAGATTTTTGTGGGTTGTGTTGAGTCTGTGTCAAAAATGGTCGAGGGTGAAAGGTTGAGGGTATGATGGGTGTGACGAGTCTGTCGTGGTCTTTGGTTTAGTGACGGTCGAATAAAGATGAAAGTGAGTTTGTCAGATTTTGCAGTTTTAATTCTTAAATTCGAGAGTTGGGTGAGGGAAAAAAGAGTCGAGAGCTGTGAGTCCAAGTGTTTTACGTTATGTTTGAATTTAGATGCTTCGTTCGGAACTTCCGTTCGTTCAGAACTTCCGTTCGTTCGGAACTTTCGTTCGTTCGGAACTTTCGTTCGTTCGGAACTTTCGTTCGTTCGGAACTTTCGTTCGTCCGGAACTTTCGTTCGTCCGGAACTTTCGTTCGTCCGGAACTTTCGTTCGTCCGGAACTTTCGTTCGTCCGGAACTTTCGTTCGTCCGGAACTTTCGTTCGTCCGGAACTTTCGTTCGTCCGGAACTTTCGTTCGTCCGGAACTTTGATGATGTTGAAAAATTGATGGGACAGAAACAAAGGACCAGAGAAGATGATAACCAAGATAATTGACAGACTTGACCAAAAAAAAACAAACAGATTCGATGGACAGAACACGAATTATATAAAAACATTATACAAAAAATAAATAAATAAATAATTAAAAAAATTATATAAAAAACTGATAAAAGAAAAACTGATAATAAAAAATTAAAATGGAAACTAATTATAAAAAAATAAAAATGGATAAAATTAAAAGTTCAATTTAAAGAATTCAAACAAAGATGCAATCAAAATAGAAAGGGCTTTATCAATAAAAATACAAAATTAAAAAGAGAAAAACACAAACTTTTTATAAAAAACACAAACTTTTTAAGATTTGATAATAAAATTTTTGATTTTTGTATAAAAAATTGTGATTTTTATCTAAAAAGTAAGTAAATCTAAAGATTTGACATGATTTAAAGCATAAAAATACAAACTTTTTAAGATAAAAGCTTGATTAAATCAAAACCCATCAAAATCAACAAAAGAAAAAACAAGAATAAACCAATCAAACCTTGGCTCTTGATATCAATTGAAGGTCTACGTGATCTTTGGCCTATTCTACATGATGGATTTGATGGATTTGATGCATAAAGATGGTTGATTAATATAAGAAAGATGAAGAAGGGAGATGATGGAGTAGAGAGAGAAAGGAGAGAAGGGAGAAAAGTAGAGAGAGAAAGTAAAGATTAATAATGATTAATGAAAATGAACAACCCCTCCTAACATGCTAGGAGGGGATATATATAGCCCACCCTACATGTGGGCTATATGGACTATACATTAACTAAGTGGATCACGAGCCCATTACATAATTATCGTTGGAGCGACCGATCCTTCATAAATACGTAAAACGTATTTCCAACAGGACCACATTCAAAAGAATGTGGGGACCAAAAGATGAGGATCCTGCAATTTGGAAGGATCTTGAAGATGACCTCAGTGGTCTTCAATGGAGGTTATATTCAGCTGCTGGTGTTTACCATTTGAGTTCTACAAAGTTTGCTGAGTATCTACTTGTGGATGGTCAGTATTTCATATCCAAGGCTATTTTGGAGAAGATGAAGGACACTCAGCTGGAAATAGATTATTCAAGTGACGTGGCAAAAGATTTGATTAGATTTATTTATTACCAATATGAGAAGGTTTGTAAGATTCCTCCTAGTTCTTAATGCTTATTCAGAAACTTGATCATAAGAGTGGATATCAAGTTTAGGGGAGGATTGTTGGGAATAAATTAAGGCCAGATCACTTGAGCGCTGACAAGAGTAATACAAGCGTTGACAAGAACAAAACAAGCGCTGGCAGCTCAAGCGTTGACAAGATAAAGTCAAGCGTTGACACATTGAAGACAAGCACTGATAGGAAGATATACTCTACGCGTTTATTGTATTCTAGAATAGTTCTAGTAAAGATAGGAACAACAATGTATTTTCTATATTTATCTTTACCTAGAATAGCTGATACGTAGATTATTGTACAAGGCTTCTTATGTCTATAAAAGAAGACCTTTAGGTTAAAGTTTCATATAAGTTTTCATTCGTAAACTACTTTCATTGTAAGCAAGTTTGATATTGATAATCAAAGTGAAAGTTTGTTTATATCATTGTGTGTTCTTGTTTAAGTGTTAAATTCCGCATGACACTTAGATTCATAAGCATATACAAAGGTTTCTCTACGTGTATTACTTGATCTAATCTCGTATACACAAAGCTAATCGATATAAGTTTAGGATCAACAAAGAATTCATGCATTAAATAGCACCAAACAAGAGTAGATACCAAAATCACTTAAAACCAATTATTGATAGATTTTTGGAAAGAAAATGACAAACCTAAGGAATGTACATCCACACTCCTGAATCTAAGAGCTTATGTGTCTAGCAAAACAAGACACAAGCTTCCAACAACACGGCTAAGATCAACAGAGTTAGCAACAACAGATTATATAAAAAATGAAAACAAGTTGATTTCTTCCAACTTTGTACCCCACTCTTTGAATCTTCCCAAACCACAAGCCTCACCTCACCTTGATAAGTACCTTATCAGGGTGCTATGATCAACTTATGATCAAAAAACTTCAAGTGTTTGTACAAAAACTTGGAATAATCAGTTTTTTGAAAAACTTTTGAACAACTTGCATAAACTTCAAACCAAACTTTTGAAACCTCAAAATCACAAACTAGAACCAATAATCAACAACAAATAAGTAAAGTGGTGATTGGAATTCGTCACCAAGATTCAAACTTTTTCATTCACTTGAACAAAGGTTTAAAGAATTATGACCAAAGAAAACCAAGAACAAAAGTAAATGCTATGAGTTAATGGCTTTATATAGAGCCTTACAAGTCCTAAAATGCTGAAAATAAAGGAAACCCTAATGTAGTGAAGTCCGAAAAATGCCCTCTTGAAGTTTGAATTTCTTTGACTTGAATTTGTAGTTGGAGCTGATACATGTGATAAAACTTTGTTGTTTTGTGATCTTATACGTCCAAGTGTGCTTAGGTATGAAGCATTTGTTTTGGGGCGTTGATTCCCTGACAAAGCTTTTGTCTTCGTCCAAAAAGTAGTAGGGCGAGCTTCATGTGACCTAAGGAGTGAGGTGGCACCAAGTTTAAAGGTTGGGTTTTGTTTATCATGACCTTAATCATTAATCTGGAGCAGCTTAGGTTTTAATTCCAAACGATTAAGAAAAACCCAATTATGTTCTTCATGTGAATAGTAGGCTTTTTTTTATCTTGTTTAGGTTTTGAAAAGGTGTTTAGGCGCCAGTTTATAACTAATTTAATAGTTAGTTATTAAACTTGGTTAGTGGGGTGTGAGGTGGCAGCATGATGGGTGGTGATTGGTTGGTTTTGTAAGTGGGGTGATGTGGCATGCCAGGATTGGTTAAGGTAAGTATTAGTGTCGGCCATATTTAACCCTCCATCTCTCTTCTTTGTTTCATTCCATGTTTAACAGCCCAAAACTTTCTTTCCTTTGTAAATAAAGTTTTAAACTTCACACATTTGCCACAAAAACTTTCCAAACTTTTATCAAACGACTTGTTTTGTAATTTGATGATATTAGAAGGGTGATTTTTGGCATGTATTTATTGGTCAAGGTCTTCACTTGTATTCTTGTCTTCATGGAGGACTAAAAGTGATAAGTCTTATATTTTGAGGGACCATTCTTGCCAATTCTTCAAAGTTGAGGGTCCTTTTGTAAATTTGACAAACTTTAGGGACCAAACTTGTAATTATAAATAAACAAGGGTATAAAGTGTCAATTCTTCAATAATGAAGGAACCTTCTTGTATAATCTTCAATTCTTCAAGGACTTTTCTTAGAAAATCAACTCTAGGGTCCGGTTCATTGTGCGGCTTCTTTTCCCGTGTTCGTTTTTTATTGATTCTTGTGATCTTTTGTCCTTTTCTCGATATCCGTACCTAAAATACACACTGAGCAAACACAAGCATATATATGGCACTTTTTATGATATCTTTACCGTTTTAAGCCCGTTTTGGAAAATGAGACTATGTATAAAAGTAGTCTCATCAGGAAGCCCTTGAAACCATTTGTGCTGGTAACGACGAAACTCTCAAGCAAATGAAAAATCAGTTGGCTATGGAATTTACTATGTTTTAAAGCTCATCCTAACGAGAAGCTAAGTGAGGTGAGAGGTCGTCTTCAAGATATCACTAGCAAGTTGGCATTTGTGGGAACAGAATTTGAAGATGAAGACATTAGTGCTACTTTTCTTGGAGCTCTTGGTGACGCTTGGGAGATTCATGCTAAGTCAATCATTTCCACCAAGGCTTACAAGAACTCCTCATTTGATGACATATATAATCAATTGAAGGTTATGGAACCTGAATCTACGCTCAACTAAGGAAGTAAATCAACATCAGGAAGCATGGCATTCATCTCTCATAATGATTCCTCATCCGCTGACAATGTTTCACTTGTTAGTGGATTGAATTCACATGTCGTAGGCTCAACTTCATCAGCTACCGACATATATAATGTTATCTCATTGGTGGTTGTAATTTTACACTTGTTTAGGAAAACAAGGTAATTAGGGTAAGTACACAAGTGATTTAGAAAAACCACGAGTTATGACCCAAAGTGGGGATCATTTTCAAGGAGGCTTGGTGTGTGTGTAATGAGATGATTAATTATGTGATTATATGATTATGAGAAAAGAAAATAGAAATGGGATAAGAAGAGAATGACGGTTACGATGACGGCTTACACTAAAACGAAAAGGTCGTACACGTAAAACCGTAAAAGCACCAAAATTAAAAATTTACCCTAAAAATTCTTAAAAAATTGCAATAAATCCTAAATAATGTAAATAGAGTTTACAAAAAATCAAAAATCACTCAAACCTTTAATTTAATTAAATAATGATTTTTTAATGCTAATTAAAGCCCTAAAAATCAATTTAATTAACAAAAAGCCCAAAATGAGTTTTATCACTTTGTAAACCTCTAAAATGACCTAACTTAATTTAAAACTATTTTTTAAAATTTAAAAATTTATTAAAACTATTTAAAAACAATTAAAAACTATTAAAACTTAAAATAATTATAAAAATTAATCTAAGGACAATAAAAATATTCTAAAAGTTGTAATATTCCTAACTTAATGTGTTTAACCTAAGAAAAATATAAAAACTTGAAAAATCTAAATTTTAATTTTTAATAATAAAATAATAATAAAATAATATTAAATATCCAAAACTTATAAAAAATTCTAAAAACTTGCAAACTAGCTTAATTTAACCTAAATAAACAGAAAATGAAGTTGAAATTACAAAAATACCCCTAATGGGCCTCCAAATGGGCCAAAAGTCCAAACAGTCCCCTTATTGGGCTCAAATAGGCCCAATAAGCAAAAAGTTGTCCAATTAAGCCCAAAAACTCCTATCAGACTCAAAATTTGATTTTAAACACAACTTTTCAAAGGCCCAAAAGCTGAAAATGTGAAATAAGCTGACTTATACCAAACAGCTTATTCTTAATGGGCTTTTTGGCCCATTAAGCTATAAGCTGATGCCATAAGCTCAAATTAGACACACAAGCTTCTTTTGAGTTGATTAAGACTTCTATAAAAACAAATTTGAAATAATCCAAAGGAATAAGCCTGAAAATGCACAAAGCAATCTATAGAAAACGACAAATTAGTCGTTTTTGAGTTCTAGGCTATCCCAAGAGCTGATTCAAATTGCAAAAGCTTTTAAATGACTTAACTAAGCTTAATCAACAAAAAGTTTTCAAACAAGTTCACACAATAAGCTGGAATAAGCAAATAAGCACTTATGAAAAAGTCAAATAAGTTGGTTTTCTAGCAAAAAGTCAAAGTCAAAGTCTAATAAGCTCCAGTTCAATCAAATGCGTCAAATAATGAAGATCTATCACAAAAAATAAGTTGTTGCAGGTTTGGATAAGCCAAAATGGCTTATTGATAAGCTAACTGAAAAATTGAACTAGCAGGGGCTAGTTTTGGGTGTTGAGCAGTGGAAACTTTTTCCACTGCTTGACTTCTTGACTTTATTATCTTTAGTGACTTTTTTCGAGATTCAAGTTATACAAAGGCACCCAAATGATCAGTGGATCATAAAGAGTCAATAACAACAAAGAAATCACAATCAACAACAACCAATTTGTATAGTTAATTCAATCAATCACCAGATATGCACCAAACTTAGAACAATAAGCAGTTATGGTTCAATAAGCACTTATAGCACAATTCAGCCAGCCAAACTTAACCAAATGCATACACAAGCAATATTAAACTTAAATAAGCAAGTCTAAACAGGTTTCATGCACTAATTCAAAGTATTAAGCAAGATTCAAGCACTTAAAGTTACTGATGAACACTAAACATGCAGTTTTTTCACTTTGGTGATGCAATTGACCAACAAGCCAAATTCAAACCTCCAAATCTTGTTAATAGGTTATAAAAAATATGTTTAAACACTTTTTAGCCCTAAGCATGCATACACTCTAGGTGTTCCCAATGTCTTAGGTCAAAAACAGTCAAAACTAGCAATCTATAGCACAATCTTCGATTTGGTGTTTCAAAGCTGAAAACTTGCATCACAATGCACTCAAACAAGCATATAGCATATACCAAGCAATAACACAAACTTCTAACAACACAATATCAAGTTATGATTAAAGACAGGTAATCCCAAACACCCTTGTAACTTTTCAAATCAAGATTTTCAAATCAAAACAGCATTCCAAGGTTACCCAAGCCCAAATCAACACAATAACAGATGAGATAAACAGATTAGAACTAGATTAAGCGACAAAATCAGCAAGAACACAAGTCACACACAAATATCACCAAAAATCAAGATTTTAACAGATTTTGGGATTAAGTATGCGAACCTCATGGATGTACATCCACACCCATGAATTTTAAGCTTATGTACTAGTAATAACAAGTACAAGCTTCCACAACAAAGCCTGATAAGATTCAACAAGGTTAGAAGCAAAATATCAAAAACAGTAAGGTTGAAAAGCCTTGATTAATGCAACTCTTGTACTCCAAACTTGATTATCCCCAAGTTATAGGCTTCACCACACCTGGATAACTCAATATCAGGAAGCTATGATCAGCTTTATAGCCCAAGAATTCCAAGATGAACCAAGAACTTAGCAAAATATCAAGAATGAAGGAAAATGTGAAAACTTTTGCACACTCCTTGAAAACCGTTTTTGAGGTTTAAGAATAGCAAACAAGTAATAATAATAAGCAGTAAACAACAATGGCACTTGAGTTTTCTTCAAAGATTCAAACACATTTCATTCAACTAAAAATGGATTATAGAATATTGAACAAAGGAAAATTCAAGAGCAAACTAATACTAAGCTAGTGCTATGCCTTATATAGGCTACAAGAAGTGATTCCAAACTCTAAAAACGTGAACCCTAATGTTACAAAATCCCTGAAATGCCCTTGAGAAGTTTTGGTAGTTTGTTGAATCATGTGATGGAATTGGATGTTTGTGTGTTGCTGGCAAGTTTGAATTGCATCCAATGGCTTGAAATAAGCTTAAGGAGTAAGCAGGATCCTTGGATGTTGGATGACTGGCCTCTTTTGGCTTCTTCTTCAAAAGGTGGGACAAGAGGGTTTATCATGTGACAATGGGATGATGTGGCAGGAAAAGTGAGAGTGGGGTTTTGTTTAGTGTCACCTTAATCTTAAATCTAGAGAAGATTAAGGCTTAATTGTGAAAAATGAAGGAATACCCAATTTAGCTTAAGAACATCAAGAACACCCATTTGATCTGTTTTCATTTTTAAAAATGATGTTAGGCGCTTAATTAACTAATCAGTCGGATTAGTTAATTAAATGGGGTGAGTGGAGTGTGACTTGGCAGCAAGGAGGGTTGTGATTGGATGAGGGTTGTTAGTGGGGCACGTGTCAAGCCCCCATAGGTCTAGGAAAGGTTGTGTGTCTTCCAGAAATAGCCCCTCTTCTTTCCTTTGTCTTCCACTTTCCAAATAAGCACCAAAAATCCGTTTTCCTTTGTAAGTGAAGTTTTCATTTTCACACTTTTGCCCCAAATACTTTTCTAAAGTATTTTCAGGGGTATTTCTTGCCAATTTTTTATTCTTGAACGACTAATTTGGCATTTTCTTGATTGATAATGGTCTTGACTTGTATGATTGACCTTTTGGAGGACTAAAATTGCCAAGTCATGATTAATGAGGGACCATTTTTGTCATTTCTTTAAAGTCAAGGGTCCTTTTGGTAATTTTGATATTTTCAAAGGACCAAACTTGTAATTTCTTGTAACTTGAAGTCCTTCATGGTATGTTTGACTTTGAAGAGGATTAGTATTGACATTTTAGTTTTGTTGAGGGACTAAAATTGCCAATTCTTCAAAGTGGAGGGCCCTTTTTGCAATATTGACAAACTTTAGGGACCAATCTTGTAATTATGAAGATACAAGGGTATAAAGTGTCAATTCTTCAATATTGGAGGACCCTTCTTCATAAATCTTCAAATCTTCAAGGGTTTTCTTGGAAAATTCTTCATTAGGGCTTGGTTCAATGTGCAGCTTCGTTTCCCGTGTTCGTTTTTGCATGATTCTTGTGATCTTTTGTCATTTTCTCAATATCCGTACCTAAAATACAAAAGCAACAAACACAAGCATATATTTGGGTATTTTCATGATATTTAATGCATTTGAACCCTTTTTGGACGATGAGACTATGTATAAAAGCAGTCTCATCACTCCCCCATACTAAACCATTGTCGTGCCCTCACGTAATGCTAGAAGAAAGTATTGTAGCACCTCCAAAATTCATTTTTATTCTCTTTATTTAACGATAAACTAGCTACACTACTACTATTACTACTACTTGCGTTTTAGACATAATGTATGATTTTCATCGCAAAATGGGACGTTTAGGTTCATATAATAAGAAAACGTGAATGCTTCGTTAGAAATAATTTCATCGTCCTCGATTTTCACCCCAATTCCATGCCAAGCGTGCAACGAAATCATTGTCATTATAAGTTAGTAATGCTAACACTACTCATATGCCCTAATCACGTACTTATCCTACCAATTCCTAAATTATATCTCTTATATTTTATTATGTCTTGAATGTTTCACGAGGATACATTGTTTGACTTATGCGATAATAGAGATTTAGGTCTAAAAATAGAGTCCTAACGGTGTAATCAAGACCATCAAATCAATAACCCTCCTAATAGACAACGATGTCAAAAATTTAAGTCAACAAGAAGGATCGATAAACACGGTTTATAACGATTTTGAACATGAGACTTATTACCAAGACTTTTATACGCCCCCTAACGGAAGGGCCTTATTATCTTTGGTCTACCTCCATCTTTTATTCAACTTCGCCATGAAGCTTTTATTATGACTTCGGTCTTGCCTTGCCTTTTATTATCCACCTCATCGCTAGTTTTATTAGCCAAAGACGTATATCGTCACGCTAAGGCGAATTTTGGATCTTTAAAGCTTCAAAGATTAAGGCTTGATTCACTTTCAATTTTGCATAGATTTTTCGGCCTTGTGGGGCTTCAAATTGTTTTCTTGATTTAGGTGACCACTTGAAATCTTATTATTGGGTGAAGCTTTTGATTATTCGGGTGCCAATACTTCAAAACCGTGACGCTGGCGATACCTTAATGTCTTCCCAATTTAATTACACAGAAGCTACTAGAAAAGACTAGAAACCCAACAATCAAGACTAAATCACTAAGTCAATATTTATTAAGCAAAAAATATTTACAAGCGAAGGGAGAATAAGCAAACAACGAGAACACATGAGTTTTTGAAAGAATACGAGTACTCTACGTTTAGCATAGTAACTTATAATTAACCCTATCATTTCTCGTCCTCATTTAAGAGACTTAGCCTAATGTGAAGTTAAGGTATCAAAGCTAAGTGCTCAACACGCACGGTCGAGTCAAAATTACTCTTATTCTCGCCATCGGAAAACCTACAATCGTGTCTTCAAACACTTATAAAACATGAGAAAATTTTTAAAATTTGGCCATTTTTAGCCTTATTTTGCAATAAAACGATAATAAAAAAGATAAACTTTGGAAAGCGTGAAGGTTTGGCAAGGCAAGTATCTATTCACCCCCATACTGAAGTTAAACATTGTCCTCAATGTTTCGAGTCTAGGGGTGCACACACCCCCATACTAGAGACGTAGTCGAATGCCTAATTTAACATTGAAAGGGTGTAACCGTTATATTTAAAGCCGTTTATGAAGTGTGCTATAAACCTAAGGTTAGAACATCAAAGGATATATCATGGATATTGAGAAAGTCTTCAAAGCAAACGATCGAGTACTCCCATAAAACGAACATGAGAGGCTCCAATCGTGAAGATAATGATCATCTAAAATCCACAATTCACAAACAACCACGGAACAAAGGTTGGAAGGGCACAAATCCCCACACGTTACTACATTAGAAAGCGATAATATGTACATAGGATAAGCATGGGACTCCCCCACGATGCACCTCGTTTTTTATTACCGAGTCATGAGCTCGACTCGATCCCCTCAATACTAATTATCATTGGGGAAGGTGATTTGGTCGAGGTAGTTTAAGGATGGAACTTCCCCGCCAAAGTAGTGCTTCAACCTATGTCCATTCACCTTGAAATTGGGGCCATCATATTGAGCTAGCTCGATGGTCCCATATGGAAAAACTTAAGTCACGGTGAATGGACCGGACCAACGGGATTTCAACTTACCGGAAAAGATTTTCAAACGAGAATTAGAAAGCAAAACTTGATCCCCAATGTTAAAAACCCGGTTTTTAATTTTAGAATCATGCAACTTTTTAGTCTTTTCTTTATAAATCAATGAATTTTCATAAGCAATATCCCTTAATTCATCCAATTCATTTAATTGCATTTTCCGGTGTTTTTCCGCAGTCTCCATATCATCATTACAATGCTTTAGGGCCCGATAAGCCTTGTGTTCCAATTCAATTGGCAAGTGACAATTTTTCCCATACACAAGCTTATAGGTAGTGCACCTAATGGGCGTCTTATGAGCGATCCTAAAGGCCCATAAAGCATCGTCCTACTTATCCGACCAAGATTGTCGGTTTTCCCCAACGGATCTCTCCAAAATCCTCTTCAACGCTCGGTTTGAAACCTCGACTTGCCAACTCGTTTTGGGTGATAAGTCGTAGAAAGCCGATGTGTAACACCATATTTTCTTAGGACCCTTTCGAATTGGTCGTTACAAAAATAGGTTCCACGATCCCTTATGATCGCGCGAGGGGTTCCAAACCGAGAAAAAAATTGCTTCAAAAACTTGACTACCACACGAGCATCATTGGTGGGCAAAGCCTTAGCTTCCACCCACTTAGATAGGTAGTCAACCGCTACAAGGATGTACTTATTACCACGAGATGACGGGAACGACCCCATAAAGTCTATGCCCCAAACGTCAAAGATCTCACACACTTGGATGATATTTTGTGGCATTTCATCTTTTAATGAGGCTTTTCCTTGTCGTTGGCATGAGTCACACGACTTCACAAGCTCATGTGCATCTCGGTAAATAGTAGGCCAAAAGAAACCGGCATCAAATACCTTCTTAGCCATGAGATTAGCACCGTGGTGACCACCCGTGGGCCCCTCGTGACAAGCTCAAAGGATATTAGAAGCTTCGGTACCAAAGACACAATGTCGGATGATTTGATCCGCACAAGTTCGAAACAAGTAAGGGTCGTTCCAAAAGTAGAACTTGACGTCACGAAAGAATATTCGTTTTTCTTGAGTCATCATACCCTTGATGATGAAGTTGCCCGCATGGTAAGCGATGTCCGCAAACCATGGGGTGGAATAATCAAGCTTGGAATTCACTACACCAAGTGTCTCGAGCGGAAATGTTTCGGTGATTTCCTTGGGCTCGTAAACACTTTGGTGAGGATCTTCCAAACGAGAAAGATGATCGGCCGCTAGATTCTCGGCTCCTTTTTTGTCAACGATTTTGTGATCAAATTCTTGAAGGAGGAGAATTCCAACGAAGTAATCATGGCTTAGCATCTTGTTTAGCCATAAGATACTTTATAGCCGAATGATCCGTATACACTATGCATTTCGTCAAGACGAGATAAGGTCGAAATTTCTCAAATGCATACACCACGGCAAAGAACTCCTTCTCCGTTGTAGTGTATTTTAGTTGAGCCTCGGTCATCGTCTTGCTAGCATAGTGAATAGGCAAGAAGTTCTTTTCATGACGTTGCCCCAATACGGCCCCTATAGCGTAGTCACTAGCATCACACATGAGCTCAAAGGGGAGTTTCCAATTGGGAGCAACAAGAATGGGAGCTTCGGTAAGTTTCCTCTTAAGGATTTCAAAGGCTCGTACACAATCTTCGTCAAAGACAAAACGTGCCTCTTTTTCAAGAAGATGTTTAATAGGTCGAGAGATCTTAGAAAAATCCTTGATGAATCGACGATAAAAGCCCGCGTGGCCTAGGAAACTCCTAACTCCCTTAACGGTTTTGGGATGAGGTAATTTGGCGATGACGTCTACCTTAGCTTGATCTACCTCAATCCCCGCTTTCGAAACCTTGTGCCCTAAGACGATTCCACTTTTAACCATAAAATGACACTTTTCCCAATTAAGCACAAGGTTGGTTTCCTCACAACGCTTCAACATTCTCTCAAGGTTCGACAGACACGAAGTGAACGAATTACCAAACACGGAAAAGTCATCCATGAAGACTTCCATCGTCTTCTCGATCATATCATGAAAAATAGCCATCATGCACCTTTGAAAGGTTCCCGGTGCATTGCAAAGTCCGAATGGCATTCTACGATAGGCAAACGTTCCATATGGACACGTAAACGTAGTTTTTTCTTGATCACGAGGATCGATGGGGATTTGGAAGTAACTAGAAAAACCATTTAAAAAGCAATAGAAATCATTTCCCGCTAGCCGCTCCAACATTTGGTCCATGAAGGGCAAGGGAAAATGGTCTTTTTGAGTGGCTTCATTCAACTTACGATAGTCAACGCACACTCTCCATCCGGTCACGAGTCTAGTGGGAATTAACTCGATGGCATCGTTTGGCACAACGGTCATTCATCCCTTCTTGGGGACACAATGAATAGGACTCACCCAAGGGCTTTCGAAAATAGGGTAAATCATTCCCGCGTCAAGGAGTTTAAGGACTTCCTTTTTGATGACGTCGTGAATTTTGGGGTTCACCCTCCTTTGACATTGGATTGCGGGCTTGTGATCCTCCTCCATTAAGATTTTGTGGGTACAAAATTTGGGATCGATTCCCTTAATGTTGGATAACTTCCACGCAATTGCCCCTTTGTGATCGTTTAGAACATCGACAAGTGCGGTTTTTTCATCATTCGATAGTTCTTTCGCAATAATAACCGGCAACTTGTCGCCCTCCTCCAAAAAGACATATTCGAGATGAGGAGGTAAATCTTTCAACTCGATGATAGGTGGTTCCTCAATTGAAGATTTGGGCTCGATACTCATAACCTCCTCGGGTGGAGGAAATGGGAAATCGTTAAGAAAAATCCTTGATAATCGAGAAGTCCTCATCGTTGTCGATGTCTTCGTTACAAGTACGTGGAACATCGAATTCTTCCAACGTAAAACCACCACCTTCAAATGGAGTGAAGGTTGGTGTCGAGTTATCAAGAATGGGATCTAACATAGTGGGATTGCCACTATTTTCATCATCACCAAAACCTAGAACTTCTTGTGAAAATTCCTCGCAAACCATGTAAATTATATCAACGAGGTTTATGGTTGCAACGGAATAAACATGAGAAATTTGAGACTTTTGAGTTGCGTTTATAACAAGTTCCTCGTCGTTGAAACGTAAGGTAATCTTTCTAGCATGAACATCGATCAAAGCCATAGACGTATCTAAAAACGAACGACCTAAAATGAGAGGAACTTGAGGATCCGTGGGAATATCGACAACGATAAAGTCTACCGGATAATAGAACTTTCCCACTTTCACAAAAAAAACGTCTTCCGCCAATCCACATGCGGGAATCGTGGAATGGTCGGCCAACTCGATAGACATTAGTGAAGGAGTAAGATTAGGAACATTGAGCGACTTGAAGATTGCAAGTGGCATCATGTTAATGCTAGCACCAAGATCGGCCAAGGCAAAGCATTCTTCCATATCTTGGATTGCACAAGGGATCAAGAATTTACCGGGATCACCGACTTTCTGAGGTATGCGATTAAGACAAACCGATGACAACTAGACAATTGATGAAATTTCTCCTTGTTGTTCAACATACTCTTAAAGTTAGCGGCAAATCGAGGCATCATGACCAAAGCATCGGCGAAACTCACATTAAAAAACATTTTCATAAAAAGCTCAAATTGGTAATTGTCGTGCTCTTGACGTTTCTCCTTTCTAAGTCTCGATGGATAGGGCAAAGGTGGTGTGGGTTGAGGCATAAGCATAGCCTTTGGAATCTCGGGTTCCAATGTTGGTAATGGGTCAACCGTAGGTGTGGCATGAGCGATACTTCGTGGGATTTGGACATGCTCCTTTTGGACCACCACCTCAGGTTCTTCCTCAATTGCTTCCTCCGTAGGAGCAATTGGTTGAGGAGTCGGTTCCTTAAGTGTCTTACCACTAAGTGTGGTAATCACTTTCATCTCACCCTTAGGGTTTGATACGGTGTTGCTAGAAAGACTACTCGAAGACGGTTTGCACATAATTGCCTCAAACATAGATGAAATTTTATCTTCAAACATGGATCGCCTCTTCTCGGCTTTGATCATCTCTTGCTTAATTTCATGTTGCCCTTGTTCCACTTTTTTGTGGGTTTTGTGTAACCTTGTTACATTTCCTTCGATCTTGTTGGTATGGATTTTAAGCTCATTTGCTAACTCATTTTTCAACTCTTTCTTCAAGTCGTTCTTAAACTCGGATCATAGGCTAATGATTTCTCTTTGAATGTTGTCAAACCTAGCATCGTTCCCATTAGCGTATTCAACAATTCATTTGGAAGATCTTTCAAAGTTTGCAAACCTTTGTTGTTGTTTTGAAAATCATTTTGATTTTTGTTTGAAACTTGATTATTAGCCCCTTGATTACCATAGTTTCCTTTGTTGTAATTGTTTTTGAAACCAACTTGATTGTTTCGATAGATGTTGTTAGCATTTTGATTTGAACCAAAACCCGGTGGAGTCAATTGATTAGAGCGGGTAACTTGACCGTTTTGGTTGTAAGTTCCCGTGGCCGCGTAGGCACTTGAAGTGTTACCACCGTTGGTAATGCACTCGGAGAAATCATGACCTCCACCACAATACATGCATGAAACCTCAACCGCTTTAGCCGTAGCGGGAGCACTTGGTTCTCCAACTTTGAACTCAATCAATAGACCTTTAAGCTTATCAAAGATTTTGTTTTCCAAGTTCGCCTTAATTTGGCAAGCATCGATGGTAGTAGAAAAAGAAGGTGAAGCCGAAGACGAAGCCTTACGAACACTAGACGTGCTACGAGGACTATACACCTTAGATCTATTCTCAATTATCACCAAAGCTTCCTCAACCGTTTTACACAAAAAATTACCACCCGCGGCGGCGTTAAGATAATCCCTTTCATGATCATTAAGTCCATTGTAAAACGTGTCAATTTGATGCAAATCGGAAAAACCGTGATGAGGACACTCATGTAACATTTCCTTAAACCTATTCCAAGCCGTTGAAAAACTTTCATTAAACTCTGGTGAAAATTTTGAAATCTCGTTTTTCAAATGCGTAGTCTTAGAGGGCGGAAAAAATTGGTTCACAAACTTAGACACGAGATCCTTCCACGTCAACATAGAATTGGGTGGCTCTTTTTCTAACCAAATTTTAGCGGGCCTCGCTAAGGAATACAGAAAAAGCATCATTTTAATCGAGTCATTAGCAACATCCTTAAACTTGCAAGTGGCGGTAAGACGATTGAATTGGCGGATATGGTTGTGCGGGTTGTCCTTCTCATCACCACGGAATTTGTTGTTTTGGATCATCGACAACAAACCCGTTTTCACTTCAAAATTCTCCGCAAGGATAGCGGGAATCACAATAGCTCTCCATAACCCTCGTTGGGTGCTTGAAGTAACTCCATCATAGTTCGATTCGCCATGGTTAGTTCTTCTCTTATAATGGGTTCGTCAATAGGAGACTCCTCACTAGAAAGATTAGGAGTAGGTGTTGACTCATTTCGATTTTTTCGTTTACGTGCACGTCTTGCTTGATTACGAGTAAGCATAAACGTCACGTACAACGTGGGGGGTGAGCAAAGAAGATTCTTTTTGGTGTTTTGTATTTTTCCAATTTTTTTGTGGTTTTTTATTGTTTTTACTTTTTTTTTGGATTTTTGTGATTGTATTAAGTAGACCAAAATCTACAAATCTCCTCCTTATTCAAATCTCTTGATTAAAGAAGCCTCAAGGAATGAAAACGATCACGTGAAGTGAACGCATTCGATGACTTTAGAACGTTGGTGGAACACGAAAACGTTCAAGAGGGTTTAATCAAATGAAACCAAGAAAGTATATATGATACTTAATAATACTTTGGGGAGCAAAACCCTCGATTAGCTCTCAAATCAAATACTCACAAGCAAGCGGGGAAACGAGGCGGCGCGAAGCACTTAAGAGCCTTTTTCCTTAGGATATATTTTATAATATCCGCCTTATACCCACCTTATAGTTTCTATTTTTCAAAGTCGAGCTTCACGAAAGTATTTATCTATTTTTGCCTTTCTTTCTTGTTTGAGATTCGAATTCAATGATTGGGTAATGACCTCCCAAGTGAAGGTTGTGTTTTCACACTTTTGGAGTACTTGTGAATTTATTGTTCTACGTATACAATATATTAATAATATTCACACAAAAAAAAACGAAAAACCGATAATACGTATTAGTAGAGTGCTACTAATACAAATAGATATTATGGCTATATATAAAAACAACAATTGCCAAATCAAAACACAACACGTCTCCCCGGAAGCGGCGTCAAAATGGTGGTTGTAATTTTACACTTGTTTAGGAAAACAAGGTAATTAGGGTAAGTACATAAGTGATTTAGGAAAACCACGAGTTATGACCCAAAGTGGGGATCGTTCTCAAGGAGGCTTGGTGTGTATGTAATGTGATGATTAATTATGTGATTATATGATTATGAGAAAAGAAAATAAAAATGGGATAAGAAGAGAATGACGGTTACGATGACGGCTTACACTAAAACGAAAAGGTCGTACACGTAAAACCGTAAAAGCACCAAAATTAAAAATTTACCCTAAAAATTCCTTAAAAATTGCAATAAATCCTAAATAATGTAAACAGAGTTTACAAAAAATCAAAAATCACTCAAACCTTTTATTTAATTAAATAATGATTTTTTAATGCTAATTAAAGCCCTAAAAATAAATTTAATTAACAAAAAGCCCAAAATGAGTTTTATCACTTTGTAAACCTCTAAAATGACCTAACTTAATTAAAAACTATTTTTGAAAATTTAAAAATTAATTATAACTATTTAAAAACTATTAAAAACAATTAAAACTTAAAATAATTATAAAAATTAATCTAAGGACAATAAAAATATTCTAAAAGTTGTAAAATTCCTAACTTTATGCGTTTAACCTAAGAAAAATATAAAAACTTGAAAAATCTAAATTTTAATTTTTAGTAATAAAATAATAATAAAATAATATTAAAAATCCAAATTTTATAAAAAATTCTAAAAACTTGCAAACTAGCTTAATTTAACCTAAATAAACAGAAAATGAAGTTGAAATTACAAAAATACCCCTAATGGGCCTCCAAATGGGCCAAAAGTCCAAACAGTCCCCTTATTGGACTTAAATAGGCCCAATAAGAAAACGTTGTCCAATTAAGCCCAAAAACTCCTATCTGACTCAAAATTTGATTTTAAACACAACTTTTCAAAGGCCCAAAAGCTGAAAATGTGAAATAAGCTGACTTATACCAAACAGCTTATTCTTAATGGGCTTTTTGGCCCATTAAGCTATAAGCTGATGCCATAAGCTCAAATTAGACACACAAGCTTCTTTTGAGTTGCTTAAGACTTCTATAAAAAGAAATTTGAACTAATCCAAAGGAATAAGCCTGAAAATGCAAAAAGCAATATAAAGAAAACGACAAATTAGTCGTTTTTGAGTTCTAGGCTATTCCAAGAGCTGATTCAAATTGCAAAAGCTTTTAAATGACTTAACTAAGCTTAATCAAAAAAAAATTCAAACAAGTTCACTCAATAAGCTGGAATAAGCAAATAAGCACTTATGAAAAAGTTAAATAAGTTGGTTTTCTAGCAAAAAGTCAAAGTCAGAGTCTAATAAGCTCCAGTTCGATCAAATGGGTCAAATAATGAAGATCTATCACAAAAAAATAAGTTGTTGCAGGTCTGGATAAGCCAAAATGGCTTATTGATAAGCTAACTAAAAAATTGCACTAGCAAGGGCTAGTTTTGGGTGTTGAGCAGTGGAAACTTTTTCCACTGCTTGACTTCTTGACTTTTTTGTCTTTAGTGACTTTTTTGGAGATTCAAGTTATACAAAGGCACCCAAATGATCAGTGGATCATAAGGAGTCAATAACAACAAAGAAATAACAATCAACAACAGCCATTTTGTACAGTTAATTCAATCAATCACCAGATATGCACCAAACTTAGAACAATAAGCAGTTATGGTTCAATAAGCACTTATAGCACAATTCAGCCAACCAAACTTAACCAAATGCATACACAAGCAATATTAAACTTAAATAAGCAAGTCTAAACAGGTTTCATGCACTGATTCAAAGTATTAAGCAAGATTCAAGCACTTAAAGTTACTGATGAACAATAAACATGCAGTTTTTTCACTTTGCTGATGCAATTGACCAACAAGCCAGATTCAAACCTCCAAATCTTGTTAACAGGTTATAAGAACTATGTTTAAACAATTTTTAACCCTAAGCATGCATACACTCTAGGTGTTCCAACAGTCTTAGGTCAAAAACAGTCAAAACTAGCAATCTATAGCATAATCTTTGATTTGGTGTTTCAAAGTTGAAAACTTGTAGCAAAATGCACTCAGACAAGCATATAGCAGATACCAAGCAATAACACAAACTTCTAACAACACAATATCAAGTTATGATTCAAGACAGGTAATTCCAAACACCCTTTTAACTTTTCAAATCAAGATTTTCAAATCAAAACAGCATTCGAAGGTTACCCAAGCCCAAATCAACACAATAACAGATGAGATAAACAGATTAGAACAAGATAAAGCCACAAAATCAGCAAGAGCACAAGTCACACACAAATATCACCAAAAATCAAGATTTTAACATATTTTGGGATTAAGTATGCAAACCTCATGGATGTACATCCACACCCACGAATTTTGAGCTTATGTACTAGCAAGAATAAGTACAAGCTTCCACAACAAAGCCTACTAAGATTCAACAAGGTTAGAAGCAAAATATCAAAAACAGTAAGGTTTAAAAGCCTTGATTAATGCAACTCTTGTACTCCACACTTGATTATCCCCAAGTTATAGGCTTCACCACACCTTGATAACTCAATATCAGGATGCTATGATCAGCTTTATAGCCCAAGAATTCCAAGATGAACCAAGAACTTAGCAAAATATCAAGCTTGAAGGAAAATGTGCAAACTTTTGCACACTCATTGAAAACAGGTTTTGAGGTTTAAGAATAGCAAACAAGTAACAATAATAAGCAGTAAACAACAATGGCACTTGAGTTTTCTTTAAAGATTCAAACACATTTCATTCAACTGAAAATGTATTTATAGAATATTGAACAAAGGAAAATTCAAGAGCAAACTAATACTAAGCTAGTGCTATGCCTTATATAGGATACAAGAAGTGATTCCAAACTCTAAAAACGTGAACCCTAATGTTACAAAATCCCTGAAATGCCCTTGAGAACTTTTGGCAGTTTGTTGAATCATGTGATGGAACTGGCTGTTTGTGTGTTGCTGACAAGTTTGAATTGCATCCAATGGCTTGAAATAAGCTTAAGGAGTAAGCAGGATCCTTGGACATTGGATGACTGGCCTCTTTTGGCTTCTTCTTCAAAAGGTGGGACAAGAGGGTTTATCATGTGACAATGGGATGATGTGGTAGGGAAAGTTAGAGTGGGGTTTTGTTTAGTGTCACCTTAATCTTAAATCTTGAGAAGGTTAAGGCTGAATTGTGAAAAATGAAGGAATACCCAATTTAGCTTAAGAACATCAAGAACACCTATTTGATCTGTTTTCATTTTTAAAAATGGTGTTAGGCGCGTAATTAACTAATCAGTTGGATTAGTTAATTAAATGGGGTGAGTGGAGTGTGACTTGGCAGCAGGGAGGGTTGTAATTGGATGAGGGGTGTTAGTGGGGCATGTGTCAAGCCCCCATAGGTCTAGGTAAGGTTGTGTGTCTGCCAGAAATAGCCCCTCTTCTTTCCTTTGTCTTCCACTTTGTAAGTAAACATCAAAAATCCGTTTTCCTTTGTAAGTGAAGTTTTCATTTTCACAATTTTGCCCTAAATACTTTTCCAAAGTATTTTCAGGGGTATTTCTTGCCAATTTTTGATTCTTGAAGGACTGATTTGGCATTTTCTTGATTGATAATGGTCTTGACTTGTATGATTGACCTTTGGGAGGACTGAAATTGCCAAGTCATGATTAATGAGTTACCATTTTTGCCATTTCTTCAAAGTCAAGGGTCCTTTTGGTAATTTTGATATTTTCAAAGGACCAAACTTGTAATTTCTTGTAACTTGAAGTCCTTTATGGTATGTTTGACATTGAAGAGGATTAATATTGACATTTTATTTTTGTTGAGGGACTAAAATTGCCAATTCTTCAAAGTGGAGGGCCCTTTTTGCAATATTGATAAACTTTAGGGACCAATCTTGTAATTATGAATATACAAGGGTATAAAGTGTCAGTTCTTCAATATTGGAGGACCCTTCTTCATAAATCTTCAAATCTTCAAGGGTTTTCTTGGAAAATTCTTCATTAGGGCTTGGTTCAATGTGCGGCTTCGTTTCCCGTTTTTGTTTTTGCATGATTCTTGTGATCTTTTGTCATTTTCTCAATATCCGTACCTAAAATAAACAACAAACACAAGCATATATTTGGGTATTTTCATTATATTTAATGCATTTTAAGCCCTTTTTGGACGATGAGACTATGTATAAAAGCAGTCTCATCACTCATCAATTCTTAAACCAGCTAGAATTGACTTGGATACTGTATGTGCATAAATTGCCGCTTTGCCCAATGGTTCTCCGATTTCTTTTGAAGATCTTGAACAAATCAGTGATATTGATCTTGAAGAGATGGACATCAAGTGGAATATGGCATTTAGCAGTATAATAGCCAATAGGTGGAACACGAGATTTGGTAGGAAGATGACATTTAACAGCAAAGAAACTGCTGGATTTGATAAATCCAAAGTTCAAAGCTATAATTGTCATAGAATAGGGCACTTTATGAGGAAATGCAGATCTCCACTTAGGAACGATGCTGGAAAGATCTCAAGTAAAATCATTAAGGTTGAAGATGTTGAGCCAAAAGCTAAGGTAGCCGTGCATGGGATTGATGACCTTGGATAGGATTGGAGCTTTATGGAAGATGATGTAAAGAAAAATCAAGCATTGATAGCTAAAAAGGAATAAGAGCATGTTCAATATGCTCTTATGGCTAAATCTTCCTCAAGGTTGCAGGCAAAACACTGAAAAACTTAATAAAGATGTTTTAAAATTAAAATTAGATGTTTTTGACATAGAAATCAAACTAGCAAACTATAAAAGGGGACCTACATAATCAGATGGGATGGTGGAAGAATATAAGAAAATGGAATTTAATCTTAAGGATCAAATCACTGTTTTGAGTAGAGATCTAAAGATTAGTAATGTAAGACCCCATTTTGATAATGGAATGTCACGCGTAATTATGGCGTGTCATCAAAGCATACAAGGATAAATGTCTAAAACATTACATGACCATAGGGATAACCGGAATCAAACATCGGTTCCCAAACATAAGCCCAAAACATAATAAAGCAAAAGAAATGAATGAAAGACTAAACAAGCATAAGTATATGAAGGCAAAAAGGAAAAGAAGTCTCTAGCAGCTTCCATCCTATGCACGTCCTCCAAATGCTCGAGTCTCTCCTAGGGTACCTACCGTTTTGGGACATGGAAAGGAAAGTAACGGCTGAGCAATACGCTCAGTGCACGGATATAGACATAGTATAAATGACTAAAACATAATAAAGACTTAATAGCAACGGAAATATATAAGTCCTGGAAAACCTGGAACATGTTCATAAAACTGGTTTTATAGTTTGAAAAGCCTTATGTTTATCTTATGAAAACTGTTTAACATAGTTTCCCATTAGCCAATATACGTCATGAAAATCCACCGTGCATGAATACTTGGAGGGGTGACCTCATCATGCAAATTAGAGGGGCTGCCTCTAATTTAATATATTGGTTTTGGGTAGGAGGGATCAGCTCCTTGTGAAGGATGCAAGGCACACACCACATTCACACTGAGTAATCTGCTAAAAACATGTAACTAGGATGCACCCATACGCCCCATATGATAAATATAATAATATGGCCAAAAGCTGAAGGGACGCCACGAGCAGTCACTCCGCCGTGGTGAAGTCATAACATCAGTGCTTCTAATGTTATGGTTATGGTACCTCCATAACTAGGTGAAACTGGTCATGCATGTATATGGCTATAGGTATTCTAAATTAAACATAAGCAAATCAAACATATAAACTTATACTACGGGAAAAAACATTTGGCTGCATGCAGGGAATCCTAATAAGGAAAGAATGTCCATACTGAAAGAACGGGAATCCGTACCTTATGTCCAGTGAACGAAGAAGACAAACGGAAGAGAGCCCTACTTCGGTATCACTAATGCTACATAAATACATACGTGTATAAGTATCTGATCACTGAGTACGTAACTGGTTTTTAAGTCATGTCTTAGCTTGTTTTATATGTCCACGTCTTATTTTACTGATTTTAACGTTATAATGTATTTATCGTGTATTATGTATATTCTGATTAAGTATTACTTGTATTTCTTGTATTATTATACTCGCTGTGTAATAATAAGTAACTTTCTAAAAATAGCAGGTTTCCTAAAATAGAAAGTTCCCAAACATAGAAAGTTACCAAAAACAGAAAGTTTCCAAAAATAGAAAGTTTCCTAAAATAGAGTTACTGCTTAAAATAGATAAGTTTCTAAAAATAGAAAGTTTCCATAAATAGAGTAGCTGCCTTAATTAAATAAGTTTCTAAAAATAGAAAGTTTCCATAAATAGAGTAGCTGCCTTAATTAAATAAGTTTCTAAAAATAGAAAGTTTCCATAAATAGAAATAAGCTGGATTATTAAGCTAATAATATAAGCTAAAGTGATTTCATGATTATTTTCTAAGTCATGAGATTATAAGGTATAGTTTATTAATTATTTCATGTGAATTAAATAAACTATAGTTTTAAAGTATTTAATTAACTATAACATGATTTAATTAAATAAAAGGTAATAATACTTAGGTTAAAACGTGTATAAATGTTTAGTATTAATATAACCTAAGTCATGTAAATTAATTAATTATAAGGCATGTTAAATAATTAATTAATTATATAATCTAATATAAATAATAAATACTTAGGTTACCATCCATGTATTATTATTAATAATAATAATAACCTAAGTCATAATTAAATTAATTAAGTAACATGTCAATTAATTTAATTAAACTCATAAATAAATAATCTTGTAATTATAAGCCGTGTTTTATTAATTTAATTTACCTTCTAAATTAATATACATGATAAAGGTAATAACTTGTAAAAATAATACCCGAACCCATGTATTATTTTATTAATCCGTGTAGTAACCCGACCCCGTGATAAACCATGAAACACGTTTCGTTTTTACATTTAAGCTGAACCAAACAGCCCCTTAACTCTTGTTTATTAAACTTCCAGCCAAACACCCCTTAAGTCTTTTTAAACCCAAAACCAAACAGCCCCATTCACTGCCAGTTTCCACTGGCAGTGGTGATGGTGCCACCGGCAACAGCCGGTTCCCCCTGCCTCGTTTTATTTCCCACCGACAGGCTAAACCTGTCAGCCGTGGTTTGCCACTGGCAGACCAATCCAAACACCCCCTGCTGCCTTGTTAAACCCCACTGTTAAGCCAAACGCACCCCTGCTGACAGCAGGGGTTGCGGCTGAGGAAGAAAAAGGCCCACCGAGAGTATCTCGACTCTCGGTTTTGTGCGCCATAAGGACGCAGCAGCACAAAAACGACCCCCCCTTATTTAGTTTAATATATACATGTTAAAATACCCCTGAAATCGGATTAAAAGAAAAGAAAGATAGAACGAATTAGGGTTTACCTTATTTCTTTTTCGTGTTAGGGGTTTTGGACAACAAAACGAAATCAATCCTTGATCTTCTGGAATTAAAACACTCGATCCATTCTTCCTGTTCTTGGGTGTTGGTCGCGGCAGAGAAGAAGGAAGAAACAAAAAAAATGCGACGGCTTGTTTTTTTTTATGTTTAGGGTTTCTTGTTGGTGTTTGTGTCGGCATAAAGAAAAAAAACAAACCCTCCGTCCCTTTTTGTTGTATAAGCCGAAACATACACTTGGGCCTAGAGCCCAAGTCCTTCCTCTTTCCTACTTGTCAAAAACAGCCCAAAACCTTATTCTTATATGTTTGTATTTTTCGTTTAATAAAACGTACGCGTTTAATTAAATACGTATTCGGTTTCTTGTCATGAAATATCTTGTAATAACTTCATGTGCTATACGTAACATTAATTTACGTAGTACTTGTCGTGTAATTTAATATACGTAGTAATAATAATAATTGTGTTAAGTATTCGTTTTTACGTGCTACGTAATTATTAATTATTCATGTTATATTAATTATTTGTACGTAATGACCTTCGTCGTATTAGTAATTACGTAAGTACTTAGTTATCTGTTCGTGATTTCATGTTCGTATACTCGTGATTATAATAATTATTTGAATAATTATTGTGTGTTCATACGTAATAAATACTTATCGTGTTCTAACACGTGTGTAATACTCGTAATACTTATACGTGAAACGTAAATATGTTATAAAAGGAAAGTTTTAATCATATACGTACGATCGTATGGGTATTATGCATGGTAAAAGCATGCGGGTTTTACAACTCTTCCCCCCTAAAAAGAGTAATTCGTCCCTGAATTATAGATAACGTAACTGAAAGAGAAACATACCCGAATCAAACTAAAAGGGTATGTAAGATAAATGAACGTGCAGGTGACATGGTAGAAGGAACGTGACATGTCTTGAAAGGACATGTAACGTGACGTGACTGATAGCACATATCTAATTGATAAGAGAAAAACGGATAAGAAGTCCGGATGAACTTGTCCGTTTCCATGTGGCCTCCCTCTTGGAACGGTTCCTTCACTAGATTTTGACACAAATGATAAATCTTGGTTCTCTTGACCTTGACTTGAAATACGAAGAAGTTCTTGGTTATCGACTTAAGGTAGATCCCCTAAATTTGATTGAGGGAATCAGAATTAACGTGTAAGGGCAACTAAAACGTTACGATGCAAGACAATCTGACTTAACTGATAATTAGAAACGATGCGCGAGACATAAAGAAACGTAGTAAGTGAAAAATTTTGAATGTGATACGTGAAAATTTTTGAACGTGCCACGTGGAGACATGGCGAGTGTAGTATTAGTAAACATATCGTGATCCATGATACGTGTAATCATATCTTGATCATGATATGAGGAACGTGGAATGAACATGACATGTGAAACATATCGTGAACATAGAATATAATGGCGGTAACGCCAAACGCTACAAGGTGAGACATAGAATATGACGAGAAACGTGTATCTGAGGATAGGGAGTTATACTAAACTTGGGTCTGGTCTTTCAAGTTCTTGCAAAACCTCCCAAAATGAGAAAATGAACACAAAATCGTAAGCCGAGATACCATCATGAACGTGAATAGTGTCATGAACGTGAGCGCGAAAGCAAGTCGTGGAATTAGAATGAAAACGTGAAGTAATTAAGGAGTACAATTGCGAATCTTTATCTGACCCGATAACTGAGGGATTGCCAAGTGATCGGATGAGCCTTGGCTGGAACATGTCCGATCAATCTGTTGGTTCTGAATTCCTTGCGGATGTAAGGATTCTGTAGACTTGATCAAACTGTTTGCAATAACCCAGATAGCATCATGCTTCTTCTGAGTTTGCGTTAATCTAGTAACCAAAATCCATGGAGATCTTGTCCCATTTCAATTCACAATTTTAGATGATGAAAACATCCCAGTCTGTTGGTGTCCTATCTTAACCTGTTGGTATGTCAGGTACTTAGATATGAACGTAACTGTATCTTGCTTCGTAGAACTTGATACCTAGGAGTTTGTGAAACTCCGAGTCTCTGAATCTAGACTTCTCCTAGCGTAGGATTTTCTAGAACACCTAATGTAGTGTAGGGTTCTCTCCTTTACGTATAAGCTGAGTCATGGTAAGATTAACCGTAGAAACCCATGTGATTCAGCGTGTCACTGTAATCAAACCGAATTGATATTGAAAAAAAATAAAAATTCCAAGGTAAAATTTCTCTTGTCATAGAATTTGCAACATAGTGCAGATATGGTCTTCCTGTTATTCTCTAATATTAGAGGAAATCAGGTTATCCTCAATGAAAACGCTGATGAATTTGCTTATGAGTTCATAGAACCTCAATTTATTAAGTCCATAATGCTGTTGGAGCATTTATGAGATTAATACAGAATCATGAATTTAGCATGACCAAGTCGTGTACGAATAGCAGTCATGGACATGTCCTGCTCTTTTACTCGTCACTATTGGCAGCATGATCATGAGTTCGATCTTGGAATAATCAACTCACAACTAGAAAATTTTAGCGGCCATGGCTAACAACGCACATGCTTGTAAGCATAGATAATTTGTACAGATTTTTCCTTATGGAAAATCAAACTGAATGTATTCAGGAGCCTGAACATTACTGCACATAATTATGAATCGTAGCATGGTGTGTTGTTCATAGTCCATAATTAGGATAAAATTCATCTCATGTCTGTCCGAGGAAATGCGTTAGCAGCTTGGATCTCATCATTAAGCTGAAGGAAAACCTTCGTATACGTGGGAATACGAAGGCGTCCTTCATGGTCATGAATATATGAAATATGGTGAAAGAAATAAAAGTGACCCCGGCAACGTGACAGTTCTCACTGATGCGCCGGTAATGGTATTGAAATTCTTGTGGCCTGAATAATACATGGTACAACAAAATGGATATACCCTTGGAGGGTACCTTAAAATTCTTAGGGATGTTCCAGAATTAAACGTGAGTCATGTGTCCTGACTCGTGTGTTGGAAAGTATAAGCATGACATGTGTCTTGACGGGTGTCTTGACATGTGTCTTAAGAAAGTATACGTGAGACATGTGTCTTGACCGATGTCTTGACATGTGTCTCGAGATGT
This sequence comes from Glebionis coronaria, assembly GCA_025667525.1. Lineage (NCBI taxonomy): Eukaryota > Viridiplantae > Streptophyta > Magnoliopsida > Asterales > Asteraceae > Glebionis > Glebionis coronaria. The sequence goes on from CM046880.1 coordinate 203,566,577, forward strand.
GAAATAACTAGAACCACAATATTAGGTTAGTATGCCAGAATTGGCGGATCGGATGGACTACTGGTCAATTGTATGTCTGATCACATCCGCGGTCGGAGCCTCGGTTGCGATTTCTAGGATAGTTTCTGTCATAGTAGTGGTTACTATCGTCCTGTCTGTCAGTTCCATGACGGTCATTCTCATGACCGTGATTCATGTAACTATTCAGCTGAGTGGCCGGCTGGTATCGGTTTGCACTCATATGGCTGAAATGACAGCTGAATGACGTGTGACATGTAGCTAAGAATTAGGGACAATGATTGATGAAAATCGTCTGATGGTGAAGCATCTTCTCGTCCAATTGCTTTGCTCTGACGCCTTTGTCTTCTTCTTGTAGGATCTCCAGGTTGTGAACAGCATCTGCATCTCGTAGCGTCTCCAAACATCAGCAGCATCAACCCTAGTAACATCTCCAAGCTATGAGCGGCATCAGCAATCTTGTAAAATGTCAGCAAGTGAACATACGCCTGAGATGATTCAGAATCGACTAGCGAATACTCGTGAAGTATTGCAAGTGAAATACACGTGGATTTAGGTACGTGTAATACACATGGAATACAGTACATGGAGTACACATGGAATGCACATGAAATGATCGGTATGGGGTCGATCATTTGTCACGATTTAAGGAAAGTATATCGTTTAAACGGTTAGGAAAACCATCATGATAACCTGGCAATGCCAGTATATACATCATTCTGGTTGCATAGAGAAACGTTAAAGTGTGGTTACACAAAATTCAACAATGATTTGCCTGACAGCATGATCAATGAAAACCAACCATGACTATCATGAAAACAGGATTCAATGAAATCCAACAATGCCATGCATGAAAACATAAATAACAAAAGAGGCGTAAGACGTAATTAACATGAAGACGGAATTATCATGAAGAAACATGAACAATTCAACATGAAGGAGTGTATAACATAATCAGCATGAACTGAAGTTAACCATGACAATATGAAAACATACTTGAAATAAAAACATATTATCTTATGAGGGGAAATGAAAAAAATTTATGCCAATAAATCATGAGAAAAATTTTATGCATGAATGCATAATGTAGTTTATAAAAACCTTTATATGTGCGAGGGAACGCCTATGGGTCGGTCCCAAAACAAAATACATGGCGAGGGGACGCCTATGGGTCGGTCCCAAAGTTAAAAGTTTCGATAAAAGCACATGCGACTAAATAGGGCTAGTCCTGTACCAACCATTACTTAGTCATAATCCCTGCAATAGTGATACATGAAACATAAATAATGAAACTCATTTGTCAAAACTTATAAGAAATTTTTTTTTATGTGACTAATTATGAACTACTGGTGTTCAGTCCACATAGCCATAGTTCACGAGGAACATTATGCATGAAACAATGACACATAACCAAATATGAATGACGGTTGTCCATCCATATTAGTAAAACAATATCGATGAAAGACATCAAGGTTAAAACCTCAAGGTGCTGAAAACATCATGGTTAAAACAACAATGCGCTGAAAACATCAATTCGTGGAATAACAACGTTGGCTTAGGAAGCTCCTGGTGACTACCCACTCGTCACAGGACGAGGTTTAGAGCCTATAGGTCGAAGCCTTGGCTCTGATACCATAATTGTAACACCCCATTTTGATAATGGAATGTCACGCGTAATTATGGCGTGTCATCAAAGCATACAAGGATAAATGTCTAAAACATTACATGACCATAGGGATAACCGGAATCAAACATCGGTTCCCAAACATAAGCCCAAAACATAATAAAGCAAAAGAAATGAATGAAAGAATAAACAAGCATAAGTATATGAAGGCAAAAAGGAAAAGAAGTCTCTAGCAGCTTCAATCCTATGCACGTCCTCCAAATGCTCAAGTCTTTCCTAGGGTACCTGCCATTTTGGTACATGGAAAGGAAAGTAACGGCTGAGCAAAACGCTCAGTGCACGGATATAGACATAGTATAAATGACTAAAACATAATAAAGACTTAATAGCAGCGGAAATATATAAGTCCTGGAAAACCTGGAACATGTTCATAAAACTGGTTTTATAGTTTGAAAAGCCTTATGTTTATCTTATGAAAACTGTTTAACATATTTTACCATTAGCCAATATAGGTCATGAAAATCCACCGTGCATGAATACTTGGAGGGGTGACCTCATCATGTAAATTAGAGGGGTTGCCTCTAATTTTGTATACTGGTTTTGGGTAGGAGGGATCAGCTCCTTGTGAAGGATGCAAGGCATACACCACATTCACACTGAGTAATCTGCTGAAAGCATGTAACTAGGATGCACCCATACGCCCCACATGATAAATACAATAATATGGCCAAAAGCTGAAGGGACGCCACGAGCAATCACTTCGCCGTGGTGAAGTCATAACATCAGTGCCTCTAATGTTATGGTTATGGTACCTCCATAACTAGGTGAAACTGGTCATGCATGTATATGGCTATAGGTATTCTAAATTAAACATAAGCAAATCAAACATATAAACTTATACTACCGGAAAACATTTGGCTGCATACGGGGAATCCTAATAAGGAAAGAATGTCCATACTGAAAGGACGGGAATCTGTACCTTATGTCCAGTGGACGAAGAAGACAAACGGATGAGAGTCCTACTTCGGTATCACTAATGCTACATAAATACATACGTGTATAAGTATCTGATCACTGAGTACGTAACTGGTTTTTAAGTCATGTCTTAGCTTGTTTTATATGTTCACGTCTTATTTTACTGATTTTAACGTTATACTGTATTTATCGTGTATTCTGTATATTCTGATTAAGTATTACTTGTATTTCTTGTATTATTATACTCGCTGTGTAATAGTAAGTAACTTTCTAAAAATAGCAGGTTTCCTAAAATAGAAAGTTCCCAAAAATAGAAAGTTACCAAAAATAGAAAGTTTCCAAAAATAGAAAGTTTCCTAAAATAGAGTTACTGCTTAAAATAGATAAGTTTCTAAAAATAGAAAGTTTCTATAAATAGATTAGCTGCCTTAGTTAAATAAGTTTCTAAAAATAGAAAGTTTCCATAAATAAAAATAAGCTGGATTATTAAGCTAATAATATAAGCTAAAGTGATTTCATGATTATTTTCTAAGTCATGAGATTATAAGGTATAGTTTATTAATTATTTCATGTGAATTAAACAAACTATAGTTTCAAAGTATTTAATTAACTATAACATGATTTAACTGTATAAATGTTTAGTATTAATATAACCTAAGTCATGTAAATTACTTAATTATAAGGCATGTTAAATAATTAATTAATTATATAATCTAATATAAATAATAAATACTTAGGTTACCATCCATGTACTGTTATTAATAATAATAACCTAAGTCATAATTAAATTAATTAATTAACATGTCAATTAATTTAATTAAACTCGTAAATAAATAATCTTGTAATTATAAGCCGTGTTTTATTAATTTAATTTACCTTGTAAATTAATATACATGTTAAAGGTAATAACTTGTAAAAATAATACCCGAACCCATGCATTATTTTATTAATCCGTGTAGTAACCAGAACCCGTGATAAACCGTGAAACACGTGTCGTTTTTACATTTAAGCCGAACCAAACAGCCCCTTAACTCTTGTTTATTAAACTGCCAGCCAAACACCCCTTAAGTCTTTTTAAACCCAAAACCAAACAGCCCCATTCACTGCCAGTTTCCACTGGCAGTGGTGATGGTGCCACCGGCAACAGCCGGTTCCCCTTGCCTGGTTTTATTTCCCACCGACAGGCTAAACCTGTCCGCCGTGGTTTCCCACTGGCAGACCAATCCAAACACCCCCTGTTGCCTTGTTAAACCCCACTGTTAAGCCAAACGGACCCCTGCTGACAGCAGGGGTTGCGGCTGAGGAAGAAAAAGGCCCACCGAGAGTCTCTCGACTCTCGGTTTTGTGCGCCATAAGGACGCAGCAGCACAAAAACGACCCCCCCCTTATTTAGTTTAATATATACATGTTTAAATGCCCCTGAAATCGGATTAAAAGAAAAGAAAGATAGAACGAATTAGGGTTTACCTTGTTTCTTTTTCGTGTTAAGGGTTTTGGACAATAAAACGAAATCAATCCTCGATCTTCTGGAATTAAAACACTCGATCCATTCTTCCTGTTCTTGGGTGTTGGTCGCGGCAGAGAAGAAGGAAGAAACAAAAAAAAATGCGACGGCTTGTAATTTTTTTATGTTTAGGGTTTCTTGTTGGTGTTTGTGTCGGCATAAAGAAAAAAAACAAACCCTCCGTCCCTTTTTGTTGTATAAGCTGAAACATACACTTGGGCCTAGAGCCCAAGTCCTTCCTCTTTCCTACTTGTCAAAAACAGCCCAAAACCTTATTCTTATATGTTTGTATTTTTCTTTTAATAAAACGTACGCGTTTAATTAAATACGTATTCGGTTTCTTGTCGTGAAATATCTTGTAATAACTTCATGTGCTATACGTAACATTAATTTACGTAGTACTTGTCGTGTAATTTAATATACGTAGTAATAATAATAATTGTGTTAAGTATTCGTTTTTACGTGCTACGTAATTATTAATTATTCATGTTATATTAATTATTTGTACGTAATGACCTTCGTCGTATTAGTAATTACGTAAGTACTTAGTTATCTGTTCGTGATTTCATGTTCGTATACTCGTGATTATAATAATTATTTGAATAATTATTTTGTGTTCATACGTAATAAATACTTATCGTGTTCTAACACGTGCGTAATACTCGTAATACTTATACGTGAAACGTAAATATGTTATAAAAGGGAAGTTTTAATCATATACGTACGATCGTAAGGGTATTATGCATGGTAAAAGCATGTGGGTTTTACAAGTAATGAGGCCAAGGATTCTCTAATGGAATCTAGAACTGAGTTGCAACTTAAATTAGATGAGGCCATTAAAGCTAAGAATAATGTAGGGCTTAAAATTGAAAAGTTTAATGAAGCCAGTGTTCTCTTGGAAAAATGTGTAAGTGAACAAAGAGACCCTAGGGACATGTCTGGAATTGGAATGAAAGAGTTTGCTGCTGTTCCACCTTAGCAGGCAATTTCTATGAGGTTTCTCATGGAAAAGACCTTTCTTTGAATGGATTGCCAGAATTCCTAGTGGAGGAATTTATTCCTCCACCATGTGTTCTTAGTCTAGTTGAATAATATAAGAAAAAGATGACTGACCTAGAACAATGGAAAGCAGCCAACCCTTTTCAGTTTGTTAAGGGTGGACTGCTTAGTGATGATTCTGTTGAACTTAAACCCATTATTGTGACTAACCCTAACACTGGTAAACCTGTTAATCTTGGCTCACCAACTAAAAACAAACCTAGTGTTAAATATGCAGAGATGTATAGGAAACCTAGGTCACCTCAAAGCCAAGCCAGTATAAATAGGACATCTTTTTACCAGTCTAAGCCTAAATTTCTGTCAAAAAGGCTTGGTACACATGTGGGAGCTTTTCTCATTTGGCCTATAATTGTGTCAACGGATACACCCATCCGCTGACAATAGGTAAACTGTCAAACCTAGACCTTTTGTTCACAAGTCCACAGACTACTATACCAGCTCCTTTCTTCTCTAAGGGAGCAAATACCCATGGACAAAGGCCCTTTCAAAAGACCAACACTTGGTCTAACAGATAGTGGATTCATGTAGCAAACCCTAATTTAGCCACTGACATGAACAATCTATCCGCTAACAAGGCAAGACAAGCCGCTAACAACTCTAGGTTTGGTGTGAAAATGCCACAACTAGTTGTTGTCAGATCTTATGTTAGACCAAATAATAATAGTTATTTGAAACCTAAGCGGCTGGGGTCTAAGGCATCATCCAGTTTATCATAGAGACCTAAACAGGAGCAAAACCCTAATTTTATTGGTGTTTCAATGACCTGTGACAGATTTAAATATCTTAAAAAAGGTCATTACTAAGCCTATACAAATTGGTTGTTTAGGGCACAAAGGGATGAACTGGTGGTTGTTACAAGGAATAAGTCAATTCTTGTTGAACAACCATAATAACCATTTTTTAAGTTATTTATTTTATTTGACGTTCCTTGAATCGACTCGAATTGAAATCCAATTTTATCGTAGAGATTAATTTGGTTTTGGTTCAAATAAAGGATTTGGTATTCTATGTCTAATTGCACAAAGCATGTAAAATGTAAAAATACTATATATGTATACGTATTATTCAAGAAACATGATGCAAATACCGCAAGTAAAGATATTAAAAATGCACAATTAAAATGCAAACGTGAATTATTAAAATGCTAAGTGAAACATAAAAATGTAAATGCAAGATTATTCTAAAAATGTAAATGCAAAATTGTTCTAAAAAAATGACAAAACACAAATTGATAAAAGTAAAACTAATTTTATAAGACTAAAAATAAAATTTTTATAAAATCTAAAACTTTTAATAAAATCTTATCTTATAAATCTAAAACTTTATAAAAACTGAATTTTAAAAGTTGCTAACACTTAAAACTAGTCCAGCCATATATAATATCCAAACTAGGCCCAAAACTACAACTTAGCCTAAAAAGAAATGCAGCCCATAAACTCTTTATGCTGAAAATAGAAGTACGTAAAAAGAAAAGGACCAGAATGCAAATTTCTTAAACTTTTCTAACAGCAGGCCAGAATTATCTACAGTGTACGAATATTGGGACTAAAATGCAATTTTTGGGCAAGTTTTAACAAAAACGGGTTGAATGGAAATTTTGAGCTCGAATATGTATTTTCTCAACCAAATTAACTCTAGTTTGTTTCTACTTGATCCTTATCGAAAATAATCTATGTAAAATTAATTTGGGCTTATGAAATAAGCTATAACTTGTAAAACGAATTATTAAGCTTATAGAAAAAGTTCGTTTGAGCGTATGGCTTATCGATAGAAGCTGTAACTTTGCAAAATTAACAATAAGCTGAGAATATTGACGGAAAATCAATTATCTGAGTAAATGGCTGAAGAAATAAGCCAGAAAATGACGATAAGCAAAAACGAGCTTATTGAATAAGTTTGACCGAAATTGACTTTTTCATAAAATATTTCTTTTGACTTAAAACTCATATTAAGCTATGTTTAAACTACTTTTGAAAAGGAACATGAGCCTGAAACATAAGATAAGCAGGTTAAAGACCTATGACAGAAAGTTCTATATCAAAACAGTGGCTAAATGACCAACTTTGGGGCTGATTTCCTATTTATCTGTTAAGCCACAGAACATAGGCTTTACTATTCCTAAAAGGCACTAGTGCTAGCTATTCAAAACACTAAAGAACTTATCCTACTTCTAAATGAGTTGTGAGAAAAACTTATTTGAAATTGGCTGTTTAGAACAAAAACTGACCCAAACTATTTTTGTACCATTTGCCTCTTTGACTATTATTAGCTGACTTTTAAAACTGAATATGACAAGTTGTAGGCTTATTTAAATGAAGGTAAACAATTCCTAATAATAGTCAACCAGAAACTTAACAATTACACCAAATCCAAACACTCCTTTATAGCTAGGAATGGAAAATTAACTAGGCTAAATGAAGAACTAAAGCTAGCTTACTGACAACTAGTACTAAACTAACACAAACTGATAAAATTACACATGAATAGAGAAAATTACAGGTGAGTGTTACACTAGAAAGCAATAACAGTAGGTTATACTACAAATATGCAGAAATATGTAATAAGAAGGTAGCCTGCACTTCCAGGCCAAGACCTTTGGTGTAGATTACTAAAAAACACTAACGAACTTGGATCAAACCACTTGCTACCTCGATTCTACTTGACCTTTCACGCTTATATAAAATCCCAAACTAGCTTTTATCCAACTTATAATACTACCAGCTTATCAAGATCTATGAATATGTCTTCTAAAATCTACAAATCTTCAAACATCAACGAACCATCTCCAAATTCCTCCAAGGAACTTGTCACGTATGCATAACCTTACAAATGAGCTTATTGTCATAAAGAACAAGAGTAGCTGATTGTAGGTATTTTTATACAAGTTTTAGGAAAAACAAGTATAAAGCGGCAAGTATTAAATTCGACGATTTAGGAAAACCGACAAATCGAATAAATGCGAGTTCGTTATCGAAGGATGTGTGTGTATTATGTGCCAATAATATAAAACAAAGTTTGGATTAGTGACGTTTTTGGGTTTGAAGAGAGAAAATTAAAAGACGAGTTACACTACGATTAAACTACGACGAATAACATAAAACGTAAACATGATGACATAAAACGCGACTAAATTAAAAACTTAAACTAAAAATTAATTAAAATTCAAAATTAAGTCTAAAATAATATAAATAAGAATAAAAATTCAATCATAAATTTTAAAACTTATTATTAATAAAATATTTAACTTTAAATGCTAATTAAAGCCTTAAAATTATATATAATTAACAAAAAGTCCAAAATTATATTTTCTCAAACTAATATCTTACTTATATCAATTAAAAGCTAAAAAGGATTTTTCCTAAATTTTTAAAACTATTTTTATTTTTTTAAAGGCTATAAACACCTTTTAAATGAAAATAATCATAAAAATATTAAAATAATGAGAAAAATAAATTTTCTTTCCTAAAAATCCTAATTTACTTAACTAATCATGATAAACATGAAAAAATTGAAAACAGTACTTTTACCCCTAATACGACAAAAACAGTTTATTTAAAAACTAATTTAAACTTAAAATCATTCTAAAAAATAATTAAATAAAGGTAAAAATCTATGGAAAATACTAAAATAAATAAAAGAAACAGGGAAAAATGAAAGATTTGAAAAACACTAAACTTTACCCACTAAAGATAAAAATAGAATATATAATACCTAATTAAAACTTAAAGTAATGCTAAAAATATTAGAATAATCAGAAAAATAAAATTTCTTTTCTAAAGATCTTAAAATAAATCACTTAACCTAGGAAAATTGAAAAGAATGAAAAATGCTAAGATTTGGGCACTAGAGACAAAAAAACATGAAAACTGAATGTGACACCTCCTAGCCTTTTGTCTGCAAGTGAAGCAGTGGAAAGAAATACACTAGCAGTGGGAACTTTTTCCCACTACTACTTCACAAAAAAATGACTTGGGCTCTTTTTAAGCTAGTTACTTGGAGTTTTTGGTAACAAAGGGCACCCCCACACTCAGTGGAGTGTGGGGAGTCAAATGCAAGCAAAAGGAACCAGAAACTAACCCAATTAGCACACAAAACAAGGCCAAAATAGTCATTGGTTGACAACAAAGGGGGTTTGGTCTAGGTCTGTTGATGCAATATGCACTTTGGTGAGATTTGAGCTATAGAAACCAACACCCTAGCATACCAAATTCAAAAACAAAAGCATACAAGCCTATATTAATAAGAAATCTAACTGATAACACGATTTTAGATCATAAAACTCAGAATCAAACCTAGTTTATGCCTACTGATTATCTATGCATATTTTTAGACTAACATGCAATTTTTTACTAACACTATAACTGAGTAATGCAACTACCAAATTTACTTCATTGTAACAGAATGAGGGTGTGTGAGCAATATAGCTTAAGTCAGTAGGCTACCAATAAGTCTACACACACAAATCCAAACACACCTATATTTCAGAGAACAAAAAATTTCAAAGCTATTTTAATCAAATCTAACTAAAGCCTTTATTTACTAACAAAAATATCACATTAACATAAAAGAACATGAATCACTACAATTCTACCACATAAACAGATTACAATCAGAATTCATATAAGCAATTTTTCCTTCATTATCAAAGGGAGTTCAAAAAGAAGTTACCATGACTTGACCTTGATCAGGTCAAGAGACTTCTTTGATGCCACCAGCTTAGAGTAATGAACGGAGTGAGTGGCTTATGGAGAAGCTTATAAGACCTTATGTAGAGAAAGGACTACAACAGTCCACTCAAGGAAGACTACAACAGTCTAATCCTTGAGTATATCTTTGATACCTGGAATAAACTCACCACAATAAAGAAACTACAAGTTCCAAAAGATGCGTTAGAAGCTTGGTGTCAATAAGCTTCTAAGGAGCTTATGAAACAGTAAGCTAAAAAAGGAAGATTTTTGGATAAATCAAATTTTGGATCCTATTTGGTAAACTAAATGAAACCAACAAAGAAAATAACAAACCCTTATGCTTTTGCTTGTGCTTGGTTTGTCAAACCAGCCACATACAATCAAGCATAAGGTTTTGGATCTCCAAATAATTCAATAGAAAAAGAAATACTTATTGAAAAAATCTTGGATAGACTTAAGATAAGTTTGCAAAAGATAAGATTTACACTACTTTGCAAGAAAAGTAAATGAGGAACACAGAGATTGCAAGGCCAAAATTTTACTTTAACTATTCGAAAAATTGGGTTTACAAAAACTGGAACAACATAAACATTCACATGTCGAATGTTTATATACTAATGAAGAGAAGAATCGAGAATCATACAAATGATAAAACCCTAACAACTGAATTTCCTTAACTTCCCTTTGTGTTTGAATAATCTTCAATCTTGGTCAAAGAGGCCACATGTAATTCTGATGAAGACAGTTATGTTGTGATGATATTGGACGTTGAAAGGAAGCTTTGGGACAAAGGAAAACGTTTGGGACGTTGTATTTATGTCTTGATTCGAATTTTGCCATAACTGATGAAGCAGGGGACCAACGTGGGACCCTTAGGAGGTCACGGGGTTGGGATTTTGTTGGTGGGTTTGAGTGAGGATATGATCAATCATGGATCTAGAGGACTAGGGTTTATGTTGGAGATTAAGGGTGTTTATGGGGGTGGTGATTAACAGTAAACGTTTCCCACCAAAAACAAATATTAATAAACAATTTTAAATCGTTTTATTAATATTATTTATGGGTTAAGTTGAGTGGTGATTAGGCAGGGTGAGCTGGCGGGTTGTGTGAGGTGGCAGAAGGTGAGTGGTGGGGAGAGTTTGTGTGTCTTGGCAAAACAAGTCCTTTAGCTTCCCATTTTGTTTCATATCAAGTTTAGGCAGCTTTCTTTAGACTTCCCTTTGTAATATCTTTCCATCACTTGCCAATTTTGGCATAATAACTTTTCAAAGTTGTAAAAAGGACCATTTATGCATATTTTTGCATTCTTCAAGGGACAAATATGTAATATCTTATCATTTTAGGGACCCAAATTCAAGTTTTGAGTTTTGTAAGGGTTTAAAATGACAAGTCTTAAAATTTTGAGGGACCAATCTTGTCAAATATTCAAACTTCAAGGGCTCCAAGGGAAAATCATGATTCGGGTCCGGTTCTTTGTGCGGCTTCGTTTTCCCAGGTTCATTTTTGCTTGATTCTTGTAATCTTTTGGTGAATTCACGATATCCGTACCTAAAATACACAATGAACAAACACAAGCATATTTTTGGGTATTTTATGACATTTTTAAGCGTTTTAAGCCCGATTTGGACGATGAGACTATGTATAAATGCAGTCTCATCACTCCCCCATACTAAACGATTGTCGTGTCCTCACGTAATGCTAGAATTAAGTATCATAGCACTTCCAAAATTCATTTTTATGTGACATTTATTAAAAACGTAAATTTAAATAAACTACTACATACGTTTTAGACATAATGTATTGTTTTTATCGCAAAATAGGACGTTTAGCATCATAGAATAAGAACACGTGAATGCTTCGTTAGAAATAATTTCGTCGTCCTCGATTTTCACCCAATTCCATGCTAAGAGTGAAACAAGATCATTGTCATTATAAGTTAGTAATGCTAACACTACTCATATGCTCTAATCACGTACTTAGACTCCCTTATTCCTAAGGTGTATCTCTTATATTTTATTTTTATCTTAATGATCATGAGGATACATAACTGACTTATGCGTGACTAGAGATTAGGTCTAAAAATAGAGTCTTAACGGTGTAACCAAACTCATCGAATTAATAATTCATCCTAATAGACAACGATGTCAAAAAATTAAGTCAACAAGAAGGATCGATAAACATGGTTTTATAACGGTTTTGAACATGAGACTTATTACCATGAATTTTATGACCCACCTCATCATCGGTGGCTTTGATTATCATGGTTTACCTCCATCTTTTATTCAACTCCGCCATGGAGCTTTTATTTAACCTCGCCATGAGGTGTTTATTATGACTTGACGTGTATCCTCACGCTAAAGCGAATTTTGGATCTTTAAGGCTTCAAGATTTAAGACATTCACTTTCAATTTTTGCATAGATTTTTCGGCCTTGTGAGCTTCGAATTTTTGCTTGATTTAGGTGAAGAGGAACTTAAATTATTATTGGGGAAAGCCTTTGATTATTCGGGTTGCCAGTACTTCAAAACGGTGATGCTGGCGATACCTTAATGTTTTTCCAATTTAATTACAGGGAAGCTACTAAAACAAATTAGAAACCAACGATAGAGACTAAACCGCTAAATCAATATTTATTAACAATTTATTATAAAAGCGTGGGGAGAATAAGTAAATAATTAAAACACATGATTTTTTGAAAGAATACGAGTACTCTACGTTTAACATAGTAACTTATAATTAACGCTATCATTTCTCGTCCTCAATTTAATGAGACTTAGCCTAATATAGTTAAGGAATCGAAGCTAAGTGCTCAACACGCACGGTCGAGTAAAAAATTACTCTTATTCTCACCATCGGAAAACCTACATTCGTATCTTAAACACTTATGAAAAACAAGAAAAAATTTAAAATTTGGCCATTTTTAGCCTTAGTTTTTCATAAAACGATAACAGATGAATATTAGATTGCGTGATGACGTAAGCAAGGTGAACTATCTACTCACCCCCATACTAAAACTAAACATTGTCCTCAATGTTTCGAGTCTAAGGGTGAAACACCCCATACTGGAGACGAGATTCAAATGCTTAATCTCGAGCATGGAAAGGGTAAAACGAATAACCTAAAAGCCTTTTTATGAATTATGCTAATAAGATAAACGTTAGAACATAAAAGGATATCATCGGATATCAGAATCTTCAAAGGGAACGATCGAAGCTCGAGTGATCCGTAAAACGAACATGAGAGGCTTCAATGATGACGATGAACCTAATAAATCAAAATCACAAACAACCACGAAACAAAGGTTGGAAGAGCACAAGTCCCCTCATTAAATTAGTCTAAGAAAGAAATAATATTTACAAGGATAAGCATGAGAATCCCCTACGAGGCACCTTGTTTTTGATAACCGAGTCAAAAGCTCGACTCGAATCCTCATAAATGTGATAATTTTGGGATTATCATGGTTTGGTCGTTTTTGGTGGGGCTTACATGATAAACAAGGCCCAAAAGTACATGGAGTACTTTAAAAACTCGATAAACGTATACCGGGGTCAAAGATAGCGTCCTCGTTTTCGAATGAAAGACGAAACATCGCTACTCCAACCAAAAACCCGAGAGGGTCAAAGAATATAGATGAGAAGAAATAGAAGGGTGGGATAATGGGTGGGGCAGTATCATGATCTACTCGAGGTAGACTCACATCAAGCAAATAGATATGACTTCCATTTATTGCATCGGTGGAAGACCGAGATTTCCCTTTAAATGCGATTCTGGGATCGAATATCTCGTCCTCGGTGGAGAAATGTGAGGGAACATAAGGGGCTTCCCCCACACTAGATTTACACGACGCATCGTCAAAAGAAGTAGACGAGCTCGTAGCACTAAATAAACGCGGTGACAACGGAGTTAAATTTGTAGAAAAATCTTTTAAACCAATTTTAAAATCTTTTCCTTTTTCATCATTTTCAAACTCTTTATGAAAACCCGATTGAATTATGTCGAAAATATTTAGCGTTTCTAAGACGATGTTAGGCACACTAAAAATTCTCACATTTAAGTCGCGGTTAGGGGGTAGAGGATTGTATAAGTTCTCAAAACATTGATCAACAAAGATCACCGCCCCCTCGGGGTCAACATATTCGTCATCCTCATGATCGTGCATCTCCTCGATTTCTTCTTCGTAGATAGGCTTGTCAAACCAAGCTTTTTCATTCCCCTCATTTAAGAGTTTAGAAACTCTCTCGAAGAGATCACGATCAAGCACAAAACCATCATTCTTTTGTGAGGATCGTTGATAAGTTAGATCCTCACGAATTTGGTAAACGTCATTCTCATTTGAGGAGCGTTGATTAGGTAACTCCTCGAGAATGGGATTTTTGGTCACGTGAGTTGGTTAATCATTATGAATGAGACGTTCCAACTCATCAAGTTCTTCCTTGATTTTGGAAAAATCAACCTCACTCGTAGGTGGAAGTGGAGGCAAAAGAGCTAGCTCTGGTTCGATAATTTCCTCAATCTCGGGATCAAACTCATAATCATCGTACTTTCTATGTAAAGAGGTCTTTTTAGGATAATCCTCAAAAATGTCATTTAGATTTTGAAGTACGTGATCAATTTCGGCTAAATCGCCATCATCATCATCAAAGAAGGAGTCGATGCAAGCACTCACAACCATGGTCTTACAAGTCGAATGACTATGCTTAGGTGACTTTTTAATGACGAGTGGATCGATGTCGATAAAACCTTTAGCCTCAATGGGTATTGGGATAGGTAATGGAGGCACTCCAATAGAATTAGAAGTTGATGCCTCAAAGACGTGGTCCTTTGAAGGTGGTGAAGATGAGTCCACATTTGTCATTGTCGTGATGGCACTAACGTCGCCCTTCGGAATTGGTTGGTCACTTGTTTCGCCGAATATATCCCAAAATGATTTTTCATCCATATATCTACGAATACCCTTTTGAATTAAGTAAACGTATTCTTTATGGTTAAAATCATCATCTTTAAAACCGATCATTTACATTCTTTCAAAACATGCATCAAGCCTCATATTCTCCGCTTATGTTAACATTTTGAAATCATTAGAATTTGAAACCTTGGTTTTATCATGATCATTTGAAACTTGGGATCTATTCGCGAAAAAGTCCATTTTTCCTCCCCATATTTCATAGTTAATTTCCCACCGTGAACGTCGACTACGGCTCGAGTCGTCGATAAAAAGGGTCGACCTAAAAAAATGGGACATTTAGGATCACATTCATAATCGGATATGACAAAGTCCGCAGGAAAAATAAACTTTCCATTTCTAACATAAACATCCTTGGCTATTCCAATTGGTTTTAAAGGCGTACAATTTGCTAGCTCGATTGTCATGTTCGTAGGGGTAAGTCTAGGAAATCTCATCAATTTCCAAAGAGAATGAGGCATGAGATTGATGCTAGCACCTAAATCAGCAAGGGCTAAACATCCCTCAATCTCAAAAAAATCACAAGGTAATAGAAATTGGCCGGAATCCTCTTCCTTTCTCGGCATATGCCTTTTGTGTTTTTTAAGAAGGATCGAAGCACAAGTTTCATCAAGGGTCACATTGGTGAGGTCGATAAAGCTCTCTTTTTGAACCGTGGATGGAATTCGAGATACACGAGGTTGTGCACTCTTTTCCTTGGTCACCACGTTCACCCCATCGACTTTATAACATGAAGGCGTCTTAGAAGTCGAGGGTTGAGAAGAAGGAACAACTCTAAATCCATCAAGGTTTTGGGTAATCACACGACTTTTCTCACGAGACGAGGCGGCTTTAACATGTTCCTTCGGATTTGGTACGGTGTCACTAGGTAGCGAACTCGATGACGCACCCGAATACTTGTTCATAATTGCCGAAAACATCTTTTTAATGTCAATTTGTCCTTGCTCAATCTTTGTATTTTGATTTTTCAAAGTGTTGGAAAAGTCATTTTTCAAAGTACCAATTTGTCCCTCTAATCGTCTCATATTAGCCTCATTCGTTTTCATATAATCTCGTTTGACGAACTTTTTTTTTATTAGAATTAAAGTTCCCTTGGTTTTGATTATTTCTTTAAAAATTCCCTTGATTACCATTAATAAGTGTGAAAACACTTATCCTTTTACCACTTATTTCCAATAATAACAAGACCAAAACGTGTATTTTATGTCGTAAAAGTCAGAATTATGCGTGGTTTGTGTTTTTATTGTGTTTTAGGACCAAAATATTAAAAAGGAAGAAAACGCGGGCTTTCACAGGCTTTTATCGAAAAAAATGAGAAAAGACGAAGTCAAAAGATCAAGAGTGCAAAAAGAACGGAAGTCCAAGGCCTATTCAGAAGAATTATCGAAGAAAAAGTCTAAAGACAGAAGTTTAATGAAGTCGAAGAACTCAAGTCTAACAGAAGAAGAAAATTACAAGACTAGTTCAATATACATCGACAAATCCCGAGACGACGTCGAGAAAAGACAAAGAATTAAATCGAGTCGAGAAGACGTGAAGAAAGAAAGAAAGAAGAGGCAACACATGCACTTCTTCCCATTTTTTCCTATAAATACCCTCCTAATACACATTAGGAGGGTAGTTAGTTTTTAGTTTTTAGTTTCACTTTTCATTTTTCTTCTAGTTTTTAGAGAGAGAAAGTTCTCAACTTTCTCTCACTAAGTTTTCATCTTTCTTTCTTTTAATCTTTCAAGATTAAACCTTTGTATTGTGGATTTCATTAATCAAGTTCAAGTTAAGCTTTTAATCTTTCATCTCTTTCTACCTTTCTTTGATTTTAGTTTACTTTTGGTGCGAATTACATTTGATCCGTGTTGTTCTTAATGTTTTCATGCTAAAAAATTAATCTTTTTATGTCTACTTAAGTTTTCATACGAATAAGCTTTAAGATCTTTCTGCTTATTGGCTTGTTTATATGTTTAGCTTATTTACTTTTTAAAAGTTTTCTTAAAAAGTTCATCTTTTTATAGTTTGATTTAAAAGTTTGCTTATTTTAAGTTTAGATAAGTTTTTATTTGTGCTTATTGACTCCTTTTCATTATAGATTCGTTCTAGTTTTGGTTATTAGCTTATCATTATAGCTTATTGCCTTGCTTATTTTCGAATCCCTTATAAATCGGAAAAGGTATAAACCCTTTTCCGATTGGGATATTCCGATTAGTGCTCCCACCCCATATTCCGATCTATCAGATCGGATTAGGGTTTAATATTCCGACGGTGGGATCTTTTGGTATTCCGATTGGGTGTTTCTTGCATAGCATTCCGATCTGAATCCCTTGTTGGTTATTCCGATTAGGTGTCTACCATACATTCCGATCTGGACCCTTTTTGGCTCATTCCGATTGTATGCATTTTAAGACTTTCCGATTGTGGGGTATTTTGTAACATTCTGATTGTATGATTTTTAATGATATTCCGATTGTGGGTTTCATTATTCCGGCGAGAGTATTAGTGATATTCCGATTTGGTCCGTTTCCAACATTCCGACCAGTGTTGCTTGTTTGCATTCCAATCAGCCTTCTTTCCGACCTATATTCCGATCAGATTTCGATTTGACAATTTTCCGATGGTTTAGTTTGGTGTTAGTTTGCAAAGTTTCCAAGTGTTAGTTTCATTAAGTTTTTAAGTATTTTTCTAATTTTGTCTTTAAGTTTTCAATCATTTACTTTTAACTCGTCATTTTAGTTTAATATTTAAAGCTCTTACTTTACTCAACGACATGTACATTTATTTGCTATTAGTTTAAAATAGATAATCAACCAATCCATTCTCTTGTTCACCAAAAGACAATTGAGTCGCACTTTAGACTGGAAATCAATTCGAAAATATTTGGGACTACGAATTTTGATACTTGGATAAAACCGTGTATTAACCATTCGAAAAATTGTTTCCTTGATTAGCGTTGTTTGAAAAATTTGAGTTTTAATTGTTGTTGTTATCTCGATTTTGCAAATTCAAGTTCCGACCTTGATTATAATCACCTTGATTTTGAAAATTCCCTTGTTGATTATTTCCTTGAAAATTGTTATGGTTTTGAAAATGGTTGCCTTGGTTATAATTTTCTTGTGATTGACCCACGTTATTTTGATTTTGAAAATTGTTATTTAACGCGTTTACACTCGACGTTTGGCCATCCGTAGCCACACACTCGTAATATTTATGAGGTCCACCACACAACGTACACGATGCCTTAACAGCTTTCACCGTAGCGGGAGCGTCTTTCTTTTGCATCTCGATTAAGAACGACGTAAACACATTCGTCAACTTATCGACTTTCGCATCAACTCTCTCAATGTCGCGATTAGAATTACTAACATTGGCGACATTGTTAACACTCGGTGTGTTACGGAGTTGTTAAACCTTGGATCTATTTTTTATAATCATAAAAGCGTATTTCGGAGTTTTACACAAAAAATTACCCCCGGCGGCGGAATTCAACGAATCTTGTTCTTGAAAACTAAGACCGTTATAAAACGTGTCGATTTGGTGTAACTCGGAAAATCCATGGTGAGGACATTACCTAAGAAATTCCTTAAAACGATCCCACGCGTCTCTAAACGATTCATTCGACTTTTGTTCGAACCTAGTTATCTCGTTTTTGAAAAACATGGTCTTAGACGGCGGAAAGAAATGATTAACGATGTTGGAAACGAGATCCTTCCACGTAATTATGGAATTAGGTGGCTCTTTCTCGTACCAATCCTTGGCGGCACCATCGACTGAGTACGAAAAAAGCATAAGGTTAACGACATCGGTGTCGACGTTTTTAAACTTGCTCGTGGCAAAAAGACGATCAAAATTCCGAATGTGGTCGTGAGGATTATCCGCCTCACGACCTCGAAAATTCGTAGCTTGAATCAACGATAGCATTTCGCTCTTAATATCAAATTCTCCGCTTCGATAGCGAGAATAATGATCGCGTCTCCATAACAATCGGTGGGTGCTTGGAGCAATTCCATCATCGAACGATTGTCACCCATCTCGTCTACGGTTTCGACAACGATATTAGGAACGTCGGTTTCTAAATCTCGTCTAGGTCGTCGATTCCTTCGATTTCGATTGCGTCGATTCGAAGGGTCGCTAGAATTAGAATAATCCTTCGATCGAGTGCGCATGCACTAACGTAGAGAATGGGGAGTAGCAAAGAAGATTCTTTTTGGGGTTTTTCGTTTTTCAGTTTTTTTATTTTTGATTGTTTTTTAATGTTTTTGGATTTTTGGTGTATTAAGTAGAATCAAATCTTCAAATCTCTCCTCCAATCAATTTCTCGATTAAAGGAGCATCAAGGAATGAAAACGATCACGTTGAGTGAACGCCTTCGATGACTTTAGAACGTTGGTGGAATACCAAACGTTCAAGAGGGTTTAATCTTGAAAAACAAGCAAATATATATTATACATAGATAATACTTTGGTTGGCAAACCCTCGATTAGCCCTTTTCTCAAAACCCGCACAAGCAAGCGGGAGAAACGAGGCGGCGCTAGGCACTTACGAGCCTTTTTCTATTAGGCCGTGAAATACAACCGCTTTATACCATCTTATAGTTTGTGTTAATCAAAATTAAGCCTCTCGAAAGTAATTATCTATTTTGCCTTTTGATTTTTGCTTTAGATTCTAATACAATAATTGAGTGATGAAATCCCAATTAAAGTTGCGTTTTCACGCTTTTGGAGATATTGTAAATTTATTGTGATACGTAGTACAATATATTAATAATATTCACAAGAAAAACGAAAAAAAGAGTAGGATATCTATAATATAGTAAAAAGATTGTTGTGTGTTAATTGAGGAACAATTAACACGATTTATTTGGCTATTTATACTATAGTAGAAAAAATAACAAACGAGTATGTACTTTATATACGCTTTCCAAAAATAAAAAGCAAAAATGAACTACTCACACAATCACGATATATAAGGCACTAAACACCTCCCCGGCAGCGTCTCCAAAATGATTTTAGGTATTTTTATACAAGTTTTAGGAAAAACTAGTATAAAGCGACAAGTATTAAATTCGATGATTTAGGAAAACCGACAAATCGAATAAATGCGAGTTCGTTCTCGAAGGAGGTGTGTGTATTATGTGCCAATAATATAAAACAATATTTGGATTAGTGACATTTTTGGGTTTGAAGAGAGAAAATTAAAAGACGAGTTACACTACGATTAAACTACGACAAATAACGTAAAACGTAAACGTAATGACGTAAAACGCGAAAAAATTTAAAATTTAAACTATAAATTAATTAAAATTCAAAATTAAGACTAAAATATATAAATAAGAATAAAAATTCAATAAATAAACTTTAAAACTTATTATTAATTAAATATTTAACTTTAAATGCTAATTAAAGCCCTAAAATTAAATATAATTAACAAAAAGTCCAAAATTATATTTTATCAAACTACTATCTTACTTATATCAATTAAGAGCTAAAAAGTATTTTTCCAAAATTTTTAAAAATATTTTGCTATTTTTTTAAAAGGCTAAAAACACCTTTTAAATGAAAATAATCATAAAAAATAATGAAATAATGAGAAAAATAAATTTTCTTTCCTAAAAATCCTAATTTACTTAACTAATCATGATAAAAATGAAAAAAAAAATGAAAACTATACTTTTACCCCTAATAGGACAAAAACAGTTTATTTAAAAACTAATTTAAACTTAAAATAATTATAAAAAATAATTAAATAAAGGGAAAAATTAGATTGCTCTTTGGAAAATACGAAAATAAATAAAAGAACCAAGGAAAAATGAAAGATTTGAAAAACACTAAACTTTACCCACTAAAGACAAAAACAAAATATATAAAACCTAATTAAAACTTAAAATAATGCTAAAAATATTAGAATAACCAGAAAAATAAAAATTTCTTTTCTAAAAATCTTAAAATAAGTCACTTAACCTAGGAAAATTGAAAAGAATGAAAAATGCTAAGCTTTGGGCACTAGAGATAAAAAAACATGAAAACTGAAAGTGACACCTCCTAGCCTTTTGTCTGCTAGTGAAGTAGTGGAAAGAAATACACTAGCAGTGGGAACTTTTTCCGACTGCTACTTCATAGAAAAATGACTTGGGATCTTTTTGAGCTAGTTACTTGGAGTTTTGGTAACAAAGTGCACCCCCTCACTCAGTGGAGTGTGGGGAGTCAAATGCAAGCAAAAGGAACCAGAGACTAACACAATTAGCACACCAAACAAGGCCAAAACAGTCATTGGTTGACCGCAAAGGGGGTTTGGTCTAGGTCTGCTGATGCAATATGCACTTTGGTGAGATTTGAGCTATAGAAACCAACACCCTAGCACACCAAATTCAAAAACAAAAGCATACAAGCCTATATTAATAAGAAATCTAACTGATAACAAGATTTTAGATCATAAAACTCAGAATCAAACCTATTTTAAGCCTACTGATTATCTATGCATATTTTTAGACTAACATGCAATTTTTTACTAACACTATAACTGAGTAAACTAACTACCAAATTTACTTCATTGTAACAGAATGAGGGTGTCTGAGCAATAAAGCTTAAGTGAGTGGCTACCAATAAGTCTACACACACAAATCTAAACACACCTATATTTCAGAGAACAAAAATTTTCAAAGCTATTTTCATCAAATCTAACTAAAGCCTTTTTTTAACTAACAAGAATATCACATTAACATAAAAGAACATGAATCACTACAATTATACCATATAAACAGATTACAAGTAGAATTAATATAAGAAATTTTTCCTTCATTATCAAAGGGAGTTCAAAAAGAAGTTACCATGACTTGATCTTGATCTGGTCAAGAGACTTCTTTGATGTCACCAGCTGAGAGTAATGAAAAGAGTGAGTGGCTTATGGAGAAGCTTATAAGACCTGATGTATAGAAAGGACTACAATAGTCCATTCAAGGAAGACTACAATAGTCTAATCCTTGAGTATATCTTTGGTACCTAGAATAAACTCACCACAACAAAGAAACTACAAGTTCCGAAAGCTGCCATAGAAGCTTGGTGTCAATAAGCTTCTAAAGAGCTTATGAAATAGTACGCTAAAAAAGGAAGATTTTTGGATAAATCAAATTTTGGATTCAATTTTGTAAACTAAATGAAACCAACAGAGAAAATAATAAACCCTTATGCTTTTGCTTGTGCTTGGTTTGTCACACAAACCACATACAATCAAGCATAAGGTTTTGGATCTCCAAATAATTCAATAAAAAAAGAAATACTTTTTGAAAAATTATTGGATAGACTTAAGATAACTTTGCAAAAGATAAGCCTTACACTACTTTTCATGAAAAGTAAATGAGGAACACAAAGATTGCAAGGCCAAAATTATACTTTAACTATTCGAAAAATTACGTTTACAAAAACTGGAACAACATAAACATTCACATGCCGAATGTTTATATACTAATGAAGAGAAGAATCTAGAATCCTATAAATGATAAAACCCTAACAACTGAATTTCCCTATCTGCCCTTTGTGTTTGAATAATCTTCAATCCATGTTAAAGAGGCCACATGTGATTCTGATGAAGACAGCTGTGTTATGATGATCTTAGACGTTGAAAGAAAGCTTTGGGACAAAGGAAAACGTTTGGGACGTTTGATTTCTATCTTGATTTGAATTTTGCCATAACTGATGAAGTATGGGACCAACGTGGGACCCTTAGGAGGTCACAGGGTTGGGGTTTTGTTGTTGGGTTTGAGTGAGGATATGGTCAATCGTGGATCTGGAGGATTAGGGTTAATAACCCTTTGGTTTGATTTGTTAATAGGATTAGGGTTTATGTTGGAGATTAGGGGTGTTTATGGGAGTGGTGATTAACAGTAAATGTTTCCCACCAAAAAAAATATTAATAAACGATTTTAAATCGTTTTATTAATATTATTTATGGGTTAAGCGGAGTGGTGATTAGGCAGGGTGAGGTGGCGAGTTGTGTGAGGTGGCAAAAGGTGAGTGGTGGGGAGAGTTTGTGTGTCTTGGAAAAACAAGTCGTTTATCTTCCCATTTTGTTTCATATCAAGTTTAGGCAGCTTTCTTTAGACTTCCCTTTGTAATATCTTCCCATCACTTGCCAATTTTGGCACAATAACTTTTCAAAGTTGTAACAAGGATCATTTATGCATATTTTTGCATTCTTCAAGGGCCAAATATGTAATATCTTATCATTTTAGGGATCCAAATGAAACTTTTGAGTTTTGCAAGGGTTTAAAACGAAAAATCTTCAAAAGTCGAGTGACCAATCTTGTCAAATCTTCAAACTTCAAGGACTTTAATGGAAAATCATGATTCGGGTCCGGTTCTTTGTGCGGCTTCGTTTCCCGTGTTCATTTTTGCTTGATTCTTGTAACCCTTTGGTGAATTCACGATATTCGTACCTAAAATACACAATGAACAAACACAAGCATACTTTTGGGTATTTTATGACATTTTTAAGTGTTTTAAGCCAGATTTGGACGATGAGACTATGTATAAATGCAGTCTCATCAGTAGCTTATGCTACAGTACTTTTTCAGAACTTGTGAAAATTTAAGGATATTTGAAATTTAAAATGAATAAAACTTAAAGCTAAGGTGCGAATGGAATTTAAAACTTTAAACACTTTCAAAAAGCACACGTTCTTTGTCAAAGAGCTTGTGACTTAAGCTTATAAAACAGTAATTGAAGAAAACACTTTTGAGAATTGTGAAAACTTAAAAGACAAGCTGAAATTTAAATGCAAGGTATCTAAATGGACAGAAAAGTAAAGAGACAAGAATTTAAAACATGAATTTCATTAATAAGAAAGGTGGAACACAATTCCGGATTACAAATAAGAAAATGGAACAAATTATACAATGAAAATCCTACACTATTTATAAGAGATTGAGGAGCTTTTGAGGGTGAGTTTCTCTCTCCAAGGGATTTCATTATACCTGTCGATCTTAGATTCACAATTAAGCAAAACTCTGGATCGTTGGATGACTTTTGGGTATTTTCTCTGTCCTCCCACGGATTGCCAGCTTGGCATTCTTTTTGTTAAGTTTGTGCTTCTTTTGTAAAGCTTTTATTGCAAATTCCTTGAGGAATTATGCTTCTTCCATTTTTTAACCCGGATTGCCAACGTGGATTTCTTGTTGAGGTGGCCATGTGGGGTGTGGGATATGCCTATTGGTTGCTCAATTGTTCGTTGATGTCATTTACATGGAAAACTACCCATGTATGAAAAATCCCCTCTTTTTACTCAGTCTGGTTAAAATGTTGGGAGGGAAGGGGTACAGTAAAATCTTGGCGCCCATTTTTTTTCTTTCTTTATGTTTGTTTGACCGAGTTTTGCTACATATTGATGTGGGTTGGGTTGGGCTGGTCGGGCTGTAGTAGAAAACAGGTTAAGAGTAATATATAGTTTAGGGTAATAGCAAATCTAGCCCAAAAGTTTAATATTTTTGGAAATTTGGCAGATTTGGTTAAAAAAGATAACCATTCTCATAATTAATCCATAATTAATGGCTAACTCAATTAAGTATTAAAAATGTAAATGAATTTAACTTTAAGGGTTGTTTTTGGAAATATGCAATTTTGGAGGGGTATTTTGGGTATTTTAGGAAAGTCTAAGGGTAAAATGGAAATTTTGAGAGGAATGCTTGTAGAAAACCCTTGAAAGTAGAATCCCAGCTTCGGCTTTTTGCACCTTTGATCCTTTTCTTCATTCTTCGTCTTTTTCTTCAATAAATGACCGTGAATTTCCGTGTTTTCTTTCCTTTTGATATTTTGTACCTATTTCACAACAAAAACACAAACCACACATAATTCCGACATTTACGATATTAATTACACGTTTTGGTCTCGAATTTCATTGTTTTATGTGGTAAAAGGATAAGTGTTTACATACTTATTAAATCCCCGGCAGTGGCGCCAATTTAATAACCGTTTTTAGTATATCATTTTTCCTCGAATCAACTCGAATTGAAATCCAAGTTTGTCGTAGATAGATTAATTGTTTTTGGTTAATAGTACTTGTTTGAAATCTATTTCTAATTAAACAAAAAAATAGGAATATAATATTTTAGGCTAAGGAATATATAAAAATAAAAGCGCAAATAATTCACATAAAATTACACTAAAATGCAATAAAATTATACTACGATTTAAAATCTAGATTAAACTAATTAAATTTAAGATGCAACAAAACTATATTATAATTAAAAATATTAATTACTCTAAATGAAAAATTAATCTAAATGCAAGCACGTAATAAAAGTAATAGTGACAAAAAATTAAATCACAAAGATAAACTTAAAAATAAAGCGTAAAGCTTTAACCTTTTTAGCTTATTAATCTCTTTAGATGATAAAGCTTGAAGCTTTATATACTAATACGCTTAATAATAAAAAAAAGTGTAAACTTTATACTAAAACTAAGCATATCTAAATGAAAACTAATTTTTAAACTTTTAAATCTACTTTTAAAACAAAAGTAACTTTCAAAACTAATAAAAAACGATTTTAATAAAAGAGATAATTTTTGAAAACAATTTAAACTAAATTAATCTAATTATTTAAGCTAAAACGATTAAGCTAGATAAATAAAAAGGGAAGAACTTTAGTACCTGTGGTCCGAAGGAAAACGCTCTAAAAAACATCAACATAATCAACAAAGTATGGCTCGTAAAGTACACGGCCTCCCAAATAAAGTAATCAAATGTGCAACCCGAATATGGCCCGTAAAGTACACGGCCTCTCAAATAAACTAAAATTTCTCAACTTTCACCAACCAATCGCTCTAAGTGCTTTCAACAATCAACTAAATCTATTCAGCCCATAAGTTCGTCACAAAAAGATGAATCGATACGCCGAGATCAAAAGAACACAAGAGGTTAGGATAATAAGAAACAATTAATATATGAATATGTTGATTACTAATAGATCTAGACTATTTTTTTAAGATTTATAAAATTACTTTATTTTTAAACTTAAAATTTATAGATCTAAACTAATATTTTATAAAAAAACTAATAGATCTAAACTAAATTAAATAATTAAAAAGATAGCTTATTAATAAGTTGTAAGTCTAAGTTTAAAACTTATGTGATTCTAAAAGCTTAAAAGCTAAAAGAACATATTACCCACTGATAACGCTCAAATGCAACATGTATTAATAAGCGTTATCTTCACTATGGGATATAGTATTTGTGTTAATAAACAGACTTTTATTGCTAATATTGTGCAA
This sequence comes from Glebionis coronaria, assembly GCA_025667525.1. NCBI lineage: Eukaryota > Viridiplantae > Streptophyta > Magnoliopsida > Asterales > Asteraceae > Glebionis > Glebionis coronaria. Next base: position 203,592,656 of record CM046880.1, read on the forward strand.
AGTTCGGTTATTGTATTTTGTAGGAAGCAAGTAAGAAGAAACGTGAATATAGGAATAAAAAGCACGAATTGGAGGCGAAGGAATAAACGAGGCATGGGAACGTAAGCTCTCGTATGAAGAATAATTGGGGACGAAGGAGTCTTGGAAAGTTAAGAGGAAAGATGGAGGAAGAAATAAAGAAAAGGGACTAGAAAAGGAAAATGTGGAAAATGGCCCAGTTGCCACCATCAACTTTTATTCTGCCACCAGCAAGAATAAAGTCGCCACTAGCAGAACTACACCATTTCGCCACCAGCAGGATCATTTTGCCACCAACAATTTACTATTTAGGTTTAGCACAAGTTATATTAAAACACTCTTAAACCACCACCATCAATGGGAGGCTTCTCATTTCCCCTCCATATTAATTCCCAGACGTTTTTGCCTTCTCCCCATGCCAAAATCATGTATAAATTAGACCTTAGGGTCATTGTTTTCAGTGTGCTTAATCCAAGGATCATTCTAACCCTTGACAAAGGTTAGAATCACCATTCTTACATAACCCGAAAGACAATAAACCATGTTAATCCTCAGAGATGGACGAATTTTGTGAAGGAGAGATTCGGTTGGAGGTTCATTGGTTGATTGGAGGCTTTGGAATTGCTATAAATTCTATTTTGTTATTTCCTTGTGTTTTGAAGAACTATTGGTAAATTCTTGTACTTAAATTGATTCTCATTATAACTTAAGTATTTTTGAATGTTTGAGAAAGTTATGAATTGTGTTGCAATGTGTTTGAATTCCGAGTAGTGTGATATACTTGTGTGATGAACATGGATTCTAAAAGAGATTTTGGTTCTATGATCAAGAGAATATAATTGGGTTTTTATGGTTGATAATTTCTTGAAACATATTTTGATAATCAAATGAAATATAGCTTTTTATTGGATTTATAGGTCGAAAGGATTTCCAGTAAACTATGTTCCAAAAGATTTGTGCATGAGTGAATTTGGTTTCTTGGTGATTGACACTCACCAAGACGAGTTGGTTAAAGGAATTTGTCAAAAGATCTATCTTGGGTATAGGTCGAAAGAACCCATTCAAACCAAACTTATCTCTTTGTATTTTCTAACAAATGGGGATTATAATGAATTGGAATAGATAATCATAGGTCGAAAGGGTTTGTCTACACCAATTTGTTAATATGGATTCTATGAAAAATACCATGGAATGGAATTCATGTACTTTAGATTTGTGATTCATATTTTCTAAACGCACACAAATTATCTCTCCTACGGATGAAATGGAATTCACACAAGTATTACTTTTAATTATTTTTTCCTTTACAAAGTTAATTCTAGCGGTAATATCGGTAGTGACAACCCTATTACCTACACCACCCAAACGTTTTGAATATACGCAAATCCCATGGGACGATCTTGACTAACCCGACTTTACTACAATAGAACGAGTATACTTGCTCGTATGCGTAGTTAAGGAATTAATAAGTCTTGTTTATAAATGTAAAACTAGGAGTGCAAGACGCGCATCAAGTTTTTGGCGCCGTTGCCGGGGATTTGTTTATTTTTTAGGTTATAATCATTACAAATTAGTGGTGGTGTTAAAATTTAGTTTTTAGTTCTAATACAAAATTGAATAAGAATAGGTTTAGGATCTTATAGTTTAAATAATATGCTTGAATAAATGTGTCTTATATTTATTTGATGTTTGCATTGCATATTTCATAGGCTCACTTATAGACTTAAAATCACAAAAAAAGAGAATAAAGGCAACTAGGTAGTGTTTAGATTAGCCTTTATTTTATTTATATTAGAAGTTATATGTTTTTGTTTTTTTTTATTTTGTTCCTTTAATGAAAAACTTCAAAAATATGTTTTTAGAAAAATTCAGAAAATTATGGTAAAAAAGAGATGGTAAATCGAAAAAAAAATTTGTGCAGGCAAAGTTGCCGCCGCCAAAACACTCTTGCCCGGCGGCAAAATGCTTTCTGTAACACTATTGCCGCCGGCAAGATGTGTCTGCCGGTCGGCAAAAGTGAAACTGTAAAAGTTTTGCCGCCGGCAAAACCACCTTGCCGGTCGGCAAAACTGGAACTGTAAAAAAAAAAAATTATTTTTGTTTATTTGTTTGTTTGATTTGTTTTTAGGGATATGATTGTATGTTTAGTTGTATAATGATTGTCTTATTTTACTAACGCTAGCCCTAATATTTATGAACTTTGTCATGTTAGTCTTATTCTTAAAGATGGATAATCTTAGCGAGATTTCCCCATACTTGACTGGGTTAGAAGGAGAACTCAGTGATGAATGTGACACAAGTGTCACTAATGCAGAAAAACCCAAGGACGAGAAAGACTTGTGGGAAGCTTTGCCTCACAAGAGTGTGATAATCAATGAAGGAGAATGTGAAAAAGCAGTCTATCAAAGAGCCGAGTATCGTTCATACACTGAACCGTTAATGCGGTTTGCTATTCCATGTACGGTTGACAATCAAAGGGAGTGGGATGCTGAATTAAACCTTACTTACCCAACCAATTACATGATGGAAGAAATGTTGGGAAAGTTAGGGTTCGTGATAGTTGGCTATACCGAATATGGAAGAAGTGTGGTACGAGACGTAAGGGTAAACATCCATGGGTATGTATTTTTGATAGAATTCTATATCATAGATCACCCCGACATAGGTGAACCGTCGGTGGTCTTTGGTTACAAGTTTCTATGGGAGACTAGGTGTGATGTGGATTTTGAGCAAGGTACACTAACGGTCAATTTGACCAAACTCAAAAGTCAGAAAGACGATTATATTGAGTTTTTGGTTGAAGACGGACCTAAGGTTGAAAGCGAGAATGAAGTAGTAAAGATGGGGAAGGTAAAGAGAAACAAGAATACGGATGCAAGCAAACTAACTCCAAACAATTACTTGCCAACACAAGTCAAGCATGATGAAGGATCTCCTTACGCTTTTGTGCCCAATCCATTACCATTGGCTTATCCTCTCTCCAATAAACAAAAGGAGAGGATAAGAATTATCTTGAACAAGAAGGAGGAGGAACTCAAAGAACCCAAGCCAATCTTGAAGGTCTTGGAGAATTATGTAAGCTACTGGAAGAAGCTAGATTGAAATAGAAATGGGTAAGGCCCGTTTAGAAGGGAAGGAATTCAACGAGCTTATCAAAGAAAGGATCATTGAACATGGTCTACCTAAGAAAATGCAAGATCCCGGAAACTTTGTCATACCGATTCTAATCAATGGAACCACACCATTCGAAGCATTAGCCGACACGGGGGCTAGTTTAAGTGTCATGCCTTACTCTATCTATCAACATCTTTGCTTGAGCAATCCGGAGCTATACTTTTCGAACTTCACTATGGCGAACAACACGCAAACCAAACCTATGGGCTTGGTAAGAAACGTCCGAGTACAAGTCGGGTTTCAAGCTTATGTCATGGATTTCCTTATTATGGACATCCCAGAGGATAAGGACCTACCATTGTTGTTGGGGAGACCTTTTCTAAAGACGTGTGGAGCGGTTATTGATTTGGGTGGAGTAACTATTGCAATTAACGACGGTATTATCGTTCATACTTATGCACCTGGACCGAGGGCAAAGCCTTGGTACTTCGATTTTGAAAGTGAAATGGAGGACGAATGGCTAAGCTGTTTTGAAGTTGGAAGAGATGATGATGGTTATCCCTTGTATGGACCATTGTGAGCACCATATTTAGGATGTGAAGATCCTATGGAGAGATCTTTAGAAATTGAAGCTTACTTCAACCCGTTTAAGAATATTCTAGTCTTCAAGAAAATGACAGACTTCTTGGGATCATTACCGGTCCAATTGAAGAACCGTGATTGGGGACCGGACGGGGATAGTAATTATATGAGAAAAGAGGGAGACAAATTCTGGAACGTAAAGATAGAAGTCACCACACCATGTGGGAATGTGTACACACGAGGGTATAAGACAAAGCATACCAAGAGGAAGCTAGCAAAGAAGTTTAGGGCCGATGACTTATTGAACATGGAACACTTTATGGACTAGAAGAAGCAAAGACTTCAAGAATAAAACAAGACAAAGGCTTGATCTTTTCTTTAATTTTCAGTTTTTTTACTCTTTGACACTATTTTGGTTTATTTTCTTGGTGGTTTGGTAATTTAGACAATTTTTGGTTTTTGGTAATTTGGTTGATTTAGTTATTATGTATTCTTTATTTTTATGATTTTATAGACATGTTGTGAAAATTTTGAAAATTGTCGACGGAATAAAAACCCGTTAACGAAAAAAAATCTGGGAACTTATAGGGATATAACCAACCCATAAGGTTTATTTGGGTTATTTTTCCCAAACACACAACCCACTCACACACAGAAAACATAGAGAAAAAAAAGAGAGAAGAAAGAAGATTTTTTCTTGAGTTCTTTTTGAAGAAACCAAAATGGCACCCAACAAGGTAATTGAATCCAACACCCATCTATTAATTTTGATTTTTTTATTCATGAATCTTGTGATGAGTAGATTGAATTGATTAAGCATGAATCATAGGAATTAGATTAAGATGTGGTATGAATTTAGAAGATGGAGCCATTGATAGTGTGAGGGTAGATAGGTTTTGATTAGATGATGATGAACTTAAGTGGGTTTTCATCAATGTAGTTGTTTTTGATCTTGTAAGATTAATTAAGTAGTTTAGAATGATGAATAAATAGAAATTGTAGAGGTTATGTTATTAGTTTTGATTTGTTCAGAGGAATGATTTCCGGAAATGGATGATGTTCATAGTGTTTTGATCCATTTTGAAGATAGTGGAAAATTGAAGAAGTGTTAATGGGGATGATATATTAAAAAAAATGATTTTTTTGGGGTTGCCGCCGGCAAAATAGCATTGTCGGGCGGCAAAACTCCCACTGTGAACCCCACGCCGCCGGCAAGATACTTCTGCCGGCCGGCAAAATGCTTGCTGTTAACGAGTCGCCGTCGGCAAAACACCCCTGCCGGTCGGCAACTCGGGGTCTGTAAAAAAAATATTTTGTTTTTATTTGGTTTGTTTTATAGATTCTTTTTAGGACTATTTGTTTAATGTACTAACATACTAACATTCCGAGTGTTGTAAAATATTTTAAAGCAAAAGCGGACAATGCCTCCTAACCCGTTGATCGAAAAATATGAACGGAAGTATGGCCAAGGCGAGGTACCATACAAGGTGAGGGTTATGTCGCATGAGTACTTGAAGTAAAGAGGAATAGGATAAATGAAATGTCATGCTTACAACTTGAGATTGTCAAAGTTACTAGGGAAGACCTTTGGCAAGCCTAGAATAGCTGATTGAAGCTTACTCAGGAGGTTTGGTTGTGATGATATTTTGAATGAAAAGTTGAGGATGACATACACTCATAGCTCGGGAGAAACTTTCAAGGACTACTCGTTTGAAAAAGGCTTTAAATATACAAGGTGAGATATATTCTAAGTTATGTCTTGAATTCTTTTCAACTTTTTATTTTAAGAATGAAGTTGAAGATGCAAAGAATGAGCCTTGCATTTGGTTTAGACTATTAGGGGTGAATTACTGTTTTACACTAGCACAATTTAGAGAGGTGTTAGGATTGTATGATGAGGAAGATTTGGACAATCCTTTGTTTGAGCTACACTTTTCCAATCTAGAAACCAATAAGAAGGTCTTACCAGTTAATAAATATTGGGAAAGCATAGCTGAACACACTATGAGGAATAAGAAGCTTGGGTCGGTTAGGGATCCACTTTCGAGAATTGTACATAGTTTCATAGTAGGAAAAAGTGAGCACCGATCGGGAACTAGGGAAAGATGCCAAAACACTAACCTATGGTTGTTGAGCATGGCTAGTTGGGAAAGGCAAGTGAACATAGTGAGGGCAATTGTCCAGTACTTGTATAAGAGAGCCCCGGGATTGAAAACCGTAAGTGACGTATTTGGAGGTCATTATGTGACTTGCTCATTGTTTTAGATGGTAATGCTATTAGGAAGTTATCGGAGTCGATTGATAATGATGTTTGGGATGTAAGAGCTTTGGAGAAGGAGCTAGACAAGAGGAAGAAATGTCTAAGATATCCGAAGCCGTTACAACAAGAAGCTGGAGAACAAAGAGAAGAGGAGCACGATACAAGTGTGGTGAACTCTAGTTGGGGAGATTGGAATGCAAGTTTGAGTGTGATAGAAAGAATGATGATATGGAGAGTACTATGACAATGAGGAACAACTACATTCTTGAGCATTCTGTGTCAATCCTACATCACTTGGCGGATCAAGCACACTATAGCTACCCAACCTATGAGCCACCAAATGCTACACCATATCCATATCCGTATGTGCCATATCCTCACCCGCACACGCACTATCCTCATGGGAATGAAGGTTCTTATGGAGGAGGTGGAGTGTCCATTGATGACTACTTAGACCCAAATACGGGTGGATACGTTGGAAGTAGCTCTATTGTTCTTAGAAATTTTGATGCTGGAGGATCATCGAGAGGAGCTCATGATGATGATGAAGATAGGGAAGATTAAAGACACCATATCATGTGAAGTTTGTAAGATATTATTTTCAAAGACTATATTTTATTTTGTTTCCAAGGATTTGTGTTTGTAGTTGTTAACTTGGAATGGTTTTAGACATTTTGGTGATTTTATTTTATTTTATGTTATTTGGAAGAAAAACTTTCTTTTGTTAGTGCAGTATTTGCAGGAATTGACATATGAATTCAACATTGGTGGAAAATATGGAGTTTTCTGTAGAATCATGATGCAACAAAACCACATGGAGTTCATGTTCATATTTCGGTAGTATCGTTTGACCTTATTTTTCCAATTTTCTTATACTTTGAAGTTAGTTTATTACCATTGACGACAATGTTAAACTTAAGTGTAAGGGGGTGGTCAAATAGGAAAAATGTCTATTTTGTCAAAGATGGTTACTTTTCAAAGGTTACACAACAAAAAAATCAAATAAGTAGTTAAATTTTAAATTTTATTTTAGTAGTATTTTTAATCCGCGGTGAGATCACAATTTGTATGATTATGGCAAGAATAGATGATAAAAGGCAAAATATTTTAGAAGTTGTTGCTAATCACCTATTTTAGAAAAAAATGATTTTTGATGATCGAATTGGTCATACTTTGTATTCGCATGAGTTATTTCAACAAAAGAGGATTAGCTACTCTATTTTGTATTTTTTGTAGTGTATGCTCATCCAAAGTGTGAGGGGGATTGCGGAAAAGAATCAAATAGCCAATGAAAGCTTATTTATAAATAGCCAATGAGCTATAAATTATGAAGACGAAGGAAGAAGAAGAAAAATGGTAGTATCGATTGGCCAATGTGTCAAGACGTGATACTTGAAGTTGAAAAAAAATGGAGAAAGAAAAGACAAGAGTAGTATGATGAGAAACATGGATGTGATCATTTGGTGGTTAGTATTTTTGCTTTTATATGTCAAAAATAATAAAGTCCTTTTTGATAAAATTGTCGGGTGCTCACGCCCCATCGGATTAAGATGTGTCTACTATTTTTGTGTCTTTAGAGTTTTAAATAGATTTAGAGGATTCAAATACAAGTTTATGTTTAAATTTTGATTTTGGTTTTACTTTACTTGCTCGAGGGCGAGCAATGCTTAAGTGTGAGGGGATTTGATAACGCTCAAATCCAACATGTATTAATAAGCGTTATCTTCACTATTGATATAGTATTTGTGGTAATAAACGAACTTTTATTGCTAATATTGTGCAAAGTTCGGTTATTGTATTTTGTAGGAAGCAAGGATGAAGAAACGTGAATAAAGGAATAAAAAACGTGAATTGGAGGCGAAGGAATAAACAAGTCATGGGAACGTAAGCTCTCGTATGAAGAATAATTGGGGACGAAGGAGTCTTGGAAAGTTTAGAGGAAAGATGGTGGAAGAAATAAAGAAAAAGGACTAGAAAAGGAAAATGTGGAAGATGGCCCAGTTGTCACCAGCAACTTTTATTCTGCCACCAGCAAAACAACACCATTTTGCCACCAGCAAAACTACAACATTTCGCCACCAGCAGGATCATTTTGCCACCAGCAATTTGCTAGTCAGGTTTAGCAAAAGTTACATTAAAACACTCTTAAACCACCACCATCAATAGGAGGCTTCTCATTTCCCCTCCATAATAATACCCAGACGTTTTTGCCTTCTCCCCCAAGCCAAAATCATGTATAAATTAGACCTTAGGGTCATTGTTTTCAGTGTGCTTAATCCAAGGATCATTCTAACCCTTGACAAAGGTTAGAATCACCATTCTTACATAACCCAAAAGACAATAAACCCTGTTAATCCTCATAGGAGGGACAAATGTCGTGAAGGACATATTTGGTTGGAGGTTCATTGGTTGACTGGAGGCTTTGGAATTGCTATAAATTCTAGTTTTTTATTTCCTTGTGTTTTGAAGAACTATTAGTAAATTCCTGTACTTGAATTGATTCTCATTATAATTAAAGTATTGTTGAATGTTTGAGAAAGTTATGAATTGTGTTGCAATGTGTTTGAATTCTGAGTAGTGTGATATACTTGTGTGATGAACATGGATTCTAAGGGAGAGTTTGGTTTTATGATCAAGAGAATATAATTGGGTTTTTATGGTTGATAATTTCTTGAAACATGTTTTGATAATCAACTGAAATATAGCTTTTTATTCGATTTATAGGTCGAAAGGATTTCCGATAAACTATGTTCCAAAAGATTTGTGAATGAGTCAATTTGGTTTCTTGGTGATTGACACTCACCTTGACGAGTTGGTTAAAGGAATTTGTCAAAAGTTTTATCTTGGGTATAGGTCAAAAGAACCCATTCAAACAAAACTTATCTCTTTTTATTTTCTAACAAATGGGGATTATAATGAATTGGAATAGATAATCATAGGTCGAAAGGTTTTTCTACACCAATTTGTTAATATGGATTCTATGAAAAATACCATGGAATGGAATTCATGTACTTTAGATTTGTAATTCATAGTTGCTAAACGCACACAAATTATCTCTCCTACGGATGAAACGGAATTCACACAAGTATTGCTTTTAATTATGTTTTCCTTTACAAAGTTAACTCTAGCCGTAATATCGATAATGAAAACCCTATTACCTACACCACCCAAACGTTTTGAATATACGCAAATCCTATGGGCCGATCTTGACTTACCCAACTTTACTACAATAGAAGGAGTATACTTGCTCGTATGCGTAGTTAAGGAATTAATAAGTCTTGTTTATAAATGTAAAACTAGGAGTGCAAGACGCGCATCACCCACAATAAGCTAGATCTAGAAAAATAAGCCCACAATAAGCTTGAAATATGATAACTTATATCAAACTTATATATAAATCTTACCTTATCTAGAAAAAGTTATAAAAAACTAATCCCAAAATAATAAGCTAGATTATAAGAAAAGGTTAGGAAAGATAGAATGAGAATAAGCTAAAAGAGAATAAGATAAAACATAAACTTTTATTAATATGAAAGTGCTTAATGATAAACTAGTACAAAGTCGAAAGGAAATACATTTAAAAAACAAGAAATAAAATTGATATTATTTAGCTACCTAAAATCTACATACAAAATGAAGAAAAATGAGGTGCTATTTATAGTTGAAGTCAAGGTGCTTGGGGTAGATTAGTCTTTTTAGGCTTTACATCTTCTCTTCTTTAACTTGAGGGCATCTTGGTCATTTGGTAGGTGATGATGTGTTTCTACCAATAGGATGAAAGATACTTTTAGATAGACTAATGGGAGCATTTCACATGGATCACCATCTTCACATTTCATTGTTCTTTTATCCAACGGCTCTTGATTAATCTTCTTTAACCAACTCCACCATCGTTAATCTTCTAGAAGCATGCACCTAATTACTCACAAAAGAAACACACATGCTATTTTTTTTCTTTTTAATATTTTTGTGTTAGTTTAAAAATAAATAAAAATAAAACTACTAAAAGTAAAATTATTTAAAAATCAAAATTAATTATTTCAATACTAAACTAACTATTATAAAATAAAAAACTTTTTATTTAATTTTTCTAAGATTAATAAAATGTTAAAATTAGAAATAAAATAGTAGAATATGCGAAATGCAAACCGAGACGAGTTATGCGGCAAGGCCGGAACCGTTGGCTTCGTAATTTTGTGCTCTTTTCATTCTCGTGCTTGTTTTACTATTTTCTTCACCTTTTTCCTTGGTGATTTCTCGATATCCGTGCTTCTTAATACTTTTGGTTCCTTGAGCATGGCTTTTGTCTTTTTCTTCAATAAAAGCCCGTGAAATCCCGTGTTTTCTTCATTTATGATCTTTTGTACCTATTTTACACAAACAAACAAAACCACGTGTAATTCCGATATTTACGTTTATAAATACACGTTTTCGTTTGGTTTTTCCTTATTTTAAGTGGTAAAAGGATAAGTGTTTTCACACTTATTACACCACATGAATCCAAGTCTACAAAGGCTTGGGTTCCCAAAGAAAACTAATTTGTTTTCTTTATGTGCAAAGCATTCAAAAGCAGGTCAATGATCATGGATATTGGGACAGTGGATGCTCTAGGCACATGACTGGAAGGAGGATTACTTAACAGACTTCACTCCTATTGCTGATGGTGATAAAGTGTACTTTTGTGGAGGTTTTAGGACTATATCTAGTAAAGGTGCACTTATCACTAATATTTTGAGATTTTAAGAAGTTTTTCTGGTAAAAGAACTTGATTATAATCTTTTTAGTGTGAAACAAGTGTGTGACAACAAGAATAATGTTCTATTTACTGACACGAAATGTTTGGTATTAAGTAAGGACTTTGAGGTTCCTGTTGATAAGTTCATTGAGTTTAGAACACCTAGACATAAAGACGTTTATAATGTTAATCTAAATGGGATTAACATGAACAACAATTTGTCATGTCTTTATGCTAAGGATTCAGTAGATGAAAGTAAATTATGGAACAGAAGGCTAGGGCATATAAACTTTAAGAACATAATAGACTTGTGAGACATGATCTTGTAACATCATAATTGTGTGGCATGTCTTAAAGGCAAGCAGCACAAGGCCTCATTTAAGTCTAAAAGTGTGCATTCTAGTTCTAAACCACTTCACTTACTTCATATGTATTTGTTTGGCCCCACCAATATAGTGAGTCTCAATGGTAAATCCTATTGATTTGTCATTACTAATGATTATTTTAGGTTTACTTGGACCTTCTTTTTGGTAGAGAAAAGTGACACTACTAAGACTTTAATTAATTTCATTACCCAAATGGAAAAGAAGGCAGGATATGAAGTTAATACTTTTAGAAGTGATAATGGTGGTGAGTTTAAGAACAACCTTTTAGATGCCTTTTGTGTCAATAAAGGAATTTCTAGGAAGTTTAGGATAGCAAGAACTCCACAACAGAATGGTGTAGCTAAAAGAAGAAATAGAACACTAATAGAAGTAGCTAGAACCATGTTGGTAGATGCTAGTTTACCCATTTCTTTTTTGGATGAGGTTGTTAACACAACATGCTATGTTTAGAATATAGCCTTGGTCAATAAGTCCCACAATAAGACTCCTTATGAACTGTTTTGGAATAGGAAGCCTAATATAGACTTCTTTAGACCTTTTAGATGTCATGTAGTGATCATGAATACTAGTGATAACCTAGGTAAGTTTAATTCAAAAGGTGATGAAGGATATTTTGCGGGATACTCTATGAGTAGCAGGGGGTATATGGTTTATAACAAGAAGTCTAGGCTTATATCAAAAAATATGCATGTTGATTTCTTGGAGAGTAAACCTAGTGATCCTAAGACTAGACCAAATTGGCTATTTGATTTGGAGCCATTGTCTAGGTCCATGAATTATATGCCTGTAATTAATCTAAATGTTTTGGGAGCACCTATTTAGACAATGCAGGTATACAGGTCAATGAGATGAAAGGATCACATGCAGATGAACCCTCTCCTTCTTTCAACTTTATAAACATGTCTGTTTGGAGTGAGGTGTTCTTTAAAGCATCTACTGCTGAGAGAGATGATGAGAGCAAGCATCAAGAGGAGCAAGTCAGTGAATCTATAGCCGCAGACAAGCCAATTCTATCCGCTGACAACTCCATTCCAGCCGCTGACACTCCAAGCTCAGCCGCTGATAGCTTGCTTTCATCTGCTAACAAAGATGTTCTTGAAATTGTTGATGAATCCATACCCAAAGAAGGTGTCAGTGTCATCAATCCAAACTTTGACAACATGCTTCCTAGTTCAAGTGGGTATGGAAGCAATGAAGATGGTGATTTTGGTAAATTAGAGTCAACAATTCAAGACAACATAATATTTGGGAGAGGAATTCTTACTAAGGTGGCTAAATTCATCCTCCCACCCAAATTACTGGTGACATAAATACCCCAGTTCAAACTAGAAGGAAAAAGAAGCACCAATGTGGATTCATTGCTAATATTCACAAGAAGGATGATACTCCCTTAATTCAAGAATGTCTGTTTGCATGTTTTCTATCATAATCAGAACCCAAGAAGATTTTTAATGCTCTTAAAGAAGAAAGTTGGGTTGAAGCAATGCAAGATGAGCTTCATCAGTTTGGAATACAAGATGTTTAGGAGCTTTTGGATTGTCCCAGGCATGTTAGACCAATTGGAGCACGTTGGGTTCTAAGGAACAAGAAAGATGAGAGAGGCATTGTGATTAGAAATAAGGCAAGATTGGTTGCTCAGGGATATAAATAGGAAGAAGGTATTGATTATGAAGACGTTTTTGCATCTGTTGCTAGGATAGAAGCAATAAGGATTTTTCCTAGCCTATTCTTCCTATATGGGTTTCAGTGTCTACCAATGGATGTGAAGAGTGCCTTCCTGTATGGCACAATCAAAAAAGAATTTTATGTGATGCAGCCTCCTGTTTTTGAAGATCCTGAGCATCCAAACAAGGTCTATAGAGTGAAAAGGGCGATGCACGGCCTTCATCAGCCCCCTAGAGCTTGGTATGGTACACTTTCCATTTATTTAGTGCAAAATGGTTTCAAAAGGGGTACCATAGATCAGACATTAATCACCAAGAAGAAAGGGAAGGATTTTCTACTTGTACAGGTATTTGTGGATGATATTATCTTTGGTTCTTCCAATCCAAAGATGAGTGAGGAATTCTCCAAGTTAATGACAAATAAATTTCAGATGAGTGCTATGGGAGAGATGAACTTCTTTCTTGTTCTTCAAGTTCAACAAAAAGAAGATGGTATATTTATCTCTCAAGACAAATATGTGGCTGAAATTTTGAAGAAATTTGGTTTCTCACCCCATGAGAAACGGGCTAGCACACCCATGGATAGAGAATATCCCTGAGGAAAGATTGGAGATTGAAAGGAAGTTGATGCCAGACATTATAGATTAATGATTGGTTCATCGATGTATCTCACAGCCTGAAGGCCTGACATCATGTTTGTAGTATGTTCATGTGCACGTCATCAAGTGACTCCCAAGGAATGTCACCTTCATGCTGTAAAGAGGATTTTTAGGTACCTTAGGTGCTTTCCAAGCTTGGGATTATGGTACCCTAGAGACTCTCCATTATAGCTTATTGGCTATTCACATAGTGATTATGATGGTGAAAATGGGAATAGGAAATCCACAACTGGTGGATGTCAATTCCTTGGAAGCGGGCTTATATATTGGAAATGTAAGAAAAAATAGTGGTAACCAATTCAACGACTGAGGCTGAATATGTAGCAGCTGCTGCATGTTGTGGGCAAGTGTTATGGATTCAATATCATCTATTAGACTATGGGTACAATTTTATGCATACTAAAATTTTTGTAGATAATCACAGTACATTGTGCATAATTAAAAATCATGTACATCATTCTAAAACCAAACACATGGAAATCATGCATCATTTTATAAGGGATTGTTTTGAAAAAGGTTTGATTTATCCAGATAAGATAGACACAGAGGATAATGTGTCTGATCTTTTGACTAGTGATGTTGGGAGATTCCAGTACATTGTTTTCAAGTATTGGAATGATCAATCCATAAAATATGTGTTTTTTGAAAATAATGTAAAGTATGCACAAGATGTGCACTGTTATTAGTCTTTGTAAAGGTTAGATTTTTCCACTATGTTTTTCTATCCGCTGACAAAGGCATTCTATCCGCTGACAATTGGAAAGAAGCCGCTGACAGCTTTTGTGGTAGTTTTGTGGTTTTCATCTAACAATGCAGACATGAAGGGCCATTGTAAATATGGATACAGACTTGCTTATGGACTAAAGGAGTGTGGAAAAAAAGTTTATTTATGATGTTTGAAATATTTATATTTCAATCTTGAAATAAATATTTTTGAGCATTCTCATCATAGTTTAAGGGGAGGTTTAGGACAACCTTTAGGCTCTTGGGTATTCTTAGAATGATCTTATCACAAAATTCTAGATGGTGTCCACAGGTGAGTGGGTGTTAGAAGTTATGATGCCATGTTTTTTATAAATTCGGTGGAATTTCTATCTCTCGAGGCACTGTAGCATGCACGTAATTTATTTTACATGCATGCTGCCAAGACCTTTTGACCTAGGTTTGGGTTTGGTAGGATGGGAGTCTTGGGTTATATATTTTTGGGTTTACTTGGGAGTTACAAAGATTTTATAAAAGATAACTTCACCTTTAAGAACTGTGTAAGCAAGGGACACTTGAGGACAATTATGTCTATATTGCTTAAGTAAGTGTGTATGATTGGACAGTGCTTGTAAGCCCTCAGCAGGTTGTTCTTGGACACAAAAAAACCCCAAATGATGCAAAGGATACACAAAACAATAGTGGATCTCATCAATCTCAATGGCTATCTTACAATGATCCACAAGGTAGGCTCAAGTCAGGAATAGCTTAGGTCCCCTTGAGACACTAACTGTTACATATGTTTCTTGTTGTTGTAGATTAATCCATACCAAGATCCATCTCTTAGCATTGTAGATAGTGGTTGTTCTAGAAGCATGACAGAGAACAAGGAACTATTGACTAACTTTGTACCATTCCAAGGTGGAAAGGTGTATTTTGGAGGGGTGAAGGGCGTATCACAAGCAAATGAACAATTTAGACTCCTAAACTAAATTTTGAGCAGGTGTACTATGTAGAGGAACTCTAACACTTCAACTTGATCTATGTCTCTTATATTTGTGATAAGAAGCAATTTGTCCTCTTCATGGATACAGATTGTCTGGTGTTGTCCAAAAAATTCCAACTTCCGGATGACTCACGAGTACTACTCAAAGTCCCAAGAAGACATAATATATACGGTATCAAGTTGAATGAAGTCAATCCTACTGGTCAATTGGCTTGTTTGGTTGCCAAAGCCTCAGAAGATGAAGCTACTAAATGGCATAGAAGGATGGGTCATGTCAACTTTAAAACAATTCATAAGCTGGCTAATATGAAACTGGTTTCTAGGTTACTTGCCAAAACCTTCAAGAATGACATAAATTGTCTTGCTTGCAACAAAGTCAAACAGCACAAAACATCCTTCAAGGCGATTACTGATCTTAGTCTTATCACTGAATTTTTGCAACTCCTTCACATGGATCTCTTTGGTCCTACCTCCATCAAGAGCATTGATCATAAACAATACTGCCTCGTGGTGACTGACGGGTATAGCAGGTTCTCATGGGTCTTCTTTCTTGCTACTAAGAATAAGACTTACCCAATTCTCAAAGACCTCATTACATTGATTGAGAATCAGTTGTCAAAGAAAGTAAAAGGAATGTGGTGCGATAATGGCACGGAGTTCAAAAATGCAGAACTCATTGCACTCTGTAATTCCAAGGGTATTAAAAGAGACTACAGGGCTGCCCGAACTCCTTAACAGAATGGTGTTGCTGAAAGGAAGAACAGGACTCTTATAGAAGCAGCAAGAACCATGCTTGCTGATTCAAAGCTTCCAACTATGTTTTGGATAGAAGCGATCAACTCTGTTTGCTACGTGTTGAATAGGGTTTCCATTACAAACCCTCATCAGAAGACTCCCTATGAGCTACTCACAGCAAAAGTACCTAACATTACACATTTGAAACCTTTTGGTTGTCCTGTTACCATTCTCAACACTAGTATCTATTTGGAGAAATTTGATGGCAAGTAATAAGTGTGAAAACACTTATCCTTTTACAACTTAAAACTAATAAAAACGAGACCAAAACGTGTATTTAATGTGGGAAAAGTCAGAATTATGCGTGGTTTGTGTTTTTATTGTATTTTAGGACCAAAATATGAAAAAGAAGAAAACACGAGCTTTCACGTGCTTTTATCGAAGAAAAAGACAAAAGACGAAGTCAAAAGATCATGAGTGCAAAAAAGAACGGAAGTCGAAGGCCTATTCTAAAGATTTATCGAAGAAAAATACCAAAGATTAAAGTTTAACAAAATCGAAGAACCAAATCTAATAAAAGAAGAAAATTAGAAGACGAGTTCATTTTATCCATCGACAAATCCCGAGGCAAAGTCGAGAAAGACGAATTAATTAAGAAGACGAGAAGACAAAGAGAAAGAAGGAAACAACACCAACTTCTCTTCTACCTATAAATAGAGAAAAAAGAGAGTTTTTCATTAAGTAGATTTTAGTCTTAATTTTCAAGTTTTAGGAGTATGTTACTTTCTCTCTCTAGCTTTCTTTCATGTTCGTAAGCTTTTAATCTTTAATCTTGTTTTGTTCAATCTTAATCTTAATTTTTAATTCAAGATTTTGTAATTAATCTCATTCTTCCTTTCTTGTTTTAATTTTGTGTTGATATGGTTAATCATCATGTAGCTTATTTGATCTTATTGCTTATTTGAGTGATGTGCTTATTTCATTGTTCTTATTGTTTAGATGTGGTTGATGTTATAGCTTATTGTGCTTATTGTTGATTTGTGATTTGATTATTTTTAATTAAGTGGGTTTTATAGGTTAAGTTTTTAAATTAAATCTTATTGATTTGGTTGATTTGGTGTTTATTAGATTTTAATTTGTGTTTCGTTTGGCTTATTTTTTAGATTAATTTTGCTTATTTTTGGCTTATTTTTGGTTCCTTTCTTTTAGATCTAGATTCGTACTGTTTAATGTCATTTTCGGAAAAGGGTTTAATTATCCAAAGTTAGTCAGTTTATCCGAAAACAACATACCTGTTCTTATCCGAATTCCACTGTTGCAATTTATCGGAAAACATTATATTCAGTTTTATCCGAAAATAGTATTTTTATCCGAAGATTTAATTTTATCCGAAGATTTTATTTTATCCGAAGATTGAAATTTATCGGAAAACTATTTATCCGAAAATTTAGCTTTATCCAAAATAGTTTTAATTTTTATCCGAAAATTTGTTTTAGATTCAGTTTATCCGAATATAGCAATTTATCCGAAGATCAGCTTTTTTTCCCACTCATTTTTTATCTGAAGAAAGGACTTTGTTCCGAAAATTTCTCCTGCCTAAATATTTTATCCGACAATCTCCTTTTCTTCTCCATGTTATCCGAAGATATACTCTTTTCATTTATCCGAAGAAGTGTTTTTTTTTTCCTCCAAATTTTGTATGCTTCCTCCTTTCTAACATGTTTCTCACTTCACAACATGTTTTAGTTTTATCCTAAAGTCGTTTTGTATTTTTATACCGAAAGTCAGTTATTTTTAGTTTTATTTTTCCGCCAATTTTAAGTTTTAGTATTTTATCCGAAAGTTTTAGTTTTAATTTTTATTAAGTGCCCGTTTTAATATTTGTTTCGTTTCCTTTTAAAGTATCTTTATAATCCAATTTCCTTTATTTATATTAAGTAAGTTTTATTTTTAATTTGAAAGTTTATTTTTATTTTTATTAATTGTTTCTTTTTAATATTTGTTTTAATATTTTTTTAAAACATGTTTTAAAATAAGTTCGTTCTGATAATTGTTTCTTTATTGTTTGTTATCCGTCTTTAGTTTATTTTTAATATTTTTCGCATTTATTTTTTAAGTAGAAATAGATAACCAAATCTCTTTTTTTTAAACCAAAAATGACTGAGTCACATTAAAAACTGTGGTCAATTCGAATCGATACGAGAGAACAATTATTTACTTATTAAAAATTCAGTTATTAAAATGGCGCCGCTGTCGGCTCTTTTTGTAAAGATTAACGATTTTTTGTGAGAGACGCGTTGGATTTTGGGATCCGTTCACTCGTGAACGTTATTTTTCTTGCTTAAATTTCAAAAAAATTTCAAAAATCCAAAAAAATCAAGATTTTCAAAAATCCAAAAACATTTTAAAAATCATAAAAAGCATTTCTTTTTCAAAAGTTGCACCAAAAATATTTTCTTTTTACATTAACTTCATTTCTTCTATTTCTTTGCTATATTTTCCTTTTGTAGGTGTATGCGTACCCGTTCGCGCAAAAGGAAATTCATTCAAGCCGTTATCATCAAGCCTCCTGTTGTTAACACAATGGATAACCGTCCAATGATCGAGCTCTTGCAATCACACGTTGAAGGCAATGACGATGCGATTGTGGTGTCGGCTATTGACGCAAACAACTTTGAGCTCAAAACCGGTTTTATTCAAATGGTTTCCGCAACACCTTTCTTGGGCCGCACTCATGATGATCCTCACGATCATATCAAAAGGTTTGTCCACTTAACTAATACCGTGAAATACAATGGGGTCTCACAAGAGGCAATTCGTTTGCTCCTCTTTCCTTTCTCTCTCGAAGGACAAGCCCGGACTTGGCTTGATAAGGAACCACCCCAAAGTATTACAACATGGGCGGACCTAGAGACCAAATTTATCAATTATTTCTTCCCACCCTCACGTACTATCGCTTTGCGGAATGACATCATTAACTTTGAACAAAAGTACGGTGAGACGTTTAGTGAATCTTGGGATCGTTTTAAGGAAATTTTAAGAAAGTGTCCACAACACGGTTTTAGTAAGGTGCATCAAATTAATACTTTTTATAATGGATTAAGTTTGAATGACCAAGATTCACTAAATAGTGCTTCGGGGGGGTAATATTCTTGTGAAATCAATGAATGAGGCTTGGGCAATCATTGAAAACAAAGCCAAAGTCCAAACCAACAGTCTAAGGGCTACAATGGCTAGTGCTAGTGACAGTGAGGTGACTAATCAAATTAAGGAGCTTACTTCAATAGTGAAACAACTTGCTTTAAGAGATAACCCTAGTCAACATGTCAGTGCCCTTAATATTACTTGTGAAACATGTGGTGGGCCACACTCTTATGCTAATTGTGATAAGGCTTATGATCAATCTCACGGGGAAGTGTATGCTTACAACAACATTGAGAGGGTTCATTTCAAGCGGAATGTCGATGTAAATCATTTGTCTTATAAATCGACTAATTATTTGGCTCCACCCGGTTTTCAACAAAGACTACACCTACCCACCCAGAACAATCAAGGGCCACCACGAGCTAATTTTCAACAAAATGTAAATGTGAGGGGCTACAATGCAAATCAAGGAAATTATCAAATGCAAAATCAAGGCTTTCCAAACCATGGTTTCAATCCTCAAGGTTTTCCACCATACAACCAATACCCAAACCAAGGTTTTCAACAACAGGGGTTCAATTTATCTAATCCGCAAATGGACTTAGTTCTACAAAAATTGACTAAACATGAGAAAACAATGAAAGCGATGCAAGAATCGACCAGAGCGATACAAGAGTCCACCGATAGGAAATTCATTCAAATGTTTCAAGCCCTTCGTTCCCAAGGTGCTCTTCCTTCTACAACTGAAACCAACCATAGAGCTAATGTGAGTGCTATTACTACACGCAGTGGAGCAACTTTAGTAGGACCTTCTATCCCTCCACCAGTCATTTCACCTACACCTCCTCCACCCCCATTTATCCCTCCTACTACCACGCCTAGTACTAGTTCTCTATTACAGTCTCCACCTCTTACTGAAGAAATACCAAAGAAAAACCCTTCACCTTCTCCATCTCAACCTTCATCCTCTCAACCATCAACATCTCAACCTTTACCTTCTACATCTACACCTCCTAAACCCAATATTCCTTACCCATCTCGGTTAGACAAGTGCAAACTGCTCACTAAGGAGGATTCTCAAGTTACTTCCTATTTGCAGATGATCTCCCAAATGAACTTTAACATTAGCCTTGTTGAAGCACTTGTCCAAATGCCGAAATTTTTTAAAGCATTCAAGGAGTTGCTTAGTAAGAAGGAAAAGATGGTTGAATTTGTCAATACTCGCTTAAATGAAAATTGCTCTGCATTCCTTCTCAAAGAACTTCTGAAGAAACTTGGAGATCCCGGTCGTTTTGTGTTACCTTGTTCATTTTCTCAAATCCAATAATGTACTGCCTTAGCTGATCTCGGGGCAAGTATCAATTTAATGCCATTAAGTATTTGGAAGAAGTTATCATTACCCGATCTTATACCAACCCGTATGACCCTTGAGCTAGCAAATCGAACTCTTGCTTACCCCATTGGCATTGCCGAAGATGTTTTTGTTAAAGTTGGTACCTTCACTTTTCCGGTTGACTTTGTTGTTGTTGATTATGAAATGGATCCTCGTATTCCGTTAATACTTGGACGGCCATTCTTGAGAACCGGAAAAGCTTTAATCGATGTGTAAAACCCGCATGCTTTTACCATGAATAGTACCCTTAAGATCGTACGTATATGATTTAAACTTTCCTTTTATAGCATGTTTACGTTTACGTATAAGAATTTTAAATATTATGTATGTGTTAGCACACGATAAGTACCTATTACGTATGAACACACGATAATTATTCAAATAATAATTATAATCATGAACGTAATCTAATCACGAGTTAATATTATTTACGTATATATATTTATTACAAACACGAATAAATATATTAAGTCACGATCAATAATTATTTAGAACACGTAAAACACAAACACGATAAAACACGAGAACACACTATATCTTTAAACACGGAAATTGTTCGGGTTACCCCATGTAGGCCACACACCACACGGCTAGAACAAAGAAGAAAAGGGCCAAGCCTATTATTTTATTTAACAAGGAGAAAAAGGAAAAACATTCATTTTATTTCTAAACCAAAAAAAAGTAAAAACCCTAGCCTCCTTTCTCTCCCCTTTTCTCTTTGGCCGCCGGTTTGTATCATCACCACAAGGGTGATTGGGTTGATTTTGGTGTTGATTATTTACAAAGAGCATTAGTGTGTTCATCCTCCTTGATTCACGCATTCGGTAAACCTTAAAACCCTTTTCTTTTAATCTTTTATTTTATTTTTACAAATGAACTTATAAGGGTTTTGTTTTAATATGATTATCATGTTAATTAAATCAAGGGGGTAAATGTTTTGATGTTTTAGGGTTGTTTGTTGTGGCCGACGCAAGAACCGAGCCCATAGGGGTCTCGGCTTGATTTAATCCACACCACCGAGACAAAAAGGTCTCGGTATGGTGATGGTGGTCCCACGGCAGCAGCCAAAACAAGGGAACCCTGACTTGGTTCGGGGTATGGTGTTGATTACGGATCCGGTTCATGGTTTCTAGTCATGATCTGGTTCATTGATTATGTTAAGGTTTATGATTTTAATAGTTATATGTTAAAAATTAAATTAATAAAACATGACATAATTAATTTAATTAACATGACTTAGGTTATAAATTTAATTATTAGATCATGAATTTTAACCTAAGTATTTATTTTTAATTAGACCTTAGAATTAATTAATTATTAAAAACCATGACGATAATTAATTAATCAACATGACTTAGGTTATATTATTGGTAATTAATAATACATGTTTTAACCTAAGTATTTTAACTTTATTTAATTAAAAACATGATATATTTAATTAAATACTTTTAACCTCTAGTTTATTTAAATTACATGTAATAATTAATAAACTATACTTTATAACAACATGACTTAGAATAATAATCAGAAAACACTTAAGCTTATATAATTAGCTTATTTAACCATCTTATATCTATTTATGGAAACTTTCTATTTTTAGAAACTTATTTAATTAAGGCAGCTAATCTATTTATGGAAACTTTCTATTTTTAGAAACTTATCTATTTTAAGGAGTAATTCTATTTTTGGAAACTTTCTATTTTTGGAACTTTCTGTTTTTGGAAACTTCCTATTTTTGGAAACCTTTATTTTTGGTAACTTTCTATTTTTGGAAACTTTCTATTTTAGGAAACTTGCTATTTTTAGAAAGTTACTTATTATTACACAACAAGCATTATAATACATGAAATACAAGAAATACTTAATTAGAAAGACAGAATACAATATAAACACAGTATAAAGCTTAAAACAGTAAAACATGACATGAACGTATAAAATAAGCTAATACATGACATAATATCAGTTACGTATTTAGTAATCAGATACTTATACACGTATTTATTTATGTAACATTAGTGATACCGAAGTAGGGCTCTCTTCCGTTCGTCTTCTTTGTTCACTGGACATAAGGTACGGATTCTCGTTCTTTCAGTATGGACATTCCTTCCTTATTAGGATTCCTCGTATGCAGCCAACTGTTTTCCCGTAGTATAAGTCTAAATGTTTGATTTTCTTATGTTTAATTTAGAATACCTATAGCCATATACATGCATGACTAGTTTCACCTAGTTATGGAGGTACCATAACCATAACACTAGAGGCACTGGTGTTATGACTTCCCCACGGCGGAGTGATTGCTCGTGGCGTCCCTTCAGCTTTTGGCCATATTATTATATTTATCATGTGGGGCGTATGGGTGCATCCTAGTTACATGTTTTCAGCAGATTACTCAGTGTGAATGTGGTGTGTGCCTTGCATCCTTCACAAGGAGCTGATCCCTCCTACCCAAACCAGTATATTAAATTAGAGGCAGCCCCTCTAATTTGCATGATGAGGTCACCCCTCCAAGTATTCATGCACGGTGGATTTTCATAACCTATATTAGATAATGGTAAAATATGTTAAACAGTTTTCATAAGATAAACATAAGGCTTTTCAAACTATAAAACAAGTTTTATGAACATGTTCCATGTTTTCCAGGACTTATACATTTCCGCTGCTACTAAGTATTTATTATGTTTTAGTCATTTATACTATGTCTATATCCGTGCACTGAGCATTTTGCTCAGCCGTTACTTTCCTTTCCATGTCCCAAAACGGTAGGTACCCTAGGAAAGACTCGAGCATTTGGAGGACGTGGATAGGATGGAAGCTGCTAGAGACTTCTTTTCCTTTTTGCCTTCATATACTTATGCTTGTTTAGTCTTTCATTCATTTCTTTTCCTTTATTATGTTTTGGGCTTATGTTTGGGAACCGATGTTTGATTTCGGTTATCCCTATGGTCATGTAATGTTTTAGACATTTATCCTTGTATGCTTTGATGACACACCATAATTACGCGTGACATTCCATTATCAAAATGGGGTGTTACAATTATGGTATCAGAGCCTAAGGCTTCGACCTGTAGGCTCTAAAACTCGACGTGTGACTAGTGGGTAGTCACCAGGAGCTTTCTAAGCCAACGTTTGTTATTCTACGTATTGATGTTTCAGCGCATTGTTGTTTTAACCATGATGTTTTCAGCACCTTGAGGTTTTAACCTTGATGTTTTCATTGATATTTTTTTACTAATATGGATGGACAACCGTCATTCATATTTAGTTATGTGTCATTGTTTCATGCATAATGTTCCTCGTGAACGGTGGCTATGTGGACTGAACCCCAGTAGTTCATAATTAGTCACATAAAATTTTTTTCTGATAAGTTTTGACAGATGAGTTTCGTTTATTTATGTTTCATGTATCATTGTTGCAGGAATTATGACTAAGTAATGGTTGGTACAGGACTAGCCCTATTTAGTCGCATGTGCTTTTATCGAAACTTTTAACTTTGGGACCAACCCATAGGCGTCCCCTCGCCATTTCTTTTGTTTTGGGACCGACCTATAGGCGTCCCCTCGCACATATAAAGGTTTTTATAAATTATATTACGCATTCATGCACTGTTTTTCATGCATAAAATTTTTCTCATGATTTATTGGCATAAATTTTTTTCATGTCCCCTCATAAATTACTATGTTTTTATGTCAAGTATGTTTTCATACTGTCATGGTTAACTTCAGTTTCATGTTGATTATGTTATACACTCCTTCACATTGAGTTGTTCCATGTTTCTTCATAATGACTTGGTCTTCACATGATTATGTCTTACGTCTCTTTTGTTGTCTTTTATTCCATGCAAGACACTGTTGGAATTCATGTAAATTCTGCTTTCATGATAGTCATGGTCGGTTTTTATTGATCATGCTTCCAGGGAAATCATCTTGAATTTTGTGTAACCACACTTTAACGTTCTCTATGCAACCAGAATGAGGTATATACTGGCATTGCCAGGTTATCATGATGGTTTTCCTAACCGTTTAACCGATGTACCTTCCTTAAATCATGACAAATGATCGACCCCATACCGATCATTTCATGTGCATTCCGTGTGTACTCCATCTACCGTATTCCATGTGTATTTCACATACCTTAATCCATGTGTATTTCACTTGCAATACTTCACGAGTATTCGCTAGTCGATTCTGAATCATCTGAGGCATATGTCCACTTAATGATATTCTACAAGATTGTCGATGCCACTCATAGCTTGGAGATGTTACTAGGGTTGATGTTGCTGATGTTTGGAGACGCTACGAGATGCTGATGCTGTTTACAACCTGGAGATATTACAAGACGAAGACAAAGGCGTTAGATCAAAGCGATTGGATGAAAGATGCTTCACCATCAGACGATTTTCATCAATCATTGTTTCTAACTCTTAGTGACATGTCACACGTCATTCAGCTGTTGTTTCAGTCATATGAGTGTAAACCGGTACCAGCCGGCCACTTAGCTGAATAGTTACATGAATTATAGTCATGAGAATGACCGTCATGGAACTTAAAAACAGGATGATAGTAACCACTACTATGACAACAACTATCCTAGAAATCGCGAGCGTGATCAGACATACAAATGATCAGTAGTCCAACCGATCTGCCAATTCTGGCATAATAACCTAATATTTTAGTTCTATTGTTTTACGTCTCGAGACACATGTCAAGACATCAGTCAAGACACATGTCTCACGTATACTTTCTGAAGACACATGTCAAGACACCAGTCAAGACATATGTCATGCTTATAGTTCCAAGACACGAGTCAAGACACATGACTCACGTCCAACTATGGAACATTTCTAAGAAATTCAGGGTACCCTCCAAGGGTATATCCATTTTGTTGTGACATGTATTAATCAGGCCACAAGAATTTCAATACCATTACCGGCGCATCAGTGAGAACTGTCACGTTGCCGATGTCACTTTCATTTGTTTCACCATATTTCATATGTTCATGACCATGAAGGACGCCTTTCGTATTCCCACGTATACGAAGGTTTTCCTTCAGCTTAATGATGAGATCCAAGCTACTAACGCATTTCCTCGGTCAGACACGAAATGAACTTTAGCCTAATTATGGACTATGAACAGCACACCATGCTACGATTCATAATTATGTACAGTAATGTTTAGGCTCCTCAATAAATTCATCTTGATTTTCCATCAGGAAAATCTGTACAAATTATCTATGCTTACAAGCATGTGCATTGTCAGCCATGGTCGCTAAAATTTTCTAGCTATCAATAAGACACGACTACTTAAGTCCTTTTACGCATAGCCAGTTGATTATTCCAAAATCTTCCCATATATTCCAGAAGAACCTTCAAGGAGAAGGACGGTACCATGAGATTATGTGTCGACTACGATCGATTTAAACAAATCACCATTCATAACCGTTATTCTCCTCCACGTATTGACAACATGTCCAATCGACCTTATAGTGTTAATCACTTTTCCAAGATCGAACTCATGATCAGGCTGCCAACAGTGACGAGTGAAAGAGCAGGACATGTCCATGACTGCTATTCGTACACGACTCGGTCATGCTAGATTTATGATTTTGAATTAGTCTCATCAATGCTCCAACGGTATTATAAGAATGAGTTTCCATGTACTCATAAAAAATTCATCAGTGTTTTCATTGAGGATAACCTGATTTCCATTAAGCCTAGAGAAGAACAGGAAGACTATATCTGCACTATGTTACAAATTCTATGACAAGAGAAATTTTACACTAGAAATTTTTCCAATATCAATTCTGTTTGATTACAGTGACACGCTGAATCACATGGGTTTCTACGGTTAATCTTACCATGACTCAACTTATACGTAAAGGAGAGAACCCTACACTACATTAGGTGTTCTAGAAAATCCTACGCTATGAGAAGTCTAGATTCAGAGACTCAGAGTTTCGCAAACTCCTATGTATCAAGTTCTACGAAGCAAGATACAGTTGCGTTCATATCTAAGTACCTGACATACAACAGGTTAAGATAGGACACCAACAGACTGGGATGTTTTCATCATTTGAAATTGTGAATTGAAATGGGACAAGATCTCCACGGATTTTGGTTACCAGATTAACGCAAACTTAGAAGAAGCATGATGCTATCTAGGTTATTGTGAACAGTTTGATCAAGTCTGTAGAATCCTTACACCCGCAAGGATTTCAGAACCAACAAATTGATCAGACATGTTCCAGCCAAGGCTCATCCGATCACTTGGCAATCCCTCAGTTATCGGGTCAGCCGAATATTCATAATTGTGCTCCTTATTTACTTCACGTCCTTGTTCAAATTTCACGACTTGCTTTCGCGCTCGCGTTCATGACACTATTCACGTTCATGATGGCATCTCGGCTTACGATTTTACGTTCATTTTTCTCATTCTGGGAAGTTTTGCAAGAACTTGAGAGACCAGACCCAAGTTTAGTATAACTTCCTATCCTCAGATAGACGTTTCTCGTCATATTCTATGTCTCACCTTGTAGCGTTTGGTGTTACCGCCATTATATTCTATGTTCACGATATGTTTCACATGTCATGTTCATTCCACGTTCCTCATATCATGATCAAGATATGTTACATGTATCAGGGATCACGATATGTTTACTCATACTACACTCATCGTATCTCCACGTATCACGTTCAACATTTTTCACATATTACGTTCAAAATTTTTCACGTATTACATTCAAAAATTTTCACATACTACTTTTCTTTGTGTCTCACGCTTCGTTGCTGATTACCAATTAAGTTAGAGTGTTTTGCACGATAACGTTTCAGTTGCCTTACACATTAATTCTTATTCCCTCGCTCAAATTTAGGGGATCTACCTTACGTTGATAAACAAGAACTTCTTTGTATTTCAAGTCAAGGTCAGGAGGACCAAGATTTATCATTCGCGTCAAGATCTTGTAAAGGAACCGTTCCAAGAGGGAGGCCACTTGGAAACGGACAAGTTCATCCGGACTTCTTATCCGTTTTTCTCTTATCAATTAGATATGTCCTTCCAGTCACGTCACGTTCCATGTCCTTTAAAGACATGTCACGTTCCACGTTCCCTTCTACCATGTCATCTTCATGACCTTTTATCGTGCATACCCTTTCAGTTTGATTCGGGTATTTTCTTCTTTTCCAGTTTACTTTATCTATAATTCGGGGACGAATTATTCTTTTTATGGGAAAGAGTTGTAAAACCCGCATGCTTTTACCATGAATAGTACCCTTAAGATCGTAGTATATGATTTAAACTTTCCTTTTATAGCATGTTTACGTTTACGTATAAGAATTTTAAGTATTACGTACGTGTTAGCACACGATAAGTATTTATTACGTATGAACACACGATAATTATTCAAATAATAATTATAATCATGAACGTAATTTAATCACGAGTTAATATTATTTACGTATATATATTTATTACGAACACGAATAAATATATTAAGTCACGATCAATAATTATTTAGAACACGTAAAACACGAACACGATAAAACACGAGAACACACTATATCTTTAGACACGGAAATTATTCGGGTTACCCCATGTGGGCCCCACACCACACGGCTAGAACAAAGAAGAAAAGGGCCAAGCCCATTATTTTAATTAACAAGGAGAAAAAGGAAAAACATTCA
Source organism: Glebionis coronaria (assembly GCA_025667525.1). Taxonomy (NCBI): domain Eukaryota; kingdom Viridiplantae; phylum Streptophyta; class Magnoliopsida; order Asterales; family Asteraceae; genus Glebionis; species Glebionis coronaria. The sequence goes on from CM046880.1 coordinate 203,620,732, forward strand.
TTTTATTTCTAAACCAAAAAAAAAGTAAAAACCCTAGCCTCCTTTCTCTCCCCTTTTCTCTTTGGCCGCCGGTTTGTATCATCACCACAAGGGTGATTGGGTTGATTTTGGTGTTGATTATTTACAAAGAGCATTAGTGTGTTCATCCTCCTTGATTTACGCATTCAGTAAACCTTAAAACCCTTTTCTTTTAATCTTTTATTTTATTTTTACACATGAACTTATAAGGGTTTTGTTTAATATGATTATCATGTTAATTAAATCAAGGGGGTAAATGTTTTGATGTTTTAGGGTTGTTTGTTGTGGCCGACGCAAGAACCGAGCCCCATAGGGGTCTCGGCTTGATTTAATCCACACCACCGAGACCACAAGGTCTCGGTATGGTGATGGTGGTCCCACGGCAGCAGCCAAAACAAGGGAACCCCGACTTGGTTCATGGTATGGTGTTGATTACGGGTCCGGTTCATGGTTTCTAGTCACGATCCGGTTCATTGATTATGTTAAGGTTTAAGATTTTAATAGTTATATGTTAAAAAATAAATTAATAAAACATGAAATAATTAATTTAACTAACATGACTTAGGTTATAAATTTAATTATTAGATCATGAATTTTAACCTAAGTATTTATTTTTAATTAGACCTTATAATTAATTAATTATTAAAAACCATGACTATAATTAATTAATCAACATGACTTAGGTTATATTATTGGTAATTAATAATACATGTTTTAACCTAAGTATTTTAACTTTATTTAATTAAAAACATGATATATTTAATTAAATACTTTTAACCTGTAGTTTATTTAAATTACATGTAATAATTAATAAACTATACTTTATAACAACATGACTTAGAATAATAATCAGAAAACACTTAAGCTTATATAATTAGCTTATTTAACTAGCTTATATCTATTTATGGAAACTTTCTATTTTTAGAAACTTATTTAATTAAGGCAACTAATCTATTTATGGAAACTTTCTATTTTTAGAAACTTATCTATTTTAAGCAGTAATTCTATTTTTGGAAACTTTCTATTTTTGGAAACTTTCTATTTTTGGAAACCTTCTATTTTTGGTAACTTTCTTTTTTTGGAAACTTTCTATTTTAGGAAACCTATTATTTTTAGAAAGTTACTTATTATTACACAACAAGCATTATAATACATGAAATACAAGAAATACTTAATCAGAATAGACAGAATATAAGATAAACACAGTATAAAGATTAAAACAGTAAAACATGACATGAACGAATAAAATAAGCTAAGACTGACATAAAATCAGTTACGTATTTAGTAATCAGATACTTATTAATAACTGACTTTTGGTTGGTTAATAAAAAGGTTTTTGCTTGCAAGATCTCTCTTTGCGTTGCTCGTACCCAATTGATATATATCGTTGTTTCGTTCTCGGTATCTTCTCCGAATCGATCACGGTCAAAAGTGGAATCGTTGTAATTGGTGGCTAAAAAGGGGGAGCTTTGGTCTAAATCTACTAAAATGTAAGAACTAGAAGTATTTAAATTAAACTAAAAATTATAATTGAGAATAAGTACCTCAACACTGTATGGAAAACTCAACTCTGGATCCCTATGCGGAATTTACTGCTCCATTCGGAAAGTTATGACTATGCGGAATAATTAATGCCATGCGGAACAAAGCTCTTATGCGGAATATTTTCACCTATGCGGAATGATTTGGAAAAAAAGTCTATGCGGAATAATACTGCTATGCGGAAAACAAATCCTATTCGGAAAAATTGCCTTACTCGGAATAATTTGCTCTATGCGGAATAAATGGAAAATGCCCTATGCGGAATAATTTGGAAGAAGCCCTATGCGGAAAGTTAAAGCTATTCGGAATAATGGGACTATTCGGAATATGGAAAATATTCCGAATAGAGGAAATGGAAGTCAGCTTATGCGGAATATTTTTTAACAGAATACTATTCGGAATCTTTTGGAAAGAAGACCTTACTCGGAATAATTAGATATTCCGAATAGACAAGAAAATTAACCACTACTCGGAATATTTGAAATATTCCGAATAGACACAACCCCAGATTCCCTATTCGGAATCTGGGCGAGATCAGAAACTAAGCGAGGAACAGGGGAAATTTAAAGAACACGAATTCAACACCAAAAATCACCAAGTTTTTGATCAAATCTCAAACCAATTTTACCACTAATCCTTTACTCATAGAAAGCTAGAATCCAAAACAACAAAATCACAAAACCCCTTTACTTTTGACAATCAAACCATACGAATAATACTTAAGGACTAAGAGACAAAAAAGATATGAAGAACAAGATTATGGAAAGATTAAAAGATGATATGTATTAATGAATTAAGATTCACAAAACAAGAAAGGATTACACTTACACGAATGGAAGAAATTAAACAAGATGAAAACCACTCCTTAATGGAGATGGTTCCTAAAAACTAGGAAGAAGAATAACTGAAAAACTAGAAGAAGAGAGAGAGGCCGGATGTGTGAATGGGAGGAGTATTTATAGGCTTCTCCCTTGGTTGGTGAGTGGGCTTTCTTTCCTTCTTTTTGTCTTCTCGTCTTTTCAGAAAAGTTGACGTTTTCGATTTCGATTCGGGATTTGTCGACGATTAAATTCAACTTGTCTTTTAATTTCTTCGATTAATAGACTTGAGTTTCTTCGACACATGTAAATCTTCCGTCTTTGGTCCTTTTCTTCGATAAATCTTCAAATAGGCCCATTGACTTCAAATCTTTTGCATCTCTTGGACAATAGACTTCGTCTTCAGTCTTTTTCCTTGATAAAACCCGTGCAATCCCATGTTTTCTCCAATATTTATCCGGTTGGCTCTGAAAACACAACAAACACACAAACCACGCATAATTCCAAACAAATGACTTTAAATACGTGTTTTGGTCTTGTTTTAGCAAGAAATAAGTGGTAAAAGGCTGGGTGTTTTCACACCTATCAAATCCCCTACACTTAACCATTGCCATGCCCTCATGCAATGCTTAGTGATAAAGCAACATTACACTTTTCTCATAATTAATTAACCTTGGCCTTATTCAAATACTACTAAACAAAAATTAAAGAACTAAGAGAAATTTAAAGTAAAGGATAGAACATAGCTATGTGGACATAACTTGTAAAGAGATCGAGGACTTACATTAGGGCTTTGGTGCTGCGAAGATTTATCACCCTCAAGTTTCACGTTCCCCAAACTAAGCTTAAAAACGAGATCATTGTTATTATAAGTTAGCAATTCAAACACTTTCACACATGGCTTAATTAAATGCTTAAACTCCCTTATTCCTAGGTGTATCTCTTATATTTTATTTTTGTCTTAGAATGATCATGAAGATGCATTTTTGGACTTATTTTGATAGTTTATTTAGGCTGAAAGCAAAGTAGGACGATTTGATCAATAGTTAGCTAAAGGACAAAATCTCTTAAAACTGCTTCTCGGGATATCAAAAAGTTCATATCTTGGCATAACTCGGTTCACGATTTGAGACCTTTCTCGGGCCGATATTTGGCATGTACTTCATACTTCATATCTTCGAGAGACGTTCTTGAGATAATGGTCTTCTCATCATAATAGAGTTTCTTCACTTTGGAGACTTTTGAGGGGTACTCCAACTTTGTTGACCACGACTTCATGATTATTTCTTCAATCTCTAATTGGGATTTTGAGATACAACGATCCGCCTCCTTTTCGGACTTGGATCTATTTATCCTCATACCTTGTTAGGGTCTTTTCGGATAGACTTCTCCATGATTTTTATGGGAGTTGATTGCTTTTCGTCGTGAGTCTTGATCCTTCATATTGATTTTGGGAATAATGCTTTTCACATCACGTTTGGATCTTCAGCAATAAAATTGAATCCTCATGCCTTGTTAGGGCCTTTTCGGACTCACCAATCTTCGCGCCCCGCTTCATAAGTTATGCCTTGGCTATGAACTCTCGTCATTACCGAGCAACTTTTAAACGATCTTGGGCTAGAAGCTAGGTAACTTTTCAAATCGTACGACCTTACTTATTGCAGATAAGTTATTAGCAAGTGATGGGAGAATAGGAAAATACTTACACCAAGTGAGCTTGCACAAGAATACCGACTTATAATTGACTCTATCATTTCTCGTCCTCCACAGTTTAAAATCTCAAATAATGAGACTTGTGGACACTTAGCCTAATAAACCAATTAAGGTCTACCTGGTTAAGGATACTAGCTAGAATAAACTTGGATAAGTCTATTCGGGTTGAGTCAAAATATTCACAACGGGCCTAATATATCTAAGATATCTAAACTTGCTAAAACTATTTTATTAATTTTTCTGAATTTATTGCGGAATATACACATATGAAAGCAAAATAAAAAATTTAAAAATTACGACAAAATGGCCAAAGTTGATTAAAATTTTGAAAAAGATGATTTTCCGGTTAAATGAAGGCATTTTAATGGAAAAGCCCACTTAAAACTTCGATAGAAGTCCCCCTACACTTAAGATAAACATTGTCCTCAATGTTTAAGCATATGGGAAAAGGCTCCCCTACACTTATGACATTATGCACGTTGGTTAAATCAAGCTAAGGAGGGGACGACTAAAGTGATCAATTTCAAATGTGAATATGAAGATAATTGGATCACGATAGTTGAGAGATAGAACCAGTATTGTGGATAACATGGGAGCACGGATCTTCAAAGATTCCAATAGTGCAATAATCCCTGTAATCACATCACCATCCAAAAACAAGCAACCTATATAGCTCCCCCTACACTTATGATGAAAAACGGGAAAGGGGGATAGATACTCGGGCTGCCTCCCGAGGAGCACTTGTTTTTGTTTACCGAGTCGCGAGCCTGACTCGGTCCCGAACTAATTCAAGGGAAACGTGGTGAGGGATGGAATCATCTCCTGAGAGATGTCCTCACCAACGTACAATTTCAAACGCTGGCCATTCACCTTGAAGTTGGGCCCATTTGGCTGAGAAAGCTCAATGGTACCATAGGGAAAGACATTGGCGATGGTGAATGGACCAGACCAGCGGCTCTTCAACTTGCCTGAGAAGATCTTCAACCGAGAGTTAAAGAGTAAGACTTGATCACCAACGTTGAACTCTCGGTTCTTGATTTTAGCATCGTGGATAATCTTGGTCTTCTCCTTGTAAATCAATGAGTTCTCGTAAGCTTGATTCCTCAATTCTTGTAGCTCGTTGAGTTGAATCTTTCGAAAATCACCGGCTTTGTTGATGTCGAAGTTAGCCCACTTCAAGGCCCAGTATGCCTTATGTTCCAGCTCGATGGGGAGGTGGCAGGCTTTCCCGTACACAAGACGATAAGGTGTACAACCAATCGGCGTCTTATAGGCGGTACGGAAAGCCCACAGAGCATCATCAAGTTTATCGGCCCACGAGGCACGATGCTCTCCCACAGTACGTTCCAAAATTCTCTTCAATCTACGGTTGGATATCTCGGCTTGACCGTTGGTTTGAGGATGATAAGCGGTGGAAAGATGGTGATTGACACCATACTTAGCCATGACTCTTGCAAATTGATCGTTGCAAAAATGAGTCCCGCGGTCACTGATAATAGCACGAGGAACACCGAAACGAGCAAACAGTTGTTTCAAGAAATTACAAACCACCCTCGCGTCGTCAGTGGGTAAAGCTTTTGCTTCAACCCATTTAGACACGTAGTCGACAGCGACAAGGATGTATTTGTTGCCTTTAGAAGACGGGAATGGCCCCATAAAGTCGATGCCCCATACATCAAAGATTTCACATTCTTGTATGAAATTTTGAGGCATCTCATCTTTATGTGTGATCTTGCCTTGTTTTTGGCAAGCATCACAATGTTTAACCATCTCGTGAGCATCACGATAAATGGTGGGCCAATAGAATCCCGAGTCAAACACTTTTTTGGCGGTGTAGTTGGGACCAAAGTGACCACCGGTGGGTCCTTTGTGGCAAGACTGGAGAATGTCCAAAGCGGCTGGTCCGTCAACACATCGGCGAATAATCAAGTCAGCGCATTGTTTGAATAGAAAAGGGTCATCCCAAAGTAAGTCTTAACATCATTCAAGAACTTCTTCTTTTGTTGGGATGTTAACCCTTGGATGAGAACACCACCCGCTAAGTAGTTTGCAATATCGGCAAACCACGGGTGCCATCAAGATTGGGATTTATAGACATTAAGGTCTCAAGGGGAAAAGAGTCATTGATCTCTTTGTTCGGATGGTCCCCTTGATATGGAGCCTCAAGTCTGCTCAGATGATCCGCGGCCAAGTTTTCAGCACCCTTCTTGTCACGAATTTCAATGTTGAATTCTTGAAGGAGTAAAACCCAGCGGAGAAGTCTTGGCTTAGAATCATTCTTAGTCATCAAGTACTTCAACGCGGAATGGTCCGTGTATACGATGGTGGTGGATAAAACAAGATAGGGGCGGAATTTTTCAAAAGCATAGACAACAGCTAAAAGCTCTTTTTCGGTCGTCGTATAATGCAGTTGAGCCCCCGTCATTGTTTTGCTAGCATAGTGGATTGGTTGGAAATGTTTGTTGATCCTTTGTCCCAAAACCGCACCAATAGCAAAGTCGCTAGCATCGCACATCAATTCAAAAGGCAGCTCCCAATTAGGGGTGACCAAGACCGGTGCCTTAGTTAGCTTATCCTTAAGATGATTGAAGGCTTCGAGACACTCTTTAGAAAAGATAAAAGGAGTATCTTTTTCCAAGAGGTGGGTCATCGGGCGAGCGATTTTAGAGAAATCTTGAATGAATCGACGATAGAAGCCCGCATGACCCAGAAAACTTCTCACACCCTTCACGGTTGAAGGTGGAGGTAATTTGGCTATGACATCAACTTTAGCACGGTCGACTTCAAGACCGGCTTTAGAGATTTTGTGTCCTAGCACAATGCCTTCTTTTACCATAAAATGGCATTTTTCCCAATTCAGAACAAGGCGAGTGTCTTCGCACCGCTTAAGCATACGTTCCAAATTGGCAAGGCAAGAAGAGAAGGAATCCCCGAAGACCGAGAAATCATCCATGAAGACTTCCATGTTTTGCTCAACCATGTCATGGAATATAGCCAACATGCACCTTTGGAAAGTCCCGGGGGCATTGCATAAGCCAAAAGGCATCCTTTTGTAAGCAAATGTGCCATAGGGACAAGTGAATGTTGTCTTCTCTTGATCTTGGGGATCGATGGGTATTTGAAAATAACCCGAGAAGCCATCCAGAAAGCAGTAATATTCATTACCCGCTAGACGTTCAAGCATTTGGTCCATAAAAGGTAGAGGGAAATGATCCTTTCTCGTGGCATCATTAAGTTTGCGGTAGTCTATACAAACTCTCCACCCAGTAACGAGACGGGTAGGAATTAACTCGTTGTTTGCATTGGGCACAACGGTGATTCCGCCTTTCTTAGGCACACAATGGACTGGACTAACCCACGGTGAATCCGAAATAGGGTAAATCATACCCGCATCAAGAAGTTTGATAACCTCTTTTTTGATGACGTCATGGATTTTAGGATTCACCCTTCTTTGGCTTTGAATAGTGGGTTTAAAGTCGTCCTCCATGAGAATTTTATGTGTGCAGAAATGAGGATCAATTCCACGGATGTCGGAGATTTCCCAAGCGATAGCTCTTTTATGCTTCTTCAAAACAGCGACAAGTCGGGCTTTTTCGTCTTCTTTCAGATCCTTTGCGATGATGACCGGTAACTTCTCGTCGTCTTCTAGGAAAACGTACTCAAGATGAGGCGGTAGGTCCTTAAGCTCGAGAGTAGGAGGATCCTCAGTAGATGGTGAAACTAACGATGGATCATCATTAATCACCTCTTTAGGAGTAGGAGGAGACAATGGGTCCTCATTGAGAAGTCTCTCAATAGTACGAATATCTTCATCCCAATTGGTGGACGAATTATCATACTTAATGTCGAGAAGACCCAAGCTAGCTTCGAACTCATCCAAGTCACTTTCTCCAAAAGGAGTCAATGCCGGAGCAATTGAGGCAACGGTCTCAACATTGGGTAGAGAAGGGAGAGTACTTTTGCAAGCATCATGAAAATGTTCTTCAGAAGCCTCATCGAGAACATCAATAGCATTAACACTCTCATATGAATAAGGTTGCTGAGAAATCTTACCCATGTTGAAGACAATTTGATCGTCACCAACTCTCATGATTAATTCGCCTGCGGCTACATCAATGAGAGTGCGACCGGTCCTCAGGAATGGACGTCCAACGATTAATGGAACACGAGGGTCCATCTCGTAGTCAACGACGACAAAATCCGCCGGGAAGGTGAATTTATCAATGCCAACAAAGACATCTTCGGCTATCCCCACTGGGTAAGCAACCGTACGGTTGGCTAATTCCAAAGTCATTTTAGTGGGGACTAGCTCGGGGAGAGATAATTGCTTCCAAACACTTAAAGGCATTAAATTTATACTGGCACCTAGATCGGCTAAAGGCCATGCAATTCTCTACTCCCGGGAAGTTGCAAGGAATCAAGAAGCGACCCGGATCACCAAGTTTGGTGGGAAATTTCCTTAAGAGCACTGCGGAGCAGTTCTCGTTAAGTTGGGTCTGAGCAATGTCAAGAAGCTTTTCTTTATCACTTAGATGACCTTTAAACATCTTAGCGTATTTGGGCATGTGAGCGAGAGCCTCGGCAAAGGAGATGTTAAAATTCAATTGTTTAAACATTTTTAGGAAGTTTGAAACCTGAATATCATCCTTGCTCTTTTGCTTCTCTTTCCTCAACCTTGAAGGATAAGGTATATTGGATGAAGAAGAAGGCTTTAAGGGGATAGGATCACTCACAACCACGGGTGGTGGGGAAATGGGGATAGAAGGTGAAGGAGGTGGAGAAAGTTGCTCTTTTTCCTTGTTCACAATCACGGGTGGAGGTGTAGGAAGCTCGGGTTCCATATAACCTTTTCCACTACGAGTGGTGATTGCTTTCATCTCCCCTCTTGGATTCGCAACGGTATTACTCGGAAGAGTACCCGAAGAAGAGGGTTGAATACCTTGGATGAGCGAACCAATCATATCACGAAGGTGAACAGCTTGATTGTTAAAAGAGTTTTGCATGTTGGCATTAATAGCATCGCTGTGTTTGGCCATATCATTCCTTAGCTCGGCTCGAATATCGCTTCCTTGTTTCACCATGTCATTTTTCAAGTTGAGAAACTGACTCTGAAGATTCGTCACCATATCACGATTAGTCTTCATGAATGACTCGACGTCGGGATTCACTGTCATCGGTTGATTGAGAGGTGGAGCTTGGTAAGCTTGAGAATTTCCTTGAGTTGGGTAGGTGTTTCTTTGGGATTGATATTGATTTTGAGCACGAGGTTGGGATTGGTTGTTTCGGTTATAGCTTTGTTGTTGGTTTTGGTTTGCAGGAGGGAAACCGGGAGGTGCAAGATAATTGTTGGAACGATAACTTAGCAAGCTACGGTCTCCTTGAGGACGAGCTTGATAGCCTCCCGTGGGATATGTACCGTATGCCGCGTTAACGTTTTCAGAATAATTGCCTTGAGTTGAAGGACAATCATTATAAGAATGAGGACCACCACATGTGTCACAAGAAATAGCAACGGCTTTAGCTTGTTGAAAGTGGTTTGTGGCTATGGTCATGAAATTCTTGTTCATTTCAGCGAGTTGTCGAGAAATTTCAGTCATCTCAGGATTGGAAGTAGTAGAAGAAACATTGACTCTCGAGTTAGATCTTGAGGATGCGGATGAATCCCAATTCTTGTGGTGAGTAGTCATGTTTTCAATCAACTCTCGACACTCCTCTGGTCTCCTTTTCATAAAAGTACCACCGGCGGCGGCATTGATCGTGTCACGATCGCGAAAGGTGAGACCATTGTAGAAGGTGTCAATGAGAGTGACGGGGAGCATATTGTGATTAGGACAACGGTCGATCAAATCATTGTATCGTTCCCAAGCATCGAAAAGCGATTCATCATTCTCTTGCATAAATCCACTGATTTGGTTACGGAGGTTAGTGACCATGGATGGTGGGAAGTAGCGCGAGAAAAAGCGTTGAGTCATGTCGTTCCACGTATGAATAGAATTCTTAGGAAGACGGTCAAACCATTTTTCGGTATGGTGAGAAAGCGAGTGAGGAAAGAGTTGGAGGCGAAGGTCATCCATAGAAACACCGGGAGATTTCATGCTTTGGGTAATGGTTATGAATTTGTCGAGGTGTTTGTTGGCATCATCATCCGGAATTCCGCAAAATGGATTCGTTTGTACTTGCTGGATCATGTGATGCTTCAACGAAAACTCCTGAGCCGTGACATGCATCGGAGCAATCGGGCCTCCACGTCCGTTCATTGTGGGTTGACATAGCTCCTCCATGGTTCGTAAATCAGGTAGAAGGACATTGTTGTTGTTGTTGTTGTTGTTGTTGTTGTTGTTCAAATTGTGTTGAGGTGGGTGATTATTGTTGTTATTAACACCAGCCATGTCTAATTGTTCGAGAGTCTCGGGCTCTGAATAAGACGTGGATCGAGTACGCATACACTAAAAAGAAAATGCAAGAGAAAATATTTTTGGTTTTTATAGGTTTTTTAATGTTTTTGTATTTTTGAAAATTTTATATTTTTATGGATTTTTGAAAATTTTTGTGCCTGAAAATAACGTTCCCGAAAGAACGGATCCCAAAATTCAATTTTTCTCACAAGAAACCGTTGATCCTTACGAAAAGAGCCGACAGCGGCGCCATTTTAATAACTGACTCTTGGTTGGTTAATAAAAAGGTTTTTGCTTGCAAGATCTCTCTTTGCGTTGCTCGTACCCAATTGATATATATCGTTGTTTCGTTCTCGGTATCTTCTCGAATCGATCACGGTCAAAAGTGGAATCGTTGTAATTGGTGGCTAAAAAGGGGGAGCTTTGGTCTAAATCTACTAAAATGTAAGAACTAGAAGTATTTAAATTAAACTAAAAATTATAACTGAGAATAAGTACCTCAACACTGTATGGAAAACTCAACTCTGGATCCCTATGCGGAATATACTGCTCCATTCGGAAAGTTATGACTATGCGGAATAATTAATGCCATGCGGAACAAAGCTCTTATGCGGAATATTTTCACCTATGCGGAATGATTTGGAAAAAAGGTCTATGCGGAATAATACTGCTATGCGGAAAACAAATCCTATTCGGAAAAATTGCCTTACTCGGAATAATTTGCTTTATACGGAATAAATGGAAAATGCCCTATGCGGAATAATTTGGAAGAAGCCCTATGCGGAAAGTTAAAGCTATTCGGAATAATGGGACTATTCGGAATATGGAAAATATTCCGAATAGAGGAAATGGAAGTCAGCTTATGCGGAATATTTTTTAACAGAATACTATTCGGAATCTTTTGGAAAGAAGAACTTACTCGGAATAATTAGATATTCCGAATAGACAAGAAAATTAACCACTACTCGGAATATTTGAAATATTCCGAATAGACACAACCCCAGATTCCCTATTCGGAATCTGGGCGAGATCAGAAACTAAGCGAGGAACAGGGGAAATTTAAAGAACACGAATTAAACACCAAAAATCACCAAGTTTTTGATCAAATCTCAAACCAATTTTACCACTAATCCTTTACTCATAGAAAGCTAGAATCCAAAACAACAAAATCACAAAACCCCTTTACTTTTGACAATCAAACCATACGAATAATACTTAAGGACTAAGAGACAAAAAAGATATGAAGAACAAGATTATGGAAAGATTAAAAGATGATATGTATTAATGAATTAAGATTCACAAAACAAGAAAGGATTACACTTACACGAATGGAAGAAATTAAACAAGATGAAAACCACTCCTTAATGGAGATGGTTCCTAAAAACTAGGAAGAAGAATAACTGAAAAACTAGAAGAAGAGAGAGAGGCCGGATGTGTGAATGGGAGGAGTATTTATAGGCTTCTCCCTTGGTTGGTGAGTGGGCTTTCTTTCCTTCTTTTTGTCTTCTCGTCTTTTCAGAAAAGTTGACGTTTTCGATTTCGATTCGGGATTTGTCGACGATTAAATTCAACTTGTCTTTTTAATTTCTTCGATTAATAGACTTGAGTTTCTTCGACACATGTAAATCTTCCGTCTTTGGTCCTTTTCTTCGATAAATCTTCAAATAGGCCCATTGACTTCAAATCTTTTGCATCTCTTGTACAATAGACTTCGTCTTCAGTCTTTTTCCTTGATAAAACCCGTGCAATCCCATGTTTTCTCCAATATTTATCCGGTTGGCTCTGAAAACACAACAAACACACAAACCACGCATAATTCCAAACAAATGACTTTAAATACGTGTTTTGGTCTTGTTTTAGCAAGAAATAAGTTGTAAAAGGATGGGTGTTTTCACACCTATCACTTATACACGTGTGTATTAATGTAGCATTAGTGATACCGAAGTAGGACTCTCTTCCGTTCGTCTTCTTTGTTCACTCGACATAAGGTACGGATTCCCGTCCTTTCAGTATGGACATTCATTCCTTATTAGGATTCCCCATATGTAGCCAACTGTTTTCCCGTAGTATAAGTCTATATGTTTGATTTGCTTATGTTTAATGTAGAATAACTATAGCCATATACATGCATGACCAGTTTCACCTAGTTACGGAGGTACCATAACCATAACACTAGAGGCACTGGTGTTATGACTTCCCCACGGCAGAGTGATTGCTCGTGGCGTCCCTTCAGCTTTTGGCCATATTATTATATTTATCATGTGGGGCGTATGGGTGCATCCTAGTTACATGTTTTCAGCAGATTACTCAGTGTGAATGTGGTGTGTGCCTTGCATCCTTCACACGGAGCTGATCCCTCCTACCCAAACCAATATATTAAATTAGAGGCAGCCCCTCTAATTTACATGATGAGGTCACCCCTCCAAGTATTCATGCATGGTGGATTTTCATGACCTATATTGGCTAATGGTAAAATATGTTAAACAGTTTTCATAAGATAAACATAAGGCTTTTCAAACTATAAAACCAGTTTTATGAACATGTTCCAGGTTTTCCAGGACTTATACATTTCCGCTGCTACTAAGTCTTTATTATGTTTTAGTCATTTGTACTATGTCTATATCCGTGCACTGAGCGTTTTACTCAGCCGTTACTTTCCTTTCCATGTCCCAAAACGGCAGGTACCCTCGGAAAGACTCGAGCATTTGGAGGACGTGGATAGGATGGAAGCTGCTAGAGACTTCTTTTCCTTTTTGCCTTCATATACTTATGCGTGTTTAGTCTTTCATTCATTTCTTTTGCTTTATTATGTTTTGGGCTTATGTTTGGGAACCGATGTTTGATTCCGGTTGTCCCTATGGTCATGTAATGTTTTAGACATTTATCCTTGTATGCTTTGATGACACGCCATAATTACGTGTGACATTCCATTATCAAAATGGGGTGTTACACGATGTTGCCGAAGGTGAGCTAATTCTTAGGGTCGGGAATGATCAACAATTGTTTAAGATGGGGAAGATTACAAGCAAACAAATGGAAAAGAATCGGCAAAAATGATTGATGTGCTTCAATATGAGATTGTTACAACTACTTTGTAAAGTACAAAGCTTTATGATTTTGTACTACACAACAATCCTCTTTCCGAGACCTTCTATGATAATCCACTTTTCAAGACCATGTGGAAGATCCTAATGATTCTCTCTCCGATTTGGATACTCCATCGATCTATGATGAATATGATGATAATTCTCTTTCCGATTTGGGTGATCCACCACTTTATGATGATTATGATGACTTTACATCCGAGTATGAAGACATGTCGACTTATGATGACTTTGATGATGTTGACACTCTTTCGAGTGACTCTTCAAGTGTTGTGTCTTCTAATAATGATTGTGCTCCTATTTTTTATGAGGATCCTCCACCAACAACGCTTGATAATTTAGACGATTACTCTTTTGAGGAATATTTCGCCACCTTTTTTCAATACATACTTTCCTAATAAGCATGATTATCCTCCTTTGGATTTTGATTATGGCCTCTACCCTCCTTCGGATGTCAAGAAACCCGTTTCTAAGGAGAAGAAATCGGAAGACACCAATATCGTAGTACTTATGTTTTGACACCTTTCTTTCCACCTTCTTCGGATGAGATTGTGCAATATATGGGCGGATCTTCTTCAAGTTCTACTGAGTGTCATTCTTATTTTCCCCTAAAGGAAAAGGTGTTTGATCCGGGTATCACAGTTTTTGAGCCATCTCAGTATCCATCTGATGAAATAAAAGGAAAGACTTTTGGAAAATACGGAGCTATGCTTTCACCTCACCATACTTTCTACCACCGTGCTCAACTTTTGCTTAAGGGAACCTCGCCTACTCTAATTTGGCTTGTGCTGTTCACCTTAGGTTTGTGCTACTTGTTGGATGAGAACCATGTATTTGACCCCGGTGGATTTTCTTCAAGGTCTTCTATGTGCTTTCAACAATAGTATTCGAGGTCAAGTCAGGCTCGTGACTCGGTGAACAAAAACAAGCGCTTCTCGGGAGGCAACCCGATGATCTATCCTTTTTATCCTTTTTTCATCATAAGTGTAGGGGGGAGCCCCGTAGGTGTTTGTTGTTTTCTTTCTTATGATGTGCAGGGATTGGAGCTTTCAAAGATCCACTTTTGATGACTTTTGATGCCCTGTGATTCCTTGTTCCCGTCTTCCCGGTTCTATCCTAAACTTTTGATTTATTATTTTATATCCATTAATGTTGAAATAGGAATCACCTTAGTTGTCTCTTCCTTAGCAAGATTTAAACAACGTGCACAATGTCCTAAGTGTAGGGGAGTTTACTTCCACATGCTTAAATATTGAGGACAATGTTTATATTAAGTGTAGGGGAGCCTTCTATCGAAGTTAAGTGGACTTTTCCATGAATTTGGCCTCGTTTTAACCGGAAAACTATTTTTCGACATTTTTCAAAAATTTTGATCTATTTTGGCCTAGTAGTATTTTTCCTTTGTTATTGTTATTTTCTTTCTTCGTAATTATTAAATAAAATGGTTTTAACAAATTTATATGTCTTTGATATATTAGGCTCGTCATGAATATTTTGACTTAACCCGAGTGTACTTATTTGAGTTTACTCTAGCTAGTATCCTTAACCATATGGACCTTAATTGGTTTATTAGGCTAAGCATCCACGAGTCTCATTCCTTGAGATTTTAAATTGTGGAGAACGAGAGATGATAGAGTCAATTATAAGTTTTGTATTCTTTCATGAACTTATGTGAATTAATTATGAGCTTTTTCTCCCATCGCTTGTTAATAAATAATTGCAATAAATAAGGTCGTACGATTTAAAAAGCTACTTAGCTTGTAACACAAGATCGTTTAAAAGTTGCTCAGAATTAATTAGAGTTCATCGCCAAGGCATAACTTATTGAAGTGGGATACGAAGATTGGCGGGTCTAAAAAGGCCCTAACAAGGCATGAGGGCTACATTTTGTTGCTAAAGATCCAAAGTGATGTGAAGAATCATTATTCAAATATCAATATGAAGTATCGAGACACACGACGAGAAGCAATTACTCCCATAAAGATCATGGAGAAGTCTATCCGAAAAGACCCTAACAAGGTATGAGGATAAATAGATCCAAGTCCGAAAAGGAGGCGGATCGTTGTATATCAAAATCCCAAATAAAGATTGATGAAAAATGAAGAAGTCGTGGTCCATGTTTGAAGAATCTCTCAAAAACTTCAAGTGAAGAAAATTCCAGTTATGAAGAGAAGACCATTATTTCAAGAACGTCTCTCAAGATTCGAAGTATGAAGTCAATGCCAAATATCGGTCCGAGAAAGGTCTCAAATCGTGAAACGAGTTATGCCAAGATATGAACTCTATGAGGTTTCGAGAAGCAGTTTTAAAAGATTTTGTCCTTTAGCTAACTATTGATAAAATCGTCCTACTTTATTTTCGGCCTAAATAAACTATCGAAATAAGTCAAAAATGCATCCTCGTGATCATTCAAGACAAAAATAAAATATAAGAGATACACCTAGGAATAAGGTGAGTCTAAATGAATAATTGAGACACATGATTAATTGTTAGCTTTACTAACTTATAATAACAATGATCTCGTTTTTAAGCTTGGTATGGGAAACGTGAAACTTGAGGGTGATAAACATTCATGACACCAAAGCCCTAATATAAGTCTTTGATCTCTTTACAAGTTTCTTCATTCAAACATTTTGTAATTTTCTGTCTTTTTAGTTTCCTTTATGTCGTAGAATGTAATAAAGGCCAAGGTGGGTTAATTATGATGGAGAATGTAAATCTTGCTTTGAAATTAATGCATTGCATGAGGGCATTGCAATGGTCAAGTGTAGGGGATTTAATAAGTGTGAAAACACTTATCCTTTTACCACTTAAAACTAATAAAAACGAGACCAAAACGTGTATTTAATGTCGTAAAAGTCGGAATTATGCGTGGTTTGTGTTTTTATTGTAATTTAGGACCAAAATATGAAAAAGGAAGAAAACACGGGCTTTCACAGGCTTTTATCGAAGAAAAAGACAAAAGACGAAGTCAAAAGATCAAGAGTGCAAAAAAGAACGGAATTCAAAGGCCTATTCTGAAGATTTATCGAAGAAAAAGACCAAAGACGGACGTTTAACGCAGTCGAAGAACCAAATCTAATCAAAGAAGAAAATTAGAAGACAAGTTCATTTTATCCATCGACAAATCCCGAGGCAAAGTCGAGAAACACGAATTAATTAAGAAGACGAGAAGACAAAGAGAAAGAAGGAAACAACACCAACTTCCCTTCCACCTATAAATAGAGAAAAAAGAGAGTTTTTCGTTAAGTAGATTTTAGTTTTAATTTTCAAGTTTTAGGAGTAGGTTACTTTCTCTCTCTAGCTTTCTTTCATGTTCTTAAGCTTTTAATCTTTAATCTTGTGTTGTGGAATCTTAATCTTAATATTTAATTCAAGCTTTTGAAATTAATCCCATTCTTCCTTTCTTGTTTTAATTTTGTGTTGATTTGGTTAATCATCATGTAGCTTATTTGATCTTATTGCTTAATTGAGTGATATGCTTATTTCATTGTTCTTATTGTTCAGATTTGGTTGATGTTATAGCTTATTTTGCTTATTGTTGATTTGTGATTTGATTATTTTTAATTAAGTGGGTTTTATAGGTTAAGTTTTTAAACTAAATCTTATTGATTTGGTTGATTTGGTTGATTTGGTGTTTGTTAGATTTTAATTTGTGTTTAGTTTGTCTTGTTTTTTAGATTGATTTTGCTTATTTTTGGCTTATTTTTGGTTCCTTTCTTTTAGATCTAGATTCGTACTGTTTAATGTCATTTTTAGAAAAGGGTTTAATTATCCGAAGTTAGTCAGTTTATCCGAAAACAACATAACTGTTTTTATCTGATTTCCACTGTTGCAATTTATCCGAAAACATTATATTCAGTTTTATCCGAAAATAGTATTTTTATCCGAAGATTTAATTTTATCCGATGATTTTATTTTATCCGAAGATTGAAATTTATCCAAAAACTATTTATCCGAAAATTTTGCTTTATCCGAAATAGTTTTAGTTTTTATCCGAAAATTTGTTTTAGTTTCAGTTTATCCGAATATAGCAAATTATCCGAAGATCAGCTTCTTTTTTCCCTCTCATTTTTATCCGAAGAAAGGACTTTATTCCAAAAATTTCTCCTGCCTAAATATTTTATCCGAAAATCTCCTTTTCTTCTCCATGTTATCCGAAGATATGCTCTTTTCATTTATCCGAAGAAGTGTTTTTTTTCCTCCAAATTTTGTATGCTTCCTCCTTTCCAACATGTTTCCCACTTCACGACATGTTTTAGTTTTATCCGAAAGTCGTTTTTATTTTTATTCTGAAAGTCAGTTTTTTTAGTTTTATTTTTCCGCCAATTTTAAGTTTTAGTGTTTTATCCGAAAGTTTTGATTTAATTTTTATTATGTGCCCGTTTTAATATTTGTTTCGTTTCTTAAAGTAGCTTTATAATCCAATTTCCTTTATTTTTATTAAGTAAGTTTTATTTTTAATTCAAAAGTTTATTTTTATTTTTAGTTTTATTTTTATTAATTGTTTCTTTTTAATATTTGTTTTAATATTTGTTTTAATAGTTGTTTTAAAATAAGTTCGTTCTAATAACTATTTCTTTATTGTTTCTTATCCGTCTTTAGTTTATTTTTAATATTTTTCGCATTTATTTTTTATGTAGAAATAGATAACCAAATCTCTTTTTTAATAATAAAAAACGACTGAGTCACATTAAAAACCGTGGTCAATTCGAATCGATACGAGAGAACAACTATTTTCTTATTATAAATTCAGTTATTAGCAAGGCTGTTGAAGGCTTCATTGTGGGATATTCAGCTCAATCTTAAGCCTATAGGGTCTATAATCTTACTACCAAGCGTGTCATTGAAACAATCAACTTAAGGTATTTTGAAGAGAAGTCAAATCTTCAAGGAAAAGGTCCTGATTGGTATTTTGATCTTGTTTATCTAAGTGATTCATTAGGATACTTTCGTTTTAAAACTAACCAACATGTAGGTCCACAAGAGTTTGCCCCTTCTAATGTAGGTGCTTGTTCAAGCTTCTCGGACTCAGAAGAGGATGATGATATTATTGTTATCCCATCCTATTCTTCGACCACTCATCCGGAGACTACTACTACTACTACTTGTGCAACTTCACGAGACATTTCTAGCTCACAAGTAGATCTTGACATATTGCTCAAGCAACAACAAGATGCTACTACTGCAACTGACAAGGGAGGGTTTGAGTTTCCTATGGATACTCCTGCTGTTGTTGTTCTTTCTATTGATGCTCACTTTCCTTCTAGTGAAAGTCCTTCTCCTGCTGGAAGTCCACTTAGTGATCCTACTTCTACAACTAGGTTCTTTGGTCCTTCTGACCTAGGAAACTACCATAAGAAATCTCCCACTAAGTTATATAACATTCATAAGCAACCCACGTCAGGCATTTTCACCTCTTTATCCTATGATGATGACTTCGTTGATGACCTTAACAACATGGAACCAGAAGTGGAAGTAGCTTCTGGTTCTACAGTAAAGACTCGACGCATGCTTATGAAAGCTACTTCTGGTCATCATGCTCTTGTGAGTTATATTGAAGACCAGAAGCGGAATAATCACACAGATTTTCTTCACTGTTTGTTTACTTGTTTTCTTTCTCAGGTTGAACCTAGGTCTGTCTCACAAGCACTTGAAGACCAAAGTTGGGTAGAAGCTATGCAGGAGTAAATGCAACAATTCTTGTTTCAAAATGTATGGATCTTGGTTGATTTGGCGGATGGGAAATCAGCCATAGACACCAAATAGATTCTCAAAAACAAGAGAGATGCTCGGGGCATTGTGTTAAGGAATAAGGCAAGGCTAGTAGCACAGGTTCACACTCAGCTTTAAGGAATTGATTATGATGAAGTTTTTGCTCCTGTTGCCATAATCGAGGCAATACGATTATTTTTTTGCTTTTGCTTCTTACATAGGCTTTACAGTGTTTCAAATGGATGTCAAGAGTGCTTTTCTGTATGGCAAGATTGAAGAAGAAGTATATGTCACACGGCCTAAAGGTTTTGTGGACCCTCTTCATCCTAAGAAGGTCTATAAGGTTGTCAAAGCTCTATATGGTCTTCATCAAGCTCCTAGAGCTTGGTATGAGCGTCTATCTACTTTCTTGTTAAAGCATGGCTATAGAAGAGGTACCATTGACAAAACACTATTTCTTAAGAAGAATTCCAAAGACATCATTCTAGTCTAGGTATATGTAGATGATATCATCTTCGGTTCTACCAAGAAAGAATGGTGTGATGAGTTTGAACAACTGATGAAGTGTAAGTTTTAGATGAGTGCTATGGGAGAACTTACCTTTTTCCTTGGACTTCAAGTCAAGCAGCAGCATGATGGAATCTTTATTAGTCAGGAAAAGTATGTTCATGATATTATTCAAAAGTTTGATGTGGAACCTCTTAGACCAGCAACAACACCTTATGAAGTTACCAAGGTCAAACTTAAGAATGAGCTGGATCATCCTATCAATGTTCACTTATACAGATCCATGATAGGCTCACTTATGTATTTGATTGCATGCCGACCTGATATTATGTTTGCAGTGAGTGCTTGCTCTAGATGCCAAGTAGCACCTACCATCTCAAATTTAAATGTTGTCAAGAAGATTTTTAAGTATTTTAAATCCCAACCCAAGTTAGGCTTATGGTATCCAAGGGAATCCCCTTTTGTACTTGAAGCCTACAGTGACAGTGATTATGCAGGGGCAAATAATGACAGAAGATCAACTACTGGTGGTTTTCGGTTTCTAGACCGAAGACTTATCTCATGGCAATGTAAGAAACTAACAATAGTAGCTACTTCCTCCATGGAAGCAGAATATGTAGCTGCTGCTAGCTGCTGTGGACAAGTGTTGTGGATACAAAACCAAATGTTAGACTATGGTTTCAACTTTATGAATACAAAATATTTATTGATAACCAAAGCACCATTTGCATTGTTAAGAACCATGTTTTTCATCAAAGAAACAAGCATATAGAGATTAGGCACCATTTTATCAGAGATGCCAATGGAAAGAAGTTTATACATGTAAAACCCGTAAAAATAAGGTCATAATTTAATTCTATTTTCAATTATTTTGAAGTATTTTATAACGTTAAATATTATTATGTTTAACGGTTTAAGTTGAAACCGATATTAAATATTATATTTTAATATTTTGACGAGCAACGAGGACTACTAGTGATCGCGATACCGACGGATGCCAAACATTTTATATCGTATAATATTTTGAAACTTATTTTTGTGTTGATTGATGAACTCACAATTTACGGATTTAAATTTGGGCTTAAGTGCATAACTTAGCGTCCTTTACGACTAAACCGGAAACCTTAGGATTACGAATTTACGTTTTTGAACTCCGTTTTTTATGAGACAATTTTTATTGGATTCGTTTTGTGATGTTGATTCATAATTTATAAAAACGTTTTTCGTAAAACGACCCGAGGGCACGCAAATCGAGAAAACTAGAATCGAGGAATACCCGTAAATTAGTGAGGTGGGACAAAATACATTATCCCACCCCACTAGCTAACATGGGATGGCACACATGACACCACATCTAAGGATGTGGCATCATGTTAACTAACTAGCTACAAGTGTAAGCAAAGCTTACACCTTAAGCTACTCTTTTCCACTATCTAACACAAAACCATCAACTAACTTCACACATTCCATTTACTTACATGCAAACCAACACAAATCCTCTCAAAAACCTTCACCATTGCCATCCATATTGAAGCTACAAACACCCCTTTTGATCTTTTCTAGCCATGAAATACATGTTTACTAGCTCTATCATGGAGTTATCTTGAAGCCTTGATCATTTGGTGGTCATTTTAACAACATTGGAGGTGATTTGCTTGTGTCCTAGGGCTGATTTCTCAACTATTGTTCTTGGTGTTTGATGATCTTGGAGTTACTTGTGGTGTTCATCAAGTTCTTGTCTTCCAAAAACAAGAAATACACTTGGTTGGTAAAGAAGATCATCCTCTCCATTTTCTCTTGTTATTTTTGTAAAGAACAAATGTATTTTCTTTATTTTGTATATGTATATGATGTATATATGATGATAAAAATGTTGTGTGGGGATCAAGTGTTGATAAATATGCTTAAAAATGTTAATAACCATGAGAAATAAGGCTAAAATCATGATTATTTAGTTGGCTGTATAAAAACAGTATATAACTAAAACTTGAACTGATAAACTTGCATGGTATAATCCATTTACAGTAAGTACAAGATGTTATACACATGTGAGAGTTGGCCATGCAATGAAATCAATATAATGAGTGAGATATGATCAAAACAAGTTGGGTGTTCTAATCTGAATAAGCAGTTTTGTAGGGACTGTTAAGGTAAGATAAACTTAAAATGAGCAGTAGCTATAACTAAGTTAAATGTAGCACATAATATGAAGATCATGCCACCAAAAAATGAGCTTCTAATTCATTATAGAACTCTAGATATGATAAAAATGGTGAACATGAAGATAAAAATCAGATTTTGAGAATTAATGTTTATTATTATTATATAAGCACTCAAATTTTATTGTATAAAATGTAAAATAAAAACCCACTAACTTATGAAACTTATTTATATAAATATTTAAAAGGGTAATTAAATGGATGAATTATATAAATGGTTGTGGAATAATACTTATAAGTAATAAAAACTATAAACTTGATTTTTACGACTTTTTCGGCTATTACCGTAAAATTAACGTTTTTCGCCAAATAAAACTTAGACGATCAAACCCGTCTAATGTAAAGTTTTAAAAGTCATATACTGATATATAAGTAACTAATACAAGTAAAAACCGATAAAACCCGAACTATAGGACATACGGACATTAACGAGCTAACTAAGCATATTGGACTAATAATTGGACTAAATAAGTTAAACACTTATAAAAAGGACTTATTAGGCTTAACCCATTTGGGCCCAACATGGAAAGTATAGATACTGATAATATAGGTATAAAATGGATTAAAACAAGTTAAAGAACTTATACTAAGCTTATTGGACTTAAAATATGTAAGTAGGTAAAACTAGTAAACTAGTAAAAAGTTACCAATACGTAAATACTAAAATGAGTAAACAAGGATATATAAACCCACTTGATCATCATCATATGTACAAAATCATCATATGTATATTGTTATTTTGATAAAAGTCATTAGACAAGAGTCTAAGACCGATTATTATTTATATAGGTTTCTGTGACCGAAGCACGCCCGTAGCCGATAACCCGCCTTTCATTATCAACGTGACTCTATAGCCTCGCTTTATACTAGTTATTAAATGATTTTAAACCTGCGAGGGGGAATACATGTTTTCTACACTTAGAACACAAGATTTCTATGGTATGCTTTGTCCCTCTATGAATGGACCTGTGGTTGCCTTTAAATTGCATTAAGTGATTGCCTTTGTTAAAACCTCAATTATGGACCGTTAATTAACCTATGATGGGTTAACCGCTAGTACAATTAATAGATCTATGGGGGAAGCCGCCCCGGTTCAGTTTTTGTGGACTTGTCATAGAAGCTTAGGCCCGACCTCCACACTGTTTGAACATATTGTATTGAGAAGTCAGGTGATAGGTGTGTAAACACCCATCCTTTCTACCACTTAATTACAATAATAACCGGACCAAAACGTGTATTTTATGTCTTTTATGTCGGAATTATGCGTGGTTTGTGTTTTTGTTGTGATTTAGGACGAAAAGGTGAAAAGTGGAGAAAACACGGGAATTCACGGGCATTTACGGACTTTTATTGAAGAAAAAGATTAAAGACGAAGTCAAGAAGTCAAGAGTGCAAAAAGAACGGAAGTCCAAGACCAATTCTGAAGATTTATCGAAGAAAAAGTCAAAAGACGGAAGTTTATCAAAAGCCGAAGAATTCAAGTCTATTTTATTGAAGAATTTAAAGACGAGTTCAAAGAAATCCCGAAGCCAAAAGTCCTTTAAGTCCAAGTTTAAAGAAGATTAGAAGAAAAGGACTAATGATGCAATTAATGAAGATTAAAGAAGGAAGGACCTAATCTTGTAATTAAGAGAAAAGGAAAGAGGGGAGGAAGCTTCCTTAATCCTCCCCTATAAATAGTCATTAGTGGTAATCATTTTCTTTTGTTGGCTAAGTGTGACAATTAGTCTTCCACCATTTAATTACCTTGTCATTTAAATACTTGTCAATTTAATTACCTTGTCTTGCACCTTAAATTCATTTAATTTCAAGTAAGTTTTCATTTAATTATTGTCAATCTTTACTTTATCTTGTTAATCTCTCATATACCTTTCTAAATCTTTGATTTTTGTGTTTATGTTTATGTTCATGTTCATGCTTTTATTTTGATCCAAATGGGTTTTTGATTATTGTGGTTAAATTTGTTTGTTTTGTTGATTTAAATTGTTTGTTTATGTTTAACTGTTTATTCAATATGTGTTTAGCTTAATCGTTTATTTATTTTAGTTCAATCTTTGGTAGATTAGTTGTTATCTGTGATTCCCTTGTTCTTCGGGAGTGTTTGTTTGTGTTTCTGTATTTCCAGGAAATCTTCCGAATCAAGAGAGGGAGTCTGTTCATTCGGAACATTCAAAGTTCCGAACCAAGGGCTTCATCCGGAACAATCAAAGTTCCGAACGAAGGATAACTTCCGACTCAAGCATTACTCATTCGGAAGTCTCAAACTTCCGAACGAAGGAAAAGTTCCGAATCAGCAATTGCTCATTCGGAAGTCTCAGAAGTTCCGGATCAAGAAGGTTCACTCGGAACTTTAAAAGTTCCGAGTCAAGCTAAAACTTCCGAACGAACTTCCGAACAAAGTTCCGAACGAAAGTTCCGGACGAACTTCCGAACGAAGTTCCGAACGAAACTTCCGAACGAAACTTCCGAACGAAGTTCCGAACGAAGGATAAGTTCCGAATCAGACGAAACTTCCGAACCAAGTTCCGACTCAAGCTTATTCATTCGGAAGTCTTCCGAACGAAAGTTCCGGATCAAGACTTCCGTATCAAGGAGTTCCGACTCAAGAGCTAGGTTCATTCGGAACTTAAAACTTCCGAATCAAGGATTTTTGTCAGGTTTTTCTTAGTGTTCCTTTTTAATTCTCTGTCTTTCATTCTCAAGCTTTATTTTTCCCGCCTTTTTATTTAATTGCACTTTAAGATTATTTGCCTTAGCTTAATTTTAGTTTTGCCTTAGTTTAAGTTTTAGTTGCGTTTAAGTTTGCCTTAGATAGATTTAAGTTTACGTCATTTACTTAAGTGCTCTTTAATTTCAGTCACGTTTTTAAATACTTGCACTTTATTTTAATTAGACTTAGATTTACTTTAACGCACTTTTACTTTCAAAGTTTTTCACTTTTATTTAAAAACAACGACACATCTTTGTTCCACCAAAGAACGACTGAGTCACACATTAAACACAAGTTTTTCAATTCGAAGAGACACACGACAAAGAACTTTAATTTTTATACGGGCAAAAGCCTTGTATCAAATGGCGCCGCTGCCGGCTCTTTTCGTAAAGATTAACGGTTTTCTGTGAGAGACGCGTTGCTTTTTGGGATCCGTTCACTTGTGAGCGTTACTTTTCTTGCATAAAAAATTCAAAAAAATCAAAAAAAAAATTAATTAAAAAAAAATTAAAAAATTGAAAAAAAAAAACCATAAAAATTAAAAATTTCAAAAATCCAAAAAGATTTTATCTTTATTGTGTATATATATTGTTTTTGTGCTTGGTTTCTTTTTCTTTTGTCTTTGTAGGTGCATGCGTACTAGATCTTCTAATTATCAAGAGCCCGAGCCTCAAGAAGATTTAGCTATGTCTGGTGTTAACAACAATAATCCACCGCACCCTAATAATAACAACAATGTTCTTCCACAGCCCGATCTTTGGACAATGGAGGAACTTTGTCAACCAACCATGTTTGGACGAGGAGGACCGATTGCGCCGATGCAAATCAACGCTCCTGAGTTTTCGTTGAAACACCACATGATTCAGCAAGTACAAACAAACCCATTACGTGGATTGCCTGATGATGATGCCAACAAACACCTCGACAAGTTCATTACAATCACCCAAAGCATGAAGTTGGCTGGTGCCACAATGGATGAACTTCGCCTACAACTCTTTCCACACACTTTATTACATCATGCCGAGAAATGGTTTGATCGTCTCCCGAAGAATTCTATTCACACTTGGGATGACATGACTCAACGCTTTTTGTCGCGCTACTTTCCACCATCCATGGTCACAAGCCTTCGCAATCAGATAAGCGGTTTCATGCAAGACCCTGATGAATCTCTTTTTGACGCTTGGGAGAGATATAATGTCTTGATCGATAGATGTCCAAACCACAACATGCTCCCTGTGACCTTATTAGATACTTTCTACAACGGTTTGACTTTTCGATATCGTGATACGATTAATGCAGCCGCCGGTGGCACATTCATGAAAAGGAGACCCGAGGAGTGTAGAGAGCTTATTGAGAACATGACTACTCATCACAAAAACTGGGATTCCTCTGCTTCTTCAAGGAACAACGCGAGAGTCAATGTTTCCTCTACTTCAGCAAACCCTGAGATGACCGAACTCACCCGCATGATGACCGAAATGAGCATAAGTATTATGCTTCTCGCTTCAAACCAACAACAACAACAAGTTAAAGCGGTTGCTAATCCTTGTGAAACATGTGGTGGTCCTCACTCATACACCGATTGTCCTTCTACACAAGGAAATCCGGAAAATGTGTATGCAGCTTATGGTAATTATTCACCGGAAAATTACCAAGCTAGACAACAAGGGGATAGAAATCTGCTGAGCTACCGTTCCAACAACTACCTTTCATCCGGTTTTTCTCCTCAAAACCAAAACCCCGCCAACAACTATAATAGAAGAAACCAAATCCCACCAAGAGCTTCTAACCCTTATCAACCACCCACCCAACAAACCCCACCCATTAATCCTGATGTTGAAACCATCATGAGAACTCAAGATGAGCAAATCAAGAATCTACAGAGCCAAATAATCAATTTGAAAGGAGATATCATGAAGCAAGGTAATGACATTAGAACCGAGGTTCGTGATAATATTCAATCCTCCTTCAGCACTCAAACAACTGAATTAAAGAATCTGTTGGCTAGTTTCTTGCCCGAAGCTCAACCTTCTTCTTCGAGTTCTCTACCTTCAAACACCGTCACCAATCCGCGAGCTAATGTGAGTGCTATTACTACTCGTAGTGGAGTCACCATCGTAGGACCACCAATCCCACCCCCATCATCTACACCTCCTCCACCACCATGTATCCCTACTCCTCCTACACCTAGTATTAGTGCACCATTACCGTCTCCGCCTCGTCATGACGATGTATCTCGGAAGGAGCCTTCAACATCTCAACCTTTACCGACTACACCTTCACCTTCCACCTATAAACCTAGAATCCCATACCCTTCTCGCATAGGCAAGACCAACGAGCTAACCAAGAATGACTGTCAAGTATCGAAATATGTGAATATGCTATCTCAAATGACCATCAACATTATCCTTGTTGAAGAACTTTGCCACATGCCGAAATTTGTCAAAGCATTCAAGGAATTGCTTAGCAAGAAGGAGAAGCTGATTGAACTCGCCAACACACGCTTAAATGAAAACTGCTCAGCAGTTATTCTTAAAGAATTACCGGAAAAGCTTGGAGATCCCGGTCGTTTTGTGTTGCCTTGCGTGTTCAACAAAATTGAAGAATTTACTGCCCTTGCTGATCTCGGGGCTAGTATTAATCTTATGCCTTTGAGTGTTTGGAAAACACTATCATTACCCGACCTCACTCCAACAAAGATGACTCTCGAACTTGCAAACCGCACTCTCGCTTACCCCGTTGGTATAGCCGAAGATGTGTTCATCAAAGTTGGCACATTTACTTTCCCGGTCGATTTTGTCGTAGTTGATTATGAAATGGACCCTCGTATTCCTTTAATACTTGGTCGGCCATTTTTGAGAACCGGACGAGCTTTAGTTGATGTGGCCGAAGGTGAGTTAATCTTACGAGTCAGGGATGATTCAAAATTTTTTAAAATGGGGAAGCTTACAGGCAAATCTTTTGGACGAGAATCAGTAAATATGATAAATGTGCTCGATGACTTTGTCGTCTACGACAATCCTCTATTCGACTCTTGCATTGATAATCCACTTTTTAATGATGATGTGGATGATTCTCTCCCTACTTTGGACGCCTCTCCCATTTATGATTCTCCACCGGTCTTTGATGCTTATGATGATGATAATTCTAGCTCAGATTCGGATGATTTTGATGATTGTACTTCTGAGTATCCCGAGCTGCCCACTTTCGATGATTTTGATGAGGCTGATACTCTTTCGAGCGATTCTTCACATTATGAAGATCCTCCGCCATCACTCGATCCTACTTTGGACGATTACTCATTTGAGGAAGACTTCTCTGAATTTCTCAACACTTACTTCCCTCATGAGAGTGATGCTCCTCCTTATGACTTTGAAGATTATCGTCTTGATCCTACTTTAGATTTGCAAAACATTCTGTCAAAGGAGAAGAAACCAGTCGACACCGAAATCCGTTGCACATATGATTTGACACCTCTTTGTCCCCCTTCTGAGGACGAGGTTGTGCTTCTTTGCGGATCTTCTTCACACTCGGCTGAGCCTGAGTGCTATTTTCCCCTAAAGGAAAAGGTGTTCGACCCCGGTATTGAAGTCTTTAAGCCATCTCAGTATCCACCTGATGAAATAAAAGGAAAAATCTTTGGAACTATTGAAGACATGCTTGCACCTCACCATCTTGCTCCCACCGTGCTCCATCACTGCTTAAGGGAACCTTGCCTACTCTTCTTTGGCTTGCCTTGTTTGCCTTAAGCTTATGTTATTTGCTCGATGAAAACTATGTCTTTGATCCTGGTGGATATGTTTCATGCTTCTTCCGTTGATGATCAAGGTCGAGTCAGGCTCACGATTCGGTTAACAAAAACCAAGCGCTTCTTGGGAGGCAACCCATGCATCTATCTTTTCGCTTTCTTTACCATAAGTGTAGGGGAGACCCTTTGGTTTGTTATTTCCTCTCCTCACTTCTTAATCAGGGATTCGAGCTTCAATGATCCACTCTAAATGATTCTTGACGACCCGTGATTCCGTGTTCTACTTCTTCCCAGTTCTATCCTAAACTCTTTTCGATTCACTATTTTATATTTTCTCAATATTAAAATAGGAATCTATTTAGTTGTCTTTTCCTTAGCAAGATTTAAACAACGTGCACAATATCCTAAGTGTAGGGGAGTTTACTCCCACATGCTTAAACATTGAGGACAATGTTTATCTTAAGTGTAGGGGGGACTTCTATCGAAGTTAAGTGGTCTTTTCCTTGTATTTGTCCTCATTTTAACTGGAAAATCAATTTTTCGACATTTTTCAAAATTTTTGATCTATTTTGGCCTATTAGTTTTTCCTTTTGTATAGTTATTTTCTTTCTTTGCTTGAATAAATGTTTAATAAGTGGTTTTAATTTTCAAAGCGTTGTGAATCTTTTGACTCAATCCGAGTTTACTAATCCGAGTTTACTCTAGCTAGTATCCTTAACGTGTTTAAGTCAAGTTTTGCTAGGCTTTTATATAGGGATCTATAAAACGCGAAAGTCTTAACTCTCACGGGTTAAGAACAAGAACTTTTCGCAAGTTCCTATAATTGATCCTAGAGAGTCGTTTATCAAGGGAGCCTTAAAATGCGATTTCTAAACTTGAAAGAGTCTAAGAATTTGCAAGATCCTATAGGCGACTCGAAAACCCAAAACTTTGATTTAATAGGCTAAGGTATCCACGAGTCTCATTCCTTGAGATTTTAAACTGTGGAGAACGAGAGATGATAGAGCCAATTATAAGTTCGGTATTCTTTCATGAATTTATGTGAGTTAATTATAAGCCTATTCTCCCATCGCTTGCTAATAAATTTATCTGCTAATAAATAAGGTTGTACGATTTGAAAAGTTACTTAGCTTCTAGCCCAAGATCGTTTAAAAGTTGCTCGGTATGGATTAGAGTTCATAGCCAAGGCGTAACTTATTGAAGCGGGATGCGAAGATTGACGAGTCCGAAAAGGCCCTAACAAGGCATGAGGACTATATTTTGTTGCTAAAGATCCAAAAGTGATGTGAAGAATCATTTATCAAAAATCAATATGAAGGATCGAGACACACGACGAAAAGAAAAACTCCCAAAAAGTCATGGAGAAGTGTATCCGAAAAGACCCTAACAAGGTATGAGGATAAATAGATCCAAGTCATAAAAGGAGGCGGATCGTTGTATATCAAAGTCCAAAATAAGATTGGAGAAAAATGAAGAAGTCGTGGTCCAAGTATGAATCTCTCAAAACTTCAAGTGAAGAAATTCCATTATAAAGAGAAGACCATAATTTCATGAACGTCTCTCAAGGTTTGAAGTATGAAGTCGCTGCCAAATATCGGTCCGAGAAAGGTCTCAAATCGCGAAACGAGTTATGCCAAGATATGAACTTTATGAGGTCCCGAGAAGCAGTTTTAAAAGATTTTGTTCTTTAGCTAACTATTGATTAAATCGTTCACTTTATTTTCGGATTTAATAACTATCTAAATAAGTCAAAAATGCATCCTCGTGATCATTTAAGACAATAATAAAATATAAGAGATACACCTAGGAATAAGGGAGTCTAAGTGAGTAATTGGCCCACATGAGTTCGTGATAGTTTACTAACTTATAATAACAATGATCTCGTTTTTAAGCTTGGTTTGGAGAAAGTGAAAACTTGAGGATGATGATTATTCATGACATTTCAAAAACCTAAGGTATGCTTTTGATTTCTTTATTTTGTATGTTTTTAATTTTCTATCTCTTTAATTAAGGCCACTATGGATTGATTATGATGAAAAGTGTAAACGTGCTTTGTAACTAATGCATTGCATGAGGACATAGCAATGGTCAAGTGTAGGGGATTTGATAGGTGTGTAAACACCCATCCTTTCTACCACTTAATTACAATAATAACCGGACCAAAACGTGTATTTTATGTCTTTTATGTCGGAATTATGCGTGGTTTGTGTTTTTGTTGTGATTTAGGACGAAAAGGTGAAAAGTGGAGAAAACACGGGAATTCACGGGCATTTACGGACTTTTATTGAAGAAAAGGATGAAAGACGAAGTCAAGAAGTCAAGAGTGCAAAAAGAACGGAAGTCCAAGACCAATTCTGAAGATTTATCGAAGAAAAAGTCAAAAGACAGAAGTTTATCAAAAGCCGAAGAATTCAAGTCTATTTTATTGAAGAATTTAAAGACGAGTTCAAAGAAATCCCGAAGCCAAAAGTCTTTTAAGTCCAAGTTTAAAGAAGATTAGAAGAAAAGGACTAATGATGCAATTAATGAAGATTAAAGAAGGAAGGACCTAATCTTGTAATTAAGAGAAAAGGAAAGAGGGGAGGAAGCTTCCTTAATCCTCCCCTATAAATAGTCATTAGTGGTAATCATTTTCTTTTGTTGGCTAAGTGTGACAATTAGTCTTAAACCATTTAATTACCTTGTCATTTAAATACTTGTCAATTTAATTACCTTGTCTTGCACCTTAAATTCATTTAATTTCAAGTAAGTTTTTATTTAATTATTGTCAATCTTTACTTTATCTTGTTAATCTCTCATTTACCTTTCTAAATCTTTTATTTTAGTGTTTATGTTTATGTTCATGTTCATGCTTTTATTTTGATCCAAATGGGTTTTTGATTATTGTGGTTAAATTTTTTTGTTTTGTTGATTTAAATTGTTTGTTTATGTTTAACTGTTGATTCGTTATGTGTTTAGCTTAATCGTTTATTGATTTTAGTTCAATCTTTGGTAGATTAGTTGTTATCTGTGATTCCCTTGTTCTTCGGGAGTGTTTGTTTGTGTTTATGTATTTCCAGGAAATCTTCCGAATCAAGAGAGGGAGTTTGTTCATTCGGAACATTCAAAGTTCCGAACCAAGGGCTTCATCTGGAACATTCAAAGTTCCGAACGAAGGATAACTTCCGACTCAAGCATTACTCATTCGGAAGTCTCAAACTTCCGAACGAAGGGAAAGTTCCGAATCAGCAATTGCTCATTCGGAAGTCTCAGAAGTTCCGGATCAAGAAGGTTCACTCGGAGCTTTAAAAGTTCCGAGTCAAGCTAAAACTTCCGAACGAACTTCCGAACGAAGTTCCGAACGAAAGTTCCGGACGAACTTCCGAACGAAGTTCCGAACGAAACTTCCGAACGAAACTTCCGAACGAAGTTCCGAACGAAGGATAAGTTCCGAATCAGACGAAACTTCCGAACCAAGTTCCGACTCAAGCTTATTCATTCGGAAGTCTTCCGAACGAAAGTTCCGGATCAAGACTTCCGTATCAAGGAGTTCCGACTCAAGAGCTAGGTTCATTCGGAACTTAAAACTTCCGAATCAAGGATTTTTGTTAGGTGTTTCTTAGTGTTCCTTTTTAATTCTCTGTTTTTCATTCTCAAGCTTTATTTTTCCCGCCTTTTTATTTAATTGCACTTTAAGATTATTTGCCTTAGCTTAATTTTAGTTTTGCCTTAGTTTAAGTTTTAGTTGCGTTTAAGTTTGCCTTAGATAGACTTAAGTTTACGTCATTTACTTAAGTGCTCTTTAATTTCAGTCACGTTTTAAAATACTTGCACTTTATTTTAATTAGACTTAGATTTACTTTAACGCACTTTTACTTTCAAAGTTTTGCACTTTTATTTAAAAACAACGACACATCTTTGTTCCACCAAAGAACGACTGAGTCACACATTAAACACAAGTTTTTCAATTCGAAGAGACACACGACAAAGAACTTTAATTTTTATACGGGCAAAAGCCTTGTATCATCAGGTATACGGCAATGTACCACTAATCTGGAGGTAACCGACAATTAATAAATCTCTCGTCTTATTAGACTGATATGGGAGTGTCTAAGGGCTCGGTTCCATTATTTTAGTGTTTATGTTTATGTTCATGTTCATGCTTTTATTTTGATCCAAATGGGTTTTTGATTATTGTGGTTAAATTTTTTTGTTTTGTTGATTTAAATTGTTTGTTTATGTTTAACTGTTGATTCGTTATGTGTTTAGCTTAATCGTTTATTGATTTTAGTTCAATCTTTGGTAGATTAGTTGTTATCTGTGATTCCCTTGTTCTTCGGGAGTGTTTGTTTGTGTTTATGTATTTCCAGGAAATCTTCCGAATCAAGAGAGGGAGTTTGTTCATTCGGAACATTCAAAGTTCCGAACCAAGGGCTTCATCTGGAACATTCAAAGTTCCGAACGAAGGATAACTTCCGACTCAAGCATTACTCATTCGGAAGTCTCAAACTTCCGAACGAAGGGAAAGTTCCGAATCAGCAATTGCTCATTCGGAAGTCTCAGAAGTTCCGGATCAAGAAGGTTCACTCGGAGCTTTAAAAGTTCCGAGTCAAGCTAAAACTTCCGAACGAACTTCCGAACGAAGTTCCGAACGAAAGTTCCGGACGAACTTCCGAACGAAGTTCCGAACGAAACTTCCGAACGAAACTTCCGAACGAAGTTCCGAACGAAGGATAAGTTCCGAATCAGACGAAACTTCCGAACCAAGTTCCGACTCAAGCTTATTCATTCGGAAGTCTTCCGAACGAAAGTTCCGGATCAAGACTTCCGTATCAAGGAGTTCCGACTCAAGAGCTAGGTTCATTCGGAACTTAAAACTTCCGAATCAAGGATTTTTGTTAGGTGTTTCTTAGTGTTCCTTTTTAATTCTCTGTTTTTCATTCTTAAGCTTTATTTTTCCCGCCTTTTTATTTAATTGCACTTTAAGATTATTTGCCTTAGCTTAATTTTAGTTTTGCCTTAGTTTAAGTTTTAGTTGCGTTTAAGTTTGCCTTAGATAGATTTAAGTTTACGTCATTTACTTAAGTGCTCTTTAATTTCAGTCACGTTTTAAAATACTTGCACTTTATTTTAATTAGACTTAGATTTACTTTAACGCACTTTTACTTTCAAAGTTTTGCACTTTTATTTAAAAACAACGACACATCTTTGTTCCACCAAAGAACGACTGAGTCACACATTAAACACAAGTTTTTCAATTCGAAGAGACACACGACAAAGAACTTTAATTTTTATACGGGCAAAAGCCTTGTATCATCAGGTATACGGCAATGTACCACTAATCTGGAGGTAACCGACAATTAATAAATCTCTCGTCTTATTAGACTGATATGGGAGTGTCTAAGGGCTCGGTTCCATTATCTTATTGCAATTTATGCTATATACAATTATCATTGTTGATGCAAATTATTATTTGATGCTTATAAGCATGCCACAAACTTATAATCTTTGCTTGTGTTCAAATTGATTTCATAACCCTATAGATTCACTCGGCATTTTTGCTGATCGTTTTACTCACATGTATTTCAGGTAATCAAGAAGTGGAAGCTTGGAGGTCACGGGGAATGAAGTTGTGCACTGCTTTTGTTGTTCAAACTCTTTGATTCATTTATCATTCCATTTTCAAAACAAACCAATATGTTGTTTTAACTTATCTTTTGGTAACGATTACTTGGGACTACGCTACTCTGAAAAATGTTTTAGGAACCATAAATCTAAAACGTCTCTTTTCGAGTCGTTCTTTATAAATTATGTGTTGTTTTATCATTGTTTAGCACCCAAAGATGTATTCCGCTGCGTGTAAATTTGGGGGTGTTAAATATTGGTACCAGAGCCATGAGTTATAGAGAACTAGGTCTTTTTCTAAAATCTAAACTATAACTGTCGGTTTTATTTTTCAAAGAGTCGGTGCACATGATTTCGCGTGACTTCAGGTTCAAGCTACTTCTGGGATTACAACTTTAGTATACATTATTATGTATGCCTTATTGCTAAGTATTTCTAAATAAATACTATAATCCTTTATCGATATATATTTATGTCGTTAAACTTTTCGATAAAAGTTTATCATTTATTAATGATTAACTTAAATGAATACATTGAATTTTCAAGATCTTTCTGTATTTATTTTTGATCTATTTAAATTTCTTTTATTGCAAAAATTTTATATTATGACCTTACATACCTTCATCTGTGCGCGTTACTTTCATTATTTAACCCTTTGAGATATCTACGTAGATATCCAAATCGTCTTCCGGCTATTTGTGCTTGGACGTCTTGAAACGTAATTTCTAGACCATTGTGTAGCTCAATATGTCCTTGGAATAGACTAACCGCTATTTATTGACATTTATATGTATCGACTCCGAAGTGTATTGTTCACTTATATCTCGGTAACGTCATCATCATTTTATAAATCATCGTCTAGATTATGGCACTAGAATTGGAATACGATTTTACTTATATAAAATAGTATCATTTGTTTTTCATTAACCTTCTCGCTCCCGGAGTGTAGCATGTTAATGTTCCATTTTTTTTCTTGTTATGTTTTGTGTTTTTGAAAATCGTGGCACCAAGGAGATTTGCCTACATTGCATTTTGAAATCTAAATTACGAACGTTTTTCACCGTCTTGCTTCCTAAATTTCGTGTTGAATACCTTGAAGCATTTTCTGTCATTCATCATGCTATATTTTATTTGATGCTCATTACGAGATTTATTTTTTCGTTGTTATAAAATCCACAAGACATGTGTGTATATATGTATATATTTTGAGCCGTTAAGAAGTGTCGAAAAATACACTTTATGCAGAAACTGTAGGGGCAGTATAAACAGGTCAAAACTTAAAAGTAAAACTTGCGTTTTTAAAATAAAATAGTCAAACCTGCACAGAACTTGCAGGGGTATTTTGGTCATTTTACATTGGTTTTCAGGTCTCGGGTAAAACTAGAAAGTCGTCTGAAACGTCGTTTTGTATCAAAATGCTTTAGACTCCGAGTATTGGAGATGTCGTTTATCGGGTCAATTAATCGGCTCATATTTAAAAGCTAAATCTGATAGAAAATTCAGAACATGAGTTTTAAATGTTTCTAAGTTGTTTTGATTTCATTTGAGATCGTAAAATTTTCAACAAATATTATTTTACAACTAACGAATACTAGTCGCATGTGAAAATGTTTAAAAATAGAAATATTTTAGGACTAGCAATTACCGGATTAATGGTGTAATTTAAAAACGAATAACATACTTTCTTAAAAGCATGTTGTGTCGAGTATCTTACAAAGAATACACATGTGGATTTTTTTATTCTTTTCATATATATGACTCATTTGTCATTCGATGTTATTTTATTTTCGTTTTCTTCTAACCTTCAACTGATTTGGGTTGAGTTTTGAAGTTTTGACTTCACATTCTTCTTCGACATTCTCATCACGTGTCTCATGGCGTTTCCGTCTAAACCGTATAACCTTTTGAAACCTTAATAACTCGTGACCATTTCATTGGTTGTTTTATGAGCTACTATTTGCCACTTTTTGCAAACATTTGGCTACTTTATACGTTGTCATAATGTCACCTTATAAATAAATCTGATATTATTTTACGATTGTTTTCACCAATTGTTTTTACTTTGGTCCTAATACTTTTCGTAACATTAAAAGTTGCTTATTGAGTATCTCACAAATTACCTGTTTCCTATAAATTTATAAAATATTTTTAAAATTCCATTTTTCAAATGGCATGGTTTATATATAAACATAAGAAACGTAATACTTTTCGACGAAATGGAGCACTGCATTGCTAGCCCTAAATTATACATGGCCTGATCACATATGTCTAATTTAGAAGGAGTCATGCTAGGCTGAATAGTAGTCACCTTAAAAATCTTGATAATAAAGAACTCTTTACTTGTAATTATGATAAAGATAAATAAAATGAAATAAATTGAAAAGAAGTTTTGAAAACCTTTATATTTTATGCAAGTAGCACAATTTCTATGCATCCGCATATGTTTTCTTACCTTTCGCTAAACGAATTACGTGATTTTAAGTACGTTTTTACTCGATGATTGTTTTTCCACTTGTTACTTCATTTTGTCTTATAACTGATTTCTTTTGACCGTTCGTCTAATTACTGACTGTTGATAAAAGACTTGAAAGTCTCGGTTTTTTTTATCCTTCCTTCTCGTCCAATCTTCTTTATGCGACTGGGTAGATCTTTGGAATGTCTCCGCACGTGAATAATGAATTATCACTAGAGTGATTTCCGTATATCCGGGATGACGTCCGTCACTCTCGTTTGTCTCGAAATCCACTCTTGTGAACCGTGCTTTGACTTCTCTCTTTAAACACTAACATCGTTCATTTGATTTGTTTTAATTACAAGTGATTATTAGGAATTTTCTTTGATTAAAATTTTTGTATTTATCTTATTTCCGATCATGTATCGACCACCACTAAGTTAACGAGCTGATGTTGGTGAACCACCGACCGCACTAACAAAATTGACAACTTGTTTAATCTTACTATTTCTTATCGTCTTACCATCAACGCCTTTATTTTATTATTCTCTTTAAGAATTCATACGACATTTGCTTTGTTCTCTTTTGTACCATTGATTTCGTATTAATTGTTGACTATTATTTTCATTCGTATTCGTTTGTTATCTTGTCACATTTCGAAACCCGAATATATCTCATGTTATTTTGAAATAATAAACACATGTATGTATTTCTACAAAGTATTATAAAAATTTTATGGAACTTTTATACATTTTCCAATGATTTTCAATTATCGAAATAACCATTACAAGTAAAAGGTCAAATTTATACATCATATTTTGTATAACTAAAACTAATGTTTAAAAATAAAATTATGTTCTACCTTTTGAACTAATTGACTTATCATACTTTACTTTTAATGTAATGAAATTACCGGTTTAATTTATATTCCTAATAATGATTTAATTTGGAAATTATATCTTCTAATTTTAACCAACAATATGAGTTTAATTTATAAAATTCATGTCATTCTTTCAAAGTTTTTTTTTTTACAACCAAAATAAATTATGAATCAATTTAACTTCTATATTTTTTTTATATATCATCTTTATCAAGAAAGTACCTCAATTGAATTTTAAGGTAATACCAAATCCGGGACGGATAATTGTGACAAACATTATTTTAATGTTAATATTAAATTCATTCTTCGCTCTCATTTTTCTAGTATTATGAGATATTATGTTTTACGGTTGTGTGAGTCGAGATCCCTAGTCGGCCGTCAACCTTAAATCATTTTACCACATCTAGTCCGTTTATGCGTTTATTGAATTTATTTTTATCTCGTTCTATTCCTCGTATTGAATATCATTATTTTATTTTGAGTTTAAAATGAATCTCGTGAAGTAGTGTATAAGAAGAAACGATAAGTGTCACCAGGATTTATGCGTGTACTTGTGGAATGATTGAGGACCGAATCTCTTAATGAATGGAGTTAATAAATTCGTTACGACCTCGAGGAGTATGTTGAAGCCGACACCGCAAGTGGAAAGACTCTTGAGATCAAGTAGTTATTATCAAGGGTTCTTTCAATGTTTTCTTGATGATTAACGGTGAAGATCTATACTCGATGTTTATGTTCGACCATTTCTTTTATGTACTTATATGGTGTGTGATCTAGTCAAATGATCTTAAGTTGTGAGAACTTGAGACGGCATCATCTGATGACGTCCGATCATGTAGAACATATATTATGTAATATCTTTTTGACTTTCAACGACGATGTTTATTGAGATTTTAATGCGCGTTGGCGAAAGTGAGATGGTGTCTTTGTATTATCTTTTGAGTAGGGACCCGTGTGTGAGCACCCTCCGATGACGAAAATATTTTTCTTGTTAGTTCTTTTTGATGTGTGTCCATGGCTATCCGGCCAGCGGCTATCCTTTAAATTGAAACATTTTTTTAACTGGACTTACCCGAAAATCCTATCATCTATTCTTGTCGTCGAATGAGCTTCGTGAATTCATAAAATTTTCATGTGTCGAGCTTGACGGGTGACTGGTGGATAACGATTTATTTATTCCTTTTGGTGAGATACAACCTGACGACAAGTTGCGTTTGGTAAAAGAACCAGTGGAGATCGTGGATCGAGATTCACGTAGGAACGTGAAGACTTCTTTATAAGGAATGTCGTCACCCTTCCGGGTA
Source organism: Glebionis coronaria (assembly GCA_025667525.1). Lineage (NCBI taxonomy): Eukaryota > Viridiplantae > Streptophyta > Magnoliopsida > Asterales > Asteraceae > Glebionis > Glebionis coronaria. The sequence goes on from CM046880.1 coordinate 203,659,461, forward strand.
GTGAACAACTCGTGTATGAGGCGAGTTGAGCGCCCGGACGTCGCTCCCTTAAGGTGGTGAGGATGTAAAACCCGTAAAAATAAGGTCATAATTTAAGTCTATTTTCAATTATTTTGAAGTATTTTATAACGTTAAATATTATTATGTTTAACGGTTTAAGTTGAAACCGATATTAAATATTATATTTTAATATTTTGACGAGCAACGAGGACTACTAGTGATCGCGATACCGACGGATGCCAAAAATTTTATATCGTATAATATTTTGAAACTTATTTTTGTGTTGGTTGATGAACTCACAATTTACGGATTTAAATTTGGGCTTACGTGCATAACTTAGCGTCCTTTACGACTAAACCGGAAACCTTAGGATTACGTATTTACGTTTTTGAACTCTGTTTTTGATGAGACAATTTTTATTGGATTCGTTTTGTGACGTTGATTCATAATTTATAAAAACGTTTTTCGTAAAACGACCCGAGGGCACGCAAATCGAGAAAACTAGAATCGAGGAATACCCGTAAATTAGTGAGGTGGGACAAAATACATTATCCCACCCCACTAGCTAACATGGGATGGCACACATGACACCACATCTAAGGATGTGGCATCATGTTAACTAACTAGCTACAAGTGTAAGCAAAGCTTACACCTTAAGCTACTCTTTTCCACTATCTAACACACAACCATCAACTAACTTCACACATTCCATTTACTTACATGCAAACTGTTGGGTCTACTAGATGTAGATCTTACAGCCTGTCAGGAACGGTGTATGACTTCTGTAATCACAAGTCAATCCATAGAGAGACTCTATACACAATATGATATAGAACACAAATATAATAAAGAAGAACAGAATAACTATAAAGACTTGATCCTTTCTAAGGATTTCTAATATTGATAATGACTAGAACTACGTTTGGTGAAGGTGTCCATAACCCTTCTGCCTAAGGTTCCTTTTATACTACAAGGAAACCCTAATACAACATTAAACAAAACGTGTAAAACTGATATGCATATCCTTTCCTAACATATCTCATGCATATCCTAACAGAATAATAAATAAATAATAAAGTTTGACTTCGACTAGGACCAGGAGCACGACTTGCTCCTACTACTACTAGGACCAGGAGGAACTACATACCTCCTAGTCTACCTATTACATTTAACTATTACAATGGTCCTAACAATCCTCCCCTAAACTTGAATTTTACCTGTTGAGTTCAAGTTTCTTGGAAAACGTGCAAATAAAGCCCGAGGATTGAATCAGCAAAACTAATAGCAGCATCAAAAAGATAAGAATCAGAGTAACCGCCGCAACATGAAACACTAGAAGCTTCTCCAAAGCTTGGAACAAATCAGCATCGTGTTGAATCTTTTCAGCAACATGAGCAGATTTGATGAGCCATTACCAAGTAGCTGCTCGCTCTTGGGCTAGCCAGTCTTTCTGGTGGAATAAGCATCACCCTGGGATACTAGAACCCAGCCCAACTCTTAGAACGTGAATCAATGGTGAGTGGGAGTACCCTGATGATTTTAGGCAAATCATCACAGCCGTCAACGGATTTGATATGTCTTTACCAGAAGTCGTACCCCTCTGGACTCGCCAACTCTTAGCAATGAAGCATCGGTGAGTTGAAAACCCAATAGCTTTAAGCAAGCTATTACAGCTATCAACGGATTTGATAAGATCTTTACCAAGAGTCGTACCCCCTTGGATTAGCCACTTTTCAGTCCAGGACTATGGCAAGTGAAAACCATCCAGTTTTGGGTAACCTGGCAACCATCAACGGATTTGAGAATCGCACCAGGAGCCGTACCCTCAAGGTGAATCAACTTTTTCTTGTTGATTAGAAATGGTAAGTTGAGAACCATTTGATGTGAGGACCAAGTCCAACACCAAGTGAAACCAGTAACCAGCACAACCACAATTTAGTAACCAGAACCCATAGTATGAAGCAGCAAATGGTATCATATTCACAAGTATAAAATCCAAGATGTGTTAAAAGTATAAGCAGATATTATATAAAAAGTATTTTTTTTTTTAAATATTGTTATATATATATATATATTTTTTTTTTGTAACTATAAAGAATGAAATTCACCAATCACTTTACATATTGGTGAAAAGAATGATAATAAGAACAAATGAATAAAAAATACAAAATAGAAACACTTACAACCCAAACAAATCACAAACCAGAAGCAGCTTTCTTATCAGCCATCAAACGCGCCTGAAGACCTTCCACCAATGTCGTAGCCATAGAGAACTCATTTCCTGATGGAGCATTGGAAATTGCAAATGACTAGCCAACATAGCCTCCATCGAAGAAATCGTCAAAGGATAATCCACATCTGTCAGCATAAAAACCATATGACCAGATTCTAATTCCAACATATGCACACCACATCCTGCATATAATTTCCATCGCTGAATCACCCATTGCATTTGATCCTTCCATATACCCGAAACAGGAGCATGAGGAGGTGCATCCAACATCAGCTTAAGATCAGCCCAGATACGCAGACCAGCCATGAAGACACAGCCATGGGGTCAAAAGGCATGCCAGAATCCACAAATCCATATAACGCAATAAGATCCATACGATCAGCCCAAGATAACACACCCTGCAAACCCGAAGCCAAACGCACAGACCCATCACTCAGAGTAATTCTATGGGATACCACACCAGGAAGAGTTGTGGAACGCTCAACCGTCCAACCAATAATATTTCCATTTCCCAAAGGCAAATCAGAATCACTGTCAGAAGCGGCATCAATCAAATTCTCAGGATCACGCTTCTCATAAGGAACTGTCTTGCCACGTCGAACACGTCGAGCTTGTTTCTGGCGAAGCGAACGTCTAGGTGTGGGATCACTAGGTGTGGGTTCAACCTTTACCGTTACCTCAGCAGCAGCAGTGGAAGCAGGAGAAGTAGTCTCATGAGTTTGCCCACCCAATGGATCAATAGGAGCTGCATCAGAAGTAGGAATTGGTTGAGTTCCAGGAACCGGTGGTGATGGGGATGCCATATCAGGTGTAGCAGTTTTGGTGGTTGTAGTAGCAAAGGTGGTGGTGGTAGCATGTGTGGTGGTGGTAGCAGGACCAGCAGAAGAACCTAAAGGAGCAACCAAAGGAGAAGTAGAGGTACCAACTAAAGTAGCAACAAAAACCGATGAACTAGCAGCAGAACCAGAAGCAGGAGCAGATGAAGGACCAGCAGTAACAGCAGGCGAAGAAGAGGTCACCACACGAGGATGATAGATAAATCATTTCGGAATTGGTTGACTCTGACGCTTAACCATACGCTCATAAAGTGCCTTGAGCTCATCAAAAGATAAAGCCCGAACCCTGTCCCACGTCCAAGGAGCATTAAAATGAGCAGCTGACTGATACTTCACATAACGCTGCATCTGCTTGCGCTCCTCAGTTCTTGATAAAGGTCTGTTCTTTCTCTTCTCACGAAGCTGCGCAGCAAGGGCCAACTGTTGCTTGCGCATCAATACCATGGCTCTCGGAATACAGTTATGCTCATCAACATCGTCACCCAAAAGATCTGTAAACTGAGCATAATCCCTGGTCAGAATAGTCAACACATGCATCCAATCACTATCACTCCAATGCATTGCATCGTGCTGAACTTGTTCACGCCTCCGCTATCGAAGCTCCTCTTCTGCAGCCCTATCAGCTTCATCAATCTCGGCTTGAATCCGTTGAGCAGACTCCTCACCAAGCCTATCCTCTTCAAGCTGTCGGCGAGTACGTTTGTGAGATGGGGATGGAGCATCAGTCATTGGGGCCTTGACCTTCGAATCATGGGAGGGACCAGCACTGGAACCAGCAGCAGGACCAGAATCACCATCCATAGGAGTGGGAATAGCAGCAGGAGAAGGAACACTTGAGGATGTCGGAGGAACCGGCAAATCATCATACACTTTATCAGCAAAGGCAGCCTTTGCCAATAATGTCAAACCATCCTCAACACGCTCCGTACCCTCCTCATCAGAATCTGAATGGATCACATGCTTCTTTCGGCGTCTTTGCTGAGTTTCCAAAGCTTTGATGCGATCAGCCAGAGGAAGAACAAACTCCCTAGTAAGTTTCCGGTGTTGGTTCAAGTCAGCTTCCAATGAAATCATCCGCTCATGATACCTGCGCATAAGGTCAAGTAAAGACATAAGTGTAGTAGGCTCCTCCGCCTGCCCATCAAGAGAACCTGGGGCAAGGAAAGCGTCATTGGAGCCCGAAGCAACAGATGGGTCAACCTGTGGAGTACTAGCACCAAAAGGTTTATCAACCGAGTGTGGAGTAGGACTAGGAGGTGGAGTCTCCACAAATGGAGACTTGTGTGGTACTGAAGAAGGACTAGCCTTGGAAGGGGATGGTTTTTCAACCACCACCTCCTCAACCAGTTCCTCCTCAACCACATGAGAAGGACCACCAGTAGGAGCCTCCTCCTCCATAGGGTCATCATCAATCACAACAAACTCAGGAGCCTCCTCCTCCTCACCCATAGGACCCTGAGCCAGTCCCAACATGGCCTCAGTCAGGGGCCTCCACTCCCCGGTAAACCCATGGACCATATTGTAATACACTTTTGCAGTAAGCTTAGACGGCACATGTTCAGTCCTATCACGAGGAATGCAAACTAGTATTTGTTGTAAAAACCTAGGATACATAAGAAACTTCTTTCTAGAACCAGCATTAGATAGTTTACTAACCATCCCCTCAAATAGATAATGAGAAAAGTTAAATACCCTACCCTGGGCTAAGCAAATAAGACCAGTAGCAAAAGGAGTAGGGAAAGCATCCCAACTCCTAGACTTGGGACTCATACAATGAATTAGAAAATGCACCAGTAGCTTCCATTGGGGGGAAAACATATTTTTCTGGAAGTTAAACTTCCCCTCATGATTGTATCCTATAGCAGCCATCCGTTCCAATACCTCCGAATTTAGGATGGACTCAACACCACCCTCATCTTGAAGATGAAGGGAAGATCGAATAGAAGCCTCAGTCACCACATAAGAACATCCATCTATGGTAGCATGGAGTTCACGTGGACGACCAACCACATCCACAAGTCGAGCAGACGCCCAAAATTGACGAATAACACTATCATAAATAGTGGGACATACAGTAAACGCAAACCTTAGGTTGGAAGCTTCAATGAAATCCAGAATGTCAGCAAAATGATCACGATGTGGACCATCACCCAGATAAGCAACTCAGTTGTGAGCAGGTTGGTAAACTAGAGCAGCCATGGATCTTGAGTAATTGATGGAAGAAGGATTTTGGTTAGGGTTGCGAGAGTAGGATCGGTTTTGTGTGTGTGATGAATGGAATGATGGAGTCAAAGGGGGTTAAATTGACCATAAAGAAGGAAAATAGTAATTGTTCATTGACCCCTATTAATGGGGGGTTGCCCTTTCAAATTAGACATAATTGCATAGTAACCACTTGCCCTTTTTAACATAGTTACCAACTCCCAATTTATCATAGTTAATTAAAAATGTAAATACCAGGATTGGGAGCGTTGACCAAAAGTCAAAGCACACAATGGTCAGACCACGAGCAAAATGTGGTCAACAAAGGACAAAAGGAATGAACAGTGTCCCAAACCAGTACCAAAAGCCAATCACCACTTGACAAGGAAGGATTTTGAACCACCAGAAGCCAACCAATTACGACTAGAAGCTGACCAATGAGGACCAGAAGGCAGTCATGTAAGACCATATCCACTAGAAGTGAGCAAAATCCTCCACCAGAAGTAACACACACCACCAGAACCAATATAATATGTTGTTAAAATCTATCAATACGTTAGTCTGTCCTAAGAATATGTACACAAAGCCTCCCCTTAGGCTTAGCCTCCCCTCAATCCTAAACCTCAAGGATTGTCCATCCCAATGTGAACCAGCAAGTGGTTAAACTGAGGACCATCAAATGCTTTAGTCAGCAAATCAGCAACATTATCATCCGTATGAACTTTAAGAACGTGTATCAGCTTCTTTTCATTGGCATCCCGTATAAAATGATGCCGAATTTCAATATGCTTCGTTTGCTAATGAAAAACATGATTCTTCATAATGCAGATAGTGCTTTGATTGTCAATAAAAATTTTGGTGTTCATAAAATTAAAACCATAATCCAACATCTGATTTTGGATCCACAACACCTGTCCACAACAACTAGCAGCAGCAACATATTCAGCTTCTGTTGAAGAAGTGGCTACTATTGTCTGTTTCTTGCATTGCCATGAAATAAGGCGAAGACCCAAAAATTGACAACCACCAGTAGTAGACTTCCTGTCATTATTAGCACCAGCATAGTCGCTATCACTATATGCTTCTAGAACAAAAGGTGATTCTCTAGGATACCATAAGCCCAGTTTAGGTTGAGCCATGATATACTTGAAAATATTCTTCACCGCATTTAAGTTCGAAACCGTTGGAGTCACCTGGTGTCTAGAACAAGCACTTACTACAAACATGATATCCGGACGTGATGCTGTCAAATACATGAGGGAGCCAATCATAGACCTGTACATGTGAACATTGACCGGGGGGTCTGGCTCATTCTTAAGTTTGATTTTAGCAACTTCATAAGGAGTCGCTGCTGGTCTAAGAGGATCCGTGTCAGACTTCTGAAGAATCTCATGAACATATTTATCTTGACTGATAAAAATCCCATCCGATTGTTGCTTGACCTGAAGACCAAGGAAGAAAGAACGTTCTCCCATCGCACTCATCTGAAATTCGCCTTGCATCAAGTGTTCAAACTCATCACACCATTCCTTCCTAGTAGAGCCAAAGATAATGTCGTCCACATAAACCTGAACAAGGATAATGTCCTTGGTATTCCTCCGAAGAAATAGTGTTTTGTCAATAGTACCCCTTCTATAGCCATTCTTTAACAAGAAAGTTGAAAGACGCTCATACCAAGCTCTAGGAGCCTGATGTAATCCATAAAGAGCCTTGACCACCTTGTAAACTTTCTTGGGATGAAGTGGATCTACAAAGCCCTTAGGTTGAGTGACATACACCTCCTCATCAATTTTGCCATAGAGAAATGCACTCTTGACATCCATCTGAAACACCGTAAAGCCCACATAAGAAGCAAAAGCCAAAAACAAACGAATGGCTTCAATCCTTGCAACCGGAGCAAAAACTTCAGTGTAGTCAATTCCCTCAATTTGAGTATGGCCTTGTGCGACAAGCCTAGCTTTATTCCTCACGACAATTCCCCGTGCATCCTTCTTGTTCTTGAGAATCCATTTGGTATTGATTGCTGTCTTTCCATCTGGTAAGTCAACCAGAACCCAAACATTCTGAAACAAGAATTGTTGCATTTCCTCCTGCATAGCCTCCACCCAACTTTGGTCCTCAAGAGCATGAGAAACTGACCTAGGTTCCACCTGTGAAAGAAAACAAGCAAACAAACAGTGTTGAAAGTCCGTATGATTATTACGCTTTTGATCTTCAATATAGCTCACAAGAGCATGATGATCAGACGAGGCCTTCTGCTGCATTCTGTGTGTTTTAACAGTAGAACCAGGATCTCCAATGATTTGAGTGGTAGGATGATCTTTGTGTGGTTGCAAGACTGGATTGGAAGAGACCTCCACTTCTGGTGCCAAGTTATTGAGATCACCAACAAAGTCAGCATCATATGAAGCAGTGTTGAAAATCCCATCTATTGGTTGTTTATGAATATCATCCAGCTTGGTAGAAGACTTCTTTTCATGGTTCCCCAAATCAGTATGACAGGAGAAACGAGTATTGGAAGCAGACTCACTAGATGGAGTACCAGTAGGTGATAAGCTAGCACTAGGAGCAGAAGCTGGGGTACCAGGAGCAGCTTTGTCAGTAGACTCAGACAAGGGGAACTCAAAACCACCTTGAGCAGCTGCTGTAGTAGCTTCTTGTTGTTGTTTGAGTAGAGTGTCAAGAGCTACTTGGGAATCGGGCACATCCAATGGAGTTGCATCACTAGGAGGAGTAGGAGAGACAGTGGTGGAGTAGGATGGAACCACAAAAATGTCATCCTCGTCATCTGAATTAGGAAGACTAGAAGGAACACCAGTACGAGAAGTTGCAAACACTTGTGGTCCTGCATCATGGTTAGTTTTGAAACGAAAATATCCTAACGAATCACTAAGATAATCAAGATCAAAATACCATTCAGGACCCTTGCCTTGGATGTTTGACTTCTCTTCAAAATACCTGAGATTTATAGTTTCAATGATCCGCTTGGCTTGGAGATTGTAGACACGATAAGCCCGAGAGTGAGCGGAATATCCCACAATGTATCCTTCATCTGCCTTGCCATCAAACTTCCCCAAATAGTCACTAGTATTCAGAATGGTGACTGGACACCCAAAAGGCTTCAAATGAGCAATATTTGGAACTTTGCCTGTTAGAAGCTCATAAGGAGTCTTCTTGTGAGGATTGATAATAGAGACCCTATTCAAAACGTAACTTGCAGTATTAACAGCTTCTGTCCAGAACATGGTTGGAAGCTTGGAATCGGCAAGCATAGTTCTTGCTACTTCTATTAGTGTCCTGTTCTTTCTTTCTGCCACGCCATTCTGTTGAGGAGTCCTTGCTGCACTATAATCTCTTATGATGACCTTAGCATTACAAAGTGCTATGAGGTCTTTATTTTTGAACTCGGTTCCATTGTCACAACGAATACCTTTAACCTTCTTGGTCAACTAGTTCTCAATAAGGGTAAGAAAATCTCTAAGAATTGAGTAGGTCTCACTCTTGGCAGCCATGAAGAACACCCACGAAAACCTGCTATATCCATCAGTTACCAACAGACAAAATCGTTTGTGGTCAATGCTCCTAATGGAAGTAGGACCAAATAAATCCATGTGTAGTAGCTGCAATGGTTCAGTAATAAGACTAAGAGCAGTAATGGCCTTGAAGGATGCTTTGTGCTGTTTGCCTTTGCTGCAAGCAATACAATTATTATCATTTCTAAACGACTTGGGAGGTAAACCAGAGACCAGATTCAGATTTTCAAGTTTATGAATGGTCTTGAAGTTCACATGCCCCATCCTTCTATGCCATTGAGTGGCTTCATCTTTTGAGGCTTTAGCAACTAGACATGCTAGCTGACCAGTAGGATTGACGTCATTCAGCTTCATACTATAGAGATTGTGTCTTCTAGGGATTCTGAGGAGAACTTGTGAGTCATCCGGAAGCTGAAAGTCTTTGGAGAGCACAAGTGCATCAGTATCGGTGAAGAGAACAAACTGCTTCTTGTCACAAATCTGAGAGACAGATATCAAGTTGAAATGCTGAAGTGCTTCCACGTAGTAGACCTGCTCAAAATTTAGATCAGGCGTCTTAATTGTTCCTTTGCCAGTGATCCTGCCTTCACCCCCACCAAAATAGACCTTGCCTCCATGAAATGGTACAAACTTAGAGAGAAGACTTTTATTTCCAGTCATGCTCCTGGAGCAACCACTATCAACAATGCCTAGACTAGGGTCCTGGTATGGAGTAACCTACAACAACAAGATAATAAAAATGCAAAAGTTAGTGTCTTAAGGGGACCCAGACCTTTTCAGGTTTGAGCCTGCCTTGTGGATCTTTAGAAGAGTGCCAAGAAGATTGATGAGATCCACCGTTGTTCCTTGGTTTCCTTTGCATCATATGGGTATTATTATTTGACCAAGAACAACCTGCTGAGGACTTAACAGCAGTTCCCAAACTTCCCAAACCAAAATACGTGTGGTCCAAAGTATGTGGATAAACTGGATTAAAATTTTGAAAATAATTGCTAGTGGTTTGTAATCCAAAGTTTCTCCAATGATCAGAAACTAAAGGAGAGGACCTTCTAGAAGAAGAAAACGATTGAGCACTAGGATTGAGTCTTCTAGAAGTATATGGGATAGCTCCTGGTGGACCAGGAGCAGGAAAAACATGATTAACAGAAGCATGTGTGTCATAAAAATCACAATCTTTAATTAAATGAAATGCACTTCCACAAACAAAACATGTTTTAAAAGACCTTTTATTAGAATGAGATTGTTTCACACTGCCTACTTTATTACACACAATGCTAGGAGAAACATTCTTCCTATGACACAATAAACTAGGACCAGACACACTTGACTTAACAACAACTCTTTCTTCACACTTCCTAGCACCAGTAGCAGCATTATCATTCAACTTGGAACTTGTAGGTCTTGACTCTTCACTTGAACCACTAGATGCAGAGTCACTGGCTTTGTCACTGAAAGTACACGAGACAAAGTCATTAGAATTAGTAGAACTTTTTGGGGACTCATGCATCTGTGACCCATCCAAGTCATTATGCCATGAAGTGGGCATAAAAGTTCCAGTAAGAGGGGGAGGGACAGCATGCATTTCTGCTGTTGGTTTAAACCTATTGTAACTAGGTTTTCCCTCGTCCTCTTTGTCGGCATCAAAGATACTTGAAAAAGATAAATCAAACACATCTTCTGAATCAATATATTTTTCAAATCCTAAGCCTCTTTTAGTTCTACCAGACATGCTGCTATCAATTAATTTTGAAAGATTTTTAGGTGCCTTTTGCCATTTGTCAAATCTCAACATTGTAGCATCTAATTTTTCTTGCATCTCCTCTTTTTCTTTGATACTGGCATCTCTTACTTTTTCTGTATATTTAAGCATATTTGTTGTGTTTTCTAAATCGATGCTTAGTATCCGGATTTTATCCTCATACTCACGTTGAGTATCTTGAAGCCACCTATTTTGTTGTTCCAATGTGTTTAAGGAAGCCTTATAGGCTTGAACCTCCAATAAATACTTATGATTTTGATCATTTACTTCATTAAATTAGGACAACAATTCTGAGTATTTATCATGACAACCAAGAGGACAATGTTGTACCTGAGGTGAGATGCCCATAAGAGCAAACTCGTCTGCTTCTTCTGCATCAGAGAGATTCCCAGCAATAATTACAAACACGTCAGTCGATGACTCGGCTGATTCCAAAGTAGAAGCTTGATGATCATTCCAGTTGACCATAGAGTCAACAGATACCAATGCCTTCTTGTAATCTTTTATCTCCTGAACCTTAAACGCTGAGTACCTGCTCTTCTCCTGGTCATTCTTGCTAGGGCATTCCCTTGCAAAGTGACCCTGTTGTTGGCAGTTATAGCATCGAACTTTGATTCTGTCGAATCTTGATGGCTCCCGAGGGTTGTAATTAAATTTCCGTCCTGCTTTCTTCTCAAACTTGTGTACCCTAAGAGTGAGCATGGCCATCTGCCATTTAAGATCCATTTCATCCAGGTCAAGTTTATCGACCTGTTTGAAGTCATCAAAAGCAAGTTGTTGTTGAGCATCAACATCAGCCACAAAAGAATGGAGAACAGCTTCTACCATACTACCAGACTTGGCAGTAGGATCAGGAGCAGAAGTATGCTGAAAAGTGTGTTGAGAGGACACAGTATTGCTTGGGCTACTAGCATATGATTTGGGACTGGATGCAATAGAACTCACAAAGGCAGAATTAGCAGGAGTGGGAAAAGAGTCACTTGAAAAACCTCTCACATGAGGTTCAAAAGTTCTGAGCTTATGAAACAGATCATCAAAGTTGAGATAGTCAAGCCCACCTTTGGCTTTGAGAGAGATCACCACCTGATTCCATGAGTAGGGTAAGGCTTTAAGAAACCTTGCATTAATATCACCATCATCAGGCTTTGACCGAAGTTGATTCAATTGGCTCAATATCTTCTGAAACCTGTCATATCCTTGATGTAGACCTTCAGTTTCTGAGATTTTGAATTCTGTGAATTCATCTCTCAGCATTGATCTTCGCATTTTCTTTTACTTATCATTCCCACCAAACCTTGCTTCTATCCTATTCCAGATCTCTCATGCAACATCCAAATGGTAGAAGTCACCCATGTGATCTTCAGGAAGAGATTGAAGCAAAATCGTTTTTGCTTTGACCTCCTTTTGAATAGCTATGATCTCTTTATGAGATCTAGGGTCAAGAAGAGTAATATTACCATTCTTGTCTCTTCCAGTTAGCTTCCTGTTGTTCCCATTAAGAATAATCTTCCAAAGATCTTGATCAGTATTGGTGATCCACCATTCCATCTTCATTTCCCAGTTATCATATTCATCCTTTTTCAGAAGAGGGAATTTACCATTGGTGTTAGAAACCGTAGCAACGATCTGCTGAGGTTGCACAATTTTAGGAGTGCTGTCTTCTCTTGTTTGAGTAGAAGTTGAGGCAGACATGATAAAACTATAACGTCCGAAATAAGAAAACTTGATTCTTCTTTGTATAGAGACCCTCCCAGGCTCTGATACCACTTGTTGGGTCTACTAGATGTAGATCTTGCTGCCTGTCAGGAACGGTGTATGACTTCTGTAATCACAAGTCAATCCACAGAGAGACTCTATATACAGTATGAATATAGAACACAAATATAATAAAGAAGAACAGAATAACTATAAAGACTTGATCCTTTCTAAGGATTTCTAATATTGATAATGACTAGAACTACGTTTGGTGAAGGTGTCCATAACCCTTCTGCCTAAGGTTCCTTTTATACTACAAGGAAACCCTAATACAGCATTAAACAAAATGTGTAAAACTTATATGCATATCCTTTCCTAACATATCTCATGCATATCCTAATAGAATAATAAATAAATAATAAAGTTTGACTTCGACTAGGACCAGGAGCACGACTTGCTCCTACTACTACTAGGACCAGGAGGAACTACATACCTCCTAGTCTACCTATTACATTTAACTATTACAATGGTCCTAACACAAACCAACACAAATCCTCTCAAAAACCTTCACCATTGCCATCCATATTGAAGCTACAAACACCCCTTTTGATCTTTTCTAGCCATGAAATACATGTTTACTAGCTCTATCATGAAGTTATCTTGAAGCCTTGATCATTTGGTGGCCATTTTAACAACATTGGAGGTGATTTTCTTGTGTCCTAGGGCTGATTTCTCGACTATTGTTCTTGGTGTTTGATGATCTTGGAGTTACTTGTGGTGTTCATCAAGTTCTTGTCTTCCAAAAACAAGAAATACACTTGGTTGGTAAAGAAGATCATCCTCTCCATTTTCTCTTGTTATTTTTGTAAAGAACAAATGTATTTTCTTTATTTTGTATAAGCATATGATGTATATATGATGATAAAAATGTTGTGTGGGGATCAAGTGTTGATAAATATGCTTAAAAATGTTAATAACCATGAGAAATAAGGCTAAATCATGATTATTTAGTTGGCTGTATAAAAACAGTATATAACTAAAACTTGAACTGATAAACTTGCATGGTATAATCCATTTACAATAATTACAAGATGTTATACACATGTGAGAGTTGGCCATGCAATGGAATCAATATAATGAGTGAGATATGATCAAAACAAGTTGGGTGTTCTAATCTGAATAAGCAGTTTTGTAGGGACTGTTAAGGCAAGATAAACTTAAAATGAGCAGTAGCTATAGCTAAGTTAAATGTAGCACATAATATGAAGATCATGCCGCCCAAAAATGAGCTTCTAATTCATTATATAACTCTAGATATGATAAAAATGGTGAACATGAAGATAAAAATCAGATTTTGAGAATTAATGTTTATTATTATTATATAAGCACTCAAATTTTATTGTATAAAATGTAAAATAAAAACCCACTAACTTATGAAACTTATTTATATAAATATGTAAAAGGTTAATTAAATGGATGAATTATATAAATGGTTGTGGAATAATACTTATAAGTAATAAAAATTATAAACTTGATTTTTACGACTTTTTCGGCTATTACCGTAAAATTAACGTTTTTCGCCAAATAAAACTTAGACGATCAAACCCGTCTAATGTAAAGTTTTTAAAAGTCATATACTGATATATAAGTAACTAATACAAGTAAAAACCGATAAAACCCGAACTATAGGACATATGGACATTAACGAGCTAACTAAGCATATTGGACTAATAATTGGACTAAATAAGTTAAACACTTATAAAAAGGACTTATTGGGCTTAACCCATTTGGGCCCAACATGGAAAGTATAGATACTGATAATATAGGTATAAAATGGATTAAAACAAGTTAAAGAACTTATACTAAGCTTATTGGACTTAAAATAGGTAAGTAGGTAAAACTAGTAAACTAGTAAAAAGTTACCAATACGTAAACACTAAAATGAGTAAACAAGGATATATAAACCCACTTGATCATCATCATATGTACAAAATCATCATATGTATATTATTATTTTGATAAAAGTCATTAGACAAGAGTCTAAGACCGATTATTATCTATATAGGTTTCCGTGACCGAAGCACGCCCGTAGCCGATAATCCGCCTTTCATTATCAACGTAAGTCTATAGCCTCGCTTTATACTAGTTATTAAATGATTTTAAACCCGCGAAGGGGAATACATGTTTTATAAACTTAGAACACAAGATTTCTATGGTATGCTTTGTCCCTCTATGAATGGACCCGTGGTTGCCTTTAAATTGCATTAAGTGATTGCCTTTGTTAAAACCTCAATTATGGACCGTTAATTAACCTATGATGGGTTAACCGCTAGTACAATTAATAGATCTATGGGGGAAGCCGCCCCGGTTCAGTTTTTGTGGACTTGTCATAGAAGCTTAGGCCCGACCTCCACACTGTTTGAACATATTGTATTGAGAAGTCAGGTATACGGCAATGTACCAATAATCTGGAGGTAACCGACAATTAATAAATCTTTCGTCTTATTAGACTGATATGGGAGTGTCTAAGGGCTCGGTTCCATGAGCTTATTGCAATTTATGCTATATACAATTATCATTGTTGATGCAAATTATTATTTGATGCTTATAAGCATGCCACAAACTTATAATCTTTGCTTGTGTTCAAATTGATTTCATAAACCTATAGATTCACTCGGCATTTTTGCTGATCGTTTTACTCACATGTATTTCAGGTAATCAAGAAGTGGAAGCTTGGAGGTCACGGGGAATGAAGTTGTGCACTGCTTTTGTTGTTCAAACACTTTGATTCATTTATCGTTCCATTTTCAAAACAAACCAATATGTTGTTTTAACTTAGCTTTTGGTAACGATTACTTGGGACTACGCTACTCTGACAAATGTTTTAGGAACGATAAATCTAAAACGTCTCTTTTCGAGTCGTTCTTTATAAATTATGTGTTGTTGTATCATTGTTTAGCACCCAAAGATGTATTCCGCTGCGTGTAAATTTGGGGGTGTTAAAATACAGGTTCTCAAAGTTCATACGGATGACAATGTTGTTGATTTGCTGACTAAAGCCTTTGACGGGACTCGATTTAACTACTTGGTAGTCCACATTGGTATGGTCCATCCTTGAAGTCTAGGATTGAGTGGAGGCTAATCCTAAGGAGAGGCTTGTTGTACATATATACTTATTCATTCTTCCTACTTGTAGATTCTCTCGGCACTTTTCATGGAACTGTGGTGTGTGTGTTGCTTCTGGTGGTTTGTTTAAGTAGCTCCTGGTGGACTTCACTTACCTCCTTATGGTTGTATGGTCATCCTAGAAATGGTGTGTTTGTTTCCTTTTCCTTCTAGGAAACACTGTTCATATTCGTTGAATTTTGTTGACCATACACTGCTACTGGTGTGTACTTATTGACCGAGTGACTTTTGGTCAACATTAGTTACTTCTGGTCTATCAATTTACATAGTGATTAAGTAAAGGAATTTTGTCTATTAATTTATTAGCTGGAAAGTGGTCATTACCATTAAGGGTAATATGTTTGAAAGGGCAACCCCCTTAATTAGGGGTCAATGAACAGTTACCAGGGTAAGGGGTGACTTTGACCCAATTATCAGAACCAATCTTCACACACACACGCTCCTACCCACAATCATCCTCCATCTTGTTACAATCAATTAATCATCAGAA
Organism: Glebionis coronaria; assembly: GCA_025667525.1. Lineage (NCBI taxonomy): Eukaryota > Viridiplantae > Streptophyta > Magnoliopsida > Asterales > Asteraceae > Glebionis > Glebionis coronaria. Next base: position 203,675,395 of record CM046880.1, read on the forward strand.
TCAATGGATGCACATCAATATAAGGCGGATCATAACAAAGTTGCTAACCTTGGTGAAGGACCACTTCGTGAGAATTATGAAGAGATTTTAGAGTTCTTGGAAGCTTCTCACATAAGGTATTCTCTTACTGTTTGTCCTACTGTCTATGACTCTGTCATACGCCAGTTTTGGGCAACTGTTGTTGTTAGGGATCTCGAAGGGCACCGCACAGAGATTCATGCCACCATAGATGGTCGTCCATTTGTGGTGACAAAAGCTCAAATTAGGTCAGCCATGCACCTTTAGGATGCTGAAGGCATCATATCCCTTATAGATGATAAGGTCCTGGATGGGATGGCTACCATTGGGTATGCTCATGAGGGGAGATTCAATTTTCTCAAAAATATATTCTCTCCCCAATGGAAGTTGCTAATTCACTTCTTGATTCACTGCTTGAGCCCCAAGGATGGGATCTGGGATCAATTTCTCATCTCTCTTGCTATTGGTCTTATTTGTCTTGCTCAGGGTCGTAGGTTTAATTTCTCTAGGTATATTGGATGGCATGGTTGGGAATCTTAGTGGCCATAAGAAGAAGTTTCTCATGTATCCTAGGTTTTTACAACAAATTCTTATGTGTGTGCCTAATGATCGTAAGGAGTATGTGCCTGCTAGGTTAATTTCTAAGGTGTATTCTAATATAAAGCTTGCTTACATTAATCTTGAGATCCCCCTCACTCCTGCTATGTTGGGCATTGCCCCTGAGGATCCCAATGAGATTCCTCCAGCTGAAGAAGCCTGGGAGCAACCTCATGTGGTTGATGATCCCATGGATGAGGAGATACATGTGGTTGAGGATCCAGTGATTAAGATCCATCATGAGGATCCTATTCATGAGGCAGCTAGTGAGGAGTCTTCTTACTCGAAGGTTGCTTCTCATATAGTTCCTACTGTCCCTCATGTCTCTACTTTTCTAGATTCTCCACAAGCTAGTCCTTTCCACTATTTACCAGGCATGGAACCTACTTCTCATGAGGAGCCTTCTTCTTCATTTGTGCCAGAAGCACAGGCTATCAATGTTGACCAAGCTTTTACTTCGGGTCCCAATGAGGCTTCCCCACAACTAAGTTCTCTTGGTCAGGATGTTGAGGAACTTGTTACTCTCACCTCTTTGCTTTCTTTGGTTCACATGTACTATGAGAAGATCCAATCTCTTGAAGCTGATCTAAACACTTATCGTCAAGTGACAAGGGATGTGGTGGTTCCATTGGTTGCATGAGTCAAGCACTTGGAGACAAGATTGAGATGACAAAAGAAGTATGTGGTGGTTTTTGATTCAGAGTGAGGCGACAAACATGGAAGAAGATGAGTTATCTGTTTTGGCTAGGGCGACTTTTGCATTCAAGCCTAGTGAGGAGATACCTGCTCCTCCTAGTGATTCTAGTATCCCCACTCATGTTGCTACACCAAAGCGAAGTTCTCATACTCCTGGTCCTTCTTCTACAGATAAAGGCAAGGCTCCAATGACGGATGAGCCAACTTCTACTCACAAGTGCACCCGCAGACAAATGGAGGAGGAGAGGTTAGGTGAAGAAGCTGCTCATAGAATGCAAGAGGAGCAAGATGTTGAAGCTGAAGCACTTCGCAAACAAAGACATGAGCAAGTTTGTCACAATGCCATGTTTTAGGACAACAAAGACTGGATGGATGTGATCATTGTGCTTACCTCCAATGTCTCTTAGTTTAAGGATGTGTTGGGAGCGGATGTAAATGAAACCAACTATACTCACAGGATTTCCTTATTGATTCACAGCCAAAGGGAGGATCTTGTTGCTCAACTAAGAGAGATTAGACGCAACATGCCCCTCTCCTATGCTAAACAAAATGAGCTCATGCAAAGATATGTTAAGAATCAAACTGGGGTATATTACACTACTGGTTGCACCATGAAGCGGGTGAAAGCTCTACCGGATGAGGAGCTTAATATCATGTACAACAACATGCTCAGGCTCAAGAATAAGGAAGTTCGTTTTCCTGCCAATGCCATATTTCCAAGGCCTTCTGAACAAGCTCCACCGGCTGCACCTATTCCTTCAGCTCCTACACCCACTCCCATGGTTTCTCCTTCAATCTCTGGTGGTTCTAGTGATTTGGGTTCTCCTGCTGCTCAAGCTTCTCCAAAGGTTGTTGATTCTAATCTAACGGTTCATGATTCTACTCTAATGGTTGATGATCCTCTTCCTCCACCCACCTCTGTTGTTAATGTTACACCTGTTGTTGCTGCTACCCAGGTAAAGGTGGAACCTTCTTCAAATAAGCCTTGCCGGTTTATTCGCAAGAAGTTGGGTCGCGGTGGCCCTGTGATTCCATGGCAGAAGAGGCATCCGGCTAATCTTATTGAAGCCGCTTCTGAAACCGATGATGATATTCCTCTTGGTGTTGGACACATTGTTCATTAGGAAGTTCAGCCGTCTCCTGTTGTTACTGGCACGTTCACGCACATGATCAAGACAAAAGATGGTAATCATATGTAAAACCCTCATGCTTTTACCATGAATAGTACCCTTACGATCGTACATACATGATTAGAACTTTCCTTTTATAGCACGTTTACGTTTCACGAAGAAGAATTACAAGTATTACGTACGTGTTATAACATGATAAGTATTTATTACGTATTAAGACACGATAATTATTTCAATAATAAATATAATCATGAACATACGAACATGAAAGCATGAACGTAAATAATCACGAGCTTAGTATTACGTATGTATGTATATTTATTACGATCACAAATAAATATAATAAGACACGAACGATAACTATTTAAATCACGTAAAACACGAACACGAGAACACACTTATTATTTAGACACAGAAAACATTAGGCTACCCTTGTGGGCCCCATCCTACCCGCGGCTACAACAAGAAACAAGGGCCAAGCCCATTTAATTTTACTAAACAAGAATTAATGAGAAAGTTATTTTCATAAAAACAAAATTTAGAAAAGACAAGAAATCCTAAAATCTTTTCTTTCTCCTTGTTCTTGGCCGCCAGGTTAAACACACACAGGGTGTGTTTGGTTGATTTTTGGTGTTCGATTATTGCAAGGATTGTTAGTGTGTTCGTCCTCCTTGATTCACGTGATCGGTATAACCTTAAAACCTTTTCTTTTTATGTTTTTATTTAAATCAAGAACACATTAATCATGAATGTTTTTAAAACAAGTAAACACATGTTAATTAAACATGAGGTAAATTTAATTAAGGGTTTAAGGGGTGTTTTTTGTTGGCCGACGCATGAACCGAGCCCCAAGGGGGTCTCGGTTTGTTTTGATTCGCACCACCGAGACCTCAAAGGTCTCGGTGTGGTGGTCTTGTGTCTCAGCAGCAAGAACCAACAGAAACCCTGACCTCGGTCGGGGTATGTTTGGCTCGGATGGGTCTCGGCTAAAACAAAAACCACCACCGGCTTATGCCCGTGGCTAATTAAGGAAAGCAGGGGGAACCCCATGCCGCGACAGCAAGGGTAACCACCGGCTAGTGGTGGGAACTTTTGGCTAGCCGGCGGCTGGGTTTTGACCAAGGGTCCGTTTGGTTACCGGTTCACGGGTTTAAACCGGTCCGGTTCACACATGTTTAGATTAAAACACGGTTCGGTTCATGGGTTACTTTTTACAAGATTAATTATTTTTACAAGTTATTTTTTTACAAGACTTAAATTAAATTAATTAAAACATGCGCATGATTAATTTAATTTACATGACTTAGGTTATTAATATTATTATTAATACATGAATTTTAACCTAAGTAATTATCATTTTAATTAGACTATATAACTAATTAATTATTAAAATCATGACATATAATTAATTAATTTACACGACTTAGGTTATATTATTAATAGATAATAATACATGTTTTAACCTAAGTATTTTTTGCCTTTATTTAATTAAATCATGTTATATTTAATTAAATACTTTAGCCTATAGTTTACTAATTTACATGAAATAATTAATAAACTATACTATTTAATTACATGACTTAGAATATTAATCAGTAAACACTTAAGCTTATATAATTATCTTAATAATCCAGCTTATTTCTATTTATGGAAACTTTCTATTTTTGAAAACTTATTTAATTAAGGCAGCTAACCTATTTTTGGAAACTTTCTATTTTTAGAAACTTATTTAATTAAAGCAGCTAATGTATTTTTTTAAACTTTCTATTTTTGGAAACTTTCTATTTTTGGAAACTTTCTATTTTTGGAAACTTTCTATTTTTGGAAACTTTCTATTTTTGGAAACTTTCTATTTTAGGAAACCTGCTATTTTTAGAAAGTTACTTATTATTACACAACAAGTATAATAATACATGAAATATAAGAATTACTTAAACAGAATAGACAGAATACATGATAAACACAGTATAAAGCTTAATTCAGTAAAACATGACATGAACATATAAAACAAGCTAAGACATGATATAAAACAAGTTACATACTCAGTAATCAAATACTTATACAAGTATGTATTTATGTAGCATTAGTGATACCGAAGTAGGACTCTCTTTCGTTCGTCTTCTTCGTTCACTAGACACAAGGTACGGATTCACCGTCCTTTCAGTATGAACATTCTTCCTTATTAGGATTTCCCGTATGCAGCCAACTGTTTTCCCCAATATATGTTTTATATGTTTTGATTGCTTATGTTTAATTAGATACCTAAAGCCATATACATGCATGACCAGTTTCACCTAGTTATGGAGGTACCATAACCATAACACTAGAGGCACCAGTGTAATGACTTCACCACGGCGGAGTGATAGCTCGTGGCATCCCTTTCAGCTTTTGGTCATATTATTATTATTATCAGGTGGGGCGTATGGGTGCATCCTATTTTATATGTTTTCAGCAAATTATTCAGTGTGAATGTGGTGTGTGCCTTGCATCCTTCACAAGGAGCTGATCCCTCCTACTCAAAACCAGTATATTAAATTAGAGGCAGCCCCTTTAATTTGCATGACGAGGTCACCCCTCTAAGTATTCATGCACGTGGATAATTCATGACCTATATTGGCTAATGGTATATATGTTAAACAGTTTTTACAAGATAAATATAAGGCTTTTCAAACTATAAAACCAGTTTTACTAAGATATAACCAGGTTATCCAGGACTTAGTCTTTTCCGCTGCTTCATGCTTATATGCTTATATTATTCATGCTTTACTTGTATATTCGTGCACTGAGCGTTATGCTCAGCCGTTTTCCTTTTCATGTTCCCAAAATGGCAGGTACACAGGGACGCTCGTAGACTTTAAGCGTACGTGCATATAGATTGGAAGCTTCCTAGCCTTCTTTACTTTATGCATTTATTTATACTTTGATACTCATTTCCATAGATATTGTTTAGTCCTTTCATTTATAGTACTTATGTTTGTGTGTGATGAGTTCTACTTTTGGGATACCGATGTTTGATTCTGGTATTTCCTTTATGGTCATGTGATGTTTATAGATTTATCCTTGTATGCTTTGATGACACGCCATAATCACGCGTGACATTCCATTTATCAAAATGGGGTGTTACATCATAAGTACTTCTCCAATCTACAGGACATCTTATACTGGGTGGATCGTCAGGATCTATTGTTTCTATATGGTTTAGTTGATGCTGCAATTCCTGTTTCACATGCCACGTGGCCTAGGTTGGTCCTATGGGGAGACTTAAAGATTATGTTGGATTGTCCTCCTGGCACTCCTAGTGCTGCTATTTGGGTCGATCAACCCCAATGGGCTATTACTCGGTGGAAATTGTATGATGGGTGTGTTGTCCATGTATTAGAGCTTGAATTGGGGAAACGCATCTTTATGCTGGTGGATCAAGCTTATCCTCTTACCATTTCTACCATGAAGGCTATGTTGTAAATTAGATTAGTGATTTCAAATGATCCTGCTGGGAATGAGTCGTCTATGGCCACAGGTTTGATTGTGTCCATTCAGGCACGCCTTCTTGCTGACAAGGTTGCAGCTTCTGGTGTATGATTCTGGTATGATGTTCTTGTAATTATTTTACTTGTTGTATTCTTTTCACCTATGTGTACAGCTTTTGGTTACTAACACACTCTTTATTCATTTAAAAAAACAAGAAAAAACAAAAAAAAACAAAAAGAGAAGAGAAGAGACAAATATAACTTTATATAATATCTACTTATACTTTAACAAAATCAAATCTTTTCACACTAGGGGAGTTTGGTTTGTACTTCTGGTGTTTGTGACAATCCGTCAATTTATGGTTGATATTTTATTATCAAGTATTATTTAAAAATATTATTTTAATGTTATATTATGAAGTCACTCATTTTTGGGAAGAGATTTGGGTTTATGTCTTGAACTAGCATCGACTACGTTTAAATCGGAGAATTCTACGTTATGTGCTTACGTTTACATACACCGTTTTAGTGACAGCCCGACATTTCAGGAAATAAATTTATCCTTGAATATTATTTTGGAATTTTAAATTTGTGTTGTTTCATAAACTCACAAATTTACAAGAAGAGATTAGGACTTACGTGCGTAATTTAACGTCCTTTACGACTAAACCGGAAACCCTAGGTTTACGTATTTACGTTTTCGAACTCCGTTTTTGATGAGACAATTTTTACTAGATTTGTTTTGTGTCGTTGATTCATAATTTATAAAAACATTTTTCGTAAAACGACCCGAGAGCACGTAAATCGAGGAAACTAGAATCGAGGAGTACCCGTAAATTAGTGGAGATAAGACAAGTTTACACTTGCCTCACCCTCACTATGGGTGGCAAGACTTAGCCAACACACCATATGTGGTGTCAAGTTTATATACACACTAAGGACACATGTCCTTAGTGCATACACAAACCACCAAACTAACAAAACTAGCTACACCATAAACCATTTCTCATTTCATACATGCAAAACCACTCAAACACTCTCTTCTCTCTATATGAACGTCCATAGCCACCCTCCTATCACTATTTTCATCAAATTTTAACCATAAACAAAGGCTATAATCAACATATGTTGAAGCCTACTTGAAAAGATGAAGATTGGAGGTGATTATAACATGTGAAAAGGAGTTTTCATGGAGGTCTTTGGGCCGATTTTTAAGAAGGAGTTAGGGCTGATTTCATGGAGGTGTTCATCCATTTGAAGGACTCAAGAAGTTTCCTTGCTCAAGTTGAAGATATGGTAACAAGGAACCAAGCCTTGTTCATCAAAATCCCATCTTTTCATCATCTTGGTGGTATAGAGATTATTTCTCCCTATCATCTTGTTATTTTGAATATGTAATCTTGTATTTTCTTCATTTATGTATATGTATATGATGATGAATGATGATCAAAATATTATGTGGGGATTTGGTGTTGATAAATTTGGTTAAAATGATTAAAAGCTACATGAATGGATGTTAAAATCATGGCTAAAAATGTAGGCTGTATAAAATAGTAAAGAACTATATGATAACTTGTAAAATTGGCTTGGATAATTTAATATACAGTAAGGTAAGTGACTTGTATATATGTTAGAGTTGGCCACACAATGGAATCCATAGAATGAGTGAGATATGATCAAAATAATATTGAAGTACAAATCTGAGTAGTCTGTTTTGGACGGACTGTTAGGGACATTTAGAGATAGATTGATCAGTAGCTAAATCTGAGTTAATTGTAGCACATATCATGTAGTTTATGGTGTCAAAAACTGAGCTTCTATCTCCTTGTAGAACTCAAGATATGGTAAGAATGGTGAAAGTGAAAATAATAATCAGATTTGTAAAATATAAGTATATAGTATAATATTAGCACTCAAGTTAATATAATATAAAATGTATACCTAAAATACACTAACTTATATATTACATATAAATAAGTATGTGATTTAATAAATAAAAGGGACATTTTATAAAAATGGAAATTTGATAAGTTTTGCTAAAAACATAAGTTTTACGTCTTTTCGGCTAAAACCGATAAATTAACGTTTTCGTCAATTAAAACTTAGACGGTCGGACCCGTCTAATGTAAACTTTTTATAACTCATATACTGACGTATAAGTACATGTTACAAGTAAAAACCGATAAAACCCGAGCTTTATAACATATGAACATTAACGGGCCAAAATAGCCTTATTGGACTATTAATCCAACTAGTTTGAATAAACACTAATGGACTTACTCATTGGGCTTAACCCAATTGGGCCCAACATATGAGTATTAGCCTGATATTAGAAGTATAATTGGGCTAATATAAAGTATTGGACTTTAATGGGCTTGTTAGGCCTCAATATGGAATTGGATTGAAACTAGTGTAACTAGTCAAAAATTTGACTAACACATAACACCATAATGTGTATGAAAAGATAAAATCCCATTTGATCATCATCATGCTTATAATGTCATCATATATATACATTGGACAAGAGTCTAAGACGAGTATTATATATATAGGTTTCCGTGATTGAAGCACGTACCGTACATACAAATCGCCGATAACCCTCCTTTCCCAATCAACGTGAGTTCGTAGCCTCGCACTCTTTTAAATGTTTTTATGAAATGTTTTATAAACCCGCGAGGGAGATAACATGTTAGTTTTGATAAAATAGGACACCAGTTGTCCCGATTGTTTGCTTATTGATTTGGACCCGAATGATTATGTGACCTGATGAATGATTATATGACCCGATAAATGAAATGAAATTGATTATTAAAGTTAGGTTATGTCACTAAAATTCCCATTAGCATGAATTGTGAACTACCGGGATTTGGTAGACGCTTATGCATATAATAGTACTATTTGGGGAAGATCACCCCAGTTCGCGCCTTGACGGTTGATCCCCGTCGTGCCACATTGATTGGTAAGCAAATATATGTATGAAAAGATTTATATAAGCGTGATTATTGTGACGACACACTGTTTTAGATGGGCAAATGAGTTTCGGGTTAGCTACCCGTTGTTTGTTATAGTAAGGTAGGAATTTCATGCGGCTTATAATAATCCAAATAACGAAAATACTGCTATACACATTGAATTATGATATATTGCTTGACTAGCAATACGGGGTCTTATAATTGATATTACGTTCGTGTTTTGGTTTTACATAACCATATTCATATAACAGTTTTTATTTAACTCTATACAACGTTATAAAACGTATTGTATGATGTTTTTACGACATTGGTTCGTATAATGGTTTTGAAGGCAAAAGTCTATAGTATGATTTACAATAAAGATTTGTATAAAATGTTTTTGCCTTATTTTATGGCCTATTACGAAGAATTGTATAAAATGATTTTCGGTAATAAATATATACCGATGATATATTAATGGTTTTATTAAACTCTATGAATTCACTCAACGTTTTCCCTGACCTTTTCTTTTAACATGTTCTATCTCAGGTACTTGAAGGTAATTCTCGGGAAGACGATAAGAATTTATGGCCCGCACTTAAACAATTTCCATTCAAATGTTTTGTAAAAATTGTATGAAATAGTATGACTTGTGACCTATGTAAATTTGATATTCATGAATGGAAAATGCTTTATTATTAAACGACACGATTTTAAGCGTTGTCTATGATTTGAGTAATGTGTTATCCCGTAACACCAACGACTCGTCCGCTGAACTAAAGTATGAATATTTGGGGGTGTTACAGTTTGGTACCAGAGCTCTCGTTATAGAGAACGAAAGATTTTTAAAACCAAGGTTTTGAATAAAACATTTCAAAATCTTTTAACTATATACATTTTTCTCAAAATGTCTAAAAATCTTTTGACTATAAAGGTGCCGAAGAATTCCCGAGTTACCGACAAGGCAAGATTGAGAAGTGTTATTTTAATATATATATATATATATATATATATATATATATATATATATATATATATATATATATATATATATATATATATATATATATATATATATATATATATATATATATATATATATATATATATATATATATATATATATATATATATATATATAAATATATGTTGTAATTTGATTACATGATTGTTTGATGATTATTTTAATATTTATACGAGGTATTTATACGACGTAGATTGTCACAAGAAACCCTAACTCCCCTAGCAAATCAATCGAAGTTATTCCTGTAGGAAATCTAGCTATCCTAGATCTAAACCAAGTCGTGGATGTTTATGATCCCAACAAAATGGTTGATATTCGTAGGAATGTTGATAGTAGTTGATTGTGACCCTGAAAAAGAATTGGCAAGATTAAATCTGATGTCGATGTCATGACGATCTTTTCTTATAAAGTGGAGTTTGACAAAACCTTACCACCTAAAAAGATGTCATCTGATTCAGTGTCACCCAATTCTTAAATATAAAATCGAAAGGGTGAATGTTGCACTTGAGGCTGTCATTGGAACCATTACCCAAAAGCCTCATGCCACTAGTATCTTTCAGAGAGGTCTAATTGAATGTGTGAGTCATTTCATACTAGTGACTCATTTGATAACTATTGTTGTAAGAGCTATAGGATTGGAAATTAAGTGTTGTTCATATCGAACTATTATTGCCCTTTCAAGGTCTAAGAATAAGGTTGAAAGTATTGGAAAATAAGGTAGGATATCGAATTGAGTATAAGTTGATTGAAACTTGAATGAAGTAAAAATTTAACTCGTATGGAATATGAGATTGTTAAGAGGAAGTCGTTAAGTCCTGTGATTGAATTATAAGGTTTTAATTGATTGTTGGTTCGTGTTAAGGATTGTTCCTAGATCATTGTCCAATGACGAGGATGCCTAGTGTCCAAGAAATAAATCGAAGAAATCTTCTTCTGAATTGGGACCAATGGATCTTCTGGGACATGTGGAACACCTAATGACTCTTGTAGATTAGTATTCATTATGGTATCTTTTAAAATCCCTAACTTAACTGAGACATCAGTTGGTAGGATGAGTTCTTGGAATTGTATGACATAGTAACACGTAATGTGTTACGGTACAATTTTGACTTCTTTGTAATTAATGAAAATACTACCTTTGATTGCTAAATCCTACATGTATCGATGTTATCTATCTTTTATTGCTTCATCCTAATGTTCGCATTAGTGATGCAACCATTGAACAAGTACTCATCTTGATTTAAGTTACATTGTGGATTATTCTTTTTGAGTTCCATCGAGATCATGAACATCATGATTAATTCGCTTAAGCTCATTTCCTATCATATTGTAGTTAGTTCTTGGTGAACAACTTTTCATCACTCTTTTGCAGATCACTCATTGTTTTTATAAATTAAAACAGTGTCACTTGAGAAAAATTGAATTTTCATCACCATATGGATTATTTAAAGTGAGACTTATAAATAATCATTATCGAAAAGTTGTTTATGAAACACCTTGGAAAACTTAATTGTTTTCACAACAAAGAACATCTCTGTAAATTCATTTTTTGAATTAACCATGAATATATATTTTAAACATGATGACAAAGTTTTGACGAACTGAGTATTGCATCGTTAATCTTAAAATTGTATATAGTTGCGCGCCTACATACAATTTGGAAGGGACCATGCAAGGTTGATTAGTAGTCACCATGAAATTATTAATAAACACTAAATTTTATTTAAAGATTGTGAAAGATTAGATTTTATGAGATCTACAAGAAGTGCAAAATAGGGACATATTATTAGGGACACCTACATATGTGCCCGTACCATTTATTCTTTTGAGTCGAATTTACTCATCTGTAGAAATTTTCTTATTTGACAATTGATAACCCCTTCTTGTCCAATTCTCTCGTGGTGAGATTCTTTGGAAACTTTACTAATTATCGAGTATTAATACCCGACTGGGTGTATCGACGTCCCTATCGTTTCTTTTGATTAGATTTCATTTGAATGACCTGGGTAACGATCCGAGGAGCTTTCGAGTGCGTACTCAAATTATGAAAACATGGGATATATTCATATTCGTTAATGTTTTCGTTTGTATCTGATTTGAAATTCTCTCACGTAGATTATGCGTTGACCTTACTCTTTTAAGGTTAGTTATGTCTCCATATATCCTTGAATCTGTGAAGGGTTATGTGTTATTATTAGTCTTTTGAGAAGTTCATATCTTATCAACAGCAATAAAACTGAAAAGTTGGTAGTGCCATTAGAATGGAATGGTTGATTATGACATGATGTCATTATCTAAATTGATGGGAACTCGAGTGGAATTCCCCTAAAAGATAATATGTTGGGTATCAAAAGTGACATAATAATTCTTGATGTATGACCATATCCTACATTTAGACTTGAAATTTTACCATGAATGGTTATGAACTAGTCATAGACCTTGTAATCTAGAAAGAAATTAAAGTAAATTTATTAAAAGATGTTTCTGTTATCTAAAACTTTAGGAGGTATTTGCTGGTAAATACCTAGACTTTCGCCATTAAGGCAAGCTGAATTTGGTATTGATTATATTCCCGGCGCTGCACCTGTGGCATGTGCACAGTACGTCAGCACCATCTAAATTAAAAGAATTTCCGTACAACTAGGAGAGTTGTCAGAGAAAGATTTTATTCTACCAAGCTCGTCATTGTGAAGAGCTATGGTGTTATTATTCCTTATATTTGTTGAATTACCGTGAACTAGGTAAATTGATGATCAAAATCTATATCCACTACCCAAGATGATAGATTTGTTCGATCATTTACAAGGTTCTAGCGTATGTTATAAAGATTTGTTCACGGCATGGTTATCATCAACTTCGCGTCCGCGAAGAAGATTATCTATTCCAATCACTACATCCAGAACTTGTAATGAACATTACAAGTTTCATGTTATGTCCTTTGGATTGACCAATGCACATGTGGCATCCATAAATTTGGTGAACCACGTGTGTAGGCTGTAATTTGATAAATTCATGCTTGTGATCACTAAAAACCATTTGTTTGTTTCTAAGAATAAGAAGGAGTTAATAATCATTTATAGGCTGCCCTGAATCGGCCGAGCAATAAAAACCTGTACCTTGAGTATTTAACATGTGATTAAAGACTTAATCCTTTACATGATTTGACCGTGTGATTAATAAGATAATGGAATCTATATTGAATTTTCGAAAATTAGAGCCATTTAAGACTTTGGGTTTTACCAAAAAGAAAGCGCAAATATGTTTTGACAAATATTTTATCAAAGGATTTTTAAGGAATCATTCCCTTAAACCCAGAACATTTAACTAAACTCATGTTTAGGGGTAAATGTTTGTGTATACCACAAGTCAACCTAAGAGGGATTGAGGAAACCATTTAAACCAAGACTTGAGATTTGAAACGACAATTTTTGCTTTTCAACTAAGAAAATTTTGACCAAAGTATAAACAAAGATTTTTCGAACATTTACGAATCTTATTATTTATTTTCAATAAATCAACAAAAATCGTGTTAACTAAATTCAAATTTATATTTGAATTTTTTTTATAATTGGACGAACTGAGAAAATTTAATACTTTTTACGTTTACGTTTCATAAAAATTGAATATTTATTATTTAATTACTTGTAATAACTAACGACACTTTAGACGTCGGATTGAGCGAAACTAATAAAGATAATAGTTGAGACGAAACTAAAACTTAGAAAATGTGAAGAAAGAATCTCTGAATGAATTGTGATCATGATAATTATTTCATCAGGGAAGGTGAATGTAGATACTGACACATTATATAGTAAGGATATAGGATCAATTAGGATGTGTTCCTTAGTAATGATTGTGCAAAATAAATTGCTAGAGTAATTTAAAAATAGTTGATGCTTGTAAGAAGGATAATATAGATAATAAAAGGGGGTTCGGGGCTAATGTGAACCATTAGAAATGAGAGCCGATGGCATTAAATGTATAAAAGGCCACTTGTGGTTGCCTAAAAATGGAGGTTTATGAGATGTAGTCATGTTGGAATCTCGTAAGTATAAGTATTCTATTCATGTCATTTCTGATTAAATGTATCTTTATCTGAAGAAGTTGTACTGATGGCTAATTATGAAGGCATACATTGCCTCATACATTATTAAACGTCTAAATATTGCAAAGTTCATCATCTAAATTTGATTCGATTTGGGTCATCGTCGACAGACTGACCAAATATGCTAATATCATTCCTGTTAATGATAGATTCTCGATGAAGAAATTGACTCTTTTGTATTTAAAGGAGTTGTGTAAACATAGTGTGCCTGTATCGATCATCTCTATCAGGATCCTCGCTTCGCATCGAATTTCTAGAGATTTCCTCAGAAGTCATTAGGAACGAACCTTGATGAGAGTACTGTTTACCACCCCAAATCGAAGGGACGAGGTGAAGTAACGATACAAAACACTAGAAGTCTTGTTTTATGATTGAATGATTGAACTTTGGTAATAATTATCGTATTAGGATCGAGATCGAATCTTGTGAGGATCTAAATATGAGAGCATCCGTAAAAAGGATTTGGGATGAAGACACCTGACATACACCCATTGTGAGTTGGACATGTCTTTTAGGTTTAAGGTTTCCTATGATGACAAACCTAACCTTACAAAATACCCGACCCGCGAGACCTGAAATGATTATTGAAATTAGGATTTGATTATTGACTGCCAGTAGTGGGCAGGAGGTTATGTGAATATGAAATGTAGATCTTGAAGTGCAGGATGGGTAGCAAAGTTATGCCAAAAAAATTCACCTTGGAAAAATGAATTGATGATCTGAAAGATCATGGGAAATAAGTCCCCGTTGTATGGGACCATTGAGATAATGTAAAAGTTGATTTGAAAGGCATATAAGTTGGATCTACCCTTGGACTTCAAGGGCTGCGTGAATTATGTTTCATATATCGAACTTGATAAAACATCTATCAAGTGAGAATCTGATTACTTCTTAATGAAGTTTGGATCGGCAAAAAGTTGCATTCATCAGAAACCCGTGAACATCATGGATAGAGAAAGTAAGTCAACTTAAGCCTGACCGTATTCCCGTAGTTATGTTTGATGAAACTCACGTATTTTAATGAATTACACTTGAGAAAAAAGACCGAATGTGGAGGAAATACCCACATGGCTTTAACTCTATAAGAAGCGAGTAGTAAGATAAATCGATCTTTGAGGACAAAGATCCTGTTTAGGGGTAAATGCTGTGACAATCCGTCAATTCATGGTTGATATTTTATTCTCAAGTATTATTTAAAAATATTATTCTAATGTTATATTATGAACTCACTCATTTTTGGGAAGAAATTTGGGTTTATGTCTTGAAGTAGCATCGACTACGTTTAAATCGGAGAATTCTACGTTACGTGCTTATATTTACATACACCGTTTTAGTGACAGTCCGACATTTCAGGATATAAATTTATCCTTGAATATTATTTTGTAATTTTAAATTTGTGTTGTTTCATAAACTCACAAATTTACGAGAAGATATTAGGACTTACGTGCATAATTTAACGTCCTTTATGACAAAACCGGAAACCCTAGGTTTACGTATTTACGTTTTTGAACTCCGTTTTTGATGAGACAATTTTTATTAGATTTGGTTTGTGCCGTTGATTCATAATTTATAAAAATGTTTTTCGTAAAACGACCCGAGAGCACGTAAATCGAGGAAACTAGAATCGATGAGTACCCGTAAATTAGTGGAGATGAGACAAGTTTACACTTGCCTCACCCCCACTATGGGTGGCAAGACTTAGCCAACACACCATATGTGGTGTCAAGTTTATATACACACTAAGGACACATGTCCTTAGTGCATACACAAACCACCAAACTAACAAAACTAGCTACACCATAAACCATTTCTCATTTCATACATGCAAAACCACTCAAACACTCTCTTCTCTCTCTATGAACGTCCATAGCCACCCTCCTATCACCATTTTCATCAAATTTTAACCATAAACAAAGGCTATAATCAACATATGTTGAAGCCTACTTGAAAAGATGAAGATTGGAGGTGATTATAAATGTGAAAAGGAGTTTTCATGGAGGTCTTTTGGCTGATTTTCAAGAAGGCGTTTAGGGCTGATTTCATGGAGGTGTTCATCCATTTAAAGGACTCAAGAAGTTGCCTTGCTCAAGTTGAAGATTTGGTAACAAGGAACCAAGCCTTGTTCATCAAAATCCCATCTTTTCATCATCTTGGTGGTATAGCGATTATTTCTCCCTATCATCTTGTTATTTTGAATATGTAATCTTGTATTTTCTTCATTTATGTATATGTATATGATGATGAATGATGATCAAAATATTATGTGGGGATTTGGTGTTGATAAATTTGGTTAAAATGATTAAAAGCTACATGAAAGGATGTTAAAATCATGGCTAAAAATATAGGCTGTATAAAACAGTAAAGAACTATATGATAACTTGTTAAAGTGGCTTGGATAATTTAATATAAAGTAAGGTAAGTGACTTGTACATATGTGAGAGTTGGCCACCCAATGGAATCCATAAAATGAGTGAGATATGATCAAAACAATATTGAAGTACAAATCTGAGTAGTCTGTTTTGGACGGACTGTTAGAGACATTTTAGAGATAGATTTATCAGTAGCTAAATCTGAGTTAATTGTATCACATATCATGTAGTTTATGGTGTCCAAAAATAAGCTTCTATCTCCTTGTAGAACTCAATATATGGTAAGAATGGTGAAAGTGAAAATAATAATAAGATTTGTAAAATATAAGTATATAGTATAATATTAGCACTCAAGTTAATATAATATAAAATGTATACCTAAAACCCACTAACTTATATATTACATATAAATAAGTATGTACTTTAATAAATAAAAGGGACATTTTATAAAAATGGCAATTTGATAAGTTTTATAAGTTATAAAACTAATAACATAAGTTTTACGTCTTTTCGGCTAAAACCGATAAATTAACATTTTCGTCAACTAAAACTTAGACGGTCGGACCCATCTAATATAAACTTTTTATAACTCATATAATGATATATAAGTACATGTTACAAGTAAAAACCGATAAAACCCGAGCTTTATAACATATGAACATTAACGGGCCAAAATAGCCTTATTGGACTATTAATCCAACTAGTTTGAATAAACACTAATGGACTTACTCATTGGGCTTGACCCACTTGGGCCCAACATATGATTATAGGCCTGATATTAGAAGTATAATTGGGCTAATATAAAGTATTGGACTTTAATTGGATTATTGGGCCTCAATATGGAATTGGATTGAAACTAGTGTAACTGGTCAAAAATTTGACTAACACATAACACTATAATGTGTATGAAGAGATAAAATCTCACTTGATCATCATCATACTTATAATGTCATCATATATATACATAGCCATTGTTTATATAAAGTCATTGGACAAGATTCTAAGACGAGTATTATTTATATAGGTTTCTGTGATTGAAGCACGTACCGTACATACAAATCGCCGATAACCCGCCATTCCCAATCAACGTGAGTTCATAGCCTCACACTCTTTTAAATGTTTTTATGAAATGTTTTATAAACCCGCGAGGGAGATAACATGTTAGTTTTGATACAATAGGACACCAGTTTTCTCGATTGTTTGCTTATTGATTTGGACCCGAATGATTATGTGACCCGATGAATGATTATATGACCCGATAAATGAAATGAAATGGATTATTAAAGTTAGGTTATGTCACTAAAAGTCCCATTAGCATGAATTGTGAACTACCGGGATTTGGTTGACGCTTATGCATATAATAGTACTACTTGGGGAAGATCACCACAGTTCGCGCCTTGACGGTTGATCCCCATCGTGCCACATTGATTGGTAAGCGAATTTATGTATGAGAAGATTTATATAAGCGTGATTATTGTGACGACACGCTGTTTTAGATGGGAAAATGAGTTTCGGGTTAGCTACCCGTTCTTTGTTATAGTAAGGTAGCAATGTCATGCGGCTTATAATAATCCAAATAACAAAAATACTGCTATACACATTGAATTACGATATATTGCCTAACTAGCAATAGGGGGTCTTATTATTGATATTATGTTCGTGTTTTGGTTTTACATAACCATATTCATATAAAGGTTTTTATTTAACTCTATACAACGTTATAAAACGTATTGTATGATGTTTTTACGACATTGGTTCGTATAATGGTTTTGAAGGCAAAAGACTATAGTATGATTTACAACAAAGATTTGTATAAAATGTTTTTGGCTTATTTTATGGCCTATTACGAACAATTGTATAAAATGATTTTCGGTAATAAATATATACCGATGATATATTAATGGTTTTATTAAACTCTATGAATTCACTCGGCGTTTTCGCTGACCTTTTCTTTTAACATGTTTTATCTCAGGTACTTGAAGGTAATTCTCGGGAAGACGACAAGAATTTATGGCCCGCACTTAAAGAATTTCCAACCAAATGTTTTGTAAAAATTGTATGAAATACTATGACTTGGGAACTATGTAAATTTGATATTCATGAATGGAAAATGCTTTATTATTAAACGACGTGATTTTAAGCGTTGTCTATGATTTGAGTAATGCGCTATCCCGTAACACCAACGACTCTTCCGATGAACTAAAGTATGAATATTTGGGGGTGTTTAATAAGTGTGAAAACACTTATCCTTTTACCACTTATTTCCAATAATAACAAGACCAAAACGTGTGATTTATGTCGTAAAAGTCGGAATTATGCGTGGTTTGTGTTTTTATTGTGTTTTAGGACCAAAATATGAAAAGGAAGAAAACACGGGTTTTCACGGGCTTTTATCGAAGAAAACGGGAAAAGACGCAGTCAAAAGATCAAGAGTGCAAAAAGAACAGAAGTCCAAGGCCTATTCTAAAGATTTATCGAAGAAAAAGTCTAAAGGCGGAAGTTTAACGAAGTTGAAGAACTTAAGTCTAATAGAAGAAGAAAATTAAAAGACAAGTTCAAATCCCGAGACGACAAAGACAAAGAATTAAAGTCGAGTCGTGAAAACGTGAAGAAAGCAAGAAAGAAGATGCAACACATGCACTCCTTCCACCTTTCCTATAAATACCCTCCTAATAGTCATTAGGAGGGTGGTTAGATAGTTTTAGTTAATTTTCACTTTTTTCATTTTCTTTCTAGTTTTAGAGAGAGAAAGTCTTAAACTTTCTCTCACTAAATTTCATCTTTTCTTTTAATCTTTTGAGATTAAACACTTTGTATTGCTTATTTTCATTAATCAAGTTTCATTTTAAGCTTTTAATCCTTAATCTCATTCTACTTTTCTTTGATTATAGATTGATTTTGGTGCGATTATCATATGATCCGTGTTGTTCTAATTGATTTCGTGCTTCAAAAGTTAATCTTTTGATCATTTCATAAGTTTTCATTTGATTAAGCTTTAAGACTTTCGTGCTTATTGGCTTATTTTTATGATTAGCTTATTTGTTTATAAAAGTTTTCCTTAAAAAGTTCGTGTTTTTATTGTTTGATCCATAAGTTTGATTATTTCGAGGTTAGATAAGTTGAGATTAGTGCTTATTTGATCTGATTTGTTTTGGATTCGTTTTAGTTTGGTGAAAAGCTTATCAATATACCTTTTACATTGGCTTTAACCGAATTCCACAAATTTAGGAAAGGGTACAATTCCCTTTTCCGATTGCTGCCTATTCCGAGCAGATAGCCTGCCCCTTTTTCCGATTGATCAAATCGGAAAAGGGTTTTGACTTTCCGACCACACCCACAAGTATTCCGATTAACACCCCCTTATTCCGATTGAGTGATCGGATAAGGGTTTCTAAATATTCCGATCTGGCCATTGTTACATATTCCGATTGTAGTTGTTTTCCCAACATTCAGATTGGTAGTCTTTATCCATTATTCCGATTTGAGCCCTCTTTGAACATTCCGATTTGGAGTTGTTGCATGTTATACCGATTTGATTGATTTATAAACATTCCGATTGCCCTCCTTTGTCAGTTATTCCGATTAGAACTTGTCTCAATATTCCGATTAGTAGGTTTTCAAATATTCCGATTGATATCATTTTGTGGATATTCCGATTGCCCCCAATACCCCATATTCTGACCACCAGATCGGAATATATTCCGATCTGGGCTTGTTTTTGGCTTATTTCGATTAGGCTTATGTAGTGTATTGTTTTCATTAAATTTCTAAGTGTTAGTTTTTATTAAGTGTTAAAGCATTTTTCAAATCTAGTCTTTATGTTTCCAAACATTTTCTTTTAACTCATTTTTGTATTAATCTTAATTCTTCCATTTTACTCAACGACACTTTAATTACTTGCGTATAGTTTAAAATAGACAAACAAACCAAACCATTCTCTTGATTCACCAAAAGACGATTGAGTCGTACTTTAGACCGGTTTTCAATTCGAAATGATTCGGACGATAAGAATTTTATACCTAGCCAAAAGCGAAGCATTAAAATGGCGCCGCTGCCGGCTCTTTTCGTTACGATTAACGGTTTCTAGTGAGAGACGCATTGAATTTTTGGATCCGTTCTTTGAACGTTATTTTCCTTGCCTTTAAAAAAATTTTCAAAAATCCTAAAAAATATAAAACTCTTCAAAAATACAAAAACATTAAAAAATCATTAAAAAGCAATTCTTTTCAAAAGGTTTTGCACCAAAAAGATTATATAGATATTCTCTTTGTATATTTTTCTTCTGCAGGTGTATGCGTACTAGATCTTCGAACTATTCTAAGCCCGAGACTCGTGAAGATCTAGATATGGCTGGTGTTAATAACAACAATAATAACCCACCTCTACCCAATTTGAATAATAACAACAACAACAACAACAATGTCCACCTACCTGATTTACGAACGATGGAAGAATTATGTCAACCCACCATGAACGGACGCGGAGGCCCGATTGCGCCAATGCACGTCACGGCTCAGGAGTTTTCGTTGAAGCATCACATGATCCAGCAAGTGCAAACTAACCTATTTCGTGGAATTCCGGATGATGATGCCAACAAACACCTCGAAAAATTCATTACCATAACCCAAAGCATGAAGTGCCCCGGTGTTTCTATGGATGACCTTCGCCTCCAACTTTTTACACACTCGCTTTCTCACCATGCCGAAAAATGGTTTGACCGTCTTCCTAAGAATTCTATTCATACGTGGAATGACATGACTCAACGCTTTTTATCGCGCTACTTTCCCCCATCCATGGTCACTAGCCTTCGTAACCAAATCAGTGGATTCATGCAAGAGAATGATGAATCGCTTTTTGATGCTTGGGAACGATACAATGATTTGATCGACCGCTGTCCAAATCACAATATGCTCCCCGTCACTCTCATTGACACCTTCTACAATGGTCTCACTTTTCGTGATCGTGACACGATCAATGCCGCTGCCGGTGGTACCTTTATGAAAAGGAGACCGGAGGAGTGCCGAGAGTTGATCGAAAACATGACTACTCACCACAAGAACTGGGATTCATCCGCATCCTCATGATCTAATCAGAGAGTCAATGTTTCATCTACTACCTCCAATCCTGAGATGACTGAAATTTCTCGACAACTCGCTGAGATGAACAAGAATTTCATGGCCATGGCCACAAACCACTTTCAACAAGCTAAAGCCGTTGCTATTTCTTGTGACACATGTGGTGGTCCTCATTCTTACAATGATTGTCCTTCTACCCAAGCCAATTTTTCTGAAACCGTTAACGCAGCTTACGACACTTATCCTACGGGAGGCTATCAAGCCCGCCCGCAAGGAGACCGTGGCTTGCTAAGTTATCGTTCCAACAATTATCTTGCTCCTCCCGGTTTCCCTCCTGCAAACCAAAACCAACAACAAAGCTACAACCAATCCCAACCTCGTGCAAACAATCAATATCAATCCCAACGAAACCCATACCCAACTCAAGGAAATTCTCAAGCCTACCAACCTCCACCTCTCAATCAACCGATGGCAGTGAATCCAAACGTCGAGACATTCATGAAGACTAATCGGGAGATGGTGATGAATCTTCAGAGTCAAGTCCGCAACTTGAAGGGAGAGATGGCGAAACAAGGGAACAATATTCGAGCCGAGCTAAGGAATGACATGGCAAAACACAGCAATGAAATTAATGCAAACATGAGAGACTCTTTTAATAATCAAGTGGTTCACCTTCGTGATATGATTGGTTCGCTCATCCAAGGTAATCAACCCTCTTCTTTGGGTACTCTTCCGAGTAATACCATTGCGAATCCAAGAGGGGAGATGAAAGCAATCACCACTCGTAGTGGAAAAGGTTATATGGAACCCGAGCTTCCTACACCTCCACCCGTGATTGTGAACAAGGAAAAAGAGCAACTTTCCCCACCTCCTTCACCTTCTATCCCTATTTCCCCACCACCCGTGGTTGTGAGTGATCCTATTCCCTTAAAGCCTTCTTCTTCATCCAATATACCTTATCCTTCAAGGTTGAGGAAAGAGAAGCAAAAGAGCAAGGATGATATTCAGGTTTCAAACTTTCTAAAAATGTTTAAACAATTGAATTTTAACATCTCCTTTGCCGAGGCTCTCGCTCACATGCCCAAATACGCTAAGATGTTTAAAGATCTTCTAAGTGATAAGGAAAAGCTTCTTGACATCGCTCAGACCCAACTTAATGAGAACTGCTCCGCAGTGCTCTTAAGGAAATTGCCCACCAAACTTGGTGATCCGGGTCGTTTCTTGATTCCTTGCAACTTCCCGGGAGTAGAGAATTGCATGGCCCTAGCCGATCTAGGTGCCAGTATAAACTTAATGCCTTTAAGTGTTTGGAAGCAATTATCTCTCCCCGAGCTAGTCCCCACCAAAATGACTTTAGAATTAGCCAACCGTACGGTTGCTTATCCAGTGGGGATTGTCGAAGATGTCTTTGTTGGCGTTGACAAATTCACCTTCCCGGCGGATTTTGTTGTCGTTGACTACGAGATGGATCCTCGTGTTCCATTAATCGTTGGACGTCCATTCCTGAGGACCGGTCGCACTCTCATTGATGTAGCCGCAGGCGAAATAATCATGAGAGTTGGTGACGATAAAATTGTCTTCAACATGGGTAAGATTTCTAAGCAACCTTATTCATATGAGAGTGTTAATGATATTGATGTTCTCGATGAGGCTTGTGAAGAACATTTTCATGATGCTTGTAAAAGTACTCTTTCTTCTCTACCCAATGTTGAGACCGTTGCCTCAATTACTCCAGCATTGAATCCTTTTGGAGAAAGTGACTTGGATGATTTCGAAGCTACCTTGGGTCCTCTCGATATTAAGTATGATAATTTGTCTACCAATTGGGATGAATACATTCGTACTATTAAGAGACTTCTCAGTGAGGACCCATTTTCTCCTCCTGCTCCTAAAGAGGTGAATAATGATGATCCATTGTTAGTTTCACCATCTATTGAGGATCCTCTCACTCTTGAGCTTAAGGACCTACCTCCTCATCTTGAGTACGTTTTCCTGGAAGACAACGAGAAGTTACCGGTCATCATCGCAAAGGATCTAAAAGAAGACGAAAAAGCTAGACTTGTCGCCGTGTTGAAGAAGCATAAAAGAGCTATCGCTTGGAAAATCTCCGACATCCGTGGAATTGATCCTCACTTCTGCACACATAAAATTCTCATGGAAGACGACTTTAAGCCCACAATTCAAAGCCAACGAAGGGTGAATCCTAAAATACATGAAGTCATCAAAAAAGAGGTTATCAAACTTCTTGATGCGGGTATGATTTACCCTATTTCGGATTCACCATGGGTTAGTCCAGTCCATTGTGTGCCTAAGAAGGGCGGAATTACCGTTGTGCCCAACGCAAACAACGAGTTAATTCCTACCCGTCTCGTTACTGGGTGGAGAGTTTGTATAGACTACCGTAAACTCAATGATGCCATGAGAAAGGATCATTTCCCTCTACCTTTTATGGACCAAATGCTTTAACGTTTAGCGGGTAATGAATATTACTGCTTTCTTGATGGTTTCTCGGGTTATTTCCAAATACCCATCGATCCCCAAGATCAAGAGAAGACCACATTCACTTATCCCTATGGCACATTTGCTTATAAACGAATGCCTTTTGGCTTATGCAATGCCCCTGGGACATTCCAAAGGTGCATGTTGGCTATCTTCCATGACATGGTTGAGCAAACCATGGAAGTCTTCATGGATGATTTCTCGGTCTTTGGGGATTCCTTCTCTTCTTGCCTTGCCAATTTGGAACGTATGCTTAAGCAGTGCGAAGACACTCGTCTAGTTCTAAATTGGGAAAAATGCCATTTTATGGTAAAAGAAGGCATTGTGCTAGGACACAAAATCTCTAAATCCGGTCTTGAAGTCGATCGTGCTGAAGTAGATGTCATAGCCAAATTACCTCCACCTTCAACCGTGAAGGGTGTGAGAAGTTTTCTGGGTCATGCGGGCTTCTATCGTCGATTCATTCAGGATTTCTCTAAAATCGCTCGCCCGATGACCCACCTCTTGGAAAAAGATACTCCTTTTATCTTTTCTAAAGAGTGTCTCGAAGCCTTCAATCTTCTTAAGGATAAGCTAACTAAGGCACCGGTCTTGGTTACCCCTAATTGGGAGCTGCCTTTTGAATTGATGTGCGATGCTAGCGACTTTGCTATTGGTGCGGTTTTGGGCCAACGAGTGAATAAACACTTCCAACCAATCCACTATGCTAGCAAAACAATGACGGGGGCTCAATTGCATACGACAACCGAAAAAGAGCTTTTAGCTGTTGTCTATGCTTTTGAGAAATTTCGCCCCTATCATGTTTTATCTCCCACCATCGTTTACACGGACCATTCCGCGTTGAAGTACTTGATGACTAAGCATGATTCTAAGCTAAGACTTCTTCGCTGGGTTTTACTCCTTCAAGAATTCAACATTGAAATTCGCGACAAGAAGGGAGCCGAAAACCTGGCCGCGGATCATCTGAGCAGACTTGAGGATCCATATCAAGGGGATCATCCGAACAAAGAGATCAATGACTCTTTCCCCCTTGAGACCTTAATGTCTATAAATCTCAATCTTGATGGCACCCCGTGGTTTGCGGACATTGCAAACTACTTAGCGGGTGGTATTCTCATCAAAGGGTTAACATCCCAACAAAAGAAGAAGTTCTTGAATGATGTTAAGACTTACTTTTGGGATGACCCTTTTCTATTCAAACAATGTGCTGATTTGATCATTCGTCGATGTGTTGACGGACCGACAGCTTTTGACATTCTCCAAGCTTGCCACAAAGGACCCACCGGTGGTCACTTTGGTCCCAACTACACCGCTAAAAAAGTATTTGATTTTGGATTCTACTGGCCCACCATTTATCGTAATGCTCACGAAATGGTTAAGCATTGTGATGCTTGCCAACGCCAAGGCAAGATCACACATAAGGATGAGATGCCTCAAAATTTCATACAGGAATGTGAAATCTTTGATGTATGGGGCATCGAATTTATGGGGCCATTTCCATCCTCCAAAGAGAACAAGTACATCCTCGTCACCGTCGACTACGTTTCTAAATGGGTTGAAGCTAAGGCTCTTCCTACGAATGATGCGAGGGTGGTTGTGAACTTTTTGAAGCAGCTTTTCGCTCGATTTGGCGTTCCTCGTGCTATTATCAATGACCGCGGGACTCATTTTTGCAATGATCAATTTGCAAGAGTCATGGATAAGTATGGTGTCACTCACCGTTTTTCCACCGCCTATCATCCCCAAACCAATGGGCAAGCCGAGATATCCAACCGTGGATTGAAGCGAATTTTGGAGCGTACTGTGGGGGAGCATCGGGCCGCGTGGGCCGATAAGTTAGATGATGCTCTGTGGGCTTTCAGTACTGCTTACAAGACCCCGATCGGTTGTACACCTTATCGTCTTGTGTACGGGAAAGCCTGCCACCTCCCCATCGAGCTGGAACATAAGGCGCACTAGGCCTTAAAGTGGGCTAACTTCGACATCAACAAAGCCGGTGATCATCGCAAGATTCAACTCAACGAGTTAAATGAACTGAGGGATGAAGCTTATGAGAACTCGCTGATCTACAAGGAGAAGACGAAGATCATTCATGACGCAAAAATCAAGAACCGAGAGTTCCACGTTGGTGATCAAGTCTTACTCTTTAACTCTCGGTTGAAGATCTTCTCTGGCAAGTTGAAGAGCCGCTGGTCTGGTCCATTCACCGTCATCAACGTCTTTCCATATGGGACCATTGAGCTTTCTCAGCCGAATGGGCCCAATTTCAAGGTGAATGGCCAGCGTCTGAAGCTATACTTTGCTGAGGACATCTCCCATGAGATGATTCCATCCCTCACCACGTTCCCCAAGAATTAAATTTGGGTCGAGTCAGGCTCGTGACTCGGTGAACAAAAACACGCGTTTCTCAAGAGGCAACCCGTGATCTATCCTTTACTGCTTTCATAATAAGTGTAGGGGGAGCCCCGTATGTGTTTGTTGTCTTGTTTCTTGTGCTGTGCAGGGATTAAAGCTTCGAAAAGCGTCTTGATGACTTTTGACAAACCGTGATACCGTGTTCCCATCTTCCTGGTTCTATCCTAAACTCTTGTGATTCAATATTTCATTTTTTATATGTTCACATTGAATTCACTTTAGTTGTCCTTTCCTTAGCAAGATTTAAACAAAGTGCACAATGTCCTAAGTGTAGGGGAGTTT
The DNA here is from genome assembly GCA_025667525.1 of Glebionis coronaria. Taxonomy (NCBI): domain Eukaryota; kingdom Viridiplantae; phylum Streptophyta; class Magnoliopsida; order Asterales; family Asteraceae; genus Glebionis; species Glebionis coronaria. The sequence continues at coordinate 203,702,023 of CM046880.1, forward strand.
ACTCCCACATGCTTAAACATTGAGGACATGTTTATCTCAAGTGTAGGGGGACTTCTACCGAATTAAGTGGTCTTTTCCATGAATTTGCCCTCATTTTAACCGGAAAATTTGATTTTTCGACATTTTTCAAAATTTTTAATCTATTTTGGCCTAGTTGTATAGTTGTATTTACCTTTGATATGTTTCCATTGCTAGAATAATTCTTCAATAAAGTGGTTTTAGATTTTTCTTAGTCGTGAACATTTTGACTCAACCCGAGTTTACTTACCTGAGTTTACTCTAGCTAGTATCCTTAACGTGTTTAAGTCAAGTTTTGCTAGGCTTTTATATAGGGAGCTATAAAACGTGAAAGTCTTAACTCTCACAGGTTAAGAACAAGAACTTTTCGCAAGTTCCTATAATTGATCCTAGATAGTCGTTTATCAAGGGAACTTTAAAATGCGATTTCTAAACTTGAAAAAGTCTAAGAATTTGCAAGATCCTATAGATGACTCGAAAACCCAAAACTTTGATTTAATAGGCTAAGCATTCACGAGTCTCATTCCTTGAGATTTTAAATTGTGGAGAACGAGAGATGATAGAGTCAACTATAAGTTTGGTATTCTTGCGTGAATTTATGTGAGTTAATTATAAGCCTATTCTCCCTCCGCTTGTTAATAAATTTATCTGCAATAAATAAGGTTGTATGATTTAAAAGGTTACTTAGCTTCTAGCCCCAGATCGTTTAAAAGTTGCTCGGTACGGATTAGAGTTCATAGCCAAGGCATAACTTATTGAAGCGGGATGCGAAGATTGGCGAGTCCGAAAAGGCCCTAACAAGGCATGAGGGCTACATTTTGTTTCTAAAGATTCAAAAGTGATGTGAAGAATCATTTATCGAAAATCAATATGAAGGATCGAGACACACGACGAAAAGCAATAACTCCCCAAAAGTCATGGAGAAGTCTATCCGAAAAGACCCTAACAAGGTATGAGGATAAATAGATCCAAGTCCTAAAAGGAGGTGGATCGTTGTATATCAAAGTCCAAAATAAAGATTGGAGAAAAATGAAGAAGTCGTGGTCCTAAGACGGAGAATCTCTCAAAACTTCAAGTGAAGAAATTCCTATTATGAAGAGAAGACCATTATTTCAAGAACGTCTCTTAAAGATTCGAAGTATGAAGTCGCTGCCAAATATCGGTCCGAGAAAGGTCTCAAATCGTGAAGCGAGTTATGCCAAGATATGAACTTTATGAGGTCCGGAGAAGCAGTTTTAAAAGATTTGGTCCTTTAGCTAACTATTGATTAAATCGTTCATTTTATTTTCGGACTAAATAATTATCGAAATAAGTCAAACAATGCATCCCCGTGATCATTCAAGACAAAAATAAAATATAAGAGATACACATAGGAATAAGGGAGTCTAAGTAAGTAATTGGCCCACATGAGTTCGTGTTAGTTTGCTAACTTATAATAACAATGATCTCGTTTTTAAGCTTGGTATGGGGAACGTGAAACTTGAGGATGATAAACGTTCATGGCCGCCAAAACCCAATGTAAGTTTTTAATTTCTCTACTTGTTCTATCTTTTTATGTTTAGTATTTAATAAAGGCCAAGGTGGGTTATTTATGATTGAAAATGTAAACCGTGCTTTAAAATTAATGCATTGCATGAGGGCATTGCAATGGTCAAGTGTAGAGGATTTAATAAGTGTGAAAACACTTATCCTTTTACCACTTATTTCCAATAATAACAAGACCAAAACGTGTGATTTATGTCGTAAAAGTCGGAATTATGCGTGGTTTGTGTTTTTATTGTGTTTTAGGACCAAAATATGAAAAAGGAAGAAAACACGGGTTTTCACGGGCTTTTATCGAAGAAAACGGGAAAAGACGAAGTCAAAAGATCAAGAGTGCAAAAAGAACAGAAGTCCAAGGCCTATTCTGAAGATTTATCGAAGAAAAAGTCTAAAGGCGGAAGTTTAACGAAGTCGAAGAACTTAAGTCTAATAGAAGAAGAATATTAAAAGACAAGTTCAAATCCCGAGACGACAAAGACAAAGAATTAAAGTCGAGTCGAGAAAACGTGAAGAAAGCAAGAAAGAAGATGCAACACATGCACTCCTTCCACCTTTCCTATAAATACCCTCCTAATAGTCATTAGGAGGGTGGTTAGATAGTTTTAGTTAATTTTCACTTTTTTCATTTTCTTTCTAGTTTTAGAGAGAGAAAGTCTTAAACTTTCTCTCACTAAATTTAATCTTTTCTTCTAATCTTTTGAGATTAAACACTTTGTATTGCTTATTTTCATTAATCAAGTTTCATTTTAAGCTTTTAATCCTTAATCTCATTCTACTTTTCTTTGATTATAGATTGATTTTGGTGCGATTATCATATGATCCGTGTTGTTCTAATTGATTTCGTGCTTAAAAAGTTAATCTTTTGATCATTTCATAAGTTTTCATTTGATTAAGCTTTAAGACTTTCGTGCTTATTGGCTTATTTTTATGATTAGCTTATTTGTTTATAAAAGTTTTCCTTAAAAAGTTCGTGTTTTTATTGTTTGATCCATAAGTTTGATTATTTCGAGGTTAGATAAGTTGAGATTAGTGCTTATTTGATCCGATTTGTTTTGGATTCGTTTTAGTTTGGTGAAAAGCTTATCAATATAGCTTTTACATTGGCTTTAACCGAATTCCACAAATTTAGGAAAGGGTACAATTCCCTTTTCCGATTGCTGCCTATTCCGAGCAAATAGCCTGCCCCTTTTTCCGATTGATCAAATCGGAAAAGGGTTTTGACTTTCCGACCACACCCATAAGTATTCCGATTAACACCCCCTTATTCCGATTGAGTGATCGGATAAGGGTTTCTAAATATTCCGATATGGCCATTGTTACATATTCCGATTGTAGTTTTTTTCCCAACATTCAGATTGGTAGTCTTTATCCATTATTCCGATTTGAGCCCTCTTTGAACATTCCGATTTAGAGTTGTTGCATGTTATTCCGATTTGATTGATTTATAAACATTCTGATTGCCCTCCTTTGTCAGTTATTCCGATTGGAACTTGTCTCAATATTCCGATTAGTAGGTTTTCAAATATTCCGATTGATATCATTTTGTGGATATTCCGATTGCTCCCAATACCCCATATTCCGACCACCAGATCGGAATATATTCCGATCTGGGCTTGTTTTTGGCTTATTTCGATTAGGCTTATGTAGTGTATTGTTTTCATTAAATTTCTAAGTGTTAGTTTTTATTAAGTGTTAAAGCATTTTTCTAATCTAGTCTTTAAGTTTCCAAACATTTTCTTTTAACTCATTTTTGTATTAATCTTAATTCTTCCATTTTACTCAACGACACTTTAATTACTTGCTTATAGTTTAAAATAGAAAAACAAACCAAACCATTCTCTTGATTCACCAAAAGACGATTGAGTCGCACTTTAGACCAGTTTTCAATTCGAAAGGATTCGGACGATAAGAATTTTATACCTAGTCAAAAGCGAAGCATTAGTGTTACAGTGTTGGCTAGCTTCAACACAACAAATGGTGTTCAACTCACCATGTTTAACCGACAAGAAAAAGTTGGTTCAACATGAGGGTATGACTCTGGTGTGATTATCTAATCCATTGAAAGTTGCCAGTTTACCCAAAATTGGATGGTTTTCACTCACCTTTGTCCTATACTGAAGAGTGGCTAGTCTAAGGGGGTACGGCTCTAGGTAAAGACATAAATCAAATCTGTTGATAGCTGTTATAGCTTGGTAAAATCTATAGGTTATTCAACCCATCGATGCTTTATTTTTAAGAGTTGGCTAGTCCAGGGGGTACGACTTCTGGTATACTTTTATCAAATCCGTTGACGTCTGTGATGGTTTGCCCAAAACCATCAGGGTCCTCCATCTCACCATTGATTCACGTTCTAAGAGTTGGACTAGGTACTGGTGTAACATCCCTCCTACCCAGACCACAAGATTGTTCGCTTTGCCCGCAAGCTCACGGCTTTACTTTGTGTCCCTCTTGTGAAGACTTCCTGACAGGTCACCCAAGCCAGTACTACTCTTCCATGAGCACGCTTAACTGCCAGTTCCTAAGAACCCCATTTGCAGTAGACCACAAAACACGTTATGTCATGAGAAGGCGAATTTTATCTTATGAAGCATGGATCTTTCCTGGTCACAGCCGATGTGGGATTTGCCTTGGGTGTCACAACTGGTCTCCCAGGGTGATGTCATGATTCCACCAAAAAGACTAGCTAACCCAAGAGCGAGCAACTACTTGGTAAAGGCTTCTCAAATCTACTCGTGTTGCTGTGAAGATTCAACATGTGCAGATGGTTTCAAGCTTTCAAGAAGCTCAAACAGATGTGTTTTCAGCAGCTAGGTTTGTGGTTTGTCACGTTCTCTCCAATGGTGTTTTTGCTGCTGCGTTATGCTATTCAATCCTCAATGCGTTTATGAAAGATCTACCGAGAAACTTGAACTCAACCAAGTCAAATTCAAGTTTAGGGGAGGATTGTTAGGACTAATGTAATAGACATTTTGTAATAGGTTGATTCGGAGGTATGTAGTTCCTCCTAGTCATAGAAGTAGTAGGAGTAGTTAATCCTGGTAGGAGTAGTTAATCCTGGTAGGAGTAATACGTTACTTTTGGTCTAGTATAAAATCAAACTGTGTTATTAGTAGTAATCTATTAGGATATGCATGAGATATTTTAGGAAAGGATATGCATATCAACTGTTAAAAGTTTTGTGTTAATGTAGTTTTAGGGTTTCCTTGTAGTATAAAAGGAACCCACTAGTAGAAGGGTAAGATACACCTTTCACCAGTTTCATTTCAGAATAGTTATAGTAGAATCCTGATAAAGGATCACGTTATTCATTTATCCAAGTGTTTCTTATTGTTCTTAGTATTTTGTATTCTGCGCAAATACTTTGTTTCCATTAGAGTCTCTCTGTGAATAAACTTATGATTACATAAGTTGTTCATCATCCTTAACAGGCTGAAAGATCTATATCTAAAGGACCCAACACAAAATATTAGTAGGCCAAGATACACATCCTAGAGGTAAGCTATCATTCATAGACCTAATTACTATAGTGGTTATCTTAGGTACCCATTTATATCCTAGAGGTGTGAATCTCGTGTACCTCCTTTTACATGTCCTAATCATGTTCTCATAAAGCTTCCTTAACTGATTTTGTTTTTGCTGAGTAATGGAATCTAACGCACTTAGTTTCTTAATTGGTTGAGCAGTGGATTGGTTTAAAGTTCTTTTGGGTTTTCTAGTACTAGTGGGCACAACCATAGGCTTCATAGTTCTAGTATTCATGCCTTATGACTAAAAGCACAAGCATCATGATTTGCATTACGAACACTTTTTCCCCAATTAACACAAGAAAATTCAACATTCGAAGTCTTAACATTCAACCCGTCATTACATAAAATTACAGACGTTTTATTCTTAGAAAACTTAAAATTCATACGGTGGTCGTCTACTTCCATCTCCTCCACTTGACTATTGTTAGGCATGACCCTTTCTTGCATACTAGTGCTTTTAAGTTGTGATCCGCTAAGGCTAGTAGTGGGAATTACTCCTGTAGAAAAAGACACACGTTGATTAGGTTTCCTAATATTCTGATGTAACTGCGATGTTCCAGTTTGAGTGTACCTAGTGTTCAACTTATACATTCCTAGTGCAATCACATTTGTGTTCTTATCATTTCCTAGCTTAGGCAAAGTCTGTGGCAGTTTTACCAAAACGGATGACTTTTAACATTTAACCGCATTTGGTTGACGAACAACGGATGGTTTTCCTAAAACGGAATTTCCTTTCATTTTCTCAATGAGTCTTTGTAACTTACTGATGGCTATGTCCCTTTCTTGTAGCTGGGCTTTCAAGTTACTTCTTTCAAAATATATTTCATTCAAGTTACAAAACGAAGAAGCTACAAGTTTTTGAAACTTTTTATGAGTATGACATTTATCATTACTTTCTAAAGAAAGTTCAAGAGAAATTGAGGGTTTCTCAAGTTGGAAAAATCTTTCAGAGTTTCATTATTTGACTTAATTTTCATCCGCTTTTAACACTAGACATGCTACATGAAAAAATTGATCAAGATCAGTATACACACCAAGTATAGCATTCATATGGTCAACATAATAATATTTCTTAAAAATCGATCAATTTCGTTAGAAAGTTGGTGTTGTTGTGTCGTTAATTTAGATTTAAGAAAATCAACTTCGTCTTCAAGAGAGTTAACATATCTTAAATCAGTTACCATTTCCTCGGTGAGAGCTTTACAAAACATTTCCACATTATTTGAAAGATCATCGATGGTTGGAACAATACATAATTGAATGATTACTTCTACTTATGGGTTAGGTTTTATATTCCAAAGAGTATCTCGTGACACTTTTTCGTAATCTAAGACACCTCTATACAAAGCTAAAACCCCTTGTTTTATGTATTCAAATTGTTGAACACTTTTGCATTTTTCAGACCATTTATGTTTTTCATCTGAAATCTCTTTTTCTAACAAAATTGATTGTTTTGTAAAAGCCTTTCTTAAAGATACCTTCTTTTCCGTTTTATGACACTGATGAGATGGCATTTATACATAATCTCATCGTTCTTTTCGGGCTTTAAATGCATAAAAATGTCATAAAAATACCATATATATGCTTGTGTTTGTTTACTTGTGTATTTTAGGTATGGATATCGTGAAAAAGACAAAAGATCACAAGTTACAAGGAAAAACAGACACGAGAAACGAAGTCGTACAAAGAACCGGGCCCTAATCATGGAATTCTCAAAATACCTTGAAGACTTGAAGACAAACAAGATTGATCCTCAATTATTAAAGAAATGACACTTAAAACCCTTGTATATTCATAATTACAAGTTTGGTCCCTTAAGTTTGTCAAAATTACACAAAAGGTCCTTCAACTTTGAAGAAATGGCAAGATTAGTCCCTCAACAAATCAAAATTGCCAATAATGGTCCCTCATGAAGTCAAAGATACAATGAAGACCTTTGAAGATCAAGAATGTCCAAGATCAGCCCTTGAAATATCTCAAAATGGCAAAAATAACCCTTGAAATCCTTTTTCCAAAGTTTTGTGCCAAAACTGCCAATGTGTGAAACTTATTAACAAAGCAAAACACGTTTTAGGGCTGAAAGACCTTGTTTACCAAAAATATCAAAACACAAGGGCTAAACATGGGCAAAGGAAAGTTTTGAAACGAATTTGCGCCAAACACATCCATTTCCCCCAAAATCGGATCAAAATTACCACTATTCACCCTTCTTCACCCCCAGTTTTTACTCCACTTAAACTTAGGGTAAAACTCAATTCCCTTTGCACATGTGTGATTCACACATGCAGAAACATATAACCTTAAAACCCTTAATCCCACTCACTATGGACCCCACCCCCAATTCACGTTTAACCAATCACATGACAACTTAGCCTCCAAGTTATCTGACATGGCAAAATCAACAGCTAAGAGTCCTTGCTTCATTCCAAAGCTAAAATGAACAGCCAAGATCACTTTGGACAGCTCAAATGAAGAAAACGTCTAGAAGGACTTAGGGCATTTAGGGAATTTCACTTCTAGGGTTTGTGAATAGTGTTTAGCCAGGCATTTGCCTATAAAAGGAGACCTCAACATGTGAGAGTCCCTTTGTTCCAGTTTTAGGCTATCAATCTTTGTAATTCCTTTTTAAGTAATAAAATTTGATTTTCTGAATTTTGAGAAATCTTGTTCTTGTTTATTAAAAGTTTGGTGTTGGAATAGCCTAATTCTGAGTTCCATTTATATGTTTGAAGGTTTTTGAGGCAAGGTTTTAGTTGATAAAGCTTGGGTTTCAAAAAATCAGAAAGTACTTGTTTATTTGATCTCACCTTATTGTTTGTTCATCTTAGCAGCATTGGAAGCTGGTACTTGTTTTGCTAGTACCTCAGCTCAAATAATCTAGGGCCTGGATGTAGGTCTTGGAGGTTTGCACCTTCTTCCCTTTTCATTTTCTCTTTAAGTTTCTGATTATTTGTGATTTTTGTAGATTTATGCTTGAATCTGTGTTATTGTGGGTGATTATTGTTGATTTGGCTTGGTTTGATGTTATTGAGGTGTTACTGATCTGATTTGTGGGTTGAATCTTCATAAGCCTTTGAAAATTTGTGAAATCAAGTTTTAAAAGGGTGTTTGGGATTACTGCATAAGTTAGATTTGTGGCTTGTTAAGTGCTTGTGTGTTGTTTGCAAGTATTGGTATCTGTTATTTGGGTGCATATGTTCATCTGTTTGCAGGTTTTGTGGGTTTGAACACATTGATTCTTGAATTGGCTATAAAATCTTAATAACTTGGTAAAATTGGCTAGGATTTTGAGGACACCTAGATCTAAGCATACGCTAGGGATAACAAGTGCTAAATCATAGTTAATCACACCAGGGTAGAAGGATTTGAGGCTTGAAATTGGATCAAGTGTCAAGTATATCAGCAAACTGTTTCTACATATTGTTCATTGTTCATCAGTAACTTCTAGTGTTTTGATCTTGCTATTTACTTTGATTCAGTGTTTGATTCTTGTTGCTTTGTGTTAATTGATAGTTTATATAGCTTGTGTATGCATCTGGTTAAGTTTGGTTGGCTTATTTTGCTTAAATCTGCTTATTAAGTGCTTAACTGCTTATTTGCATATCTGGAGCATATATGTGGACTGTTTGGCTTATTGTGGCTTATTGTGTGGATCATTTTGTGATTTTATTGTTGCTATTGACTCCTTGTGGTTCACTGATCACAAGGGTGCCTTTGTTTCCAATTGAATCAAACCAGAACTCTCAAATAAGCTTGGTCAATTAGTCAAAGCAGTGGGAACTCCTTTCCCCTGCTGGTTGCCACTGATAGTGCAATTTTGGTGTCAACTTATCAATAAGCTATAATAGCTTATTCCAACCTGCAACAACTTTGTTTTTGTAATAGGTGCTCATATTTTGACCCATTTGTTCATCCTGGAGCATTTGGGTGGTTGACTTTTAGGTTTAACTAGAAAACCAACTCCTTTGACTTTTACATAAGCTCTTTTGTGCTTATTCTGGCTTATTGCTTGTGCTTATTGGATTTTGTTGATTGATATTGCTTATTGAGTCCATTTGAAAGCTTTTGCAAGTTGAATCAGCTTCTGAGGTGCATTATTTCTCAAAAACGACTATTTTGTCGTTTTGTGGATTTTTGCTTTTCTATTTTCTGGCTTATTGAGTGTGCTTATTGGAAATTTCTTTTGACAGATCTCTTAAGCATCCTAAAAGAGGGTTGTGTGTCAAATTAGAGCTTATGGCATTAGCTTATGGCTTAATGGGCTGAAAAGCCCAATAAGAATAAGCTTTGTGTTCAATAAGCTGTGATAAGCACATTATCAGCTTTTGGGCCTTTAGAGTTTTGTTCTTAGAATTGAATTTTAAGTCAGATAGGGCTTTTCCAAGTCAATTGGGCCAAGTTTGACTTTTTGGGCCCAAAAGCCCATTTGTGTTGACTGTTTTTGGATTTGGCCCATTTGAGGGCCCATTAGGGGTATTTTGGTAATTTTACTTTGATTTTCTGATAATTTAGGTTAAAATAAACTAGTTTGCAAGTTTTTAGAATTTTTTATAATTATTGGGTTTTTAATATTATTTTATTATTATTTTATTATTATTTTTAAAATTTCACATTTTCCAACTTTTTACATTTTTCTTAGGTTTAATACATTAAAATAGGAATTTAGCAACTTTTAGAATAATTTTATTACTTTTAGATTAATTTTTATAATTATTTTAAGTTTTAATAGTTTTTAAATCATTTTAAATAGTTTTTATTAGTTTTAAAATTTCTAAAAATAGTTTTTAATCTTTTTAGGTCATTTTAGAGGTTTATCAATTGAAAAATCTTTATTTGGGCTTTTTGATAATTTATTTAATTTTTAGGGCTTTAATTAGCATTTAAAAATTGAATATTTAATTATTTAAAAGGTTTGAAAAAGTTTTGATCATTGGTAAACTCTTATTTTATTATTTTTGATTTTTGGTGAATTTTTGGTAATTATTAGAATTTATTTTTATTTTTGTGGTTTTTAAGGTTCTACGTTTTAACTTTCTAGTAGTTATTTTTTATTAAATTTTATTTTTACGTCTTCGTCATCTTCTTTTCTAATCCCCTTCTAAACCAATCATTAATCACAAACATTTGACAAATTTCTCACACACATATACCTCCTTGGGAAACGAACTTTCACACCATTAAGGGTCATTAGTGTTGATTTTCCTAAATCATCACTCGATACTTACCGCTTTTACGCCTTTTTCCTAAGAGGTGTAATTTACCACAATCACTTTGGCGCCGCTGCCGGGGAGGTGTGTCGTGATTAATTTGCATTGTTGTTTTTAATATTAACCAAATAGTATTTGTATTAGTAGAACTCTACTAATACGTATTATCGGTTTTCTTGGTTTTGATTGTACAAATATTATTACTATATTGTATTAAGTATCACAATCAATATACAATATCTCCAAAAGTGTGAAAACACAACCTTAATTGGGATTTAATCACTCAATTATTGTATTCGAATCTCAAACAAAAAGAAAAAGGCAAAAATAGATAAATACTTTCGTGAAGCTCGATTTTGAAAAATACAAACTATAAGGTGGGTATAAGGCGGGTATTATAAAATATACCCTAAGGAAAAAGGCTCTTAAGTGCTTCGCGCCGCCTCGTTTCCCCGCTTGCTTGTGAGTATTTTGAGATTGAAGGCTAATCGAGGGTTTTGCCGCCCAAAGTATTATTACGTATAATATATTTGCTTGGTTTCTTTGTGATTAAACCCTCTTGAACAATTTGGTTTTCACCAAAGTTCTAAAGTCATTCGAAGGCATTCACTCCACGTGATCGTTTTCATTCCTTTGAGGCTTCTTTAATCAAGAGTTTGATTCGAGGAGAGATTTTGTAGATTGTTGTCTACGAAGATACACCAAAAAAAAATTAAATATCATCAAAAACACAAAAAAAATTGAAAATTCACAAAACACCCAAAAATAATCTTGTTTGCTCACCTCCCATTCTTCGTGAAGTTTATGATCACTCGTAATCAAGCAAAACGAGCTCGTAAACGACTTCAAAAGCAAGCCAATCAAGAGACGTTGATTGTTGAAGAACCTCCAATTGTTGAACCTATTGTAGAACAAGAAGTCGTCATGGCTAATCGTACTATGATGGAGTTGCTACAAGCACCCACCGAGGGTTTTGGAGAGGCTATTGTGATTCCCGCTATCCTTGCGGAAAATTTCGAAATTAAGACGGGTTTAATGTCGATGTTGCAAGCAAATAAGTTTTGAGGTCACGAGAAAGACAACCCGCATTACCATATTAGGAATTTTAACCGTCTCACCGCCACTAGCAAGTTTAAGGATGTTCCACATGACGCCATTAAGATGATGTTGTTTCCATACTCGTTGGATGGACCCGCAAAAATTTGGCTCGAGAAAGAACCGCCAAATTTGATTTTGACATGGGCCGATCTCGTTTCTAAGTTTGTGAACAAGTTTTTTCCACCATCTAAAACAACACACTTGAAAAATGAGATTTCACGATTTGTGCAAAGAAATAATGAAAGTTTTTCAATGGCATGGGAACGATTTAAAGAAATGTTACATGAATGTCCACACCATGATTTTACGGAATTGCATCAAGTGGATACTTTTTATAATGGGCTTAATGATCATGAACGAGATTATTTGAATGCCGCCGCAGGTGGTAATTTTTTGTGCAAGACGACAAATGAGGCTTTACAAATCATTGAAAATAGATCTAAGGTTTATAATCCTCGTAACACACCGAGTGTTGCCAATATGGGTTCGTCATCTTCGTCACAATCGTCTCGTAGCATTAACGCCTTACATGATGAAGCTAATGAGGAAAATCGGTTTTTTGATAGATTTGCTAATATAATGTCCCATTGGAAGGCTCAAGAAGCTTCCAATTCCGCTTCGGTTAAAGCGGTTGCTAAGAGTTGTTTATCTTGTGGAGGAGCTCATGATCTTTCCGAGTGCATTACCGCGGATGGTAACACTTCGAGTGCTTATGTAGCAACGGGAACTTACAACCAAAACGGTCAAGGTTCCCGCCAAAATCAAGCTCCACCAAACCAAAATGTTAACAATTATCGCAACAACAACCAAGGTAATTACCAAGGCAACACACGCAACTACAACAAAGGGAATTATCAAAGTGGGAATGGACAAATTTCTAATCAAAACCAAAACCGTGATTTTCAAAACACTACACAAGGTTTTCAAAATGCTCACACTAAAAATTTGCAAGGAGAATTTTTGGATTATGCAAAAGCAAATGACGCTAAATTTGATAACATGCAACGTGAGATGATTAGCTTAAGGTCCGAGTTGAAAAACGAGCTAAAAAATGAACTTGCTAATGAACTTAAAACTCATGCAAACAAAATGGAAGGAAATGTCCAACGTCTTCAACAAAATCAACAAAAGATGGAATTAGGACAACATGAGATTAAGCAAGAGTTATTAAGAGCGGATGCTAGGCAATCAAAATTTGAGGACCGAATGGCTAAGATGTTTGAAGCAATCATGTGTAAACCCTCTTCCTCGGGTGGTCTTCCTAGTGATACCATTGCAAACCCGAAGGGAGAAATGAAGGTTATTACTACACGAAGTGGTAAAACTTTCAAGGAACCAATCTCTCGTCCAAGTACTTCTACGGAGAAGGAAATCGAGAAAGAACCCGAGGTGATGGTCGAAAAGGAGCACATTACAATCCCACGAAGTACCGCTCAAACCACACCTACGGTTGAACCAATACCAATTGTGGAACCCAAGTTTCCAAGGCCGTTGCCTAATGACCAACCCACACCACCTTTACCCTACCCTTCGATACGAAACAAAGAGAAGTTGCAAGAACGTAACAAACAACAAATCGAGCTTTTTATAAAAATGTTTCAACAAGTGTATTTTGATGTGAGTTTAGCCGACGCGTTGTTATATATGCCTCGTTTCGCTTCCACTTTTAAAAGTATGATGAGCGATAAGGAAAAGCTTTCAAAGCTTGCTAATTGTTCTTCGGTTTATCTTAACCGCATACTGGAAAAAGTTGGTGATCCCGGAAAGTTTCTCATTCCTTGTGACATACAAGATATGAAAGAATGCCTCGCCTTGGCCGATCTTGGTGCGAGCATTAATTTGATGCCATTTTCCATTTGGAAATCGCTTTCGCTTCCGGCTCTCATTCCTTCGAACATGTCCATCGAGATGGCCGATCATTCTACGATCATGGCATGTGGAGTAGCCGAAGATGTTTTTGTGAAAGTGGGGAAGTTCTACTATCCCGTTGATTTTATAGTAGTTGACATCCCCGCGGATCCTCAAGTTCCTCTAATTTTAGGTCGATCATTTTTAGATACTTCGAGATCGCTTATCGATGTTCATGCGAGAACTATCACTTTGAGATTCAACGAAGAGGAACTTGTTATAAACGCTACTCAAAACTCGAAACCTTCTCATGTTTATGCAATCGCTACCTTCAATCACATTGACATCGTTGATGTGGTTTGCGATGAGTTTTCACAAGAAGTGTTAGGTTTTTCCGATAGCTCGTCAAGTGGCAATCCCACTATTTTGGATCCGATTCTTGCTAATTCTACACCAAATCTCACTCCATTCCAAGGAGGCAATTTCACTTCAAATGAAATCGACAATGAAGATGAAGTGTTGATTAGTGATGATACTTCTATTCCAACATTTCTTTCGCCGATGGAAGTTATGAGTGTTGAACCAAAATCTTCAATCGAGGAACCACCTATCCTTGAATTGAAAGATCTTCCTTCTCACCTTGAATACGCATTCTTGGAAGGTGATGAAAAGTTGCCGGTTATTATTGCAAAAGGTCTTGCTAATAATGAAAAAACCGAGCTCTTGAAAGTTCTTAAGGCTCATAAAGGGGCAATTGCGTGGAAAATATCCGACATTAAGGGTATTGACCCAAAATTTTGTACTCACAAGATTTTAATGGAGGGGGACTACAAACCCGCAATTCAAAGTCAAAGAAGGGTGAATTCCAAAATTCACGATGTCATTAAAAAGGCGGTCCTTAAACTCCTTGACGCGGGAATGATTTATCCTATATCCGATAGCCCATGGGTGAGCCCAATCCATTGTGTCCCTAAAAAAGGAGGAATGACCGTTGTGCCAAATGAAAACAACGAGTTAATTCCCACTCGTGTTGTGACCGGTTGGAGGGTGTGTATTGACTACCGAAAGTTAAATGACGCCACTCGTAAAGACCACTTTCCTTTGCCCTTCATGGATAAAATGTTGCAGCGACTTGCGGGAAATGAATTCTATTGCTTTTTAGATGGTTTTTCCAGTTACTTTCAAATCCCTATCGACCCTCGTGATCAAGAGAAGACTACGTTTACGTGTCCTTATGGAACGTTCGCTTATCGTAGGATGCCTTTCGGACTTTGTAATGCACCCGGTACGTTTCAACGGTGTATGATGGAAATTTTTCACGATATGATCGAGAAGTCGATGGAAGTGTTTATGGATGACTTCTCGGTGTTTGGTAATTCGTTCACGTCATGTTTATCTAATCTCGAGCAAATGTTAAAACGTTGTGAAGAAACCAATCTTGTGCTTAATTGGGAGAAATGTCATTTCATGTGTAAACAAGGAATCGTCTTAGGACATAAGGTGTCGAAGGCGGGGATTGAGGTCGATAAAGCTAAGGTAGACGTCATCGCCAAGTTACCTCATCCCAAAACCTTTAAGGGAGTTAGGAGTTTCCTAGGCCACGCGGGCTTTTATCGTCGTTTCATCAAGGACTTATCGAAAATTTCTCGTCCTATGACACACCTTCTAGAGAAGGATGCTCCTTTTAACTTCAATGAGGATTGTGTTAAGGCTTTCGAAACTCTCAAAAGGAAACTTACCGAAGCTCCCATTCTTGTTGCTCCTAATTGGGAATTACCCTTTGAAATCATGTGCGATGCAAGTGACTATGCTATAGGGGCCGTCTTAGGGCAACGTTATGACAAGCATTTTCGTCCTATCCACTATGCTAGTAAGACGATGACCGAGGCTCAATTAAAGTACACCACAACGGAAAAGGAATTCCTTGCCGTGGTCTATGCTTTTGAGAAATTCCGAACTTATCTCGTCTTGACTAAAATCATCGTGTATACCGACCATTCGGCTATCAAGTATCTCTTAGCTAAGCAAGATGCTAAGCCAAGATTGCTTCGTTAGATGCTCCTCCTCCAAGAATTTGATGTCACCGTGCTTGACAAAAAAGGAGCGGAGAATCTAGTGGCCGATCATCTCTCTCGTCTAGAAGATCCTCACAAAGATGTTTTCGAGAATAAGGAAATTACCGAAACATTTCCTCTTGAGACTCTCGGTGTGGTGAATTCTAAAGACACAACCCCATGGTTTGCCGACATTGCAAATTACCATGCGGGCAATTTCATAATCAAGGGTATGACGACACAACAAAAACGAAAATTCTTTCGTGACGTCAAGTTCTATTTTTGGGACGACCCTTATCTCTTTCGGATTTGTGCGGATCAACTCGTTCGACGTTGTGTGTTTGGTGCCGAAGCTTCTAATATCCTTAGAGCTTGTCACGAGGGACCCACGGGTGGTCACCACGGTGCCAATCTCACGGCTAAGAAAGTGTTCGATGCCGGTTTCTTTTGGCCTTCTATCTATCGTGATGCACACGCACTTGTGAAGTCGTGTGATTCGTGCCAACGTCAAGGAAAATCGTCTCAACGTGATGAAATGCCGTAAAACATAATTCAAGTGTGTGAGATTTTCGACATATGGGGAATAGACTTTATGGGGCCGTTCCCATCGTCTCATGGCAACAAATATATCCTCGTCGCGGTGGACTACCTTTCTAAGTGGGTGGAAGCTAAGGCTTTGCCTACTAATGATGCTCGTGTGGTAGTGAAGTTTTTGAAGCAACTATTCTCTCGGTTCGGAACCCCTCGTGCTATTATAAGCGATCGTGGAACCCATTTTTGTAATGACCAATTCGAAAAGGTTCTAAAAAAATATGGAGTTACTCATCGTCTTTCTACGGCTTATCACCCGCAAACGAGTGGGCAAGTCGAGGTTTCGAACCGAGCTTTGAAGAGGATTTTAGAGAGGTCAATTGGAGAAAACCGTGCTTCATGGTCCGACAAACTCGATGATGCTTTATGGGCCTTTAGGACCGCTTATAAGACACCTATCGGTTGCACTCCTTATAAGTTGGTCTATGGGAAAATTGTCATTTGCCCATTGAGTTGGAGCATAAGGCATATTGGGCCCTTAAGCATGCAAATTTTGACTTGAAGACCGCGGGAGATCACCGGAAAATACAATTGAATGAATTGGATGAATTAAGAGATAATGCTTATGAAAATTCATTAATTTTTAAAGAAAAGACTAAAAAGTTTCATCATTCAAAGATTAAAAACCGGGTTTTTAACGTTGGTGATCAAGTGTTGCTTTTTAACTCTCGTCTTAAGATATTTTTCGGGAAATTGAAATCTCGTTGGTCGGGTCCGTTCACCATTACACAGGTATTTCCATATGGTACCATTGAGCTAGCTCAAGATGATGGTCCTAATTTCAAGGTGAATGGACATAGGCTTAAGCACTACTTTGGTGGGGAAATTCCTTCAATGGTTGCCCTCGACCAAGTCACCTTCCCCAATGATAATTAGCATTGAGGGGATCGAGTCCAGCTCATGACTCGGTAATCAAAAACGAGGTGCCTCGTGGGGGAGATCCCATGCTTATCTTTATGCTCACTATTCACTAATAAGGGGACTTGTTCCCTTTCAACTCGTTGTCTCGTGGTTGTTTGTGATTGTGTTATCTAGATCATCATCATCATCTACGATTGAAGACTCTCGTGTTCATTTACGTGAGCCTCCATCGTTCGTTTGAAGAAGTTTTTCACGATTCCATGACATATCCTTTATTGTTCTAACAATTATCTTTTAGCATACTTAATAAACGGCTTTAGATATATTGTTGATCACCCTTTCCATGCTAGATCCTAAGCATTCGACTCTTCGTCTCTAGTATAGGGGTGCTCCACCTTTAGACTCGAAACATTGAGGACAATGTTTACTTTTAGTATGGGGGGTGAATAGGTACTTGCTTTGCTACGCCCTCACGCTTTCCAACTTTCAATGTTTTGTTTTGCTAATAAGGCTAAAAATGGCCAAATTTTAAATTTTTCTTAGTTTTCATAAGTGTTTTTAAGACACGAATGTATATTTTCCGATGGGTAGAATAAGAGTTAATTTTTTACTTGATGGGCATTTGGAGCCATTTACATTCCTTAACCCGCTCAATTCAAGTTTTGCTAGACTTTTATATAGGGAGCTTTAAAACGCGAAAGTCTTAATTCATTCGGGTTAAGAACAAGAACTTTTCGCAAGTTCCTATAATTGATTCTAGAAAGTCACTTATCAAGGGAACTATAAAACGCATTCTCTAAACTTGAAAAAAGTCCAAGAAAGTGCAAGATCCTATAGGTGGCTTGAAAACCCAAAACTTTATTTGATATAGTCTTAATGAAAGCTAATCCAAATTTGGCTTAATTTTGACTTGCATGGCTAAGTATTCACGAGTCTCTTTAATTAGAGGTCTTTATATAGTGAAGAACGATAAATGATAGAGTTAGACAAGTGATCATGCTAAACGTAGAACATGAAAATGTTCTTTCAAAAACTCATATGTTTTTAATTGTGGCTTTTTCTTCCCATAAGATCAATGCATTAGGAATAAATCATAATTGCAATAAGTAAGGTCGTACGATTTGAAAGGTTACTTAGCCTCTAGCGCAAGATCGTTTAAAAGTTGCTCGGGGTTGAATACAGTTCATAGCCAAGGCATAACTTATTGAAGCGGGACGCGAAGATTGGCGATTATCCAAAAAGGCCCTAACAAGGCATGAGGAGCTCTATTTTTGCTAAAGATCCAAAGATGATGTGAAGTATCATTATTCCTAAATCAATATGAAGGATCGAGACACACGACGAGAAGCAATTACTCCCCGAAAGAATGGAGAAAGTCTATCCAAAAAGACCCTAACAAGGTATGATGATAAATATATCCAAGTCCGAAAAGGAGGCGGATCGTTGTATATCAAAATCCAAAGTAAAGATTGAAGAAAAATGATGAAGTCGTGGTCCTATATGAAGAATCTCTCAAAAACGTCAAGTGAAGAAATTCCAAATATATGAAGAGAAGACCATAATTTCAAGAACGTCTTCCCAAGATTTGAAGTATGAAGTACATGCCAAATATCGGTCCGAGAAAGGTCTCAAATCGTGAAACGAGTTATGCCAAGATATGAACTTAAGGAGATACACGAGAAGCCGTTTTAAAAGATTTTGTCCTTCGGCTAACTATTGATCAAATCGTGCTACTTTGCTTTCGGACTAATAACTACTCAAATAAGTCAATATGAATCACTTGTGATCCATGACAAATAGATAAAAAATGCTAGTAACCCTTTTCTTTTTATAATAACTAGGATTGCGGGGAGAAAAAGTATTACACAATTTGGACGTATGAGTAGTGTTAGCATTGTGACTTGTACCAACAATGATCTTGTTTTTGCACTTAGCATGGAATATATGACAATCAAGGATGACGAAGTTTACTCAAAGGGACATTTACTTGTTTCTATTCTTTGACCCTAAAAGTCACTTTTTGTGATGAAAATCATACATTATGTCTTTACACATCATCGTAGTATGTTGCAAGTCTTTTACTCTTCAATAAAGGTTAATAAAATTGAACTTTTGTTGATGCTTGGATACTTTATTCTAGCATTGCGTGAGGGCACGGCAATGGCTTAGTATGGGGGAGTGATGAGATGGCATTTATACATGATCTCATCGTTCTTTTCGGGCTTTAAATGCATAAAAATGTCATAAAAATACCATATATATGCTTGTGTTTGTTTACTTGTGTATTTTAGGTATGGATATCGTGAAAAAGACAAAAGATCACAAGTTACAAGGAAAAACGGACACGAGAAACGAAGCCGTACAAAGAACCGGGCCCTAATCATGGAATTCTCAAAATACCTTGAAGACTTGAAGACAAACAAGATTGATCCTCAATTATTGAAGAAATGACACTTAAAACCCTTGTATATTCATAATTACAAGTTTGGTCCCTTAAGTTTGTCAAAATTACATAAAAGGTCCTTCAACTTTGAAGAAATGGCAAGATTAGTCCCTCAACAAATCAAAATTGCCAATAATGGTCCCTCATGAAGTCAAAGATACAATGAAGACCTTTGAAGATCAAGAATGTCCAAGATCAGCCCTTGAAATATCTCAAAATGGCAAAAATAACCCTTGAAATTCTTTTTCCAAAGTTTTGTGCCAAAACTGCCAATGTGTGAAACTTATTAACAAAGCAAAACACGTTTTAGGGCTGAAAGACCTTGTTTACTAAAAATACCAAAACACAAGAGCTAAACATGGGAAAAGGAAAGTTTTGAAACGAATTTGCGCCAAACACATCCATTTCCCCCAAAATCGGATAAAAATTACCACTATTCACCCTTCTTCAACCCCAGTTTTTACTCCACTTAAACTGAGGGTAAAAATCAATTCCCTTTGCACATGTGTGATTCACACATGCAGAAACCTATCCCAACCTTAAATCCCTTAATCCCACTCACTATGGACCCCACCCCCAATTCCCGTTTAACCAATCACATGACAACTTAGCCTCCAAGTTATCTGACATGGCAAAATCAACAGCTAAGAGTCCTTGCTTCATTCCAAAGCTAAAATGAACAGCCAATATCACTTTGGACAGCTCAAATGAAGAAAACGTCTAGAAGGACTTAGGGCATTTAGGGAATTTCACTTCTAGGGTTTGTGAATAGTGTTTAGCCAGGCATTTGCCTATAAAAGGAGACCTCAACATGTGAGAGTCCCTTTGTTCCAGTTTTAGGCTATCAATCTTTGTAATTCCTTTTTAAGTAATAAAATTTGATTTTCTGAATTTTGAGAAATCTTGTTCTTGTTTATTAAAAGTTTGGTGTTGGAATAGCCTAATTTTGAGTTCCATTTATATGTTTGAAGGTTTTTGAGGCAAGGTTTTAGTTGATAAAGCTTGGGTTTCAAAAAATCAGAAAGTGCTTGTTTATTTGATCTCACCTTATTGTTTGTTCATCTTAGCAGCATTGGAAGCTGGTACTTGTTTTGCTAGTACCTCAGCTCAAACAATCCAGGGCCTGGATGTAGGTCTTGGAGGTTTGCACCTTCTTCCCTTTTCATTTTCTCTTTAAGTTTCTGATTATTTGTGATTTTTGTGGATTTATGCTTGAATCTGTGTTATTGTGGTGATTATTGTTGGTTTGGCTTGGTTTGATGTTATTGAGGTGTTACTGATCTGATTTGTGGGATGAATCTTCATAAGCCTTTGAAAATTTGTGAAATCAAGTTTTAAAAGGGTGTTTGGGATTACTGCATAAGTTAGGTTTGTGGCTTGTTAAGTGCTTGTGTGTTGTTTGCAAGTATTGGTATCTGTTATTTGGGTGCATATGTTCATCTGTTTGCAGGTTTTGTGGGTTTGAACACATTGATTCTTGAATTGGCTATAAAATCTTCATAACTTGGTAAAATTGGCTAGGATTTTGAGGACACCTAGATCTAAGCATAGGCTAGGGCTAACAAGTGCTAAATCATAGTTAATCACACCAGGGTAGAAGGATTTGAGGCTTGAAATTGGATCAAGTGTCAAGTATATCAGCAAACTGTTTATGCATATTGTTCATTGTTCATCAGTAACTTCTAGTGCTTTGATCTTGCTATTTACTTTGATTCAGTGTTTGATTCTTGTTGCTTTGTGTTTATTGATAGTTTATATAGCTTGTGTATGCATCTGGTTAAGTTTGGTTGGCTTATTTTGCTTAAATCTGCTTATTAAGTGCTTAACTGCTTATTTGCATATCTGGAGCATATCCTTGGACTGTTTGGCTTATTGTGGCTTATTCTGTGGATCATTTTGTGATTTTATTGTTGCTATTGACTCCTTGTCGTTCACTGATCACAAGGGTGCCTTTGTTTCCAATTGAATCAAACCAGAACTCTCAAATAAGCTTGGTCAATTAGTCAAAGCAGTGGGAACTCCTTTCCCCTGCTGGTTGCCACTGATAGTGAAATTTTGGTGTCAGCTTATCAATAAGCTATAATAGCTTATTCCAACCTGCAACAACTTTGTTTTTGTAATAGGTGCTCATATTTTGACCCATTTGTTCATCCTGGAGCATTTGGGTGGTTGACTTTTAGGTTTAACTAGAAAACCAACTCCTTTGACTTTTACATAAGCTCTTTTGTGCTTATTCTAGCTTATTGCTTGTGCTTATTGGATTTTTGTTGATTGATATTGCTTATTGAGTCCATTTGAAAGCTTTTGCAAGTTGAATCAGCTTCTGAGGTGCATTATTTCTCAAAAACGACTATTTTGTCGTTTTGTGGATTTTTGCTTTTCTATTTCTGGCTTATTGAGTGTGATTATTGGAAATTTCTTTTTACAGATCTCTTAAGCATCCTAAAAGAGGGTTGTGTGTCAAATTAGAGCTTATGGCATTAGCTTATGGCTTAATGGGCTGAAAAGCCCAATAAGAATAAGCTTTGTGTTCAATAAGCTGTGATAAGCACATTTTCAGCTTTTGGGCCTTTAGAGTTTTGTTCTTAGAATTGAATTTTAAGTCAGATAGGGCTTTTCCAAGTCAATTGGGCCAAGTTTGACTTTTTGGGCCCAAAAGCCCATTTGTGTTGACTGTTTTTGTATTTGGCCCATTTGAGGGCCCATTAGGGGTATTTTGGTAATTTCACTTTGATTTTCTGATTATTTAGGTTAAAATAAACTAGTTTGCAAGTTTTTAGAATTTTTTATAGTTTTTGGGTTTTTAATATTATTTTATTATTATTTTATTATTATTTTTAAAATTTCACATTTTCCAACTTTTTACATTTTTCTTAGGTTTAATACATTAAAATAGGAATTTAGCAACTTTTAGAATAATTTTATCACTTTTAGATTAATTTTTATAATTATTTTAAGTTTTAATAGTTTTTAAATCATTTTAAATAGTTTTTATTAGTTTTAAAATTTCTAAAAATAGTTTTTAATCTTTTTAGGTCATTTTAGAGGTTTATCAATTGAAAAATCTTTATTTGGGCTTTTTGATAATTTATTTAATTTTTAGGGCTTTAATTTGCATTTAAAAATTGAATATTTAATTATTTAAAAGGTTTGAAAAAGTTTTGATCATTGGTAAACTCTTATTTTATTATTTTTGATTTTTGGTGAATTTTTGGTAATTATTAGAATTTATTTTTATTTTTGTGGTTTTTAAGGTTCTACGTTTTAACTTTCTAGTAGTTATTTTTTGTTAAATTTTATTTTTACGTCTTCGTCATCTTCTTTTCTAATCCCCTTCTAAACCAATCATTAATCACAAACATTTGACAAATTTCTCACACACATATACCTCCTTGGAAACGAACTTTCACACCATTAAGGGTCATTAGTGTTGATTTTCCTAAATCATCACTCGATACTTACCGCTTTTACGCCTTTTTCCTAAGAGGTGTAATTTACCACAATTAGACACGTTTGTGGAACATTTGAAAAATACTCTTGTTCTTTCGAAAGTTCTTTTTTAGGAAGAAACATAATATGGTTAGTATGATCAGAAGGTTTTATCAAATCACTTAATTTGGATCGACTTTCTTCGTGATGACGAATGATTTCGTCCGGAGTCAGGGCAAGCATAAGAGCAACATTAGCATTATAACAAACAATATCATAAAGAGTAGGCTTCATACTTTGAACTTTCTTGAGATACTCAGGCTTAACAAAACTCGTTTTCATATCTACTGAGCATGCTCATAGTTTGAATAGATTGACCCGTTTTGTAAAGAATGTTGTTTAACGTTTTGACTCTCTTCCAAAGCAATCAATTTTTTAATTTCCTTTTCTTCACGAGTTTTATAAAGCTCAGTTTGTTCTTTGTTAACCGACTCTAGTTCAGAAATCTAGAGTTTATGTAACATCAGTTGTTCTTCAAGTTTTGATACCTTTTGTTTTAACATATGAAGTTCATGTGCTACTTTAGAACAATACTGTTCGTTGAGCACCTTTCGTTCATATGCCAAACCATAAGCTATAGCAACTCGTCGATCAGCTTCTTTTACATAATCACACTCTTTTAGCATGTTTATCTCATCACCTAAGGATGTGTTGTATTGCCTTAAACGTTTATTAGTCGCTTTGTTTTCATCAAATTTATTTTTCAAAGTATCAATTATAGAAGCAAGCAAAGCACGGTCCTTATCTGACCATCATCAGTACACATATCCAGTGAATCAAAAGTGATATTGCTATCCTCGATCTCTATCACATATGTGTAAATGATGCTTTCGGGTTGCTCATGATATCGTCATTCATTAGCAAACACATTATAGTTGTCGTTTGAATGTACCTTCTCAAATGGCTCAGCATCAAAGATAGGTCCAGAATTGTCAGCAGTTTCTAGAATCACTTCTTGAATCTTTGTCATGTACATGTAATGTGCTTCCAACTCTTGATCCTCGGGTTCATCATTATTGTCATCACCCCAATCAACTTCATTTGTTGTGAGCTGAATCCCTGCCTCTTCTTTCTTACACATCAACATCTTTTCCTTGTGATATGCAAAATCTTTAACCCGTTTTGGCTTCTTGCATTCTCTATCCATATGCCCAAATTCCTTACAATTGAAGCATTGAATCCCAGTATTTTGTACAACCGGAGTGCCTACATTTTCCCTAGCCCCAACTTAATTAGGCATCTTCTGATTATCTTACCTTGCATTTCTATCATACCTGGGGTGCATTATCCACTTCTTTGTATCTCAGATTGGATGATGATCTGAGGTTGTTGTTGGTAGGTTTGTAGATCTTCTTAAATGTTGTGGTGAGTAAAGACATGAGTTTCTCAATCTTCTTGTCTCTTGAAGTTTGTTAATCATTACTTGCATCATTTTCTCCATCAGACCCGGTGTCATATTTTGAAGGTGGAGCTTGAACAACTTCTTTTGATTTGTTTTTGGCATTTTCTATAGATCGGTTAGATGATCTTGAAGAGTGAGCAGGTGCTTGTTGATGGTGAATGGGTTGTTGTTAAGTTGCAACAACAAATGCAATTGAGTTAGCAAACCGTTTTGCCTTTTCAGCCCTAATTTCATTGACTTCATTCTGATGTTGTTTCAAAATATCATAAAGTTTGTTATATGAGATGGTCTTAATATCTTCCCTTTGTTTAACCAAAGTCACAAACCTCTACCATTCTGGCTTGAGTTGAAGTAAAAACTGAACATTTGCTTGATGATTAGAGATGGTACACTGATTTCTGACAAGCTCATTTATCATTTTATAAAATATCGAGTAATATGAATCAATTGATTCACATTCTTGTGATATCAATTTTCCGAACTCCCAAAGTAGATTAGTCTAAAAATCTTGAACGTTGATCGATTCAACTTGCTTCAACCTATGAATTTCATTCCACATTTCCTTTGAATTAGGACACGCATCAACCGTGGAGTATATATTGTTATCAATCACAGTGAGTATGTAGTTCACACCGTCTGCTTCAGCTTGGAGAAGTCTATTTTTCTCTGGAGGACATGTGTCGAAAGTTTCCATGGCTCTTGTAGTAGATAAAGTACCATCCTCAGCCGTTGTGGTAATGGGTTTGAATTCAAATATAGGAGGTGGATTGTCAAGTCAATGACGAAGAGCGGTTCGGTTATCTTTTGTGTCAAGAAATCTAAGAAATCGAGATCTCCACTGAATGTAGCAACCGGCTGTTAGCATTGGTGGATTTCCATTTCCACCTTGTTCCAACCGAACTTGATTATACGTAGCGTTGTTGTTGTTCGACATGGTCAATGATTGTGCATGGATTACGGATCTTAGTAGATGTGTTGTGATGAGGTGTGGTTAAATTTCCGAAAAATGTCGATATTTTCTCAGTCCGATATAACATTAGACCGAAAAAAATTTTAATTGCCAAATTTTGAAATCGAAGTAGAAATAGCCTAAAACTAGTATGGAAAAAATTTGAACTAAGGTGGCCTAAAAAATTTTAACTTTTTTTTGGTAAACTATCGGAACTAGTCTAATGATCGAACTAAAATTTGGCACTAAATATTCTCGGCATGACACATTCTCGACATAAATTATCGGCATATATTCTCGGCATATAATTCTCTGCATGAAACTCGACACTGCCTATAATAATTTCGGCATATTAGGGTTTTAAATATGCCGAGTTTTTTCCAATTTTTTTAACTTCAAAAAGATCAAGTTTTTGATCAAATCTAACAAAATGACTTGCACTTCTGAGCATTATATCAACCAAGGAACCATAAAAATAAAACTTTTTGAATTTTAGGCCGAAAATTTTAATCAAGAAAATAATACAAAAATTAGTTTTTGATCTAAAAATGATAAAAAGATGATGATTTTGAGTAAAAAACCAAAAATTTCTTGTACTTCTAGTTTATTAATATTTTAATAAACAAGAAAGTTGCAATATTTTTCAAATCCAAGCTAAAAAAAATTCATGATGTTTAGCTTAAGTAATAAGCCATGAAAATTAAATAAGCAAACCACAAAACCTTCAATCACCTATCTACTATAGGCTCTTGATTCCAAATGTTACCCCACTTCAAATCCATCACACAAGAAACTAGAGAGAGAAAGAGAAGAAAATAGAGAGAAGTTAGAGAGAGAAAGTAGAGAGATAAACTAGAAAGAAAGGTTGATTACTAGGTGCGAAAATGAGAACCAACACCCTCTTCTACACATGGAAGAGGGTTTATATACCCACGCCACTTATGGGCTTGTGGGCTTTGTCATTGGTCGGGGCTTGGCCTTGACTTGGGCATAAAGCCTCTAACTTAGACAATATTAGCTTAAACTCCAAGTTCGGTTATCCCGACTAGCCTACAAGACCTTTAACGACTAAGATGACCTATTGCATTCTTGTTCGACAATATGAAATATAGGGCTAACATTATGGATGACAATGTCAATATCCTTGGAATATTTCATCCCAGATATGCAGTGTCTTAATTACATCGTATGATGTATTTAAGTGTTTCAAGCATGGTTATAAATAGCGTTAGGCGTGGCGTGGCGGCATGTCCAAGCTACACACCTTAGCGGCTAAGGCGAAGCTTTAACGTTTTTAAAGTGTGGCTTATGGCGGTACAACATATAAAATATTTTTTATCATAGTTCAATATTATATTTATATTGAGTTCACACAAAATGTTGTACATAATAATTAAAGTTAGACAACTCTCCGTTCATGTAATAATATTCATTTTTGTAGTTGAATTCAAAAAATCACCACACCGCATGTCGTAGCGCGCATTGACCTACTACGTAGCGTGGTGGCCACACCTTAAGGAGAGTTTTAACGGGCTGTTTAGAACCATGTCTTCAAGGGGTTTAATAATCATCTTAGAAACGAGCTCAATTGCACACACTACACATGATGTACGGCTTACTTGCCGTGAATGATTGCAACCTATATAAATCATGTCTCTATACTTTATGCTTCAACTAACACACATTACACCACCCATGTGAGTCAAGTATCCGAGACAATGAAAGTTTGAGAGGGTATGAGAAAAGAAGCAACCAAGACACATTGGAAAAAGTAAGAAAGGTCAACTAGCACATAAGATCAATTAGCATGTAGGAACAAGGCTAAGAAAAATCCTAATGACTAAACATTATAAACACTCATAATGACATACAAAGTTCATCGATGTAAATTGTCATTAGTCATATTTAGGAAGAGTCATCTAATCAATTTAGAGAATGAGTATGAGACTATCACTAGAGGTGCTCCATTAAGGCACGACCATTTTTACGAGTTATACACTAACCCAAATTCTCACATGGAAGCAATTTAACCATTAGGTTAAATTGAATTTCTAGTGCAGTAGATTCAATAGTAGTCATTCTCATGTTAGACAATGTAATTCCTGCATTTGCCTAATGAAGTGTAGCAAGGATGAAATTTATATAACCACACAATGCATGACCTGATAGGGTTTAAGAATGCACCATTTCATATCTTGACAAAATGAGTCTAGTTAAGGTTATTTACCTTAATAGATCTTGAGGCCATTAACATTGGATTGTATAGACAAAGTTTACACAATTTGTTAGAACACTCTTGATTGGTCTTTCGGAAATGACACATTTATCAATTTCATTGCAATGTAAATTACTTGAGTGTTTCGGATGAAACATTCAAATTGTCAAACCGACTTCATTGTTTATTTTAAGCAATTATTAAACAAATTTTTCAAACAATTTGAACAAGTAGACCCAATATAACATCATCAACACAAGTGTGAGTTATGATCCGATGTATATTCGTAAGAATGCAAATTCTTGTCTACACTCAAAAACATGTCAATTAGATTCGATAATGATATAAATCATAATTTAAATAATGAATTGATATATATTCTAAATATTTCTTGATCCACACGAACACTTCTCTTAGAGAAAGTAACTAAGGTTTCAAAGAGCGTTTCATGTTTTATGGTGTGACATTTATCTACTTGAACTAGTAACACAATGATAGTGTAGGACAACCCTTATCAATTGATTTGACAAGATTACATAGCTTTCGAACCTAAGAGTGTTATTAAACATAACAAGGTATACAGGATGTTTATGTAACATTTGTAAACCGAGAGGTGTTAATCCTATATGCAATGCACAAAATATTAGATAAATAAGTAACACTACTACCAATAGTACTAATCACATAATGATGTCCAGAACACATAAGAAACACGCACATAAACAATTCACTTAACACATAAAAGCATTCGTCCTTGTTTCGGGTGTTAGATACAACAAAGTATACATAGCTTGATTTTATTTGAAAATAGTTCGACCCATTTCAATATTGAATTAAGTTCAAACTTTGTAAATATATCTATTTTCAAAGATATACCAATAAGAGATGTACAACTTAATAGAAAAGAGTAAAACACAAGTTTTACGACAAATTGAGACTCAATTCTTTGAACAAAGTATACAACCTAAAAAACATCCAAATTTTAATGTTTGAATAAAGATTGTAAGTATATTTTCATGAAAGAGGACTCAATTACGTTTGAAATGACGGGTGGCACGACTTCTACGGACTTACGGTTGATTTTATATCATTTTTTAAAGTTTACAAAAATTTGTGTCGGACTGACCGTGGTTCCTTATATATATATATATACGGAACCTCGGACGACAATTAAAGAACCGCCGACAATGACATAAAAAGGCTTTTCGTACAAAAGCATTTGGTGACTTGACGGAAGGACGTAAGACTCTAGAAAATCGTTTTTCACACGTAGAACTCGTGTTTTAGAGTTAATTAGGAAACAAAGATTTTTATACTTCCAAACATGCTTTGAAAAGATTTATCATCAAGCTATTGTAGAAAGTTTATTTATCACTAAAACTTGTATGAATGAAACAACAAACACATTTCATATTTAATCTCACTTCATGAGAAAATTGATACATGGACCGTACTTTATATTTAAGAACCATTTGTTTTGAAAACTAGAGATCATAGATCGATACAAGCTTTAAAGCATAGTATACTTTAAAGATCTTGAATGACCGAGTCTCTTGTACCAATTGTAGAAACTAGAAGGGGGGGGGGGGGGGTTGAATAGTTTCTCTAGTTAAATGATCTAAAGATCAATTTTCAAAAAGATAGATTCAAGTAGTTTATGTGAAACCTTCTTATGAACAATATGAACAAGTGATAGTGTATCTAAACTAATAATCACAATGTATGTGCAATAAAGTATAAGAATGTAAATAGGTAAGGAAAGAAAAGATTAAACCGAACGCCAAAGATTTATAGTGGTTCGGCCACGAAGCTCTATCTTCGTCCCTACTCCACTCCTCGAGTACCCTACTCGAGAGTTCACTTTTTAACAAGCTCCTTGTGGTAGAGAAACCTTACACATCGCTTAATCAATTATTGACTCGAAGCTAAAAGTCGAGTTCTATTCTTAGCTAGAACTAGTCTATACCAATATACTTTAAGGCCTAAGTATTAATCACAATACATACACAACTTCCAAATTATACGCCAATTTGGATCTTCACTATGACACAAGATTTAAACAAAGTTTGGATCTTGATCTTAACACTAGACTTCAAGGATGAAAGTGTTCTTCTCTTTGCACTTGAGAGGATGAGAAGGGAGGAGAAAGATTCACTTCTTAAACAAGTGTAGTCAACCAAATTACCAAGGATTTGAGTGATTAAAGAATGGGGTTTGAATCTGAGAATATGTGTGAAAAAGAGGTGAAAAGGAAATTTAAAAATGGTCCACTATTTATTGGAGACAAGTTCCAACGGCTATCTGAGCGCGGCTCAATAAATAGCCCAGCGGTTCCTTATCACTAAGGAACCGCGAGTAACTATAATGGTCCGCGCCCTCTAGAGTCCGTTCTTTTTTGTCCTCTAGTGGGGAAACTCCATCTGGTGAAACGATTATCCAAAAGAAATATCCTTTATCCATTTGGAATATCCTATTTCAAATTTCTTTTTTCTTTTTTATAAAATATTTTCTTAAAATTAAAGTTTATTCAAAGACTTTTGTCACTTAAAAATAAAGGTGAGTTTTAAGAAAATTATTAATCCTTGATCACTTAGTTAGGTTAAGAACTAGTTTATTCATACCTTAAGTGATTGTGGATGATATGAAAAATACTTGAACTCAAGAATTCGGTTTTCGTTGTTTCGGTATATGCTTGTTTTTATATATTATCGTATTCAAAATAAAGTGAAACCGAAAAATGCAAGTAATGTTTATACGCATCAATGCATTGACAATATCCCTTGTTAGATTGCGACAACATATAAACTTAATCAAGTATAAAAACAAGATTTTCGAAGACTAGTTTATTCCATTTCTCCCCCTTTGAGTCTTTCTTTTCTTAATTGGAGAAAAGAAAGTATCAAAACAATCAAGAAATATGCTCCATCATTCCTAGTCCTAAACGCAAATAGTTTTGAGCACATAGATTTGAGCATGTAAACATAAGCAAGTAATACACATAGGTTTGAGCATTTAGGAGCAATTAAGCAAGCATCAAAACAATAATCATAGAGATTAATGTGCATGGATGAATGTTATCTAGAGACTTATCTTGAATAAGAGCCTAATAAAGTCTATAACAAACCAATGTAGATAAGGTACACAATTAACACGTAGAAAAAGAAAAATGCCACACAAGAAACAAGATTACTTAAAATGTGAACACTAAGTAAAAACATGTTAGCACTTGGAGTTAAGGGCACGCATCGGTTAGACACATCTAAGAGACATTATATTGGAATTTCTAGACAAAGACAAAACCTTTATAATAAGCATGCATTAAATAACTTAACAATTAAGCATAGAGCATAAGGATAAACATGAAGATATATAAGCATGTAACATACAAGAAAATTATCAATTTAGATATCACATTTCAAACTACACGTAGTGTAAATCTCCAAGGATAATCCTAATTCTTACTAGTTTAAAAAAGAAGACTCAAAATAAGAGAAAAGAAAGAAACATAAGATCTCAAGAAATGGTTAGCTCAAAGTGGAAAACAAATAATCTTGAAGAAAACTGATCAAAATGAGAAAAAGACCAAAACGAACAAAGGGAGTCACTGGCCATGGTTCGCTAAATAGGTCTGCGGTTCATTATCAATAATGAGCTGCTAGTTCATTTGAGGAACCGTGGACAGTGGGCATCCAAAAACAATTTAATACTTAAAAGAAAGTCACTTGTTCAAACAATTTAACATAAGTTGTTAAATGGCTTGAATGTCAAATTTCAGGTATGACTTTTAACATTTTCAATTGCAAGTTAAAATTACTTGAATATTTCGACTGAAATATATAAATTGTCAATATTACTTAGAGAGGAATTTGATTAGAATCTAACCTTCCTTGACAACCGAGTGAATTAAAAGACAAGAAGAAGAAAAGAAACCAAAAGGATATAAAGGCGATCTCTTAGAAAAACACACTTAGAAAGAAACAAAAGAAAAAGAGACTTCGAGTTAGTGTCATGCCTTTCTGACGAATGAAGAAACTGCTTTGGTGATGAATAATACCAAGCTCGTTATGTTTCTTAGAGTAAGAACATTTAAATAAATGTCTTAGGCTCATACAAAAAGTGAGCAAAGTTATAAATCCACTTTCTCTCCCTCATGATCAAATTTAGAACATTTTGATGGGTGACAATGTTAATATCCTTAGAATATTTCAATCCCAAATGTGTAATGTCTTAATTACATCGTATGATGTGTTTAAGCGTTTCAAGGGATTTAATAATCGTCTTATAAATGAGCTCAATTACACATACTACACATGAGGTAAGGCCTACTTGACGTAAATGATTGCAAACTATATACATCATGTCTCTATAGTTTATGCTTCAACTAACTCACACTACACCACCAATGAGTCAAGTATCTGAGACAATGAAAGTTTGATAGGGTAAGAGAAAAGAAGCAAGCAAGACACATAGGAAAAGCACGAAAGGTCAATTAGTACATAGAAAGAAAGCTAAGGAAAATCCAAATAGCTACAAATTTATAAGACTCCTAATGAAATACAAACTTCATCGATGTAAACCATCATTAATCATATTTAGGAAGAGCCATTTAATTAATTTAGAGAATAAGTATGAGACTGTCACTAGCGGTGCTCAATTAAAGTTAAACATGACCATTTTTACGAGTCATACACTAACCCAACTTCTCACATGAAAGTAATTCAGCCGTTAGGTGATATGAGTGTAATTACTCATATCATTTATATGACATTAAGGACTTAAAATGCATAAAACATATGAATATGGCCTTGTATGTACAATGTTTTCTTGTTTCATGTGTGTAGGTACCAAGTTTACAAAAACCGGCAAAACCGACATGAAATTGAAGATGTTATCAAAGCCAAAAGTCGAGTTCATTTTTATTTCGAGGATTCAATTTTATCAAAGATTATTGGGCCAAGTGGGTCTCATATGTGCTTAATGGGCCCAAAATCCCATCTATGAAATTAATAAGCTTATTGTGTTAACTAGTCCAAGTAATGAAGGCCCAAGTCAAATGAAGGCCCAAAAGAAATGCAACGGATTGAAGTATGTACAAGACTTGGGTCCATCAAAGCCCAACAAGATATGTGAAGTATAGATGAATGAAATGTTTATTTGGTCTAAGTCAATCCCATGTTAACAAAGAAGAAAAGAGACGGTGGAAAAGAGTTATTTAACTCCTTGGTCATAGCAATCGGTCAAACAAAATAAATAAAAGAAAAGAAAAACGAGAGAAGAAAGGGGAAGAACATAGCAGGTTATGAACCCTAATATTTAGGGGTTTCCAGTTAATCGAGTGAGTACATCCACGCGCATGGTATTCAGTTAATTAAGGGAAAGGAGGTGCGTGTTATTCATAGAGATTCCAAGTACCAAGTGCCAGAGTGGCACTTGGTTGCATCAATCCATCATTCCTATTGGATGGATGACTGAAATCCTGACAAGGGGCCACTCACAACTCTCCAAGTCAGCATCAAAGAAGCACAGATATTGCCAGGTTGGCAATTAGAGTGAAGGTGGGCGTTCCTCAGCCCTTGGATCAAAACAGAGAAGAAAGAGAGTATGGAGATGCTAAATCAAGGGTCAAAAATCAGTCATCATCAACAAACCCCAACCCTCACCTCGCCTATATAAACCCCCTCATTTTCCATGTAAAATGATCCTTTTTCTTTCTTTTACTGTTATAATGTTAATTTTTAGGTAGAAGTTGTATTTTACCTTTTCTAAATATTGTAATTGTTTATTTGATTAAATAAAAGTTTATTTTCAGCCTCATATTTTTTTACCTCGCGTTTGGTATTTTGTTTAAATTTATGCAATCTAAATCTAAAATAAATTAATATTATATTCGTGATTGTTCAAATAAGCTCAAACCATAGTTTATTTGAGTGATTAAGTTAGATTAGGGATGCACATATCTATCCCCCACTGGATGAATATTAAATATGCTGCTGGTTCAATTGTTATGATGGTGGTTCGAGGGTTTAGTTCTTGTGAAAAATTGATATGGTTTGATAGTTTGAGTAGTGTTATCGAAAAGCCAGCTCGGCGCTGAGCTACTTCATCAACGGAAATCTTCGATTGAATGGTTAAGCACTTTGTTAATTTTTGAGTAAACTTGTAGTTTAATATTTGTCTATTTGTATTTAAGCTGTTACTCGTTTACTGGTTTATAAATGATCTTTATATGATTTTATGGGATTTGCTTAGTTTCATTTGTTTTTAATTTACTGTTATAGCTTAATCCAGCTAGGGTGTGTTTGTTTTTTTTTTATCTGCTAGTTTGAATGAATCTGCTGGTGTAAGGCTCATATAGAGATTACTACTTGAGTGTCTTGATTTATTTGTTTTTATATAACTTGTTGTTGTGAGATTTGAGTTAGATTGCTATGTATTTGTTGATTGTTAAGTTACCTATTCTACTGTGTTATCTAATTCATAATATTTCAATTGAAGCTATGGTGTTCGTTTAATCGGATATAGAAGCTTTAAACTGTCTCCACTTTTATTTTATTTTTAGAAGCTGCTAGGTCTTATTGAGTTAATTTTAGTTATGTGAATGAGTAACCTTTAGTTTCCATTTAGACATTTGAATGCTGTTAATTTTGGTTTGATAATAGTCTGCTGAGGTGATTTGGTTATCTTGATTGCTGTAATTGATATATATTATTGTTGCATTCATTGTGTAAGTGTTTGTAGCTGTAATATCATGTGCACAATAGCAGTCTGTAACGCCTGATAAGTTTAGGTCTTATTTGCTCCTTGTTTATTTTCCTGTGAAATTTGTTTCCAGCCCTACGTATTGGGGTGATTGGATTTGAGAATTTGTCAAACTATGCGTATTGAGATAGTTTTGGGATGCGTTTAATAGTTGATGTAGCATAGGGTATATTTGTTTGTTGATATTGCTGAATTTTAAGTGGTTACATTTTCTCTTGTAGTTGTTAATTCGATTCTAGTGTTTTTGTGGTGATTTACATTGCTGAATGATAACACTGCATAGTTATACATTACTAATTTTGATCTATGATTCGTACAAAACGGTATTATTGATGTATTGAGTTACTGTTTCGAGACCCTCTCTTTACATACCCAACGTGCTAACCAATTGGGCTAGCCATTCTATTTGTTAAAGTTCTACTCATATATATTATTAAACATTAGTTTTCTTGTAATGCATGTTTAGATTTAAAAACGTCTCTTATCATTCTAGTTTTAAAGTTTGTATAAAAATAAAAATAAAATAAATATATACTATTACTTTTATTACTTAATTTGTTTTAATAAATTACTTACAATTTATAGGTTTAAATAAATAATTTTTTTTTAAAAAATAAATATTTAATTACTTTTAAAATTAATATTGTTTTAATCTTTTGGTTAAAATAAAAAGTAAAAAAAATATCTAGTTTAAATTCCGTCTTTTAGATTTAATTTGGGTAACGGTTATGCACTTTTAATTAAAAAGTAGGATTTTAGATAAAAACCGAAACCAATTCAAACTAATTGTCCAAATTGAAAACGAAAAAATTCACAATTTCTTCGTGTACAACGAACCGGGATCACTCTCGTGTTTAATTAATCCGTCTTTAACGAATTTTAGACTATTACTTTTTCCTAAAGGTAAATTTCTTAATTTGCTCTATAACGTATTACATTAAAATACACTGACACGTTTCCCACACATCAAATATTTTGGCGCCGCTGTCGGAGAAATTGTGTACGATTCTTTCGTTGCGATTTTTTGATCGTTGATTTGAAGACCCTTTCCATCCTTGGAAATTTTTGTTATTTTTCTATATAAATATAATAAATTATCGTTTTTCGTGTTTTTTTGTTGCTAATATATTATATTTTGTAGAACAATAAATTCGCCTACTTCCAAAAGCGTGAAAACACAAACCTTAGTTGGGATTTCATCACCTAGCTATTGTATTCAAATCCAAAACAAACAAAAATAAAGGCAAAATAGATAAATACTAATAAAAAGTTTGAACTCGATTTATACAAACTATAAGGTGGGTATAAGGCGGCGAGCTATATAATGTCGCCTAAGGAAAAAGGTTTTTAAGTGCTTTGTGCCACCTCGTTTCCCCGCTTGCTTGTGCGTATATTGAGAGGGACGACCGATTATTGGTTTGCCAACTCAAGTAGTAATAAACCTTATTTTTGTCGTTGTTTACTTATTGCACCTCGAGACGTTTAGGTTTTTACCTACGTTTCAAAGTCGAACGAGGGTAGTTTACTTCCATAGTTATTATCCTAACTCCTTGTTTTTGTCAATCTTTGATTGATTTGAAAAATAAAAATACCAAAAATAATCCTCTTATAATCTATTTTTTTTTCTTCAACCCTCTAAATTCTTGTCATTTTGGTTTATGCAATTACGTTCTACTCGTCTTTTGATTAATCATGATAGACTTGAAAACATTCCTCGTAGAAATAGAAATCGTCAACAATGAGTAGTAGAACCCGAGCTTCCAACTATTGTTGTAGAGATGGCTGATAACCGAACAATGGAGGAATTGCTCCGTGCACCCACCGAAGGGTATGGGGAAGCAATCGTTGTGTCGGCTATTTTGGTGGATCATTATGAGATTAAGACGGGTCTTTTATCACTCATTTGTGTCGACCAATTTCGAGGCAATGAGACGGATAACCCGCATTCTCACATTCAGAATTTTCATCGTATCACCTCGACTCTCAAGTTTAGAGATGTGCCGAATGACGCGATTAAGCTCATGCTTTTTCCGTACTCGCTCGAGGAAAAAGCTAAGTATTGGTATGAAAAGGAACCACCGGGTTCGATTTTGACATGGGAAGATTTAGTGTCTAAGTTCATGAATATTTCTTTCTACAATCTAAAACAACTCACTTTAAGAATGAGATAACTAGATTTGAAGAAAAAGTGCATGAATCGTTTGGAGATGCTTGGGAAAGGTTTAAGGATTTGTTGAGACAATGTCCACACCACGGTTTCACGGAGTTACATCAAATAAATACTTTTTATAATGGATTTAATATGGTTGAACAAGATTCTTTAAATGACGCCGCGGGTGGTAATCTTTTAAGAAAAACTCCGAGTGACGCGTGGGGTATCATTGAGAATAAGTCTAGAGTTCAATATTCACGGGTCACACCGGTTGTTTCTCATGTGAATTCATCCAATCCCGAGATTGCTAGATTGGACTCTAAGATTGACACAATTTTGAATGAGATTATGAAGAATCCTCATGGATCGATTAATGCGGTTGAGAATTTTTGTGTATTATGTGGTGGAGCACATCCGAATTATGCTTGTTCAACCACGGGGTTTGATCAAGCTAGTGCTTTTGCGGCGACGGGAACTTATGGCCCTAACGGTCAAGCTCCTCATCAAAACCATGTTGCTCCACCGGGTTTTCCACCGCTTCAAAATAGATACAACAATGGAAACAATGGGAATAATTTTAACCGTGGTAACCAAGGGAATTTTAATCAAGGAAATGGATTTCATGGCAATCAAAACAATCAAGGTTTTCATAACAATAATCAAAATGATTTGTCAAGCTACATCAAAACAAATGAGGGAAATTTGAAAGCTTTTTAAAATAATCTTCAAGGACAAATCAACACTTTCAAACTCGATTTTCAAAATACGATCAAGGGGCAAAATAACAAGATTGAGCTTAATCAAACTAGATTAGAGCAAAACCAAAACCGTATTGGGGGAAATCAAGCTAAGTTTGAGAACAAAATACTTTCGATGTTTGAAGCAATAATGAACAAACCTTCCTCTTCTTCGTGTGGCTTACCTAGCAACACCATTCCAAACCCGAAGGGTGAGATGAAAGCTATTACCACACGTAGTGGGAAGGCTTTAGACGGACCTTTGCTTCCACATGTTAGTACCTCTCCGGTGAGTGAAGTGGAGCAAGAACCCGAGGTGGTTAAAGAAAAGGAAATTCCTAATCCACCAAAGGTATACCAATTGCCTATTCCGGAACCCGAGCTTCCGAAGACTAAAGTCACACTACCATACCCTTCTAGACTTAACCAAGAGAAGCTCCACAAAAGATCCAATGCTCACATGTCTACACTTCTTAAAATGTTTAAGAAAATTTATTTTAATGTTAGTTTCGCGGATGCATTACTTTACATGCCTAAGTTTGCTTCAACTATCAAGAAGTTGATGAACGACTAAGGGAAATTGATTGAAGTGTCTACATCTTTAGATGCTAATTGTTTCGCAGTTCTTACACAAAAGCTTCCCGAAAAGCTTGGAGACCCGGGCAAGTTTCTTATACCATGTGATTTCCCTAATATGGAAGAATGCTTAGCATTAGCCGATCTTGGCGCTAGCATTAATTTGATGCCTCTTTCCGTGTGGAAAGGTTATCACTTCCCGAGCTTACACCTACTAAGATGACTCTCGAGCTAGCGGACATATCGGTTGCAATTCCAAAAGGAATAGCCGAGGATGTGTTTGTCAAAGTAGGAAAACTCGTCTTTCCAACGGATTTTGTGGTTGTCGATTATCCGGAAGATTCTCGAATTCCTCTTATTTTGGGAAGACCGTTTTTATACACGGCTAGTGCTTTAGTTGATATGAAAGCGAAGAAATTGACTTCACGTGTTGATGATGAATATATCACGTTTGATATTGGTCATATCGCGAGATATTCTTCTAAGTACTACGAGGAATCAATAAATCAAATCGATGTGATTGATGTTGCTAGTGAAGAAGTTTCGCAAGATATGCTTGGTTTTTCGGGTATTTCCAAAACTGGCCATCCCACTTCATCGAATCTGATTA
The DNA here is from genome assembly GCA_025667525.1 of Glebionis coronaria. NCBI lineage: Eukaryota > Viridiplantae > Streptophyta > Magnoliopsida > Asterales > Asteraceae > Glebionis > Glebionis coronaria. The sequence continues at coordinate 203,740,101 of CM046880.1, forward strand.
TCTCTTTAGCTACACCTCCACTCACTCTATTTGAGGGAGGGGACTTCATTCTAGAAGAGCTCGAGGATAATGTTCGTTCAAAGATCGATAAGGAAATTGATGATTACCTTAGTACACCATTCGATGCTAGTGAGTTTGATAATGAAAATTTTGATCCGGAAGGAGATATTTCTTTAATTGAAAAATTGTTGAATATGGACCCATTTTCACTCCCTCTGATGGATTTAAAAGTTGTGAACGAAAATGAAACAAAAGTGAAAACTTCTCTTGAAGAAGCACCCGAACTTGAACTTAAGGATCTTCCCACTCATTTGGAGTATGTTTTCTTGAGGGAACGGATAAATTACCGGTGATTATCGCTAAAGGATTGAAAGATAATGAAAAGGAGGAACTTATTAAGGTTTTAAAGAAACATAAACGGGCCATTGCATGGAAAATCTCCGACGTCAAGGGTATTGACCCAAAATTTTGTAATCATAAAATTTTGATGGAGGAAGATTATAAACCCGCTATCCAAAATCAAAGAAGGGTTAATCCAAAGATTCATGAGGTGATCAAAAAGGAATTTATGAAACTTCTAGACGCCGGAATGATCTACCCTATCTCCGATATACAATGGGTTAGCCTTGTGCATTATGTTCCAAAGAAAGGAGGAATGACGGTAGTGACTAACGAGGATAATGAATTGATTCCTACTAGACTCGTGACCGTATGGCGTGTTTGTATTGACTATAGAAAGATTAATGATGCCACTAGGAAGGATCATTTTCCATTACCTTTTATGGATCAAATGTTAGAGAGACTAGCGAGAAATGAATTCTATTGCTTTTTGGATGGATTTTACGGCTATTTCCAAATTCCTATAGACCCTCAAGAAAAGACCACATTCACTTTTCCTTATGGAACATTTGCTTATCGTAGAATGCCTTTTGGGTTATGCAATGCTCCAGGGACATTCCAAAGGTGTATGATGGCTATTTTTCATGATATGATTGAGAAAACCATGGAAGTCTTCATGGATGATTTCTCGGTTTTTGGGGAGTCTTTCACTTCATGTCTCTTTAACTTAGAACGAATGTTACAACGTTGTGAGGAAACAAATCTCGTGCTCAACTATGAAAAATGCCATTTCATGTGCAAAGAAGGCATTGTTTTAGGACATAAGATCTCTAAGGCCGGTATTGAGGTAGATAGGGCCAAAATCGACGTAATTTCCAAATTACCTCAACCCACCACCGTTAAGGGAGTTAGGAGTTTTCTCAGCGATGTTGACTTCTATAGACGTTTTATCCTAGACTTCTCTAAGATAGCTCGGCCTATGACCTATCTTTTGTATAAAGAGACTCCATTCTTCTTTTCGGATGAGTGCATCAAAGCCTTTGAGATGCTTATAAAGAAATTAACCGAATCACCAATTTTAGTTGCCCCTGATTGGGATCTACCTTTTGAAGTAATGTGTGATGCTAGTGATTACGCGGTAGGTGCGGTTTTGGGGCAACGTAAGCACAAACATTTCTTGCCTATACAATATGCAAGTAATACTATGACGGATGCTCAAACTAAGTATACTACAACAGAAAAGGAGTTACTTGCCGTTGTATATGCTTTTGAAAAGTTGAGACCATACCTCGTCTTGTCAAAAACCATAGTGTATACGGACCACTTGGCTATCAAATATCTTCTTAATAAACAAGATGCAAAGCCGATATTGCTCCGGTAGATTCTCCTCCTTCAAGAATTTAATGTCAAAATTCTAGACAAAAAGGAGCCGAGAATCTCGCGGCCGATCATCTATCTAGACTTGAGAATCCTCAACAAAGTGATCGAGAGAACAAGGAACTTAATGAAACATTTCCTCTCGAGACGCTTGGTATGATTTCTTTTCATGGTGATGATAGTACCCATGGTTTGCGGACATCTCAAATTACCATGCGGGGAAGTTCGTGATTAAGGGTATGTCGTCCCAACAAAAACGGAAATTTTTCAAGGACATATCTTACTATTTTTGGGACGAACCCTATTTGTTTCGAGTGTGCGCGGATCAAGTGATTCTGTTAGAAATACGTTTTTACGTATATTAGAAGTATCGGTCACTCCACAATATTATTTATGTTGTAATAGCTCGTAGTTAACAAATAGTTATTAGTTGCTTATTAAGTTAAGTAAGAACCGGTCCATGGGCTTGTCATGGACCGGCCCAAGCCCATGTAGCTTGGAAGTATAAATACCCCTTTCCACCATGGAAAGGGGTTGGTCGTTGTCATTTTACTAGTTCCATTTCTTGAAATAACACATAGTTTCTCTCACTTTCTCTCTCTAACTTTCTCTCTCTAGAAAACAACAAACCCCTTCATAGATTCATAGGTTATCAATATTCTACATTTGGTATCAAGAGCTATGGGGTGATTTAAGGTAGTGATTTGTGTGGTTTTTTAGTTTTTGATTGTATTAGTGTTCTTTAAAAAGATTCATCTTGATTCTTGGTGTTTTTGGTGTTTTTGTGATTGGGATTAGTGGATAAGTATTAGTTTTTACTTATTATTGTATAAATCACAAAACTTTTTGGGTTATTTGGTCAAAATCTGGGTTTAATCTTCATTTTAGTGGTCGACTGTTCATCGGAACAAGGTTTCTGATTAACCCAGTAAAAGTTCCGAACCAACAAGTTCCGGATCAACCAAGGAAAGTTCCGAACCAAGAACTTCCGAACCAAGAAGTTCCGGATCAAGCCAAACGTTCCGAACCAAGAACTTCCGGATCAAGAAGTTCCGAACCAAGAACTTCTGAACCAAGAAGTTCCGGATCAAGCAAAAAAGTTCCGAACCAAGAACTTCCGAACCAAGAAGTTCCGGATCAAGCCAAAAGTTCCGAACCAAGAACTTCCGGATCAAGAAGTTCCGAACCAAGAACTTCCGAACCAAGAAGTTCCGGGTCAAGCCAAAAGTTCCGAACCAAGAACTTCCGAACCAAGAAGTTCCGGATCAAGCCAAAAGTTCCGAATCAAGGTAATTCCAAGCCAAATCTTCCGAATCAAACTTCCGAATCAACAAAAAGTTCTGAATCAAGGGTTATTTTGCTTGTTTTTTCGACGATTTTTTTTGGTTTCTTACAACAAAAACTCAACACAATTCACAAGCTTTACTTCACTGCTCGATCAACCGATAATCTTTGTTTCTTTGAAGTGAACAATATGAATCCGAATTCAGTAATGCCTCTGATGACATCACTAACGGATATCTCCGTCATTACGGGAACGGATAATCGCCCGCCAATGCTCATCAAAGAAGTTTTTGAAGCATGGCAAGGCCGGATGATGTCTTATCTTAAGGGAAAACCGGTTTATGGGAGGCTTATGGTTAAATCAATCTTAAATGGTCCACTTGACTATGGTACCATCGTGGCTAACAATGTGTCTCGACCAAGAGAATTTGAAGAACTTACACCAGCTCAACAACTTGTTGCCGATGCAGACGAGAAAGCTCTTCAAACAATTCTCCAAGCTCTTCCCCATGACATCTATAGGATGGTAAGTCAATATACGGTGGCAAAGGATTTATGGGAACGTCTTAAGGTGTTGCTACAAGGTACGTCTCTCACCAAACAGGAAAGGGAATGTCAGTTGTATGACCTGTTTGACAGATTCACTTACAACCTAGGGGAAACACTTCACGATTATTACTTCAGATTCACCACACTCATAAATGATCTGAATGTATACAATCTGGTGATTGCTCCATTCCAGGTTAACACCAAATTCTTGAATACTTTACCTCAAGCTGAATGGGGTGAGTATATTACCGATGTTAAGTTAACCAGGGATCTGCATAAGTGCAATTTGGATCAACTATATGCTTTTCTTCAGCAGCATGAGAAACATGTGATCATGCACCGTTCTCCACGAGGTATGTACCCTGATTCATTAGCTTTGATGGCGAATCAACCAAGCTTGTCTCACAACAACACTCCTTACATTTTGGGACATCAAGCCTATCATCCATCACCTTACATGACACCAACCTTTCCCCAATACTCGATTTTACCACAACCACCCACCTCACATCAGCAACAATATTGGTTCAGTGCACCTTCATCATAATATGCTACACAACCTCACCCAGCAAGTATTGCACCTTATGCTCAATCTTCATATACTTCTTATCAAGAGAATGCAGCATACCCAACAAGCTACCCTGATCAAATGAGTATTCCTTCTAGTGATTATGCAGCTCATCAAGACCAAGCAATGTACTGTGATGATGAGGAAGTCCCCGTTCCTGTATTCCAACAAGGTGCTGATCCAGTTGAAGTGTTAACCACTATGTCTGCTTATCTCACAAGGACTTTAAGCAAACGAGGATTTAGGGGATCAGCTCCTACCAACAATCAGTTGAGGAATTCATCCAATTCTCGCCAACAAGCTACTATTGAGAACGGTAGGGTAATGGTTCAGCCTATTCAACCATATCAGGGGAGACCTTCCACATCAACTACTAATGCTCGCACGGTCAATCCTGCTCCTGCTCCAATGGTCAACAATCCTCCACGGGCTAATACAGGCAAGTTGAGAATGATTACATGCTACAACTGCAAGGAAGAGGGTCACATGTCCAGGGATTGTAAGAAACCCAAGAGGAGAAGGGATGGACAATGGTTTGCAGAAAAGATCTATATGGTAAATGCTCAGGCAAAAGGAAGGGAACTTGATGAAGAGGAGCTTGCATTTCTTGCTGATCCAGGGATTGCTGAGCAAGACGTTGTCACTACACAGAACGCAGCTTACCAAGCCGATGATCTTGATGCGTATGACTCAGATTATGATGACTTTCAATCTGCAAAGGCTGCTCTCATGGCAACTATCTCCAGCTTAGGGCCAGAAAAGAGATCTGAGGTACTTATTAATACCACCGATAATGCCACTGATGCTAGTATTCAACCACATCAAGTTGTGCAAGAGAGTGCTGATTCGAATGAATCTTCGGTGGTGAGTCTTTCAAATGAGGAGACAAACAATGATAGCAATATCAATGTGAGTCCCTAGACTTTGAGTGAATCACAACCGGGATCCATTTCGCATACGCCTACTCCTGCTCAACAAGATTTGGTCATGGTTCCTGCTACATTACTTAGCCAAATGAATGCTGCACTCTTAGAAACCTTAGCTAAGAATAAGAATTTGTCTGATGAGCTTGCCTTAAGCAATGAGAAAGTTCAAACCTTGGAATTAGTGCCTTCGTCTAGTGTTCTAACTAATCCTGAATATGATCATTTTAGAAACAAGCAAATGGGTCACTTGCAAGAAATTGAAAACTTAAGAGCAAATCTGACTAATGAACTTAAAGAAAAGGAGTTAGTGGTCACTAATTTTCAAAAACTTCAAACGGATTTTGAATCACTTGAGTCTAAGAAGAATGAAATGGAGATTAATGATACTAATAAGATTAGAAGTCTAGATTACTTGCTTTTAAGACAATACGCTGCTTCTCAACTAGTTCACTTATTTGATGCTTCGTTTAGAGAGTTTAACTTATCACGTCTAAAAGGCCTTCCCCCTAATCCACGGTATGCAAAACAAGCTTTAAGACATAGTCCTAGACTTTATAATGCAACTCAATTAGGATTGGCTTTAGACCCGATTGTTTTTCCTGATGATCGAACAAGTAAGGATCTAGTTGATGAGGATCGGTCATACAATTCTGCAAAATATCCTGAGTGTGATTATTTTAAATTGAATAAGGAGCTTGCAAAAATGGATTTTAGAATTCGCTTCCATATGGACAAAGATCTCATAACAGCACCGACCTACATATTAGATGAAGAAAACCCTAGTACATTTCCTACACTTCTCAATATGGAAGGTCCTAAGGAAATTCCAAAGGATCTTCCACCTGTTAGCACTGTATGGTTAAACTTGCAAGAGATTAATCAATACTTTACTAATTTTGATAAGGTCATTTTGGATTGTACGACTTCAAATGGCTTAAACGCCGGAGAATGGGCTTTCGAACATATGAACGAGGTGTTTAAAAATGAGATCAATCCGTTTGTCGAAAGTCTAAAAGGAACTTTTGCATCTCTTAAGGAAAATCTTGTGTTTGAAATTGGTGAAGTTCAAAAAGTGTTTTATGAAATGGACACCGCTTACGAACTACAACTAATTGAAAAAGAAAAGATTTTAACCGAATATGACCGATTCTTGTCTGCAGTAATCTCGTGTGATGTGCTTACTACTGTAAATGTTAATTATTCGAATGAGCTTACATCCGCTATGATTAATTGTGATGATGTGCATATATGTGATGATGTTTGTAATCTCTCTGTAAATGTTGCTGATACTGTAAATGAGGTAGATAATCATTCTTGTCACGAATCTAACGCTGAGTTTTTAAAGCTACAAGATTCTTACAATTTACTTTCAAAACGCTTTAATCAACTAGAACAACATTGTATATCTTTAGAATTAAAACAACAAACTCAAAATGAGGATCTTTTGATATCAAATGGTTGTGAAAACGGTGTTGAGACGAGTGACAAGATGATTGCAATTGTTAAGACATTAGAGGAAGAAATCATGAGATTGAAGAGAGATGTGTCATCAAATGAAACATTAAAATTGGAACTAGAGGCTGCAGAGTCTAAAAACCAGGCCTTAGAAATTAGACTTTCATCTATTCTAGGGGAGATGGATCGTGTAAGACAGGGAATGTCCAAACTTTATGGTTCACTAGAAGAACGCTTCGCTTTTAATGCGGCACAGCAACAATTTTATGTTGAACAATTGAACCAAAAATGTGAGGAAACATCTGACTTAAACATCCTGCTCATTGACAAAAACATGGTTTTGGCCGAGTTAAAGGAGACACTTCTTCTCACCCGACAAGAAGTTGTTGATAACTTAGCTACCGACTCTGCACCGTCCACTAGTGCTCCAACAACCAAGTCAGTAGTGCTTTATAAGAATCCACTTCATAAGAGAAACCCGGTTACCTACGATGATTATATGAGGAATGCCATTAAGCATGTCGATCTTCTTTGGGATATTTTAGACGATCTTTATGCCTTAGATCCCTCAAGTAGCGACTATTATTCGGCTCATGAATATATTAAGCGAGTTCAATATTGCTTAGCATATTTGCAATACATAGGTACACCAGGTTCGGCACTACTTAATAATAGGCCCATTGCTGTCACTCCATTTAATAAGACTCCAGGAGCGAAACCGTCATTGGCACAATCAAGTAAGACACCTTTAAAATCTGTTGCTAATGTTCCCACTTTGCCTTCTACAGGATTAAAAGCGACTACTAAGGCTAAAGGATCGCCACTCAAGAAAGATAAGATCAAGCCCTCCACTAGTAGTGCCACAAAGAAGAAAGTAGAAGTCCACAATAGGAATGCTAGTTCAGTTTTAAATAAAAAGAATCATGTTAAGACTAAAAGCTCTGCGCCTGTGCAGAAGCCAAAACCATTCGTGAATTCTGATTTAAATTGTTGGAATTGTAACGAATGTATGTTTTCCCAACGTCATGATTTGTGTCTGATTGATCACATGAATGAAATGAATGCTATTAAGAATGGTCTTGAATGGAAGCCAACGGGTAGAACTCGTGCCCAAGTTGGCTGGCAATGGCGTCCCACTGGTAGGACCTTTACATTAGATGGAAAAATGTGCCCTTTAACTAGGAATGCATCCATTGAGGTTAGGTCTGAGCGTCCTTTAGTTAGGAACACTCGCACTCAAGTATGGAAACAGCGCCCTTTAATTAGGTCAGCCCCCACTATAGTGCCTATCAGTGAAGAAATACCTCAGGATTTAAGCCAACTAGAATCTACACCACCTATTAAGAAAAAGAAGGCTAGTAAATCTAAGAAACCTAGAGTTAGAAAATCTAAGATTATTAAATCTGTACCTGCTAATAACAAGGAACACTCAGATTCCGATACCTCTACATTGTCTTCGTGTGGTGATATTTTCAGGTGGTCCAAATCGTCCTGTGGTATTTGGACTCCGGTTGTTCAAAACATATGACCGGAAATCGCTCGATGCTCCAAAATTTCGTCAGCAAGTTTCTTGGTACGGTTAAATTCGGGAATGATCATATAGCAAAGATAATGGGGTATGGTGAATATCAGATTGGAAACGTGACGATTTCAAGGGTATACTATGTAGAAGGTCTTAGTCATAACTTATTCTCAGTAGGACAGTTTTGTGATTCCAACCTAGAGGTTGCTTTTCGACAACACACTTGTTTCATCCGCAACTTGGAAGGAAAAGATTTGTTGAAGGGATCTCGTGGTGCAAATCTTTATACCTTGTCCTTACAAGACATGATGGCCGCCTCTCCAGTATGTCTTCTCTCTAAAGCATCTAAGACCAAGTCATGGTTATGGCATCGCAGATTATCTCATCTTAATTTTGATGCTATTAATCATCTGGCTAAAAACGATTTAGTTCGTGGTCTTCCAAAGCTTAAATTTCACAAGGACCATTTATGTTCCGCGTGTTCAAGGGGGAAAAGTACCAAGAAATCTTACAAGCCCAAAGCTGAAGACACCAATCAAGAAAAACTTCATCTTTTGCATATGGATCTTTGTGGGCCAATGAGAACTGAAAGTGTGAGCGGTAAGAAATTCATTCTGGTTATTGTGGATGATTTCTCCAGGTTTACATGGGTTAGATTTCTACGTACAAAGGATGAAGCACCGAAGGCTATCATCACTTTTCTGAAATTCATTCAGGTACGTTTGAACACTACTGTCCGCCGTATACGTACAGACAATGGAACAGAGTTCGTAAACCAGACTCTTCGTGATTATTATGAAGGAGTTGGTATTTCACATGAAACATCCGCTGCACGCACTCCACAACAAAACGGTGTCGTTGAAAGACGGAATCGTACGCTTATGGAAGCTGTTAGGACCATGCTTATTTATGCGAACGCTCCATTGTTCTTGTGGGCAGAAGCGATTTCTACTGCATGTTTCACCCAAAACCGTTCTATCATTCGGAAACGCCATGGAAAAACAACTTATGAGCTTCTACATGACCGTAAACCCGATGTTTCATTTTTTCATGTGTTTGGTGCTCTTTGTTATCCAAACATAAATAGTGAGAACTTGGGTAAGCTTCAACCGAAAGCCGATATAGGTATTTTCATTGGTTACTCACCGTCCAAGAAAGCATATCGAATCTATAACCGTCGTCTTGGCAAGATTGTAGAAACTATGGACGCCGATTTCGATGAGCTGACAGCAATGGCTTCTGAGCAACACAGCTCTGAACCCGCGCTTCATGAGATGGGAACCGGTGCTATTAGTTCCGGATTACTTCCCAATAATCCTACTTCTACATCATTTTTACCACCAACAAGGCCCGAGTGGGATAAACTGTTTCAACCGTTGTTTGATGAATTCTTCGATCCCCCGACTGATGAAGTTCCAGCACCTGTAGTAATTGCTCCAATACCTGAAGTGGTTGCTCAAGCTAATGAACCTTTATCTAATGCATCTACAATTCATATTGAACCAGATGCACCTTCACCAAGTGATTCTCAAACTACACCTGAATCATCACCCCTACTTGTGCCTAATGATGTGGAAGAGGATTCTATTGATCACGACTTGGAATATGCTCACTTGCAAGAGCTTCCTTTCTTTGGTGTAGCGATCCCTGAAACCCTTCAGTCGCGTCTACCTCAGAAGAAGCTCCTTCTATTGTTCACTCCAGACCACCTAGGATTGAAAACCATAGCACTAAATGGACAAAAGATCACCCAATTAGGAATGTCATTGGAGATCTAGATCGACCAGTCTCTACACGCCATCAATTACAAGAGAGTGCACTTTATTGCTACTTTGATGCATTTCTCTCTGAAGTTGAACCCAAAAATTGGCAGCAGGCTATGACTCAATCATCTTGGATTGAAGCCATGCAGGAGGAACTAAATGAATTCCAACGACTTGAAGTATGGGAATTAGTTCCTCTCCCTGACAAAGTTAACATCCTTACTTTGTTATGGGTTTATAAGGTTAAACTTGATGAGATGGGTGCGGTATTGAAGAATAAGGCTAGATTAGTCGCTAGAGGATATAAACAAGCCTTGGGTATAGATTTTGAAGAATCTTTTGCTCCTGTGGCTAGATTGGAGGCGATTAGATTATTCCTTGCGTATGCTGCTCATATGAACATGATCGTCTATCAAATGGATGTGAAGACGGCATTTTTGAACGGTGAACTAAGGGAAGAAGTCTATGTTAGTCAGCCGGATGGGTTCGTCAGTACGGAGTTTCCTAACCATGTGTACAAGCTTAAGAAGGCTCTCTACGGGTTGAAACAAGCTCCACGCGCGTGGTATGATCTCCTGTCAACATATCTCATTTCGGAAGGCTTCTCCAAAGGCAAGGTGGACCCTACTTTATTTACTCTCAAGGAAGGCAACGACATGATTCTGGTACAAATTTATGTTGATGATATAATATTTGCTGCCACTAACATAGAATTGTCAAATCGCTTTGAGAAGATAATGTCCACACGCTTTCAGATGTCGATGATGGGAAAAATTTCATTTTTCTTAGGATTATAGATTTCTCAAAATCCCAGAGGCATCTTTATTAATCAATCCAAATATGCTCTAGAATCTCTTAAGAAATATAACTTTGAAAACTGTGACCCCGTGGACACTCCAATGGTGGAGAAATCCAAGTTAGATGAAGATAGGAATGGGACTATTGTCGATCCAAAACTTTACCGTGGGATGATCGACACCCTTCTGTATCTGACTGCTAGCAGGCCTGATTTGCAATTTGCTGTATGCATGTGTGCCCGGTATCAGGCTCGGCCTACCGAAAAGCACCTACATGTAGTTAAAAGGATCTTTCGGTATCTAAAAGGAACACTTCATCATGGTCTATGGTATCCGAAAGATTCCTCTATTGCTTTAATATCATACGTAGATGCCGATCATGCTGGATGTCAAGACACGAGGCGTAGCACTTCTGGATCTGTGCAACTCCTTGGAGATAGATTGATCAGTTGGTCTTCAAAAAGGCAGAAAAGCGCTGCAATATCAAGCACGGAGGCTGAATACATCGCCATGTCCGGTTGTTGTGCTCAAGTCCTTTGGATGAGATCACAATTAACTGACTACGGTTTGGGATTCAACAAAATCCCGATGTATTGTGACAACAAGAGCGCCATTGCCCTTTGCTGCAACTATGTTCAACACTCCCGGGCCAAGCACATAGACATTCGCTACCATTTCATTAAGGAGCAGGTGGAGAACGGAGTGATCGAGCTGTACTTTGTCACTACTGAGTACCAGCTGGCGGATATGTTCACCAAAGCCTTAGATCGAGGACGAATCGAGTTTTTGATCGACAAGCTTGGCATGAAATCATTCACTCCAGCGACTCTCAAAGAGTTGGCAGAAGAATCAGCTGAATAGTCGTGGTAAACTATTTAGAGTATCCTTTGTTCGTGATCATGTATATTATCGTAAATATATAAACCACAAAAAGAAAATACAAAAATATAAAACCAACAAAAATCATAAAAAATATAAAACCTAGAAAAACCATAAAAATTATAAAATCAAGAAAAACCAAAAATATTTTTCGTTTTTAAATCGGGCATGTCTTTTAGTACGGTAATATTTACGGCCTTAGAAATGTCAATCAATATTGACACGGTGCCATAAATAGAGTCCGTATAAAAGTTGTACATTTTTAAAACATGCCCATTATGGCTTGTAGTTATTTCTGACTGTAACCCGGTTTTCATATTAAAGTCACGTATTTCTTTGGAACACGTTGGCTCAGAACGGGAATTAATTTTCTCGGGCGTGATTTACAAGCCAAATCATGCAAAGGGATCAAGTTTACTTTACAACTTGGTCTAACACGAATTTGTGTACGTCTCAGTGCATTAATTTGTTTAAATAAGAGAAATCTTATTGTCACCACGAATCAAACTTTTTCAAGATATAAATTGGAAATGCTTTAATCAATATTTGACTCTTTAAACAATGACTAAAGCTCTTTAAATAGAAAACGGGTCATCGTTTAAGGGGGAGAAAATATTAAAATCATCTTCGTCATTAAATTGAATTTCAAAAGTGATTGTGGAAAATTAAGGGCTAAATGGTAATTGAGTGGTTTTGCTTTAGAATACGACTTGTGTTCGTTCAATGTGATAGGAATGGCTTTAATATCTTGGAGTTTTGCTTATAGATCGATACTTAAGTTGTGTGAGATTGTCGAGTTTAGTTTAACTAAGCAAAATTAAGTGGACTAAGTTTATCAATGGAAAGGTAAAATGAATTGAAAAAGTTAGAAACAAAAAGGAAAAAGGAGAGAAAAGTAGAGGGACTTAAGATGACATTGTGTGTAAGTTGTAAAAAACTTGACCTAAGTCAAATATAACCCCCCCCCCCCCCCCCCCCCCCCCCCGCCCCCTTTCTTTTTCTTTTTCACTGTATCACTATTCTCTTTGCCGCCATTGTTGAATAAACACACACAAGAACTCAAATCACTCGTTTAATCCATCCAATCCGATTCATTCTATTTTAAAAGGTAATTATCATCTATATTTAACTTATATATCACCTTATTCATCCTTTAATCTTGTTAAGTTACTCGTTTAAATCAGTTTAAATCAAATTAGGGTTTATGATTTATTTAGGGTGAATTAAACTAAGGATTATTGGTGGGTTTTGTGCGGATTAGCATTAAATGATGATTAATTGCCTTAGATTACCTTAGAAATCACAAATGCGCTTAGAATTAACCTTATAGGCTGTGTTTTTGATGTTCCGGATGAACATGGATAAGAACTTCCGAATGAAGGACATTTTGAACAAAACTTCCGAATGAAGGGAATTTTCTGAAAAACTTCCGAATGAGGAAGTTCCGAATGAAGGACTTCCGAATGAAGGAAGTTCCGAATGAAGAACTTCCGGATGAAGGAAGTTCCGAATGAAGAACTTCCGGATGAAGGAAGTTCCGAATGAAGAACTTCCGGATGAAGGAAGTTCCGAATGAAGAACTTCCGGATGAAGGAAGTTCCGAATGAAGAACTTTCGGATGAAGGAAGTTCCGAATGAAGAACTTCCGAATGAAGGAAGTTCCGAATGAAGAACTTCCGGATGAAGGAAGTTCCGAATGAAGAACTTCCGGATGAAGGAAGTTCCAAATGAAGAACTTCCGGATGAAGGAAGTTCCGAATGAAGAACTTCCGGATGAAGGAAGTTCCGAATGAAGAACTTCCGGATGAAGGAAGTTCCGAATGAAGGAATGTTCCGGATGAAGAAGTTCCGAATGAGGAAAAGTTCCGGATGAAGAGTTGTTTGATTATTATTGTTTGCATGTTATATGTACTTGTTGTATTATGTTATGAAATGTGTTATGCTTAGAAGTAAGAATGATATATATCTATATGTTTTTGTGCATCAACCTTTCATGTCCTATCTTAAGCAGATACAATGACTAATCCAACAGTACAAGCAATCCAAGACTCTAGAGAAGCCGATATTGCTAAAGCACGAACCCTTAAGTTTATACCCAACAACTACCGGTTGAAGCAAATCTCAAAATCCACTCACCATGGATTTAAAGTAGCCATCGCGATCCTTGATCAATCCCATTTTAAGAATGCTTTAAGAAGTAGTGCCTCGGTGCCTTATGATTATATGTATGAATTTTGGGCTACCAAGGAAATCACTTCAAACAAGATCACCTTCACCATCGACAACAAGCAGCAGACGCTCACAGTTTCAGACTTCCGTAAGATTTTTGGTATACGAGATACACCCAAAGGCATGTCATTCTCGAGGGATCCTACTAAAGATGAACTCATAGAGTTATTTGACGCTCTGGGATGTCCGGAAATACGAGTTGCGTCTGAGTTTACCACTGCTAAAGTAGGACAACCTTGGAGAGCATTGTTGGGTATTCTCAGTAGATGTCTTACACCAAAAATAAGTGGCCATGATGCTTTGCGCAGTCCTATAATAAACCTCTTCTATGGCATGTACAAAGCTGCAAATGCAGATTATGCATTGTTGATATGGGAAGAATTCACCTTTCAACTCTTCTATAACAAGAAGCTAAAGACAAACTTCTTTCCTTATCCTCGGTTTATCAAGCTTATCATTAATTATTTTATGAAGAATGATGCTACTATTGATAGGCGTGCAGCAAGTCGTTATCACACTGAAGAAGCTGATGATACTGTGGATCTAAGGCATGAAGGACCGTCTATTGGTGTGATTCCTGGTCCTATTCCCGATTATCTTCTGACGGAGAAAATCAAAGGTTCTGCTGATTACAAGCTACTGCAGCTAGAAATCAAGAAACTGAAAGCAAACCTTCAGACTGGAGAAGACTCGTCTACAACGGTCAAGAGTAAAGGTAAACGCAAACAACCAGCTGCGTTACCTGAACCCGAAACCAAGAAGAAAAAGACTGAGGGTAAGAAGGGAAAGGGTAAGGCTGATGAGTTACGTCTACGTGACGAAGAAGATGTTGTTGATCCTGCTCTTGACAAGACAGAGAAACAAATGATGAAGATAGCAATTCAAAGGAGTAGGAAAGATACTGGCGGTAGTGGTTCAGGTGCAAGGGTAAATGTTGAAGAAGAGTACCAGGAACCAGATGATGTTTATGAGTTTGGGTCACCTGAACATTATTCCACTTCGAAGGAGCCATCAATCCCTATTTCAGCAAGTGTGGAAAAGGAGTCTGTTGCTCCTACGATCATGGTGTCAACTCAACCTTTAGCAACTCAACCTCCACCAATACAACCCTTACCAACCAGACCGGCTTCAACACCATTTCTTCCACCACCTATAACTCCCATCCTTAGTACCGCAGTAACAACCGAGCCTCTTCAATCAACCCAGAGCAGCTCTGCAACATCTACAATGGCTGCATTGGTGATGGCCGAAATGTTGGATAAACATGTGGATAATCACAAACGAGAAATGGATGAACTTCGCCAAGAGTTACAAAGACGAGCTCAAAGTGAAGAAGCATCTAGGAGAGCCCAAGAGGAGATGATTGCTAGGTTCGCTGCAGATATGGAGTTGACTCGAAAAGCACATGCAGAAGAACTAGCTCGGGTTAAGCAAGCTGAGGCTGATAAGCATGCTGCACGTATCACCAGACTTCAAGCGATGAGGGATAAATACAAAGAGAAAAAAGAAGCACTTGAAGCCTCTGTGGAAGAAAGAGTGCAAGAATCCGTTGAATCCATTATGCCTAAACTGCGTGATGAGTTGAAGACGCTAGCAGCTGATAACTTGTTGATCAAGTCATCCAATCTTTCAGAATCCGCCTACAAGATTGCCTATGACTTGACGGATTTTGAATTTAAGAAGATCCTTAAGGCTCGTATGGTGGAACTTGGATCGTTTGATAAGTCTAGGATTCAACGGGCTCTATACAAATCCCTGAATGACGCTATCATGGAGGATGATAGGTTATTCAAAACGTTTGGAAGTGTGGTACCTTATCACATTCTACCTGAGGAGGATAAAGATGATAGTGAGCAGGAAGAGGGTACTGGTGAAGAGGAAGAGGAAGAAGAAGGAGAAGAAGAGGAAAAGGATGACGATGATGGTGATGATGAGGATAAGGATGAGGATGATGATGACGATGATGATGATGATGATGATGGCGATGATGGTGGTGATGGGAATGAGGAGAGTGCTAGGGGGAGCAACGGGGATGACAATCAGGATGATGATGGGGGTGAACAGCCTAAAGAGGGAGACAAGGTTACCAGCTCCAAGAAAACTGCTAAGACTGGAACCAAGTCCAAGAAAGATGCAGCACAGAAGGACAAATCAACATCATCGGAATCAAGACGATCTAAGTGGCGCCACGATGTGAATGCTACTACGGCGTCATCGATTCCTGGTACCTCTATTGCTGTATCTTTACCTATTACCACTAACCCCATTAGTTCTGTTGTTGTTGCTCCTGTGATTGCAGAATCAGTAACGGAACCCGAAGCTGCACAACACTCACCCGTTCACGACACTGCCGAAATGCCTGAATCAGAACCAGCAGATGTTCGCACTTCTACTCCTCTACAACAAGCACAACAATCTACGGTTCCTGAACCAAGCACACGAGACTGGGCAGACACGTTGGAGATAGACGAGACTGCACCACCACAGGCTTGGATCACGGCAGCAGCACAATATGATCCGATCACAGACGCTGACAAAGATGTGTTGTATCTCCGTATTCGCAGTCCGATTGACTTATGTGCATTTCTTGCTCATGAGTATAAGACTTCGGTTACTCCATCCTTGGTGAAGAAAGCGCTGAAGGATAAGAGACTTCGTGCCAAAACCCGGTTAACCCAAATGGAGTTCGAGTATTATGCCGATGAGATCCTGAAGGCTCTGAATACCGTTCAACGGCCAGGCCTTCATGAATCAGAAAGAGCTCCACCTCCAATGGATCCTTCTCAAGATAATCAGATTGCTCTTGACTTCTTCGTCACCAATGATCTTGTGTATCTTCTGAAGGGGTCATCAAAGTACGCAACCTCCCTTACCTTGCTGAAAGCTGCCAACTGGGGGACAATACCCTTTATCGAGGAAAAGGTAAACCGACTCTGGGTCCCAAAGGTAAATCGTAATTATGATATGTATGCTGTCATAGGTGCATCTCAATGGGACGAACGAGTTCGAAGGGCGTACAGGGGTTGCTGTCTAGTCAATTCTGGAAGTATCGTTAGATCCGATATCCGCATCTCCAGCATTTTAGGGTTGAAAACTGAAGCCAAGAACGGCTATTATCATGTGACGGAGATTCGTTTGAAAAGGGAGGATGACAGGGAATACAAAATCCAGCAGGGAGATTTTTCCATCATTCGCCTGGAGGATATCGAAGATATGCTGCTTCTGATGACCCGAGATCAACTCACACATATTCCTCGTGAAGACCTCATTGCTTTGAATACAGCACTTCGTATGTTCACACGAAGCTTTGTGATCAAGACACGAGTTGAAGATCTTCAGTTGGGAGTCGAAAGCTATCAAAGGAAGCTTAACCTAACCCGTCCAGTGAATCAAGTGCTACCTCAACATGTAGAAAGATGTCCCTATACCGGCATTTCTGTCCCGAATTACGGCATTTTCTACTTGAACAGTCGAGGTTTAATGAAGTTTATGAGGGTGGGTGAGCTCCATAAGTACAGTGATGGGACTCTTCTACAAGTCAGAGGAAAGTTGGAGCATCTGAACTCGGGTAGGACTTTGCCAGAAATGACGGAGGATTGGCATCCGGGTTACCGGCAGATGGCGAAGTACGTGATCAAGAAGATAGATCAAAAGCTCCGTGAACGTAGATTGATGAGGAGCTTGGAAAGGTTCGTTGGTGGAAGACCATATTTAGTGCACCACAAGCTACTGCAACGATCCATCTAATGGGTCGTACATTTCAGGTCCACTTTATATTGGTTTTCAATTGTGAATATGTATATTTGTGAATAATGTGCTTTAATGGCTTGCTGTAGTGTTAAGGTATGATAATTTTTCAAGAATTTCTCACGAGATTCTAAATCTTTCAAAATATATCATACTAAAGCACTACAACTATCCCTTATTAACTTAAGGGGGAGCAATAACTTGTTCTATGGCCAAACATCGATTTCATTTTTACCCAAAGACCGGTTAATCCATTCAATATCCCAAATATTAATGGTTAACATTTTGGATAAGGGGAGAAAATGGGATTAAGGAGACGTAAGTGATACTTGGCTAAAAGATGAAAAAGACTTAACGATTATCCAACTTAATATGTGTAAAGCACGTGTTAAGGGGGAGCGTTTTTGATGAACAAAACACCTAAGGTACAAAACTTTTGATTTCAATATCACAAGTACCTTATGTGATTTTCAATGATTTTTCATGGTGGCAATTCCTTCCCAAAACACGCTTAATTCACGACGGATGTGGTGACAAAAGGGTGGTAGGAATAGGTTTAGTCCAATGATTCATCAGAGCCGATGGAATCTTCCCAAGGACAATTCCCTAGATAGAATTAGAAGTCCTAGGAAAGATGGAGAAAGAATGTGAACGTAGCTGAATGCCGACCAAGTACTTAAGCTAGCACTGGAACAATCACAACAAGGTGCTAGTGATGACGTATTGGTAAGCATTGAAGGGGTTGAAGAATGAAAAAGAATTGTAAAGATAAAGGGTGTAAAGAAAGAAGCCCTCCTTACAACTTTAGGCAGAAACCGGGTCAATACATATGCTATTAAGGTCATTTTTGCTAATGATTCTCGGTATTGAAGAAAGACATCATGGACCCAGTGATGCAATGCACAACCCTTCCCAGCTAACTCAAATATCTCTCAAAAGGTATTTGTTTTAATCACACGGAGATTAACACGTTATCTATTGGTTTATTCACTCCGAATAGACTGGTATTGAAAAGGTGGCACTCCTCTCCAGCCATCGCTCACTAAATCAAAACGCACAATCGAGTCTAGAGCCAAGAGATCATCAAAAGTCTCATTAGGACACTTTCCATTTATTCCTTGCTTTCTCACACACTGTGAAAAGTAAGAGATTTTCATGAGTCCTACGCAGTATTCCTGTAATATTGCCAGAACATCTGAGTAATACGCAAGTATTACAATGAAGATGGAAATCCTGCTTGAGCCAACATCAAACAAGCTCATGGTAGGTTACACGTGCGGTTCTTTTAGAACCAATCTTGTGAAAAACTGGAAGGTAACAGTGGTTTAATTCTTAATTGAACTTAAAATCGTTCCAGGCCTCTTCGCATTATCATATGATCTTGCCAGAACAATCAGAGTGACTCTTTATTGACCACAGTGACGAGTGGAAATCCTTCTAGCGTTAACATCAAACAGCACTTGGTAGGTGACGTGCAAGATTCTTTATGAATTGAGCTCGTGACAACTGGAAAGCAACGATGGTGAAAATCTTAATTGAAATTCACTTGTTCCAGGTTTCATGAATTGACGGCTTCAAATCACAAGGATATTTTATCCAAGTGATTCACTCTTTATGTTCGCAGTCAGCTTTGGACGGTCGAATAAAGAGAACGGGTTTACCCGCGAAATCCTGTCAGGAAGTTACTTAATTGAAACTATCCGTCACTGGTACGATATCTAATATCGTCCAACGGTCTTCACCGACCGGAGGTAAAATGCTACCGAATTAGAATAAAATGTTCAAATCTATTTTATTCGTGTCGTTGCTGTGTACATGTTAAAGACGGTGGCGTTGCTGTGTACCTGTTGAAGACGGTGGCGTTGCTGTGTACCAGTGAAGACGGTGGTGTTGCGGTGTACCTGTAGAAGTCGTTCCCACATGCTTATGTTTTTCTGCATCAAAGTTTAGCAAAAATTCAAGAAAGTACAAGATAAAGTCTTCCGCTGTACCAAACTCTAAAACTTTCGAGAATTCAACAAAAAGACATAAGTGTGTGGAACATGGAGTCACGAGAAGGCAAATTCACAAGAGAGGCAAAGATCGCACGTGAAAGGCCAAAGAACAATGCTCTCAAGCCAAAGCCAAAAAGATCAAACCAACATATTCACAACAAAAGAAAGAAAAGAAGAAAAGACTACGAGCTAAAGAACGAAGACTTAGTATAGTATGCTAGGTTTAGAACTTTGTAACGTGGAGTGACCTCCCTTAGGGGGAGATTGTTAGAAATACGTTTTTACGTATATTAGAAGTATCGGTCACTCCACAATATTATTTATGTTGTAATAGCTCGTAGTTAACAAATAGTTATTAGTTGCTTATTAAGTTAAGTAAGAACCGGTCCATGGGCTTGTCATAGACCGGCCCAAGCCCATGTAGCTTGGAAGTATAAATACCCCTTTCCACCATGGAAAGGGGTTGGTCGTTGTCATTTTACTAGTTCCATTTCTTGAAATAACACATAGTTTCTCTCACTTTCTCTCTCTAACTTTCTCTCTCTAGAAAACAACAAACCCCTTCATAGATTCATAGGTTATCAATATTCTACAGATTCGTGGGTGTGTGTTTGGCAAATAAGCTAAAGATATTCTTAAAGCTTGTCATGAAGGACCCACCGGGGGGACATCATGGTGCCAACTCCACCGCGAAAAAAGTCTTCGATTTCGGTTTCTTTTGGCCTTCCATATATCGAGATGTCCAGCACTTGCTCAAGACTTGTGATGCTTGTCAACTTCAAGGAAATAATTCATAAAGGGATGAAATGCCCCAAAACATAATACAAGTTTGTGAAATCTTTGACGTATGGGGAATCGATTTTATGGGGCCATTTCCATCATCAAAAGGAAATAAGTATATTCTCGTAGCCGTGGACTATTTGTCAAACTGGGTTGAAGCTAAGGCTTTGCCTACTAATGATGCTCGAGTTGTGGTGAAATTTTTGAAACAACTCTTTGTTAGGTTTGGAACTCCACGGGCTATAATAAGTGATCGAGGGACCCATTTTTGTAATGAACAATTTGAAAAAGTTCTAAAGAAATATGGTGTCACTCATCGACTTTTGATGGCTTATCACCCTCAAACGAGTGGTCAAGTGGAGGTTTCAAACCGAGCTCTTAAGAGGATTTTGGAGCGTTCTATAGGAGAAAATCGCACTTCATGGTCGGATAAATTGGACGATGCATTGTGGGCTTTCTGTACGGACAATAAGACACCCATTGGTTGTACACCATTTAGGTTGGTCTACGGAAAGGCATTCCACTTGCCGATTGAACTCGAACATAAGGCGTATTGGGCTCTAAGACATTGTAACTTCGATTTAAGGACCGCGAGTGATCATCGCAAGGTTCACTTGAATGAACTAAGTGAATTAAGGGATCAAGCTTATGAGAACTCTTTGATCTATAAAGAGAAGACTAAGAGGATTCATGACTCTAAGATCAAAAACCGCATTTTCAATGTTGGTGATCAAGTCCTCTTATTCAGTTCTAGACTTAAGATTTTATCGGGCAAGCTTAAGTCCCGTTGGTCCGGACCATTCACCATTTCACAAGTATTCCCTTATGGCACCGTTGAGCTAGCTAAAAAAGACGGGCCTAACTTTAAGGTGAATGGTCATCAAGTTAAGCACTACTTTGGAGGGGACATACCTACGGAGGTTGTTCCGGATCTCCAAACTTTCCCTAAGGACCAATGAATGCGGGGATCGAGTTGAGCTCATGACTCGGTTAACAAAAACGAGGTGCCTTGTGGGGGAGTCCCATACATTCTATCTTCTTTCTATTTTCTAAAACTAATAATGACTTGATCTTTTCAAGCTCGTGCTCGTGTTTTGTTGTGATGTGAATCTTAGGTATGAACCTAATCATTGAAGACTCTCGTGTTCGGTTTTTGCCTGGTCCACTCGAGCTTCCATACTTTGATTATCAAATGGGGCACTCACTGTCCTTTGATTTTAATCGACTAACGTTTTATCTTAAAGCATAATTCATAAACGGCTTATTGATTTGTGTGCTCTTACCATGTTAGGACTTTTGCATTCGACTCTTCGTGTTCTAGCAAGGGGGGTTACTCTTGAGCTAGGAAACATTAAGGACAATGTTTGGTTTTAGCATGGGGGGGTCAATCGATATAATCGCTTGCACTTCCTTTTGTCGTGTTCTTACATAATTGTTTTTCTCATTTTTCATAAAAAATTTAAATTTTTAGTGTAATTTTGTGTCTAATAATAAAGGAAATAAGTTTTTTTGACACAAATGTAGGCTTTCCGTTGGTGAAAATAAGAATAGTTTTTTACTCGATCGGTTTTTACCTTACCTCATTCCTTAACCGCTTAAATCAAGTTTTGCTAGACTTTTATATAGGGAACTTTAAAACGCAAAATTCTTAACTCGAAAGGGTTTAAGAACAAGAACTTTTCGCAAGTTCCTATAATTGATCCTAGAAAGTCGTTTATCAAGGGAACTTTAAAATGCAAATTCTAAACTTGAAAAAGTCTAAGAAGATGCAAGATCCTATAGATGACTTTAATACAAGAGATTTTGTATGTAAAAAGTTATCGTCTCGTCTCGATTCGAATTGACAATGGTTTAATGTGTGACTCAGTCGTTCTTGGTGGAAAATAAAGGAAAATGATGTTTATCTATTTTAAACTAAAGTAAAATGAAAATGTAAATGTCGTTAAGTAAAAGTGGAATCTCAAAAATTAAAACTAAAAATTAAAACTTAAAAATAAATGACGAAAAAATTAAACTTTAAAAGGAAATTTTGAAAACTTAATAAAAATGTAAACTTAAAATAATTCTAAGATAAAAACAATCTAAAATAAAGTTTAAGAAAAAATAGTGGGAAAAATAAATGTTTAAAACTAAACAGGAAACAAATAAAACTTAAGTCGGGATCCAAAATCCTGTCACAATCCGGAATCCACGATCTACACTCAATTCGGAATACTAAATGATTATCCTAGTTCGAAATAAGCGAATACTCAACCTAGTTAGGAATGCGAATACTCAACCTAGTTAGGAATGTGAATCCTGAACGTAGTTAGGAATAATGAAAACTGGACCTAGTTAGAATAATGAAAACTGGACGTAGTTAGGAATAATGAAAACTGGACCTAGTTTGGAATAATGAAAACTGGACCTAGTTAGGAATAATGAAAACTGGACGTAGTTAGGAATAATGAAAATTGCACCTAGTTAGGAATAATGAAAACTTGACGTAGTTAGGAATAATGAAAACTGGACCTAGTTAGGAATAATGAAAATTGGACCTAGTTAGGAATAATGAGAACTGGACCTAGTTAGGAATAATGAAAACTGGACCTAGTTAGGAATAATGAAAACTGGACCTAGTTAGGAATAATGAAAACTGGACCTAGTTAGGAATAATGAAAACTGGACGTAGTTAGGAATAATGAAAACTGGACGTAGTTAGGAATAATGAAAACTGGACGTAGTTAGGAATAATGAAAACTGGACGTAGTTAGGAATAATGAAAACTGGACGTAGTTAGGAATAATGAAAACTGGACCTAGTTAGGAATAATGAAAACTAGACCTAGTTAGGGAAACCAGGGTTTTAAAATTATCTGAACTATAATAAATATGAGCAAAATCTAAAAAATTAAGCTAAAACAAATAAGCACTTATTTAAAAACTTAACCAAATCAATTTTAAGAAAAAGCTAATAAGCCAAAATTTAAAAACTTTTAAAAACACTAAATAATAAAAATATTTTAAAAAATAACTTTTTATAAAAATAAACTAATAAGCACTTAATTAAAAATAAGAAAATCAACACAATAAGCACAATCAAACACAGACATCAATCAATCAAAGAACACAATTAACAAACTACATGATTATCCAAATTAAACAAGATTAAAAAGATTAAGAAAGGTAGAATGAGAATGATTAATTGAAAAGCTTGAAATTAAGATGATTAAAGATTCAAATTATAAGATTAATGAAAAAGCTTGAAAAACATTAAGAAAAGCTAGAGATAGAAAGTATATTAAACTACTCCTAATTACCTTACAAAATTAAAACTAACTAAAAATTATCTAACCCCCTCCTAATGACACATTAGGAGGGTATTTATAGGAGGAGTACATGTGATGATGCTTTCTTCTCTCTTTCTTCTTGTCTCGACTCGATTTAAATTCTTTGTCTTTCTTGACGTCGTCTCGGGATTTGTCGATATAAATTGAACTCATCTTATAATTTTCTTCTTTAATTAGACTTGGTTCTTCGACTTCATTAAACTTCCGTCTTTAGACTTTTTCTTCGATAAATATTCAGAATAGGCCTTGGACTTCCGTTCTTTTTGCACTCTTGATCTTTTGACTTCGTCTTTTCTCGTTTTCTTCGATAAAAGCCCGTGAAAGCCCGTGTTTTCTTCCCTTTTCACATTTTGGTCCTAAATCACAACAAAAACACAAACCACGCATAATTCCGACATATATGGCATAAAATACACGTTTTTGCTTGGTTATTATTATAGTTAAGTGGTAAAAGGATGGGTGTTTTCACACCTATCAAATCCCCTACACTTGACCATTGCAATGCTCTCATGCAATGCATTAATTACAAAGCAAGTTTTACATTTTCCATCATAATTAACCTACCTTGGCCTTTATTAAACACAAGACATTAAGGAGATAGAAAATTATAAAATATTCAAAGGAAGAAAATAAGTAAAAAGATCAAAGACTTACTTTAGGGTTTTGGAATGTCATGAATGTTTATCACCCTCAAGTTTCACGTTCCCCATACCAAGCTTAAAAACGAGATCATTGTTATTATAAGTTAGCAAACTAACACAAACTCATGTGGGTCAATTATTCACTTAGACTCCCTTATTCCTAGGTGTATCTCTTATATTTTATTCTTGTCTTGAATGATCACGAGGATGCATTATTGACTTATTTCGATAGTTAGTTAGGCTGAAAATAAAGTAGGACGATTTAATCAATAGTTAGCTAAAGGACAAAATCTTTTAAAACTGCTTCTCGGGACCTCATAAAGTTCATATCTTGGCATAACTCGCTTCACGATTTGAGACCTTTCTCGGACCGATATTTGCAGCGACTTCATACTTCGAATCTAGAGAGACGTTCTTGAAATTATGGTCTTCTCTTCATAATAGGAATTTCTTCACTTGAAGTTTTTGAGAGATTCTTCATATTTGGACCACGACTTCTTCATTTTTCTCCAATCTTTATTTGGGATTTTGATATACAACGATCCACCTCCTTTTACGACTTGGATCTATATATCCTCATACCTTGTTAGGGCCTTTTTGGATAGACTTCTCCATGATCTTTACGGGAGTATTTGCTTTTCGTCGTGTGTCTCGATCCTTCATATTGATTTTTGATAAATGATTCTTCACATCACTTGGGATCTATAGCAACAAAATGTGGCCCTCATGCCTTGTTAGGGCCTTTTCGGATTCGCCAATCTTCGCATACCGCTTCAATAATTTATGCCTTGGCTATGAACTCTAATCAATACCGAGCAACTTTTAAACGATCTTGTGCTAGAAGCTAAGTAACTTTTCAAATCGTACAACCTTATTTATTGCAATTAAATTTATTAGCAAGCGATGGGAGAAAAATATCATAATTAACTCACATAAATTTATGAAAGAATACCAAACTTATAATTGACTCTATCATCTCTCGTTCTCCACAAATTAAAATCTCAAGGAATGAGACTCGTGGATGCTTAGCCTATTAAATCAAAGTTTTGGGTTTTCAAGTCATCTATAGGATCTTGCAAATTCTTAGACTTTTTCAAGTTTAGAATTCGCATTTTAAAGTTCCCTTGATAAACGAATTTCTAGGATCAATTATAGGAACTTGCGAAAAGTTCTTGTTCTTAACCCCTAAGAGTTAAGACTTTCGCGTTTTAAAGTTCCCTATATAAAAGCCTAGCAAAACTTGGCTTAAACACGTTAAGGATACTAGCTAGAGTAAACTTGGATAAGTAAACTCGGGTTGAGTCAAAAGATTCATAACGTTTTAAAAATTAAAACCATTTTATTAAAATTTATTCTAGCAACGAAATAAAATAACTATAATAAAGGAAAAACTACAAGGCCAAAATAGATCAAAAATTTTGAAAAATGTCGAAAAATCAATTTTTCGGTTAAAATGAGGACATATACAAGGAAAACACACTTAACTTCGATAGAAGTCCCCCTTACACTTAATATAAACATTGTCCTCAATGTTTAAGCATGTGGAAGTAACCTCCCCTACACTTAGGACATTGTGCACTTCGTTTAAATCTTGCTAAGGAAGAGACAACTAAAGTGATTCCTATTTTAATATTGAAGAACATAAAATAGAGAATCAAGAGAGTTTAGGATAGAACAGGGAAGACGGGAACACGGAATCACGGGTCGTCAAAAGTCATCAAGAATGGATCTTTGAAAGCTTGAATCCATGGACATGATAAGAAAGAAAACAACAAAAACATACTAGGGTCTCCCCCTACACTTATTATAAAAAGAAATAAAAAGGATAGATACTCGGGTTGCCTCCCAGTAAGTGCTTGTTTTTGTTAACCGAGTCGTGAGCCTGACTCGACCTTGATTAGCATGGTAAGAAGCTTGAAGAACATCCACCGGGTCAAATACATGGTTTTCATCCATCAATTAGCACAAGCTTAAGGCGAACAAAGCAAGCCAAAGAAGAGTAGGCAAGGTTCCTTTAAGCAAAGATTGAGCACGGTGGTAGAAAGTAGGATGAAGTGCAAGCATATCTCCACAAGTTCCAAAAATCTTTCCTTTTATTTCATCAGATGGATACTGAGCTGGCTTAAAAATTGCAATACCGGGATCGAATACCTTTTCCTTTAGGGGAAAATAACACTCAGGCTTATTAGAATTTGAAGAAGATCCGCTCATAAATCGCACAATCTCATCCTCAGAAGGTGGATAGAGAGGTGTTAAAACATAAGTACTACGGATATCGGTGTCTTCCGGCTTCTTCTCCTTTGAAACGAGTTTCTTCATATCCGCAGGGGGATAAAGACCATAATCAAAGTCCAAAGGAGGAGAATCATTCTCATTGGAGAAGTATGTATTAAGGAAAGTGGCAAAATCTTCCTCAAATGAGTAATTATCCAAAGTATCAATAGTGTTTGGTGGAGGATCTTCATCAAAAGTAGGAGTAAGGTCATCATGAGAAGAATCACTCGAGAGAGTATCCACATCATCAAAATCGTCATATGTTGGCATGTCTTTATACTCTGAAACAAAATCATCATAATCATCCACATCGGAACTAGAATCATCATCATAGTCATCATAGATTGGTGGAGACTCATAAATTGGTAGGGGATCAAAATTGGAGAAAGAATCATGAGAATTATCCACAGGGTCATGAAAGAGTGGATTATCGTAGCAAGACTCGAAAAGAGGATTATCATATACAACAAAATCATCAAGCTTTATACTCTCCAAAGTAGTAGTAAGCTCTTCTTGAAGCACATTAATCATTTTCACTGATTCTTTACCATTTGAATTACTTGTAATTTCCCCCATCTTAAAGACTTGTGCATCATTCCCGACCCTTAGAATTAATTCACCTTCGGCAACATCGACTAAAGCTTTTCCGGTTCTCAAAAATGGCCGACCAAGTATTAACAGTATACGAGGGTCCATTTCATAATCAACCACAACAAAATCGACCAGAAAAGTACAGGTACCAACTTTAATAAACACATCTTCGGTAATACCAACGGGGCAAGCGAGAGTGCGATGTGCTAGCTCCAGAGTCATCTTTTTTGGTGTAAGGTCGGGTAATGATAGATTTTTCCATACACTTAATGGCATCAAATTAATACTTGCCCCGAGATCGGCTAAGGCAGTAAATTCTTCAACTTTGTTAAAAATGCAAGGCAACACAAAACGACCGGGATCTCCTAGTTTTTCTAGAAGTTCTTTGAGAATTACTGTAGAACAGTTTTCATTTAAGCGTGTGTTGACAAACTCAGCCATCTTTTCCTTCTTATTAAACAATTCCTTGAATGCTTTCACAAATTTCGGCATTTGGACAAGTGCTTCAACAAGGCTAATGTTGAAATTCATTTGAGAGATCATCTTCAAATAGGAAGTAACTTGAGAATCCTCTTTTGTGAGCAATTTGCACTTGTCTAACCGAGAAGGATAAGGGATGTTGGGTTTACGTGGTGTGGGTGTAGCGGGTAAAGGTTGAGATGTTGAAGGTTGAGAAGTAGAAGGTTTAGAGGTGGTAGGTGGGGTTGGTGGAGGGTTTTGCTTGGGTACTTATTCATTAAGAGGTGGAGACGGTAATGGAGAACTAGTACTAGGCGTGGAAGTAAGAGGAATAAATGGAGGTGGAGGAGGTATAGATGGAGTAACGGGAGGAGGGGTAGAAGGTCCTACTAATGTTGCTCCACTTCGAGTTGTAATAGCACTCACATTCGCTCTAGGGTTTGTTTCGGTGGTAGAAGGAAGAGCACCTTGAGGACGAAGGGTTTGTAACATTTGAACGAATTTCCTATCCGTGGACTCTTGTAATTGTCTATTAGATTCTTGCATTGCTTGCATTATTTTCTCATGTTCATTCAATTTTTACAAAACCAAATCCATTGGCGGATGAGGTAAATTGAACCCTTGTTGTTGAAAACCTTGGTTTGGGTATTGGTTATAAGGTGGAAACCTTGAGGATTGAAACCTTGGTTTGGAAAGCCTTGATTTTGTATGTGATAGTTTCCCTGATTTGCATTTGAGCCCCTCACATTTGCATTTTGTTGAACATTTGCTCTAGGTGGCCCTTGGTTGTTATGGGTGGGTGGGTGAGGTCTTTGCTAAAAACCGGGTGGAGCCAAGTAATTTGTCGAGTTGTAAGACAAGTGATTAACATCGACATTAGGCTTGAAATGAACTCTCTCGGTGTTGTTGTAAGCATACACTTCCCCGTGAGATTGATCATAATTTTATCACAATTAGCATAAGAGTGCGGCCCACCACAAGTTTTACAAGTTATATTAATAGCATTGTTGTTTTTGACATTGTTAACGGCTTGTAAAGCAAGTGCTTCAACAACCGTAGTAAGCTTATCAAGTCTCTTGTCGGTATCACTAGTATTAGCACTAACCACATTAGCACGAACACTCTTAGTTTGCACTCTAGACTTATTCTCAATAATATCCCACGCGGCATTAGAAGACTTAACCAAAATGTTACCCGCCCGAGGCACTATTTAGTGAATCTTGGTCATTCATGCTTAAACCATTGTAAAAAGTATTAATTTGATGTACTTTTGTAAAACCATGTTGTGGACACTTTCTTAAAAGTTCCTTAAAACGGTCCCAAGATTCACTAAATGTCTCACCGTACTTTTGTTCAAAGTTAATGATTTCATTCCGCAAAGCGGTAGTACGTGAGGGTGGGAAAAAGTAGTTGATGAATTTGGTCTCTAAATCCGACCACGTAAGAATACTTTGTGGCGGTTCCTTTGCAAGCCAATGTCAGGCTTGTCCCTCTAAGGAGAAAGGAAAAAGTTGCAAGCGAATTACCTCTTGTGAAACCCCATTATACTTGACCGTATTAGTGAGTTGAAGGAACCTTTTGATATGGTCATGAGGATCATCAAGTGTACGCCCCAAGAATGGTTGAGCAGGGACCATTTGAATGAAGCCGAATTTGAGCTCAAAGTTGTTGGCTCCAATCTCGGGTATGACAATAGCATCGGTGTTGCCCTCTACATACGATTTCAAAAGCTCGATCATTGGTCGATTGTCCATGGCGACAATAGGTTGAGTTTAGACTTCGGCTAGAGTTGCTTTCTTCTTACGAGCACGGGTACGCATACACACCTACAAAAGGAAAAGAAAGATAGACAAGAAATATTTTTGATTTTTTATGTTTTTCTATTTTTTTGGATTTTTGAAAATTTTATTTTTTTAGGATTTTTGAGAAATTTTGAAAATTAGACAAAGGAAAATAACGTTCAAGAGTGAACGGATCCCAAAATCCAACGCGTCTCTCACAATAAACCGTTAATCTTCACGAAAAGAGCCGGCAGCGGCGCCATTTAATACAAGATTTTTGCCTAGTAAAAAAATAAAGATTCGTTGAACCAATCTTTTCGAGTTGATTACCGTTAATCGTGCGACTCAGTCGTTCTTGGTGGAAGATAAAGGAAAAAGGTTATCTATTTTAAACTAAAGAAAAATGTAAAATGAAAATGTAAATGTCGTTAAGTAAAAGTGGAAGCTTTAAAAGTTAAACTAAAAACAAGACTTAAAATAAATGACGAGAAATTAAAACTTTAAAAAGTAGATTTTGAAAACTTAAAATAAATGGACCTAATTCTGAATGTCAAGGAATACCAATCCTGAACGTAGTTAGGAATACCAATCCTGAACGTAGTTAGGAATACCAATCCTTAACATAGTTAGGAATACAAATCCTGAACGTAGTTAGGAATACTAATCCTAAACGTAGTTAGGAATACCAATCCTGAACGTAGTTAGGAATACCAATCCTGAACGTAGTTAAGAATACTAATCTTGAACGTAGTTAGGAATACCAATCATGAACGTAGATAGGAATACCAATCCTGAACGTAGTTAGGAATACCAATCCCGAACGTAGTTAGGAATACCAATCCTGAACGTATTTAGGGATAATGAAAACTGGACCTAGTTATGAATAATGAAAACTGGACCTAGTTACGGAAACTAGGGTTTTAAAATTATCCGAACTATAGTAAAAATAAGCAAAATCTAAAAAATTAAGCTAAAACAAATAAGCACTTCTATAAAAACTTAACCAAATCAAATTTAAGAAAAAGCTAATAAGCCAAAATTTAAAAACTTTTAAAAACACTAAATAATAAAAATATTTTAAAAGACAACTTTTTATAAAAATAAACTAATAAGCACTTAATTAAAAATAAGAAAATCAACACAATAAGCACTCAAACACTATAAGCTATAAAAATCAAACACTAAAAGATCAATAAGCACAATCAAACACAAACATCAATCAATCAAAGAACACGATTAACAAACTACATGATTATCCAAATTAAACAAGATTAAAAAGATTAAGAAAGGTAGAATGAGAATGATTAATTGAAAAGCTTGAAATTAAGATGATTAAAGATTCAAATTACAAGATTAATGAAAAAGGTTGAAAAACATTAAGAAAAGCTAGAGAGAGAAGGTATATTAAACTACTCCTAATTACCTTACAAAATTAAAACTAACTAAAAATTATCTAACCCCCTCCTAATGACACATTAGGAGGGTATTTACAGGAGGAGTACATGTGTTGATGCTTTCTTCTCTCTTTCTTCTTGTCTCGACTCGATTTAAATTCTTTGTCTTTCTCGACGTCGTCTCGGGATTTGTCGATATAAATTGAACTCGTCTTATAATTTTCTTCTTTAATTAGACTTGGTTCTTCGACTTCATTAAACTTCCGTCTTTAGACTTTTTCTTCGATAAATATTTAGAATAGGCCTTGGACTTCCGTTCTTTTGGCACTCTTGATCTTTTGACTTCGTATTTTCTCGTTTTCTTCGGTAAAAGCCCGTGAAAGCCCGTCTTCCCTTTTCACATTTTTGTCCGAAATCACAACAAAAACATAAACCACGCATAATTCTGACATATATGGACTAAAATACACGTTTTGGCTTGGTTATTATTATAGTTAAGTGGTAAAAGGATGGGTGTTTTCACACCTATCAGACTTAAAAACCCAAAACTTTGATTTAATATAGTCTTAATTTCAAGGCTAAGTATCCATTAGTCTCACATCTTTGAGATTCTACAATATGGAGAACAAAAGATGATAGAGTTGATTATAAGTTTTGAGGTTAAGTCTTCCTTGAATAAGTTTTTTGTGTTACTCTTTCTCCTCGTATTTATTTTTCACGCTTGAATATTTAATTGCTTAATAAATGATTTTTTTAACGGTTAAGGTTCTATATCTTAACTCGTAACTCCTTCTTTTTCTTCCCTTGTAATTAAAGTAAGAACACATTGAGGGTAGCGTCATGGAATTTTTGATCATGGGATTGCGGAAATTTGGCTTACTATATATCATTATAAAGAAGAATAAATAAAAACATTTTCTCTATGAGCCTTTGGGTGGGAGTCATGTAGCACTAGCCTTGTCATTAGAGCCTTAGGGTGTATGGCATGGTGAAGCGTTTAATAAAAATTTCTTCATCATTATGAGCCTTAGGGTGGATAGTGAATGTCAATTCCCTTGTTTATGTCCAAGGAGCATTAGGGTGTGGATCATAGATAAGGAGCACTTTTACATCTTAAAGAGCCTCAAGGTATATGATGTAAATGTTGCTAACTCTATTAATAAAGTCAATTCGACTTTGGAGGAATAATTGTTGCCGTAAGTAGTCCTATTAGCCGAATTTTGGATCCGGGAATTCATTCCTAAATTCGTGGTAAGTTTTTCTTGATGTGGGCTTTCTTTAGTGACAACGGTTTTTGAGGTCGAGGTTAGGTTTTGAGTGCTGGGTTTACATCGTTTTTGCCTTCATTTTTGGACTAATAACTATTAAATAAGTCAAATGATCCTATGGGTGAATGACAAAATTTAAAATCTAGAGATACAATTAGGAATAAAGGAGAGTGAGTTTAACACAAATTACTTGTATTAGTGGTCTTAATATTGGAACTTATGATTGACAATGATCTTGTATTTAAACTTGGCATGGAAAGAGTAAAAAATAGAGGACGATGAATTTATTCGAGTTTTATGATCCTAAAAGTTATTTCTCAAATAATGAAAACAATACATTATGTCTTTGTTCAAATAAAGTGTCAAAAGTTGAATAAAAGTGTAGTTAGTTTTGCTTTATTTTATCATTACGTGAGGACACGGTAATTGCTTAGTAAGGGGAGTTTGATATGAGTGTAATTACTCATATCATTTATATCACATTAAGGACTTAAAATGCATAAAACATATGAATATGGCCTTGTATGTACAATATTTTCTTGTTTCATGTGTGTAGGTACCAAGTTCACTAAAACCGGCAAAAACTGACATGAAATTGAAGAAGTTATCAAAGCCAAAAGTCGAGTTCGTTTTTATTTTGAGGATTCAATTTTATCAAAGATTATTGGGTCAAGTGGGTCCCACATGTTCTTAATGGTCCCAAAAGCCCACTTATGGAATTAATAAGCTTATTGTGTTAACTAGCCCAAGTAATGAAGGCCCAAGTCAAATAAAGGCCCAAAAGAAATGCAACGGATTGAAGTATGTACAAGACTTGGGTCCATCAAAGCCCAACAAGAGATGTGAAGTATAGACGAATGACATGTTTATTTGGTCCAAGTCAAGCCCATGTTAACAAAGAAGAAAAGAGACGGTGGAAAAGAGTTATTTATCTCCTTGGTCATAGCAATCGTTCAAACCAAATAAATAAAAGAAAAGAGAAACGAGAAAAGAAAGGGGAAGAACATAGCAGGTTATGAACCCTAATATTTAGGGGTTTCCAATTAATCGAGCGAGTACATCTACGCGCATGGTATTCAGTTAATTAAGGGAAATGAGGTGCGTGTTATTCACAGAGATTCCAAGTACCAAGTGCCAGAGTGGCACTTGGTTGCATCACACCTTCATTCCTATTGGATGGATGACTGAAATCCTGACAAGGGGCCAATCACAACTCTCCAAGTCAGCATCAAAGAAGCACAAATATTTTCAGGTTGGAAATCCGAGTGAAGGTGGGCATTCCTCGGCCCTTGGATCAAAACAAAGAAGAAAGAGAGTATGAAGATGCTAAATCGAGGGTAAAAAATCAGTCATCATCAACAAACCCCAACCCTCACCTCGCCTATATAAACCCCCTCATTTTCCATGTAGAATGATCCCTTTTCTTTCTTTTACTGTTATAATGTTAATTTTTAGATAAAAGTTGGATTTTTTTCCTTTTCTAAATATTGTAATTGTTGATTTGATTAAATAAAGGTTTATTTTCAGCCTCATTTTTTTTACCTCGCGTTTGGTATTTTGTTTAAATTTATGAAATCTAAATCTAAAATAAATTAGTATTATATTCGTGATTTTTCAAATAAGCTCAAACCATAGTTTATTTGAGTGATCAAGTTAGATTAGGGATGAACATATTTATCCCCACTGGATGAATATTAAATATGCTGCTGGTTCGATGGTTATGATGGTGGTTCGAGGGTTTTGTTCTTGTGAAAAATTGATATGGTTTGATAGTTTTAGTAGTGTTATCGAAAAGCCAACTCAGCGCTGAGCTACTTCCTCAACGGAAATCTTCGATTGAATGGTTAAGCACTTTGTTACTTTTTGAGTAAACTTGTAGTTTAATATTTGTCTATTTGTATTAAAGTTGTTACTTGTTTACTGGTTTATAAATGATCTTTATCTGATTTTATGGGATTGCATAGTTTCATTTGTTTTTAATTTACTGTTAAAACTTAATCTAGCTAGGGTGTGTTTTTTTTTTGATCTGCTAGTTTGAATGAATCTGCTGGTGTAAGGTTCATATAGAGATTACTACTTGAGTGTCTTGATTTATTTGTTTTTATATAACTTGTTGTTGTGAGATTTGAGTTAGATTGCTATGCATCTGTTGATTGTTAAGTTACCTTTTCTACTGTGTTATCTAATTCATAATATCAGAATTGAAGCTATGGTGTTCGTTTAATCTGATATAGAAGCTTTAAACTGTCTCCACTTTTTTTAGAAGCTGTTGGGTCTTATTGAGTTAGTTTTAGTTATGTGAATGAGTAACCTTTAGTTGCCATTTAGACATTTGAATGTTGTTGATTTTGGTTTGATAATAGTCTGCTGAGGTGATTTGGTTATCTTGATTTCTGTAATTAATATCTATTCTTGCCGCATTCATTGTGTAAGTGTTTGTAGCTGTAATATCATGTGCGCAGTAGCAGTCTGTAACGCCTGATAAGTTTAGGTCCTATTTGCTCCTTGTTTATTTTCCTGTGAAATTTGTTTCCAGCCCTGCGTATTAGGGTGATTGGATTTGAGAATCTGTCAAATTGTGCGTATTGAAATAATTTTGGGATTCATTTAATAGTTGATGTAGCATAGTGTAAAACCCGCATGCTTTTACCATGAACAGTACACTCATGATCTTACGTACAGGGTTAAAACTTTCCTTATATAACATGAACACGTATCATGAATATTAATTACAAGAATTACGTACATGTTATTACACGATAAGTATTAAATACGTGTTAGTACACGATAATTATTAACAATAATAATTATAATCACGAACATAAAATCATGAACATGAAATCACGAACAGATAATTATGTACTTACGTAATTATTAATACGATGAATGTCGTTACGTACAAGTAATTATAATAACATGAATAATTAATAATTACGTAACACGTAAACACGAATAATTAACACGATTATTCTTTGTATATTAAATCAAACACGGTAAGTCATTACGTACGTAATAGTTACGTTTAAACGTATAAATATAACCATGGGAACATTCACGACAGTTTAAAACACGACTGCGCGTATCGTTTAGTAATACGTGAATTATGAAAAAGGTATAAGGGCCGTTTAGACAAATAAGAAAAGAAGTAGGACTTGGGCCTAAGGCCCAAGTGTGTTTGGTTCGTCTTAAAAACAAACAGACGGAGGGAGTGTATTTTTATGACAAGACAACAAAATTCCTTAAAACCCTAAAATTAAAGAACAGTCGTCACTTCTTTTCTTTGTTCCTTTTGACGTCGACCAACATCAAGAAACCAGGGGGAAATATTCATGGCTTGATCAAGAACAAGATGTAATTCGTGTTTGATTTCTAAACCCTATACGCATGTAAGAAAAACCCTAATCTCGTTTTTATTTTCTTTCTTTGTGTAATGAATCACGAATCCAGGGTACATGATCAAAAACATGTTAATAACGAGTTAACTAAATAAGGGGGTGTCGCTTGATGTTGTTGTGCTCGTATGGCCACAAACCGAGACCTTCTATGGTCTCGGTGATGATTTTACGCCACCAGCCGCAACCCTAAAAGGGGTGTTGGCTTAGTTTTGTTCTGGCAGTGGGAACGGCAGCCAAGCAGGGGAAACCATTGGCTGCGGCCAGTGGTGTGTTTGTTCTGGCAGTGGGAACCGAGAGCTTTATGCTCTTGGTGGGAAATTATTGCACGCAGGGGAAACCGGATACTGCCAGTGGCAGTAGCATAACTTCCAGGGGTAACTGGCAGGTTAAAGGTGTGTTTAGTTTTTGATTTAGGACAGCTTAAGAGACTGTTTGGCTATGGGTTTAATAAACAGAATTAAGGGGCTGTTTGGTTCGGCTTAAATGTAAACACGACACGGGTTTCACGAGTTTTCACGGGTTCGGGTTACAACACGTTTTAATAAAATAATACATGGGTTCGGGTTATTATTTTTACAAGTTTATTTAGCTTTACATGTACATTAATTTATAAGGTAATTAAATTAATAATACATGACTTATAATTTCAAGATTAATTAAATTAATTTAACATGCTATATAATTAATTTAATTAAAACATGGACTTAGGTTTATTATTATGAATTAATAATACATGATTTTAACCTAAGTATTTTATTATTTAATTTAGACTATAGTAATTAATTAATTATTAAACATGACTTATAATTAGTTAATTATCATGACTTAGGTTATGTTAATATTAATATTAATACATGTTTTAACCTAACTATTTTATACACTTAATTTAATTAAATCAAGTTTATATTTAATTAAATCTTATAACATATAGTTTATTTATTTACATGTAATAATTAATAAACTATACTAGTTAATCACACGACTTAGAATATTAATCAATGAACACTTAAGCTTATATTATTAGCTTAATAATCCAGCTTATATATATTTATGGAAACTTTCTATTTTTAGAAACTTATCTATTTTAAGCAGTAAATCTATTTGTGGAAACTTTCTATTTTTAGAAAGTTATTTATTTTAAGCCGTAAATCTATTTTTGGAAACTTTCTAATTTTGGAAACTTTCTATTTTAGGAAACCTGCTATTTTTAGAAAGTTACTTATTATTGCACAACAAGTATAATAATACAAGAAATATAAGTAATACTTAATCAGAATAGACAGAATACATGATAAACACAGCATAACGTTAAAATCAGTAAAACAAGACATGAATATATAAAACAAGCTAAGGCACGATATAAAATCAATTACGTACTCAGTAATCAGGATAATACTTATGCACGTATACTATTTATGTAGCCTTAGTGAGATCGAAGTAGGACTCTCTTCCGTTCGTATTCTTCGTTCACTGGACACAAGGCACGGCTTCTTTGTCCTTTCAGTATGGAAATTCTTTCTTATTAGGATTCCTCGTATGCAGCCAAGTGTTTTCCCAGTATATGTTTTATATGTTTTCAATTGTTTATGTTTAATTAGATACCTAAAGCTAAATAAATGCATGACCAGTTTCACCTAGTTATGGAGGTACCATAACCATAACACTGGAGGCACCAGTATTATGACGGGCGGAGTGATAGCTCGTGGCGTCCCTTCAGCTTTTGGCCATATTATTATTATTAGCATGTGAGGCGTATGGGTGCATCCTAGTTTACATGTTTTCAGCAGATTATTCATGTGAATGTGGTGTGTGCCTTGCATCCTTTACAAGGAGCTGATCCCTCCTACCCAAAAAGTTATATTAATTAGAGGCAGTCCCTCTAATTGCATGATGAGGTCACCCCTCCAAGTATTCATGCACGTTGATATTTCATGACCTATATTGGATAATGGTAAACATGTTAAACAATTTTTATACGATAAACATAAGGCTTTTAAAGCTATAAAACCAGTGTTACTAAGTTGTACCAGGTTTTCCAGGACTTATACATTTCCGCTGCTATTAAGTCTTTATTATGTTTCAGTCATTCATACTATGTCATATATCCGTGCACTGAGCGTTTTGCTCAGCCGTTACTTTCCTTTCCATGTCCCAAAACGGCAGGTACCCAGGACTCGAGCATTTGGAGGACGTGCATAGGATGGAAGCTGCCATAGACTTCTCCTCCTTTTGCCTTCATATACTTATGCTTGTTTAGTCATTTCTCATTTCCTTTACTTTATGTATGTTTGGGCTTATGTTTGGGAACCTATGTTTGATTCCGATTTTACCTATGGTCATGTATGTTTTAGTACATATTACCTTGCATACCTTGATTACATGCCATAATTACGCGTAACGATCCACTTATCAAAGTGGGGTGTAACATTATGGTATCAGAGCCAAGTCTTCGACCTGTAGGCTCTAAAACATGACCTGTGACTAGTGGGTAGTCACCAGGAGCTTCCTAAGCCAACGCTTGTTATTCTACATATTGATGTGTTCAGCGCATTGTTGTTTTAACCATGATGTTTTCAGCACCTTGATGCTTTAACTTTGATGTTTACATCGATATTGTTTTACTAATATGGATGGACAACCGTCATTCATATTTAGTTATGTGTCGTTGCTTCATGCATGATGTTCTTCGTGAACTGTGACTATGTGGACTCAACCCCAGTAGTCCATAATTAGTCACATAAATTTTTTTCTGATAAGTTTTGGACATATGATTTTTACTTATTTATGTTTCATGTATCATTGTTGCAGGAATTTTGACTAAGTAATGGTTGGTACAGGACTGTCCCTATTTAGTCGCATGTGCTTTTGTCGAAACTTTTAACTTTGGGACCGACCCATAGGCGTCCCCTCGCCATGTCTTTTGTTTTGGGACTGACCCATAGGCGTCCCCTCGCGCCTATAAGGTTTTATAAACTGCATCATGCATTCATGCACTGTTTTCATGCATAAACTTTTTCTCATGATTTATTGGCATAAATTGTTTTCATGTCCCCTCATAAGTTACGATGTCTTTTATGTCAAGTATGCTTTCATACTATCATGGTTAACTTCATTTTCATGCTGATTATGTTATATACTCCTTAATGTTAAGTTGTTCATGTTTATTCATGATGATTTCGTCCTCATGTTGATTACGTCTTACGTCTCTTTTGTTGCTTATGCTTTCATGCAAGACATTGTGTGAATTCATTTAAATCCTGCTTTCATGATAGTTATGGTTGGTTTTCATTAATCATGCTTTCAGGGAAATCATCGTTGAAATTCGTTTAACCGCCCGTTAGCGTTTCTCGATGCAACCATAATGAGGTATATACTGGCATTGCCAGGTTATCATGATGGCTTTTCTAACCGTTTAACCGATTATATTCCTTTAAAATCATGACAAATGATCAACCCTATACCGATCATTTCATGTGCATTCCATGTGTACTCCATGTACCCTAATCCATGTGTATTACACGTACCTTAATCCATGTGTATTTCACTTGCAATACTTCAGGAGTATTTGCTTGTCGATTCTGAATCATCTCAGGCGTATTTTCCACTTGCTGATATTCTACAAGATTGCTGATGTCGCTCATAACTTTGAGATGTTATTAAAGGTTGATGCTTCTGATGTTTGGAGACACTACGAGATGCGGATGCTGTTTACAGCCTGGAGATCCTTTAAGACGAAGACAAAGGCGTCAGATCAAAGAAATTGGACGAGAAGATGCTTCACCATCAGACAACTTTCATTAATCATTGTCCCTAATTCTTAGTTACATGTCACACGTCATTCAGTTGTTGTTTCAGTCATACGAGTACAAACCGGTACCATCCGGCCACTCAGCTAAATAGTTACATGAATCACAGTCATGAGAATGACCGTCATGGAACTGACAAACAAGACGATAGTAACCACTACTATGACAACAACTATCCTAGAAATCACAATCGAAGCTCCGACCGCGGACGTGATCAGAAATACGAAGGGGCAGTAGTCCAACCGATCCGCCAATTTTGGCATATTAACCTAATATTTGTAGTTCTATTCGTTTCACATTTCGAGACCCATGTCAAGACATCAGTCAAGACACATGTCTCATGTATACTTTCCGAAGACACATGTCAAGACACCAGTCATAACACATGTCATGCTTATACTTCTAGGATACGCGTCAAGACACATGACTCACGTCAAATTCTGGAACATCCCTAAGAAATTCAGGGTACCCTCCAAAGGTTATATCCATTTTGTTATGCCATGTATTAATCAGGCCACAAGAATTTTAGTACCATCACTGGCATATCAGTGAGATCTGTCACAATTGTTCGATAATACTTTCATTTCTTGAACCCATATTTCATATATTCATGACCATAAGGACGCCATTCGTATTCCCCATGTATACGAAGGTTTCCTTCAACCTAATGAGGAGATCCAAGCTGCTAACGCATTACCTCAGACAAATGCGAGTTGAATTTAATCCTAATTATGGGCTACGAACAGCACACCATGCTACGACTCATGATTTTGTATAGTAATGTTCGGGCTCCTGAATACATTCAGCATGGTTTTCCATCAGGAAAATATGTACAAATTATCTATGCTCTACAAACATGTGCTTTGTTAGCCACGACTGCTAAAAATTTCTAGCTGTCAGTTAAGACACGACCACTGAAGTTCCTTTTACGCATAACCAGCCGATTATACCAAAATCTTCCCATACATTCCAGAAGAACCTTCAAGGAGAAGGACGGTAACATGAGATTATGTTTCGACTACCGTCGATGTAAACAAATCACCATTCATAACCGTTATTCTCCTCCATGTATTGACAACATGTCCAATCGACTTTAGTGTGTCATACACTTTTCCAAGATCGGACTCATGATCATACTGCCAATAGTAACGAGTGAAAGAGAAGGACATTTCCATGACTGCTATTCGTTCACGACTCGGTCATGCTAGATTCATGATTTCGTATTAGTCTCATAAATGCCCAGCAGCATTATAGACTTAAAAATTTGAGTTGCCATGAACTCATAAACAAATTCATCAGTACTTTCATCGAGAACAACCTAATTTTTCTATGTCTAGAGAAGAGCAGGAAGACCATATGTGACAACCGCGGTTTTGAGGTTCGTCACTTAGTTTTATTTTGTGCATATTTCGTGAAATTACGTGTCTCTACGTGTTTACGTGTTATTTGGTGTGAATAGAATGTGGCTTGGATATCGTCTTCTGGTACGGGGTACCTTGTGTGTGGAACGATGTGTGACGTTTTCATGTTCATGAGCTCACAAGGTAGTGACTATGAAATGAGATTGTGTTATTTAGTGGTTTTACGTATACCTATATGTATTATAGAAAATCGTATTTTTACGATTTAGGGTTTTGCATTTAGGGTTCTCGGAAAAGGTATTTAGTCACGGAAATAATTTACGGGATGGTTTTAAGTTATTTAGGAATTACTTATATAGTTTATTTTATATTCTAAGAGTTTTTATAAAACTTTATGTTTTTACGTCTTTTACGGTATACGCGTAAAACTGACTAGTTTTACGGTTTTGAGGTTTCGGAGGCTTTAGGAGCTGAAATAAATTAAGGTAAATTAAGGTATTGTTAATAATATATTAATAAGTAATAAAAATAAAAAAATATATAAAAATATATATGATAGTCGGTTTTGGGATGCAAGAAAGAAAAAGAAAAGGGAAAAAAAAGGAAAAGGGGAACCGGGCTTTTGTAATGGGCCAAAGACATGTTAGGAAACTATATAAATACTTTTTATTAACCAAAACACTTCATAAAACCACTGGAGATCAACTTCAAGTCGGCAACAATGGTGGTTTTAGGGTTTTTCATTAATTTTCTTCTTTAAAAAATCCTAAGGTAAAATCTTCAATACCCTTTTTAATTAAATTGTGTTTAATTCTTTTACAATCAACACATGATGGATCTAGGGTTATTTTAATTATGAAATCTTTGATTTAATGATATGAACATGATTAAAATAATTAGGGTTAATAAATAAATATGGTGATGGTAATTAATTAGGTTAATTGTGTTAAATTCGTTTTTTAAAAACTAGGCAGAATTTTAGGTCACTTGTTTTGAACATATCTGGAGTTTTAGAAACTTTTAATTTGCTATCTTGGTACCCCTGGAAAGGTATTTGAGTTAGATTTTGAAAGCAAGAAACTAGAACTGAATTGGAGGTTGGGAAGTGGGTCAAAAACAGGTTACAATAGTCGGAGGTCAAAACAGTTTTAAAATTAGTCGGGTTTAATTTTATGTTTTGAATTGTTTGAGGTACTTAGAAGTACAATTGAACCTTCAAACGAACGTGAGGGTTATTTTATATGTTATATAAGATATATGTAAGAGGTATAATCAATTGGGATTTTATAAGACCCTCTGGTCATAACAAAATTTTCATATGTTCAAAATCGGTAAAATCTGGATAGGCGAAAGTATAAGTTGTATATTGGGGACTTAAAATTTGCTTTGATGTTGGGGAAAGGGCTGATATTTTAGATAACACATATAAGCTTATGGGGTTTCATTTCAAGGAATGTGGTTTAGGGTTGGTAGGCGTTTGGCTCATAATACGGAGTATGAAAATCGGGACTGTTTTGGGTTAAATGTTAACGCGACGAGTTATGAAGTAAACTAATTTAAGGGCTTTATAGATGGGTGTAATGAGATGATTATGCATATAAATGGGGTTAAGATGTAGGAGAAGGTTAGATATCCATCATAAATTGATGAGCCATTTTGGTATGTGGTTCATATCTTGATTGTAAATGTTTGTGTGTTTAGATTTTGCTAGAGCGTGGATACTTGGAGAAGCTTGTTCAGGTGAGTTTCATAGTCCCATGTCTTTTTATGATTTGATTTCCAGATAGGATGGAAGAGACAATATGGTTTTGTAAAGAATGATGTGAATATGTTTATGGTTTGTGATGGACTTGTGTATACACTTATGTGATTAATTGCTATGTGATTCTTGATTGTGTTTATGATTTGGATCGGGGGACACATACCGTCTCAGTTATTGTGGTTTGACTTGGTACCAAGGGGATGTTGAAAATGCGGGGCCGACCATGGTTATTCGTAAGGCTTGGAGCCTTGAAATTGTGGTTATTGGTAAGGCTTGGAGCCTTGGATTTGTGGTGATTGGTTAATCTTGAATGTTAGTTGTTAATACATAATTGTAGCACATTGTACATATGTTCTTTTGTTAATGGTTGTTATTCACAGCTTATAACTGATTTTGGCGTTGGAGTCTAAACCTATGACTCTCACCAACATTACTGTTGACGTGTTTTAGTGTCTCTTTCAGGTTATAATGTGGTTAAGCGTGAGAACATAAGTGGCTAGGATTGGAGTCGTGTAGGAATGCATTTAGAAGGAGATCCCCGTTCCTTCTTAGATTTCTTTTGTTTGATTGAATAAGTGATACTACGTGTACCTTTATGCTGATGTTTGTTTTATTTGTTTGTCTTTGGTAAGAGGTGGGACTTTTACCTACTTACCTAGACTCCTGCATTGTTGAGATATTGTCATGACATTTGTGTCACCTTTTATGATATTTCAATTTCATTTAGTTCTCTCTAGTGACACGCTATTGTTGTGATGATATCCATACGTCGCGCCCCATATTCCGCCATGGTGGGGTGTGACACCATATTTGCACTATGTTGCAAATTCTACGACAGGAGAAATTTCACCATGAAATTTTCCAATATAAATTCTGGTTGATTATAGTGACACGCTGAATCACATGGGTTCGCACGGTTAATCTTAACATGACTCAGCTTATGCATAAAGTTGAGAACCCTAGACTACATTAGGTGTTCCAAGAAAATCCTACGCTAAGAGAAGTTAAATTTCGGAGACTTATAGTTCCGTAAATTTCTAAGTATCAAGTTTCTACGAAGCAAGATATAGTTATGTTCATATCTAAGTACCTGACATACCAACAGGCTAAGATAGAACACCAACTGACTGGGATGTTTATCCACCATCAAAATTGTGATCAGAAACGGGACAAGATCTCCATGGATTTTGATTACCAGATTAACACAAACTCAAAAGAAGCATGATGCTATCTTATTGCCAATAGTTTGATCAAGTGTGCAGAATCCTAACATCCGCAAGGATTTCAGAACCAACAGGTTGATCAGACATGTTCCAGTCAAGGCGCATCCGATCACTTGGTAATCCCTCACCTATCGGGCCAGACGAAGGTTCACATTTGTTCTCCTTATTTACGTTCATGTCCTTGTTCTAATTTCACGACTTGCTTTCACGCTCACGTTTATGATCGTATCCTGGCTTGCGATTTTACGTTCATTTTCATTCTGGGAAGTTTTGCAAGAACTTGAGAGACCAGACTCAAGTCTAGTATAACTCTCTATGCTCAGACAGAAGTTTCACGTCACATTCCACGTCTCATCTTATAGCGCTTGGCGTTACCGCCGTTATATTCCATGTTCACGATATGTTTCACATGTCATGTTCATTCCACGTTTCTCATATTACGTTCACGATATGTTACACGTATCATTGATCACGATATGTTGCCATATTATACTCGCCATACCTCCACGTATCACGTTCAAAAATTTTCACGTATCACGTTCAAAAATTTTCACGTACTACGTTTTAATATGTCTCGCGCATCATTGTTGATTATCAGTTAGGTTAGATTATATGACATCGTAATGTTTCAGTTACCCTTGCATGTTAACTCTTATTTCCTCGATCGAATTCAGGGGATCTATCTTACGTAGATGACAATGAACTCTTAGAGTTTTCAAGTCAAGGTCAGGAGAACCAAGATTTAACATTGCGTCAAGATCTTGAGAAGGAATCGTTCCATGAGGGAAGCCATATGGAAACGGACAAGTTCATCCGGACTTCTTATCCATTTTTATCTTATCGATTAGATATGTCCTTTCAGTCACATCATGTTCCATGTCCTTTCAAGACATGTCACGTTCCACGTTCCCTTCTACCATGTCCTCTTCATGTCCTTTTATCTTACATACCTTTCCAGTTTGAGTCGGGTATGTTACGCTTCCAGTTACGTTATCTATAATTCGGGGACGAATTATTCTTTTTAGGGGGGAAGAGTTGTAAAACCCGTATGCTTTTACCATGAACAGTACACTTATGATCGTACGTACATGGTTAAAACTTTCCTTATATAACATGACCACGTATCATGAATATTAATTACAAGAATTACATACGTGTTATTACACGATAAGTATTAAATACGTGTTAGTACATGATAATTATTAACAATAATAATTATAATCACGAGCATAAAATCATGAACATGAAATCACGAACAGATAATTATGTACTTATGTAATTATTAATACGATGAATGTCGTTACGTACAAGTAATTATAATAACATGAATAATTAATAATTACGTAACACGTAAACATGAATAAATAACACGATTA
The DNA here is from genome assembly GCA_025667525.1 of Glebionis coronaria. Taxonomy (NCBI): domain Eukaryota; kingdom Viridiplantae; phylum Streptophyta; class Magnoliopsida; order Asterales; family Asteraceae; genus Glebionis; species Glebionis coronaria. The sequence continues at coordinate 203,784,969 of CM046880.1, forward strand.
TTCTTTGTATATTAAATCAAACACATTACGTACGTAATAGTTACGTTTAAACGTATAAATATAACCATGGGAACATTCACGACAGTTTAAAACACGACTGCGCGTATCGTTTAATAATACGTGAATTATGAAAAAGGTATAAGGGCCGTTTAGACAAAGAAGAAAAGAAGTAGGACTTGGGCTCAAGGCCCAAGCGTGTTTGGTTCGGCTTAAAAACAAATAGACGGAGGGAGTGCATTTTTATGACAAGACAACAAAATTCCTTAAAACCCCAAAATTAAAGAACAGTCGTCACTTCTTTTCTTTGTTCCTTTTGACGTCGACCAACATCAAGAAACCAGGGGGAAATATTCATGGCTTGATCAAGAACAAGATGTAATTCGTGTTTGATTTCTAAACCCTATACGCATGTAAGAAAAACCCTAATCTCGTTTTTATTTTCTTTCTTTGTGTAATGAATCATGAATCCAGGGTACATGATCAAAAACATGTTGATAACGAGTTAAATAAATAAGGGGGTGTCGCTTTGATGTTGTTGTGCGTGTATGGCCACAAACCGAGACCTTCTATGGTCTCGGTGATGATTTTACACCACCAGCCGCAACCCTAAAAGGGGTGTTGGCTTGGTTTTGTTCTGGCAGTGGGAACGGCAACCAGGTAGGGGAAACCACTGGCTGCGGCCAGTGGTGTGTTTGTTCTTGCAGTGGGAACCGAGAGCTTTATGCTCTTGGTGGGAAATTATTGCAGGCAGGGGAAACCGGCTACTGCCAGTGGCAGTAGCATAACTGTCAGGGGTAAAACTGGCAGGTTAAAGGGGTCTTTGGTTTTTGATTTAGGACAGCTTAAGGGACTTTTTGGCTATGAGTTTAATAAACAGAATTAAGGGGCTGTTTGGTTCGGCTTAAATGTAAACACGACATGGGTTTCACGGGTTTTCACGGGTTCGGGTTACGACACGTTTTAATAAAATAATACATGGGTTCGGGTTATTATTTTTACAAGTTTATTTAGCTTTACATGTACATTAATTTATAAGGTAATTAAATTAATAATACATGACTTATAATTACAAGATTAATTAAATTAATTTAACATGCTATATAATTAATTTAACTAAAACATGGACTTAGGTTTATTATTATTAATTAATAATACATGATTTTAAACTAAGTATTTTATTATTTAATTTAGACTATAGTAATTAAGTAATTATTAAACATGACTTACAATTAGTTAATTATCATGACTTAGGTTATATTAATATTAATATTAATACATGTTTTAACCTAAGTATTTTATACACTTAATTTAATTAAATCATGTTTATATTTAATTAAATCTTATAACATATAGTTTATTTAATTTACATGTAATAATTAATAAACTATACTATTTAATCACATGACTTAGAATATTAATCAATGAACACTTAAGCTTATATTATTAGCTTAATAATCCAGCTTATATCTATTTATGGAAACTTCCTATTTTTAGAAACTTATCTATTTTAAGCAGTAAATCTATTTGTGGAAACTTTCTATTTTTAGAAAGTTATTTATTTTAAGCAGTAAATCTATTTTTGGAAACTTTCTAATTTTGGAAACTTTCTATTTTAGGAAACCTGCTATTTTTATAAAGTTACTTATAATTGCACAACAAGTATAATAATACAAGAAATACAAGTAATACTTAATCAGAATAGACAGAATACATGATAAACACAGCATAACGTTAAAATCAGTAAAACAAGACATGAATATATAAAACAAGCTAAGGCACGATATAAAATCAATTACGTACTCAGTATTCAGAATACTTATACACGTATACTATTTATGTAGCATTAGTGAGATCGAAGTAGGACTCTCTTCCGTTCGTATTCTTTGTTCACTGGACACAAGGTACGGATTCTCCGTCCTTTCAGTATGGACATTCTTTCTTATTAGGATTCCTCGTATGCAGCCAACTATTTTCCCAGTATATGTTTTATATGTTTTGAATTGCTTATGTTTAATTAGATACCTAAAACCATATACATGCATGACCAGTTTCACCTAGTTATGGAGGTACCATAACCATAACACTGGAGGCACCAGTGTTATGACGGGCGGAGTGATAGCTCGTGGCGTCCCTTCAGCTTTTGGCCATATTATTATTATTACCATGTGGGGCGTATGGGTGCATCATAGTTTACATGTTTTCAGCAGATTATTCAGGTGAATGTGGTGTGTGTCTTGCAACCTTCACAAGGAGCTGATCCCTCCTACCCAAACAGTTATATTAATTAGAGGCAGCCCCTCTAATTGCATGACGAGGTCACCCCTCAAAGTATTCATGTACGTTGATATTTCATGACCTATATTGGCTAATGGTAAAAATGTTAAACAGTTTTTATAAGATAAACATAAGGCTTTTAAAACTATAAAACCAATGTTACTAAGTTGTACCAGGTTTTCCAGAACTTATACATTTCCGTTGCTATTAAGTCTTTATTATGTTTCAGTCATTCATACTATGTCATATATCCGTGCACTGAGCGTTTTGCTCATCCGTTACTTCCCTTTCCATGTCCCAAAACGACAGGTACCCAGGACTCGAGCATTTGGAGGACGTGCATAGGATGGAAGCTGCCATAGACTTCTCCTTATTTTGCTCTCATATACTTATGCTTGTTTAGTCATTTCTCATTTCCTTTACTTTATGTATGTTTCGGGCTTATGTTTGGGAACCGATGTTTGATTCCGATTTTCCCTATGGTCATGTATGTTTTAGTACATATTACCTTGCATGCTTTGATGACACGCCATAATTACGCGTAACGGTCCACTTATCAAAGTGGGGAGTTACATTATGGTATTAGAGCCAAGGCTCCGACCTGTAGGCTCTAAAACTTGACCTGTGACTAGTGGGTAGTCACAAGGAGCTTCCTAAGCCAACGTTGTTCTTCTACGTATTGATGTGTTCAGTGCATTGTTGTTTTAACCATGATGTTTTCAGCACCTTGATGCTTTAAATTTGATGTTTTCATCGATATTATTTTACTAATATGGATGGACAACCGTCATTCATATTTAGTTATGTGTCGTTATTTAATGCATGATGTTCTTCGTGAACTGTGACTATGTGGACTGAACCCCAGTAGTCCATAATTAGTCACATAAAATTTTTTCTGATAAGTTTTGGACAGATGATTTTTACTTATTTATGTTTCATTTATCATTGTTGCAGGAATTTTGACTAAGTAATGGTTGGTACAGGACTGGCCCTATTTAGTCGCATGTGCTTTTGTCGAAACTTTTAACTTTGGGACTGACCCATAGGCGTCCCCTCGCCATGTCTTTTGTTTTGGGACAGACCCATAGGCATCCCCTCACGCATATAAGGTTTTATAAACTGCATCATGCATTCATGCACTGTTTTCATGCATAAAATTTTTCTCATGATTTATTGGCATAAATGTTTTCATGTCCCCTCATAAGTTACGATGTCTTTTATGTCAAGTATGCTTTCATACTATCATAGTTAACTTCAGTTTCATGCTGATTTTGTTATATACTCCTTCATGTTAAGTTGTTCATGTTTATTCATGAAGATTTCATCCTCATGTTGATTACGTCTTTCGTCTCTTTTGTTGCTTATGCTTTCATGCAGGATACTGTGTGAATTCATTTAAATCCTGTTTTCATGATAGTCATGGTTGGTTTTCATTAATCATGCTTTCAGGGAAATCATCGTTGAAATTCGTTTAACCGCCCGTTAGCGTTTCTCGATGCAACCAGAATGAGGTATATACTGGCATTGCCAGGTTATCATGATGGCTTTTCTAACCGTTTAACCGATTATATTCCTTTAAAATCATGACAAATGATCAACCCCATACCGATCTTTTCATGTGCATTCCATGTGTACTCCATGTACCCTAATCCATGTGTATTACACATACCTTAATCATTGTGTATTTCACTTGAAATACTTCAGGATTATTCGCTTGTCAATTCTGAATCATCTCAGGCGTATTTTCCACTTGCTGATATTCTACAAGATTGCTGATGCCGCTCATAACTTTGATATGTTATTAAAGGTTGATGTTGCTGATGTTTGGAGACGCTACGAGATGCGGATGCTGTTCACAACCTGGAGATCCTTTAAGACGAAGACAAAGGCGTCAGATCAAAGTAATTGGACGAGAAGATGCTTCACCATCAGACGACTTTCATTAATCATTGTCCCTAATTCTTAGTTACATGTCACACGTCATTCAGTTGTCGTTTTAGTCATATGAGTACAAACCGGTACCATCCGACCACTTAGCTGAATAGTTACATGAATCACAGTCATGAGAATGACCGTCATGGAACTGACAGACAAGACGATAGTAACCACTACTATGACAGCAACTATCCTAGCAATTGCAATCGAAGCTCCGGCCGCGGACGTGATCAGCAATACGAAGGGGCAGTAGTCCAACCGATCCGCCAATTTTGGCATATTAACCTAATATTTGTAGTTCTATTTGTTTTACATTTCGAGACCCATGTCAAGACATTAGTCAAGACACATGTCTCATGTATACTTTCCGAAGACACATGTCAAGACCCCAGTCATGACACATGTCATGCTTATACTTCCAAGACACACGTCAAGACACATGACTCACGTCAAATTCTGGAACATCCTTAAGAAATTCAGGGTACCCTCCAAAGGGTATATCCATTTTGTTTTGCCATGTATTAATCAGGCCACAAGAATTTCAGTACCATCACTGGCATATCAGTGAGATCTGTCACAATTTTTCGATAATACTTTCATTTCTTGCACCCATATTTCATATATTCATGACCATAAGGACGCCATTCGTATTCCCCAGGTATACAAAGGTTTCCTTCAACCTAATGAGGAGATCCAAGCTGCTAACGCATTACCTCAGACAGATGCGAGTTGAATTTAATCCTAATTATGGGCTACGAACAGCACACCATGCTACGACTCATGATTTTGTATAGTAATGTTCGGGCTCCTGAATACATTCAGCATGGTTTTCCATCAGAGAAATCTGTACAAATTATCTATGCTCTACAAACACGTGCTTTGTTAGCCACGACTGCTAAAAATTTCTAGCTGTCAGTTAACACACGACCACTGAAGTTCCTTTTACGCATAACCAGCTGATTATACCAAAATCTTCCCATACATTCCAGAAGAACCTTCAAGGAGAAGGACGGTAACATGAGATTATGTGTCGACTACCGTCGATGTAAACAAAACACCATTCATAACCGTTATTCTCCTCCATGTATTGAAAACATGTCCAATCAACTTTAGGGTGTCAAACACTTTTCCAAGATCGGACTCATGATCATACTGCCAACAGTAACGAGTGAAAGAGCAAGACATTTCCATGACTGCTATTCATTCACGACTCGGTCATGCTAGATTCATGATTTCGTATTAGTCTAATAAATGCCCAGCAGCATTATAGACTTAATAAATTGAGTTGCCATAAACTCATAAACAAATTCATCAGTACTTTCATCGAGAACAACCTGATTTTTCTAAGCCTAGAGAAGAGCAGGAACACCATATTTGCACTATGTTGCAAATTCTACGACATGAGAAATTTCACCTTGAAATTTTCCAATATAAATTCTTGTTGATTATAGTGACACGCTGAATCACATGGGTTCGCACGGTTAATCTTACCATGACTCAGCTTATGCGTAAAGTTGAGAACCCTACACTACGTTAGGTGTTCCAAGAAAATCCTACGCTAAGTGAAGTTAAATTTCAGAGACTTATAGTTCCTCAAATTTCTATGTATCAAGTTTCTAAGAAGCAAGATATAGTTACGTTCATATCTAAGTACCTGACATACCAACAGGCTAAGATAGAACACCAACTGACTGGGATGTTTATCCACCATCAAAATTATGATCAGAAACAGGACACGATCTCCATGGATTTTGATTACCAGATCAACGCAAAATCAGAAGAAGCATGATGCTATCTGGGTTATTGCCAATAGTTTGATCAAGTGTGCAGAATCCTTACATCCGCTAGGATTTCAGAACCAACAGGTTGATGGGACATGTTCTAGTCAAGGCGCATCCGATCACTTGGTAATCCCTCACCTATCGGGCCAGACGAAGGTTCACATTTGTGCTCCTTATTTACGTTCACGTCCTTGTTCTAATTTCACGACTTGCTTTCATGCTCACGTTCATGAAACTATTCACGTTCATGATCGTATCCTGACTTACGATTTTAAGTTCATTTTCATTCTGGGAAGTTTTGCAAGAACTTGAGAGACCAGACTCAAGTCTATTATAACTCTCTATGCTCAGACAGAAGTTTCACGTCACATTCCACGTCTCATCTTATAGCGCTTGGCGTTACCGCCGTTATATTCCATGTTCACGATATGTTTCACATGTCATGTTCATTCACGTTTCTCATATCACGTTCACGATATGTTACATGTATCATTGATCACGATATGTTGCCATATTATAATCGCCATACCTCCACGTATCACGTTCAAAATTTTTCACGTATCACGTTCAAAAAATTTCACATACTACGTTTTAATATGTCTCGCGCAACGTTGTTGATTATCAGTTAGGTTAGATTATATGACATTGTAATGTTTCAGTTACCCTTGCATGTTAACTCTTATTTCCTCGATCGAATTCAGGGGATCTATCTTACGTAGATGACAATGAACTCTTAGAGTTTTCAAGTCAAGGTCAGGAGAACAAAGATTTAACATTGTGTCAAGATCTTGAGAAGGAATCGTTCCAAGAGGGAAGCCACTTGGAAACGGACAAGTTCATCCGGACTTCTTATTCGTTTTTCTTTTATCGATTAGATATGTCCTTGCAGTCACATCACGTTCCATGTCCTTTCAAGACATGTCATGTTCCCTTCTACCATGTCATCTTCATGTCCTTTTATCTTACATACCTTTCCAGTTTGAGTCGAGTATGTTACGCTTCCAGTTACGTTATCTATAATTCAGGGACGAATTATTCTTTTTAGGGGGGAAGAGTTGTAAAACCCGCATGCTTTTACCATGAACAGTACACTTATGATCGTACGTACATGGTTAAAACTTTCCTTATATAACATGACCACGTATCATGAGTATTAATTACAAGAATTACGTACGTGTTATTACACAATAAGTATTAAATACGTGTTAGTACACGATAATTATTAACAATAATAGTTATAATCACGAACATAAAACCATGAACATGAAATCACGAACAGATAATTATGTACTTACGTCATTATTAATACGATGAATGTCGTTACGTACAAGTAATTATAATAACATGAATAATTAATAATTACATAACATGTAAACACGTATAATTAACACGATTATTCTTTGTATATTAAATCAAACACGGTAAGTCATTACGTACGTAACAGTTACGTTTAAACGTATAAATATAACAATGGGAACATTCACGACAGTCTAAAACACGACTGCGCGTATCGTTTAATAATACGCAAATTATGAAAAAGGTATAAGGTCCGTTTAGACAAAGAAGAAAAGAAGTAGGACTTGGGCTCAAGGCCCAAGTGTGTTTGGTTCGGCTTAAAAACAAACAGACGGAGGGAGTGCATTTTTATGACAAGACAACAAAATTCCTTAAAACCCTAAAATTAAAGAACAGCCGTCACTTCTTTTATTTTTTCCTTTTGACGTCGACCAACATTAAGAAACCAGGGGGAAATATTCATGGCTTGATCAAGAACAAGATGTAATTCGTGTTTGATTTCTAAACCCTATACGCATGTAAGAAAAACACTAATCTCGTTTTTATTTTCTTTCTTTGTGTAATGAATCACGAATCCAGGGTACATGATCAAAAACATGTTAATAACGAGTTAACTAAATAAGGGGGGGTGTCGCCTGATGTTGATGTGCTCGTATGGCCAAAAACCGAGACCTTCTATGGTCTCGGTGATGATTTTACACCACCAGCCGCAACCCTAAAAGGGGTGTTGGCTTGGTTTTGTTCTGGCAGTGGGAATGGAAGCGAAGCAGGGGAAACCACTGGTTGCGGCCAGTGGTGTGTTTGTTCTGGCAGTGGGAACCGAGAGCTTTATGCTCTCGGTGGGAAATTATTGCAGGCAGGGGAAACCGGCTATAGCCGGTGGTAGTAGCATAACTGCCAGGGGTAACTGGCAGGTTAAAGGGATGTTTGGTTTTTGATTTAGGACAGCTTAGGGACTGTTTGGCTATGGGTTTAATAAACAGAATTAAGGGGCTGTTTGGTTCGGCTTAAATATAAACACGACACGGGTTTCACGGGTTTTCACGGGTTCGGGTTACGACACGTCTTAATAAAATAATACATGGGTTCGGGTTATTATTTTTATAAGTTTATTTAGCTTTACATGTACATTAATTTACAAGGTAATTAAATTTATAATACATGACTTATAATTACAAGATTAATTAAATTAATTTAACATGCTGTATAATTAATTTAATTAAAACATGGACTTAGGTTTATTATTATTAATTAATAATACATGATTTTAACCTAAGTATTTTTTTATTTAATTTAGACTATAGTAATTAATTAATTATTAAACATGACTTATAATTAATTAATTATCATGACTTAGGTTATATTAATATTAATATTAATACATGTTTTAACCTAAGTATTTTAAACACTTAATTTAATTAAATCATGTTTATATTTAATTAAATCTTAAAACATATAGTTTATTTAATTTACATGTAATAATTAATAAACTATACTATTTAATCACACGACTTAGAATATTAATCAGTGAACACTTAAGCTTATATTATTAGCATAATAATCCAGCTTATATCTATTTATGGAAACTTTCTATTTTTAGAAAGTTATCTATTTTAAGAAGTAAATCTATTTTTGGAAACTTTCTTTCTTTAGAAACTTATTTATTTTAAGTAGTAAATCTATTTTTGGTAACTTTTTATTTTTGGAAACTTTCTATTTCAGGAAACCTGCTATTTTTATAAAGTTACTTATTATTGCACAACAAGTATAATAATACAAGAAATACAAGTAATACTTAATCTGAATAGACAGAATACATGATAAACACAACATAACGTTAAAATCAGTAAAACAAGACATGAATATATAAAACAAGCTAAGGCACGATATAAAATCAATTACGTACTAAGTAATCAGAATCTTATACACGTATACTATTTATGTAGCATTAGTGAGATCGAAGTAGGACTCTCTTTCGTTCGTCTTCTTCGTTCACTAGACACAAGGTACGGATGCTCCATCCTTTCAGTATGGACATTCTTTCTTATTAGGATTCCCCGTATGCAGCCAACTGTTTTCCCAGTATATGTTTTATATGTTTTGAATTACTTATGTTTAATTAGATACCTAAAGCCACATACATGCATGACCAGATTCACCTAGTTATGGAGGTACCATAACCATAACACTGGAGGCACCAGTGTTATGACTTCACCACGGTGGAGTGATAGCTCATGGCGTCCCTTCAGCTTTTGGCCATATTATTATTACCATGTGGGGCGTATGGGTGCATCCTAGTTTACATGTTTTCAGCAGATTATTCAGGTGAATGTGGTGTGTGCCTTGCATCCTTCACGAGGAGCTGATCCCTCCTACCCAAACAATTATATTAATTAGAGGCAGCCCCTCTAATTGCATGACGAGGTCACCCCTCCAAGTATTCATGCACGTTGATATTTCATGACCTATATTGGCTAATGGTAAACATGTTAAACAGTTTTTATAAGATAAACATAAGGCTTTTAAAACTATACAACCAGTTTTACTAAGTTGTACCAGGTTTTCCAGGACTTATACATTTCCGCTGCTATTAAGTCTTTATTATGTTTCAGTCATTCATACTATGTCATATATCCGTGCACTAAGCGTTTTGCTCAACTATTACTTTCCTTTCCATGTCCCAAAACGCCAGGTACCCAGGACTCGAGCATCTGGAGGACGTGCATAGGATGGAAGCTGCCATAGACTTCTCCTCCTTTTGCCTTCATATACTTATGCTTGTTTAGTCATTTCTCATTTCCTTTACTTTATGTATGTTTTGGGCTTATGTTTTGGAACCGATGTTTGATTCCGGTTTTCCCTATGGACATGTATGTTTTAGTACATATTACCTTGCATGCTTTGATGACACGCCATAATTACGCGTAACGGTCCACTTATCAAAGTGGGGTGTTTCACATAGGGTATATTTGTTTGTTGATATTGCTGAATTTAAGTGGTTACATTTTCTCTTGTAGCTGTTAATTTGATTCTAGTGTTTTTGGGTGATTTACATTGTTGAATGATAACACTACGTAGTTATACATTACTAATTTTACTATATGATTCGTACAAAACAGTATTATTGAAGTATTGAGTTACTGTTTCAATAGAAAATAAAAATAACAACAAAAAAATTTAACTTAAGGGTCTCAAACTCGAGACCCTCTCTTCACATACCCAACGTGCTAACCAATTGGGCTAGCCATTCTATTTGTTAAAGTTCTACTCATAGATATTATTAAACATTAGTTTTCTTGTAATGCATGTTTAGATTTAAAAACGTCTTTTACCATTCTAGTTTTAAAGTTTGTATAAAAATAAAAATAAAATAAATATATACTATTATTTTTATTACTTAATTTGTTTTAATAAATTAGTTACAATTTATAGGTTTAAATAAATAAAGTTTTAAAAAAATATATTTAAAAATACTTTTAAAATTAATATTGTTTTAATAATTTTGTTAAAATAAAAAGTAAAAAAAAATATCTACTTTAAATTCCGTCTTTTAGATTTAATTTGGGTAACGGTTCATGCACTTTTAATTAAAACGTAGGATTTTAGATAAAAACCGAAACCAATTCAAATTAATTGTCCAAATTCAAAACGAAAGTCTCAAATTCAAAATTTCTTCGTGTACAACGAACCGGGATCACTCTCGTGTTTAATTAATCCGTCTTTAGCGAATTTTAGACTATTACTTTTTCCTAAAGGTAATTTTCTTAATTTGCTCTATAACGTATTACATTAAAATACACCGACACGTTTCCCACACATCATTAGGTCAAAATGAAATTCTAGTTCAATAGGTTCTCTTGTAGTTATTCTAAAGTTAGACAAAATATAATTCCTACATTTGCCTAATGAGGTGTAGCAGATATGAAATTTATATAACCACACAATGCATGAGCTAATGGGGTTTAAGAATGCACCATTTCATATCTTGACAAAAAGTGTCTAGCTAAGGTTATTTTCCTTAATAGATCTCAAGGCATTAACATTGAAGTGTATAAACACACAGTTTGTTAGAACACTCTTGATTGATCTTTCGGTAATGACTCATTTAGCAATTGTATTGCAATGTAAATTTGTAACACCCCGCTTTGATAAGTGGACCGTTAAGCGTAATTATGGCGTGTCGTCAAAGCATGCAAGGTAATATGTAGTAAAACATACATGACCATAGGGTAAACCGGAATCAAACATCGGTTCCCAAACATAAGCCCAAAACATAATAAAGTAAATGAAATGAATGAAAGACTTAAACAAGCATAAGTATATGAAGGCAAAAGGAGAAGAAGTCTATGGCAGCTTCCATCCTATGTATGTCCTCCAAAATGCTCGAGTCTGTCCTTGGGTACCTTCCGTTTTGAGACATGGAAAGGAAAGTAACGGCTGAGCATAACGCAATGCACAGATATACAAGCATGGAATGAATAATAAAAGCATGTAAAACATATAGCAGCGGAAATGTATATGTCCTGGAAAACCCGGTCTAACTTCATAAAACTGGTTTTATAGTTTGGAAAGCCTTATGTTTATCTTATGAAAACTGTTTACCATGTTAACCATTAGCCAATATAGGTCATGAAATATCAACGTGCATGAATACTTAGAGGGGTGACCTCGTCATGCAATTAGAGGGGCTGCCTCTAATTTAATATACTACTTGGGTAGGAGGGACCAGCTCCTTGTGAAGGATGCAAGGTACACACCACATTCACCTGAATAATCTACTGAAAAAATGTAAACTAGGATGCACCAATACGCCCCACCTAATAATAATAATATGGCAAAAAGCTGAAAGAGACGCCACGAACTATCACTCCGCCGTGGTAAAGTCATAACACTGGTGCCTCCAGTGTTATGGTTATGGTACCTCCATAACTAGGTGAAACTGGTCATGCATGTATATGGCTTTAGGTATTCTAATTAAATATAAGCAATTCAAAAACATATAAAACATATAATGGGGAAAACAGTTGGCTGCATACGGGAAATCCTAATAAGGAAAGAATGTCCATACTGAAAGGACGGAGAATCCGTACCTTGTGTCCAGTGAACGAAGAAGACGAACGAAAGAGAGTCCTACTTCGGTCTCACTAATGCTACATAGATAATATACGTGTATAAGTATTCTGATTACTGAGTACGTAACTGGTTTTATATCATGTCTTAGCTTGTTTTATATGTTCATGTCATGTTTTACTGATTTTAACGTTATGTTGTGTTTATCATGTATTCTGGATATTCTAATTAAGTATTTCTTGTATTTCTTGTATTATTATACTTGTTGTGTAATAATAAGTAACTTTCTAAAAATAGCAGGTTTCCTAAAATAAAAAGTTTCCAAAAATAGAAAGTTTACATAAATAGATTTACTGCTTAAAATAAATAAGTTTCTAAAAATAGAAAGTTTCCATAAATAGATTAGCTGCCTTAATTAAATAAGTTTCTAAAAATAGAAAGTTTCCATAATTAGAAAAGAAGCTGGATTATTAAGCTAATTATATAATATTAAGTGTTTACTGATTAATATTCTAAGTCATGAAATTAAATAGTATAGTTTATTAAATGTAACATGTTAATTAATAAACTATAGGTTATATCCTTTAATTAAATATAGACATAATATAATTAAATTAACTGTACAAAGATACTTAGGTAAAAACATGTATTAATATTAATATTAATATAACCTAAGTCGTGATAATTAATTAATTCCATGTCATGTTTTAATAATTAATTAATTATTTATATTCTAAATTTAAATAATTAAATACTTAGTCTAAACTTGTAATTATTAATTAATAACAATATTGTATGATATTGTAAGTATTTATTAATTAATAATAATCGATGATTTACTGATTAAACTTTATAATTCAATTAACTAAGTTTAATTTATCACATGTACATGAATAGTTATGTAGATAATTATTTAATCATAAGCTTTATTTAAATAACATTTACAACATAAGCCATGGTTTTAATCAAATAAAACTACATTTAAGTTAAGCATGTAATTAGTTTAATTAAAATGTATTAATTAGACTAATTAGTTAAATAAAATACATGTTTATTAATTTAGCCAAACACCCCCTTAAGTCTGCCTTAAACTGTGAACCAAACGCACCCTTAACTGGTTAAATAATTCCTTCTGATAGTTCTTAATACCTACTTTTTTTAATGATTTTTACATGCTGACTGTTTAAAATAACTCGCTGACCTATGATTTGTTCCTGTTGACAGAACAAATACACCACTGGCCGCAGCCAGTGGTTCCCCTGATTGGTCGTCGTTGCCACTGTTAAGCCAAACGCACCCCTGTTGACTGCAGGGGTTGCGGCTGAAGGAGCAAAAAGCCCACTGACCGAACAAAACAGCCATCGGCTCAAGCCGGTGGTGCTTGCTGTTGTGCCGAGACCCACACCGAGCCCCTAGGGGTCTCGGCTGTGGACAATAGTGCACCGAGAGTCGGAAGACTCTTGGTTTGGGCTACCAATCAAACACACAAACAAAACAAACCCCTTTTCTTGATTTAATTTAATTTATAACATGTTTTTAATTTATTCTAAATAATAAAAAACATAAGAACATGAATTAATATAAAAAGATTAAAAGATTAAGGTTTTTGAGTATACCCTTGCGTGAATAATAGGTTTTGAACACAAGCATGAACATGTATGATTCCAATATCAAAAATCAACGAACTCTCCTTGGTGTTGGTTGAATGTCGCGGCCACAAGGAAAAGAAAAGGGAGGCTAGGGTTTTATCTTTTTTCTAATTTCTTGAATTATGAAACATGTTTTCCCCTTTTTCCTAGTTTAGTAAATTTTTGCATGGGCTTGGCCCATGTTTCTTGTTGTGTCCGCGGGTAAGGGGCCCACAAGGGGTAACCCGAACATTTCTCGTGTCTAATTAATAAGTGTGTTCTCGTGTTCGTGTTTTACGTGATTTAATAGTTATCGTTCGTGTTTTATTATATTTATTCGTGATCGTAATAAATATACATACATACGTAATACTGAGCTCGTGATTAATTTACGTTCATGATTTCATGTTCGTATGTTCGTGATTATAATTATTATCGAAATAATTATCGTGTGTGAATACGTAATAAATACTTATCGTGTTATAACACGTACGTAATACTTGTAATTCTTGTTCGTGATACGTGTTCATGTTGTATAAGGAAATTTTTAATCCTGTACGTACGATCATAAGTGTACTGTTCATGGCAAAAGCATGCGTGTTTTACAACTCTTCCCCCCTAAAAATAATAATTCGTCCCCGAATTATAGATATCGTAACTAGAAGCGTAACATACCCGAATCCAGCTAAGAGGGTATATAAGATAAAAAGGACATGAAGGTGACATGGTAGATGGAACGTGAAATGTGACATGTCTTGAAAAGGACATGGAACGTGACGTGACCGAAATGACATATCTAATTGATCAAATAAAAACGGGTAAGAAGTCCGGATGAACTTGTCTGTTTCCAAGTGGCTTCCCTCTTGGAATGGTTCCTTCACAAGATCTTGACACAATTGATAATCTTGGTCCTCCTGACCTTGACTTGAAAACACGAAAATTTCATGGTTATCAACGTACGATAGACCCCTGAATTTGATCAAGAGAATAAGAATTAACATGCAAGGGTAACTGAAACATTACGATGTCATGTAATCTAACTTAACTGATAATTAGCAACGATGCGCGAGACATATTGAAACGTAGTACGTGAAAAATTTTGAACGTGATACGTGAAAAATTTTGAACGTGATACGTGGAGACATGGCGAGTATAATATGGCAACATATCGTGATCACTGATACGTGTAACATATCGTGACCGTGGAATGAACATGACATGTGAAACATATCGTGAACATGGAATATAACTGCGGTTACACCAAACACTACAAGGCGAGACGTTGAATGTGACGTGAAACGTCTATCTGCGGATAGAGAGTCATACTAAACTTGAGCCTGGTCTCTCAAGTTCTTGCAAAACTTCTCAGAACGCAAATGAATGTAAAATCGTAAGCCAAGACACGATCATGAACGTGAATAGTACCATGAACGTGAGCGTGAAAGTAAGTCGTGAAACTGGAACGAGAACGTGAACGTACATAAGGAGCAAAATGAGAACCTTTGTCTGACCCGATAGCTGAGGGATTGCCAAGTGATCGGATGAGCCTCGGCTGGAACATGTCTGATCAATCTGTTGGTTCTGAAATCCTTGTGGATGTAAGGATTCTTCAGACTTGATGAAACCGTTGATAATAACCCAGATAGCATCATGCTTCTTCTGAGTTTGCGCTAATCTGGTAACCAAAATCCATCGAGATCTTGTCCCATTTCTATTCACAATTTCAGATGATGGAAAACATCCTAGTCTGTTTGTGTTCTATCTTAACCTGTTGGTATGTCAGGTACCCAGATATGAACGTAACTGTATCTAGCTTCGTAAAAACTTGCTACATAGAAATTTACGGAACTATAAGTCTCCGAAATGTGACTTAGCGTAGGATTTTCTTTAAACTCCTAACGTAGTGTAGGGTTCTCATCTTTATGTATAAGCTGAGTCATGGTAAGATTAACTGTGAGAATACACGTGATTCAGCGTGTCACTGTAATCAACCAAAATTTAGATTGGAAAATTTCAGGGTGAAATTCCTCTTGTCATAGAATTTGCAACATAAAGCAAATATGGTCTCCCTGCTCTTCTCCAGAATTTATAGAAGGTTAGGTTGTCATAGATGAAAACACTGGTGAATTTGTTCATGAGTTCATGGAAACTCAATTTATTAAGCCTATAATGCTGCTGGAGCATTTATGAGACTAAAACAAAACCATGAGTCTAGCACGATCGAGTCGTGTATGAATAGCAGTCATGGACATGTCCTGCTCTTTCACTCGTCGCTGTTGGCAGCATGATCATGAATTCGATCTTGGAAAAGGGTTTGACACCCTAAAGTCGATTAGACATGCTGTCAATACGTGGAGGAGAATAACGGTTATAGATGGAGATTTGTTGAAAATCGACGGTAGTCGACACATAATCTCATGTTGCCGTCTTTC
Organism: Glebionis coronaria; assembly: GCA_025667525.1. NCBI lineage: Eukaryota > Viridiplantae > Streptophyta > Magnoliopsida > Asterales > Asteraceae > Glebionis > Glebionis coronaria. The sequence continues at coordinate 203,801,385 of CM046880.1, forward strand.
TCCTTGAAGGTTCTTCTGAAATATATGGTAAGATTTTGGTATAATCGGCTGGTTATGCGTAAAAGGACTTCAGTGGTCGTGTCTTAACTGACAGCTAGAAATTTAGCAGTCAAGGCTAACAAAGAACATGCTTGTAAGCATAGATAATTAGTACAGATTTTCATGATGGAAATCAAGCTGAATATATTCAGGAGCGTGAACATTACTGTACATGATCATGAATCGTAGCATGGTGTGCTGTTCATAGTCCAAAATTAGGATAAAATTCACCTCGCATCTGTCTGAGGTAATGCGTTAGCAGCTTGGATCTTATCATTAGGCTGAAGGAAAACCTTCGTATACATGAGAATACAAATGGTGTCCTTCATGGTCATGAATATATGAAATATGGTGAAAGAAATGAAAGTGTCATCGAGGAAACGTGACTGGCCTCACTGAAACGCCTGTGATGGTACTGAAATTCTTGTTGCCTGATTAATACATGGCACAACAAGATGGATATACTCTTTGGAGGGTACCCTGAAATTTCTTAGAAATGTTCCAGAATTGGACGTGAGTCATGTATCTTGACTCGTGTCTTGGGAAATTTAAGCATGACATGTGTCTTGACTGGTGTCTTTTCATGTGTCTTCAGGAAGTATTCGTGAGACATGTGTCTTGACTGATGTCTTGACATGTGTCTCAAGATATGAAACAAATAGAACTACAAATATTAGGTTATTATGCCAGAATTTGTGGATTGGTTGGAATACTGATCCTTGTTTTTCTTATCACATCCACGGTCAGAGCTTCGGTTGCGATTGTTAGGATAGTTGTTGTCATAGTAGTGCTTACTATAGTCTTGTCTGTCAGTTCCATGACGGCCATTCTCATGACTGTGATTCATGTAACTATTTAGTTGAGTGTCCGGCTGATACCGGTCATCACTCATATGACTGAAACGACAACTGAATGACGTGTGACATGTAATTAAGAATTTGGGACAATGATTGATGGAACTCGTCTGGTGGTGAAGCATCTTCTCATCCAATTACTTTGCTCTGACGCCTTTGTCTTTGTCTTGTAGGATCTCCAGGTTGTGAACAGCATTCGTATCTCGTAGCGCCTCCAGACATCAGCAGCATCATCCTTTAGTAACATCTCCAAGCTATGAGCGACATCAACAATTTATAGAGTATCAGCAAGTGAAAATGCGCACATGGAATAAGGTACATGGAGTACACATGGAATGCACATGAAATGATCAGTATGGGGTCGATCATCTAACATGATTTTAAAGGAAAATAACTGGTTAAACAGTTAGAAAGACCATCATGATAACCTGGCAGTGCCAGTATATACCTCATTTTGGTTGCATAGAGAAACGCTAACGTGTGGTTAAACGAATTTTCAACGATGATTTTCCTGAAAGCATGATTAATGAAAACCAACCATGACTATCATGAAAGCAGAATTTACACGAATTCCAATAGTGTCTTGCATGAAAGTAAAAACAACAAAAAAGACGTAAGACCTAGTCACGTGAAGACGAAGTCATCATGAAGAAACATGGAACAACCCAACATGAAGGAGTGTATAATATAATCAGCATGAAACTGAAGTTAACCATGACAGTATGAAAACATACTTGACATAAAAACATAGTAGCTTATGAGGGAACATTAAAAAAATTTATGCCAATAAATCATGAGAAAAATTTTATGCATGAAAAACAGTGCATGAATGCATGTTGTAGTTTATAAAAACCTTTATATGTGCGAGGGGACACCTATGGGTCGGGCCCAAAACAAAAGACATAGCGAGGGGACGCCTATGGGTCGGTCCCAAAGTTAAAAGTTTCGATAAAAGCACATGCGACTAAATAGGGCCAGTCTTGTACCAACCATTACTTAGTCATAATTCCTGCAACAATGATACATGAAACATAAATAAATGAAACTCATCTGTCAAAACTTATCAGAAAAATTTTTATGTGGCTAATTATGAACTACTGGGGTTCAATCCACATAGCCATAGTTCACGAGGAACATCATGCATGAAACAATGACACATAACTAAATATGAATGACGGTTGTCCATCCATATTAGTAAAACAATATCGATGAAAACATCAAGGTTAAAACGTTAAGGTGCTGAAAACATCATGGTTAAAACTACAATGCGCTGAACATATCAATACGTGGAAGAACAAGCGTCGGCTTAGGAAGCTCCTGGTGACTACCTACTAGTCACAGGTCAAGTTTTAGAGCCTACAGGTCGAAGCCTTGTCTCTGATACCATAATTGTAACACCCTACTTTGATAAGTGGACCGTTACGCGTAATTATGGCGTGTCATCAAAGCATGCAAGGTAATATGTAGTAAAACATACATGACCATAGGGTAAACCGGAATCAAACATCGGTTCCCAAACATAAGCCCAAAACATAATAAAGTAAATGAAATGAATGAAAGACTTAAGCATAAGTATATTAAGGCAAAAAGAGAAGAAGTCTATGGCAGCTTCCATCCTATGCATGTCCTCCAAAATGCTCGAGTCTGTCCTTGGGTACCTGCCGTTTTGGGACATGGAAAGGAAAGTAACGGCTGAGCATAACGCTCAGTGCACGGATATACAAGCATGGAATGAATAATAAAATCATGTAAAACATATAGAAGTGGAAATGTATATGTCCTGTAAAACCTGGTATAACTTCATAAAACTGGTTTTATAGTTTGGAAAGCCTTATGTTTATCTTATAAAAATTGTTTACCATGTTAACCATTAGCCAATATAGGTCATGAAATATCAACGTGCATGAATACTTGGAGGGGTGACCTCGTCATGCAATTAGAGGGGCTGCCTCTAATTTAATATACTGCTTGGGTAGGAGGGATCAGCTCCTTGTGAAGGATGCAAGGCACACACCACATTCACCTGAATAATCTGCTGAAAACATGTAAACTAGGATGCACCCATACGTCCCACCTCATAATAATAATATGGCCAAAAGCTGAAAGGGACACCACGAGCTATCACTCCGCCGTGGTGAAGTCATAACACTGGTGCCTCCAGTGTTATGGTTATGGTACCTCCATAACTAGGTGAAACTGGTCATGCATGTATATGGCTTTAGGTATTCTAATTAAACATAAGCAATTCAAAAACATATAAAACATATACTGGAGAAAACAGTTGGCTGCATACGGGAAATCCTAATAAGGAAAGAATGTCCATACTGAAAGGACGGAGAATCCGTACCTTGTGTCCAGTGAACGAAGAAGACGAACGGAAGAGAGTCCTACTTCGGTCTTACTAATGCTACATAGATTATATACGTGTATAAGTATTCTGATTACTGAGTACGTAACTGGTTTTATATCATGTTTTAGCTTGTTTTATATGTCCATGTCATGTTTTACTGATTTTAACGTTATGCTGTGGTCATCATGTATTCTGGATATTTTGATTAAGTATTTCTTGTATTTCTTGTATTATTATACTTGTTGTGTAATAATAAGTAACTTTCTAAAAGTAGCAGGTTTCCTAAAATAGAAAGTTTCCAAAAATAGAAAGTTTCCAAAAATAGATTTACTGCTTAAAATAGATAAGTTTCTAAAAATAGAAAGTTTCCATAAATAGATTAGTTGCCTTAATTAAATAAGTTTCTAAAAATAGAAAGTTTCCATAATTAGAAAAAAAGCTGGATTATTAAGCTAATTATATAAGCTTAAGTGTTTACTGATTAATATTCTAAGTCATGAAATTAAATAGTATAGTTTATTAATTATAACATGTTAATTAAATAAACCATAGGTTATATCCTTTAATTAAATATAGACATGATATAATTAAATTAACTGTACAAAGATACTTAGGTAAAAACATGTATTAATATTAATATTAATATAACCTAAGTCATGATAATTACTTAATTCCATGTCATGTTTTAATAATTAATTAATTATTTATAGTCTAAATTTAAATAATTAAATACTTAGTCTAAACTTGTAGTTATTAATTAATAATAATATTGCATGATATTGTAAGTATTTATTAATTAATAACAATCGATGATTTACTGATTAAACTTTATAATTCAATTAACTAAGTTTAATTTATCACATGTACATGAATAATTATGTAGATAATTATTTAATCATAAGCTTTATTTAAATAACATGTACAACATAAGCCATGATTTTAATCAAATAAAACTACATTTAAGTTAAGCATGTAATTAAGTTAATTAAAATGTATTAATTAAACTAATTAGGTTAAATAAAATACATGTTTATTAATTTAGCCAAACACCCCCTTAAGTCTGCCTTAAACTGTGAACCAAACGCACCCTTAACTGGTTAAATAATTCCTGCTGATAGTTCTTAATACCTACTTTTTTTTAATGATTTTTACATGCTGACTGTTTAAAATAACCCACTGACCTATGATTTTGTTCATGTTGATAGAACAAATACACCACTGGCCGCAGCCAGTGGTTCTCCCTGATTGGTCGCTGTTGCCACTGTTAAGCCAAACGCACCCCTGCTGACTGCAGGGGTTGCGGCTAAAGGAGCAAAAAGCCCACTGACAGAGCAAAACAGCCACCGGCTCAAGTCGGTGGTGCTTGCTGCTGCGCCGAAACCCACACCGAGCCCCTAGGGGTCTCGGTTGTGGACAATAGTGCACCGAGAGTCGGAAGACTCCCGGTTTGGGCTACCAATCAAACATAAAAACCAAACAAACCCCTTTTTCCTGATTTAATTTAATTTATAACATGTTTTTAATTAATTCTAAATAATAAAAAACATAAGAACATGAATTAATATAAAAAGATTAAAAGATTAAGGTTTTTGAGTATACCCTTGCGTGAATAAATAGAGGTTTTGAACACAAACATGAACATGTATGATTCCAAGATCAAAAAATCAACGAACTCTCCTTGGTGTTGGTTGAATTTCGCGGCCACAAGGAAAAGAAAAGGGAGGCTATGGTTTTATCTTTTTTCTAATTTCTTAAATTATGAAACATGTTTTCCCCTTTTTCCTAGTTTAGTAAATTTTTGCATGGGCTTGGCCCATGTTTCTTGTTGTGTCCGCGGGTAAGGGGCCCACAAGGGGTAACCCGAACATTTCTCGTGTCTAATTAATAAGTGTGTTCTCGTGTTCGTGTTTTACGTGATTTAATAGTTGTCGTTCGTGTTTTATTATATTTATTCGTGATCGTAATAAATATACATACATACGTAATACTGAGCTCATGATTAATTTACGTTCATGATTTCATGTTCGTATGTTCGTGATTATAATTATTATCAAAATAATTATCGTGTGTGAATATGTAAAATACTTATCGTGTTATAACACGTACGTAATACTTGTAATTCTTGTTCGTGATACGTGTTCATGTTATATAAGGAAAGTTTTAATCTTGTACGTACGATTATAAGTGTACTGTTCATGGTAAAAGCATGCGGGTTTTACAAAATTACTTGAGTGTTTCAGATGAAACATCCAAGTTGACAAACCGACTTTATTGTATACTTTAAGCAATTATTAAACAAATTTGTCTAACAATTTGAACAAGTAGATTCAATATAACATCATCAACACAAGTGTGAATTATGATCAGATGTATATTATTAATAATCCAAATTCATGTCTACACTAAAAAACATGTCAATTAGATTCGATAATGATATCAATCATAATTTGAATAATGAGTTGATATATATATTCAAAATCTTTCTTGATCCCCATAAACACTCCCTTAAGAAAAAATTACTAAGATTTTCAAATAGTGTTTCATGTTTTATAGTGAGACATTTATCTATTTGAACTAAAGACACGATGATTGTCTAGCGACCCTTATCAATAGATATGACAAGCTTACATAGCTTTCGAACCTAAGAGTTAATAAACATGACGAGGTATACAAGATGCTTATGTAACATTTGTAAACCAAAAGATGTTGATCCTATATGCAATGCACAAAAGATTACACAAATAAGTAACACTACTACCAACAGTAATGGTCACTTAAGAATGTATATAAATAAAAATAACACACATAAACAATTAGCTTAACACATAAAAACATCCGTCCTTGTTTTCAGTGTTAGATGCAACAAAGTATACATTGCTTAATTTTATTAGAAAATATTTTTTGACCCATTTCAAAATTTAATTAAGCTCAAACCTTCGTATATATATCAATTTTAAAAGATATATCGTCACGAGATGTCCAACTTAATAGAAAAGAGTAAAACATAAGTTTTACGATAAACCGAGACTCAATTCTTTGAAGAAAGAATAGAACTTAAAAAAAATCCAAATTTAATGTTTTAATAAAGATTGGAAGTATTTTTATATGAAAGAAGACTCAATTACGTTTGAAAACCCGTGTGGCACGACTTCTACAGACTTACGGTTGATTTTATATGATTTTTCAATCTTTTACAAAAATCTGTATTAGACTGACCGCGGTTCCTTATATATAAAGAACCTCGGGCGATAAATAAATAACCGCCGACAGTGGACAAAAAAAAGGCTTTTCGCACAAAAACATTTGGTGACTTGACGGAGGGACGTAAGATTCTAAAAATCATTTTTCACACGTAAAACTCGTGTTTTAGAGTTAATTAGGAAACAAATATTTTTATACTTCAAAACATGTTTTGAAAAGATTTATCATCAAGATATTGTACAAAGTTTATTTATTACCAAAACTTGTACGAATGAAATAATAAACACATTTCATATTTAATCTCCCTTCATAGGAAATTTGATACATGGACCATACTTTATTTTTAAAAATTTTGAAAACTAGAGACCATAGATGTATCCAAACTTTAAAGCAAAATATACTTCAAAGATCTTGAATGACCCAGGCTCTGATATCAATTGTAGAAACGGGAGGAGGGGGTGAATACATTTCTCATCAAGATAAAAAAAACTTTTTCGTTTAACCCACTAGTTGCGGTTCAATAAACATGACATCGGTTCTTTATCAATAAAGAACCGCATGTCCATTAAGGATCCGCCACCAGTGGACGAAAAACATTATTACCTTTTAAATCTTAACAGTATATTATATAAAATTCCCTACTAAGCTTGACTTAATATGAGATGTGTTTGTTACAGATAATAACTATAAACAACAAGTAAGGAAACACACAAACACATCAAATCAAGAGTACATCAAGAAATAGTCTAAACACTAAGCACACACGTACTAAGCCTTAGCTTTTCTGCAACTAAGATGTTTAGACTAAGGGAGCACACTTAACCATAGTCTAAACATGAATCACACAGGTACTAAGACTTAACTTTTTTCGCAACGTAAATGTTTAGATTATGAGATGCACACAACCACACACAACAAATATATTATGCAATTAAAAATGTAAAGACATAAATGTAAATTGCATAATGTAAACGGAATGCTAACCGACATGATGATTTATAGTGGTTCGGTCATGAAGCTCCTCTTCGCCCTACTCCACTCCTCGAGTTCCCAAATCGATAGTTACTTCACTAGTCAACAAGCCCCTTTCAAGGCGGAGAAAACCATACACGTTGCTTACACCATTTACCGACATTAAGCTAAATGTCGAGTCCTAATCTTAGGTAGGACCAGTCCACACACGTCGTCTATTTCTATTTACCAACACAAGGCTAGATGTCGAGTTCCAATCTTAGGAAGAACCAATCTACACCCATCACACCAATGGCTATGTTTTATGCCCCAACATAACAAACCTTGTGTTTTGTGGACTAAACACATAAACCATCTAATCTAGATCTAAGTATACACACCACTTAGATATAAGACACTAACTCTATATCCAATTATATACATAACTTGAATCTACACTCCTAACACCTAATCTAAGGATACCTATCACTTGGATCTACTACCCTTACAAACACATCCAAGTGTACCCACCACTTGGATCTACTACATATACATCAAGTTCAAGTATACACACCACTTGGATCTTCATGATTTACATTGTTGTAAAACTATAATCATGACTTGATCTTTAGAAGGAGAGATCTCATCATGTTATGATTCTAACACTTCATAGTGATGAAAGTGTTCTTCTCTTTGCATTTGAGAGGATGAGAGGATTAAGGGAAGAATCACATCTTAAACAAGATTAATCAAACTAATATTCAAGGATTAAGAAGTGTAAAAGGTGAGAGAGAATGTGAAAAAAGGTTAAAACTGGAAATGATCCACTATTTATAGGAAAAGGGAGCAACGGCTATATTATCCCGCGGTTCTTTAAATACCCCTGCGGGTCCTTATTGAAAAGGAACCGCGGGTACCTATAAGAAACCTTGGGCTCTAGACTCCGCTCCCTTTTGTCCTTTAGTGGGAAAAGTCAATCTGGTGAAGAATTTACCTAAAGGGAATATCCTCTTATTCATTTAGAATATCCTAAATTCAAATTTCCATTTTTTTAATAAAACATTTTTAAAATAAAGTTATTTCAAAAATACATTGTCACTTTATAAAAAGTGAGTTTTAAGAAAATATTTAATCCTTGATCACTTAGTAAGGTTAATGACTTGTTTATTCATACCTTGAGTGATTCATGACGAATGCGATCTTAAAGATGTCGAGAGAAGTATATATGGATGGTTAAGTGATTACTAGTACCTTACACATTTTACATAATGTATTACAAGTTAGACGTTTTTCGTCACTAAAACCAAAGAGATTATATCGATTAAACATCATAATGTTTACACTAACATTTTCCATAAAATCTAAATGCTTTATGTGTTCATGTGGTTATGGTGATTTTTGGTGATGAAGTGAGTATTGATATTAGAGGTTGTCACACCATTTATTTTAGGTTTAGCGATGGCTCATCATTCGCTTAGAAAGATATCTGGTTAGGCGATGATCCACTTTATGTTAGATATAATAGATTATATCACCTAGAAATAAACAAAGATTGATTTTCAACAACACAATGCAAATGGTTCTTGATTTTGTGATTAGAGTAAAGCAATTAATGTGAAAAAAACAAAAGTTGATTTTGACGCCACCTTGAAGCATGAAGAGCTTGTATATTCAGATATTTGCATTTGGAGTCTTTCTTGTAACGATAAATTTTCGATGAATTCAGTTCAAAAGCATATTGATGAGCTCTCTCTCCCAACCTTATCTACAAGTACACGGTGATGTATGATTATCATAGAAAGGTTAACATTTTCATGTGACGAATGTTTTTAAACACCCTCACAAATAATTTAAACTTATCTTTCCTAAGTTTAAACATTGATTCGATTATGCGCATGGTTTTTCACAATTATGTGAAATCGAGTGCTCACACTTTGTTCTCTTGCAACACATCATGTGTTGTTTGGCATCTCATTCGTGTTTGTTCAAGTTCTACGTCATTTTCCTTTTCCTCATGTGGCGAGTGGGATCTTTAGTTCAGTCATAGCACGCCTCAAAAGAAAAAGAAGGACAACGCTTACGCCATCTTTGCTGCTTCCTGTTAGACCTTGTGGTGGTTCAGAAATAATATCACTTTCAATTCTCATTTTATGAGGAAAAAATGATATCTTCGATTATATTTATTTTTTTATTTTTTTCATGCCTTAAATTTAGAAGTAATATTTGTATTTGTTGTAACGATTGGTTGCAATCGCCTTTGTAATTCTTTAACACATTGCTAGTCTTTTAATATATCGTATTCTACTGTTTAAAAAAACTTTAGCTAGTCGCAGTGGTAGTATAGGTCGACCGACAAAATTTCCTGTCACTTCGCGTTCTTTCTCCGACAACCACCAAATACATTTTTTCCACTATAAAACGGTCTGCACTACACAAAATATACCGCTCAAACAATACATTTTTAATTAATTGAAACATACCCAAATGTACACCCAACCTTACTCGAGTTCACGACCATGTTAGGCCTCTAGTGATCGACGATTGAAATCGTCACAACAAGGACGACCATGATCGACCTTCAAAAACCATGGACGATTGAGCCCCACTAGGGGCACCTTATATACTAATGGTATATCAACACACGTTTTTTTGTTCAATCAAGCTTGTAGAACGTTGAAACTCTTTGCAAAAGCTTGTTTTAAGGAGCTTCTACTTTAAAATACACGTAAACTTCATCTTGTAAATTGAGATCCTTTTTTTATTTCTTGTAAAAATGAACTGATGAGAAGTAATGTGGATTGACATGCCCTCACGTTATCTGAGATTCTATTCTTGTTAACTACCCATAAATGCACAAGTCCTTTTTCAGTTTTGTCTTTTTTTTTACTTCATACAACCATCTATTCTTATCTTATCCGTCATTCAAGCATTATCCTATCCTGCTACATGTTTTAGCCTTTTAGGTGCAAATCTTTGTTTTAATCTAGATAATCTGCACCATGGGATTATAATCTATGATTCCATAGGGATGTGTTAACATTGGAACAGTGAAATGTTATGTGGGAACTTGCTAAAGCCGGCCTGCTCTTGGGACGGAAATGAGAATGAAAAATGAAAAGGTCAACTGGAAAAAGGTGACATAATATAAAAGACTTCATTTGGATTGACAACTCAATCAATGCTATCCTAAAAAGTGTATTTAAAATCTTACTAATATGTTGGACTTTGAACCTTTCCGAATCGTTTTCATTTATTCGCTAGATTATCACCTCTCTATTCCCCATGTTAAAATTTGGATACTAATATTTGGCAAACAATAAGAATTAACCGTAAAGTTATTGTGTCTCACGGAAAAGAACACACGAGTATATTTTGGGAGGAAAGGAATGCAAAATGTATCAATATACAACATGTTGTATACATAAACTTTGACCATTAATAAATTAGCTTTTGCACCTTACTTTAAGGGTCCGTTTGGTTTGAAGTTGGGATTTATTTTAGGAGTGGATTTGTAAAGTGGGTGGTTTAGGATTAGATATTATTGAATGAAAAGTAATGTTTGGTTGATTAAATGTTTAAAATAATTTATATTATTTAAATATTTAAATGAAAATAAAAAAATATATAAAAATGCTCACTTAATTAAAAAAATTAAAATAATACATAAAGGGTGGCTCATGTTTTTCCACGTCTTAAATGTCAGACAATGCCAAATCCTTTTGCTAATACTGGGATACATGTATACTTTTGTAAAATGGCAAACTCTTGGGTTTTAGTAGGCCCACTCTCAAGCCATTTTATAAAACAAACAACGTATGTAAACCTAAAGGTTACATTTTGGGCTCATCACCGGATACCAAACACTTCCTAAGTTGTACAACTAGGGCGAACTCGAGATTTTTAATAGTTGATGCACAAAAAATTATTAAGCTACTAAATTTACACATAAAAAAATTAAGACAACACAATTTTCTGACGGTTAAAAAAACAATTTTAAATATTTTTTACAATTCGTGAACTCAAAACAAGTGTAGCTCGGTGCCACACTCTTATTTATGTATGTCCGCTCCTGTGTACAAGATGGACGTGTTTCGGCGATGAATTGTAGGGAAACACAGTATTACACTGGAAGAAAGAATGTGTCACAACTGACTTTTTAGTGTATAATGTGCGCACAATAAAAAAATGGTGGCATTTACATCTCTTATCCCTACTACTCCCTCCGTCCCAAAATTATTGTCCACCGACAAAAAACACTCAGTTTAAGAAAAGTAACACCTTTTCAACTTTCTCTCTCTTACTTTTTGTAGAAAGACAGTTTTACCCTTAACCAATTAATTAAAAATCTTTGTAAAGTTTGTAATTATGATTTCACTTAAGGGTAAACTAGTAATCTCGATCTAAAATTCCTATCTATTTTTAGAAGTTTTAGAAGTAGACAATTAAATTGGGACAAACTGAAATGGAAAGGTGGACTATAATTTTGGGACGAAGGGAGTACATATAAAGGGTGTAAGACATATTTTTTAAGTACAATTATCTAAGAAAATTAGTAATTTATAAAGGAAAGTAAAGAAAAAGATTCCTAACATTCCATGGTTAGATAGCTGACTTTTTGTAACCCACCAGCTACTAACCCTTATCTCTCTACTCATCACTCTATAAAAAAACGCATAACCAAAACCCGCTGCTGCCGCCGCCATTTTTTCAAATCTCTCTAAACCATAACCGGACACCCACTTCCGCCGCCATTTTTTTGGCGTTTGCCAAACCAATGACCATGGTTTCGGTGGACTAGGTGGTATCAGTGTGCTTGGTGGTTTTGGTGCTTCGTGGTGGTTTTGAGTTGCTTTTGAAACGTTGGTTTGCTTGAGGGTTTTTTGTTACGTGATGTTGTCGCTTTTGAAAGCTACCAATTTATCAGCCTCTATTGTGAAACTGCACATACAGGAAAAAATGATTCTCTTGTAATCAATTTCCCTCCCATGGCGAAGGAAGGTATGCATCTGATTTTTCGATTTGAGTTGTGATATTGTAGTAGATTTGTATTTGTGGGTTAATTTATGTCGAATTAGAACTGGGTTTTTTGTGACGGCTGGGTTAGGATAAGTGATGTGATGGATTGTTTGATGATTCAAGTTCGTTTGTGATTTGTTTGTTATGGGTTTTGACGTTTGTGAGGTGAGTGATTAGTAACTTTAGACGTTATGGCTGGTTTGGTAAGGACGACATTGGCTTAGGTCGTTTTATCTAAACATATTATAATTGAATTATTAGTGACACGAATAAAAAGGCTTAATTACATTTGCCTTTATCCATGAGATAAGAAGCTGCAGATCGAGTGAGATACTAATAGGTTAATATCGATATTATTACTAATAGTTTTCATTTATGAATCGGCTTTTCAAGTGTTGTTAACATCATATATGATAATCAAATCTTTTGGTAAAACCTCCCATCGTGTCTGATAAGTTCTAACTCCCGTTTCTACAGATATGCTTCTCTGCGTATCTAATGGTTTCGAGACTCGCTTGATTTGAGCATATTCATATCAAGGTACGTGATTCTATAGATTCTGATTTAGTTTTGCATTGAAGTTTTTTTGTTCGTAAGTTTTGCAAGTATGTCTTTGCTTAACAGAGTTATTCGAACGCCAGCGTATCAGGTACCATTTTTTGTCAACTGCTTAGTTTTCCTAATCTGAGATCTTAAGGAAGTAGTTAAGAGGTACCATTTTTTTGTCAACTGCTTAGTTTTCATAATCTAGGATCTTAAGGAAGTAGTTAAATGTTAAAACAAACTATTATTGGAAGCCTTCTTTTTGTTTGTTATTACTTCTATCTAACGGCTAGGTTAGACATCTACATCGAGCTGTCATAGTAATTGTCTAAGTAAAAAAAGCCAACTATTAAATCCAGCCCTTGTGTTTAAGAAATTGTCGACTTATACTTCTCTTTCAGTAATATTAACATCCGGGTAAATGCATATATAGAAATAGTTGGTGGGTGAGCCTTGCGAGTATCTAGGGATTGCTTAAGCATGCGGTGTGCTAAATCCTTTTACCATCTCAAAGGTTCGTTTCTGACTTTGTTTATAAAGTCAAGCCTTTATCGCCATTTGTTATCTAAAAAAGTTTTTTTTAATATTGAATCATCACCTGTATAGTATGAAAGCAATGCGCGGTTTGTGAGATGGTTAGATGGCAGCTTAAAGTTGCTCATTGGGAATAAAGTTCTTGATATATCAACACAAGATGCACAACATGATCAAGCTCATCGTTTCCTTAGACATGAAAAGGTTTGTAAACATGCACATCGTTTTTCATCGAAGCTCTATCTAAACGACTTGCTTAGCAAGCACCCATGTGCACCGTGAACTCTTTCCCATACAATATTGATCAGTGCCTCACATGGGCATGGTCTGAATTTAAAGGGTTTCGCGAGAAGACACTAGCAGAAGTCAATGTTGAACATACTTCATTCATCAAAACTCAAAATAATCAGAAGACTTTGACTAAATATGGACAGGTCAGGTAGGCTCCTTAACATGTCATTAGGGACATTTGATACTCCAATGTCCAACTGTCCATGAATATCCGAGGTTTGTTTTAAATTCTCAATTAAATTATTTGGTGTGCACGACCCTAGCTGTTAGTCACATTATTGTTGTTTATGCAGGGTCGGGCACACCAAACTCTTCTATCGAGTTAGAGATTAACAATGGGTGCCTCATATGTGATTAGGAATAGCCGTTATGCACTGCATCCTGATACTGATGTTGACACTAACCCGAACTCGGCCAATTGAATGGTAACTAACCATTTTTCAACTTCTGAGTATAAATTTTTCCTCTAATGATGAAAACTGTTAATATTTCTAAAACGATTTTTGTAGCGTCTCAGTTTCACAACCGAAGAAACAATTATTAGAATCACTGCAACAAAAGCATGGTACTTATGTACTCAAATCATACTCCATAATTGGAATCAACGGTAAGTGTATGCGAGTAATTGAGTTCACAAGACTACTAAAAGATTTTAGATGTGAAGTTGTATGCGTTGTGAATTGATCATCATGATCATTTTGGATACTGCGATTTGTAGGCACATGCGTCATCGGTGCATTGGAGCGGAAGCAACACCATCAACGCTAAATTGAAGTATCAATGTTGCAACGTCAACAACTTGATTTTTTATGCAATATGTCTTTAACCAGATGATTTACTTGAAAATGATATATCTTAGAATTGTATTATACTTGTACAATATTTATTTCATGATTTTGTTATGTTTAATGTTATTTATATGTACTTCTCTCTGAATGTTTAGTGATGGTTATGTTTATCTGCTAATATAGTTGTAGTAAACTTGAATTGACCATTTAATATTGTATGTTGATTACTGATTAATAGTTATTGTTTCACTATGTAATTAAATCAAAGCAAGTCAAGGTAGTTAAACTAGAGTGAAGTGTTAAAATACACGCATTAGGCGAAACAGTGAGTTGTTTGTATTATATCTGTATATTGTGTAAGCACTAAGAAAGTAAGCGAATGCCTTAGATAAGTCCTTGCGAGTGCCTTAGACCAACCCCTGCGAGTGCCTTAGACCAGCCCTTGCAAGTTCCTTAGACCAGCCCCTGAGAGTGCTTTAGACCAGCCCCTGCGATTGCCTTAGAATAGACCTGCAATTGCCTTAGACCAGCCCCATGATTGCCTTAGACCTGCCCTTGTGAGTGCCTTAGAACAGCCCCTACAATTGCCTTAGACCAGCCCTTGCGAGTGCCTTGGACCAGCCCCTGCGAGTGCCTTAGAACAGCCCCTGCGATTGCTGCTTGTTGGTTGATTTTTTTCTTATATAAGTTTTACTTATAATTCTGTTATTAATTTGAACAGGTACAAGCTTGGACACTAACTAGATGGTTGTAGCTTCGTGGCTCGTAGATGGAGTTTGATCAATTGGGATTCAAGATTGCATTTTTATGTTTTTTCTTTGCTTTATGTTTGCACTTTGAATCATAGACTCATAGTCTGTTGCTGATGTGTTCTGCTATGCAGAATATGAAACTCTTTTTTTATTGAATAAGTTCTAATGGATAAGGGATAGTTTATATTATTGTTCGTTCGAGTTGATTTAATTATTTTTTTACAATGGTTAACCGTGAATCGAACCGCGGGTAACCGTTTATTTCGGGTACCCGCATGTCCGGTTACCCGCTTATTACGGTTCGGTTTCCAATCGTAAAACTAATTGCCCGCCCCACTATGGATAGTTAAAATCTCAAGCCGAACAAAGCCAAACCGCCCCGTCAACACCTCTATTTATTTGGGTTACAATTTGATCCTAACTTCAGAAATATAAGCCATTCTCTGAAGTGATGGTTTCTGACTTTCTGTACATATCCCCCATAATAGAATACTACGTTTTGTATATGATGTGGCAATGCAAACACAAGCATTTATGAAAGAAAAAAAAGCGAAATGGAGTAAGCTTTTGTAAATCTCTGTTACTCGACAGAACTATATATTTAGGTATTGTTTGATACTACCACGGCAACGCGCGGGTATCAAAACTTGTGTGATAACATAATCTATTTGCATAGTCTTTGTCAATGTTAAATGATTGCATTTTACAACTTTTCGTAATTACATTTTGATATTTTATTTTAAACGTTATTCGCTACACTTATGTGTATCGTTAATTATCTTCTCCTAAACAATAAACGTTTCTATGCATGAGTGCATGACCTACATTATACATTAGTGGTAAGTTATAACTTTTGTTGCCACGATAATCTGTTTACTCGCAACTGGTTGGAATAATTGTCTAGGTGATAATATATAACTGTGTCAATTAAAAACTTATTTGGTCAGAAATTTAATTTTGACTTGTGGTATTATTTGAGGATGTTTTTATCAATTTTGGGTATTTTTGTCAAAAACTTTATCCACTATGCGTGACATTTGGCCATTAAATACAATGTTTAGATCTCTTATGATTATAACCGGAAACATCTAATTACCACAATATCGTGAATTGTTAATTATATGTCGTTACGTAATCCCGCAGATATGCGGGTAATCGTCTAGTTATATGTAACATGTATGTTTAAAGTAGCATCAAAATAATAATGATATCCAATTAATTAAGAGTAAAATGCAGATATCATATCTATGGTATTTTATATTTATGGATTTAGTAACTAGTGTTCTGAAAGTGCAGGCGGCTTCCATGGTCATTATGTTTTGTATTATTTTGGTATTTTGACTTAACGATTGTTAAAAGTTTAGCGTTAACCTGTTTTGCTAGAGAGGTTTTTTTGTCCTTTTCTTTGTCTTCTTCCTAAAACACCAAAAACTCCAAATAACACCAAATACTGCAAATCACATTATTCGATTTTTTAAGGTTATCATGTTAGACTACAATACAACAAAGATGAAGATATCTATAAACTTTTAATTAAAGGGGGAAAATAACAAGAATGAATCTATTATTCGAGAAAGTTTTATAGGAGGAAAATGTTCATATACTTGTTGAGCGGTTACAATCTGAACAATGTTCTGTTGTTGCTGACATGTTTAAAGAGTAATAAAAAAATGCTCGAGTTGGAGATGAATACCATGCTTAAATCAATCTTTTATGGACAGAAGCCATACAAAGACTGATGTTCAAAACCACTTCAAGTTTGATCTGTCAATTTCTATCACTTAGATTTAGAATCATTATAAAAACGAAGAACAAACATTAATGGAAATTATAGCAAATGGCAAATCTGGTATATTAGTTCAGGAAGAGATAATGGTTTATTGTGGTTCTTTGTTTTTGGTATTTTGGAAAAAAAGACAAAGAAGAAGAAAAAAAAACCCTTCTAACAATATTGGTTAGCAGTAAACATTTAACAATCGTTAAATCAAAGTACTAAAATGATACAAAATACGAAGATTATAGGCGGAGCCAGGATTTTAAGTTAAGAGAGGCTAATCATACCTAAAGCAAAAGTTCAAAGTGTTGGGGAGGCTAAATATTGAAAATAGTAGAAAAAAAGCTTGTAATACACATAAATTATAATAATTGAAATCGATTGATTGAGAGAGGCTCAACACCCACTAGTTCTCCTACTAACCCTGCCCCTAAAACCATGTAAGGTACGTGCACTTTCGAAAAACTGGTTACTAAATCTCTAGATATAAAATACCACAAGTATGATATTTTCATTTTACTTTTAAATTAAAGGATTGTATTTAGTGCGTTCACCATTTGGGCTAGGTAGTTTTGCTACTCGTATTATTATTATATTTTGTTGGAAAGGCATTCCTTTATACTTGTCGAGCCTGTCAATCCGACTTTGGTTCATATGCGTTTATTGTTTACCATCTTCTGTCTAGCAGAGTTGGTATCATTCCCCCTCCTTAAATGCTTAGTTGGTCGTTAAAGAGGGTCCTTGGAAAAAATGACCAAGGTTTAATCCCAACTCTTGGCTAATTAGGTCGCTAGGACAAGAGGTCATTGCTTGGGGTCAGGTCCTTAGGAAAAGGTCCGGTTGGCATCAAAAGATGCATGAGATCAGAGTCTTCCCACCGATTTACACCTTTTGGAGATATGCGTTTATTGTTTACCTATGGCTGTCCAACATGGTGTCTCAAAAGGCCTATCCAGCATTGTAACAACACGTCTCATGTCTTAGTTGGGAGCCCTAATGAGCATAAAGTGATGAGCTACTACTATTATTCACCGTAGTTTTTAGTTGAAACTCAATTATGTTCGCTAGTCCATTGTTTTAGTTAAGGACATTTAGTCCTCGTTTGAGCTAAATGCTAAATTGATTCTAGAAATGATATACATTATACCTATTATTTGGTAGGTCACACTAACTAGGTTGGGAGTTTTTCATAAAGTCAAGAGCCCAGTACATACTATATGGTTTAATTTGTTAGACCAAGCCCGTATATATGGGCTCTCCAAAAAGTGTAAGTAAAGCAGAAATATGGCTGAAAAACTGAGATGTTTATGTTTTTGTACATGGTAATGTTGTTGTTGAAGATGTTCAGAAAGCAATTAACTTGAGCAGTTAGTTGATTTTTATGAGGATCAGTATCATTATCTCAATATCACCATCGCATGAAAACATTTAACACATCATAACTATCATCACAACTTTTTATGATCGCTATTAAGAATGGGAGATGATTTACGCACTCTCACTTTTCACTTTTGATTTGCACACTCGGAACTGTGCATTAAATAGTTATATATTTATCGTATGAGTGTAGGATTTTAATTTCTATGAAACCTTTCAAGTTGATATTATATATAACGGGGGTGTCGTAGCTTTGCTAACGTCTGATGCTTTATGCAAAAGTTTATAACCAGCATCGTAGCATCTAGTTTTAGTTTTTTCATTAATTCTTCATTACATTCGGCCACTTTAAGTATAAATATTTAAAATATAGTTTCCCATTTATTTGATGTATCGTCACAATGCTGCTCGCCTAGAATCGTCACTCGCTTTGTGTTGTCACCCAAGATAATCATGCCGATAAACAAATTTTGAGGCCCTCAAAAATATATATATAGAAGAGGATGTACATTTTTAAGGTTCGACTATTGGGATATGCGATCGTTTAGTCATCGGAAATGAGTGAGCCTATCGGGGGCACACACTTAAACACGAAGAGTACAGTTTATTATATGTTTAATATATACGAGTTATATATTTATTAAATGTATAATAATGTTTCACGATATATATTTGACGATTCTTAGTTTAACCGTTAGACGCTATAACTAATTAATATCTCTTAAATTAAAAGTAAAGGACAAGTTTAAATATTTTCATCGAATGAAAGATTTTGCTCAAAAAATTTCATGCGTATATTACTGGAAATATAGTGTGGCAATACATGAGATATTCTATAAAATTAAGTTTATTATTTCTTGTTGAATCGCATGATATTTTAAGAATATATTGTTTTGTTTCTTTTCGCTTTGTCGGTAAGAAAACAATTGCAATAAAAGATACGGCAAAAGACAAGCGAATATTTATATTATTTTGTTCTTGCCTAGACCATGATAATATGTATATATATATTCGGCTTTGCTTTCATTTGAACAAATGAAAAAATATATAGACCAAAAGAATTGCTTTTGCTCTCTTGTCCTTTTCACATGAAAGAAAATAATGAAAACCAAGAAGTTGTTAGACATCTTTTATTCTTTCAAATTGCAGTACGAGATGTGTAGAATAACAAGAATCATATATCTTGGTTTTTGGTTTATTTTATTCAATTCTCTACTTTGCTTGATTCGAATATATACCACTTTGGTATTCGAATCGGTTTGAAGCAAGATCAAGAACACTTGTTGTTAGTTATCGTGAAGCAACTACTAGCACCGTTATGTGCTCATTTGACGTGTGTGTGACTTGTGAGCAACCTATAGAGACGGTAATTTAACTGTCAAATTTCAAGATCGAAGATCGAGACCCGTTTAATTGATTTTATCAATTAAACAAAAGGTTAGTATTTATTGTTTTATTTATGTGTTAATCTTAAATATCAAACTAGGTCCATTCCGCTGCGCACTCGTAGTTAAATGGTTAACTAGTTGTAAAATCCCAACAGTGGCATCACGAGTCAAATCGTTTGGTGTTTATGGGTTACACATAGAATAAACACGCTAGATCCGCTTAAATACTTGCTTTATTTTTTTTCTATGGCAACAACATGCATTCTTGCCATGAATTTTTAATCTTGATTTAGATCTAATAAAATTGTGTAGGTTTAATAAATTGGTTAATAAATAAAATTTTATTTTTATCCGTCAAAGACTTTAGCAATCACATTTGTGATGCATGCTCTTCACCAAGTACCTAGCAACTTGGTGAGGGTCTTTGATCCTCAAATTGGGGAAGGTTCACTTGAGATCTTGGATCTTATATGATTTACTGCTTTCATATAGAGTCTGTCTTCTGCTTCTACCCCTTCTTGTCTGTTTTTATGTGCTTATTTGTTTTCCATTATGAATTGCAAAACGTAATAATTCAAGATTCTAGGAATCATAAAAACGGATCTCTACTTATATCGAAACTAGCTTAAAAATTATGTCATATTAATACACTTTTTCCTTGCGAATCGACTATGTGTTATTTGTTAAAAATCGTTTTTTGGAACAAATATTAATATGGACATAAGATCTATGAAACTTGTTTTTCTTATAACCTAATTGTTTTGCGAAATCATATTGTCACTCGAGTTGGGCTTACATACCGTAATGATGACTTATAAACTATCTTCTCAACGACGTGATTTGCAAAATTAATTGGTTTATAATACTTAAAACAACTTGTTTGGTGATTTACTAATGATAGACTTGCTATTGCACTACGTGTTCTAGTCAAGCTATCTAGGGTTTGAGCGATCTTTAATGCTTTGCCGTGTCATATACATGTTTCGGCATCTATATGATAATTATCCCAAGCACTTGCGTCCTTGGACGCATGAAGAGTAGGATATAGGGTTTGATCATTCTTTAATCTTTTCCCGCGGTAAACACACCTAAACCAAAAAGTTAATAAAATGTTTTCTTAACTTGTGCTAAAAGATGATTGCATGCATCTTTTACACGTTTTTGACATTTGTTTTCTAAAACTTATGTGATACCTATTTGAATTTTAAGTCTATGCCATCCAATTTAATAGCACTTGTAGTCTTTTTTCGTCATCTGGTCAGACCTAGGGCGAATCATGCACCCAAGGCGATCTTTGTCACTGGTCAGACCTTTGCCAATCATTGCATGCTTTAAATTGGTACGACTTAAAGTCGAGTTCCCGGTCAGATTCGGAACCCGAGGCATAAGATGAGATGAAACATACTCATGACTTTATTACGTGTAGAACAAGTTTGTTTGAGATGTTCAATGGTACTCGAACGAGATGAGAGAACGTCCCGTCCAAACACTCTACAACAAATAAACTTCATGAATCGTCTCATAATTCTAAGAGTTGCACTTGTAATGCAATTAACGCTCGACGCTTACCTCTTGCCCTACTTGATACTAGATGGTCGGACCTCTAATATTAAGTGGGAGTGCAAGTAAGGATCTTAGTCTTATTAGTAATTAATTGGGTAGTTAATTCTATTAAGAATTTAATTATCGAAAATTCTAAATTGAACTTTCTAATGTTCCGATTAATTGTGTTATTGCAACATAATTCGAAAGCTAAAGTTGTTTTCTTATAGAAAACAAACATAGTCTCTTTTCCTGGTAAGAAAAGCGAGACTTACTCCTATCTCTTCTCATTAGTTGACAAGAATAAAATAGGATCATAATCGAATAATGATCGATTGTATTTAAACTCACTTTTAATATTTTATTATCCTAATCCGGTTCTGAAATCATTGAAAGATAACGTATTTTGTGTATCTAATGTCTATAGCTACCAAAATATATGACATCTTGCACTTGTCACGATGTATGAGTTTAAACCGCAAAGAGTAAAGAATTTACTAGCACTTCGCTAGGTATCTTTCTTGGACTCTTGTTATTCCTTAAAGTGCTAAATACCCTTGTGGCTATGTAGACGATAAAGGAGGAATTGCATGCTTAATAGTCAAGTTAATTGAAAGCATGAACGGCTAGTGCCTCATGTACACAAGTAGAATTTCATATACTTTGTTCAAATACCTAAGTACATGCATACTTGTAGGCATTTTTTTCAGAGATAAGGAAGTCAATAAATTATTTTTCCTTCTACTGGTGATGTAACATTTATAATGTTAACAAATTCAGTGGGAGCGTTGCAGTTTATTACTGAAATAATATCCATGTAATATTGTCAATTTCAGTGGGAGCTACAAGATTTATTTTCTTGCTTAGTCATCCATATTATTCCGAACTTGCTTTGAAATAATTTATCACTTCCAAATATGAACAACCATTGCTTAAAGGAAATTGCATTTTATTTTATAAGATAACACGCTGCCTTTCTGATGTTGCCTTATGAAACGTTATCTATAAAATAATAATCCACAATTCTTTATTTAAAGTTATGATTCTAAATCTACTTATAATGTTCAATGATATTATAATATTGTTTACACAATCAACCACATGTTGTATTGCTTGTCTTCATAATATGATGTTGTGCCTTACACAAGTGGGAGAAATTGCAAAGTGTGTGCAAGGAACAACATATGATTAGTTTCATTTGCCCAAAAGGTAAGGAAGCTAATAATTCTACTAGGACT
This sequence comes from Glebionis coronaria, assembly GCA_025667525.1. NCBI lineage: Eukaryota > Viridiplantae > Streptophyta > Magnoliopsida > Asterales > Asteraceae > Glebionis > Glebionis coronaria. The sequence continues at coordinate 203,824,023 of CM046880.1, forward strand.
TGAATATACAAGATGTCTGTTGTCCTAGTACATTCAATGTTATGATATAGTGTAAAGCTACTTCGATAATTTACTACATGTTTAGTAAATACAATTATGGTTAAGATATAATAATCATAATTTTGAAGTATAAAATTAACTTGAAATTACTATTGAACTCAAGAGTTCGCGTTCATGATTACTTTAGTTAGTATAATTATGTTTTTCCTTGATAACACATAATTATAAAGTCCTTGAATTACTCACCGACTTATAACATAAAGTATTTAGTAAAATAGTTATGTCTTCTTGTTAACACATAAAATTAGATCTTTGAATTATTCAAAGACTTATAATGTATACTTAATATGTTCTGTTTTCTTGTAAACGCATGAACATATAATTCTTGAACTGTTATGTCTTCTTATAAACACATGGTTCTTGTATTATTCAAGGAATATACATTATAGCATGCACCTGGATTTAAAATATTGATATTGTAATTTGGTACACGATCCGATTGACAAGTATTTAATCCAAAGAGTATTAAGTTATCTATGGAATTCTGATGTAGCCTCACAATTCCAATACTCATAGAATACCAAAATATTATGGTATGTCTAAAGAGTTGAAACTAACTATATTTGTATAGTTTGATTTATGATAGCTTTAATTATTCTACCTCCATAGTCTATCAAGGTTAGAAAATTGCGTGTGTCATTGATACACTCAATATAGTTCAAACCTAGAAGGTATTCAAGACAACCCACAAATTGAAAACCCCTAATTTATTAGGGACCTTTGGTTGTTCCACTCAAACCAATCGAATCCTAAAACCTTTTGGGTTTTTCGATTTTCTACACTTCCTAGCTTGACGATTGTAGTGTTGGTGTTCCTCCTAGCTTGACGTAACACAAACCTTTCCGAAGGTTATTGGTTAAAAGAATGATACAAGAATTATGGTTCTTACTAGAAACCCTAATTAGGGTTCTTAGGAGAAATCCCAATATGTCTTTATTAAATTCTTTAATTTGTTAATATCTTATGAAGCATACTATTAACAAACTTGAGATAAGAATTTAAAATTTGTTTTGTACTCTCTCTATTAAGAACAATTTATTGTTGCTTAAATACTTAGTATTTAGAGAATGATCTCTACTTACAAAAGTAAGTGAGAGTTATAACAAATCTTGAAGATATTCAAGAGCAAAATACATAACCTTCAAAAACCACTTGTTGATGTTATATTTTGGTTAAGCATGAAAATGTAAAGCCAAAGTAAAAGTTACTCTCATTCATAATCCGCAAGGATACCTCATCACTTGATTGATATTTTAATATCAATGCTGAGGAGTATAAGTTAGGAGATCTTTGTAATCCACTAACTGCTAAGATTAATTATCATATGTTGAATTTGATAAATGTCTTAGAACTATGAGTGATAAGATGCAGTCCTTAAAGGGAGAATCAATCTTTTGAATTTGATTGATGTTTCTCCTAATTATAAACCTATGAGGTTGGAAGGAGTTTCTTTTGAAGAAAGAGTCACAAGGACAAAATAGTATACATAATTAATGCATGGCTAATAATAGGAAGCTTTTAATTATACTCAAGCAATTGACTATGATTGAATCATTCTTCCATACACGCATTGATTAAATAAAGATAATTGATTGTCATATATGTTTCTATGTATATGGAATTAAGCTTTATAGCATTCTCCTTTATGATTCCTTTAGTAAGGATGATGTATAATCAAAAGGTTTATAAGTCTATAAAATCTTTATTGAGTATACAAGATAGATAATCCAATTATGGATTAAATCATGCATCTAGGAGCTAAATATAGAATTTAATTACAATATGATTTTGTTTAAATTTAGATAGTTTCGAGTACACTTGATATTAAGTGGGAGCACTATGTTTTTTCTTTAAATTCATATGTTGTATAACATATTGAAGATACCATTCCATCTAAGCTAGATGCTAATCCTTAATATTGGAATGAAACTTCATTTGAGAATTTATGGAATAAAACAAATGACTTTGGAATAAATGTTTATTGAAATAAGCATATGCGGTTATTAAGTCAAACACAATGCAATACATCATTGAAGCAAGTCTTGAATGATATATTTCACTATACATAATTAATTACACGAATGAAAATCTTATGTTTTTAACTAAGGATTCATCATGAATATATTATATTGTGTATACGACTTGTTATCACTTTTGTACAAGAGCAAAGTGAGATGACAACAACAATATTTAATTGAGAGTATTTAGATTATTGTTAATAATGTTTACGAATTATAAAGCATAGTGTCGTATGTGTACACTGATGCTAGAGGATAATCAATTCTAGTAAAGTAGAATTTTATCATTTATGATAAATCTTCTAACTAGATATGCTCAATCATGAGCATTATTGCTTTACACATTAAGGAATAAGAATACTTTACATTTTAAGAAACTGTAAAGATGACTGTCAGTATATCGTTGACTTTAAATGCCTTATACAAGGTATGACGATATCCTCATACTATGACACTTGCAATAGTATGAGCATGTAGGATAAGACACTCATCTTGGTTTTCAAATCATTCACAAATTGTGAAATTTGAAACAAGTATTCGGTAAGTTTACTTAGATGACTATTTAGCATTCTTGTAAGAAAAATTGAGAATGTTAGAAACATTTGACTTCAACTTGCTAAATTAGTTTCATGCAATCTATTTTAGTATTTGGATAATTGGGATGGTAAGACAGTTATTACTTTCTGATGAATAAAGATACTTGATATTTGCTTTCATTCATATAATTACTGTTGTCCTATATTTGTATGTTTAATCCTTGAATATTTTATTATTCTAAATATGTCCATTGTCGGTTAGCAATATGGGAATATTGTCTACATTAAGACAAATGTGAGTGTTGGTTATATTCTTTGAATATATGGACGGTTCCTACCAAACTCATGTGTTATTCATAAGGGATGCATATTGGACACCCCAAACTTTCGAATCGTTACTTTTGGATCCTTGTCATGAGTAAGATTTTGAAAATGGTGATTAAGTCATCCTTAGACTTGAGATGCAAACAAGTTGTGCATGTGTGAATATCGCTTTTTGATTATATGTTAAACGGTAGCTCGCAAGAGTTAGTTATAAAGGCTATAGTTGGAAGTGTTGTGAAGCAGCATCCACAGACACTTGCAGTCAATATAGAATTTGTTCCTCCACTTGATATAGTGCAGATTAGTACCGCTGGGCCCTCTCCAGAATTAATCAGATAATTGTGTGGCCGCACCCAAAGAGTAAATGAAGATGATACTTCTTTACATTTGGTATGTCTGAATTAACTTCTTTAACGAGAAACTAAAAGTTGAACTATATGGAATGAGTTAGGATCCATATCCATGGTTTAACGGTACTAGTAACAAAGGGATGATTATTAGCAAGTCACGTAATCATATACCATTTATACTTTTGAGATATTCTTCTTGAAACTATACCTCAATCATTTCTAGTTATAATAAAGTGTTGCTAGATACTTTATTATGGACGTACTATGTCTTAAACTCTCACAAGTGGGAGCTATTGGGATATGCGATCGTTTAGTCATCGAAAATGAGTGAGCCTATCGGGGGCACATACTTAAACACGAAGAGTACAGTTTATTATATGTTTAATATATACGAGTTATATATTTATTAAATGTATAATAATGTTTCACGATATATATTTGACGATTCTTAGTTTAACCGTTAGACGCTATAACTAATTAATATCTCTTAAATTAAAAGTAAAGGACAAGTTTAAATATTTTCATCGAATGAAAGATTTTGCTCAAAAAATTTCATGCGTATATTACTGGAAATATAGTGCGGCAATACATGAGATATTCCATAAAATTAAGTTTATTATTTCTTGTTGAATCGCATGATATTTTAAGAATATATTGTTTTGTTTCTTTTCGCTTTGTCGGTAAGAAAACAATTGCAATAAAAGATACGGCAAAAGACAAGCGAATATTTATATTATTTTGTTCTTGCCTAGACCATGATAATATGTATATATATATTCGGCTTTGCTTTCATTTGAACAAATGAAAAAATATACAGACCAAAAGAATTGCTTTTGCTGTCTTGTCCTTTTCACATGAAAGAAAATAATGAAAACCAAGAAGTTGTTAGACATCTTTTATTCTTTCAAATTGCAATACGAGATGTGTAGAATAACAAGAATCATATATCTTGGTTTTTGGTTTATTTTATTCAATTCTCTACTTTGCTTGATTCGAACATATACCACTTTGGTATTCGAATCGGTTTGAAGCAAGATCAAGAACACTTGTTGTTAGTTATCGTGAAGCAACTACTAGCACCGTTATGTGCTCATTTGACGTGTGTGTGAGCAACCGATAGAGACGGTAATTTAACCGTTAAATTTCAAGATCCAAGATCGAGACCCGTTTAATTGATTTTATCAATTAAACAAAAGGTTAGTATTTATTGTTTTATTTATGTGTTAATCTTAAATATCAAACTAGGTCCATTCCGCTGCACACTCGTAGTTAAATGGTTAACTAGTTGTAAAATCCCAACAACGTCCTCTAACCCTTCACACTCAAATACGTCTCTGTTTAACCATGTACAACTTAGAATAAACATACGATAAAAGCTCGTCCATCTTGCTAGCTTTAGTATACTTGTTGCTTTAAAAAAAACTTATCTTCCTATCAGAGAAAAATAAAAAGGATCCCTCCACATGTATTTGTCTACCATTTTGTCCCCTCATTCATTCATCACAACAATTGTAGTTACCATCTTGTTTGTTCGGCAAATTACATGTTGCGGTTCAGGCTTTTGATTATGCATCAAGTCAACGTACGAGGTGTTTTTTTCTTCTTAAAGATATGGTCAGTGTTCAAAGATATAAAAGCCAACTTTGACATAACGGTTAAACAGAAAACATTTTTTTAGTGTATACGCGCATCACATGCTCAAGATTTTCTACAAGCTATCCTCATAGATGGGCTCAATCAACAACATATGTCGCCGGTGGAATACCGCACTATCCTTAAGTATCGTTTTATGATTCCTTTATTTCCGGTTGATGCGATATGTCCTGTTTGTCGCAAGGCATGTTTGAATTCTTTTGAGGAGCATGCGGTTCATTGTAAAAAACTTTCGAGCTTTAAGTACCGACATAATTTTGTTAAGGACGTTCTTTACGACATATGTAGGCGTGGCAGGATCTCCGCCAAGAAAGAGGCACCTGTAAACTTCTTGACCGACCCGTCAGATGGTATTCACACTCAGACCCGCTGACGTTTTGGTTTTTGGATGGGTTGGAAGTAAACATGCGTGCGTTGATTTGACAGGAGTTTCTCCTCTCGTGAGGCTAGACAGTCGAGATTTTACAACGAGTCAAGCTGCTATAAAAACCGCTTCGTGCAAAGTGACTAAACACGAGAAACATGTGTTGAAAATCAACACGTGTTTATTCCTTTCGCGTTTGATACATTTGGTTTCCTTGCACCTGACGCGATGGAGCTACTTACCAAAATAGAATACAACGTGTTATGAATAATAATGTTTTGACTCCAAAATCCACAAAAATTGTATTTATTATACTTGATTTTACTATAAAATATACTTGATTTTACTATAAAAAAGAGTTAGCGTCGCAACTTATTATCCGTTTGTCTTTGTATATTATAATTATTGAATAAAATTTAGCAATATTCTTAAATTAAAAATCTTAAATTTTGTATCCTCATCGATTACAATAGAAACAAACCAATGTGTCTTCAAACGTGGTTTTTTTTTCTTCTTTTACTAAAAATAAGAATATGAAAAAACCATTACAATTATAAATGCTCTTATGTTTTCGTTCTTTCATCTATATTATTATAGGTTATGTCATTGAATAGCTTCGCACAATAGATATGATAATAGGCTGCAAGTGACACGTAAATACTGGTTATAGATGTTCATTGTAGGTACAACCTTGTAGACGAACCGGTAGTTTGCTTTAAAAAAGATTGTTTATCCGTTATTGTGGAACGTTTTGACCTTAAAATTTAAAATTAACTTCCACATGCTTTTGATAAAGACAAGTTACTAGAATTTCACTACGATACGATTCAATGAGCATAAAATACTTGAACAAACTTGCACCGACGCAAAAGCACACTAATGAACAAGCATACCTGGAATTTATTTAGTCTTTTAGAAACCTATGCAAGCACATTGATCTTTCACATACGAACCCAATAACAAACCTCACCACAATAGCGAACACAGAAATAATAGACATGAAATCATCCAGGAATCACATTGTCAAGTCTTCCAAAGTTTTTCATGTTAATCACTCCACCTGACTCTGTAGCCTGAATGTTAAAAACTCTGCAATCTTTACTTAATAGCTTGCACCACCGTGCCCTCTTCCCCTTGCCGCCGCCTCAGCTTCTCTCTGCCGTCGTGACATCTCTTCTTCTTCCCTACTTGCTGCCCCTCCTTCCCCTCCACCTCTCCGTCCTCCTCCACCTCCACCTCGACCACCACCACCACCACCAGCAGCCTCCTCTCGTCTTCTAGCTTCTTGTTGTCTGGCGGCCTCCTCTTCCTGTTGTTGTCTTTGTTGCCGCTGTTGCTCTTGTCTGGCGGCTTCCTCTTCTTGTTGTCTCTGCCTAGCCGCCTCCTCTTCCGCTTGTCTAGCCGCCTCTTCCCGTCTCCTGGCTTCTTCTTGTTGTCTGATGGCCTCTTCTTCCTGCTGTTGTCTCCTAGCAGCTTCTTCTTGCCGCTGTTGCTCTTTTCTAGCGGCTTCCTCCTCTTGTTGTCTCTGCCTGGCCGCCTCTTCTGCTTGTCTAGCTGCCTCTTCTTCTTGTTGGCGGCGCTTTGCGGCCGCCTCCTCTTCTTGTCTAGCAGCCTCTTCCTCCTCTTGTTGTCTTCTCTTAGCAGCCTCCTCTTCTTCCTGACGCCTCTTGGCTTCTTGTTCTTGCTTAGCGGCTTCCTCTTCTTCTCGTTGTTCCCTAGCCTCTTCCTCTTCTTCTTGCCTCCTTTTTTCCTCTTCCCTTTGCTTAGCTTCTTCCTCTTCTTTTTTACGTGCTTCCTCTTGCTCTCTTTTCGCTTCTTCTTCTTGTCGCTTAGCTTCCTCTTCTTCTTCTTCCTTTCTTTTCTTAGCTTCTTCCTCTTCTTTCTTTCTAGCCTCTTCCTCCTCCCTCTTCGCTTCCTCCTCCTCCCTCTTCCTTGCTGCCTCTTCTTCCCTTTGAATCTCCTCTTCCATTAACCTTTCTTCTTCCTCCGCACACGACGTGCATTGCAATATGATCGCCTCTCTTTGGGCCGATAAGATATTATCCATTGTGGTATTACTCACACCCAAAGAAGCCGCCATCACGTTTTTATCCAATGCTTGGAAAACAGATGCTGTACCAACCAGGTATTGTGGATGGTTATTCTTTTGTGTAGTTGTGAATCCCAGGAAAACAAATGACCCGTTGTTGAAGGAGATCTGAGCCATTGGATGGTATCTCGGCACTACGAAGACATCACCTTCTTCTACTCTAAACCTCGAGTTTTTACATTCTGTTTCATCAAGAGTACTGGGACACACCACATGAACCATCCCTCGTCCCTTCAACACCACCGCGATCTCTGCTGTCATTGGGTTCCAGTGTGGTCCCATCATGGATCCCTAATGTCATTATTACAACCCCGGAGTTAGATATTTTGAAATAGATGGATCACTTATCATAACTAAACAAACTACATTTTATTACTTAAACTACTGACCGCGGTTAAATTGACCATGAAGATACCAAAATCAGAGTCCTTTAACGCGTCCAATTGTTTACTAGTGACGACCAGACTCCACCCATTGCAATTCTCGACATCATGCTTTGCATCTAGGATGTTATACGCCTTATCTTTTTTCTGTTTATCTTTTTTATTTTTATTCACATCAATCATTCCATCAATCAATCCATTGATCTTCATACGACCCGTAAAGGCCATCACGATTCTATAATGAACCTCCAATAAGTTCTCCACCTTTCCCATTCCGTGCACAATCAGTGGTTGTCTTTCACTACTTTTTAACTCTTGTATCGCTCCCTCGTCAACCTGAATCACATAAATAAATCATTCAAGTCATTTTGTTTGGTTCATTCAATCCATTAAGACACTACTTTGGAAAGACGGTTTCTTACATTCAGTGCTGCTTGAAGGACTATGTTGTCGAACCCAAGCACTAAATCACGAACAGTGGAATATGCCCCATAAGTTGATCCTTCCTGCATCCGTTAAACCAAATATCAAATTTTATGTTAATTAAACGCGTCATGTCTATTAGTATCTTGAAATTTGTATTCGTACTCTTATCTCCTCCCTGGAGTCTGAGAATATGGCGTTAATTCGAAGCTTCCGGCGATCAGATGCTAAGATGCTTTGTATGTAGAAAAAAGATCCAGTGGTCAAGTGGTAAACGTCACCAGTTTGGAAATCCACTTGCCGCAGCTTATCCTCATCTTCCCTAAGATCAACCCAACTCAAAGTTCCACTTCCTGGTTAAATGAATCAACTTTAAGCTAATTAAAATGACATTTTAAGAAAACGTGGATACAAAAGTTGTCTAAAGCCAACTAATCCATGTAGTACTAAATGTATTGATCTTCGCATTTTACAAAATGCTTCTCTTTTTTTCCAGAAACTTTTCTAATGTACTACGTAGTATATATTATGTTGTAAAATAGATGCACGTATGTTTAAAATGTGCCTGAAAATGATTATCTAATTCCATCTCTATATATTTGTTTAAGGTTCTAAACAAGGTGATGTGTAGTTTTCTTTCCTTCTTATTCGCAAATAGCAAACTAGGTGATTCAAAACCTTTAATCATCAAACTGCAAACTTAGAAAGACATAAATGTAAGCAAATATTTTTTGAAAAATGCACTTCTTTTCCGAGTGACATAGATAGATGCAAGTATTTATCTACTACTACGAGAAAAAACTTAAGGACAATTTTGATGCAACATTATCCACTATTTATAATGCAAGGTAATCACAAACAATAGTGTCATGATCAAACTATTTAGGCATGTTACTTCAACTAAAAAACATGTGTGTCCCATACAATCATCTTATCTATAACCAAAGGCCTCTTGGCCTAGACGTATGTGAGTGACCTTCTAACTTGAAGTTTGTGGGTTAGAGTCTCGGTGAAAACATTTGTAATGAGTTGTAAAAAATTGTCATTTAAAAAAAATCTATAACTAATGGACTTAAAATATTTGTACACAATCATCAAACAATAACCTATGTCCTATAATATATATTTAATATTGCCTAATAAAAGAGAATAATGTACCTGATTGAACATAAAAAACCATATCAGAATGAAGATGAACAGGCTGAAAAAGAGAGTTAGGTTCCATAGTAATAAACTGAAGATGGTAAAAACCATCTTTACCATCACTCACTTTGACACTAGATATCTCCCCATACTCGGCAGTAACCACATCCATTCTGTCATCTTTTTTCACCATCGTCCCATGCTTCCCTGCAGGCACCACCACTGGTACACCACCACCACCACCACCACCTTCCTCATCACCATGCAAACTTAAAGATGCAAAAAAGCATGCATACAGTACAACAACAATAATAGAAAGAGACGTGTTTCTCATTGCAACTGACCTAGTAGTGTGTTGATGTGTTTGTGTGATGATATTTGGTTTGGTTTTATCAAATGGGGTGTGTGATGTGGCAGTTGGGGGTTGGACACGTGGATGAGTGAGTACGATACGTGGCAGAGATGTTGTTTGAGGCATTGACTGTCTTGTTGTTGGATTTACATGCACTGGTCGTCTCGTACACCAAATTAGTGTTCAACGAATCATACGTATGTAATGCTGTTTCTTCTCATATACGAAAAAAGTTCATCATTTAATGATTTATTTTACTAATAAGTCGAGAGAGAAAAGTTTTATAAGAAATCGGCTGTAAAAATATATTATTTTTTTTAATTCCAATCATTCATTTTAATAATTTCATTTAATAATATTTACTTTTTTAATTTAATTAAAAAACTTAATTTCATCTAATTTTTTAAAATTAAATATCTTTAAAACCGTTTATTGTTACACAAAAGTAATTATATAACCGTGACAAGGATTAAAATATTTTTTTATAGATTAGCACATCTATATGCTATCGACGATTTTTTAAAAGAATTTCGCACAGAAAAATCACATTTGATTCTCGAAAAATCACACGCGATTTATTACTTTTAAAACTTTAAATTCTTAAAATTAAATGCGATTTCTAAAATTTATGAAATCACCTGTCATTTGATACATTCGATATTACATGTGAATTTATGAAATCACATACGGTTTGTGAAGTCACCCCTGAATTTTAAAACATAAAATCAAATGTGATTTTACAAATCACGTGTAATTTTTTTAGCAAAAATTTTGACATTGTAAAATCGTCAAAAGTATTGTTGATCCCAAACTTAGATTGATTAGCTTTGTGTTAACGAGATTAAATCAAGCTTAACACGTAGAGAAACTTTGTGTTAACAACAATCTAAGTGTTATGCGGAATTAACACTTAGAACAAAAAACAATGTTAAACACAATATAAACCAAACTTTCACTTCGATTGATAAAACTTGCGTACAATGAAAGTGTAGAAAACGTATATCAAACCCTAACCTAAAGGCCTCCTTTAATAGGCATAAGGAGCCTTGTACAATAAGAAAACGTGTCAACTATTCTAGGAAGATATATTAAGATAAACATAGAAAATACAATATACATGCATACCTTCCTAACATATAACAACGTGTTGACTTCATAAATCTTGACAACGGCTTAATTTCTCTTGTCTGGGCCTAAGTTGTCGGGGGCTTGATAACACTTTGTCAGCGGCTACACATCTCTTGTCAGCGGCTAGTAGACTTAGTCACTTTTATTCTCAACAATCCTCCCCTAAACTTGATATTACCTATAAGCATCAAGTTTCTGAATAAAACAAAATATGAAGAGGATTCTTACAAATAAAATCTAATCTGTCAATTGAGAAATAAGAAATCTCATTAAATCAATTGCTATATCACTGATGTAGTCTACTTTAAGCTTGATACTTATCATCTTCTTCAAAACCTCTTGAGACCATGGTACTTCTTATCAACAAGCAAGAATTCTGAAAACTTTGTTGTGCAGAGATGAAATATACCAACAGCTGAAAACAAACGCCACTCCAAACACTAGTACAAAAAATGGTATCCGACACACTCAACAAGAGTGACCGTAGGCCTACAGTCACACGCGGTTTTTTTAGCCGTTGTGACTAAAGGTCCCGCGACCGTAGGTGCCATACGGTCACAATATGATCTAAGTGACGATAACCAGCAAGAAAATGTGACCAATACTCGAAAATGTGTGACGAACTAGGAACAATATTTTGTGTTTTAGTAAATATGTGTGACGGTAAACACTCTACAGTTACACGAGTTTTGTTAAAGAGTGACTATTGTTTAAAAGTTTGTCACATGAATATACAATATGTGTGACATTTACTATGTGATTATTGTGTGACTATATGCATCCAATAGTCACATGAATTGTATGTTTGTGTGACCTTTTATGACATATAGTCACACAAATCATGCTAATGGAACTGAGTTAGTCACATACAATTAATTAAAGAGTTACCAATAGTAGAAATAAGTGTGACTGTATGCTTTGTCAAGTCAAGCAAATTGTATTTGTGTGAGTATATGCATCCAATAGTCACATGAATTATGTTTGTGTGACCTTTTATGACATGTAGCACATAAATCATGCTAATGGTACTGATTTTGTCACATACAATTAACCAAAGAGTTACCAATAGTAGAAATAAGTGTGACTGTATGCTTTGTCAAGTCAAGCATATTGTATTTTGTATGACTATATGCATCCAATAGTGATGGAGGCCCAAGTATTGAAGAACGGGCTGACTTGTTTCTGGAGGCCCGAGATCGCGTGACGAAGAGGGGTTTAGTAAAATGGGCATAACTTTTGCATCCTAAGTCCGTTTTCAGCCCGTGACCTGTCAAAACGTGCGTAAAAAGGAGACCGACGACGTTGTAACCAGCTTTTAGCTGGTTGCGGATTTCCCAAGGCCCAAAAAGCCTTTTTACTATCAGTTTTTTGCATTTTTATGTTTTTTTCACTTTCAGTTGGACTTTGTCATTGGGCTACGGTCTAGCCCGTTGGATTTTTAGGGTTTTTCTTTGTTTGCAATCATTATTTAATGAATCTGCTGTAACCCTAGCAAGACAGTTATCAGTTTAATAAAAGTTAAACCACTGGCCGTTGTGTTACCGTGTTTTACCCTAATTTTCGGGCAGAATCAACGATTATTAGCAGAATCAACAGATCCAACTGATGTAGACTAAAAAAACAAAGTAACAAAGATAATTAATTGGATCTGTTGATTCAATAATGATGTAGACTAAAAAAACAAAGTAACAAAGATAATTAATTGGATCTGTTGATTCAATAAGAATGCCATAAACAATTCTGCTAATAATCGTTGATTCTGAAGAATGCCCGAAAATTAGGGTAAAACACGGCAACACAACGGCCAGTGGTTTAACTTTTATTAAACTGATAACTGTCTTGCTAGGGTTACAGCAGATTCATTAAATAATGACTGCAAACAAAGAAAAACCCTAAAAATCCAACGGGCTGGACCGTAGCCCAATGACAAAGTCCAACTGAAAGTGAAAAAAACATAAAAATGCAAAAAAACTGATAGTAAAAAGGCTTTTTGGGCCTTGGGAAATCCGCAACCAGCTAAAAGCTGGTTACAGCATCGTCGGTCTCCTTTTTACGCACGTTTTGACAGGTCACGGGCTGAAAACGGACTTAGGATGCAAAAGTTATGCCCATTTTACTAAACCCCTCTTCGTCACGCGATCTCGGGCCTCCAGAAACAAGTCAGCCCGTTCTTCAATACTTGGGCCTCCATCAAATAGTCACATGAATTTTATGTTTGTGTGACCTTTTATGACATGTAATCACACAAATCATGCTAATGGTACTGAGTTAGTCACATACAATTACCAACAGTAGTAATAAGTGTGACTGTATGCTTTGTAAAGTCAAGCAAATTGTATTTTGTGTGACTATATGCATCCAACTGTCACATGAAGTGTATGTTTGTGTGGCCTTTTATGATATGTAGTCACACAAATCGAAAAGCATAAAAATATGGAAGTACGGGGAATCGAACCTCGTGCCTCTCGCTTGCAAAGCGAACACTCTACAATATGAGCTACACTCCCTTTGTAATTAATATAGTTAACTAGACTTACAGCTAAGAGGCTCTCTATCAATCCACTGGTGCTTCTATTTCCTTTTTAGGGTCCTTAAACACTGAATCACATTGTTCCATATTAATTTTAGCGAACCTTAAACAAAGCTAACCACTAGTTAACATAGATTGCAATTGATACTTTCGGTACTAGTGTTGGAGTGTCCATAAGATAATCAAATAGAACAAACAGATCTACTGTAACAAACGCAAACTAGTAGTTGCAACTTGTTAAATCAAAATATAAAAATACACAAAAGTCTGGACCAAGAGCAGATAAAACAATAAGAAGTAGTAGCAACACATGAATCACATCAACATACAGTACCTGAACCTGTTTCAAGTTTTACTAAGAGTATCAACCATTCAGCATTACAAAATTGAAAGTTTTATAAATATATATGCAAGTACACATATGCAAAACTCAGAATAGAAGGTCTGCTTGCTCCATCTTGTAAAGAAAAAATAAAAAGAACAATGAGAATGCATAATGTATAGACCAGCTAGACACCTAACATTACCTTTCTATTACCCGATATCAAATCATCTCCTAAACAGATACATGTTATATCAAATAGTCCAAAACCATAAGCCCATTTAAAACACCCTCCTTACTCATAATGTAGATCCAACATGATTAAAGATCATAGGCTACTGACCTTAAATGAAGAAACGAAAAGCACTTGCTCATCCGACTTTATAGATGCATCACAAACGTGTATGTTGGTTCCAGAAAATATTATGTTGGCACCCGACATTAGAAGGTCAGCTGTAACCATTCCAGGCTGCAAAGCAGATCAAGCCAAAACATTGATTAGAAAATGTATGTAAGGTATGAAATTTTGAGAAGTTCATATGTGCAATAAAAAAACAACACAACATACCGACAAGAAAGTAGTGATTAGCTATTGAAAGAAAAATAATATACAAAATAAACTCACATGAGATCCCCATCCAAAGCCTCTGCAAGAGGTTTGAAACTACTCGTATATGCATTTGATCATGCGTTATCAATCTGAAGTGATCATAGATATTTGTAAGAGAACAAGATAAAGGTATGGTAACAATTGATAGTCATTTGACGTGTATGATAATCACTGATACAAAAGGGAAAATGTAAAGCTAGAGATATGATTTCGGAACCATATATTATAATATAGTTCAACATTAGACAGAAGTATCAATAGGTACCCACCCACACATGCTGATTCCCAAATTCTACCCTTAAATTCTCGAGAGCTGATTCAACCCGTTCAGCTGTATAAATTAATACTACATTAACTGAATATGATTCAAAAATCATAATTATATTTAAACATGTTAAGAACCTTTTTACCAGTTTGGACCCGTTTAATCCCCTCACCCATCTCATTTTAACCCTTATTTAGATAAAACTAGCTTGACCCGTTACATATCATGTTAAGCCGAGTTGACTTGATTAGAAATTTCCACCTCTAGTTGTTTAAAAGAATAATCTGAAGCTGAGATATTACATTTAAACAAGCTCGTACATACCAGACCTTGATCATATTATAACATTATCGCCTGCTTTCAGGAACTCTTTAGCTAATGCATAACCTAGTCTTGTAACAGAATGTGCAGATGAGCAAGATACCGGAGTAACCTGAGTATAATCCTCAAGTAACCCGAGTTCCCAATTTAGGAACTCTTCATCTCTTTTGATTTTTGTACTTGGACCACCCTTATATCACACAAGTAACCTGATTCGTGGATCATCGTCACCACTTGTACCACCTTCAAAGTACCATTCAGATTATAAAAATAAGTGAGTATGCAATACACTAAACTGGGAAACAGGTTGCTTTGATATAAAAAAGTTATGAAAATTACCAAATTATATCAATCCTCGCAAAGTTTCTACTTCCACGCTTCCTCGTCTTCCAAAGCCTTTGATGAAGCTTCCCAAGCCTGCAACAAACACAAATAATTATTCCACCATAGGCTCTAATTATCTATGCAAAGGAGAGAAACAAGCAATCTCTTAAATGTACGGTAATACTAGACACAACAAATTAGACATTCATCTTATAAGGCTAGAACAACTTTATTGCATCAGGTGTAACACAGAGCAATTGGAAGATCACTAGTTTAATACCGGTTTCCTGATCTATTATAGCCTCCGGCAAGACGTAGACCATACGGAACCCTAACTCTTGCTGATTGATGAGGAGACTTGCGAACAAGGTTAACCATAACCATTGTAGGTATGTTTACAGGTGGTGGTAATATCCCTCCATGATCTTTCATCTCCATTGGAACCGAACCAGAGACTTACGACCTGCTTTAGTGAAAGCTTCCTGCCATCCTTCATCAGAGATGTCATCTTCTGCCAAGTAACCATTTTGTTCCTTAACATCTGCTCAGGTTGAACCAAGGCAGTTTTCTTAATCGCAGAATCAACGTTTGGTGATTCAGACTTGTTTTCTATATCACTGGAATCCTTTTGGATATGATGGGTTGGTGATGAAACTTCTTTTTGAAGTTCATCAAGCAATGGTGATTCAGACTTGTTCTCTTTAAACAAAAAAAAATCAGTTTTTATATTTAAAATCAAATTAAAAACAGCAATCAAACCTCACATTTTATGATCCAAAAAATGAATTATTAAAATCAAATAATAACAAATTCAGGGACCTATGTGCCCACAAATGGTCGATTCCAATCAATTAGGACAAAGCAATGAACAATTAAGTACACAAATAAAAATTAACAAAAATAAAAAATGAACCAAAATATCTTATTTTGAAGAGATCCAAAGTGAAAGAACGAATTGAACGAGAGGACGTGCACCATGGTGCATAGTGAGGGGGCGGGGGTGTACGGTGGTGTGCACAGTGGTTTGTGGTGTGGTGATGGGGGGTCAAGGTCGTGTTGTGGTGGGATCTGAATATGATTAATGGATTTAATTTATTGGTGAAAAACAGATCTCAATATGTCTGGGAGTAAATAAAGGGAGGGAGTAAAGATGAAACTGGAATAGAGGGATCTGTTGGGTCAGAAAATATGAAATTTGATTTTTGGTGAAAAACTTAGCAATGAAATTTGATTTTTGGTGAAAAATTTAGCAATGAAATTTCAATTTTGGTGAAAAACATAGCGGGATAAAAAACGGAAGGAGGGAGTATCAACTTTTTTATGAAAATATTTAGAAAAGTATTTTTAACTTACTTTTTATTGTCATATATTTTTAATTTATGTGTGACTAAATATTCAGTAAATTATATTAGTCACTTTAAAATAATATGTGACAAATTTAATATCAATTTAGCACTTACAGAATAGCTTTATGTGACTATATACGATTTTTGGTCACATTCGATATGTGTATGACAAATATTTGTCACACATGTATATGTATAATGTGACTACTACTTGAACTAGAATTTGATTCGGTTACACTCCCAAATTATTAAGTAACTAATGACTCACCCAAAAATCAGTTGTTTGCACTAGTCACATAAATATTCATACGCGTGACAAACAAAATACGAAATGGTCACACAAATCGACTTCAAGTGTGACTGTTTATTCTTGTCTGGCAATTTCAGTCACACAAATATTTTATTTGTGACTACACGAAAATTCATATGTGTGACCAAAACCACTTTTTGTACTAGTAAAAGTGCTAAGATCATCCAAATCTAGCCATACTGGCTCTGCTTCATCATGGTCAAACATTCTTTTGAATGTTGTCCATATCTTTATTCCATTCTGAGAAGTAGGTGCTTCAACCTCATACTTCTCCTTCAACAGACTCCAAAGTGTCTCTAAGTCTTTTCTATCAATACTGTTAAATAGGGACACAAAAGATGTAAACAAATGAGTCTTGTCCCCATACCTTGTGATCACCCAGAAACCTGTTGTAGGATCTTCCTCATACTTAACAATAGGATTCTTGAAATCAAGTGGAATCACTGCAGCAAGATCTCTAGCTTCCAATCTTGAAAGCTTCATTTTCTTCTTCAATAGACCCTCATTGAATCTTGGGTCAAAGAGCTAAACTCAGGGAACTGAAACTTCACTCCCTTCTTCACAGGCCTAGGAGCAATAGATGCCTTCTTTATCTTTAACTCCTCTTTAATTTCTTCCTGTCTCTCAATAGAAAGCAACCTGTATGTATTAGCTTCACAATCATACTCCCAAATTGGATAAGCCAAACACTCCAACTGCTCAAAAGATAGCTTCTTAAGCTTGGTGTATGTCCACCCAGTCTGGTGACATCTAAGAAGCATATTATACAACTCCCTTCTAGCAGTCTTGTTCTCACTTTACTTTGTTTGCTCTGTTATCCAAAACGGTCTTTGATAGTAGTAAATTCACACTCGTTTAGGAAAACGAGGTAAAAGCGGTAAGTACTTAGTCAACGTTTAGGAAAACGTAAGCACTTATGAACCTTTGTGTGGGATCGTTCTCAAGGAGGCTTGGTGTGTGTGTTAAGAAATGATTAACTTTGAGATTAATATTATGAAGAAAGAAAAGAGAAATGATGACAGTTATGAATAGAATTAAACTACGACGAAAGACGTGAATATAAAACCGTAAAACGTGACAAAGTTTAAAAATTACCCTAAAAATTCCTAGAAAATTGCAATAAATCCTAGAAAATCTAATTAGAGTTTACAAATAATCAAAAATCACTCAAACCTTTTATTTAAGTAAATAATAACTTTTTTATGTTAATTAAAGCCCAAAAAATCAAATTAATTAACAAAAAGCCCAAAATGAGATTTTTCAATTTGTAAACCTCTAAAACAACTTAATTAAACTAAAAACTATTTTTGAAAAATTTAAAATTAATTAAAACTATTTAAAAAGATTAAAAACTATTAAAATATTAAAATAATCCTAAAAATTAATTAAATGATGAGAAAATTAATATAAAAGTTTTAAAAATCCTAACTTAATATATTTAACCTAAGAAAAATGAAAAAGTTGCAAAATCCTAAAACAATTTTTAATAATAAAATAATATTAAAATATAAAAAAAAAATTCAAAATTTATAAAAAGTTCTAAAAACTTGCAAACTAGTTTATTTTAACCTAATTAAACAGAAAATAAACTTGAAATTACAAAAATACCCCTAATGGGCCTCCAAATGGGCTAAAAGTGAAAACAGTCCAAGCTTAATGGACTTTTTAGCCCAATAAGCAAAAAGTTATCCAAATAAGTTGAAAAGTTACAGTGTAGCTTAAAATTTGATTTTAAACACAAAACTGTAAAGGCCCAAAAGCTGAATCAGTGATTATCACAACTTATCAAACACTCAGCTTATTCTTAATGGGCTTTTTGGCCCATTAAGCCATAAGCTAATGCCATAAGCTGAAATTTGACACACATCCTTCTAATGAGATTCTAAAGTTGTTCGTAAAAAGAAATTTTGAATAAGCCCAAGAAATAAGCCTGAAATAAGCAAAAACTCTCTACACAAAACGACAAAATAGTCGTTTTCGAGTTCTAGGCTGATTCAACAGCTGATTCTTTTTGCAAAATGCTTTAAATTACTTAACTAAGCTTGATAATAAAAAGATTTCAAATTAGCACACTTAATAAGCTGGAATAAGCAAAAAGCTGTTTTGAAAAAGAAAAGTCAACACGTTTTCTAGTCAAACCTAAAAGTCAAAGGCTCAAAAGCTCCAGTTTAGTCAATTGGGTCAAATAATGAAGATTGATTACCAAAACAAAGTTGTTGCACAATAAAATAAGCTATTATGGCTTATAAATAAGCTGAATGCAAATTAACACTAGGAGTGGCTAGTAGCAGTAGGAAAGGTTTCCCACTGTTTGACTTTCTTGACCTGTTGATTTAGAGAGTTCTACTTGGTTTTGTTGGACAAACAAGGAACCCTTAAAACCAGTGGGTTGTAAGGAGTCACAAACAAGCAACAAATCACAAAATCACCAAGCCACTAAGTATAGTAAATTCAAACAATGCTCAGATATGGTCCAGATATGAAACAGGCAGGTCTAGTGATATTAAGCTAAGTTTAAGCTAGTATAAGCCCACAAGATTACACCAAAAGCATACAAAAGCTCAAATAGACTTAGTTACATACAAATAAACTTGTTTCATACATTGATTCAAAGATTTGAACTAGATTCAATCCTATGTGACTTTACTGATGAACAATGAAGAACACAAAATCCTTTACTGATATACTTGACCACAAATCCAAATTCAAAGCCACAAATCTACTTCACAGGTTACACAAACTATGTTTAAGCACTTTTAACTCTATTAGCATACACTCTAGGTGTTTCCAAATTTTCAAGTCAAAACAAGCAAGAACAAAGTAGATATAGAACAGATTCAGATTTGATGTTTCAATGAGCAAGACTTGCAAATATCATCACTCATACACTTCAGTGACAGATATAAACTCAAACAAGATTACAAGATTACACCAAAAGCATACAAAAGCTCAAATAGACTTAGTTACATACAAATAAACTTGTTTCATACATTGATTCAAAGATTTGAACTAGATTCAATCCTATGTGACTTTACTGATGAACAATGAAGAACACAAAATCCTTTACTGATATACTTGGCCACAAATCCAAATTCAAAGCCACAAATCTACTTCACAGGTTACACAAACTATGTTTAAGCACTTTTAACTCTATTAGCATACACTCTAGGTGTTTCCAAATTTTCAAGTCAAAACAAGCAAGAACAAAGTAGATATAGAACAGATTCAGATTTGATGTTTCAATGAGCAAGACTTGCAAATATCATCACTCATACACTTCAGTGACAGATATAAACTCAAACAAACTCCTAACACTTACTTAAACTAACATGAAAACCTCAAAACAGACAATCCCAAACAGTCCTTTCACTTTTAGAACCAAATTTAACAAACCAGAGGCGTTTTCAAGACTGAATCAAACTCAAACATGCATCATAACAACATTAATAAGAAATAAGAACAAGATTCAAGCCACAAGAACAACACATACAACATCAGAATCACAAAATCACTTAGAACCACTTTATGACAGATTTTTCAAGTGAAGAAGGAAAACCTCATGAATGCACATCCACACTCACGAATTTTAGAGCTGATGTGCCTAGCTTAACAAGGCACAAGCATCCAAGAACACCCCTGCTAAGATTTAACAGAGTTAAGAACAATTTATAACAGAAAAATGAAAAATGGAAAATGACCAAGATTCTTTCAAGCTTGAACCCCACCCCTTGATACTTCGCAAACCAAAAGCTTCACAAAACCTTGATAATTTTCTTATCAGCGTACTATGATCAGCTTATAGTCCAAAAAGTCAAGTGTTTGAACAAGACTTAGAAAAAAATCAGGTTTTCGTAAAATTTTGCAATAACTTGCAATAAACTTAAAACCAATCCTTGAGATTTCACAAACACAAACTTATAACATCAACAACAAATAAATAAGAATGGCACTTGGAATTCGTCAATGAAATCACACACTTTTTCATTCATATGAAACAAGGCATTACAGGTTCTTGACCAAAGGAAAACCAAGAGCAAAAAAACTAATGTAGTATGCTAAACTCTTTATATAGAGGGTGTACAATGACCTAGTAAGCTGAAATCTAAAAACCCTAAGTAATGAACTTCCAGAATTTCCCTTGTGGAATTTGAAAACTTGAGCTCACGTGAAGATTGTTTGGCGTTTTGCTGGGATGCCAATGGGTGCTATTTGATCAGAGGGTCCAAAATGAGCTTAGAATGCAAGCTATGTTGTGGGACGTTGATTCCATGGCAGGTTTTTGTCTTGTACCCAAAAGGTATAGCAGGGGAGTATCATGCGAGCTCTTGGGGTGAGGTGGCAAAGGGTTTAAGGGTTGGGTTTTGGTTTATATGACCTTAATGTTAAATCTAGAAAAGATTAACATTTAATTTCAAGTATTTAGCAAATGCCCAATTTGGATTATGAACACGAAGAACATGTTTTTGATCTTTGCTTGGGTTTAAATGGGTGTTTAGCGCCAATTAAATAACTAATTAATAAATTAGTTAGTAACCGGTTTAGTGGGATGCTGAAGTAGGAGGATGGTGGCTTGTGATTGGTTGATGGGAGATAGTGGGGCACGTGGCAGAGTGGGATAGTTCTAGGTATCTTTGGATGTCGGCCACATTTAGTCCCTTGTTTCCATTATTCTTTCATTTGTAGTTTATGATAACAAAACTGGATTTCCTTTGTATTTCAAGTTTTGTTTTTTAGACTTTGGCCATAAAACTTTTCAAAAGGGTTTTCAAAGGACTTATTTTGTAATATCTTGATATTTGAAGGGCTGATTTTGGCATTTCTTCAATCTTCAAGGTCTTCACTTGTATTCTTGTCTTCATGGAGGACTAAAAGTGACAAGTCTTCAGATTAGAGGGACCATTCTTGCCAATTCTTCAAAGTTGAGGGTCCTTTTTGTAAATTTGACAAACTTTAAGGACTAAACTTGTAATTATGAATATACAAGGGTTTAATGTGTCAATTCTTCAAAAATGAAGGAACCTTCTTGTACAATCTTCAATTCTTCAAGGAATTTTCTTGGAAAATCAACTCTAAGGCCCGGTTCATTGTGCGGCTTCGTTTCCCGTGTTCGTTTTTGCTTGTTTCTTGTGATTTTTTTGCCATTTTCTCAATATCCGTACCTAAAATACACATTGAACAAACACAAGCATATATTTGGCACATTTTATGATATTTTAACCATTTTAAGCCCGTTATGGACGATGAGACTATGTATAAAAGTAGTCTCATCACTCCCCCATACTAAACCATTGCCGTGCCCTCACGCAATGCTTGAATAAAGTATCGTAGCACATCAAAAATTCATTTTATGCACTTTTATTGAATCATAAACTACACTACACTATCACTACTTGCTACTACTTGTGTTTTAGACATAATGTATGATTTTCATCGCAATATGGGATGTTTAGGTTCATAGAACAAGAACACGTGAATGCTTCGTTAGAAATAATTTCATCGTCCTCGATTTTCACCCAATTCCATGCCAAGCGTGTAACGATATCATTGTCATTATAAGTTAGTAATGCTAACACTACTCATATGTCCTAATCACGTACTTAGACTCCCATTTTCCTAAGTGGTATCTTTTATATTTTATTTTTGTCTTAAATGTTCACGAGGATACATTTTTTACTTATGTGATGATAGAGATTAAGATCCAAAAATAGAGTCACAACGGTGTAACCAAGACCATCAAATTAATAACCCCCCTAATAGACAACGATGTCAAAAATTAAGTTAACAAGAAGGATCGATAAACACGGTTTCATAACGGTTTTGAACATGAGACTTATTACCAAGACTTTTATACGCCCCCTAACGGATGGGCCTTATTATCATAGGTTTACCTCCATCTTTTATTCAACTCTGCTATGGAGCTTTTATTATGACTTCAGTCTTGCCTTGCCTTTTATTTAACCTCGCCATGAGGTGTTTATTATGGCCAAAGACGTATATCCTCAAGCTAAAAGCGAATTTTGGATCTTTAAAGCTTCAAAGAATAAGGCTTGATTCACTTTCAATTTGGGCATAGATTTTTTGGCCTTGTGAGCTTCGAATTTTTGCTTAATTTGGGTGAGCACTTGAAATCCTATTATTAGGTGATGCTTTCGGTTATTCGGGTTGCCAATACTTCAAAACCGTGACGCTGGTGAAACCTTAATGTTTTCTCAATTTAATTATATGGAAGCTACTAGAAAAGGCTAGAAACCAACAATCAAGACTAAACCGCTAAGCCAATACTTAATAGCAAAATATATATACAAGCGAAGGGAGAATATGCAAACAACAAGAACACATGAGTTTTTGAAAGAATACGAATACTCTACGTTTAGCATAGTAACTTATAATTAACTCTATCATTTCTCGTTCTCATTTAAGAGATTTAGCCTAATATAAAGTTAAGGAATCAAAGCTAAGTGCTCAACACGCACGATCGAGTCAAAAATTACTCTTATTCTCGCCATCGGAAAATCTACATTCGTGTCTTCAAACACTTATGAAATATGAGAAAATTTTTAAAATTTGGCAATTTTTAGCCTTATTTTGCAACAAAACAATAAACAAAAAGATAAATTTTGGAAAGCCTGAAGGTTTGGCAAGGCAAGTATCTATTCAGCCCCCCCATACTAAAGTTAAACATTGTCCTTAATATTTCGAGTCTAAGGGTAGAATACCCCCATACTAGAGACGAAATCGAATGCTTAATCTAGTATGGAAAGGATGTAACCATTAAATCAATAGCCGTTTATGAAGTGTGCTATAAACCTAAGGTTAGAACATCAAAAATATATCATGTCGATATCGAGAAATTCTTCAAAGCAAACGATCGAGTGCTTACGTAAAACGAACACAAGAGGCTCCAATCGTGAAGATAATGATCATCTAAAAACCACAATTCACAAACAACCACGAAACAAAGGTTGGAAGGGCACAAATCCCCTCACGTAAGCTACATTAGAAACCGATAATATGTACATGGATAAGCATGGGAACTCCCCCACGAGGCATCTCGTTTTTGATTACCGAATCATGAGCTCGACTCGATCCTCTCAATACTAATTATCATTGGGGAAGGTGACTTGGTCGAGGTAGTTCAAAGAAGGAACTTTCCCACCAAAGTAGTGCTTCAACCTATGGCCTTTCACCTTAAAGTTAGGACCATCATTTTGAGCTAGCTCGATGGTCCCATATGGAAAAACTCGGGTAATGTTGAATGGACCCGACCAACGGGATTTCAACTTGCCGGAAAAGATTTTTAATCATGAGTTAAAAATCAACACTTGATCTCCAATTTTAATAACCCGGTTTTTAATTTTAGAATCGTGAAACTTTTTGGTTTTCTCTTTATAAATCAATGAATTTTCATAAGCAATGTCCCTTAATTCATCCAATTCATTAAGTTGCATTTTCCGGTGTTTTCCCGTTGTCTCAATGTCATCATTACAATGCTTTAGGGCCCAATAAGCTTTGTGTTCGAGTTCAATTGGCAAGTGACAATTCTTCCTATACACAAGCTTGTAAGGATTACACCCAATGGGCGTCTTATGAGCGGTACAAAAGGCCCATAAAGCATCGTCTAACTTATCTGACCACGATTGTCGGTTTTACCCTATCGATCCCTCCAAGATCCTCTTCAACGCTCGGTTTGAAACCTCGACTTACGCACTCATTTGTGGGGTGATAAAACGTAGAAAGCCGATGTGTAACCCCATATTTCTTTAGAACCCTTTCGAATTGGTCATTACAACAATGGGTTCCACGATCGCTTATGATTGCACGAGGGGTTCCACACTGAGAAAACAATTGCTTTAAAAACTTGACTACCACACGAGCATTGTTTGTGGGCAAAGCCTTAGCTTCAGCCCACTTAGATAGGTAGTCAACGGTGAAAAGGATGTACTTATTTCCACGAGATGATGGGAACGTCCCCATAAAATCAATTCCCCAAACGTCGAAGATCTCACACACTTGGATGATATTTTGTCGCATTTCATCGTTTTGTGAGGCTTTGCCTTGACGTTGGCAGGAGTCACATGACTTGACAAGTGCATGTGCATCTCGATAAATAGTAGTCCAAAAGAAACCGACATCAAAGACCTTCTTCGCCGTGAGAGTAGCACCATGGTGACCACCCGTGGGTCCCTCGTGACAAGCTCTAAGGATATTAGAAGCTTCCATGCCAAAAACACAACATCGAATAATTTGATCCGCACAAGTCCGAAAGAGGTAAGGGTCGTTCCAAAAGTAGAACTTGACATCACGAAAGAATTTTCGTTTTTGTTGAGTCGTCATACCCTTAATGATGAAGTTCCCCGCATGGTAATTTGCGATGTCCGCAAACCATGGGGTGGATGAGTCTTTCTTAGAAGTCCCTACACCAAGTGTCTCGAGAGGAAATGTTTCAGTGATTTCCTTGTTCCCGTACACACTTTGGTGAGGATCTTCCAAGCGAGAAAGATGATCGACTGCTAGATTCTCGGCTCCTTTTTTGTCAAGGATTGTGACATCAAATTCTTGTAGGAGGAGAATCCAACGAAGCAATCTCGGCTTTGCATCTTGCTTAGCCAAGAGGTACTTGATTCTCGAATGATCCGTATACACTATGCATTTAGTCAAGACGAGGTCGGAGTTTCTCAAATGCATACACCACGACAAGGAATTCCTTTTCCGTTGTGGTATACTTAAGTTGAGACTCGGTCATCGTCTTGCTTGCATAGTGGATAGGCAAGAAGTGCTTTTCATGAGGTTGCCCCAAAACGGCCCCTATAGCGTAATCACTTACATCACACATTAGTTTAAAGGGGAGGTTCCAATTGGGAGCAACAAGAATGGGAGCTTCGGTAAGTTTCCTCTTAAGGATTTCAAAGGCTCGTACACAATCTTCGCAAAAGACAAAAGGAGCATCTATTTTGAGAAGGTGTGTAATGGGTCAAGAAATCTTTAAAAAATCCTTGATGAATCGACGATAAAAGCCCGCGTGGCCTAGGAAACTCCTAACTCCCTTAACGGTTTTGGGATGAGGTAATTTGGCGATGACGTCTACCTTAGCTTTGTCTACCTCAATCCCCGCTTTCGAAACCTTGTGCCATAAGACGATTCCTTCCTTAACTATAAAATGACATTTTTCCCAATTGAGCACAAGGTTGGTTTCCTCACAACGTTTTAACATATGTTTCAAATTCCCTAAACACGAAGTGAACGAACTACCAAACACAGAAAAATCATTCATAAAGGCTTCCATCATCTTCTCGATCATGTCATGAAAAATAGCCATCATACACCGTTGAAAAGTTCCCGTTGCATTACAAAGTCCGAATGGCATTCTACGATAGGCAAACGTTCCATAAGGACACGTAAACATAATTTTTTTGATCACGAGGATCGATGGGGATTTGGAAGTAACCGGAAAAACTATCTAAAAAGCAATAGAAATCGTTTCCCGCAAGACGCTCCAACATTTTATCCATGAAGGGCAAGGGAAAATGGTCTTTACGAGTGGCATCATTTAACTTACGATAGTCAATACACACCCTCCAACTAGTTACGAGTCGTGTTGGAATTAACTCGTTGTCATCGTTTGGCAGAACGGTCATTCCTCCCTTTTTAGGGACACAATGAATGGGACTCACCCAAGGGCTATTGGAAATAGGGTAAATCATTCCCGCGTCAAGGAGTTTAAGGACCTCCTTTTTGATGACGTCGTGAATTTTGGGGTTCACCCTTCTTTGACATTGGATTGCGGGCTTATAGTCTTACTCCATTAAGATTTTGTGGGTACAAAATTTAGGGTCGACCCCCTTAATGTCGGATAATTTCCACGCAATTTCCCCTTTGTGGTCCTTCAAGACATCGATAAGTGCGTTGTTTCATCATCCAAAAGATATTTCACAATAATAACCGGCAACTTATCGTCTCCTTCCAAGAATACGTATTCAAGATGAGGATGAATATCTTTCAACTCAAGGATTGGTGGTTCCTCGATTGAAGATTTGGGTTCGATACTCATAACCTCCACCGGCGGAGGAAATGGGAAATCGTTAAGAAAATCCTTGATAATCGAGAAGTCCTCATCGTTGTCGAGGTCTTCGTTACAAGTACGAGGAACATCAAATTCTTCCAACGTAAAACCACCTCCTTCAAATGGAGTGAAGGATGGTGTCGAATTATCAAGAATAGGATCGAGCATAGTGGGATTGCCACTATTTTCTTCATCACCAAAACCTAAAAATTCTTGTGAAAATTCCTCGCAAACGACACTGATCATATCAACATGGTTTATAGTCGCGACAGAATAAACATGAGAAAGTTGAGAGTTTTGTGTTGCGTTTATAACAAGTTCCTCGTCGTTGAAACGTAAGGTGATTTTTCTAGCATGCACATCAATCAACGCCATTGATGTATCCAAAAACGAACGACCTAAAATAAGAGGAACTTGAGGATCCGTGGGAATACCGACTACGATAAAGTCTATCGGATAATAGAACTTTCCCACTTTCACAAAAACGTCTTCGGCCAATCCACATGCGAGAATCGTAGAATGATCGGCCATTCCGATAGACATTAGTAAAGGAGTAAGATTAGGAAGATTGAGCGACTTGAAGATTGCAAGAGGCATCAAATTAATACTAGCACCAAGATCGGCCAAGGCATAGCATTATTCCATATCTTGAATAGCACATGGAATCAAAAATTTACCGGGATCACCGACTTTTTGAGGTATGCGGTTAAGATAAACCGATGAACAACTAGACAATTGTTGCAATTTCTCCTTGTTGTTCAACATACTCTTAAAGTTAGCGGCAAATCGAGGCATCATGACTAAAGCATCGGCAAAGCTTATGTTAAAATGCAAATCACGAAACATTTTCATAAAAAGCTCAAATTGGTGTGGCAAGGGTGGGGAATAGGCATAGCCTTTGGAATCTCGGGTTCCAATGATGGTAATGGGTCAACCGTAGGTGTGGTTTGAGCGGTACTTCGTGGGATTGGGATATGCTCCTCTTCGACCACCACCTCGGGTTCTTCCTCAATTTCCTCCACCGTAAGATTGATTGGTTGAGGAGTCGGTTCCTTAAAGGTCTTACCACTACGTGTGGTAATCACTTTCATCTCTCCCTTAGGATTAGACATGGTGTTACTAGGAAGACCACTCGAAGAAGACCGTTTACACATTATAGCCTCAAACATACTTGAAATTTTATCCTCAAACATAGATTGCCTCTTATCCGCCTTAAGCATCTCTTATTTAATCTCATGTTGGCCTTGTTCCATCTTTTGTTGGTTTTGTTGTAACCTTTGCACATTACTCTCCATTTTGTTTGCATCAGTCTTAAGTTCATTTGCTAGCTCATTTTTCAACTCATTTTTCAAATCATTCTTACACTCGGATCTTAGGCTAATGATCTCCCTTTGTATATTATCAAACCTAGCATCATTTCTGTTTGCATATTCCCCAAATTCATTTGGAAGATCTTTCAAGTTTTGCAAACCCTTGTTGTTGTTTTGAAAATCACGGTTTTGATTTTTGTTTTGCACTTGATTATTAGCCCCTTGATTCCCATAGTTGTTACCCTTATAATTGTTCCTTTGATTTCCTTGGTAACCAACTTGATTGTTTCGATAATTGTTAGCATTTTGATTTGGTGCAAAACCCGGTGGAGTCAATTGATTAGTGCGGGAACTTGACCGTTATCGTTATAAGTTCCCGTGGCCGCGTAGGCACTCGAAGTGTTACCACCGTTTGTAATGCACTCTGAGAAATCATGACCTCCACCACAATACATACAAGAAATCTCAACCGCTTTAGCCGTAGCGGGAGTAGGTTGTTCACCAACTTTAAACTCAATTAACAATCCTTTAAGCTTATCAAAAATCTTGTTCTCCAAATTTGCCTCGATTTGGCAAGCATCGATGGTATGTGACAATGAAGGTGAAGGCGAAGACGAAGTCTTATGAACACTCGATGTGCTACGAGGAAAATAGACCTTAGACCTATTCTTAATAATCAACAATGATTCCTCGACCGTTTACACAAAAAGTTACCACCCGCGGCGGCATTGAGATAGTCACGCTCATGAACGTTCAAGCCATTGTAAAATGTGTCAATTTGATGTAAGTCGGAAAAACCATGATGAGGACATTCGTGCAACATTTCCTTAAACCGATTCCAAGCCGTTGAAAAACTCTCATTATACTCTTGTGAAAACTTTAAAATCTCGTTTTTCAAATGTGTAGTCTTAGAGGGCGGGAAAAATTGGTTCACGAACTTCGAAACGAGATCCTTCCACGTCAATATAGAATTGGGTGGCTCTTTCTCTAACCAAATTTTAGTGGGCCCCACTAAGGAATACGGAAAAAGCATCATCTTAATCGAGTCGTTCGAGACGTTCTTAAACTTGCAAGTGGCGGTAAGACGATTGAATTGGCGGATATGGTTGTGAGTGTTGTCCTTCTCGTCACCATGGAATTTGTTGTTTTGGATCATCGACAAGAAACCCGTCTTAACTTCAAAATTCTCCACAAGGATAGCGGGAATCACAATAGCCTCTCCATAACCCTCGGTGGGTGCTTGAAGCAACTCCATCATATTACGATTAGCCATGGTTGCTTCTTGTTCTACGATGGGTTCGTCAATAGGAGATTCTTCACTAGAAGGTGTTCCTTCCTTTCGGTTTCTACATTTACGTACACGTCTTGCTTGGTTACGAGTTTGCATAAACGTCACGTACAACGTGGGGATGAGCAAAGAAGATTCTTTTGGGTGTTTTTACTTTTTCAGTTTTTTTGTGCTTTTGATTGTTTTTACTTTTTTTATAGATTTTGGTGATGTATTACGTAGACACAAATCTACAAATCTCTCTTCAAATCAAATCTATTGATTAAAGGAGCCTCAAGGAATGAAAACGATCACGTGAAGTGAACGCCTTCGAAGACTTTAGAACGTTGGTGGAACACCAAAACATTCAAGAGGGTTTAATATTTTGAAACCAAGAAAATATATAGATACGTAGATAATACTTTGGTTGGCAAACCCTCGATTAGCCCTTTTTCTCTTAACACGCACAAGCAAGCGGGGGAAACGAGGCGACACTAAGCACTTATGAGCCTTTTTCCCTTAGGTCGTGAAATACAACCGCCTTATACCCACCTTATAGTTTGTGTTAATTAAAATCAAGCTTCACGAAAGTAATTATCTATTTTGCCTTTTTTCTTTGTTTGAGATTCGAATACAATGATTGAGTGATGAAATCCCAATCAAGGTTGTGTTTTCACACTTTTGGAGTACTTGTGAATTTATTGTGATACGTATACAATATAATAATAATATTCACCCAAAAAACGAAAACCGATAATACGTGTGCTTAGAGTTCTAAAACACACAAATAGTTATTATGGATAATATAAAGACAAATTTGTTCAAATCAAAACACAACACACCTCCCCGGCAGCGGGCCAAAATGATAGTTGTAAATTCACACTCGTTTAGGAAAACGAGGTAAAAACGGTAAGTACTAAGTCAACGTTTAGGAAAACGTAAGCACTTATGACCCTTTGTGTGGGATCGTTCTCAAGGAGGCTTGGTATGTGTGTTAAGAAATGATTAACTTTGAGATTAATGTTATGAAGAAAGAAAAGAGAAATGATGACGGTTACGAATAGAATTAAACTACGACGAAAGACGTGAATATAAAACCGTAAAACGTTACGAAATTTAAAAGTTACCCTAAAATTCCTAGAAAATTGAAATAAATCCTAAAAAATGCAATTAGAGTTTACAAAAAATCAAAAATCACTCAAACCTTTTATTTAATTAAATAATAATTTTTATGCTAATTAAAGCCCAAAAATCAAATTAAATAAAAAAAGTCCAAAATGAGATTTTTCAATTTTTAAACCTCTAAAATAACTTAATTAAACTAAAAACTATTTTTGAAAAATTTAAAATTAATTAAAACTATTTAAAAATGATTAAAAACTTTTAAAATATTAAAATAATCCTAAAAACTAATTAAATGATGAGAAAATTAATTTAAAAGTTTTAAAAATCCTAACTTAATGTATTTAACCTAAGAAAAATGAAAAAGTTGCAAAAATCCTAAAAACAATTTTTAATAATAAAATAATATTAAAATATTAAAAAAATTCAAAATTTATAAAAAGTTCTAAAAACTTGCTAACTAGTTTATTTTAAACAGAAAATGAACTTGAAATTACAAAATACCCCTAATGGGCCTCCAAATGGGCTAAAAGTGAAAACAGTCCAAGCTTAATGGACTTTTTGGCCCAAAAAGCAAAAAGTTATCCAAATAAGCTGAAAAGTTATAGTCTAGCTTAAAATTTGATTTTAAACACAAAACTCTAAAGGCCCAAAAGCTGAATCAGTGCTTATCACAGCTTATCAAACACTCAACTTATTCTTAATGAGCTTTTTGGCCCATTAAGCCATTAGCTAATGCCATAAGC
The DNA here is from genome assembly GCA_025667525.1 of Glebionis coronaria. NCBI lineage: Eukaryota > Viridiplantae > Streptophyta > Magnoliopsida > Asterales > Asteraceae > Glebionis > Glebionis coronaria. The sequence continues at coordinate 203,855,379 of CM046880.1, forward strand.
TGAAATTTGACACACATCCTTTTAATGAGATTCTAAAGCTGTTTGTAAAAATAAATTTTGAATAAGCCCAAGAAATAAGCCTGAAATAAGCAAAAGCTCTCTACACAAAACGACAAAAGAGTCATTTTCGAGTTCTAGGCTGATTCAAGAGCTGATTCTTTTTACAAAATGCTTTAAATTACTTAACTAAGCTTAATAATAAAAAAGATTTCAAATAACACACTGAATAAGCTGGAATAAGCAAAAAGCTGTTTTGAAAAAGAAAAGTCAACACGTTTTCTAGTCAAACCTAAAAGTCAAAGGCTCAAAAGCTCCAATTTAGTCAATTGGGTCAAATAAGGAAGATTGATTACCAAAACAAAGTTGTTGCATAATAAAATAAGCTATTATGGCTTATTAATAAGCTAAATGCAAATTAACACTAGTAGTGGCTAGTAGCAGTGGGAAAGGGTTCCCACTGTTTGACTTTCTTGACCTGTTGATTTAGAGAGTTCTACTTGGTTTTGTTGGAAAAACAAGGCACCCTTACAACCAGTAGGTTGTAAGGAGTCACAAACAAGCAACAAATCACAAAATCACCAAGCCAATTAGTACAATAAATTCAAACAATGCTCAGATATGGTCCAGATATGAAACAGGCAGGTCTGGTGATATTAAGCTAAGTTTAAGCTAGTATAATCCCACAAGATTACACCAAAAGCATACAAAAGCTCAAATAGACTTAGTTACACACAAATAAACTTGTTTCATACATCGATTCAAAGATTTGAGCTAGATTCAATCCTATGTGACTTAACTGATGAACAATGAAGAACACAAAATCCTTTTGCTGATATACTTGACCACATATCCAAATTTAAAGCCACAAATCTACTTCACAGGTTACACAAACTATGTTTAAGCGCTCTTTAACCCTAAATTAGCATACACTCTAGGTGTTTCCAAATTTTCAAGTCAAAACAGGCAAGAACAAAGTAGATATAGCACAGATTCAGATTTGATGTTTCACTGAGCAAGACTTGCAAATATCAACACTCATACACTTCAATGGCTGATATAAACTCAAACAAACTCCTAACACTTACATAAACTAACATGAAAACCTCCAAACAGACAATCCCAAACAGACCTTTCACTTTTTAGAACCAAATTTAACAAACCAAAGGTGTTTTCAAGACTGAATCAAACTCAAACATGCATCATAACAACATTAATAAGCAATAAGAACAAGATTCAAGCCATAAAAACAACACATACAACATCAGAATCACAAAATCACTTAGAACTACTTTATGACAGATTTTTCAAGTGAAGAAGGTAAACCTCATGAATGCACATCCACACTCACGAATTTTAGAGCTGATGTGCCTAGCTTAACAAGGCACAAGCATCCAAGAACACCCCTGCTAAGATTCAATAGAGTTAAGAATAATTTATAACAGAAAAATGAAAAATGGAAAATGACTAAGATTCTTTCAAGCTTGAACCCCACCCCTTGATCCTTCCCAAACCACAAGCTTCACAGAACCTTGATAATCTTCTTATCAGGGTACTATGATCAACTTATAGTCCAAAAAGTCAAGTGTTTGAACAAGACTTAGAAAAAAAATCAGGTTTTGGAAAACTTTTGCAATAACTTTCAATAAACTTAAAACCAATCCTTGAGATTTCACAAACACAAACTTATAACATCAACAACAAATAAATAAGAATGGCACTTGGAATTCGTCAATGAAATCACACACTTTTTCATTCATATGAAACAAGGCATTATAGATTCTTGACCAAAGGAAAACCAAGAGCAAAAAACTAATGTAGTATGCTAAACCCTTTATATAGAGGGTGTACAATAACCTAGTAAGCTGAAAATCTAAAAACCCTAAGTAATGAACTTCTAGAATTGCCCTTGTGGAATTTGAAAACATGAGCTCATGTGAAGATTGTTTGGCGTTTTGCTGGGATGCCAATGGTTGCAATTTGATCAAAGGGTCCAAATGAGCTTAGAATGCAAGCTATGTTATGGGATGTTGATTCCATGGCAGGTTTTTGTCTTGTACCTAAAAGGTATAGCAGGGGAGTATCATGTGAGCTCTTGGGGTGAGGTGGCAAAGGGTTTAAGGGTTGGGTTTTGGTTAATATGACCTTAATGTTAAATTTGGAAAAGATTAACATTTAATTTCAAGTATTTAGCAAATGCCCAATTTGGATTATGAACACGAAGAACATGTTTTTGATCTTTGTTTGGGTTTAAATGGGTGTTTAGCGCCAATTAAATAACTAATTAATAAATTAGTTAGTAACCGGTTTAGGGGATGCTGAGGTGGGAGGATGGTGGCTTGTGATTGGTTGATGGGAGATAGTGGGGCACGTGGCAGAGTGGGATAGGTCTAGGTATCTTTGGATGTCGGCCACGTTTAGTCCCTTGTTTTCCATTATTCTTTCATTTGTAGTTTATCATAACAAGACTGGATTTACTTTGTATTTCAAGTTTTGTTTTTTAGACTTTGGCCACAAAACTTTTCAAAAGGGTTTTCAAAGGACTTGTTTTGTAATATCTTGATATTTGAAGGGCTGATTTTGGTATTTCTTCAATCTTAAAGGTCTTCACTTGTATTCTTGTCTTCATGGAGGAGTAAAAGTGACAAGTCTTAAGATCAGAGGGACCATTCTTGCCAATTCTTCAAAGTTGACGGTCCTTTTTGTAAATCAGACAAACTTTAAGGACCAAACTTGTAATTATGAATATACAAGGGTTTAAAGTGTGAATTCTTTAATAATGAAGGACCCTTATTGTACAATCTTCAATTCTTCAAGGACTTTTCTTGGAAAATCAACTCTAGGGCCCGGTTCATTGTGCGGCTTTGTTTGCCGTGTTCGTTTTTGCTTGTTTCTTGTGATCCTTTGCCATTTTCTCAATATCCGTACCTAAAATACACATTGAACAAACACAAGCATATATTTGGCACATTTTATGATATTTTAACCATTTTAAGCCCGTTTTGGACGATGAGACTATGTATAAAAGCAGTCTCATCAGTCTTGCAATCCTTTTGGACTCTTATTATAAACTCCACCACCAGATCTTTTCAGTCAAAGAGATCTCCTTATTCTCCAAAACCTCTCTCTCATACCTGAAATAAATGTCACAAATGGCAGGTATCTTAAACTCAACTTCTATTTTAAGCTGCTTTAGCCTCTCTAAAGCTGCTTCTCCCTCTCCATACTCTAACCTTTCTGGTTCTTTCTCCAAACTTGCATTTGAACCATGAGCACTACTCTCTTCTTCATCACTATCATCTTCATCTTACATTCTTAAACTCTTAGATTTTGATCTAATCCGAGCTTCAATCTCTCCTTTTCCAAATGCCCTTCTTCTTTCTTGTTCACCCAACTGTTGGGCAATCATAGCATCAATGTAAAACCCGCATGCTTTTACCATGAATAGTACCCTTATGATCGTACGTAGATGATTAGAACTTTCCTTTTATAACATGTTTACGTTTCACGAATTAGAATTACAAGTATCACGTACGTGTTATAACACGATAAGTATTTATTACGTATTAACACACGATAATTATTTCAATAATAATTATAATCACGAACATACGAACATGAAATAATGAACGTAAATTAATCACGAGCTAATATTACGTATGTAGGTATATTTATTTCGATCACGAATAAATATATTAAGTCACGATCGATAACTAATTAAATCACGTAAAAACACGAACACGAGAACACACTTGTTATTTAGACACGGAAAATGTCCGGGTTACCCCCATGTGGCCTCTACCCGCGGCTACAACAAGAGAAAAGGGCCTAGCCCATTAAATTTACTAAACAAGGATTAAGGGAAAAGATTAGTTTCATTATACCTAGATTTAGAAAATAACTAAAAACCCTAAAAAATCTTTTTCCTTCTTTTTGCTCCTTGGCCGCCGGGTTACACACACACCAAGGGGTGTTTCGGTTGATTTTGGTGTTCGATTATTGCAAGGATCGTTTGTGTGTTCATCCTCTTTTATTCACGTGATCGGTATAAACCCTAACCTTTTTTATTTTTATGTTTTTGATTTAATAATCACATGAAATCATGAATGTTTTTAATAACTAATTAAAAACAAGTAAAAACATGTAATTTAATCATGGGGTAAATTAATTATTGGTTAAGGGGTGTTTGTTTGTTGGCCGACGCCTAGACCGAGCCCCAAGGGGGTCTCGGCTTGGCTTTTACTTGCACCACCGAGACCTCAAGGTCTCGGTTTGGTGTCTTGTTGTCTCGGCAGCAGCAAGAAGGGAGACCCCGACCGAGGTCGGGGCATGGTGGTGCTCGGGGTAGGCCACGACAGCAAGGGGACACCGGCTATCCGGTGGGAACCTTGGCTAGCCGGCGGCTATCTTGACCAAGGGTGCATTGGGTCCGGTTCACGGGTTTAAAACACGGTCCGGTTCATGAGTTATTTTTACAAGGCTAAATATTTTTACAAGTTATATTTTTTACAAGACTTAAATTAAATTAATTAAAAACATGAACATGATTAATTTAATTTACATGACTTAGGTTATTAATTTTATGATTAATACATGAATTTTAACCTAAGTATTTTTCCATTTGATTAGACTATATAATTAATTAATTTTTAAAACTATGACTTATAATTAATTAATTTACATGACTTAAGTTATGTTATTAATAGATAATAATACATGTTTTAACCTAAGTATTTATTTTAACTTTATTTAATTAAATCATGCTATATTTAATTAAATACTTTAACATATAGTTTATCTAATTCACATGAAATAATTAATAAACTATACTATTTAATCACATGACTTAGAATATTAATCAGTAAACACTTAAGCTTATATAATTAGCTTAATTATCCAGCTTATATCTAATTATGGAAACTTTCTATTTTTAGAAACTTATTTAATTAAGGCAGCTAATCTATTTATGAAAACTTTCTATTTTTAGAAACTTATCTATTTTAAGCAGTAAATCTATTTTTGGAAACTTTCTATTTTTGGAAACTTTCTATGTTTGGAAACTTTCTATTTTTGGTAACTTTCTATTTTTGCAAACTTTCTATTTTAGGAAACCTGCTATTTTTAGAAAGTTACTTATCATTACACAACAAGTATAATAATACATGAAATACAAGTAATACTTAATCAGAATAGACAGAATATATGTTAAACACAGTATAAAGCTTAAATCAGTAAAACATGACATGAACATATTAAAAAAGTTAAGACATGATATAAAACCAGTTACGTACTCAATAATCAGATACTTATACACGTATGTATTTATGTAGCATTAGTGATACCGAAGTAGGACTCTCTTTCGTTCGTCTTCTTCGTTCACTAGACACAAGGTACGGATTCTCCGTCTTCTCAGTATGGACATTCTTCCTTATTAGGATTTCCCGTATGCAGCCAACTGTTTTCCCCAGTATATGTTTTATATGTTTTTTAATTGCTTATGTTTAAATTAGAATACCTAAAGCCATATACATGCATGACCAACTTCACCTAGTTATGGAGGTACCATAACCATAACACTAGAGGCACTAGTGTTATGACTTCACCACGGCGGAGTGATAGCTCGTGGCGTCCCTTTAAGCTTTTGGCCATATTTTATTATCAGGTGGGGCGTATGGGTGCATCCTAGTTTACATGTTTTCAGCAGATTACTCAGTGTAAATGTGGTGTGTGCCTTGCATCCTTCACAAGGAGCTGATCCCTCCTACCCAAAACCAGTATATTAAATTAGAGGCAGCCCCTCTAATTTGTATGACGAGGTCACCCCTCCAAGTATTCATGCACGTTGATATTTCATGACATATATTGGCTAATGGTAAATATGTTCAACAGTTTTTACAAGATAAACATAAGGCTTTTCAAATTATAAAACTAGTTTTACTAAGATATAACCAGGTTATCCAGGACTTAGTCTTTTCCACTGCTTCATGTTTATATGCATATATTATTCATGCTTTACTTGTATATCCGTGCACTGAGCGTATTGCTCAGCCGTTTTCCATTTCATGTTCCCAAAACGACAAGTACTCAGGGATGCTCGTAGACTTTAAGCGTACGTACATATGGATTGGAAGCTTCCTAGCCTTCTTTACTTTATGCATTTATCTATACTTTGATACTCATTTCCATGGACATTGTTTAGTCCTTTCATTTACAGTACTTATGTTTGTGTGTGATGAGTTTTACTTTTGGGATACCGATGTTTGATTCCGGTATTTCCTTTATGGTTATGTAAAGTTTAGACATTTATCCTTGTATGCTTTGATGACACGCCATAATCACGCGTGACATTTCATTTATCAAAATGGGGTGTTACAATTATGGTATCAGAGCCAAGGCTTCGACCTGTAGGCTCTCAAAACATGACCTGTGATTAGTAGGTAGTCACTATGGTCTTCCTAGAACTGACATTCGGTTTTCATGCATTCATCATTTTCATGCATACATTTATATGTCATTATCGCAGGTTTATGACTAAGTAACGGTTGGTACAGGACTGACCCTATTTAGTCGCATGTGTTTTATCAAAATTTTTAAATTTGGGACCGACCCATAGGCGTCCCCTCGCCATGTCATTTGTTTTGAGTGAACTGACCATAGGCGTTCACTCTCGCGCATACAAAAGTTTTCATAAAACTGCATCATGCATTCATGTACTAGTTTTCCTGCATAAAATTTTTCTCATGATTTATTGGTATAATTTTTTTTTTCATGTATATATTTTATGTTTTGATCAGTTTAATCATGTATTTTATGTTATACTGTCAGATGGTTCTCACACGCGAGCAGGAACAACTCAATGCAGCAATCCAAGCTGCAATGCAAGCTATGCTTCCTCAGCTAAGGAACGAAATCAGGGCTGAGGTTCTGGCTGCCAACAATCAGCAGCATCACCCAGTACCTCCTCCTCCTCCTCCAGCAACATTGGCCACATGGTTGGAGAGATTCAATAAGCTCCGTCCTCGAGCTTTCGAGAGAACAGATAGCCCCAGTGAAGCTGAAAGCTAGTTGGCTCACATTGAGAAGATCTTCGATGCTGTGGGGGCTGTAACCCCGTTTTCAAGTCGAGGTTGGCATGCTACCGGTTCAAAGGTGATGTGTTAGCATGGTGGATAGCACTGAAGCAGTCTGAGGGAGGTGATGATTGGGTGGCTGGTTTGACATGGGCTCAGTTCAGGGATAGGGTGATGGAGCAGTTCTTTCCTAAGGCTGAGCAGGACAAGCTGAAGAGAGAGTACCATGGGACCCGACAAAGAGCTGGGGAGAATAGCAACGAGTTTATGCAGCGCTTTCTTCGCTTAGCTGGTTTCCTTGGTGCAGCAGCAGGTACACCTGAAGAGAAAGCACACCACTTCAGGTGGGCTCTTCGTACATCGGTCGCAAACAACTTGGAAGCAGAGAGACCCGATAAGAGGTAAACATTCGTATTCAAGCGGTGACCAATCCGTATTCATTCAGTTTATGTCAATATTTCATATCTTTAAATTGTATCTTCCAGGCAGAAGACTGGGGACCGGTCTCAGCCGGCTACTCAGTAGCAGCCTAATCAGCCCAAGGGAAACGGTCAGACTAACGACCGTTCTTCTACGGATAGGCGTGGCGGTAATGATAATTACCGTAACAACGCTGGACACTCCAACAGCAGTAGGTCCTTATACTTACGCATTTTCTTATGATTACATGTTATAATTCTTAATTCTGACACATTAGCAAATCTTCTACCAGGAATCATGGAAACGGTAGGGACCAGAACTAGAGAGGTTCACAGCCTAACCGTCCAGCTCTCACTGGTATTAAATCTTACAATTATCCGCATTGTCATTTGTACCCTATTTTCATGTCTCATGTATAGTGTTTTTATCAGGTTCTCAGCCAGTCAGGACACCTACTGGAGGATATACTCATCCTCTTTGCTCTACTTTCCATCGTAGGCACCCAGGGCCATGTCGCCGCGACAACGACGCATGCTTCAAGTGTGGTCTTCCTGGCCATCGCATGAAGGATTGCCGCAAGGGCGAGATGGAGGGTACATCGGGACATGCTGATACCAAGCGGCCTCCTACTACTGGACGCGTTTACACGACATCTCGCGATCAGGCCAACAAGTCTACAGGTACCATCACTGGAATCTTATATATGTATGGTTAAGCTGCATGTGTTCTGTTTGATACGGGTGCTACTCACTCGGTTATTTCTACTGGTTATGCCAATAATGTTAGTATACTCCCCATGCCACTAGAGAATATAATGGGTATTTCCACGCCTTTGAGAGACTCTGTACGCATAACCCATGTGTACATGAGCCTTCCCCTAGAGTTTGACGACAAGGTTCGTCTTGTTGACGCACTTTCGCTGGACATGAATGATTTTGACATGATTTTGGGCATGGATTGGCTATCCAAGCATCATGCTACCATAGACTTCCATTAGTCATCTTCGGTGATGTTAATGCACCAGAGTACATTCACAACGGGTTTGTACCCGGCAGGTCTGTACAAATCATATCAACCCTGCAAGCACGTGCGCTACTTTCACATGGTTGCGAGGGTTATCTAGATACTGTTCATGACATGGATGCTGAATCCCCATCAATTCAGGATCAGCCGATAGTGTCATAATTTCCAGATGTATTTCCAGAAGAACTTTCGGGCATACCGCCTGCACGTGAAGTAGAATTTAATATCGAGCTCATCCCAGGAGCTGAGCCTATTTCCAAGGCTCCTTATCGCATGCCTCCCTTAGAGTTGAAGCAGTTGAAGGATCAATTGCAAGAACTTCTGGAACAAGGCTTTATTTGACCGAGCGCATCCCATGCGGCTCACTGGTCTTATTCGTTAAGAAGAAGGACGACAGTATGCGTCTTTGCATAGACTATCGCGAGCTCAAAAAGATTACCATCAGGAATAGGTATCCACTACCACGTATAGACGATCTGTTTGACCAACTCCAAGGGGCCAAACATTTCTCCAAGATTGATCTAAGGTCAGGCTATCATCAGCTACGGGTTAAGGAGCAGGACATCGCCAAGACTGCTTTCCGTACACGCTATGGCCACTACGAATTTGTGGTTATGGCATTTGGCCTTACTAATGCTCCAACAGTGTTCATGGATTTGATGAACATAATCTTCCATGAGTTTCTGGACAAGTTCGTCATTGTCTTCATCGATGATATCCTGATTTTCTCTAAGTCCAAGGAGGAACACGAAGACCATCTTCGTACAGTACTACAGATTCTTCGCCAGAAGCAGCTATATGCTAAATTCTCCAAGTGTGAGTTCTGGTTAGACAAGGTAGCATTCTTAGGTCACATTGTATTAGCAGAAGGAATCACGATGGATCCAGCGAAGGTTGAGGCTATTACCAAATGGCCAAGGCCGACATCAGCGACTGAAGTTCGCAGCTTCCTAGGCTTAGCTGGCTATTACTGTAGGTTCGTGGAGAACTTTTCCCGCTTAGCACTACCATTGACCAAACTGATGCGCAAAGGGGAGAAATTCGTCTAGACGGAAGATCGAGAGAAGAGTTTTGAAGACCTGAAGCAGACGTTAGTATCTGCACTTATTCTTACTCTCCTATATGGTACGGGTGGATTTCAAATCTATAGTGATGCATCGGGGAAGGGACTTGGCTGTGTTCTCATGCAACATGAGAAAGTGATCGCGTACGTTTCACGGCAGCTTAATCCTTATGAGAAAAATTACCCTACGCATGACTTGGAACTTGCAGCAGTCGTGTTTGCATTGAAGATATGGAGGCACTACTTGTATGGAGAATCATGTGACATTTTCACGGACCATAAGAGCTTGAAGTATATCTTCACTCAACGTGAATTGAACATGAGACAGAGGAGATGGTTAGAGCTGTTGAAGGATTATGACATTAATCTGCAGTATCATCCCGGTAAGGCGAATGTAGTGGCAGATGCACTTAGCAGAAAGTCCGGAATGATAAACGGCATTAAAATTAAGGAGGAAATCATAAGAGACTTGGAGCGACTAGACATAGAGATCATGGTACGTGGAAAACACGGTTACTGGGCTAATCTTAGAGTAGAACCCGAGTTACTCTCTAAGATCAAGGAAGCTCAGAAAGATGGAGAAATCTGGGCCATAATTCAGAATTTGGAGAAGCAGACAGAATTTTGAGTAGATGTAGATGGTATCTTATGGCAGGACACGAGACTTTGTGTTCCTGATGACCAAGAACTCAAGGAAGCATTGTTATCTGAGGCTCATAGCTCCCCATTCTCTATTCATCCTGGTTGACCAATATGTACCATGACATCAAGCAGTACTTTTGGTGGAGTGGTATGAAACATGATGTTGCTACTTACGTCTCCAAATGTCTTACCTGCCAGCAGGTTAAGATCGAGCATCAGCGATCTGGCGGTATTCTTCAACCGTTAGATATTCCAGAGTGGAAGTGGGACAAAATCACCATGGATTTTGTTACTGGTCTTCCTCCGACAAAGAGGAAGCACGATGCAATTTGGGTTATCGTTGATCGACTTACCAAATCAGCTCATTTCTTACCGATCCGCAAGGAAGATTCGGTCAGTAAACTCGCCGATACTTATAGAAGGGAGATCATGAGACTTCACGGTGCTCCATCCAGCATCGTCTCAGACTGAGATCCCCGATTCACTTTGCGATTCTAGAGAAGTCTAGAAAGCTTGGGGTACACAACTTAATCTTAGTACAACTTTTCATCCTCAAACAGACGGGCAGTCAGAGCGAACGATTCAGACATTGGAAGACATGTTGAGGTCATGTGCGTTGGAATGGACGGGTGATTGGGACGATTACATCTGTTTGGTAGAGTTTGCATACAACAACAGTTGGCACGCAAGTGTCAAGTGTGCACCTTTCGAGATGTTGTATGGCAGAAAGTGTCGCGCCCCAATCTGCTTGGATCAGGTTGGTGAGCGAACACTTGAAGGACCAGAAATCATAGAGTTGACTAATGAGAAGGTCGTAGTAGCTAAGCAGAAACTGCAAGAAGCACGGTCACGTCAGAAGAGTTATGCAGACAAGCATCGTAGGGACTTACGTTTTAACGTAGGAGATCACGTTTTCCTTAAGGTTTCGCCGGCACATGGTGTTAGACGTTTTGGAATCAAAGGGAAGCTCACTCCTCGGTTCATCGGACCGTTTGATATCACTGTACGAGTCGGTGAAGTATCTTACCGTTTAGCGTTACCTCCGCAGCTTTCTCATGTTCATAATGTTTTCCATGTGTCCTTACTCAGAGGGTACCAGTATCATCCCCTTCACATGGTTCAGTATCCACTGGAACAGATTCGTGAAGATCTCACTTTCATAGAAGAACCAGAACGTGTTCTTGACAGACAAGAACGAGTCATGAGAAGGAAGACGATTCCATTCGTCACAATCCTTGGATCATACCGAGCGGGAAGCCACTTGGGAAACAGAGGAGTCTATCCGGTCTTCTTACCCTCATTTCATATTTTGAATTCGGGTATGTTCTTCTTTTCCAGTTTACTTTATCTATAATTCGGGGACGAATTATTCGTTTTAGGGGGGAAGAGTTGTAAAACCCGCATGCTTTTACCATGAATAGTACCCTTATGATCGTACGTACATGATTAGAACTTTCCTTTTATAACATGTTTACGTTTAACGAATTAGAATTACAAGTATTATGTACGTCTTATAACACGATAAGTATTTATTACGTATTAACACACGATAATTATTTCAATAATAATTATAATCACGAACATACGAACATGAAATAATGAACGTAAATAATCACGAGCTAATATTACGTATGTAGGTATATTTATTTCGATCACGAATAAATATATTAAGTTACGATCGATAACTAATTAAATCACGTAAAAACACGAACACGAGAACACACTTGTTATTTAGACACGGAAAATGTCCGGGTTACCCCCATGTGGCCCTCTACCCACGGCTACAATAAGAGAAAAGGGCCTAGCCCATTAAATATACTAAACAAGGATTAAGGGAAAAGATTAGTTTCATTATAACTAGATTTAGAAAATAACTAAAAACCTTAAAAAATCTTTTTCCTTCTTTTTGCTCCTTGGCCGCCGGGTTACACACACACCAAGGGGTGTTTCGGTTGATTTTGGTGTTCGATTATTGCAAGGATCGTTTGTGTGTTCATCCTCTTTTATTCACGTGATCGGTATAAACCCTAAACTCTTTTCTTTTTATGTTTTGATTTAATAATCACATGAAATCATGAATGTTTTTAATAACTAATTTAAAACAAGTAAAAACATGTAATTTAATCATGAGGTAAATTAATTATTGGTTAAGGGGTGTTTGTTTGTTGGCCGACGCCTAGACCGAGCCCCAGGGGGGTCTCGGCTTGGCTTTTACTCGCACCACCGAGACCTCAAGGTCTCGGTTTGGTGTCTTGTTGTCTCGGCAGCAGCAAGAAGGGAGACCCCGACCGAGGTCAGGGCATGGTGGTGCTCGGGGTAGGCCACGACAGCAAGGGGACACCGGCTATCCGGTGGGAACCTTGGCTAGCCGGCGGCTAGCTTGACCAAGGGTGCATTAGGTCCGGTTCACGGGTTTAAAACACGGTCCAGTTCATGAGTTATTTTTACAAGGCTAAATATTTTTACAAGTTATATTTTTTATAAGACTTAAATTAAATTAATTAAAAACATGAACATGATTAATTTAATTTACATGACTTAGGTTATTAATTTTATGATTAATACATGAATTTTAACCTAAGTATTTTTCCATTTGATTAGACTATATAATTAATTAACTGTTAAAATCATGACTTATAATTAATTAATTTACATGACTTAGGTTATATTATTAATAGATAATAATACATGTTTTAACCCAAGTATTTATTTTACCTTTATTTAATTAAATCTTGTTATATTTAATTAAATACTTTAACCTATAGTTTATTTAATTCACATGAAATAATTAATAAACTATACTATTTAATCACATGACTTAGAATATTAATCAGTAAAGAATTAAGCTTATATAATTTGCTTAATTATCCAACTTATATCTAATTATGGAAACTTTCTATTTTTAGAAACTTATTTAATTAAGGCAGCTAATCTATTTATGAAAACTTTCTATTTTTAGAAACTTATCTATTTTAAGCAGTAAATATATTTTTGGAAACTTTCTATTTTTGGAAACTTTCTATTTTTGGTAACTTTCTATTTTTGGAAACTTTCTATTTTAGGAAACCTGCTATTTTTAGAAAGTTACTTATTATTACCCAACAAGTATAATAATACATGAAATACAAGTAATACTTAATCAGAATAGACAGAATATATGTTAAACACAATATAAAGCTTAAATCAGTGTAACATGACATGAACATATAAAACAAGCTAAGACATGATATAAAACCAGTTAGGTGCTCAGTAATCAGATACTTATACACGTATGTATTTATGTAGCATTAGTGATACCGAAGTAGGACTCTCTTCCGTTCGTCTTCTTCGTTCACTGGACACAAGGTAAGGATTCTTCGTCCTTTCAGTATGGACATTCTTCCTTATTAGGATTTCCCGTATGCAACCAACTTTTTTCCCCATTATATGTTTTATATGTTTTTGAATTGCTTATGTTTAAATTAGAATACCTAAAGCCATATACATGCATGACCAGCTTCACCTAGTTATGGAGGTACCATAACCATAACACTAGAGGCACTAGTGTTATGACTTCACCACGGCGGAGTGATAGCTCGTGGTGTCCCTTTCAGCTTTTGGCCATATTTTATTATCAGGTGGGGCGTATGGGTGCATCCTAGTTTAAATGTTTTCAGCAGATTACTTAGTGTGAATGTGGTGTGTGCCTTGCATCCTTCACAAGTAGCTGATCCCTCCTACCCAAAACCAGTATATTAAATTAGAGGCAACCCCTCTAATTTGCATGACGAGGTCACCCCTCCAAGTATTCATGCACGTTGATATTTCATGACCTATATTGGCTAATGGTAAATATGTTAAACAATTTTTACAAGATAAACATAAGGCTTTTCAAACTATAAAACCAGTTTTCCTATGATATAACCAGGTTATCCAGGACTTAGTCTTTTCCGCTGCTTCATGTTTATATGCTTATATTATTCATGCTTTACTTGTATATCCGTGCACTGAGCGTATTGCTCAGCCGTTTTCCTTTTCATGTTCCCAAAATGGCTGGTACTCAGGGACGCTCATAGACTTTAAGCGTACGTGCATATGGATTGGAAGCTTCCTAGCCTTCTTTACTTTATGTATTTATCTATACTTTGATACTCATTTCCATGGACATTGTTTAGTCCTTTCATTTACAGTACTTATGTTTGTGTGTGATGAGTTCTACTTTTGGGATACCGATGTTTGATTCCGGTATTTCCTTTATGGTCATGTAATATTTAGACATTTTGTTAGAAATACGTTTTTACGTATATTAGAAGTATCGGTCACTCCACAATATTATTAATTTTGTAATAGCTCGTAGTTAATAGTTACTTATTTAGTTAAGTAAGAACCGGCCCATGGTCTTGTCATGGGCCGGCCCAAGTCCATTAGTGGCTTGGAAGTATGAATACCCCTTTCCTCCTTGGAAAGGGGTTGGTTGTTGATTTTCACTTTTCTCATTTGTATGAAATAAACACATAGTTTCTCTCTCACTTTCTCTCACTAGTTTCTCTCTCTAGAAATCTTCAACCCAATTCATAGATTCATAGGTTATCAATATTCTACATTTGGTATCAAGAGCCATGGGGTGATTTAAGGTAAGGATTGTGTTGCTTTTTTAGTTATTGAATCAATTAGTGATCTTTAGAAAAAATCAATCTTGAATCTTGTTGTTTTTGGTGTTTTTGTTATTGGGATTAATTGATAAGGATTGGGTTTAGCTTATTTTGGTAAAAATCATAAAACTTTTTGTGATTTTTGATCAAAAAATCGGATTTAAAGCTCTATTCAAAGTCTCGAACTTAATATTCCCAGATTATTCCGAATAGACGTTCTATTCGGAATATTAGATATTCAGCATAAAGGTTTTCCGAATAGACATTCCGAATAGGAGAGTTTTCCGAATAGCAGGATTTTCCGAATAGACATTCCGCATAGAAAAAGCTTTCCGAATAGCAATTTTTTCCGAATAGCAAAATCTTTCCGAATAGCAAAGTTTTCTGAATAGCCAAAACATTCCGAATAGTCAAACATTCCGAATAGCCCATCTTTCCGAAAAACCATTTTTTCCGAATAGCAATCTTTCCGAATAGCCAACATTCCGAATAGACATCTTTCCGAATAGCCAACATTCCGAATTGAAGAATATTCCGAATAACAGGAACATTCCGAATAGGGTTTATTCCGAGTAAGGGTTATTCCGCATAAGGGTTTTTCGTATAAGGATTATTCCGAATAGGGGTATTCAACATAAGGATTATTCTGGATAAGGGTTTTTCAGCATAGGCTTATTCCGAATAGGGATTATTCCGAATAGCAAGTTCAAGGGGTATTTTTCCGAGTTTTTTCGACGATCTTTAGTGGATTTAATCTTGATTTCAACAACACAACACAAATTCTCAACCTTTCTTCACTGCTCGATCAACCGATAATCTTTGTCTCTTTGAAGTGAACAAATGAATCCGAATTCAGTAATGCCTCAGATGAGATCACTTACGGATATTTCCGTCATTACGGGTACGGATAATCGTCCTCCAATGCTCATCAAAGAAGTTTTTGAAGCATGGAAAGGCCGGATGATGTCATACCTTAAGGGAAAACCGGTATATGGGAGGCTTATGGTCAAGTCAATTTTAAATGGTCCACTTGACTATGGTACCATCGTGGTTAACAATGTGACTCGACCAAGAGAGTTTGAAGAACTTACACCAGCTCAACAACTTGTTGCCGATGCAGACGAAAAGGCTCTTCAAACCATTCTCCAAGCTCTTCCACATGACATCTATCGAATGGTAAGTCAGTATACGGTGGCAAAGGATTTATGGGAACGTTTAAAGGTGTTGCTACAAGGTACGTCTCTTACCAAACAGGAAAGGGAATGTCAGTTGTATGATCTGTTTGATAGATTCACGTACAACCCAGGGGAAACGCTTCACGATTATTACTTCAGATTCACTACTCTCATGAATGATCTGAATGTATACAATCTCGTGATTGCTCCATTCCAGGTTAACACCAAATTTTTGAATACTTTACCTCAAGCTGAATGGGGTGAGTATATTACCGATGTTAAGTTAACCAGGGATTTGCATAAGTGCAATTTGGATCAACTCTATGCTTTTCTTCAGCAGCATGAGAAACATGTGATCATGCACCGTTCACCTCGAGGTATGTACCCTGATTCCTTAGCTTTGATGGCGAATCAACCAAGCTTATCACACAACAACACTCCTTATATCTTGGGACATCAAGCCTATCATCCATCACCTTACATGACACCTACCTGTCCTCAATACTCGATTCTACCGCAACCACCCACCTCACATCAGCAACAATATCGGTTTAATGCACCTTCACCACAATATGCTTTACAACCTCATCAAGCAAGCATTGCACCTTATGCTCAGTCCTCATATTCTTCTTATCAAGATAATGCAGCATATCCAACAAGCTACCCTGACCACATGAGTATTCCTTCTAGTGATTATGCAGCTCAACAAGATCAAGCAATGTATTGTGATGATGATGAAGTCCCCATTCCTGTGTTCAAACAAGAAACTGACCCAGTTGAAGTGTTAACCACTATGTCTGCTTATCTCACAAGGACATTAAGCAAACGAGGATTTAGGGGATCAGCTCCTACTAACAATCAGTTGAGGAATTCATCTAATTCTCGCCAACAAGCTACTATTGAGAATGGCTGGGTCATGGTTCAACCTATTCAACCTTATCAGGGGAGACCTACTACATCAACTACCAATTCTCGCACGGTCAATCCTGCTCCAATGGTCAACACTCCTCCACGGGCTAATTCCACAGGCAAGTTGAGAATGATTACATGCTACAACTGCAAGGAAGAAGGTCACATGTCTAGGGATTGCAAGAAACCCAAGAGGAGAAGGGATGATCAATGGTTTGCAGAGAAGATTTATCTGGTGAATGCTCAGGCGCAAGGAAGGGAACTTGATGAAGAGGAGCTTGCATTTCTTGCTGATCCAGGGATTGCTGAACAAGACGTTGTCACCACACAGAATGCAGCATACCAAGCAGATGATCTTGATGCGTATGACTCAGACTGTGATGAATTTCAATATGCAAAGGCAGCTCTTATGGCAACTATCTCCAGCTTAGGGCCAGAAAAGAGATCTGAGGTACTTATTAATACCACTGATGCTAGTATTCAACCACATCAAGTTGCGCAAGAGCGTGCTGATTCGAATGAATCTTCGGTGGTGAGTCTTTCAAATGAGGAGACAATCAATGATAGTAATGTCAATGTGAGTCCCCAGACTTTGAGTGAATCATAACCGGGAGCCATTTCGCATACGCATACTCCTGCTCAACAAGATTTGGTCATGGTTCCTGCTACATTACTTAGCCAAATGAATGCTGCACTCTTAGAAACCCTAGCTAAGAATAGGAATTTGTCTGATGAGCTTGCCTTAAGCAACGAGAAAGTTCACACTTTGGAATTAGTGCCTTCGTCTAGTGTTCTAACAAATCCCGAATATGATCATTTTAGAAACAAACAAATGGGTCACTTGCAAGAAATCGAAACCTTAAGAGCAGATCTTTCTAAAGAACTTAGCGAAAAAGAGATAGTGGTCACTAATTTTCAAAAACTTCAAACAGATTTTGAGTTACTCGAGTCTAAAAAGAATGAAATGGAGATTAATGCTGCTAATAAGATTAGAAGTCTAGTTTATCTGCTGTTAAGGCAATACGCTGCTTCTCAACTAGTGTACTTATTTGATGCTTCGTTAAGAGAATTTAACTTATCGCGTCAAAAAGGCCTTCCCCCTAATCCACGGTATGTAAAACAAGCTTTAATACATAGTCCTAGACTTTATAATGCAACCCAATTAGGATTGGTCTTAGACCCGATTAATATTTTCGATGATCGCACCAATAAGGATCTAGTTGATGAGAATCGGTCATACAATTCTGCAAAATATCCAGAGTGTGATTATTTTAAAATGAATCAGGAGCTTGCTAAAACGGATTTTAGAATTCGTTTCCATATGGACAAAGATCTCATTACAGCACCAACCTACATGTTGAATGAAGAAAACCCTAGTACATTTCCTACACTTGTCAACATGGAAGGTCCTAAGGAAATTCCAAAGGATCTTCCACCTGTTAGCACTGTATGGTTAAACTTGCAAGAGATTAATCAATACTTTACTAATTTTGACAAGGTCATTTTGGAATGTACGACTTCAAATGGCCTAAACGCCGGAGAATGGGCTTTCGAACACATGAACAAGGTGTTTAAAAATGAGATCAATCCATTTGTCGAAAGTCTAAAAGGAAGTTTTGCATCTCTTAAGGAAAATCTTGAGTTTGAAATTGGAGAAGTTCAAAAAGTGTTTTATGAAATGGACACCGCTTACGAACTACAACTAATTGAAAAGGAAAAGATTTTATCCGAATATGACCGATTCTTGTCCGAAGTAATCTCGTGTGATGTGCTTACTACTGTAAATGTTAATTATTCGAATGAGCTTACATCCGCTATGATTAATTGTGATGCTGTGAATATTTGTGATGATGTGTGTGATCTCTCTGTAAATGTTGCTGATACTGTAAATGAGGTAGATAATCATTCTTGTCACGAATCTAACACTGAGTTTTTAAAGCTACAAGATTCTTACAATTTACTTTCAAAACGCTTTAATCAACTAGAACAACATTGTATATCTTTAGAATTAAAACAACAAACTCAAAATGAGGATCTTTTGATAACAAATAGTTGTGAAAACGGTGTTGAGACGAGTGACAAGATGATTACAATAGTTAAGGCATTAGAGGAAGAGATTATGAGATTGAAGAGAGACGTGTCATCAAATGTAACACTAAAATTGGAACTAGAGGCTGCAGAGTCTAAAAACCAGGTCTTAGAAATTAGACTTTCGTCTGTTCTAGGGGAGATGGATCGGACAAGACAGGGACTATCCGCTCTTTATGGTTCACTAGAAGAACGCTTCGCTTTTAATGCGGCACAGCAACAATCTTATGTTGAACAACTGAACCAAAAGTGTGAGGAAATCTCTGACTTAAACATCCTGCTCATTGACAAAAACATGGTTTTGGCCGAGTTAAAGGAGACACTTCTTCTCACCCGAAAAGAAGTTGTTGATAACTTAGCTACCGACTCTGCACCGTCCACTAGTGCTCCAACAACCAAGTCAGTAGTGCTTTATAAGAATCCGCTCCATAAGAAAAACCCGGTTACCTACGATGATTATATGAGGAATGCAATTAAGCATGTAGATCTTGTTAGGGATATCTTAGACGATCTTTATGCCTTAGATCCATCAATTAGCTACTATTATTCAGCCCATGAATATATTAAGCGTGTTCAATATTGCTTAGCCTACTTGCAATACATAGGTAAACCAGGTTCTGCACTACTCACTAATCAACCCATTGCTGTAACTCCATTTAATAAGACTCCAGGAGCAAAACCGTCATTGGCACCATCAAGTAAGGCACCTTTAAAGTCTGTTGCTAATGTTCCCACTTTGCCTTCTACAGGATTAAAAGAGACTACTAAGGCTAAAGGATCGCCACTCAAGAAAGATAAGATCAAGCCCTCCACTAGTAGTACCAAAAAGAAGAAAGTAGAAGCTCACCATAGGAATGTTAGTTCAGTTTTAAATAAAAAGAATCATGTTAAGACTAAAAGCTCTGCGCCTGTGCAGAAGCCTAAACCATTCGTGAATTCTAATTTGAATTGTTGGAATTGTAATGAATGTATGTTTTCCTAACGTCATGATTTGTGTCTTATTGATCATGTGAATGAAATGAATGCCATTAGGAACAATCTTGAATGGAAGCCGACTGGTAGAACTCGTGCCCAAGTTGGCTGGCAATGGCGTCCCACTGGTAGGACCTTTACATTAGATGGAAAAATGTGCCCTTTAACTAGGAATGCATCCATTGAGGTTAGGTCTGAGCGTCCTTTAGTTAGGCACACTAGCACTGAAGTATGGAAATAGCGCCCTTTAATTAGGTCAGCCCCCACTATAGTGCCTATCAGTGAAGAAATACCTCAGGATTTAAGCCAACTAGAATCTACACCACCAACTAGGAAGAAGAAGGCTAGGAAATCTAAGAAACCTAAAATTAGCAAATCTAAGATTATTAAATCTGTACCTGCTAATAACAAAGAACATTCAGATTCCGATACCTCTACATTGTCCTCGTCTGGTGATATTTTCAGGTGGTCCAAATCATCCTCTGGTATTTGGACTCCGGTTGTTCAAAGCATATGACCGGAGATCGCTCGATGCTCTGAAATTTCGTCAGCAAGTTTCTTGGTACGGTCAAATTCGGTAATGATCATATAGCAAAGATAATGGGGTATGGTGAATATCAGATTGGAAACATTACGATTTCAAGGGTATACTATGTAGAAGGTCTTGGTCATAACTTATTTTCAGTAGGACAGTTTTGTGATTCCAACCTAGAGGTTGCTTTTCGACAACACACTTGTTTCATCCGCAACTTGGAAGGAAAAGACTTGTTGAAGGGATCTCGTGGTGCAAATCTTTATACGTTGTCCCTACAAGACATGATGGCCGCCTCTCCAGTATGTCTTCTCTCTAAAGCATCTAAGACCAAGTCATGGTTATGGCATCGCAGATTATCTCATCTTAACTTTGATGCTATTAATCATCTGGCTAAAAACGAATTAGTTCGTGGTCTTCCAAAGCTCAAATTTCACAAGGATCATTTATGTTCCGCGTGTTCAAGGGGGAAAAGTACCAAGAAATCATACAAGCCCAAAGCTGAAGACACCAATCAAGAAAAACTTCATCTTTTGCATATGGATCTTTGTGGGCCAATGAGAACTGAAAGTGTGAGCGGTAAGAAATTCATTCTGGTTATTGTGGATGATTTCTCCAGGTTTACATGGGTTAGATTTCTACGTACAAAGGATGAAGCACCGAAGGCTATCATCACTTTTCTGAAATTCATTCAGGTACGTTTGAATACTACTGTCCGCCGTATTCGTACAGATAATGGAACAGAGTTCGTCAACCAGACTCTTCGTGATTACTATGAAGGAGTTGGTATCTCACATGAAACATCCGCTGCACGCACTCCACAACAAAACGGTGTCGTTGAAAGACGGAATCGTACGCTTATGGAAGCTGCTAGGACTATGCTAATTTATGCGAACGCTCCATTGTTCTTGTGGGCAGAAGCCATATCTACTGCATGTTTCACCCAAAACCGTTCTATCATTCGGAAACGCCATGTAAAAACACCTTACGAGCTTCTACATGACCGTAAACCCGATGTTTCATTTTTTCATGTGTTTGGTGCTCTTTGTTATCCAAACATTAATAGTGAGAACTTGGGCAAGCTTCAACCGAAAGCCGATATAGGTATTTTCATTGGTTACTCACCCTCCAAGAAAGCATACCGAATTTACAACCGTCGTCTTGGTAAGATCGTAGAAACTATGGACGCAGTTTTCGATGAGCTGACAGCGATGGCTTCTGAGCAACGCAGCTCTGAACCCGCGCTTCATGAGATGGGAACCGGTGCTATTAGTTCCGGATTAGTTCCCAATAATCCTACTTCTACATCATTTTTACCATCAACAAGGCCCGAGTGGGATAAACTGTTTCAACCGTTGTTTGATGAATTCTTCGATCCCCCGACTGATGAAGTTCCAGCACCTGTAGTGACCGCTCCAATCCCTGAAGTGGTTGCTCAAGCTAATGAAGCTTTATCTAATGCATCTTCAATTAACATTGAACCGGATGCACCTTTACCAAGTGATTCTCAAACTACACCTGAATCGTCACCCTTTCTTGTGCCTAATGATGTGGAAGAGGATTCTATTGATCACGATTTGGAATATGCTCACCTGCAAGAGCTTCCTTTCTTTGGTGTAACGATACCTGAAAACCATTCAGCCGCGTCTACCTCGGAAGAAGCTCCTTCTATTGTTCACTCCAGACCACCTAGGATTGAAAAACATAGCACCAAAAGGACAAAAGATCACCCAATTAGGAATGTCATTGGTAATCTCGATCGACCAGTCTCTACACGACATCAATTACAAGAGAGTGCACTCTATTGCTACTTTGATGCATTTCTCTCTGAAGTTGAACCTAAAAATTGGCAGCAGGCTATGACTCAATCATCTTGGATTGAAGCCATGCAGGAGGAACTAAATGAATTCCAAAGACTTGAAGTATAGGAATTAGTTCCTCTCCCTGACAAGGTTAACATCCTTACTTTGTTGTGGGTTTATAAGGTTAAACTTGATGAAATGGGTGCAGTATTGAGGAATAAGGCTAGATTGGTTGCTAGAGGATATAAACAAGCCTTGGGTATAGACTTTGAAGAATCTTTTGCTCCTGTTGCGAGATTGGAGGCTATTAGACTATTCCTTGCGTATGCTGCTCATATGAACATGATCGTCTATCAAATGGATGTGAAGACGGCATTTTTGAACGGTGAACTAAGGGAAGAAGTCTATGTTAGTCAGCCGGATGGGTTCGTTAACACGGAGTTTCCTAATCATGTGTACAAGCTTAAGAAGGCTCTCTATGGGTTGAAACAAGCTCCACGTGCGTGGTATGATCTCCTTTCAACATATCTCATCTCGGAAGGCTTCTCCAAAGGCAAGGTGGACCCCACTCTATTCACTCTCAAGGAGGACAACGACATGATTCTGGTACAAATTTATGTTGATGATATAATATTTGCTGCCACTAACATAGACTTGTCAAATCGCTTTGAGAAGATAATGTCCACACGCTTTCAGATGTCAATGATGGGAAAATTTTCATTTTTCTTAGGATTACAAATTTCTCAGAATCCCAGAGGCATCTTTATTAATCAATCCAAATATGCTCTAGAATTTTTAAAGAAATATAACTTTGAAAATTGTGACCCCGTGGACACTTCAATGGTGGAGAAATCCAAGTTAGATGAAGATAGGAATGGGACTATTGTCGATCCAAAACTTTACCGTGGGATGATTGGCACCCTTTTGTATCTGAGTGCTAGCAGGCCTGATTTGCAATTTGCCGTATGCATGTGTGCCCGGTATCAGGCTCGGCCTACCGAAAAGCACCTACATGTTGTTAAAAGGATCTTTCGGTATTTCAAAGGAACACTCCATCGTGGTCTATGGTATCCGAAAGATTCATCTATTGCTTTAATATCATATGCAGATGCCGATCATGCTGGATGTCAAGACACGAGGCGTAGCACTTCTGGATCTGTGCAACTCCTTGGAGATAGATTGATCAGTTGGTCTTCAAAAAGGCAGAAAAGCGCTGCAATTTCTAGCACGGAGGCTGAATACATCGCCATGTCCGGTTGTTGTGCTCAAGTCCTTTGGATGAGATCACAATTAACTGACTACGGTTTGGGATTTAACAAAATCCCGATGTATTGTGACAACAAGAGCGCCATTGCCCTTTGCTGCAACTATGTTCAACACTCCCGGGCCAAGCACATAGACATTCGCTACCATTTCATTAAAGAGAAGGTGGAGAACGGAGTGATCGAGCTGTATTTTGTCACTACTGAGTATCAGCTGGCAGATATGTTCACCAAAGCCTTAGATCGAGGACGAATCGAGTTTTTGATCGACAAGCTTGGCATGAAATCATTCACTCCAGCGACTCTCAAAGAATTGGCAGAAGAATCAGCTGAATAGTAGTGGTAAACTATTCAGGCGTATCCTTTGTTCGTGATCATGTATATTATAGTAAATATATAAACCACAAAAGAAAAATACAAAAATATAAAACCAAGAAAAACCATAAAAAATATAAAACCTACAAAAACCATAAAAATTATAAAATCAAGAAAAACCAAAAATATTTTTCGTTTTTTAAATCGGGCATGTCTTTTAGTACGGTAATATTTACGGCTTTAGAAATGTCGATCAATATTGACACGGCGCCATAAATAGAGTCCGTATAAAAGTTGTACATTTTTAAAACAAGCCCATTATGGCTTGTAGTTATTTCTGACTACAACCCGGTTTTCATATTAAAGTCACGTATTTCCTTGGAAAACGTTGGCTCACAACGGGAATTAATTTTCTCGGGCATGATTTACAAGCCAAATCATGCAAAGGGATCAAGTTTACTTTACAACTTGATCTAACACAAATTAGTGTACGTCTCAGTGCATTATTTTGTCTAGATAAGAGAAATCTTGTCGACACCAGCGAATCGATCTTTTCAAAACATCAATTGGAAAATGTTTTTCATCATCATGTGCCTCGTTAAACAATGACTACAGCTCTTTAAATAGAAAACGGGTCATCGTTTAAGGGGGAGAAAATGTTAAATCATCTTTCACATCAAAAAGATCTTCAACAGTTTTCGAGGAAACTCAAGTAGCTCAATGGTTAAATGGTTGGATAGCTTTGGCATTTGTCTTGTTGTTGCTTACAAATTTGTCGTGAATAGATTTGTGCGTGTGTTAAGATAGGTTAATCACTAAGGCTCGGGAATTTAACATAAGATAGGGTCAAAAATGACAAGTATTAAAACTTGGAAAACAAAAGAATGTTGATTGAAGTAAAAAGAAAAAGTGAGGGGTTAAATTTGTCCATGTATCAAACTTGTTAAAAGTTTGACCTAGTCAAACATCACCCCCCGTCTTTCTTTCTACCTTTCATTCTTCTGTATTCTTGTTTCCTTTGCCCGCCATTGATTCACTCACACAAACTCAACAAACACAAACGAAATCATCTTTTTTCTGTGAAACAAACTTCAAGATCTTCAAAAAGGTATACAAAATCGGTTTAAACATTCATGCAATTCAATTTAATTATCTCTTTTTAATTGGAATCAATCGAATTATGTTTCTGCTTAAAATTAGGGTTTAATTAATTGGGGGTTTTGCCTGGGATTGATTCGGAATAGAACAAAATGAACTGATATGGCCTTTAGAACACTTGAATCAACCGAATTCGTGCTTAATTAGAAAAATCATAAGTGTTTAATCATTCCGAATAGGATGATCTTTCCGAATAAGGCACTTATTCCGCATAGAATGAACATTCCGAATAGAACTTTTATTCCGCATAGACTAATCTTTCCGAATAAGAGTTTTTATTCCGCATAGAGTAATCTTTCCGAATAAGAGTTTTTATTCCGCATAGAGTAATCTTTATTCCGCATAGAGTAATCTTTCCGAATAAGAAATATTATTCCGCATAGACAGATCTTTCCGAATAGAAATTTTATTCCGCATTAGACTGATCTTTCTGAATAAGAATTTTATTCCGCATAGAGTAATCTTTCCGAATAAGAGTTTTTATTCCGCATAGAGTAATCTTTCCGAATAGAAATTTTATTCCGCATAGACTAATCTTTCCGAATAAGAACTTTATTCCGCATAGAGATTTATTCCGATTTGAATGTTTATTCCGAATAGAAGATGTTTGAGTGTTTTACAAGCTTAAGGGATTAGGTCATATGTTCAATGCTTAGGTTTAAAATCATAATGATATTCATATTTGTATGTTTCAACCTTTGTGTTTTATCTTAAGCAGAGACGATGACTAACCCAACAGTACAACAAATACAAGACGCCAGAGCCACCGCCATTGCCGAAGCCAAGACTCTAAAGTTTCTTCCAAACAACTTCCGTTTGAAGGAGGTATCTCATTCTACCCATAATGGATTTAAGGTAGGTTTAGCCATACTTGATAACTCTCATCTCAAGCATGCGCTAAGGAAAAGTGTTTCAGTGCCCTATGACTACCTTTACGAGTTCTGGGCTACCAAGGAGAGGACGTCGAACAAAATCACATTTTCCTTGGACAACAAGCAACAGACGCTTAATGTGTCAGACTTCAGGAAGATCTTTGGATTTCGGCCATCACCCAAAAGCCTATCATTCTCAGCCAACCCGACTAAGGACCAGATCATGGAAATGTTCACTGCCATTGGATGTCTTGACATACGAACCGTGTCTGAGTTTACTACTGCCAAAGTTGGTCAACCATGGAAAGCTATTTTTGGGATTCTAAGCCGATGTCTCACACCCAAAACAACTGGATTTGATGCTGTTCGTCCACCAATCGTCAAGCTGTTTTATGGGGTATACAGAGGTATGGGTATTGACTATGCATCATTACTATGGGAGGAGTTTGTTTTCCAACTCTTTGCCAACACGAAGTCTAAGGCCAAAGCATTTCAGTACCCCAGGTTTATAAAACTAATCATCCGTTATTTTATGGAGAACGATGCTTCCATTGACAAGCGTGCAGGTAGTCGTCACCACACGATTGATGATGATGATTTGGTAGACTTAAGGCAGGAGACTCATTCGAATATGGTTATCCCTGGTCCCATTCCCAGTCATCTCCTGACAGATGAGATTATCGCATCTGCTGATTACAAGAACTTGCTACAAGAAATTGAGAATCAACGAGCAAGCATTCAAGTAGGTGAAGACTCATCTACCACGGTTAAGAGCAAAGGTAAACGCAAGCAAACAACTTTACCTGAACCCAAAGCCAAAAAGACAAAGACCGTCGCTAAGAAGGGAAAGGGTTTGGCTGATGAGTTAGTTCTCCGCGACGAAGAAGTTGTTGATGATCCTACTCTTGACAAAGCTGAGAAGAAATTAATGAAGATCGCTATTGAAAGGAGTAGGAAAGATACGGGCGGTAGTGGTTCGGGTGCTCAGGTGAATATTGAAGAAGAGTACGAGGAGCCAGAGGATGTTTATGAGTTTGGGTCACCTGAACGGTATTCTACTTCGAAGGAGACATCCATTCCTGTTTCAGCAAGTGTTGAAAAAGAGTCCGGTGCTCCTACAATCATGGTACCTACTCAACCTCCACCAATACAACCCTTACCAACCCGACCGGTATCAACACCATTCCTTCCACCACCAATAACTCCCATCCTTAGTACCATAGTCACAACCGAGCCTCTTCAACCAACCCAGAGTAGCTCTGCATCATCTTCAATGGCTGTATTTGTAATGGCCGAAATGTTGGATAAACATACGGATAATCACAAAAGAGAGATGGATGAACTTCGCCAAGAGCTACATAGACGAGCTCAAAGTGAAGAAGCATCTAAGAAAGCCCAAGAAGAGATGCTTGCTAAGTTCGCTGCAGAGACGGAGTTAACACGAAAAGCTCATGCAGAAGAACTAGCTCAGGTTAAGCAGGCTGAAGCTGATAAGCATGCTGCACGTATCACGAGACTTCAAGCGATGAGGGATAAATACAAGGAGCAAAAAGAAGCACTTGAAGCTTCTGTTGAAGAGAGAGTGAAAGAATCCGTTGAATCCATTATGCCTAAACTGCGTGATGAGTTGAAGACACTCGCGGCTGATAACTTGATGATCAAGTCATCCAATCCTTCTGAATCCGCCTACAAAATTGCCTATGACTTGACGGATTTTGAATTAAAGAAGATTCTCAAAGCTCGTATGAGGGAACTTGGATCGTTTGATAAATCTAGGATTCAACGGGCTCTTTACAAATCCCTGAATGACGCTATCATGGAGGATGATAGGTTATTTAAAACGTTTGGAAGTGTGGTACCATACCACATTCTGCCTGAGGAAGAAAGGGAAGAAAGTGAAGAAGAAGAGGGTACTGGTGAAGAAGAAGGTGAAGAAGAAGAAGAAGAAGAAGAAGAAAAGGATGATGACGATGACGATGATGGTGATGATGATGATGAGGATGATGATGATGATGATGATGGTGATGATGGTGGTGATGGTAATGAGGAGAGTGCTAAGGGGAGCAACGAGGATAGCGATGAGAATGATGATGGGGGTAAACAGCCTGAAAAGGGGGATAAGGTTGCCAGCTCAAAGAAACCTGCTAAGTCTGGAACCAAGTCTAAGAAAGATGCAGCAGCAAAGGAAAAATCTACTTCCACGGAATCAAGACGATCCAAGTGGCGTCATGATGTGAATGCTACTACGGCATCATCAATTCCTGGTACATCTATCGCTGTATCTATACCTGTTACCACTAACCCTGTTAGTTCTATTGTTGTTGCTCCTGTGATTGCAGAGTCGATAACTGAACCTGAAGTTGTACAACACTCGCCCGTTCATGACACCGCCGAGATGCCTGAATCAGAACCAGCAGATGTTCACGTTTCCACTCCTCTACAACAAGAACCACAATCTACTGTTCCTGAATCAAGCACACGGGACTGGGCAGACACGTTGGAGATTGACGAGACTGCACCGCCACAAGCTTGGATCACGGCAGCGGCTCAATATGATCCAATCACAGACGCTGACAGAGATGTTTTATATCTCGGTATCCGCAGTCCGATTGACTTGTGCGCATTTCTGGCTCATGAGTATAAGACGTCGGTTACTCCGTCTTTGGTGAAGAGAGCGCTAAAGGATAAGAGAATTCGCGCCAAAACCCGGTTAACCCGAATGGAGTTCGAGTATTATGCTGATGAGATCCTGAAAGCTCTGAATACCGTTCAACGGCCAGGTCTTCATGAATCAGAAAGAGCTCCACCTCCACTTGATCCTTCTCAAGATAATCAGATTGCTCTTGACTTCTTCGTCACCAATGATCTTGTTTATCTCCTCAAGGGTTCATCAAAGTACGCAACCTCCCTGACCTTGCTGAAAGCTGCCAACTGGGGGACAATACCCTTTATCGAGGAAAAGGTAAACCGACTCTGGGTCCCAAAGGTAAACCGTAATTATGATATGTATGCTGTTATAGGTGCATCTCATTGGGACGAACGAGTCCGAAGGGCGTACAGGGGTTGCTGTTTAGCCAATTCAGGAAGCAATGTTAGATCCGATATTCGCATCTCCAGCATTTTAGGGCTGAAAACTGAAGCCAAGAATGGCTATTATCATGTGACGGAGATTCGTCTGAAAAGGGAGGATGACAGAGAATACAAAATCCAGCAGGGAGATTTTTCTATCATTCGCCTTGAGGATATCGAAGATATGTTGCTTATGATGACCCGGGATCAACTCACACATAATCCTCGTGAAGACATCATTGCTTTGAATACAGCACTTCGTATGTTCACATGAAGCGTTGTTATCAAGAAACGAGTTGAAGATCTTCAGTTGGGAGTCGAAAGCTACCAAAGGAAGCTTAACCTAACCCGTCCAGTGAATCAAGTGTTACCTCAACATATAGATAGATGTCCCTATACCGGCATTTCTGTTCCGAATTGCGGCATTTTCTACTTGAACAGTCGAGGGTTAATGAAGTTTATGAGGGTAGGTGAGCTTTATAAGTACAGTGATGGGACTCTCCTATACGTCAGAGGAAAATTGGAGCATCTTAATTCAGGAGGGACTTTACCAGAGATGACTGAGGATTGGCATCAGGGTTATCGACAAATGGCGAAGTATGTGATCAAGAAGATTGATCAAAAGCTCCGTGAACGTAGATTGATGAGGAGCTTGGAAAGATTCGTTGGTGGTAGACCATATTTAGTGCACCACAAGCTACTGCAACGATCCATCTAATGGGTCGTACATTTCAGGTCCACTTTATATTGGTTTTCAATTGTGAATATGTATATTTGTGAATATTGTGATTTTGCGGCTTGATGTAGTGTTAAGGTATGATAATTTTTCAAGAATTTCTCACGAGATTCTAAATCTTTCAAAATATATCATACTAAAGCACTACAACTATCCCTTATTAAATTAAGGGGGAGCATTAACATGTTCTATGGCCAAACATCGATTTCATTTTTACCCAAAGACCGGTTAATCCATTCAATATCCCAAATATTAATGGTTAACATTTTGGATAAGGGGAGAAAAATGAGATTAAGGAGACTTAAATGATATTTGGCTAAAAGATGAGAAAGACTTAACGATAATCCAACTTAATATGTGTAAAGCACGTGTTAAGGGGGAGCGTTTTTGATGAAAAAAACACCTAAGGTACAAAACTTTTGATTTCAATATCACAAGTACCTTAAGTGATTTTCAAGGATTTTTCATGGTGGCTATACCTTCCCAAAACACGCTTAATTCACGACGATGTGGTGACAAAAGGGTGGTAGGAATAGGTTTAGTCCAATGATTCATCAGAGCCGATGGAATCTTCCCAAGGACAATTCCCTAGATAGAACTAGAAGTCCTAGGAAAGTTGGAGAAAGATTGTGAACGTAGCTGAATGCTGACCAAGTACTTAAGCTAGCACTGGAACAATCACAACAAGGTGCTAGTGATGACGTATTGGTAAGCATTGAAGGGGTTGAAGAATGAAAAAGAATTGTAAAGATAAAGGGTGTAAAGAAAGAAGCCCTCCTTACAACTTTAGGCAGAAACCGGGTCAATACATATGCTATTGAGGTCATTTTTGTTAATGATTCTCGATATTGAAGAAAGACATCATGGACCCAGTGATGCAATGCACAACCCTTCCCAGCTAACTCAAATATCTCTCAAAAGGTATTTGTTTTAATCACACGGAGATCAACACGTTATCTATTGGTTTATTCACTCCGAATAGACTGGTATTGAAAAGGTGGCACTCCTCTCCAGCCATCGCTCACTAAATCAAAACGCACTATCGAGTCTAGAGCCAAGAGATCATCAAAAGTCTCATTAGGACACTTTCCATTTATTCCTTGCTTTCTCACACACTGTGAAAAGTAAGAGATTTTCATGAGTCCTACGCAGTATTCTTGTAATATTGCCAGAACATCCGAGTAATACGCAAGTATTACAATGAAGATGGAAATCCTGCTTGAGCCAACATCAAACAAGCTTATGGTAGGTTACACGTGCGGTTCTTTTAGAACCAATCTTGTGAAAAACTGGAAAGAAACAGTGGTTTAATTCTTAATTGAACTTAAACTCGTTCCAGGCCTCTACGCATTATCATACGATCTTTCCAGAACACTCAGAGTGACTCTTTATTGATCACAGTGACGAGTGGAAATCCTTCTAGTGTTAACATCAAACAGCACTTGGTAGGTGACGTGCAAGATTCTTTATGAATTGAGCTCGTGATAACTAGAAAGCAACGATGGTGAAAATCTTAATTGAAATTCACTTGTTCCAGGTTTCATGAATTGACGGCTTCAAATCACAAGGATAATTTATCCAAGTGATTCACTCTTTATGTTCGCAGTCAGCTTTGGACGGTCGAATAAAGAGAACGGGTTTACCCACGAAATCCTGTCAGGAAGTTACTTAATTGAAACTATCCGTCACGGGTACGATATCTAATATCGTCCAACGGTCTTCACCGACCAGAGGTAAAATGCTACCAAATTAGAATAAAATGTCAAAGCCATTTTATTCGTGTCGTTGTTGTGTACCTGTTAAAGACGGTAGCGTTGCTGTGTACCTGTTGAAGACGGTGGCGTTGTTGTGTACTAGTTAAAGACGGTGGTGTTGCGGTGTACCTGTAGAAGTCGTTCCCACATGCTTATGTTTTTCTGCATCAAGGTTCAGCAAAAATTCAAGAAAGCACAAGATGAAGTCTTCCGCTGTACCAAACTCTGAAGCTTTCGAGAATTCAACAAAAAGACATAAGTGTGTGGAACATGAAGTCACGAGGAGGCAAGTTTCACAAGAAGGCAAAGATCGCACGTGAAAGGCCAAAAGAACAATGCTCTCAAGCCAAAGCCTAAAAGATCAAATCAAAATATTCACAACAAAAAGAAAGAAGAAAAGACTACGAGCTAAAGAACGAAGACTTAGTATAGTATGCTAGGTTTAGAACTTTGTAACGTGGAGTGACCTCCCTTAGGGGGAGATTGTTAGAAATACGTTTTTACGTATATTAGAAGTATCGGTCACTCCATAATATTATTAATGTTGTAATAGCTCGTAGTTAATAGTTACTTATTTAGTTAAGTAAGAACCGGCCCATGGGCTTGTCATGGGCCGGCCCAAGTCCATTAGTGGCTTGGAAGTATAAATACCCCTTTCCTCCTTGGAAAGGGGTTGGTTGTTGATTTTCACTTTTCTCATTTGTATGAAATAAACACATAGTTTCTCTCTCACTTTCTCTCACTAGTTTCTCTCTCTAGAAATCTTCAACCCAGTTCATAGATTCATAGGTTATCAATATTCTACACATTTATCCTTGTATGCTTTAATGACACGCCATAATCATGCGTGACATTCCATTTATCAAAATGGGGTGTTACAATCAAATTCAACTTGTGCAGCATTCTTGGGAACTTCTACCTCTACCATTTTACCTTTCCCTTTATCCATTGGATCTATAATAGGTAGAGTAGATAGGGATACCTGTGATGCAACATCCTTAAACAGAAAAGGTGGTTGGGATACACCTTTTAATGTGTCAGCGGCTGCTATTGAAGTGTCTGGGGCTAATTTTGTTTTGTCAGCGAGTGATCCAGATTCTTGTTGCTTCATCAATTCCATAGAAGACAGCTTTGTGGGTGTCGCCAGAGACACCTTAGACGAATCAAACCCTCCTTCTTGATTCTTCATACATGTTAAAGCAACAACTATCTCTGTCTCACCAAATGATCCTTTCTTTGAACTTCTATCACTGGCAATAAAGGGTCCAGTTGGTGGTTCTTCCTCCCCTTTGGAAGAATCCTCTTTCCTTGCTTCCAATATAAAAATCCTCTCCCTTATGGCATTGAGTTCAAGGTCTTGAGCTGTCAATTTCTATACAAACTCTACATTTTGCTTTTGCAAGCTCATGTAGAGTATCATCAATTCTAAGTTAGTGAGTGGTTGCATACTGCCCTAATCAACATGTGGGAACTGAATCCCAATAGTGTAATCATGGGGCATGGTGATGGTCTTAACTACAATGGACCTGATTTGACGTGTAATAGGGTCAATAGGTCCAGCCTTCCCCATATCACCAACCATACTGGTGGTGGTGGTTCTCTCTGCTTCATGGCTAGGACCACCAAAGGAGAACGCGCTAATGGTCCTTTATCTTTTGGCTAAGTGAAATTGAGGTGGTGGTGAGTCTGATGATGTGTTTGGGTCTACTTGAGTGGTGTCGGGGGCTAGGACGGAAGTGTCAGTGACTAACAAAGAAATGTCAGCGGCTGCAGGTTCTGGGTCAACATGGGGTTGGGAATGAGGTGAGGGTGGTTGTTCATCATGTGTGGGTTCTGGTAGGGGATCTGGTTGAGGTTCTGGTGCAGGTGGTTGCAAGGTTGCTTGAATAACAGCCAGCATAGGTGGGGTCAAGGGAATAGGAGCATATGGTTCAATATTCAGGGTAAGGAAAAGATTTTTCTTTTGGGTAGTGATCTCATAATAGTTTTCATGATCCCTACCACAACCACCTTAGAGATCAAAAATCATTTGTAAGAATCTAGGGTAAGCAAGAGTCATCTTGCTACCCTTGTTTTGTAACATGCCCTTGAAAATCGTTTTAGAAAAGGTAAAAAGTTGCCTAGTTGCCAAACATACAAGAGCACTCCCAATAGATTGGTTGATTTCATTGAATGAGGAGAATTTGGGACTAAGACATTGTAAAAGGACATGTATCAAAAACTTCCAGGCTAGGGGAATTTGACTTTTAGCATATTTATTAAGTTTTCCCTTTGGGGATAGTCTATATCCCAAGCCTCGAAGTTCCTCATGTAGTTCTTCCTTATGAAGGAGGATCACACCATCAGCATCATTAAGATGCAGAGCTTGGCGAACCAAGTCCTCAGTGACCACCCATTGTTTCCTATGGATGATACCTTATATTCTAGTCACTCCATCAACTGTTGTGGAACTGGCAGTGTTCCAAAGCTGTTTGATGTGTGACAGGGATGATATGAGCATGAGTTAAAGCATACCTGAGTGGAGAAGCCAACAAATACTTTATCATCTGAGTGTATTGAGAATTAGCAGTGTCTGACCTCAAATAAGAAATCATGTTATGTTGGTCTTTGAATTCCAACATAACATTCTTGGAGTTAAATTTTGGCGCCATTGATGAAAAGATAAAAGCTTTAAGTGAAGGTAAAGGTTAATTGTGAAAAGATAAAACAAACAAGCAAGTTTCCCTGTTACACAATATGGTGAGCCGAAATTATAGTGAAAATGGAAGAGATGTGATTTGTTGAAAAATGAGGTATGTGAGAAAATTTCTCAAAAGTAATAAGGGAAATCTTTGAAATTTTACAACTTATCTCATAGCAATTAAAGAAAATAACCATTCCCAAAGAATTACGGCTCAAAAATATCACACAAGTTACAACTAGGTAGGACCCAGTGTTTTTCAACGGTCAAAATTTTTGTCAGCGGCAACGGCTATATTTGTTAGCGGACTTTGTCTGGGGGTGAAATATGATTTATCAGCGGATAAAATTTTATTAATCAAAAAGGTAAAAAATAAAAGACCTAACAAAGATTATTAATCCTAAGAGAGGTATCTTATCACCAAAGAAACAGAGTTATTGCAAGCACTGTCCAATCACACACACTTGCTTACACAAGATAGATATGAGTGTCCTCAAGTATCTCTTGCTCAACACATCATCCTTAAGAATTAAGATAGCTCATATAATATCTTTGTAACTCCCAGGTAATCCAATTGAAATGCAACCAAGGACTCCCAAACCAACCATCCCAATTCTAGGTCAAATGTCTTGGCAGCATGCATGCAAAATAAACTACGTGCATGCTACAATGCCTCAAGGATCAAAAATTCCACCACCTTTATTAAAAGATGGCATCATAACTTTATACCCCTACTCACCAGTGGACACAATCTAGAATTATGATAAGAGTATTCTAAGAATACCCAAGATCCTACAGGTTATCCTAAACCTCCCCTTAAACTATGAAGAGTATACTTTATAAAAATAAATGTGACAAAAATATTTATTTCACGATAGAGATGTAAAAATCTCAACCTTCATAAATAAACCTTTGTTTCCACACTCCTTGAGCCCAAAAGTAACTCTGTATCCAATGTACAATTTCCTAGATACTTGCAATGTTAGATGAAAAACCACAAAAACTACCATAAAAACTGTCAACAACTTCTTTCCACTATGTCAGCGGATAGAATGCATTGTGTCAGCGGATAGAAAAATCATGTGGAAAATCCAACTGTTACAAAGACAAATAATAGCACACATCCTGTACATACTGTAGATTTATTTCAAAAACCACATATTTTATGGATTGATCATTCCAATACTTGTTACCAAGTACTGGAACCTCCCAACATCAAAAGGTTTAGTTAAAAGATCAGCCACATTATTCTCTGTGTCTACTCTATCTGGATGTATTAAACATTTTTCAAAACAATCCCTTATAGAATGAAGCATGATTTTAGAATGATGTACAACATTCTTAATTATGCACAATGTACTATTACTATCTACAAAGATCTTAGTATCCATAAAATTGTACCCATAATCCAAAAGCTGATATTGAATCCATAGCACTTGCCCACAACATGCAACAACTGATACATACTCAGCCTCAGTTGTTGAATTGGCTACCACAGTTTGCTTCTTGCATTGCCAAGATATAAGCCTGCTCCCAAGAAATTGGCATCCACCAGTTGTGGATTTTATATCATGATTATCACCTCCATAATCACTGTAGAAACTAGAAGGGGGGGATGAATAGTTTCTAGTTCAATTTGCAAAACATTTCGTTTGTTCCACTGGTCGCGGTTCCTTAAATATCACCGCGGTTCCTTATCAATAAAGAACCGCGGGTTCAATAAAGAACCACCTACAGTGGATGCCAAGTATTGATACGTTGTAAACCCTGACAATCCTTTCTATCAAATTCTCTATTAAGATTGACTAGATATGAGATGTGTTTGTAATAGATAATAACTATAAATAAGGAAACACACAAACACATCAAATCAAGTGTACATCAAGCAATAGTCTAAACACTAAGCACACACGTACTAAGACATAGATTTTCCGAAACTAAGATGTTTAGACTAAAGGATGCACACTTGACCATTATCTAAACATGAAGCACACACGTACTAAGCCTTAGCTTTTCTGCAACTTAGATGTTTAGATTATGAGATGCATACAACACACAACATATAAATACATCTATAATAGTAAAGACATAAATGTAAAGGAAAGTACCGACACGATGATTTATAGTGGTTCGGTCACGAAGCTCCTCTTCGCCCAACTCCACTCCTCGAGTACACCTTACTCGAGAGTTACTTCACTAGTCAACAAAACTCCTTTCAAGGCGGAGAAAACCATACACGTCGCTTACACATTTCCGACACTAAGCTAGATTTCGAGTCCTAATCTTAGGTAGGACCAATCTACACAGCGTTTCCCACTTCCCCATCTAACGACACAAGGCTATATGTCGAGTTCTAATCGAAAGGTAGAACCAATCTTCACAACGTTGCCTACTTCACCATTTTATGACACAAGTCTAGATGTCGAGTTCTAATCGAAAGGTAGAACCAATCTTCACGACTCTTCACTTTGAAGCTAAGTGAGAACTTCACTAGACACAACTATATCACTTTATAGTTTAGTGAGAACTCACAAGATAGAACCACATCACTTTATAGTTTAGTGAGAACTCACAACTCTTACCTATTACAACTCAATAAAACACATATCCAAGTGTACACATGTAACTTGGATCTACACAACATAAATCCAAGTATACACATATACAATGGATTTACACAAGACTTAATCCAAGTATTCACAAATGCCATAGATTAACACAACTAATCCAAGTATTCACAAATACATTGGATCTACACAATATTGATCCAAGTATACCCATATACATTAGATCTACACAATATTGATCCAAGTATACACATATACATTGGATCTACACAAGACACAAATAAAAATAATGAACATGATGATCTTCAACAAGACTTTATCTTTAATCACATCACAAATGTGTGAGTGATCTTCTCTTTGCACTTAAGAGGATGAGGAGATTGAAGGAGAGAATCACATCTTAAACAAGATTAATCTAAACTAACTAATCAAGGGTTTAAAGATGTTTTTGAAGAAACTGTGCAAAAAGGGTTGAAAGAAAATATGGAAATGATCCACTATTTATAGGGCAAAATTGCAACTGTCAAAAACACCCGCGGTTCCTTATCTCTACCCGCGGTTCCTTATCAATAAAGAACCGCGGGTTCCTTTAAGGAATCTCCGCGTTGGATTCTGTGCAAATTTGTCCTTTAGTGGGGATATGCCATCTGGGGTAGTTTATACCCTCAAAGGATATTCCTTTGGCATATGGAATATGCCAAATTCAAATTAAGGAATATTCTTTGGAATATACCTTAGAGAATATTCTTTGGAATATTCCAAATTCAAATTTCCATTTTTCTTTTTAATAAAACATTTTCTTAAAAATAAAGTTAACAAAAAATTACTTTGTCACTTTGTATAAAAGTGAGTTTTAGGACAATATTAATCCTTGATCACTTAGTTAGGTTAATGACATGTTTGTACATACCTTGAGTGATTCATGCCGAATGCGATCTTGGAGGTGTCGAGAGAAGTATACAAATGTATTCTTGAGTGATTACGAGTACCTTAACATTTTACATAATGTATTGCGAATTATACGTTTGTCATCAACAAAACATAAAGAGATTATATTGACAAAGCATCGTAATGTTTGCACTAACAATCTCCCCCTTTTTGATGATGACAAACAAGTAAACCGCAACCCATATTAAAATGTATAAGTTACTCATTTACACTTACTTTTCCCCCTTTTGTCGAATCAAAAAGGTAGTCTTCATTTGTAAAAGGAGAGGATCAACTTCGAGAGAACATGCATTAAAAAAAAGGCTAATCATCCATAGTGGTTGACGGTTGAGAAGCGAGAATACAAACCATAGACCCATCATCCAAAGATATCGAGCTTGCGTCATCCTAGTGAAGTCTTCAATCACCATAGGTTAACCAACTCTATGCATAATAATATGCTTATCTTCGAGATTCCAAAATTCATTTCTTGCAAGATGTTCGATGAATGCAATTTAAGTGAGTCAACGATCGTAAATGTAATGATTTGAACTCTTAAAAATGCTCCCCCTTGATATGAGCTCCCCCTTGCTTGAGGCACCAACAAAGCAAGAAAAGTGACAAGCTACAAAGAAGGGTTAGATGTCCTACAAAACAAAGTTAGTGAACAAGAGCATATATATATATATAGCGATGTAAAAAAAAGAGAAAATATTGTCGAGAGGACATACTCTACTTTAATATCATGGCAAAAATACCAAACTAAAGTGAGTATGACAATGACAAAAAAAATAAGATCCCATATAGTCGAAAAGAGAGGAAGAATGATTGTGATGGAAAAAGAAAACGAGGATGATAAACAAGTTGTTTGCACAAACAATGACAAGCATTGGAGAAATAAGTGTGCACGCGATGCTATAAAAAAAAGGAGAGGATCTTGACAAGATCAATTCACAATTGTTGGAATAGGGGTAAAAAAGAAACATCCAAGAATTTGAAGATATCATCTCAAGGGGTTAAAAACTTAGAATTGATGGAATCACCCATACTAATTGTAAATTTTAACCGCAATCAACTCTCAACAAAAAAGAACAAAGACATTTTTGACCAAAAAAAAAAGAAAACCAAAAGCGGATTAATCGACGCTTTTATAAAAAATATTCTGGATATAAGACATTATAGGCAGGGATGCTTATGAATGTCGACACCAAATGGTGTTTAGCATACGATAAACTACATGCTCAAAGTTTCGTAGCTCTTCTCAATCATTATGAATGTTCAAAGAACAATTACATGATGAGGAAAGGGTGAGGCTCGACTCAATTTAGTTTAGAAAGAATAGAAGAAAGTGACTCGACTTAGAAGAGCATGATTAAAATGAATTGAGAGAGACTCAACAAAGAAGTTAAGGATAACTTCACGAAACGAGAGAAGAACCTAAAAAGAGAAGAAACGAGGGAATCTTCAAGAAAACTCGTCAAAAGAGAAAAAGACCAAAACGAACAAGGGACTCAATGGCCGCGGTTCGTTAAATAGGTCCGTGGTTCATTATCAATAATGAGACCCAAGGTTATTTGAGGAACCATGGACATTGGGTGTCCAAAAACGATTATCGACTCAAAGGAAAATCACTTGGTCAAACAATTTAACATAAGATGCTAAAAGGCTTGAAAGTCAATGCTTCAGATATGACTTTTAACAATTGCAACTGCAAGTTAAAATTGCTTGAATATTTCAAAAGAAATATTTTAAGTTGTCAATCTTACTAGGAGACGAATTAGATATAAATCTAACCTTCCTTGACAACCGAGTGAGAAAATAAAGAAGAAAAGAAAGATCACGAGAATAATGAGATCCAAGACCCAAGGACAAATCATGTTGAAAAACATGAAAGGAAATACAGGAGAGTAAAGATCATACAAAAATGTATGAAACACAAGCCTAAAACTTAAGCATAATTTTAATCCTAGTTACACTAGAAATCTAAGATTTGCTTAAATTAGGTGTCTTATTAATAAGCAATGCCCATGCTTAATTATAAGACAAGGTGATGGGTGATGTGGGTGGTAGAGGATGTGGTATGTTCTCCAAAGGTGAGATGGGTGAAGTGGGTGAATTTGGTGGGGTAAAAGGTGAAGTCACCAAGGGTTCAACAAAGTCATTCTCAAAGGGAATGCTTTGGATAGGTTAAGGTTGAGTAGTAACATCCAAGAGAGTAATAGGAGTGAAGGGTGAGGCTAACTCATTCATTCTAGATTGGAATGAAGAGGAGGTAGAACCATGTGAATTGTTGGTACCATGGGTTGAGGTAGTCTTGCATGGTGTAAGAGGTGGTGAGGGTGATGAAGAGATTAAAATGGGCACAATCTCATTCTTAGGTGTGGCAAAAGGTGAAGAGTTAAGTTTGGGTAACTTAATCTTAATTTTGAGGTGCCTCTTTGAAGAGGAGGTTTTGGATTAATTGGAGGTTCTTGTAGAAACCATGGTAGTAATGGGTGGTTTAAGGGGTAAGGATGAATGGTTTGAGGTGTGAAGAACATGGCTAAAAAGGAGGGTTTAAAAGGGTGAGGGGATGATCAAAACTAGTAAAGGGTTAAAAAGGGAAAGCCCAAGATATTTTGGGAGTGATCAAAGGTTTGAAACAAAGATTCCAAAGGGTGTTGTAACAATTGGGAAGTTTCAGAAAACCCGAATTTGAGAGCTTCTGCCCGCGGTTCTTTATCTCAACCGGTGGTTCCATATTGATATGGAGCCGTGGTCTATTTAAAGAACCGCCTACAGAGGCTTGGTTTAGGTGGTGAAGGAGGATTTTCCAATTCAGCAAATCCTAATGTTCTAGTCTAACTTATCATAAAGTCATGCTTAAGAGCAATAAAAACTAGAACACACACAAAGGAAAGATACATTGGTTGAATTAGCACGTAAGAAGAAAGCTAAGAAAAACCTAATGGCTACAAAAGAAAAAGACTCCTAATGACATACAAAGTTCATCAAAGTAAACTATCATTAGTCATATATAGGAAGAGCCATTTAGCCAATTTAGAGAATGAATATGAGACTATCACTAGAGGTGCTCAATTAGGTCTAAACACGACCGTTTTTACGAGTTATACACCAACTCAACTTCCCACATGGAAGTAATTCAACCGTTAGGTCAAATTAAGATCATAGTGCATAAATTCTCTAGTAGTCATTCTCAAGTTAGACAAAATGTAATTCCTACATTTGCCTAATGTAGTGTAACAAGGATGAAACTTACATGACGACACAATGCATAACCTAATGAGGGTTAAGAATGCACCATTGCAAATCTTGTCAAACAAGTCTAGTTAAGGTTATTTACCTTAATAGAATTTGAGGCCAATAACTTTGAAGTGTATAAACAATGTTTACACAAAACAAAGGAACACTTTTGATTGGTCTTTTGGAAATGACACATTTACAAATTGCATTGCAATGTAAATTACTTGAGTATTTTGGATGAAACATCCAAGTTGTCAAACCGACTCCATTGTGCATTATAAGCAATTATTAAACAAAACATGTCTAATAATTTGAACAAGTAGATTCAATATACCAACGACAACACAATAGTCCACATTCATATCTACACTAAAAACATGTCAATTAGATTCGATAATGATATCAATCATAATTTGAATAATGAATTGATATATATTTGAAATCTTTCTTGATTCCCACTAACACTCCTTTCAGAGAAAATAGCTAAGATTTTCAAAGGGTGTTTCATGTTTTATAGTGAGACATTAATCTGCTTGAACTAATAACACAATGATCGAGTAAGACGACCCACATCAAAAGATTTGACAAGCTCACAAACCTTTCAAACCTAAGACTGTTAATAAACATAACGAGGTGTACAAGATGTTGGGAATAAAATGTAGCCAGTCCACTTGAGCGCTGACAAGAGGAAAACAAGCGTTTATAAGAAGAAAACAAACGCTGACAGATCAAGCGTTGACAGGAAGAAGTCAAGCGTTGATAGGTTGAAGACAAGCACTGATAGAAAGATATGGTCTACGCGTATTATGTTTCTAGTAAAGATAGGATCAACATTGTATTTTCTATAATTATCTTTACCTAGAATAGTTGATACGTAGACTCT
Organism: Glebionis coronaria; assembly: GCA_025667525.1. NCBI lineage: Eukaryota > Viridiplantae > Streptophyta > Magnoliopsida > Asterales > Asteraceae > Glebionis > Glebionis coronaria. The sequence goes on from CM046880.1 coordinate 203,897,169, forward strand.
TGTACAAGGATTCTTATGTCTATAAAAGAAGACCTTTAGGTTATGTTTCAAATAAGTTTTCATACGTTAAAAATTTTCATTGTAAGCAAGTTCGTTATTATCAATCAAGTGAAAGTTTGTTTTACATCTGTTTGTGTTCTTGTTTAAGTGTTAATTCCGCATAACACTTAAATTGTTTCATACATAAACAAAGTTTCTCAACGTGTATAACTTGATCTAATCTCGTGTACACAAGCTAAATCGATCTAAGTCTGGGATCAACAAGTGGTATCAGAGCTTGTTGAGAAACTTTGATCTAAAAGAACACAAGAACCCTAAAATCACCAAAACCCTAATTTTCACAAAACCCTAAAAACATCATGTCCACTCCAGAAGTAACCTCCTCCTACTCAAACCACAACATCAAGATTCCCATGCTAGATGCAAACAATTTTGAGCTGTGGAAGTTCAACTTTGAGCAATATCTGCAAATCCATGACTACATGGTTGTGGTAAAAATACGACCTTTTAGGAAAAAGGCGTAAAAGCGATAAGTATCAAACAAATGACTTTAGGAAAAATCAAGTGTTAATGACCCTTAAGGTGATGAAAGTTTGTTTCCCAAGGAGGTATATGTGTTGTGAAAAACTTGTAAAAGTTTGTGATTAATGATTGGTTTAGAAAGGGATGAGAAAAGAAGATGACGAAGACGTAAAAATAAAAATTAACAAAAAAAAAATCACTACTAGAAAGTTAAAACGTAGAACCTTAAAAACCACAAAAATAAAAATTAAAAAGATTAAAAACTATTTTTAGAAATTTTAAAACTAATAAAAACTATTTAAAATGATTTAAAAACTATTAAAACTTAAAATAATTATAAAAATTAATCTAAAAGAGATAAAATTATTCTAAAAGTTGCTAAATTCCTATTTTAATGTATTAAACCTAAGAAAAATGTAAAAAGTTGGAAAATGTGAAATTTTAAAAATAATAATAAAATAATAATAAAATAATATTAAAAATCCAAAAATTATAAAAAATTCTAAAAACTTGCAAACTAGTTTATTTTAACCTAAATAAACAGAAAATCAAAGTGAAATTTCCAAAATACCCCTAATGGGCCCTCAAATGGGCCAAATCCAAATTCAATCAACACAAATGGGCTTTTGGGCCCAAAAAGTCAAACTTGGCCCAATTGACTTGGAAAAGCCCTATCTGACTTAAAATTCAATTCTAAGAACAAAACTCTAAAGGCCCAAAAGCTGAATATGATCTTATCACAGCTTATTGAACACAAAGCTTATTCTTATTGGGCTTTTCAGCCCATTAAGCAATAAGCTAATGCCATAAGCTCTAATTTGACACACAACCCTCTTTTAGGATGCTTAAGAGATCTGTCAAAAGAAATTTCCAAAAAGCACACTCAATAAGCCAGAAAATAGAAAAGCAAAAGTCCATAAAACGACAAAATAGTCGTTTTTGAGAAATAATGCACCTCAGGACTTGATTCAATGCAAAAGCTTTCAAATGGACTCAATAAGCAATATCAATCAACAAAAATCCAATAAGCACAACCAATAAGCCAGAATAAGCACAAATGAACTTATGTAAAAGTCAAAGGAGTTGGTTTTCTAGTCAAACCCTAAAGTCAACAACCCAAATGCTCCAGTATGAACAAATGGGTCAAAATATGAGCACCTATTACAAAAACAAAGTTGTTGCTGGTTGGAATAAGCTATTATAGCTTATTGATAAGCTGACACCAATTTTACACTATCAGTGGCAACCAGCAGGGGAAAGGAGTTCCCACTGCTTTGAATATTTGACCAAGCTTATATGAGAGTTCTGGTTTGATTCAATTGGAAACAAAGGCACCCTTGTGATCATTGAATCACAAGGAGTCAATAGCAACAATAAAATCACAAAATGGTTCACACAATAAGCCACAATAAGCCAAACAGTCACCAGATATGCACCAGATATGGAAATAACCAGCTAAGCACTTAATAAGCAGATTTAAGCAGAATAAGCCAACCAAACTTAACAGGATGCATACACAAGCTATATAAACTAAGAACAAACACAAAGCAACAAGAATCAAACACTGCATCAAAGTAATCAACAAGATCAAAGCACAAAATGTTTCTGATGAACAATGAACAATATGCAGACAAGTTTTGCTGATATACTTGACACTTAATCCAATTTCAAGCCTCAAATCCTTCTTCCCTGGTGTGATTAACTATGATTTAGCACTTGTTAGCCCTAGCCTATGCTTAGATCTAGGTGTCTTCAAAATCCTAGCCAATTTTACCAAGTTTTAAAGATTTTATAGCCAAATGATGAATCTATGTGATCAAACCCACAAAACCTGCAAACAGATGAACACAAGCACCTAAATAACAGATACCAATACTTGCTTACACAAAACAACCACTTAGCAAACCACAAAACCAATCCAAGCAGTGGACCCAAACACTCCTTAATCTACCACTTAACAAAGGAACTTGTGATTTTAACTAATAACCTACTGATTTTAATGATCAAAAACACTTAAACAATAGCAACTAACACAATCAAACTCAAAAATCACCAGCACAAACACCTATACTCAAAATCAAAGCACCAAATTCAAAACAGCCATAAACAAGAAATTTTTAGAGGAATCTTAACCAAGAGATTATACCTGCCTTCCACAACATCCTAGGAAGGCCAGCTATGCTCCTTGGACCTTGTTCAACAACTAGAACAAGCCCAAGGTACTTCAACAAAGATGATCAAAGCCTGCTGATGTTCAAAGCAGAACAAGGCTTTGATTATGATATTTCTTCAACACAAGCAACAAACAAACTCAACCAAAGGCTTAGAATCCTTCTCAGGCTTGGTGTCAACAAGCTTGAAAGAAATCAAGGCTTAAGGCTAAGGGTTAGTACAAAAATAATAGCCAAATTCAGAAACAAGGACTTCAAGGCTTTTGAAACTTGAAAACCTTTCAAACCTAGACGTGCCTTAACCACAAGGTTAAGGAAGGTCTAATCAAACAAATGGAACTCAGAATTAGGCTACTCAAACACCAAACTTTTAACTAAATCAAAAAGAGATTTCAAAATTTAGAAATTCAAATTTTATTTAACTTAAAAAGGAATTACAAAGATTGATAGCCTAAAACTGGAACAAAGGGACTCTCACATGTTGAGGTCTCCTTTTATAGGCAAATGCCTGGCTAACACTATTCACAAACCCTAGCACTGATTTCCCTAAAATGCCCTTGAGTCTTCTAGATCATTTGATGGAATGAGCTGTCCAAATGCATCCAAACCGTTTATAGTAGCTTTGATATGAAGCAAATGATGTGGGCTGTTGATCTTGACACGTGGCAAGCCTTGGTGAGGAAGTTGTCACATGATGGTGAAACGGTTTTGGTGGTGGGGCCTCTTGGTGAGTGGGAGTGAGGGTTTTAAGGTTGGGATGGGTTTTTAGGCGTGTGAATCAAGTGTGGGTAAGGGTAATTTCATTTTACCCTTTGTTTTAAGTGGAGTAAAATCTGGGTTCTTGACTGCTACAGTAATAACTTTTGATCCGATTTTGGGGGATTGGAAGTTGTTTGGCGCAATATTATGTTTGAATGTTTCAAATGCACAACATTAGCCCTTCTTTTTCCTTTCTTTTTGCATTTGTGTTGAAAAGTCCATCAGCGCCCATTTACACTTGTAACAACTTTCAAGACTTGGCAATTTTGGCACAAAACTTTCTAAAAAGTGTTTCAAGGGTTATTTTTGACATTTTTGCATATTTGAAGGATTGATCTTGGACATTTTTGATCTTCAAAGGTCTTCAATGTATCTTTGGCTTGGTGAGGGACCATAATTGACAATGTTGAATAGTTGAGGGACTAAACTTGCCATTTCTTCAAAGTTGAAGGACCTTTTGTGTAATTTTGACAAACTTAAGGGACCAAACTTGTAATTATTAATATACAAGGGTTTTAAGTGTCATTTCTTCAATAAATGAGGATCAATCTTGTTTGTCTTCAAGTCTTCAAGGGTATTTGTTGAGAATTCCATGATTAGGGCCCGGTTCTTTGTACGGCTTCGTTTCTCGTGTCCGTTTTTCCTTGTAACTTGTGATCTTTTGTCTTTTTCACGATATCCATACCTAAAATACACAAGTAAACAAACACAAGCATATATATGGTATTTTATGACATTTTTATGCATTTAAAACCCGAAAAGAACGATGAGATCATGTATAAATGTCATCTCATCACTCCCCCATACTAAGCCATTGCCGTGCCCTCACGCAATGCTAGAATAAAGTATCTAAGCATCACCAAAGTTCAATTTTATTAACCTTTATTGAAGAGTAAAAAGACTTGCAACATACTACGAAGATGTGTAAAGACATAACATATGATTTTCATCACAAAAAGTGACTTTTAGGGTCAAAGAATAGAAACAAGTAAATGTCCCTTAGAGTAAACTTCGTCATCCTTGATTGTCATACATTCCATGCTAAGTGCAAAAACGAGATCATTGTTGGTACAAGTCACAATGCTAACACTACTCATACGTCCAAATTGTGTAATACTTTTTCTCCCCGCAATCCTAGTTATAAAAAAAAAAGGAAAAGGGTTACTAGCATTTTTTATCTATTTGTCATGGATCACAAGTGATTCATATTGACTTATTTGAGTAGTTATTAGTCCGAAAGCAAAGTAGCACGATTTGATTAATAGTTAGCCGAAGGACAAAATCTTTTAAAACGGCTTCTCGTGTATCTCCTTAAGTTCATATCTTGGCATAACTCGTTTCACGATTTGAGACCTTTCTCGGACCGATATTTGGCATGTACTTCATACTTCAAATCTTTGGAAGACGTTCTTGAAATTATGGTCTTCTCTTCATATATTTGGAATTTCTTCACTTGACGTTTTTGAGAGATTCTTCATATTGGACCACGACTTCATCATTTTTCTTCAATCTTTACTTTGGATTTTGATATACAACGATCCGCCTCCTTTTCGGACTTGGATATATTTATCCTCATACCTTGTTAGGGTCTTTTTGGATAGACTTTCTCCATGATCTTTAGGGGAGTAATTGCTTCTCGTCGTGTGTCTCGATCCTTCATATTGATTTAGGAATAATGATACTTCACATCATCTTGGATCTTTAGCAAAAATAGAGCTCCTCATGCCTTGTTAGGGCCTTTTTGGATAATCGCCAATCTTCGCGTCCCGCTTCAATAAGTTATGCCTTGGCTATGAACTCTATTCAACCACGAGCAACTTTTAACCGATCTTGCGCTAGAGGCTAAGTAACCTTTCAAATCGTACGACCTTACTTATTGCAATTATGATTTATTCCTAATGCATTGATCTTATGGGAAGAAAAAGTCACAATTAAAAACATATGAGTTTTTGAAAGAACACTTTCATGTTCTACGTTTAGCATGATCACTTGTTTAACTCTATCATCTCTCGTTCTTCACTATATAAAGACCTCTAATTAAAGAGACTCGTGAATACTTAGCCATGCAAGTCAAAATTAAGCCAAATTTGGATTAGCTTTCATTAAGACTATATCAAATCAAAGTTTTGGGTTTTCAAGCCACCTATAGGATCTTGCACTTTCTTGGACTTTTTCAAGTTTAGAGAATGCGTTTTAAAGTTCCCTTGATAAGTGACTTTCTAGAATCAATTATAGGAACTTGCGAAAAGTTCTTGTTCTTAACCCGTAAGAGTTAAGACTTTCGCGTTTTAAAGCTCCTTATATAAAAGTCTAGCAAAACTTGAATTGAGCGGGTTAAGGAATGTAAATGGCTCCAAATGCCCATCAAGTCAAAAATTAACTCTTATTCTACCCATCCGAAAATATACATTCGTGTCTTAAAAACATTTATGAAAACTAAGAAAAATTTTAAAATTTGGCCATTTTTAGCCTTATTAGCAAAACAAAACATTGAAAATTGGAAAGCGTGAGGGCGTAGCAAAGCAAGTACCTATTCACCCCCCATACTAAAAGTAAACATTGTCCTCAATGTTTCGAGTCTAAAAGTGGAGCACCCCCATACTAGAGATGAAAAGTCGAATGCTTAGGATCTAGCATGGAAAGGGTGATCAACAATATATCTAAAGCCGTTTATTAAGTATGCTAAAAGATAATTGTTAGAACAATAAAGGATATGTCATGGAATCGTGAAAAACTTCTTCAAACGAACGATGGAGGATCACGTAAACGAACACGAGAGTCTTCAATCGTAGATGATGATGATGATCTAGATAACACAATCACAAACAACCACGAGACAACGAGTTGAAAGGGTACAAGTCCCCTTATTAGTGAATAGTAAGCCTAAAAGATAAGCATGGGATCTACCCCACGAGGCACCTCGTTTTTGATTACCGAGTCATGAGCTCGACTCGATCCCCTCAAAATGTGAACATTTAGGGAAAAACATGGTATGGTCATTTTTTAGTGGGTCTTACATGATAAACAAGGCCCAAAAAGCAACCGGTAATAAGGACTAAGTCCTTATATGATGCAAAATACCGGGGTCGAAGATGGCGTTCTCATTTTCATTGGAAAAACAAATTAACGCCACTTCAACATGTGCCATAAACTCAAAGAGTTTGAAGAAAAGAGATGAGAAGTAGAAAGGTGGGACAGTTGGTAAGACAAACGTTTGAGCTACTCGAGGTAGACTCGCACCAATCAAATAGAAAGATTTTCCATTTATTGCATCGGTGGAAGACCGAGATTTCCCTTTACATGAAATTCTGGGATCGAATATCTCGTCCTCGGTGGATAAGGATGAGGGAACATAAGGGGCTTCCCCCATACTATATCCACACAACGCATCGTCAAAAGGAGTAGACGAGCTTGTAGCACTCAAAACACGTGGTGATGACGGAGTTAGATTTGTAGAAAAATCAATTAAATCACATTTAAAATCTTTTCCTTTTTTATCTTTTGAACTCTCCTTATGAAAACCCTTTTTGATTATGTCGAAAATATTTGGTGTTTCTAAGACGATGTTAGTCACACTAAAAATTCTCACATTTGGAAACCGTTTTGGTTTTGGTGGTGGCAAGTTCTCAAAACGTTTATCGACGAAGAAAACCTCCCCATCGGGGTCTACATATTCATCATCCGAAAGATCTTCCGTAGAAACCGGCAACTTATCAACACTTTTCAAGAATGAATGTTCGAGGTTAGGCGAAGGATTTTTCGATTCAAGTATTGACGGTTTCTTCTTTGTAGGCTTTTCACTCATAACCTCCACCGGCGGAGGAAATGGTAAATTGTTTTTGGCGACATTTCCTAAAAATCTTGGTGAAAATTCTTTGAAAACGACATTGGTTGAATCACCATGGTTTAAAGTTGCAATATAATAGACATGAGAAAGATTGGAGTTTTGTGTTGCATTGATGACAAGTTCTTCTTCATTGAAACGAAGGGTGATTTTTCGAGCATGAACATCGATAAGTGCTCTTGATGTATCCAAAAATGAACGACCCAAAATGAGAGGAACTTTTCGATCGATAGGAATGTCTACAACGATAAAGTCAACGGGATAGTAAAACTTTCCGACTTTAACGAAAACGTCCTCGGCTACTCCACATGCTAAAATCGTAGAATGATCGGCCATCTCGATAGACATGTTCGAAGGAGTAAGATCCGGAAGCGAAAGCGATTTGAAAATCTCAAGAGGCATTAAATTAATACTAGCACCAAGATCGGCCAAGGCGTAGCATTCCTCCATATCTTGAATGGCACACGGAATCAAAAATTTACCGGGATCACCGACTTTTTGTGGTATGCGGCTAAGAAAAACCGATGGACAACTAGACGATTGTTGTAACTTCTCATTGTTGTTTAGCATACTTTTGAAGTTTGCGGCGAATCGAGGCATCATGATAAGAGCGTCGGCAAAACTTATGGTAAAATGCATATCACGAAACATTTTCATAAATAGCTCAAATTGATAATTGTTCCGTTCTTGTGCTTTCTCTTTGTTTCGTCTCGAAGGGTAGGGTAAAGGTGGTGTGGGTTGGTCATTAGGCAACGGCATTGGAAACTCGGGTTCCACAGTTGGTATTGGTTCAACCGTAGGTGTGGTATGAGCGGTACTTCGTGGGATTGAAATGTGCTCTTTTTCGACCATCACCTCGGGTTCTTTCTCGATTTCCTTCTCCGTAGAAGTACTTGGACGAGAGATTGGTTCCTTGAAAGTTTTACCACTTCGTGTAGTAATAACCTTCATTTCTCCCCTCGGGTTTGCAATGGTAGCACTAGGAAGACCACCCGAGGAAGAGGGTTTACACATGATTGCTTCAAACATCTTAGCCATTCGGTCCTCAAATTTTGATTGCCTAGCATCCGCTTTTAATAACTCTTGCTTAATCTCATGTTGTCCTAATTCCATCTTTTGTTGGTTTTGTTGAAGACGTTGGACATTTCCTTCCATTTTGTTTGCATGAGTTTTAAGTTCATTAGCAAGTTCATTTTTTAGCTCGTTTTTCAACTCGGATCTTAAGCTAATCATCTCACGTTGCATGTTATCAAATTTAGCATCATTTGCTTTAGCATAATCCAAAAATTCTCCTTGCAAATTTTTAGTGTGAGCATTTTGAAAACCTTGTGTAGTGTTTTGAAAATCACGGTTTTGGTTTTGATTAGAAATTTGTCCATTCCCACTTTGATAATTCCCCTTGTTGTAATTGCGTGTATTGCCTTGGTAATTACCTTGGTTGTTGTTTCGATAATTGTTAACATTTTGGTTTGGTGGAGCTTGATTTTGGCGGGAACCTTGGCCGTTTTGGTTGTAAGTTCCCGTTGCTACATAAGCACTCGAAGTGTTACCATCCGCGGTAATGCACTCGGAAAGATCATGAGCTCCACCACAAGATAAACAACTCTTAGCAACCGCTTTAACCGAAGCGGAATTGGAAGCTTCTTGAGCCTTCCAATGGGACATTAGATTAGCAAATCTATCAAAAAACCTATTTTCCTCATTAGCTTCATCATGTAAGGCATTAATGCTACGAGACGATTGTGACGAAGATGACGAACACATATTGGCAACACTCGGTGTGTTACGAGGGTTATAAACCTTAGATCTATTTTCGATGATTTGTAAAGCCTCATTTGTCGTCTTGCACAAAAAATTACCACCCGCGGCGGCATTCAAATAATCTCGTTCATGATCATTAAGCCCATTATAAAAAGTATCCACTTGATGCAATTCCGTAAAATCATGGTGTGGACATTCATGTAACATTTCTTTAAAGCGTTCCCATGCCATTGAAAAACTTTCATTATTTCTTTGCACAAATCGTGAAATCTCATTTTTCAAGTGTGTTATTTTAGATGGTGGAAAAAACTTGTTCACAAACTTAGAAACGAGATCGGCCCATGTCAAAATCGAATTTGGTGGTTCTTTCTCGAGCCAAATTTTTGCGGGTCCATCCAACGAGTATGGAAACAACATCATCTTAATGGCGTCATGTGGAACATCCTTAAACTTGCTAGTGGCGGTGAGACGGTTAAAATTCCTAATATGGTAATGCGGGTTGTCTTTCTCGTGACCTCTAAACTTATTTGCTTGCAACATCGACATTAAACCCGTCTTAATCTCGAAATTCTCCGCAAGGATGGCGGGAATCACAATAGCCTCTCCAAAACCCTCGGTGGGTGCTTGTAGCAACTCCATCATAGTACGATTAGCCATGACGACTTCTTGTTCTACAATAGGTTCAACAATTGGAGGTTCTTCAACAATCAACGTCTCTTGATTGGCTTGCTTTTGAAGTCGTTTACGAGCTCGTTTTGCTTGATTACGAGTGATCATAAACTTCACGAAGAATGGGAGGTGAGCAAAGAAGATTCTTTTTGGGTGTTTTGTGAATTTTCAATTTTTTTGTGTTTTTGATGATATTTAATTTTTTTGGATTTTGGTGTATCTTCGTAGACAACAATCTACAAAATCTCTCCTCGAATCAAACTCTTGATTAAAGAAGCCTCAAAGGAATGAAAACGATCACGTGGTGTGAACGCCTTCGAATGACTTTAGAACTTTGGTGAAAACCAAATTGTTCAAGAGGGTTTAATCACAAAGAACACCAAGCAAATATATTATACGTAATAATACTTTGGGCGGCAAAACCCTCGATTAGCCTTCAATCTCAAAATACTCACAAGCAAGCGGGGAAACGAGGCGACGCGAAGCACTTAAGAGCCTTTTTCCTTAGGGTATATTTTATAATACCCGCCTTATACCCACCTTATAGTTTATATCTTTCAAAATCGAGCTTCACGAAAGTATTTATCTATTTTTGCCTTTTTCTTTTTGTTTGAGATTCGAATACAATAATTGAGTGATGAAATCCCAATTAAGGTTGTGTTTTCACACTTTTGGAGATATTGTGAATTTATTGTGATACTTAATACAATATAGTAATAATATTTGTACAAGAAAAACCAAGAAAACCGATAATACGTATTAGTAGAGTTCTACTAATACAAACACTATTTGGTTAATATTAAAAACAACAATGCAAATTAATCACGACACACCTCCCCGGCAGCGGCGCCAAAATGGTTGTGGTAAAAATACGACCTTTTAGGAAAAAGGCGTAAAAGCGATAAGTATCAAACAAATGACTTTAGGAAAAATCCAGTGTTAATGACCCTTAAGGTGATGAAAGTTCGTTTCCCAAGGAGGTATATGTGTTGTGAAAAACTTGTAAAAGTTTGTGATTAATGATTGGTTTAGAAAGGGATGAGAAAAGAAGATGACGAAGACGTAAAAATAAAAATTAACAAAAAAAAAAATCACTACTAGAAAGTTAAAACGTAGAACCTTAAAAACCACAAAAATAAAAATAAATTATAAAAATTACCAAAAATTCACCAAAAATAAAAAATAATACACTAAGAGTTTACCAATGATCAAAACCTTTTCAAACCTTTTAAATAATTAAATATTCAATTTTTAAATGCTAATTAAAGCCCTAAAAATCAAATAAATTATCAAAAAGCCCAAATAAAGATTTTTCAATTGATAAACCTCTAAAATGACCTAAAAAGATTAATAACTATTTTTAGAAATTTTAAAACTAATAAAAACTATTTAAAATGATTTAAAAACTATTAAAACTTAAAATAATTATAAAAATTAATCTAAAAGAGATAAAATTATTCTAAAAGTTGCTAAATGCCTATTTTAATGTATTAAACCTAAGAAAAATGTAAAAAGTTGGAAAATGTGAAATTTTAAAAATAATAATAAAATAATAATAAAATAATATTAAAAATCCAAAAATTATAAAAAATTCTAAAAACTTGCAAACTAGTTTATTTTAACCTAAATAAACAGAAAATCAAAGTGAAATTTCCAAAATACCCCTAATGGGCCCTCAAATGGGCCAAATCCAAATTCAGTCAACACAAATGGGCTTTTGGGCCCAAAAAGTCAAACTTGGCCCAATTGACTTGGAAAAGCCCTATCTGACTTAAAGTTCAATTCTAAGAACAAAACTCTAAAGGCCCAAAAGCTGAATATGAGCTTATCACAGCTTATTGAACACAAAGCTTATTCTTATTGGGCTTTTCAGCCCATTAAGCAATAAGCTAATGCCATAAGCTCTAATTTGACACACAACCCTCTTTTAGGATGCTTAAGAGATCTGTCAAAAGAAATTTCCAAAAAGCACACTCAATAAGCCAGAAAATAGAAAAGCAAAAATCCATAAAATGACAAAATAGTCGTTTTTGAGAAATAATGCACCTCAGGACTTGATTCAACTTGCAAAAGCTTTCAAATGGACTCAATAAGCAATATCAATCAACAAAAATCCAATAAGCACAACCAATAAGCCAGAATAAGCACAAATGAACTTATGTAAAAGTCAAAGGAGTTGGTTTTCTAGTCAAACCCTAAAGTCAACAACCCAAATGCTCCAGTATGAACAAATGGGTCAAAATATGAGCACCTATTACAAAAACAAAGTTGTTGCTGGTTGGAATAAGCTATTATAGCTTATTGATAAGTTGACACCAATTTTACACTATCAGTGGCAACCAGCAGGGGAAAGGAGTTCCCACTGCTTTGACTATTTGACCAAGCTTATATGAGAGTTCTGGTTTGATTCAATTGGAAACAAAGGCACCCTTGTGATCATTGAATCACAAGGAGTCAATAGCAACAATAAAATCACAAAATGGTTCACACAATAAGCCACAATAAGCCAAACAGTCACCAGATATGGAAATAACCAGTTAAGCACTTAATAAGCAGATTTAAGCAGAATAAGCCAACCAAACTTAACAGGATGCATACACAAGCTATATAAACTAAGAACAAACACAAAGCAACAAGAATCAAACACTGAATCAAAGTAATCAACAAGATCAAAGCACAAAATGTTTCTGATGAACAATGAACAATATGCAGATAAGTTTTGCTGATATACTTGACACTTAATCCATTTCAAGCCTCAAATCCTTCTTCCCTGGTGTGATTAACTATGATTTAGCACTTGTTAGCCCTAGCCTATGCTTAGATCTAGGTGTCCTCAAAATCCTAGCCAATTTTACCAAGTTTTAAAGAGTTTATAGCCAAATGATGAATCTATGTGATCAAACCCACAAAATCTGCAAACAGATGAACACAAGCACCTAAATAACAGATACCAATACTTGCTTACACAAAACAACCACTTAGCAAACCACAAAACCAATCCAAGCAGTGGACCCAAACACTACTTAATCTACCACTTAACAAAGGAACTTGTGATTTTAACTAATAACCTACTGATTTTAATGATCAAAAACACTTAAACAATAGAAACTAACACAATCAAACTCAAAAATCACCAGCACAAACACCTATACTCAAAATCAAAGCACCAAATTCAAAACAGCCATAAACAAGAAATTTTTAGGGGAATCTTAACCAAGAGATTATACCTGCCTTCCACAACATCCTAGGAAGGCCAGCTATGCTCCTTGGACCTTGTTCAACAACTAGAACAAGACCAAGGTACTTCAACAAAGATGATCAAAGCCTGCTGATGTTCAAAGCAGAACAAGGCTTTGATTATGATATTTCTTCAACACAAGCAACAAACAAACTCAACCAAAGGCTTAGAATCCTTCTCAGGCTTGGTGTCAACAAGCTTGAAAGAACTCAAGGCTTAAGGCTAATGGTTAGTACAAAAATAATAGCCAAATTCAGAAACAAGGACTTCAAGGCTTTTGAAACTTGAAAACCTTTCAAACCTAGACGTGCCTTAACCACAAGGTTAAGGAAGGTCTAATCAAACAAATGGAACTCAGAATTAGGCTACTCAAACACCAAACTTTTAACTAAATCAAAAAGAGATTTCAAAATTCAGAAATTCAAATTTTATTTAACTTAAAAAGGAATTACAAAGATTGATAGCCTAAAACTAGAACAAAGGGACTCTCACATGTTGAGGTCTCCTTTTATAGGCAAATGCCTGGCTAACACTATTCACAAACCCTAGCACTGATTTCCCTAAAATGCCCTTGAGTCTTCTAGATCATTTGATGGAATGAGCTGTCCAAATGCATCCAAACCGTTTATAGTAGCTTTGATATGAAGCAAATGATGTGGGCTGTTGATCTTGACACGTGGCAAGCCTTGGTGAGGAAGTTGTCACATGATGGTGAAACGGTTTTGGTGGTGGGGCCTCTTGGTGAGTGGGAGTGAGGGTTTTAAGGTTGGGATGGGTTTTTAGGCGTGTGAATCAAGTGTGGGTAAGGGTAATTTCATTTTACCCTTTGTTTTAAGTGGAGTAAAATCTGGGTTCTTGACTGCTACAGTAATAACTTTTGATCCGATTTTGGGGGATTGGAAGTTGTTTGGCGCAATATTATGTTTAAATGTTTCAAATGCACAACATTAGCCCTTCTTTTTCCTTTCTTTTTGCATTTGTGTTGAAAAGTCCATCAGCGCCCATTTACACTTGTAACAACTTTCAAGACTTGGCAATTTTGGCACAAAACTTTCTAAAAAGTGTTTCAAGGGTTATTTTTGACATTTTTGCATATTTGAAGGACTGATCTTGGACATTTTTGATCTTCAAAGGTCTTCAATGTATCTTTGGCTTGGTGAGGGACCATAATTGACAATGTTGAATAGTTGAGGGACTAAACTTGCCATTTCTTCAAAGTTGAAGGACCTTTTGTGTAATTTTGACAAACTTAAGGGACCAAACTTGTAATTATTAATATACAAGGGTTTTAAGTGTCATTTCTTCAATAAATGAGGATCAATCTTGTTTGTCTTCAAGTCTTCAAGGGTATTTGTTGAGAATTCCATGATTAGGGCCCGGTTCTTTGTACGGCTTCGTTTCTCGTGTCCGTTTTTCCTTGTAACTTGTGATCTTTTGTCTTTTTCACGATATCCATACCTAAAATACACAAGTAAACAAACACAAGCATATATATGGTATTTTATGACATTTTTATGCATTTAAAACCCGAAAAGAACGATGAGATCATGTATAAATGCCATCTCATCACTACACTCTCTAGGAGATTATTGAATATGGAAACACATTCAATAAAGCTCAAAAGATTGCAGATGCCATTGCCACAAGATCAGCTGTTCAAGGATGTTCTGAAGAAGATAAGAAAGAAAAACCTGAAGATGGTAGAGTTGTGTCTGCTGATGACATAACAAAGAAAAGGGTTGATATGAAAACCCTAAGCATTCTGAAACTCTCTTTGGGACAAGAAAATCAGCACAAATACAGAAGTTATGAGTCTGCAAAAGACCTTTGGGAAGCCCTTGAAGTTGCCTATGGTGGTAATGCTGATACTAAGGAAGAGAAGAAGAAGCAACTCTTGCATGAGTATGCTGTTTTTAAGGCTCAACCTAATGAGAAGCTTAGCAGTGTGAGAAGCAGACTGCTTGACATTACAAGCAAGCTGTCCTTCATGGGAACAGTAATTGGTGATGTTGACATTATTGCCACCTTTCTTAAAAGCCTTGGTGATGCATGGAAGATTGAGGCAAGATCTATAATTGCCAATAACACTCACAAAAGTTCTACTTTTGATGATGTCTACAACAAACTGAGGCTGTTGGAGAATGAAACTCTTTTGGAGCATGGAAGTAAGTCTACCAATAGTAACATGGCCTTCTTCTCACATAGTGAAGGTCAATTTGATGAGAAGGATTTATACATGCACCCAGTTACTGGATCAACATGTGTCAACGCTGGATCATATCCTGTCAACGCCTCATATTCAGACACTGACACATACAAAATTGACTCACCAAGAGTTAAGCCTGCTGGTTTGGATCTGGATACTGTGTGTGCATACATTGCTTCATTTCCCAATGATTTAGTGATTACATATGAGGACCTTGAGCAAATAAGTGATGAGAATTTGGAGGAGATGGATATAAAGTGGAACATGGCTCTTGCAAGTATAAGAGCAAACAGATGGAATAGAAGGTTCAAGAAGAAGATGACCTTTAATGCAAAGGATACTGCTGGATTTGATAAATCCAAGGTTGAGTGCTACAATTGTCATCGTATAGGGCATTTTATGAGAGAATGCAGATCTCCAAGAAGATCTGATGCTGGAAAACCCTCAAGCCAAATTGTTAAGGCTCAGGATCCTAAGGCCATGGTGGCAGTGCAAGAAATTGATGGTATTGGATGGGACTGGAGCTATTTGGCTAAGGATGAGGAATAGGATAAAGCTTTGGTTTCTGAGATAGAAGAAGAAGAACATGTTCAATATGCTCTCATGGCACACTCCTCATCTTCATCAGACAATGAGGTATATGATGATGCTTTTTGTAGTAAGGGTTGTCGTTTAAATACTGAAAGACTTAACAAAGAGGTTTTAAGATTGTTAGGAGATGTGAGTACTGAGAGATGCAAGTTTTCTAACTATCAAATTGCTCTCACTCAAACTGAAAAGACAGTTTCTAAGTATAAGAAAATGGAGCTTGACCTAAAAGATAAAATAAATATCTTAAAACATGATTTAAATGCTAGTAATGATATTAGAAACATCATGGAAAGGGTCAATGCTGAATTACAGGCTAAGTTAGATGAGGCTATCAAGAATAAGGATAATGTAGACCTTAAAATTCAGAGATTTGATAAGGCCTCACAAACCCTAGGAGAATGTGTTAATAAATAGAGGGATCCTAGGGACATGACTGGGATTGGGATGAAAGACTATTCTGGTGTTCCACCACCAGCTGGGGACTTCTATGGTGTCCAAAGAAAGGACTTATCTTGGACTGGTTTACCAGAACTCCAAGAAGAGTAATTTATTCCTCTACCAAGAGTCCTTACCCAGTTGAAGAGTATAGGCAAAAGTTGACTGATTTGAATGAATGGAAGAAAGCCAACCTACCTTGTTTGTCAAGGGTGGCATGCTTTGTGATAGTCCAAATGAGTCGACCCCTATCAAAGTAACAAACCCAATCACTGGCAAGCCTGTTGACCTTGGCTCAAACACTGTTAGAAAACCTAGCATTAAGTATGCAGAAATGTATAGGAATACTAGGTCACCTAAAAGCCAAGTTAGTGATAATAGAACAGGTTTCTTTTCTTCTAGACCTAGAGTTGTGTCTAGAAAAGCCTGTTACACTTGTGGTAGCTTTTCACATTTAGATTATAAGTGTGTCAACGCTTCCACGGTCAACGCTAACAAAAGGTCAAACACTGTCAGACCCAAAACTTTTGTGGAGCAAAGTCCACAAGTTGTTAGATCAGCCCCATTCTTCACTAAAGGGTCTAACACTCATGGACAAAGACCTTTTCAGAAGACCAATACATGGTCTAATAGGCAATGGGTTCCTGTAGCAGACCCTAGGTTCAACCCTGATAAGGGTAAATTCAGCGTTGACAAGACCAAATCAAACGCTGACAGAAACGTTGCCAGACCTAAATATTTGCAACAACAGGGAAAGGGGTCTAAAGCTTCTTCTAGCTTGACATGGAGACCTAAGCAAGATCAAAACCCAAATTCTAATGGGATTTCTATGACCTGCAAAAGATTTAATTATATTTCAAAGGTCATCACAATACCAATTGGGGTTAACTGGGTATTTCATCCAAAAAGGGATGAAAAAGGGGTTGTTATGAGAACTAAGTCTGTTCTTGTTGAACAACAAGATGAATCCAAGTCTGCTCAGGCTTGGGTTTCCAAAGAAAACTAATTTGTTTTCTTTATGTGCAGGGCATTCAAAAACAGGTGAATGATTATGGCTATTGGGATAGTGGATGCTCTAGGCGCATGACTGGGAAAGAAGATTACCTTACAAACTTCACTCCCATTAAGGATGGTGATAAAGTTTACTTTGGAGGCGGATATGGAACTATCACAGGCAAAGGAACTCTTCTCACCAAAAACATGCATTTTGAAAACGTGTTTCTGGTAAAAGAACTTGATTACAATCTTTTTAGTGTATCACAAGTTTGTGATAACAAAAATAAGGTTCTTTTTACTGATATTGAATGCTTGGTGTTTTAAAATGCCAGATGAGAAATTTATTGACTATAGAACACCTAGGCATAAGGACATTTATAATGTGAATCTTAATGGTATTAGGATGAATAATAATATGTCATGTTTTTATGCTAAAGCTTCAGTTGATGAGAGTAATCTATGGCACAGGAGACTAGGGCACATTAACTTTAAAAATATAAACAGACTTGTGAGACTTGGTTTGGTTGATGGTTTGCCTAAAAAGGTTTTCCACAATGACCACTCTTGTGTTGCATGTCTTAAAGGTAAGCAGCACAAGGTCTCATTTAAGTCTAAACAGGTGTATTCTAGTTCTAAACCACTTTACTTGCTGCATATAGATCTGTTTGGTCCAACTAATATAGAGAGTTTGAATGGTAAATCATACTGCTTTGTCATCACAGATGACTTTTCTAGGTTTACTTGGACTTTCTTTTTAGCTATGAAAAGTGACACTATGGATACTTTAATTAACTTTATTAACCAAATAGAAAAGAAAACTAGTAATGAACTTAAAATGCTTAGAAGTGATAATGGTGGTGAGTTTAGAAATAAACTGTTGGATGATTTTTGTGCCAAGAAAGGGATTACTAGGCAGTTTAGTATTGCCAGAACCCCACAGCAAAATGGGGTTGCTGAGAGAAAGAATAGAACCCTAATTGAAGCAGCCAGGACTATGTTGGCTGATGCTCACTTTCCCATAGTTTTTTGGGCTGAGGCTGTGAATACAGCTTGTTATGTTCAGAATAGAGCATTGGTCAACAAGATACATAACAAAACACCTTATGAGTTACTTTGGGGAAGGAAACTTAATATTGGTTTTCTTAAACCTTTTGGTTGTCATGTAGTTGTACAAGATACTAGTGATGCCTTAGGTAAATTTAGTGCTAAAGGTGATGAAGGCTACTTTATGGGTTATTCAATGCAGAGCAAAGGATATAGGGTTACCTTAAAAAGGAAAAACGTATACTTGAAAAAGTACATGTTAGGTTTTTAGAGAGTAAACCTAGTGATCCTGAAAGTGGTCCAAATTGGTTGTTTGACTTGGAACCTCTATCTAGGACTTTAAATTATATGCCTGTTACTAATCCAGACATTGTGAAGGTAACTTCAAATGTTGTGGAAGAACCAGTTGTTAGTGTTTCAGGTACACAGGTTAATGAAGAGGTTGGATCACAAGCAGACAAGTCATCTCCCATACTTGAGTATGTCACTATTCCCATATGGACAGATGCTTTTGCTGCTGCTGGAAAGGAAAATGGTGGTCCCCAAGTATCACCAGTTAACAACATGCATGGTCCTTCAGGCGCTGACAAAGGAAAATCTGGCGCTGACAGGACAAATTCAGGCGTTGATGGCTCAAACGTTGACAACACCATTTCAGGAGTGGATGGATCAAACGCTGACAACCTTGGTTAAGGCGTTGACAACACTTTTGAGCATATTTTCTCTTCCAGTTTTGAACACGATGAACCTTCAAGCAGACATGAAGAGGTTCATACAAATATTGATGGAAGAGAGGCTGAAGAAGATATTGGTAACTTGGATGATGAGATTGAAGACAATAGACTTTTTGAGGGAGGAGTTTTTACTTCTAAAATGAAGAATCATCCCACTTCTCAAATTATTGGAGATGTGATGTTTCCTGTTCAGACTAGAAGATCTCATCAGAGTCTTGGAGGATTTATTGCCAATATACACAAGAAGGTTGATACCCCCTTGCTCAAGCATGTTTGTTTGCCTGTTTTCTGTCACAACAGGAACCCAAGAAGATTTTTGATGCTCTCAAAGAACCAAGTTGGGTGGAAGCAATGCATGATGAGCTTCACCAATTTGCTATTCAGGATGTTTGGGAGCTGGTTGATTGTCCCAGATATGTCAAACCTATTGGGACAAGATGGGTTCTAAGAAACAAGAAAGATGAAAGACGCATTGTGGTCAGAAACAAGGCACGTTTAGTGGCTCAAAGATATACACAAGAGGAAGGGATGGACTATGAGGAGGTCTTTGCACCAGTTGCAAGGATTGAGGCTATAAGGATATTTCTAGCCTATGCTTCCTGCATGGGCTTCACTGTCTATCAAATGGATGTGAAGAGTGCTTTTCTGTATGGCACAATTGTTGAGGAGGTATATGTGATGCAACCTCCTGGTTTTGAAGATCCAGAATATCTAGACAGGTGTATAGAGTCAAGAAAGCTATGTATGGACTTCATCAAGCCCCAAGAGCATGATATGGCACATTGTCCACTTATCTGGTGGAAAATGGATTCAAAAGGGGCACCATAGACCAGACATTATTTACAAAGAAGGCTGGTAAGGATGTCTTACTTGTTTAGGTTTATGTTGATGATATCATCTTTGGTTCTACAAATCCAAAGATGAGTGAAGAATTTTCCAAGCTTATGATAGACAAATTAAAGATGAGTGCAATAGGGGAGATGAACTTCTTTCTAGGGTTACAAGTTCAGTAGAAAGAAGATGGTATCTTCATCTCTCAGGATAAGTATGTAGCAGAGATCTTGAAGAAGTTTGGCTTTTCTCCACATGAAAAGAGGACCACTAATACTATGGATAGAGAACACCCTTGGGGAAAAGTTAGAGATGGAAAAGATGTGGATATTAGGCACTATAGATCACTAATTGGTTCATTGATGTATCTCACAGCCTCAAGACCTGACATTATGTTTGCTGTGTGTGCATGTGCACGCCATCAAGTGACTCCCAAAGAATGTCACCTTTATGCTGTCAAGAGAATCTTTAGGTACCTCAGATGTTATCCAGACCTTAGATTATGGTATCCAAAAGATTCACCATTGGAGCTTATTGCATATTCAGACAGTGACTATGGTGGTGATAAATTTGATAGAAAATCCACAACTGGTGGATGTCAGTTTCTTGGGAGTAGGTTGATATCTTGGCAATGCAAGAAACAAACAGTGGTGGCCAATTCTACAACTGAAGCAGAGTATGTTGCTGCAGCTGCTTGTTGTGGACAAGTCTTATGGATTCAGAACCAGCTGTTGGATTATGGGTATAATTTCATGCATACCAAGATTTTTATAGACAATAACAGTACTTTATGCATTATTAAAAATCCTGTACATCATTCTAAAACAAAACACATAGAAATTAGACATCATTTTATAAAGGATTTTTTTGAAAAGGGTTTAATACAACCAGATAGGGTTGACACAGAAGAAAATGTGTCTGATTAATTAACTAAACCTTTTGATGCTGGAAGGTTTCAATACTTGGTAACAAGTATTGGAATGATAAATCTCACATAATATGTGTTTTGGGGTCTTAATGTAAAAGTATGTACATGATAATACATTGTTATTGGTCTTTTTGAGAAGTTAGATTTTCCACTATATTTGTCTAACGCTGACAAAGGCTACCTTAACGTTGACAAGTGTTATCGTGACGTTGTCAGCAACAATGTTAGTTTTGTGGTTTTTGATCTAAAGTGTGCAGGCGTTGATAGCATTGTACCTGATGACGTATAGTCCCCAACCGGGTCATGAGCCCGGCTCACGGGTACTACCCGTTTCCGGCCCATCACAGATGGGTGGATAAATGTCATTCAGACTTATGGGTTTGAGTGAACAGTACCCGCACATGTGTGCGGCCCACGGCCCAAGGCGGCCGACATAAGATTAGACAGAATAATATTCTGTCTAGGAATATCTTTATCCCAATAGGAGAAGATATTCACTACCAGAATTAGAAGATAACAATCATTCTAATTCTGGTGCTTATCTTTTCCTTGGGGCCGACGCATCAGTAGAGGCCCACTAGGGTTTCACTGCCTATAAAAGGAACCCCCAAGGTTCCACAAAGTTATTACGACTTATACTCTATGCTCACATAAACCTTAAACCGATTACTTACTCTCACGCCGGAGTCTAATCGTGGGAAACACTCCCACGATAAGCCTAACGCGTGTTGTTTAGTGTGCAGGATCCCAACCAGACGATTCACTTGGTGTAGGAGCCGGAGCCCAGCCAACCCGAATTAAGCCTAATTCGGGTCTAGCAAGGATCAACCAACTTTTGCATCAACAAGTTGGCGCCATCCGTGGGACCCATAACACTAAGCTAGAACAAAACCTCATCTCGAATCTCCAATGACGAAGGGGCATCCGCCAACTAACCCCAGGAATGTGAATCCTGGGAACCGGAAGTCCCAAGGGGAAGGGATTCTCATCCCCAACCAATCACCTAACCGCCCCGCAGGCGGGCTGGGTAACCGTAGCGGTTTCTAACCCGCAGGGGTGACGAGCACGATCTCGGTGACACCCCCGCCTACTTCAACCCTGGACAACCCTGATCCAGGGAGTGCGCCAGACCCTCCTAACAAGGAACCGCGCAGACCCTCGACGGAGGAAGAAGTGGAAGCCCTACCACTCAGTGAGGAGGATCTTACTCGAGTTCTCACTCAGAACTTCGAGAGGATCGTCCCAGGGATCGCATCAAGATTGAGTCTGGGGAGGAACCTCCAAGCCAGACTCAACTTTGGTGACAGTGGACCAACCACCCCCTCCCAAAACCGGAGAAAAAGGAGAACTCGGCCTCAGGAGCAGGGAACCTTTGAGGAAAACCCTCAACCCCGGAACGTGTTTCAGCGCATAGGAGATCGCCTTATACAGGAATTAACACAGTCTCAAGAAGGAGAAAGGTCGGATGGCTCACCCGAGCGGCCAGATCGAGAGCTGACCAGAACCACACGCTGCCCAAGTGTGTGGGATAGAATGAACACTGGGAGAAAGGCTCCTGGTTCGTCTCAAAAAAGTGGTCCCTATTCAAAAGGCGGGGCACCACCACCGTCCCCAGATCCGTCCGGGGAGGACTCAGATGACCATCCGCCTAAGCGCCACCGGCCTAGGCGCACGCCTCCACCACCCAACAATGAGGAGTATTATGGTGGCCCTTACTATCGGGATACGGAAGCAGAGGACCTCTCGCGTCCATGGTGTGAACCATGGGATGACCCTAGGCTCACACGGCCGTGGGCGGATCCCAGGGAAGACCCGTTCACCCTCCGCATACGGAACTATTCTGAGGACACCAAACGTCGCATGCCGGCATGTATCAAGACTTATGATGGGTCTGGTGATCCTGTGGATCACCTCAAAATATTTGATACGCAGGCCAAAATTGAGCGATGGCCCATGCCCATATGGTGCCAAATGTTCAATTCGACCTTGATTGGAAACGCCCGTGACTGGTTCGAGGCACTCCCCCCACGGAGCATTGATAGTTTCACGGAACTACGCACTGCGTTTGAGAACAATTATACTCAAAGGAAGAAGTATAATAGGGATCCGGTCTCATTGGCAACTGTCAAGCAACGGCCGGGGGAGTCCACAGAAGCCTTCACTGAGCGCTTCAATGATGAGTGCACACGCACAAGAACCATGCCAGAACTCCTGAAAATCTCTGACTACATGCACGCCATAACAGACAGAGAACTGATCAGGCGTCTCAACGACAAGCGTCCAGAGAGATATGATGACCTCATGGAAAGGGTCAGAAATTTCATAGAGGGAGAAACAGCTGTCGCCGCGGCCTACCCATCCCGAGGAAGTGGGTACCGGTCAAATGACCAGTCCCGGAGGCAGTCGGGCGGTCAAGGTAACCAGAACAATAACAAGGGCTCGGACTATAAGAGCCAAAGCAAAGGCGGACGGTCGGATGACAAGTTCACTCCCCTAAAGATGTCCTACCGGGAGATCTTGTTGACTGAAGGGGCAAACTTTCCAAGGCCTCCTCCAATGACCACTCCCCCGGAGCGTCGGCAAGGAAGTCGCTTCTGCGAGTTCCATAATGACAAAGGACACGGCACGGAGGAGTGTATCCAGCTCAAGAAACATATCGAGTCGCTAATCAAATCAGGCAAACTCAAGCACCTAGTTAAGGATTGGAAGGACGGAAAAGACAACAACAAGAAGTATGATAAGAAGGATTCCCAAAAGGACAAGCCTTCTACCATATACATGATCCAATCCAGACAGCGCCGCACGAGACAGAAAATTGGCCAAAAATTTTCACGTGGCAGGGAAATCTCATTCCCTCCCATCACAGCAAGCGATGTGATTGATGCGCCTCTCACTATTAAGATAAGCATTGGAACACACAATGTTCGTCGCATGTATGTGGATGGAGGATCGTCAGCAGAGGTACTGTATGAACACTGCTTTGTGCAGTTATGCCCAGAAATAAGAAGCCAATTAGTACCGGCCACATCGCCGCTTACTGGCTTTAGTGGAGACACTATCTGGCCGATAGGGCAATTGCGTTTGCTTGTCACCATTGGGAATGAGGAACATTCCACTACGACGTGGATGAACTTCATGGTGATACGTTCACACTCTCCCTATAATGGAATCATAGGCAGACCAGGCATTTTGGCTATCCGGGCAGTACCCTCTACGGCACACGGAATGATCAAATTCCCCGTTGAGGGGGGAATCGTTACTATTTACAACACAGTCGTACCAACATCCGAGTGTCACACCGTGACAACACCGGCTCCACCTGTCCCACCCAAGGATGGGGCACCACCACCCAATTGGAAGGTGGCCATTCACCCTGACTATCCGGAACAGGAGGTATCCATAGGAGGGGCGCTCTCGGATAGCGGTAAAAGGGCCATGTGCTCTCTTTTAAGTGCAAACCTGGACATATTCGCATGGGAGCCAAAACATATGACGGGTGTGCCACGTGCGATAGCAGAGCATAAGCTCCAGATCCGCCAAGGGTACCAACCCATCAAGCAAAAGAAGCGCGGCCAGGCGCCCGAGCGCAGCCAAGTGATACTGGAGGAAGTGCGTAAGCTAGTGGACGCAGGCATCATGCGCGAGGTATACTACCACGAGTGGTTATCTAATCCGGTCATGGTCAAGAAACATGACGGAAGTTGGCGCATGTGTGTGGATTTCACGGATCTGAACAAGGCCTGCCCACAGGACTGTTACCCGTTACCAAAAATCGACTGGAAGGTGGAGTCCTTGTGTGGATATACTTTCAAATGCTTCTTGGATGCATATAAAGGGTATCACCAAATCCAGATGGCGGAGGAAGATGCAGAAAAAACGGCGTTCCACACGAGCCACGGCGTATATTGCTATACGAAAATGCCGTTTGGATTGAAGAACGCCGGCGCTACGTATCAGCGGTTGGTGGATAAAGCTTTCGAATCACAAATAGGACGCAACTTGGAAGTATATGTTGATGACTTGGTGATAAAAAGCCACACGGAGGAGGCACTTCTCCGGGATGTCCAGGAGACATTCGACACGCTGAGAAGGATTAACATGAAGTTAAATCCAAAGAAATGTATGTTTGGTGCAACAGAAGGAATGTTCCTGGGATATTTGATTGACCCAAACGGCATCAAGCCTTGTCCAGAGAAGACGGACGCAGTGATACGACTACCGTCCCCGCATACACGGAAGGAGGTGCAGTCCCTGAATGGGAAGTTAGCCGGGCTGAATAGATTCCTATCTAAATCCGCAGAGAAGTCATTACCCCTATTTAAGACACTCAAGAAGTGTATTAGAAAGGGAGACTTCCGTTGGACGAAGGAAGCTGAGGAAGCTTTCGGCCAACTCAAGCAACATCTCGCATCTCTCCCTATGCTAGTAGCTCCCCGGCCAAAGGAGGAACTCGTTATGTATCTCTCAGCTACTCATGGCGCAATAAGCGCGGTACTTATGACGGACAGAGATACAATACAGACTCCGGTCTACTTTATAAGTAGAACACTACAGGGGGCGGAGTTGAATTATTCCTCCATGGAAAAATTGGTGTTAGCACTAGTATTTGCTACAAAGCGGTTGCGCCGGTACTTTCAGGCGCACCCAATTGTGGTAATCACGGATCAGCCAATCAAGCAGGTTATCTCTAGACCAGACGTGGCAGGGAGGCTGGAGAAATGGAGCATCCTATTGGGGGGGCACAATATATCTTACAGACCAAGGACGGCGGTTAAAGGCCAGATCTTGGCAGATTTCCTGATCGAGAAGCCGGATGAGGAAGAACCAGTCATTAAGCAAGACGAGATCCCAACAGAACCTTGGGTGCTATTCACGGACGGATCCTCATGTACAGACGGGTCCGGGGCAGGTCTCATACTCACGAATCCAGAAGGAATGGAATTCACATACGCCCTCCGTTTTGAGTTCACGGCCACCAATAACGAAGCGGAATATGAAGCATTAATTGCGGGTTTAAAAATCGCCGCTAGAATGGGAGTCCGCAACCTTGAGACCTACGTGGACTCATGGCTTGTCGCGAACCATATTCTAGGTGGGTATGTGGCTAAGGAGGACAACATGGTGAGATACTTGGAAAAAGTCAAGTCGTTAATCGCGACTTTCAGTAAGTTTTCCATCAAGCAGGTGTCAAGGGGCGAGAACAAGAAAGCGGACGCTCTTAGCAAGATCGCATCCACGAGCTTCGCCCACTTGTCTAAACAGGTTTTGGTGGAAATACTCAAGGAGAAATCTATCACGGAAGGGGAGATAGCCGCTATAGTTGAGGAGGAGGGACCCACGTGGATGACTCCAATCATCAACTATTTGACTAATGAAACCCTCCCAGACGAGGAAAAAGCAGCAAGGCGCATTAAAAGGAAGTCGCAACATTTTGAACTTCGAGAAGGCATCCTTTACAAGCGCTCTTTCTTGCAGCCGTGGCTGCGGTGTGTTGGACCACGCCAGGCGGCCTATGTCATCAGTGACATAGATGAAGGGTTGTGCGGCATGCATGCAGGCCCACGATCCGTGGTAGCCCGAGCCTTACGAACAGGATACTATTGGCCCACCATGCACAGAGACGCGCGCGACATGATTCGCAAGTGCAATGATTGCCAAGTGCATAGGCCAGTACCGCGGCACCCGCAGCAGGAGCTTACACCTATCACGTCCCCATGGCCATTTTACAAGTGGGGAATTGACATTGCAGGACCATTCCCTGTAGCTGCGGGGGGGGGGGGGGGGGGGTTAAATTCTTGATTGTCGCAATGGATTACTTCACACGATGGATAGAAGCCAAGGCAGTCAAGTCTATCACAGGTAAGCAGGTCAAGAAGTTTGTGTGGGAACACATTGTGTGCCGTTTTGGTCTGCCAGGAGAAATCATCTCGGACAATGGCAAGCAGTTCACGGACAACCCATTTAAAGATTGGTGTGCATCATTGAACATCAAACGGCGCTTCGCGTCCGTTAAGCATCCGCAAACGAACGGCCTTGTCAAACGAGCAAATAGGAGCTTGGGGAATGGAATCAAGGCGCGGCTGGATGAACGACAGGGCAAATGGGTCGACGAGTTGTCACACGTGCTATGGGCACATAGAACCATGATCAAAACAGCCAACGGAGATACTCCATTTGCATTGGCTTACGGCACTGAAGTCGTTATACCAGCAGAAATAGGGATGCCTACCATCCGCACGGCGGAGGTTAACGTTGTCACAAACGATGAACAACTGCGAATCAACCTAGATCTGTTGGAAGAGAAAAGGGAAATAGCAGCCATCAATGAGGATAAGTCCAAGGCTAAGATGAAGGCTTATTATGACGCCAAGGTCAAGGGTGTTTCTTTTCGACCGGGAGACTACGTCTATCGTGCTAATGAAGCGAGTCGAGTGGAGAATACAGGAAAACTGGGCCCTAAATGGGAAGGACCGTATGAAGTCACTGAAACCTTGGGACGAGGCGCGTACAAGTTACGTGATATGGATGGCCGCGACCTAGAGCGCACATGGAACATCTCCAATCTCAAAAGGTGCTATCTTTGAAAGCTACGGCTTCCGCATGGGTACTTCACTATAGGCGGTCTTAATAAAGAACCATGCGGGTTATTTGTTTTGTTTGTTTTTCTTATGTTTGTTTAAGTTTTCCTTCTTGTTTTTTAGGACTTGTCGTCATTATTCAAACAAAAGTGTAAACGTTCTAATAAAATGCCGTGGTGCCTAGCTAGCTCCACGGCCTGTTTCGTGCAAATCATTTTCCTTTCTTTGTTAGATTCTTTGTTAGCCGTATGAATTTTACTTGTATTATAATATGCCATGTTTCATTCGTATGCATTCTCTCAAATTACCGTACATGTACTATACGCCACCAGGTGGGGTAAGAGGATTAAGTGAACCTACTAATTCAACTTGCCGCGTAAGAGGGATGCAACCCCAGCCGCACGGATCATGTATCCTTACTAGACACCTTACTCACAAGACGTTGGGGTAAGTTTTTTTTTTGTGTACCGTATCCACACGGTACTCTGCATAGTAAAGACGCACGTCGCATATCTAGTAAATTATAGACTTGTATGTATTTTTTCTTTATTTGTAAGACGTGATACATCACGCGGCATTAGAATACAATGAAATACACAAGTTTCAAAATTAACAATAAACAAAATGACCGTGGTTGTCACGGACTTATAAAATAAAAGGACAAGTTATTACATATATGTCTTAGCCGTGTACATACACGGACGAATATAGTCACAAATGTTTACAACATATCAGTTACAAGGGGGAAGGAATTCTTCTAGATCCTTCTTCCCTTCCTCAATTAAAGCACAAAGGGCCTCCCCGCGAGCATCTTTCCCGTCCTGAACTTTGACTGCAAGAGCGTCTAAGGCTTCACCAAGCGGCTTCTCACCTGACATGGCTTTGGATACGAAATCATAGGTAGCCAGCGTCAAGGGAAGTGGATCAGCACTCAGCCGGGACATTATTGCTTCATTGGAAGCATCTTTCATGGCTTCAAGCTCGTCAAGGAGGGGGTGTTGAAGGTCTGCCAAGGCATCCATGGACGCTGTCATCTTACCCGCTGCGGAGGGGTTGTGATACGGATGCTGTGTGATATCCTCATTCTTTGCGATCATCTCCGCAGCTTGGACCATGCCTTCATGCCTACCATGGTCGATCCCGTCAGATACAACCCCAGCAAAGGCCTGCAATAGATGTGGAGCGTTAAGGGCCCCACTTACGGCAAGCCGCAGTCCTTGCCCAATAATCCACCTACGACCGGCTGTCGCGGTCAGTAGGGGGGGGGGCATACTCTTTCCGCACAGCTGACAACCACCTTGCTCAACTCTTCATCCGCTAAGGCAACTTGATTTTCAAGACTGGTTTGAGCCTGCGTCAATTCCTCCTTCAGTGAGTCACGCTCTTGGGCAATGCTGAACGATTGAGCGGTCACCGCCTTAGTAGCAGCCTCGGCCGCAGACATCTGCGTATGAAATTTGGAGTTACTACACGAATATATATTTGGGCTACATGCATACAAGGAGTAGGAATATATGAGCAACATGTTTGAAAGTTTACCTTCTCGTTTGATGCGGCTACGAGGGCCTCCAACTCAGCGATACACTTCACTCTTGTATCGGCATGAAGCGCCTGCTCCTTCACCGTTGCCTCGGCAGTCAATAACGCTGCTTGCAAGGATGTGATGGTCTTCTCGTTCTTTACGACCAATGCCTCACGTCGGGCTATCCTTTTGTCGGCACGGCTCACATTGGTGAGGGCCTTGATCAGTCGGCGTCTCAACGCGGCACCCACCGTCACCTGATGTGTGGATGACACATCAAACTGTTCAATCAGGGCCTCATGGTCTAGTTCATCTAAATCCTGTGCGAGGGCAGGCGGGGTGATGTGTTCGATGAATTCCGAACACTCTGATTCGGCCTCCAGCCGTGTCAAGCTTGATAGGTTCCATGCTAAACGCAAGCTCTCTTCTGGCCCCTCGGGGCACGGTTCTTTGGCACGTGCGGTGATGGGTGAAGGGGGATTGTTAGTAGCCGCGGGGGATGGATTTCTCCCCACTTCTTCTCCTTGAACTGCGGCTGCCGGATTCACCCTGTCGTTCAAAAAAAAAATTTTTTTTTTATTAGTCTACATATATCATACGAAGATACAAATCATAAATCATGAGGGGTACTTACGAGGTGCCAATAGCAGGGTCTGGGCCGGTAGGAGATACGGCGCTCACAGGGGCGACTCGCAGCACTGGCCCTTCCATGGTCGGGGTGGAGTCGGCTTGACCAGTCATGGTGATGCCTCCTTGATACTGAGGATGGTCTTTCCGCAACTTCTTGGGAGGAGCATTTGCAACTCCGGCATCTTCCCCAGGCTTCTTCGCCACACGCCTGGTTGTTTTTCTCTTCTTTGAAGTAAGTGTGGTGGATCCGAAAGCTTGCGTAGTGTCTTCATTTGGATCACGCTCCTCCTCCTGGTTGGTAGGGCCTCCCTCCAGCAAGGGGTCGTCGCCATCTTCGTTGTGAAAGTCCAATGGGGACTTCTCGATAACAGGCTCTTCTTCGTCCGACCTGGGTTCGGTTGTCTCCTCCAGCGGAATCGTACGGTCGGCTAAAGCTTCTAGCAAAAGGGAGCTCATTCGGCTTTAATGGCCGGAATCCTTCCGCCACCTTCATGGGGTCGCCTTGACGAAGTAATCCGTGGAGGTTCATCTCTGAAAATGATTGTAGAAGTATACGGGTTAGTAACATTTTACACATATGTGATAGATCAAATTTACAAGATATATATGACCTACCCTCGCCCTGTTCCGTTAAGAAGCACGGATACAAGTCATCCCTCCCAAAGTAACGGCGGCTTATCCCTACTAAGCACAGAAAGTGCTCCGGCAACCCTCTATGAAATTCCGTGCGATGGGTATCTAGTATTTTCAGGTCCCGGCTACTATAATCTTTGGATTTGGGCGGATAGTCTTTTGGGGCTTTGGTTTTAAGTACGAAGGGGGTGGGGAATACTTTCTCATCCACAAAGAAGTAATGGTCGTACCAGTTCTTCAGGGAGTCAAGGGGTTTCCTATATGTCATCGGGGCATTCCCGGGTCGTTTCTTGAACGACAACCACCCGTTCACTAATTGGGGGAAGTAGAAAGCCCTAAAAAGGTTCACGGTGGGGGTTACCCTGCAGGTATGGCATGTAATCTCAAACTGATTGATTTTACACGCCCCTATACAGTGGAGCTGGGTGATATGAAAGTCATAATACAAAAGAAGGTCTACTAAGAACTTAGATAACGGAATACGGTAGTTGGCTGAGTCAAACAGGCGTGTGTATATGCCTATTTTCCCTGTCGGTGCATCCGTAATAGCTTCACCATCACCCGGAAAGGTGGGGTGTACGCTTTCGGGCACATAATACTTCGACATGAAGTTGAGGTATTTCTCCCCTGACATCACATTCAGGACGTCCGTGATGAGGGGGTTATCCTTGACCATATTTTATGAAAAGGTTTTTAAAGGCGTGGTAATCTAACCTGCGGTGATGGATATCCGTGGAAAAGAAGGCAAAATTTTTTGGAGAGAAAAGCTTGAAGTTAACAATGGCGGAAGAATGAGTGAGTTGTGTGTGTAACATACACGCATACTTACTCTTATATAGGGTTGCCTCGGTTTCCGAGGTGCCGTAGATCTTTGACACGTGTCAGTCACATACCCTATCCAATGGATAGGGTTTCTGACATTTCTGTAACGTCAGTGGGGGACCCACGGGTCACTTCTTAAACAGTTTCGTGTGGCTCAAGGGTGGTCAGTAATCATGCACTTTTTGCAGACATACGACTGGATTATTGAATATCATTAATGCGACTGGATTCTTGTCGGGTTATGCGGCTCTTACGTAAGACCGTATTTAATGTTGCATTTAATTTGTCTCGGCTCTTACGAGCGGCTGAGGTAGTATTCACTAAAGTATATTCCTACGACCGGTTGCCACGTGCGGCCGAGAGCAAATTTTCCAATATCATTTCCTAGGTCTTTCTTGGTATGTCCGGAGAGCATCTTGATAGTCTAGAGGTTACGCCTACGGCTGTAACAACTAGACTGGGGGGACATGATGACGTATAGTCCCCAACCGGGTCATGAGCCCGGCTCACGGGTACTACCCGTATCCGGCCCATCACAGATGGGTGGATAAATGTCATTCAGACTTATGGGTTTGAGCGAACAGTACCCGCACATGTGTGCGGCCCACGGCCCAAGGCGGCCGACATAAGATTAGACAAAATAATATTCTGTCTAGGAATATCTTTATCCCAATAGGAGAAGATATTCACTACCAGAATTAGAAGATAACAATCATTCTAATTTTGGTGCTTATCTCTTCCTTGGGGCCGACGCATCAGTAGAGGCCCACTAGGGTTTCACTGCCTATAAAAGGAACCCCCAAGGTTCCACAAAGTTATTACGACTTATACTCTATACTCACATAAACCTTAAACCGATTACTTACTCTCACGCCGGAGTCTAATCGTGGGAAACACTCCCACGATAAGCCTAACGCGTGTTGTTTAGTGTGCAGGATCCCAACCAGACGATTCACTTGGTGCAGGAGCTGGAGCCCAGCCAACCCGAATTAAGCCTAATTCGGGTCTAGCAAGGATCAACCAACTTTTGCATCAACAGTACCATTGGATACAGAGTTGCTTATGGATCCTTGGAGAATCATTTGAGCATGTTTTAGTTTATGGATGATGGTTGGAATATTTATATTCCTATCTTGACATAAATTTTTATATTCATGCATATTATTGGGCAACATATGTATCACAATCTAAGGGGAGGTTTTAGGAACCTTTAGGACTTTTGGGTATTCTTATAATACTCTTATCACAATTCTAGATTGTGTCCACAGGTGAGTATGAGTTAGTTTACTAAATCATGAGGCACTGTAGCATGCAAAGTTGATATACTATGCATGCTGCCAAGACATTTTTTGCCTAGAATTGGATGTGGTCTGTTGGGAGACTTGGGAATGATTTCTTATGGGTTTTACCTGGGAGTTACAGGGAATTTTATGAGGTAACTTAATTGTTAAGAATTTTGGTTAGCAAGGGACACTAGAGGACTGTTATGTCTATCTTGCATAAGCAAGTATGCATAACTGGATAGTGCTTCCCGCCCTATAATAATTATCAATTTATAGGTTATCTTCACTAGGATAAATTACTTTGTTAAGGTCCTTTTTCATTTTTATTACTTTTATTTTTGGACGCTGACAAGTATTTTTCCAAGCGTTGTTATGACCAATTTAGACGCTGACATGGCTTTGGCAAACGTTGACAAGAATATATACGTTGGGCGTTGATGGGTTATTTTTGACCGTTGACACTCATTGGGACCTACCCAGTTGTTACTTTTTGACGAATTTTGGGGCCGTAATTTTGGGAGCAGATAACTTTTAATTAATGCACAAGGATAACTTATTTTCTTTTCAATATTTTCATCATTATATTTTGAAAATAGTTGCCTAATTTTTGACCAATCACATGTGCCTATCTCTCCTATATATTTGGCTCCTATTTTTAAACAGGCTACCTCATATTCTTGTCTAACAAATTTTCTCCTATAATTCATCTCTTTCAATAATTCACAATTTCTTCAACAATGGCACCAAAGTTTAAACCAAGTGACTTGGTATTGGGATTCAGGAGTCAACACAACATGATAGCTTATTTGGACGCTGATGATACTCTGTTCCCACAATACACTCAGATGGTGGCGTATTTGAATGCATCCCCTATTAGGTATGCTCTTTCTCATGCTCCTCTCATCTCTGTCACTCATATTAAGTAGTTTTGGAACACTGTCAGTTCCTCAACAATTAATAATGTGACTACATTATCAGCTATTATTCATGGGCGTACATGGGTGGTTACTGAAGCCTTGGTTCGCCAGGCTTTGCATCTTGATGATGCAGATGGTATAACCACCCTCCCCATTAATGAAATAGAACAAGGACTTCAGGCTTTGGGGTATCCTTTCCCTGATGAGGGCACTTTAAACAAATATCATAAACAAGAGTTTCCCCCAGCCTGGAAGTACCTCATACATGTCATCCTACAATGTTTGAGTCCCAAATGTAATGCCACAATGAAATTAATAGATCAATTGCTAGTGCAATTGTGTGCATTGCAAATGGGCAAAAGTTTAATTATTCTAAAATGATTTTTGATGGCATGTGTAAAAACAAAGGGAATAAGATGACTTTGGCTTATCCCAGATTTTTGCAAATGGTTTTTGATGTGCAAAATTACCGCACAAGGGATCATGATGATTTTTATGAGATCCCTGTGTAAAAGAAAGCTATTTTTACCAAGATGAATTCACCCCCTCACCGTGAATTACCCCTCACTCCAGCTATGCTTGCTGTTATTGCAGCAGCACAACCCCAACCAGACCCACAACCACAACTTGACCCAATACCAGAACCTTTGCCTTCACCTCAACACATGGAAATTGACCAAGAACCCTTCAACGCTGACACCTTAAATGTTGGCGTTGACACAAGTAATCCAGACGTTGACACCTTTCCTTCACAAACCCAAACACCCCTTAACCTTCCCACATCCACCCAATCCACATCATCTTCTACCCCACCTCAATATAGGTTGCAAAAACGCCAAAGGACTACTGGAGTGTTCTCCTCTAGTGGTCCTAGCCATGTAGCAGAGAGAACCACCACCACAAGTGTGGTTGGTGCTATGGATGAGGCTGGGACTATTGGTTCTGGCTTAGATGCAGGCCAAGACAGTCCTAACATCTTTAAGACCTCATCCATGCCCCATGAATCTAACTTGGGAGGTCAAATACCCATTTTAGAGGAGGGCAGATTGGAACCATACACATTAATGGAATTGACGGTTGTCTGCATTAACTTGCAAAAGAAAAATGCAGACTTGGTACAAATTGTCAGTACACAAGGCCTTGAACTCAAGCAATTGAGGGAGAGGATTGTCATTTTGGAGAATGCTAGCACTAGACGTGGAATGGAGGAATCTTCCAAAGGGGAGGATGAACAGATTAATGTGAGTGATAAAGGCTCACATGATGGAAATCTTTGGGTATTGCTGAGGCCCTAACTGAATTGAAGAAGCAACCAGGTTTTGATAGATCTCTGTTAACTCCTACAAATTTAAACTTGTCTTTTACAGCTATGTTGGAGCAATTTACAAGAGACGCTGAGACAAGTAAGTTGGGCGTTGACAAAGAAAATTTGAACGCTGACACACCAAGCGCTGACAAGAGTAATTTGGGCGCTGACACAAGAAATTTGAGCGTTGACAGACCTGCAGATATGGTTGATGTATTCCAGTCATCAGCTATCATCAAAGAAGTGTCGTCACAGGTATTACCATCATCCTTACCCATCATTGATCCATTAGATAAGGGTAAAGGAATCATGGTAGAAGTAGAAGTTCCAAAGGATGCAGCACAAGTATAGTTTGATTCAAGGTTGGCTGCAAAACTCATGGAACAAGAAAGTAAGAAGGTTGGTGAATCACCATTTGTTGTCACTTCAGAGGAACAAGAAGGAAGTGAAGAAGAAAGTTCAGATTCAAGTGTGATGATAATTGAGCAACCAGAAAGACTTGAATATGGTGATGACTTGGCAAGGGAGAAGCTTAGAGAGTTGAAATTGCAAGTAGACTTTGATATGCCAGAAGTTGTTCAAATGTACCATGCTTGGGAGAATAGGATAATAGAGAATCCAGATTTGACTATTTCAGACCAGATTTGGGGATTGGAGATTCTTCTAAGAGTTTAAAGTGACTGCAAGGTAATTCTAAAACACAAGGCTAGCAATGTTTTCTCACTGCTAAAGAGGGATAGAAGAGAGCTTTATTACATGCTACTCAGATGTCATGGAACTGGATGGACCTTCAAGAAATTGCAGGGATTATCTTTTCAAGAATTCGAGTACAAGGCTTATCGCATTTGGGCAAAAGTGCAGGAAATGAACACTCTAAGACTTCTTTCAGATGAAAGGAAAGAAGAACTTGCAGAAGATATGGAGATTCAGAAGTCAATGATTGTTCCAAGGCCTGTGAAGAAGGGAGTTCCACTTGAGTTCCCTAAAGATATGGATAAATTGAATCCCAGTGAAGCTGTTATAAGAAGGAGCATCAAGCTCTCACCCATGGAAGCTTCAGATATGGTAGAAGTGTTGCCTCTTGATGCCAGAAATCCTATCATAAGCTATGAAGAAGATGCAAGTGGGTTTTGGAAGATTGACAGGTATGGGAAAGAGGTACACACATTTACTACTCTTGTGTCTCTCTTTGCAAGTTTGGATAGAGAAGCCTTTGTAGACCTTTGGAGGTTGTTGGAGGCCAAGTATGAGACTGAAGCTCCTACTTTAGTCAATGGAATAAAACTTTGGTAAACATTCAAGAGAATGTGTGGACCAAAAGAAGAAGATCCTACTGTTTGGAAGGATCTTGAGGATGATGTCAGTGGTCTTCAATGGCGTTTGTATTCAGCTGCTGGTGTGTACTACTTGAGCTCTACAAAGTTTGCTGAGTATCTTCTTGTAGATGGTTAGTATCCCATGTCCAAGAAAGTTTTCGAAAAGATGAAGACAACACAGCTAGAGATTGACTATTCAAGTGACGTGGCTAAAGATTTGATTAGGCATGTTTATTACCAATATGATAAGATTTGTAAGATTCCTCCTAGTTCTTAATTTTTATTCAGAAACTTGATTACTAGAGTAGATATCAAGTTTAGGGGAGGATTGTTGGGAATAAAATGTAGCCAGTCCACTTGAGCGCTGACAAGAGGAAAACAAGCGTTGATAAGAAGAAAACAAACGCTGACAGATCAAGCGTTGACAGGAAGAAGTCAAGCGTTGATAGGTTGAAGACAAGCACTGATAGAAAGATATGGTCTACGCGTATTATGTTTCTAGTTTGTTTCTAGTAAAGATATGATCAACATTGTATTTTCTATAATTATCTTTACCTAGAATAGTTGATACGTAGACTCTTGTACAAGGCTTCTTATGTCTATAAAAGAAGACCTTTAGGTTATGTTTCAAATAAGTTTTCATACGTTAAACACTTTCATTGTAATCAAGTTCGTTATTATCAATCAAGTGAAAGTTTGTTTTACATCTGCTTGTGTTCTTGTTTAAGTGTTAATTCCGCATAACACTTAAATTGTTTCATACATAAACAAAGTTTCTCTACGTGTATAACTTGATCTAATCTCGTGTACAAAAGCTAAATCGATCTAAGTTTGGGATCAACACAAGATGTTTATATAACATATGTAAACCTAGAGATGTTGATCCTATATGCAATGCACAAATAATGTTGCAACTAAAATGCAAGAAATCTAGCATACATCCTAATTAGGAAAAACTAGATACTAACAAATACCAAGCAAGGCACAAGAGACTAGACATATAAGCAATACTACTACAAATAGAAAGGAACACTTAATAATGTCTACATATAGTAATAACACACAAGGAAACACACACAAACAATTAGCTTAACACATAAAAGCATTCGTCCATGTTTTGAGTGTTAGATACAACAAAGTATTCATAGCTTGATTTTATTTGAAAATAGTCTTTGACCCATTTAAAATTTAATTAAGTTTAACACTTTGTAAATATATCAATTTTCAAAGATATATCACCAAGAGATGTCCAACTTAATAGAAAAGAGTAAAACACAAGTTTTACGACAAACCGACGCTCAATACTTTGGACAAAGTATGGAACTTAGAAACCATCCAAATTTTAAAGTTTGAATAAATGTTTGGAAGCATTTTTAATTGAAATAAAATTCAATTACGTTCGAAATGACGGGTGGCACGACTTCTACGGACTTACGGTTGATTTTATATGATTTTTCAAAGTTTTCAAAAATCTGTGTCGGACTGACCGCGGTTCCTTATTGATAAGGAACCGTGGGGAATAGATAAAGAACCGCGTCCAGAGGACAAAAATGGGGTTTTTGGCCAAAATAATTTGGTAACTTTTTGGAAGGACTTAGGACTCTAAAAATCATTTTAGACACATAGAACTCGTATTTTAGAGTTAATTATGACATAAAAGATTTTTATACTTCCAAACATGAAAAGATTTAATTCAAGCTATTATACAAAGTTTATTTGACACCATCGTATGAATGAAGCAACAAAACACATTTCATAAGTAATCACTCTTCATGAACAATTTAATACAAAGATCGTCTCTATTTTTAAAAACCTTTTTCATTTTTAAAAACCATTTGTTTTGAAAAAGAGAGCAAAGATCGATCCAAGTTTTAAAGTACAATATACTTCAAAGATCTTGAGTAACCTTGCTCTGGTACCAATTGTAGAAACTAGAAGGGGGGGGGGTTGAAGTTTCTAGTTCAATTTGCAAAACATTTCGTTTGTTCCACTGGCCGCAGTTCCTTAAATATCACCGCGGTTCCTTATCAATAAAGAACCGCGGGTTCAATAAAGAACCGCCTACAGTGGATGCCAAATATTGATACGTTGTAAACCTTGACAATCCTTTGTATCAAATTCTCGATTAATCTTGACTAGATATGAGATGTTTTTGTAATAGATAATAACTATAAGTAAGGAAACACACAAACAGATCAAATCAAGTGTACATCAAGCAATAGTATAAACACTAAGCACACACGTACTAAGCCTTAGCTTTTCCGCAACTAAAATGTTTAGACTAAAGGATGCACACTTGACCATAATCTAAACACGAAGCACACACGTACTAAGCCTTAGCTTTTCCGCAACATAGATGTTTAGATTATGAGATGCATACAACACACAACATATAAATACATCTATAATAGTAAAGACATAAATG
This sequence comes from Glebionis coronaria, assembly GCA_025667525.1. NCBI lineage: Eukaryota > Viridiplantae > Streptophyta > Magnoliopsida > Asterales > Asteraceae > Glebionis > Glebionis coronaria. The sequence continues at coordinate 203,935,330 of CM046880.1, forward strand.
TAAAGGAAAGTACTGACACGATGATTTATAGTGGTTCGGTCACGAAGCTCCTCTTCACCCTACTCCACTCCTCGAGTACACCTTACTCGAGAGTTTTCACTAGTCAACAAAACTCCTTTCAAGGCGGAGAAAACCATACACGTCGCTTACACATTTCCGACACTAAGCTAGATGTCGAGTCCTAATCTTAGGTAGGACCAATCTACACAACGTTGCCCACTTCACCATTTAACGACACAAGGCTAGATGTCAAGTTCTAATCGAAAGGTAGAACCAATCTTGACAACGTTGCCTACTTCACCATTTTACGACACAAGGCTAGATGTCGAGTTCTAATCAATAGGTAGAACCAATCTTCACAACTCTTCACTTTGAAGCTAAGTGAGAACTTCACTAGACACAACTACATCACTTTAAAGTTTAGTGAGAACTCACAAGACACAACCACATCACTTTATAGTTTAGTGAGAACTCACAACTCTTACCTATTACAACTCAATAAAACACATATCCAAGTGTACACATGTAACTTGGATCTACACAACATAAATCCAAGTATACACATATAAAATGGATTTACACAAGACTTAATCCAAGTATTCACAAATGCAATGGATTAACGCAACTAATCCAAGTATTCACAAATACATTGGATCTACACAATATTGATCCAAGTATACCCATATATATTGGATCTACACAAGATTGGTCCAAGTATACACAAATACATTGGATCTACACAAGACACAAATAAAAATGATGAACATGATGATCTTCATCAAGACTTCATCTTTAATCACATCACAAATGTGTGAGTGATCTTCTCTTTGCACTTAAGAGGATGAGGAGATTGAAGGAGAGAATCTCATATTAAACAAGATTAATCTAAACTAACTAATCAAGGGTTTAAAGTTGTTTTTTGAAGAAACTGTGCAAAAAGGGTTGAAAGAAAATCTGGAAATGATCCACTATTTATAGGGCAAAATTGCACGGTCAAAAACACCCGCGGTTCCTTATCTCTACCCACGGTTCCTTATCAATAAGGAACCGCGGGTTCCTTTAAGGAACCTTCGCGTTGGATTCCGTGCAAATTTGTCCTTTAGTGGGGATATGCCATCTGGGGTAGTTTATACCCTCAAAGGATATTCCTTTGGCATATGGAATATGCCAAATTCAAATTAAGGAATATTCTTTGGAATATACCTTAGGGAATATTCTTTGGAATATTCCAAATTTAAATTTCCATTTTTCTTTTTAATAAAACATTTTCTTAAAAATAAAGTTAATTAAAAATTACTTTGTCACTTTGTATAAAAGTGAGTTTTAGGAAAATATTAATCCTTGGTCACTTAGTTAGGTTAATGACATGTTTGTACATACCTTGAGTGATTCATGCCGAATGCGATCTTGGAGGTGTCGAGAGAAGTATACAAATGTATGCTTGAGTGATTACGAGTACCTTAACATTTTACATAATGTATTGCGAATTATACGTTTGTCATCAACAAAACATAAAGAGATTATATTGACAAAGCATCGTAATGTTTGCACTAACAATCACTATCTGAATAGCCAATAAGTTCCAAAGGAGACTCTCTAGGATACCATAATCCCAATGTGGGAAAGCATCTAAGGTACCTAAAAATCCTTTTAACTGCATGAAGGTGACACTCTTTGGGAGTTACTTGATGACGTGCACATGCACATACTGCAAACATGATATCAGGTCTTGAAGTTATAAGATACATCAATGAACCAATCATTGATCTATAATGCCTAACATCCACCTCTTTACCATCTCCAACCTTTCCCCATGGGTGTTCCTTGTCCATGGGAGTGTTAGCTCGTTTTTCATGTGGTGAAAAACCAAATTTCTTCAAAATCTTAGCCGCATACTTATCTTGAGAGATGAAGATACCATCCTCTTTCTGCGGAACTTGTAGACCAAGAAAGAAGGTCATCTCTCCCATAACACTCATCTTAAACTTATCTGTCATAAGTTTGGAGAATTCATCACTCATTCTTTGGTTAGATGAACCAAAGATGATGTCATCTACATAAACCTGGACAAGAAGAAAGTCCTTCCCTTCCTTCTTTGTAAACAAAGTCTGGTCTATGGTACCCCTCTTAAAGCCGTTATCCACCAGGTAGGTGGAAAGTGTTCCATACCAAGATCTAGGGACCTGATGAAGGCCATACATTGCCTTCTTTACTCTATAAACTTTATCTGGATGCTTAGAATCTTCAAAACCAGGAGGCTGCATGACATACACTTCTTCTTTGATTGTGCCATACAAAAATGCACTCTTTACTTCCATTTGGTAGACTTTGAAACCCATGCAGGAAGCATAGGCTAGGAAAATCCTTATTGCCCCAATTCTAGTAACAGGTGCAAAAACTCTTCATAATCAATACCTTCTTCCTGTGTATACCCCTGAGCAGCCAATCTTGCCTTGTTTCTAATAACAATTCCTCTCTCTCATCCTTCTTGTTTCTTAGAACCCATCTTGTCCCAATAGGTCTGACATACCTTGGACAATCTACTAGCTCACAAACATCTTGAATAGCAAACTGATGAAGCTCATCCTGCATTGCTTCAACCCAGCTTTCTTCTTTAAGAGCATAAAAAATCTTCTTTGGTTCGAACTGAGAGAGGAAACAGGCAAAAAAACATTCTTGAACAGAAGGAGTATCTTCCTTCTTGTGTATATTAGCAATGTATCCACCTTGAGTCTTCTTAGTTCTCCTTGTTTGAACAGGAGTCTGAATATCACCAATTATTTGGGTGGGAGAATGATCTTTGGCCACCTTTGTAAGTATTCCTCCCCTAAATAACGAGTTGTCATGAATAGTGGACTCCATATTGCCAATATCATCTTCATTGCTACTCCCATGCCTACTTGAACTTGGAGATATGATGTCAGCGGCTGGAACTGGGCCACTGACATCTTCATTGGGTATGGGATCTTCAATGTGTTCAAAAATATTTCTATTGGAGGAAGAGAATAAATTGCCAAACAGATTGTCAGCGGCTGAATCCCATGTGTCAGCGTCTAAATTGGCTTTGTCAGCGGATGAAGATGCATGCATTGATTCATCAACTGGTTTCTCTTGTTGCTTTTCTTCCTCCTTTCCAGCAGCAGCAGATGCTCACATAAACTCGTCAATCCATATAGGTATAGTGACATAATCAAACATGGGAGTGGGTTCAACTGCATGTGATCCTTCTTCTTTATCAACCTGTATACTTGCATTGTCAACAATAGGTGCTTCCAAGACAACTTGATTAGTCACATGCATATAATTCATGGACCTTGATAATGGCTCTAAATCAAATAGCCAATTAGGTCCAGACTCAGGATCACTTAGTTTATTCTCCAAGAAGTCAACATGTATGTTTTCTATTAGAATCTTAGGCTTGTTGTTATAAACCCTATACCCCTTGCTATTTGTGGAATATACCATAAAAAGTCCCTCATCACGTTTAGAGTGAAATTTGCCTAGGTTATCACTTGTATTCTAAATCACTACATGACATCCAAAAGACCTAAAGAAGTCTATATTAGGTTTCCTATTCCAAAGTAATTCATAGGGAGTCTTATTATGAAACTTATTGACTAAGACCCTATTTTGAAAATAGAAAGCAGTGTTCACAGCCTCAGCCCAAAAAGCAATGGGTAGATTTGCATCTACTAACATGGTTCTAGCTACTTCAATAAGAGTTCTATTCTTTCTTTCAGCTACACCATTCTGCTGTGGAGTTCTAGGTATGCTAAACTCGCTAGAGATTCCTTTATTGACAAAAAAGGTATGTAGAAGGTTGTTCCTAATTTCACCACCATTATCACTTCTAAGAATTTTAACCTCATTACATGTTTTCTTTTCAATCTGTGTAAGAAATTGATTAAAGTCTTAGTAGTATCACTTTTTAATGCCAAAAATAAGGTCCAAGTAAACCTAGAATAATCATCACTGACAACAAAACAATAGGATTTACCATTAAGACTTTCTATATTGGCTGGCGCAAATAAATCCATGTGTAATAAGTGAAGTGGTTTAGAACTAGTATGCACAATCTTAGACTTAAATGAGGCCTTATGTTGATTGCCTTTAATACATTCAACACAATTATGATCATTGTAAAATGCTTTTGAAGGCAATCCTCTTACAAGATCATGTCTCAGAAGTCTATTCATGTTTTTGAATTTAATGTGCCCTAACCTTCTGTGCCATAACTTACTTTCATCCACTGACGCCTTAGCATAAAGACATGACAAGTTATTATTCATTTTAATGCCATTTAGATTCTCATTATAAACATCTTTATGTCTAGTTGTTCTAAATTCTATGAACTTGTTAGCAGGAATCTCAAAGTCTTTACTCAACACTAAGCACTCAGTATCAATAAAAAGAACTTTATTCTTGTTGTCACATACTTGTGACACACTAAATAATTTATAATCAAGTTCTTTTACCATGAAGCCTTTCTCAAACCTCAAGATATTGGTGATGAGTGTGCCTTTGCCAAAAATGTTGCCATAACTGCCACCAAAATACACCTTATCACCATCTTTAATAGGAGTGAAATCAGTAAGGTAATCTTCCTTTCCAGTCATGTGCCTTGAGCATCCACTGTCCCAATATCCAAAATCATTGACCTGCTTGTGAATACCCTACACATGAAGAAAACAAATTAGTTTTCTTTAGAACCCAAGCCTTTGTAGACTTGGATTCATCTGGTTGTTCAACAAGAATTGATTTATTCTTGTAACAACCCTATGGTCATCCCTTTGTGCCCTAAACACCCAATTTACCCCAATGGGTTTAGTGATGACCTTTTCAAGAAATTTAAATCTGTTGCAGGTCATAGAAATTCCATTTGAATTAGGGTTTTGATCTTGTTTAGGTCTCCATGTTAAACTGGATGAAGATTTAGACCCCTATCCCATAGGTTTTAAATACCTATTACTTGGTTTAACATAAGGTCTGACAGAAGCTAGTTGAAGCATTTTCATACCAAACCTAGATTTTTCAGTGGCTGATTTGGTCTTGTCAGCGGCTGAATTGTTCCTGTTAGTGGATAAACTAGGGTTTGCTACAGGAACCCATTGTCTGTTAGACCAAGTATTTGTTTTTTGAAAGGGTCTTTGTCCATGGGTATTAGTCCCTCTAGAAAAGAAAGGTGCTGGTCTAGTGGCCTGAGGACTTGTTTGGACAAAAGGTATAGGTTTGACCATGGTTGACCTATTTTCAGCGGGAGAAATGTATCCACTGACATAGTTATAGGCCAAATGTGAGAAGCCCCACATGTGTAACAAGCCTTTTTAGACACAAATTTAGGCTTGGACTGATAAAACCCTGTCCTATTAACACTCACATGGCTTTGAGGTGACCTAGGTTTTCTATACATTTCAGCATACTTGACACTAGGTTTACTTTTTGGTGTTGAGCCAAGATCAATAGTTTTACCAGTGGTGGGGCTTGTCACAACAATGGGTTTTGTTTCAACTGGTTCATCATTAAGCAGTCCACCCTTAACAAATAGAAAAAGGTTGGCTGCTTTCCATTGTTCTAGGTCAGTCACCTTTTTCCTATATTCCTCAACTAGACTAAGCACACGTGGTGGAGGAATGAATTTCTCCTCTTGTAGTTCAGGTATGCCAGTCCAGGAGATCCTTTTTAAGGACACCATAAAAGTTTTCAGCAGGTGGTAGGATAGCAGCAAACTCTTTCATCCTAATCCCAGACATGTCCCCATGCTGTCTTTGCTCACTCACACATTTTTCTAGGGTTTGGCTAGCTTTTTCAATTCAATTTCTAACCCTACATTTTCTTTAGACCTGATGGCTTCATCTAACTTAAGTGGTAAGTCTGCTCTAGATTTCATTAAAGAATCCCTAGCTTCATTACTAACTTTCAGATCTCTGGTTAAAACATTAATTTGATCTTTAAGGTCAAATTCCATTTTCTTCTACTCCTCAACCATCCCATCAGATTGAGCAAGTCCCCTTTTATAGTTTTCTAGTCTGATTTCTACATCAAAAACATCTGATTTATATATTTTAAAACTTCTTTGTTAAGCTTTTCAGTTTTTAACCTACAACCCCTACTATAAAAGGCATCATTATATACCTCATTATTTGATGAAGAGGAAGAATTGGCCATGAGAGCATATTGCACATGATCTTCTTCCTTGTTAGCTATTAAAGCTTGATTCTGTTCCACTTCATCAGCCATGAAACTCCAGTCCCATCCAAGTCCATCAATCCAATGCATGGCTACCATAGCCTTTGATCCAGCATCTTCAACCTTGATGATTTGGCTTGAGTTCTTTCCAGCATCAGTTCTACATGGAGATCTACATTCCCTCATGAAGTGTCCCGTCCTATGACAGTTGTTTCATTCAACCTTGGATTTATCAAATCCAACAGTTTCTTTGCCATTAAAAGTCATTCTCCTTCCAAACCTTTTGTTCCATCTATTTGCCCTTATGCTAGCAAGGGTCATACTCCACTTAATGTCCATCTCTTCAAGATCAGCATCATTGATTTTCTCAAGATCCTCATATGTAACTTGAGAACCATTGGGCAAGGCAGCAATGTATGCACACACAGTATCCAAGTCAATACCTGCTGGTTTGAGACTTGGGGAACCAACATTGTAGGTGTCAGCGGCTGAAGTTGAGCCACTGACATATGTTGATCCAATGACTGGATGAACATTCAAGCCGCTGACATGTGAAACATTGTCAATGGTTTGTGAGTCATTGTGAGAGATGCATGCCACACTTCCAGATGTTGAACTGCTTCCTTGTTTGAGAATGGATTCAGGCTCCATGGTCCTTAATTGATTATATATATCATCAAAGGAGGCATTCATGTAAGACTTGGTGGCAATGATAGATTTTCCATGAATCTCCCATGCATCACCAACACCTCCAAGAAAGGTAGCTGTAATATCTTGCTCCTCAAGTTCTGTTCCCATAAAAGCCAGCTTGCTAGTGATGTCTTGAAGACGGCTTCTTACTTCACTTAGCTTTTCATCAGGACGAGCTTTAAAAACAGTATACTCAATCATTCACTGTTTCTTCCTTTGTTTAAGGGTTTCCTTAGTACCACCATAGATGGTTTCAAGAGCCTCCCAAAGCTCCTAAGCAGATTCATACTTCCTGAATTTATGTTGCTCCTTAGGACCAAGAGAAAGTCTAAGTGTGCTTAAGGCTTTCATATCATTCCTTCTATCTGCCACTTCAGCAGCAGAAACGGCTCTTCCATCTTTAGTCTTTGGTTTGAGATCATCTCCAGTTTGTTGAGCTGCGCTTCGTGTTTCTATAGCAGTTTGAATCTTTGCTTCCTTATTGAATTTATTGCCATACTCAATAACTTGCCAAAGAACATAGTTATCAACTTGCAGATATTGCTCAAAGTTGAATTTCTAAAGTTCAAAGTTATCAGGATCAAGTATGGGAATTTTGAGATTGTGATTTGATGATTGTGATACGGTTGAGGTGGACATGATGCTTAGATGATATTAGGGTTTTCAACGATTTAGGGTCTTAGGGTTCTTTTGATCAAAGTTCCTCAACAAGCTCCGATACCACTTGTTGATCCCAAACTTAGATCGATTAGCTTTGTGTTAACGAGATTAAATCAAGCTTAACACGTAGAGAAACTTTATGTTAACAACAATCTAAGTGTTATGCGGAATTAACACTTAGAACAAAGAACAATGTTAAACACAATATAAACCAAACTTTCACTTCGATTGATAAAACTTGCATACAATGAAAGTGTAAAAAACATATATCAAACCCTAACCTAAAGGCCTCCTTTTATAGGCATAAGAAGCCTTGTACAATAAGAAAACGTGTCAACTATGTTAGGAAGATATGCATGTATATTGTACTTTCTATGTTTATCTTAATATATCTTCCGAGAATAGTTGACACGTTTTCTTATTGTGCAAGGCTCCTCATGCCTATAAAAGGAGGATTTTAGGTTAGGGTTTGATATACGTTTTCTACACTTTCATTGTATGCAAGTTTTATCAATCGAAGTGAAAGTTTGGTTTATATTGTGTTTAACGTTGTTCTTTGTTCTAAGTGTTAATTCCGCATAACACTTAGATTGTTGTTAACACAAATTTTCTCTACGTGTTAAGCTTGATTTAATCTCGTTAACACAAATATAATTGATCTAAGTTTGGGATCAACAAGTATATGAAAATTACCGTCTAATAAATGACAAAAATATTCTTGTCATTATTTTAAAATCACATGTGATTTCGTGAAATCACATATGATTTTGTGAAATCACATATGATTTTGTGAAATCACATACAATTTTGTGAAATTACATGTAATTTTTATGAAAATCATTGTGAAATGACATGTAATTTTCACACGTGATCTTGTGAAATCACATGTGATTTATGAATACACGTGATTTTTTTTCAAATCTCGTGTTTGACATATTTCTATTTTTTAAGCCTGAAGCACTAGAACGACTCAATATAGTCCAACGGATACAAACAGTAGTGTTATGATACATAAATACCTAAATGTGGTTTTTAAAAAAATAGTTTTTAATTAGAAATGACATATCTTGTTACTCATTTGTCTTCCACGAATATGTAAATGATAATAAAATTTATTGAAACTAAGAAATAAAATAAAAATTACATGTGAATATTTTGGCCGAAAATCTCAACAGTAAAAAAAGGTCGAAAATATATGAAAGTGCCTGTTTACTTAAAGATAAGATTTTACTCGTCACGATGGTGTATTTTTTGTAGTCCGACGATTTATCGTTTGAAAAGATATGTCTTTTTTTTAAAAAAGGTGAAAATAAGTTTTTTTTATTGTTTATGAAAAAATAGATGGTTTGAGATATGTTCATTTGCTCTTTAATTAAAGCATGATTTGTTAAAAAAAATAATGATGGTTAATTAAATTATGATTTCTCATAATCTCAAATTCTTACCTCTACATCGAAAAGGATACATTTTCGTCATTTATTTAATTTTAATGCTTGTCATTATGCTAATTAAACGTTTTTCACTAAACTTTTGCTACAATCATCTGAATAACTTGAGATAGTATGAAGTTATTTATTAAGGAGAAATGACTGACATGACTAAATTGTGTGCCTAAACTTATGCCTGACATGTATGTCATAAATAGACTGCATGAGCAAATGACACAAAAAAGTATTCAACTCAAGTATTATTTCCAATTAAGGTATTGCACTTTATTTTTTTTTTGCATAAAAAGGATTTTAACTTATTTTTTGGTCAATTTAGGTATTTCGGTTAAATATTTAACAATCACCAATAAAAAATTTACATTTCAAACCAACCACAATACCACCACCATCGATCATCGTGCCCACCTATGAACTCGCTCTTAAATAGTTATATAGAACCTTTTATGGATTATGTTAAATTTGTAACCTCATCTGCTATCCATTTCTAACTAGAGGAACTTATTTTGTTTCTTGTATGTTTCAGTTTGGACCTTCGGGACTTAAAGTGGAAGCACACTTGGAGACAAGGGACTTATTGTGCCAAGACTGCGAAGTTATCACAATCCCATATAGTAGCCCAAGCCCATGAGTGCAACAGCTCATATTCTGTCTATTAACCCTAGCCACCATTCATTGTTTATGGTATGATAGTTTTATTTGTGTGTTCTTTGGTTACTCTCTCTCTAGTTTTTGATCTCGAAACCCTAGTTTCTTTGTTGTTCTTTATGCTTTGATTGGGTAAAAGCTATATCAACGTACTTATTGAAATGTACTGACTTTAAACACTTACTAATTAATCGTTATAAATTAACAATGGGCTTTCAAATTTGTTTCGTTTATACCAATATGGCCATAAAATGACTGTATTACCCTTATCGTTTTTAACATAATTATATATCGCCACATGCTCTAATTAATGCATTGTTTTATCATTGATGACGTATAGTCCCTAGTCGGGCTGGATAGTCCGACTCACAGGTACTACCCGTATTCATCAGGAATGAATTAATACTTATGCGATGTGCGCACAGCCCCGGAAACCCGGTAAGCCGCTGTTGCACATATGGTTCATTGCTTAAAAGTGTCCTCGTCGTGCTGCGACGAGATCAGACAAGAATATAATCTATCTTATGATTATATTCGCCTAAGGAAAGAGGATATACACTTGCCTCAGTTATGCGATAAGGATCAATCTATTTTGAATCATTATCTCTTCCTTAGGCCGCAAGAATAGGGAGCCCAGCCTGGACTCTCTCGAGTATAAAAGGAACCCCTATGGTTCCACAAAGGTACGATACACACAATACCCAAAACCCTAATATACTCAAACCGATTACTTACTCTCACGCCGGTGTCTAATAGTGGGTCACAAACCCACAGTAAGCCTAACAGTATCTGTTTTAGTGTGCAGGGTCCTTAAATAAGTTTCACTTGGTGCTAGAGCCGAAGTCCACAAGACCCCGAATTAAGCCTAATTCGGGTCAAGCTCGGTCCATCCAATTTTTGTATCAACAAGTTGGCACCATCCATGGGACCCTACACTAAGCTCTAAGTAATGACGAAAAGCGACACAAACCCGTCCCAACCAAAGGGCGGATCTAAGAAGCCAACAAGGCCATACCCAGGCTTCGAACCACTTAATAACCCAGCTCGTGGAGGGAAGGGATTGCAAGTATCTTTTTCCCCATTCGTAACCCCAACCCCACAGACAGTTGGGGACGCATCGTCCTCTCGGGAAATCCCTAATCCAACCTACAAGGACGCCTTAGACGCAAGGGTTGTGGTAGACCCGCAAACCGAGACGGAAATTCCTCCCGTGACGAAGCAGAATATGAGCGACTACGTCGCAGAACACTATGAAGCTCTAATCCCACTCATGAGAGCGCAAATGAGGGAAAATCCGATAAGAGATCTGCGGATCAGCCTAGACTTCGATAAGGAACATAAAGCCATGGAAGGGTCAAGACCTAAAAAGGAATCTAGGAAGGAAAGGAGGAAAAGAAGAGAAAACAATTGAGATCCCAGCATCTCCTTCAGGTGCGCCCCTTATTGAAGACGCATCGTCCTTAGACAGTTCTGAGAACCCAAAGGGAGAAGACAAGTTCATCACACCAATTAATAACCATCGACACACAAGCGTGAAAGATAGATTAGGGCCCGACCCTTCTGGCGGACGGAGCGCCCTTAATAGACTGGGCCCCTTGGAAAGATATTCATCCCCAGATTTGCAAGGACAGGAAAGAAAAGCGCGCAGAAGAGAATCCTCAAGCGAAAATTCCCCGGACTCTAATTACAGCGATCACCATCCTCGTCGTAAAAGGGTCGCTCTTTCATCCTCCAAGGATTCTGATTCCTCTGACTACGACAGAAAGCATCACAGGGCACTCAAGAAACCAAGGATGCCGCAGTGAAGAAGAGTGGACCCTCCCATGGCGTCAGGAGAAAGGAAATGCGTTTTTAAAAAGCATAACTACTTTCAAAGATAATAAAAAGAGACGCATGTCGTCCAACATCAAAATCTACGATGGTACGACGGATCCAGATGATCACCTGAAAGTGTTCGAATCCAAAGTAGGAATAAAACAATGGCCAGAGGCCGTGTGGTGCCACATGTTCAACTCAACGCTCATCGAGAACGCCCGGACTTGGTTTGACCGCCTCCCGCGAAGGAGCATTAATGGATTCGAAGAACTTAGTAGAGCATTTAGAAGAAATTATGTGCAACAGAAGAAGTATGACAAAAGCCCTGTCTCACTTGCAAGAGTGAAGCAGAGGCACAATGAAAGTCTCGAAGACTTTATGGAGTGCTTCAAATCCGAATGCAACCAGATTAAAGATTGCCTGGAAATTCTAAAAATTTCTGGATTTCTCGCGGGCATCACTAACCCGGATCTAATAAAGAAGTTGAATGACAGAACCCCAGGAACGTTTGATGCGGTAATGAAGAAGGTTCGAGCATTTATTCAGGGCGAAACCGCAGCAGCGGATAGCAGGCGGATGACATCAGGCTACAAATACCAAGACCGACCCAAGAAACAGTCATATGGCAAAACATTAGCCGTACCATGGACTTCCAAGGCACAGTGAAACAAGGGCGCAATAACAACAACAATAAGTTTACCCCGCTGCAAAAAACATCCAGGGAGATATTTGTATCTGAAGGCGCAAGCTTTCCAAAATCTAGTCCGATGATGGGCCCGGAAGACAAACGGGACAACAGAAAGCATTGTGAATACCATGACGATAAAGGACACGCTACCGATGAGTGCATTCAACTGAAAATACACATTGAAAGCTTGGTCAAAGCAGGGAAGTTAAACCACCTGATAAGGGACTGGAGAAAGAGCACGGACACGAAGAAAAGTGAGGCAAAGAAGCAGAAGGATAAGCCCATAACAGTTTACATGGTAGAAAGAGAAAAGTCTTTCATGCATAGGAGAACGATCGCGGAATTTACGCGTGACAAGGAGATACCGTTCCCTATTCTTTCATAAATGGACTAAAGAGTCGGATCGTTGACTATTGACATATCCCTCAGGGACCACGCTATAGAAAGTATGTGTGTTGATGGAGGGTCAATAGCAAGCATACTGAACGAACATTATTCGTACGAATACCATGGGAAATAAAGAAGGAGTTAAAGGATACCGCACAAGTCCTCACAGGTTTTAACGATGATAAAACCCGACCGTTGGGACACCTCTGCACACATGTAACTATTGGAAGAACATATCACTCGACAACTGTGTGGATGGATTTCATGGTTGTACGATCCCAATCATCGTACAATGGGATAATAGGGCAGCCAGCGCTAAAACACTACGCGCTGTACCCTCTACCATGCATGGTATGTTCAAATTCCCAGTGCAAGACGAGGTAGTCACCATCCACAAAATAGATACGCTCGAAGGGGGTAGCAGCAATTCTAGCCACAACGCGAAAAGGAATGATGCAGAAAGAAGTGAGCGCAACAAGGAATCCAGCTCACAGATGAGAAAGAGGAGGTGCATCTCAGAAGATTCCCATGCTAAAAGTATGTTTGTGCGCAAAGGCTCACCAGCAGGGCACCCATGGGTCCTCTTTTCGACAGGCTTCGTAAGAAAAGGAGGGCCAGATGCAGGGTTCATCCTCACAGATCAGAGTGACATAAAAATTACCTACGCACTGCTGTTTGATTTTTCCACAACAAGTATGGAAGCAAATTATGAATCTCTCATAGCAGGTCTAAGATTGGTGCTCAGAATGGACATAAAGAGCCTAGTTGCCTACGCCCATACAACCCTTTGTTGGCAAGCAGGGTCGCGGGGTCACGCGAGCCACGGGGACATACGTTGATCCAATACACGCAAAACATGAGGGCCATAACCAGGCAGTTCACAGAGTTTGCTATACGAAAAGTTTCTGAAGGAAATGGTGATATCTCAGCTGACATAGATCGACTCTCAATTGTGAACATGGGTAAACCTCCTAGTCACGTGCTAGTTAGATTTATCTTACACAAAAATATAGGCACGGATCTTGAGACACTAATATAGATGACACCTATTAGGGAGTTCCTGACACATAATACATTACCAAGCAATAGAAGGAAAGCCATGCAAGTACAGACGAGAGCAATGCACTTTAAAATCATCAAGGGAACGCTGTACAGACAATCAAGTAGCGGGAGAACACTGTAATGTCTAGCGCCAGATCGAGCACGGGCGGTCGTGGAAGCTGCACATAAAAGGGCGTGCCCGCGTGGCCCGATAGCTATGGTTGATGAGATTACTCGCTCAGGGTATTTTTGGCCATTTATGCATATGGATGTTCGTAAAAGGGTGGCGCGATGTCTCCCATGCCAGGTGGACCCATGTCATAGGAAAAATCCTAACATGATCACTGGGCCACCCTCAACAAAAAGCACAAAGGAAAATGGAATCCTCTCAAGGCTGGGACATACTCTAGGTTAGAGGTGGCAAAATGGGCGGGCGGCGGGCTAAACGGGCGCGGGCCAAACGGGAACGGGCAAAACGGGCGGGCTAAACGGGCGCAAGCTAAAATAGGAAAAAAGACATATAAAAACGTAGAATTAAAAAAAATACTTGCCTAAAAGTCGGGGATAAAAACTAAATATAAAATATCCGCCGAGTAGCGTAGTTAGTGTTTTACATGTGCGCCTATTAAGCCCATAAGTTTCTTACATATGCGCCCGTTTAGCCCATTAATAATAAAGAATGGACAAAAAGTGCCCCATCCTTTTTTGAAAATGGGCAAAAAGTGCCCATATTTAATAAAATGGGCAAGATTTGCCACCTCTACTCTAGGTTCTCTGACCACGTCAGTCGGGAACATAGTGCGAGGGGTAACAACAATACTCCCATCGCAAGGTAACAACCAACAACAAAGCAAAGGCGCAATCGCCCCTCTAGCCAAAAAAATGCCCGCACTAAGAGACAAAAGTATCAAGCAAACAAACTATCAGTAGCGCGAAGCACGCAACAGCGCCGAAGAGCAAATAAAGGACTCCCATGGACTAGGATTTTCGCGGATAGCTATGGGCAGTCGGTATCCAGTCCCGTAAGGAGTAACTTAAGAGACAACTAGGATTTTGGACGATATTCTCCCTGAGACGTTGCACCACCAGTATGGATCATTTTTTTGGCTATGGACAACCCCCAATAAAGATCCATGTATTTTTTCTTTTTCAATTGTTTTAGGATTTCCCTTTTTATGTTCCTTGTTCCAACATTTGCAAAAGTTTGAATAAAACACTGCGGTTCCTAGCTAGTTCCGCAGCCCGATTATTTCTTTTTTCTTATGCATAAGAGTATGTTTCTTTTCTGAATTTTTTTTTGCCCTCTGGTGTACATGTACAATGAATGTTTCCAGGTGAAATAAGAGGAGTAAGTTTACCCTACTAATTAAACTTGTCACGTAAGAGGGATGCACCCCTAGTGGTGCCGGATCAGGTATCCTTTGTTAGGCAGCTTGCTATAAGACGTTATAGTAAGTGTAGCATTCCTCATACTCTATGATGGATATGCACAAGATACAGTGTGCACGCCTAACAAATACGTCATTATCTATGACATCGCTTATGGTAACAGTGGCAGGTCCACACGTAATGAACTTTCAACTCACCCATAAGCTCAGAGTTACACTTCACTGAATGTACTCATAAACAGGCACTCACACTCACAATCTCAGGCGTTGGTGCAAAGACCTAGACATATATATACATATATATATATATATATATATATATATATATATATATATATATATATATATATATATATATATATATATATATATATATATATATATATATATATATATATATATATATATATATATATATATATATATATATATATATATATATATATATATATATATATATATATATATATATATATATATATATATATATATATATATATATATATATATATATATATATATATATATATATATATATATATATTATATATATATATATATATATATATATATATATATATATATATATATATATATATATATATATATATATATATATATATATATATATATATATATATATATATATATATATATATATATATATACCAATAAATATAAACATGGTGCAGGACGCTATGTGCATACAACAGCGTAGGACGCTATAAACATTAAAAAGTTCTTACTTTACAAATAATGTACGTGGTTACAACAAAGCACATAGTGAGACAAATGCCTCCTATAGTAGATCGCCAGCTGAAAACGATCTCTTTAATCTGTGAAGTGAGGGGTTCAGCGATATACGACGTTGGGCCCAAGCCTCCTTCATATATTGCAAGGCGCGTACTTGATATACATCAATGGACGACAGACTAACCGGTACACCATTAGATCGGTTCGGGTGCGCTAGGCCTAGGCCAATGACAACACTCACAGCAGAAGACTAGTTCTTCTTCGCCACACGTTTTGCATGATGCTTTAGCTTTCCCTTCAGTGAAACCATCTTTGAAACACCAGCACCATAAATAGGAACTTGTAATTAGGAGATATCTTGCTTGGCCATCCCAGGAGGATTCTTCTCCACATCTTTTTCACAATGACTCGCCAGAGTGAGTCCTGCCATGATCACGTTAATTGGTTGGTCTTGGTCCTTTTTGATAACATCTATGATTGGCAGCGGAAGATTTTTTAATCCAGAACACGGCGTCGAAGCCTTCTTGAGCATAACGAGAGTAAATGACACTACACTATAAAGGTCCTTTCAGTAAGCCATCCTTGAAGGAGCGCTCCATAGCAAGACTTTGCCCCAATAGTTGGGCAGTAGCAAAAATCTCCTTGATTGCTTTCTTCATGTTAGGTAGCTCCACCGCACTTTTGACAGCCAACAACAGACCATGCTTAATTAGCCATTGATATTCAGCGCACACTGCTGCCAGGTGCGGATATAGCTCCTCATCGAAGTCGGTACTCATACACTTCAGAACTTCTGCCTTCTTAGCCATATCTTCATGACAACTGGCGGAAAAGTTATCACAATTCGAAGTGAGGGCCCTCATACCCTCCTCCTTGGACATGGCCCAACGATTTTCCTCCTCTTGCCTCGCGCGAAGGCGGTGCTCTCGACTTATAGATTCGGATAAAGATGCCTTCTCATCCTCTAGGTACTGAATGGATCCGACATTTATACTGGAACAAGCGCACAGACGTGCGAGTTCAACCTTGGCGCACACAAGCTTGTGGTCCTTTTGTTCCGTCACTTGGTTAATTTCCAAGTTCACTTGTGTCAGACGCTCAGAAAGATATGACATCTTCTTTTTCAGATGTGAGGCTAACGTTACTTCCTGCGACACGACTGGGTCCAACTCTTTCATAAGCATTTAATTGGGCATTTTGTGCAAAAGTTAGGCACGACCGAGAGGAGTTAGATGTTGGTGGAAGTCCTCACATGCGGTTGCGCTATCCAGTGTGCATGAGCGTGTGCACTTCCAGGGAGGAAGGAATTTTTCGGACTTCGATGTGCTAGTTCCAACTTTGGTAACTGCAATGCATGGGCTGCAAATTTGATATCATGAAAGTGTTAGAAAGATGATTTTTTACTTATATTACAGGAAAGTAAGGAGCAAAATTGCGATATACCTTGGAACATGTGTATTTTCGCGTGGCCTTGAAAGGAAGCCCTATGAAGTAATGTCAGTGCGCGACCTGGTTAGCCGTGTCCTGCTTCTCTTAGGAATTTGATATGTTGGAGAGCACGGTAACCTTTTGTAGCTAGGGACAGGGATGATATCTTCTGAGGGACCAGCGCGCGAGCTATCCTCAAGACCATAGTCTTTCTCACTTCCCAGATCCACTTCTTCTGACAAAGACTGCATTATGCATGGCATACTCCGAATGGGAGTGGCATTTAGTGCGACTTTCCTCTCTGTACCTCCGCTGGTTTTCGGAGAGGGAAACTCTAGTGCTATGGTGCGTTGACCAACGCACCATCCATTAGATAGCTCTAACGGTGTGAATGGTCAAGGACATATGGACACAACGCACGGATGCTCGCACTTCACGAGTTGCGTATAAGTTAGCTCTGTTAGAATATGGAGGGAATGTGAGAACATATGCATAACATATTTGAATTTAAAAAAACTTATAGAAAGGGATTTCTTACCATGATCGAAGTTGTCAAAGTACTGCGGAAGGTGATTTGCAGGGAGAGGATAATGATGAATCAGCCCTAATGCATATAGTAGCGCCTTTGGGTATTCCTACATTGGTATCCGGTAAGCATTTATCCTCTGCGCGTCTGCTTCATTATAAGTGCTAGGGATGGGGCGGTCATCTTTCATCATAGTCTCGAGAGTAATAAAATCATAGTCGAATGGGAATACAACCTTGTCTACCCAGAAAAATTTATCATTCCATTTTTTAAGAGAGTCTATCTTCACCTTATAACATTGCAGTAGGTCAGGGCGTTTCGCAAAGGATATCCACCCGTTTGTCTAGGATGGGCGATAGAAGGCGCGGAACAAATTTATGGTTGGGTCGATATTCTTCAGTAAGTAGTTTATCTCAAAATTAGAGATCTTTGCGGCACCGATGCAGTGCAACTGTGAAAGGTGTATGTTGTAGTAGCTTAGCACGTCAATAAAAAAACGGCTTAGGGGTATACGGTTGTTGGAAAACTAAAAAAACCTGGTATATACACCAATATTTCCAGCAGGGTAGCTTCCTATGTGTGCTTGTGGATCTGGCACAGTCAGATGGAGGTCTGCAGATATATGATATTTGGTGGCAAAACTGGAGAGTTCTTGTTCTAATATGTGTGACGTCACATCGAATAAATGTGCCACCATTGTTCCTTTTTACCAGTACTTCAGTTGGGTGTGGATTTAATGATGTTTTCTTCTATGGTGATTATTTCTTGCTGTTTTCAAAAATGGTGAAAGTTTTGAAATGATGAAGAAGATGGTCGAAGGTCAGTAGAAGTGCATTTATATGCACTTTCTACACAAGGGATCATGCGACAGGTGTCCAACGATTTAGTTCATCCTACGGTGTTTATTAGTTGGTCCCTCTGACGTGGTTGATGCCTTTCCCGGTTCCCAAAGAAGGTTAGTACTAGTGGTGTATGACATGGATGCATATTCGTGGGAAAATTTAAAATCATTTCATTGGCGTTGACATTGCACACGAATTTCTTTTACAAATATGAGATGGCTGCGAGGGGACCTTCGAGGTTAATAGTCTAGTAGCTGTGGTTTGAACCTACGACCACTAGACAGGGGGAACATGATGACGTATAGTCCCTGGTCGGGCTGGATTGTCTGACTCACGGGTATTACCCGTATTCATCAGGAATGGATTAATACTTATGCGATGTGCACACAACCCAGGAGGCCCGGTAAGCCGCTGTCGCACATATGGTTCATTGCTTAACCGTGTCCCCGTCGCGCTACGACAAGATCAGACAAGAACATAATCTATCTTATGATTATATTCGCCTAAGGAAAGAGGATATACACTTGCCTCAGTTATGCGATAATGATCAACCTATTTTGAATCATTATCTCTTCCTTAGGACGCAAGAATAGGGAGCCCAGCCTGGACTCTCTCGAGTATAAAAGGAACCCCCATGGTTTCACAAAGGTACGATACACACAATACCCAAAACCCTAATATACTCAAACTGATTACTTAGTCTCATGCCATAGTCTAATCGTGGGTCACAAAGCCTAACGTTGTCTGTTTTAGTGCGCATGGTCCTTAAACAAGTTTTACTTGGTGCAAGAGCCGGAGTCCACAAGACCCCGAATTAAGCCTAATTCGGGTCAAGCTCGGTCAATCTAATTTTTGTATCAACAATCATCTTTGACTGCTAAATTATCAACATGCCCACTAGATTCAATTGTACAAAACTTTTTTTTGTGCTACTGTAAATGGCTTGTGTTTTTGTCACGGTATTTGCATTCATAAATATGTGTACATTGTACCCATATTATGTTAAGGGTACTTGTATCAAGTGGTTTGGCATGTGTCTACTAAAAGCTGGCTGCTAACTCATACCGACTACTTTATTATACTTTAAATCGTCAAGTTCTTTTTTAACATGAACAATTCATTGAAATAAAAACTTAAAACAATATTTATAAACCCATGATATAGTGAAATCTTTATACTTTTGATACTGTAGTTGTTAATAGGAAAACAACGCTAAAGCTAAATAATAACTAGCTCTATATATTGCAAGGTTCATAACATCAAAAGTAGCACAAAGGTTAAACAAGTTTCCATTAATTTAATCTACTAGTTATTTACAATTTTTTTATCGTGATTGGGATGGGGCTGGTGACAAGAGATCTAGCATGCATATTAGTATATGTGATATTAGTTGAAGGTGATGATGATCGGAGGTGGCGATGATAGTTGAAGGTGTTAGTGGCTGAAGGTGATGGTGGTTGAATATGGCAATAAATATAATTATGTTAAAAAAGACGAGGGTAATACAGTCATTTTATGGCCATATTGGTAAAAATGAAACAAATTTGAAAGTTCATTGTTAATGTCTAGCGATTAATTAGTAAGTGTTTAAAGTCGGTACATTTCAATAAGTACGTTGGTATTATATAGCTTTTACCCATTTGATTTGTAAAACTATTATCATGTAGATAATAGGACCACAACTGATTAGTAATGGTAGTCTTTAATGTTTTCTCTCTTTTGATCTTCTAAATCTTGATTAATATAAGTAAAACTGTCTTTGGATCTCTTGAATCATGTTTTTCTACATGGTATCAGAGACTGGCTGTTAAAAATTAACGAAATTTTTTTATGGTTTTGATAAAATTGGGGGTTTTTGTTTATATACATTTTTTGGTTGGATCTGCTATTGAGATAGTTGGATCTGTTAATATTACATCTGGATCTTTAGTTTAACTCTTTTAATTTTTTTGAGAAAAAAATTAGGGTTTAGGAGATTTGGTGGTGGTTATCTTTTTTGTTACTGATTCTGTTGATTGATTGGCTTATCTTTCGATTGAGGTGATTTCCCTTATTTTTTTTAAAAATATTTAGGGTTTCACTCTTTTGAAAGATTGGTTGCTTTGTGGTGGTTATTGTGATTTTTTTGATTGATTCGGTGGTTGATCTACTCGTGTTCGCACTTTGCCCTAATTTTTTCCGAGAAGAAAAATTAGGGTTTGTGCTTTGGAGGTTCTGTTACATCCTATACTAAGTGAATCTAGGAGTAACAGTTCGATTGTGCTTGATTGCGTACACTGTAACACCTCTCATCACTCTATCTCCTTATTTGCTATGTGTTGCTTTTTTGTTGTTGATTATTAATCATATCTACTGTTTGTTTGCTTTTTGTTATCTTTGTTGGGGTTGGTTGTTTATTTATTTCGTCTTTACCTTTTATCTGGACCCTCAACCTTAGCCTTGCCCTTGACCTACCACCTTGAGTGGTTTGGAAGCCTGGGAACTTAGATGGCTCTAGTTGAGTTCATTTTTTAGTTTGTTGACCTTCACCATGTTTGAACATGGTGAATCTGATACTGAGAGAGTGACTGATCCAATCACACTCATCAATAAATTAGATGTGAGCAACCGTTTGCATTTACACCCTAATGACTTATAAGTGTTGACTATTGTGTCTGTTAAATTAAAAAGAACTAAAAATTATCAAGTTTTGGCTAATGCTATGTTGTTAGCTTTGGAAGGAAAAAATAAAACTGGATTTATTGATGGTACTTGCAAGAGGTTTTTAACTGATGAACTTTTAGGAAAACAAGGGGATAGAGTTAATGTTGTGGTTTTGGGGTGGATTCTTAACTCAATATTCGAGGAGTTGTTCCTTGGACAAATTTTTTCAATAAAGGCCAAACATTGTAGGATTATGTAAATCTTGCTTATATTCTAGAGAGCAAAAGAGATAGAAATGGTGAGAACACACACACTTTTAGAGAGAGAAAGTGAAAGAAAACACCTTTCTACTATGTGTAATAATGAGTGAACCACACCCTCTCCATCAAATGAGAGGGTGTGTATACCAAGCCCATAAGATGGGCTTGGGCTTACATTGTTGGGCTGGCCATACATGACATAAACCGGGCGTTTCCTTGTTTAATTAATGTAGACATACTAGGACTACGAGCTACTTAACTAATATATTGTCGGAGTGACCGATCCTTCTAAACACGTAAAAACGTATTTCCAACAATCTCCCCTAAAGGGAGGTCACTCCAAATTACAAAGGGATTACCCGAGTTACAATAATAAAATAAACCTAGCATACTATGCTTGTATTGAGATCGTAGTCTTCGTCTTTCTTTTCTTTTTCTTTTTTGGTGAATATGTTGATGTGATCTTTGAAATCAATCGTGAACATGTATTTCTTGCCTTGATATTGTGCATCATTTGTAATCTTTTCCTCTTCGTGAGTTCATGTCCCACATACTTATACGTTTTTAATTCTTGAAAGCTTCAGAGTTTGATACAGTGGAAGGCTTGCCTTTTAGGCTTCTTGAATTTGTTGAAGTATTAAGTGTATAAAGTATAAGCATGCGGGGACGACTTCTTCTCGGATTCCGCAATGCCACCGTTTTCAAATGTAGTAACATAAGTAGACAAGAACGAAATGGCTTTGAACATTTCATTCTAATTCGGTAGCATTTTACCTCTGGTCGGTGACCGTTGGATGATATTAGATATCGTACTTGTGGCAGGTAGATTTTGATTAAAAATCTCCTTGACAAGATTTCGCGGGTAAACTCGTTCTCTTTAAACGACCGTCCAAAGCTGATTGGCGAACGTAAAGAGTGAATCATTTGGATAAAATTATCCGCATGATTGAAGCCGTTAATTCTGATTCCTGGAACAAGTTTGATTCATTAAAGAATCGCACCATCGTTGCTTTCCAGTTGTCACGAGCTTGAATCATATTGAATCTTACAAGTTACCTACCAAGTGATGTTTGACGTTAACACTTGAAGGATTTCCATTTGTCCCTGTAATACTAAAAAGTATTACTCTGAATGTTCTAGCAAGATCATTAAGATATTGCTTAGAGGCCTGGAACATGTTTAAATTCAGTTAAGAATTAAACCACTGTTGCTTTCCAGTTATCACAAGTTTGATTCATAAAGAATCGCACAAGTCACCTACCATGAGCTTTTTAATGTTCACTCAAGAAGGATTTCTATCTTTGTTGTAAATACTTTCGTATTACTCGGATATTCCGGGAAGATCTTGAAGATTTGCGTAGGACTCTTAATATCTTTCTTGCTTTTCATAGTGTGTGAAGAAGCAAGGAAATATGGAAGTGTGTCCTAATGAGATATTTGATGATCTCAAATGGCTCCAGACTCGATCGTGCACTTTGGATTTTTAGTGATCGAAGGCTGGAGAGGAGTGCCACCATTTCAATACCATTTTACTAGGAGTGAATAAATCGATAGATAACGTGTTGATCTCCGTGTGATTAAAACAAATATCTTTTGAGAGATATTTGAGTTAGCTGGGATAGGTTGTGCCATACATCACTGGGTCCATGATGTGTATCTTCAATAACATATGAGTTGACCCGGTTTCTTCCTAAGGTTGTAAGGAGGACTTCTTTCTTTTCACCCTTTATCATTACAATTTGTTAATGGAAGTGATGCCTAAAAAAATTATTAGTGTTAACTAATCTTTCTTAGTTTTGATCACAACAAACTATACAACACATTTAGTGTAAAACGCAAAACGAATTATTTAACTAACACAATCATCAAGGTAATAATCATATCACTAACTTTTCTTAATCATACTTAGTGATCATCAAAGTGATTATCCTTAAAAGTCACTTTTGTTAATATGACAAAAGATTTTTTAATAAACTTTCTTTTTAAGAAAATATTTTATTAAAATAGAAAATGTAAATTTGAAAATAGCATATTCCATATGCCAAAAGAATATCCTTTGAAGGTTTAAAAAACCTCAGATAATCCTACCCCACTAAAAGACAAAAAAAGGAGCGGACTCTACTGGGCGGTACCTTAAATAGCTAGGCGGTTCTCTAGCGATATGGAACCGCCGGGCTAGTTAAAGAACCGCGCCCAACTAGCCGTTGGACCTTGTCTTCTATAAATAGTGGATCAAATCTCATTTTCCAATAACCCTCTTGGACGTTTTTCTCAGCCTCCTTTCTCTTTTCTATAGCATAATCATTAGTAAATGATCACTTAATGTGTTAAGTATGTTTACATATGATTATCCTCTTGATCCCCTCCTTTACCTTGTCCAAAGAGAAGATCACTCACTCACTAGTGTTGTGATAAAGATGAATCCATGAATTAGTCATGTTCATCATGTTAGTCTTTTTGTTTTTGTTGATCCATTTGTATTTATGAATACTTGGACTAGTTGTGTTCATCCAAGCAAATTGTGAATACTTGGATTTGTTGTGTACATCCATTGCATATGTGTTTGCTTGGATTTGTGTTGTGTAGATCCAAGCTACATGAGTGTACCTGGATATGTCTAGTTGAGTTGTAATAGATTGTGTAGTAGTTCTCACTAAACTATAAAGTGACGTGGTTGTGTCTTGTGAGTTCTCACTAAACTTGAAAGTGATTAGTAGTTGTGTTGTGTGAAGTTCTCACTTAGCTTCAAAGTGAAGAGTCGTGAAGATTGGTTCTAGCTTTGGATTAGAAATCAACATCTAGCCTTGTGTCGTAAAATGGTGAAGTAGGCAACGTCGTGAAGATTGGTTCTATCTTAAGATTAAAACTCAACATCTAGCCTTGTGTCGTTAAATTATGAAGTAGGCAACGTTGTGTAGATTGGTCCTAGCTAAAGATTAGGTCTCGACATTTAGCATAGTGTCGGAAAATAATGTAAGCGACGATGTAAGGCTTTCTCCGCCAAGAAGGGAGCTTGTGGATATAGTGGAAATCTCGAGTAGGTGTAGTCGAGGAGTGGAGTAGAAACGAGGATAGAGCCTCGTTGTCGAACCACTATAAATCTTGGTGTCTTGTTATTAGGTTGTCTCTTTCCTTACTCTTTACTAATTTCATTATCATTATACTTACCTATTACCATTGCTAATGCATTTGATATGAATCTAATCATTATGCAACTTAGCTTCAAGTAAAAGATAGTTTTGATACAAACCTAATTGAAAGTAATTTTAATTAGGTGACTAATCGAAGAGAAAATATTCAACCCGCTCTTCTAGTTTCTACAATTGGTATCAGAGCGTTGGTCACTCAAGATCTTTGAAGTATATTGTACTTTAAAACTTAGATCGATCCATTGTCTCCTCAAATTAGAAGGTCAAGTTGTACTAAAGTTTCTTTTTGGTCAAAACTATTTTTTCTTGGAAAATAGGTCTTTTAATTGGTAATATTGCATCCCTCTTAGATTAGTAGCTTTAATGCATTTTAGATCTACTCTTGAAATGTATCTACTAGTTTGCATCTTTCTTTGTGTAGGTACCCACGAAGATCAATTATTTAATTGGTTGTGGATTGAGTTACTTGCACTTGTAGAAGACTCATCTTCATTGATCTTCAACATCTTTGAATGATGATATCAAGATGATTGGGAATGATACTAGTCCTTGAATACTTAGTACTCATCATAGTCATTGTTGGGCTTTGCATTGATTCCTTGATGAATGGGAATACTCTTTGTGGCCAAGGTATGCTTTTGTTCTTCCACACGCCCTTTGATCATTCTTTTGATCATTACTTGACTATGTGCTTGCTCTTGGCATCCTTGCCTTGACATTTGTTTGTGGTTTGTGATTCTTTTCTTTTATTCTCTAAAACCTTCATTGCTTGGATACTTGACTCACTATGGTGATGTAGAGTGAGTTAGTAGTAGCTTAAAGTATCAAGCATGATATCCACGGTTTTCACCCATACGGTTAGTAGGCCCTTTGTGGGAGAGAAAGTGAATTAATACCTTGCTCATATTTTGGTTTAGACTAAGACTATTATTGAAAGTGATCTTAGTCTATGCATCAATATTTGCTTCGCGTTTATTCATTAGCAAAGCCGTTTAACACTTCGCCGGAAAGGCACGTCTTAAACCACTATATATGACAAAAGCTCTTCGTCTCCTCGATTTGAAGATTGTCATTAATCCCTTGAGCATTGGTCTTAGTCTTGATTCACTTCCCTTGATTTCTCTCCACTTTGCGTTTTCGCTACGAGTTGTTGTTTGTCCGCTTTGGTTCTTTTTGATCTCGATTCAACTCGTAATCCTTCATTAAGGCATGCTTATTGTTATGATGATCCAGTGATATTTTAATAGGTTTAAGATATATTTTTAAGTATTTTAGAAAACTTGGTTTTCAAATATTTGGCGTATTTCATTGATAAAAACCAGCCTCTGTAGGCGGTTCTTTATCTCTGGCGGTTCAAACCCGCGGTTCTCTATGGATATGGAACCGCGACAGTAAAGCTTGTCAGAGCGCTAGTTTTATTAAATTAATCTTTTTCAAACTAAACCCTCTCTCTCCCAAAAACACACAGCCGACGGGTTCCACCTTTTCCACCATTGTTGAAGCTTCAAAAACTTTCAATCACTCAAATTAATTGATACCAAGTTGTGGGTTTCACTCATCCTTCATCAAACATCAATTAATTGTAAGTATTTTCTTTCAATCTCATCTATTTTGATCTAGGGTTCATCCTTTCATAATTTGGGATTTTTAAAATTGAAATTGAATTAGAACATTAATAGGAATATGGGTTGACATAGTTATTTTACTATGATCCTGTAGGTTCGTATTCATTGAGATTTCACTAAAACCCACTTGTAGAACAAATCCAAATTTTGGCTAAATGATTTTGGTTAAAAGATGGAATTGAGATGAACCCATGAACAAATAAGTAATTGCGTTGTTAATGCCTACCTAAAAACCTTGTTTTGAAAAACCAATGTTCTAGTCCATTGTTGATCCAACATAGTTCATATGTTCTTGGTTAATAATGGAATAGATACATTGTGAACATGAGAATGATATGAATTCAATCCTTTGTTTGTCAAAAAAAATTGATATAACACATTCTCATATTTTGATTTTTGATTTTATTTTTAATATGAGTGATTAGAAATATATTTTCTTGTGTTTATTTAGGTACTAATCATGCCTTCACAATACCAAAAGGATCATCAACTAACTAAACAATATATGCCTAACCTTTCCGACTTTTCTCACTCAACACATCTCGCCCATACTTATTCCTCCATTCAATCCCGTTGTTTTCATGAGGGTAGAGTTGTCCAAACGGATATTAAGGATTATGTCTACATCAAATCTATGTTTGAAAACATTGGGTTTGATTGTTTGTTGCACATTAAGGAAGACATCTATCCCCGATTCCTATTGGAGTTCTTTGGCACATATTCCGTCATTGAAAACAATGATGGAATATTTGTTAGGTTCACCTTGAATGGTCAACTCATACAATACTCTCTCGAAGTCTTCGGTCAAATTCTTGATGTCCCATTTGTAGGCACTTGTCGCTTCACTGATAAATGGAAGCTTAGTGCTCTCCTTGAATCCAACAATTGTCCTCCAAATGATCATGCGGAAATTGATCTTGACTACATTGTTGATAGTGTCTCCAAAAAGCGTAATCGACCCGTTGTAAGAAGCCTTCATACTAAGGTACGTTCGGTGAAACGTCATGAGGTTCTCTTAAGCGACCTTAATGATAATATGGTCCAATGGACCAATATCCTTAGGGAAAATGTGTTTTGTCTTGGTGGAAACTGGGATCATGTTCTGGCATGTTTAGTGCATATATTATTTTGCATCTTTACCAACACCAATTAGAATTTGGCATATTTTATCGCTCAACAGATCAATTATGCTATTCACAAGCCTAAAACAAACCTTCCTTACGCAATGCTTCTCACTCGCATTTTTAAAAGGGTTGGCCGTGATTTTCCCAATCTTGATCTTTCTCATTTCCAACCGGTCAAACGGGTTATGCTACCTATTCAAGAGGTATATGAGAGAAAGACAAGATGTGGTCGTAGACCTAGAAAATCCGACCAACAAGAGTCCAATGATGAGGACGTTGACATGCCAACAAGTGATGGTGATGGCATTGGCACAAGTGCTCCCATTGGCTCTTCGAGTACTTCTCACCACTCCACAAACTCATTCGTGGACAGTTTAGATGACATTGTTTCCCCTCCTCATCATTCCACTAGTGAAGTTCCGGATAATCTCAATATGGAGGAACTTTACAGTCAAAGTCTTCGAACCCGAGGTGATTTACAAAATCATCGAGTTGAGTTAAGGAAGGGATTCAAGTACTTGGGTAACATGATCAAGGGATTGGGCAAGAAAAGAAGGTGAAGACTTTGAAGTGTTTCAAAGTATACATATTGGTAAACATGTAATGTGATGTTGAACATTTGCTTCTTTTTACCTTATTTTGGTTGTGTATTAACTAATACTACTTGTTTGGATTGCTTATTATTTTAATCCTAATGTTTTCTATGCCATCGTGTTTACGATTTGCATAGCTTTTTGCATCCTATGTATTAGTTAGCTTCCTAGATTTTGGTCAGTAGTTAACTTTGGCTTGTTAATCCTTTGGTAAAAATCTGGGCTAAACAAAGTTTGAGGAAGTGCGATTTTTGAACACCTCTGGTCGCGGTTCCATATCGACCAAAGGTTCCTTATCGATAAGGAACCGCCCATCCTAGATAGGGAACCACTGACTACTGTGTCCGACAGAATCTTTGCTTTAACATTATTTTCCTTAATCTGTATAAACCTTGCTTGATTCTTTGCAAAAACCTGCACATTTCCTAAACTAGGTTACCTAAATTCATTATTCACATAAAATGTTTTTAACCCATTACTAGTTTGGATCATCCCCTCACCCTTTTAAACCTACCTTGTTAGCCATGTTCTACACACATCAAACCATTTATTCTTAACCATTAAACCTCTCTTTACAACCAGGGTTTCTACAAGAACCTCAAACTCATCCAAAACCTCTACTTCAAGGAAAAATCTTAAGATTAAGATTAAGTTGCCCAAACCTAACTCTTCACCCTTTCACACACCCACTAATGCGATTGTCCCAATTCTCATCTCTTCATCAACCTCACCACCTCTTGCTCCATGCAAGACTACCTCAACCCATGGTACCAACCATTCTCATGGTTCTACCTCCTCTTCATTCCAATCTAGAATGAATGAGCTAACCTCACCCTTCACTCCAAGTACTCTCTTGGATGTGACTACCCAACCTCAACCCATCCAAACCATTCCCATTGTGAATGACTTTGTTGATACCTTGGTGACTTCACCATTTACCCCTCTAAACTCAACCATTTCACCCTTGGAGATCATACTTCCACACTCACCCTCGTCACCTTTGAAGAACATACCTCCTCCACCTCCACCTCCCTCAGACACTTCAAACTTGGGTGATCCTAGCTTGTATGAGTATTTCATGCACAGTGGCACTAATTTCCCTTGTTGCCTCAACAACTTCTATCTCTTTGATATCCTTAGATTGGAGATGATTGGGGATCACATAGAGTTGCAAAGCTTTTTGTTGAATCTCTTTGCCAATCATCCTCCTAGGAGATAAATGATGATTTTCCCTAATAAGTGTTTTTCAAGAAAAACCAAGCCAAGGAAGACTACTCATCAAGACCTAGTTTTAAGCTAACTTTGTTTTAGTTAGTTGTTTTTTTTTTGTTAATGTATCTCTTTCCTCCATGAGTTTTTCATGAGGATGAATAATGGACTTAGCTTTATGTGTATCTATCTTTATGTACACATTAATCAACTTTAATTTTAAATTAAAATTGAACCTAAATCTATCACAACCTTTAAAACTTGACTAAAATTGGTTCAAAATGTTATCTAAATATTTTGTCACCCTTTGTCAAGACATTCTTTGTGAATGTGTTGCTTTTATGCAACCCTAGCATAATTTAGTGCTCATAGAGGTAAAATTCCAAGATTTGCAAATTTTTTTGAAAAAGTCTTAGTTTTTCTCAAAACCCTGGAAAATCATGGTTTCAAGTCCACTGCACGCGGCTCATTAAAGTCGTGCGGTTCCTTAAGTGCTAAGGAACTGCCGGTCCCTATAAGGTACCGCGGACAGAAAGCCAAGTTTTGGCTTGTTTTTGGTCTTTCTTCATCACCCTATCCCCTGTCAAGATTCCATGTTTAATCAATTTGGCTAAACATTCCTTGACACTTTACATTTGATTTTCAAACCTTTTCCTTGTCTGCTTTCTTCTTATACCCCCACCTTGAGATTTCATTCTCACACCTCAACAATGCCTAACTCTTCCTTTCATAACCTTGACATTTCATTGTCACAAACCTCCTCACCCAAAGCTTCTTCATCCAAGCTTTCTAAGAAACCTAAAATCTCGGTTCGACCTATTTGGATCAAGAAAAATGAACCCGCTTCATCCAAACCACCCAAAAACCCCACATTCTCTCCAATCAAGTATTGGAATGAGACCTACTCCATTAACCCCATCACCGGAGAAAAGGAAAATCTTCCCCCACCACCAAAACCTTTTGACACCCCTCAACTCAATGACCTTTCAACCTTCCCAAACCTCACAAGGCATTGTGAAAACATTTCCTACCCACTTTCCTCACCACCACCAAATCCTAGGTGTGATGGCCTTCCCCCATCAACCGAATTTGTTTTGCATCATGGATCCTCGTGTGCTTGTTGCCGATTTCAACAAATTGAACTTGCTCATGTGTATGAGAAGTTAAATTTTCTTGAATTCCTCCTCACTCGACCTCCTCTCAAAGTTTTCGTTCCCGTGGACAAAACCTCGAATGATGCCTCGTCCTCTTAATTTTCTAACTAAAGGACTAAGCCCTCTTGGAGTCAATAATACTTTAGTTGTTTTGGAGTCAATAACATTGTAAGCAATCTTGGAAAATTATCACTATTAGAATATCTTATGCTTTGTGGTTTATTTCTCCATATCTTTTGCTTTAGATACTCATATTGTGTGTATGACTATCTACTTTGTTTGTTTCTTTCATATTTATGTAATATGAAACCTTTGTGTTGTGTTTGATTTATTTATTTGATCATTCTCTCTTTCTATTGAGTTGATCGTGGTTAATCTCTACAATTGATTATGGGTGATTCCATCAATTCTAAATTTTAACCCCTTGACAAATTTATCATCTTCATTGGTTGGATGTTTCTTTTCTAACTCCATTCCACCAATTGAACTTTGATTTTGTCATTTACCTCTTTGGACATACTTAGCAAATACTTGCTTCTAATTTGAGATTTCTTCTCCTTCTCCCTCTCAAGTTACTTAGTAGGTAGTGATCATATATACATTGGTGTTTCTTTTCTTTCTACTAACCTTTGTGTAGCATGTCACCATAGCTCATACACTTGGTGCCCCAAGCAAGGGGAAGCATCCACCAAGGGGGAGCTACTAGAAAAGTCCGGTTCTCTTCAAAGACTTGTGCTTACCTTTTTGCTACGACAAAGGGGCAAAAATGAAAACTCGTTAATAAATCGATATTTTGTGTTTCTATGTAAATCAGTTTATAGTTTGTCGTAATCAAAAAGGGGGAGATTGTTAATGCAATTGATGCCTAAAAACATTATTAGTGTTAACTATTCTTTCTTAGTTTTGATCACAACAAACTATACAACACATTTAGTGTAAAACGCAAAACGAATTATTTAACTAACACTATCATCAAGGTAATAATCATATCACTAACTTTTCTTAATCATACTTAGTGATCATCAAAGTGATTATCCATAAAACTCACTTTTTTTAATATGACAAAATATTTTTTAATAAACTTTCTTTTTAAGAAAATGTTTTATTAAAATGCAAAATGTAAAATTGAAAATGGCATATTCCATATGCCATAAGAATATCCTTTGAAGGTTTAAAAAACCTCAGATATTCCTATGATAAAATGAGATTTTGTATACCCTTTTATTATTTCTTTTATCGTTCCTCGATTCGACTCGAATTTGATTTCCAATTAACGTTACGACTTCACTTTGTTTTTGGTGAAAAGTATTTTTAGGATTTTAAACTAAAATCTATTTAATTAAAAACTTTTTAGACTAATTAAAAATCTATTTTGAACTAAAATTTAAATGAGACTAAAACTAATTATAAATAAAAACTAATTTATTTAAAGAAAATACTTAACCTAAATTTTAAACTAAATTTGAAATAAGAATCTAGAACTATTTTTAAATAAAAATAAAATGAAAACTAATTTAAAATTTAACTTTATAAAAACTTAAAATGAAACCAATTTAAACTTTCAAAACAAACAAATCTATTTAAATGAAAATAAAATTAAACTAGATTAAAGTTATAAAAGTAATTTAAATAAAAATATTTTTTTTATCTTTATATATATATATATATATATATATATATATATATAGATATATATATATATATATATATATATTTAAACAAAACTGATTTAAAGAAAATTTAAATAAAACTTTTTAATAAAAACTAACAAAACTTGAATTAAAGCTAATTAAACAAAACTGCAGCTAGTAATTTAAACCTATATTAATTTAATACTGCAATATAAAACACAAAAGAGGCAAGAGAAGAGATGGTTGGGGAGTTGGTTTGTATGCGAAAGGTCCTGGGTTCGAGTCCCAGGACAGACAATATTTTATGCTATTTTTATGCTTTTTAGCTTTATGGAACTATGAGAAACCAAATCAAACAGTAGCACTGATAATCAGCAAATAAAGCTTAAATGCAATAAGCAGATAATTCAAATCAAAATCTTAAAAGAAACTTAAACTAATCCAGCAGAACTTAAAATAAATCAAATCAAACTCAACTTAAAACAAAATAAGCAATATCCAATCATGAAGCAACCAAAATCAAAACATCGAAAAGTAAGAGATCCTAACAGTCTAAATAAACACGCAGGACAAACAAAAATGAACTAAAATAATTCTAAAAACTTAACACATAAGCAGATCCAATAAACTAACTACCAAAATAAAACTAGCAGATTAAATCATAGATTAAAACTTAACATAAAATTAAAAAGAAAGAAACCCGGTGTCGAAACCGTTGCGACGAAGGTGAGGCGTTGAGCCACCTTGTGAATAAACCGATTCAAGCTCCACCACCTTAATCAAACGATCTCAATCCATGAACAAAATGAATCTCGAACCAAACACAAGCCTTGATCCAAAATAAATCATCCGAACAGGAACTTGTAGCTTTTGATTTTTCCAGTAGGGAAAAATACTTTCACTTTCCTTTATCTCTTTTATTTTTTTGATATATATATATATATATATATATATATATATATATATATATATATATATATATATATATATATATATATATATATATATATATATATATATATATATATATATATATATATATATATATATATATATATATATATATTAATAATAATGTATCACGAAAACAGTAACAATATATATAAAAAACAGATTAAACTTTTAAGAATAAAATAATAACGGATTCAAGATTAAATATTAAGATTGACAGAAACTTAAAATTGAGATGAAATTAAACAAAATTTAACTTTTCATTAATAATTAAAGAAATTACAAGTGCTGGAAATTTAAAAATACAAGATTAAAACTAAAACCTAATTCTACTGAAAAATTAAAAATAAAGTAAAGCTATCTCCATTACATGTGAGAGGGGTTTTTATAGGAGAAAACCCTCAAAACTTCTTCATGTACTCCTTGGTGCTCACGTTTAAAGATCCTGGCCGTCCATTTATTTCTCTCACTTTTTTCTTCTCATCGAACGGCATATAACAACCCATACGCCACGGATTTCTCTCGTGGCAGTGGTTTGTGCTTCTTGTGTCTGAGGTGGAGGATATTTGGCCAATCACAATAAAGGAAAAAGCCATGTGAGACGGAGGACCACCAGTGGGGTGTTTTGCTGCGAAAAACTTGGGAATTAATTCCCAAGTGCGTGAATCGCACGTGTCTTGATCAAGAAAAGAAAAGCCCCAAATTTTTTTTCCTTGGTTAATTAGGGTTTGGGTAAAGATGGGTAAATGTCTGCGTTTGGTGGGAGACAGAAGTGAGGAGAGATGGGTAAATGTGTTTTATTTGTTTCTTGGTTGTACCAAAATTGAATAAGTGTGGGGATGGGTGAAAAAGTAAAAGCGTGTGATATGAGAAGGTTGACCAAAACTGAAATGCTTTGTTCTTTACGTTTCATTTTACTTTGCGAATGGGCTTTGGCCCAAATTGCCAAATATGCACTTCATCCGTCTACTGATTAAGCAAAGAAAAGGCTTGGGCCCAATCTTATTTTCCATCCGTGTATGGTTTTTTAATCAAATGGGCTTTTGAAATGGTCTTATGGTCCGTTTAGCCTTTTAGTTCAATTCTCCAAATGGGCTTGTGGGCCCAATAAGCAATGTGGGACCCACAATGCCCATTAAACTAAAATGAGATTTAATCCACTAAGTGCGAACTCGATTTCGGTTTTCTTTGATCATTTCTTCAAAACCGTGTCGGTTTTGTCGGGTTTCGTGATCGTCGGCACACTTTTGACCTTTTGACTTTGTCTTCGTCTCTTTTTGGACTTTTCTTCAACATTTGACCGTGAAATCCCGTGTTTTCTCTTCTTTTGATCATTTGTACCTATTTAACACACAAAACACAAAATCACGCGTAATTCCGACATTTATGATATAAAACACATGATTAGGTCTTGTTTTCCCTTGATTTTAGTGGCAAAAGGATAAGTGTTTACACACTTATTAAATCCCCTACACTTGACCATTACAATGACCCCTTGCAATGCATAGTTTTAAAGCATAAAGTTACAATTTTCTCATAATCAATCCATCTCGGCCTTTATTATTATTACTAAAGCTACTACGATGAAAAGATAAAAACTTTAAAAGGAGACAAAAGTTATTAAGAATTTATTAACTTGAAATTATTTGATGGAAGAAACTCGTAAAGAAATCTAAGACTTGAATTAGGGCTTAGGTGTCATGAATATTAATCATCCTCAAGTTTCACGTTCCCCATACCAAGCTTAAAAACGAGATCATTGTTATTACAAGTTAGCACAACTAACACATACTCATGTGGTTTAATTAATCACTTTGACACCCTTATTCCTACGGTGTATCTCTTGTATTTTATTTTTGTCTTGAATGATCACGAGGATGCATTTTTGACTTATTTCGATAATTTATTAAGGCCGAAAATAAAGTGGGACGATTTAATCAATAGTTAGCTAAAGGACAAAATCTTTTAAAACGGCTTCTCGAAACCTCATAAAGTTCATATCTTGGCATAACTCGTTTCACGATTTAAGACCTTTCTCGGACCGATATTTGGCTTGTACTTCAAACTTCAAATCTTGAGAGACGATCTTGAAATTATGGTCTTCTCTTCATTTTGGTACACATCTTTATTAGGAGTGAAAGATGCTTCAAACGTTGACCACGACTTCTTCATTTATCCTCTTCTTTATTTAGGATTTTGATATACAACGATCCGCCTCCTTTTCGGACTTGGATCTATTTATCCTCATACCTTGTTAGGGTCTTTTTGGATAGACATCTCCATGATCTTTAGGGGAGTAATTGGTTCTCGTAGTGTGTCTTGATCCATCATATTGATTTGGATTAATGATCTTCACGTCATCTTTGGATCTTTAGCAAAAAAAAATGAATCCTCATGCCTTGTGAGGGCCTTTTTGGACTCGGGTATCCTCATGCCTTGTTAGGGCCTTTTTGGATAAGCCAATCTTCGCGTCCCACTTCAATAAGTTATGCCTTGGCAATGAACTCTAATTAATACCGAGCAACTTTTAAACGATCTTGTGCTAGAAGCTAAGTAACTTTTCAAATCGTACAACCTTATTTATTGCAAATATATTTATTAACAAGCGATGGGAGAAAAAGCTCATAACTAACTCACATAAGTTAATGAAAGAATACCAAACTTATAATTAACTCTATCATCTCTCGTTCTCCACAATTTAAAATCTCAAGGAATGAGACTCGTGGATGCTTAGCCTAATAAACCAATTAAGGTCCATATGGTAAAGGATACTAGCTAGAGCAAACTTGGATAAGTATACTCGGGTTGAGTCAAAATATTCACGACGGGCCTAATATATCAAAGACATCTAAACTTGTTAAAACCATTTTATTTATTAATTATTTATTTTTGACTTTATTTTTGAAATGGAAATTATTACGATGCGATGATAAAAGGAAAGAAAATAAATGAAAATACTACTAGGCCAAAATAGATCAAAAATTTGAAAAACGTTGAAATGTTTTATTAAAATTTTCCGATAAACTGGGGTCAAATTCATGGAAAAGGCCACTAAAATTTCGATAGAAATCCCCCTACACTTAATATAAACATTGTCCTCAATGTTTAAGCATGTGGGAGAATAAACTCCCATACACTTAGGACATTGAGTACGTTGTTTAAAATCGAGCTAAGGAAAGGACAACTAAAGTGATTACATTTTATTCGTTTTTATTTATATACAAGATTGAATCACAATAGCAAAAACTTATCGAAGGAACCGGGTACACGGGAAACACGGGAACACGGGTCTCGTCAAAAGTACCAAAAGTGGATCATTAAAGCTTATGTCCCTGCACAATCACAACACACAAAACAAACAACCTACACGGCTCCCCCTACACTTATTGGTGAAAATGGGTGAAAGGTAAAAAGGGTGGTAAAGGGTAAAAAAATCTAACCTAGTTAAACGATGCTTGATTTTTCATCACGAGTCTCTAGCTCGACTCGAATTCCCGAATGTCATCATTCAAATGGGAAAATCATGGAACAACCGAGATTTCCAAGGGAGGAAAATCTCTCCATGATAAAGGTGAAACAAAGTCATATAAGGCATACCCCAAGAAAATCCACCCGGGTCAAACACATAATTTCCATCAGAAAAGAAAATATACCCCGAGGTGGTACGCAAGTCAAAGAAAAGTGGGGTATCCTTAGGCAACGATCTCTTCAAAGGAAGGATAAGGTGATTTGGAAATGATAGCACAAAAGTCTCTATGTCGGGATCAAATACTGATTCCTTAACGGGAAAATAGCAAGAGGTATTGACATTTAAGCTCAAAATATCATCAAAATCCATAGTGGGAAAGTCATCCTCTTCCAAACTTGATGTGAAAACATAAGTATCGTTGGAGTC
The DNA here is from genome assembly GCA_025667525.1 of Glebionis coronaria. Lineage (NCBI taxonomy): Eukaryota > Viridiplantae > Streptophyta > Magnoliopsida > Asterales > Asteraceae > Glebionis > Glebionis coronaria. Next base: position 203,972,061 of record CM046880.1, read on the forward strand.
ATAGGAAAACTCTTCCTCATGAGGAAAATAGGTATTTAGAAAGATATCTAAATCCTCCTCAAATGGAATAACCTCTAAATTAGGTATGATCTCTAAGAGTGGAGGATCCTCCTCGAAAGTCATGACTTCTAAAATTGGAGTATAAAAGTCAAAAGGAGTCTCCATAGAAGAATCACTCATCGAGATATGAGGTCCATTAAGATCATGGGGTGGGCCATTAAAGTTGATGAGATCACTTAAAGAAGTGTCATCATCGTAGGTATAAAAGATTGGTTGATCATAAATGGGTGGGTCTAAAGTGGGTGGGTCTAAGCCGAGAATAGTGTGATCACTTGAAGAAGTGTCATCACTATCGGTGTCATAAATGGGAGTATAAAAAATTTGAGGCTCGAAGGAAAGGGATGAGTTTATCACAAAATCATTTTGAGTAGAATTTTCAATTCCAAATGGATTAATAAAAATCTCTTCATTATCGTAATTAAGAACATCAATCATATTGACCGACTCTTTTCCATTTGATTTTGTTGTGATTTTTCCCATTTTAAAAACTTGTTGTTCATCCCGAACCCTAAGAATTAACTCCCCTTCGGCTACATCAACTAAGGCACTTCCGGACCTTAAGAATGGTCTACCATGTATTAACGGAATACGAGGATCCATCTCATAGTCGACGATGACAAAGTCTACGGGAAAAGTGAATGTATCAACTCGAACAAAAACATCTTCGGCAATACCAACGGGGTATGCGAGAGTTCGATTAGCTAACTCTAAAGTCATACGAGTTGGTACAAGGTCGGGTAATGACAATTGTTTCCAAAACGAAAGTGGCATAAGATTGATGCTAGCACTGAGATCCGCTAAAGCCATACAATCATCGATTTGAGGAAACGAGAAAGGTAACACGAATCGTCCGGGATCTCCTAGCTTTTCGGGAAGCTCTTTGAGAAGAACCGCGGAACAATTCTCATTTAAACGAGTGTTCACGAGCTCAACCATTTTTTCTTTCTTATTAAGCAAATCTTTAAACATTTTCACAAATTTTGGCATTTGAGCGAGTGCTTCAATAAGTCTTATGTTAACATTCACATTGGAAATCATTTTCAAAAAGTTAGAGACATGAACGTCATCTTTGGTGAGCACTTTAGTCTTGCCTAACCTAGATGGATAAGGAATATTAGGCGTAGACTTTGAAGTTTGAGAAGGAGAAGGACTCGCTTCTTGAACAACCGTAGGAATAGGCTCTTTCGGCAATGGAGGACTAGAACTAGGAGTGGTAGTGGGAGGAATCACCGGAGGGGGAGTAGGATTACTCATTATGACCTCCGGGCCTTGTCTCTCCTTTATGGGCGAAGAGATGGAAGGTCCCACTAAAGTGGCTCCACTTCGAGTATTGATAGCACTCACATTAGCACGAGGGTTAATCTCGGTATTGGATGGTAAGGCACCTTGGGGTCTAAGGGTTTGCAACATAGTCAAAAATCTCTTATCGTTGGACTCTTGCATTTGTCTAGTAGACTCTTGCATTGCTTTCATGATTTTCTCATGTTCGGTTAATTTTTGTAGAACCAAGTCCATTTGAGGATTTTTCATGTTCATTTGATTAAACCCTTGATTAGGAGAACCTTGATTTTGAGATTGAAAACCGTTGTTATTATAAAAACCTTGATTATTATTTTGAAACCCTTGGTTTTGACCATTAAAATTCCCTTGATTAGCATTCCCTTGAAAATTACCCATTTGAGGACCTTGGTTCCTATTTTGGTATTGGGTATTTTTGGCGGGTGGGGGTGGTCTTTGAGGTGCTACAAAACCCGGGGGAGCCAAATAATTAGTACTATTGTAAGACAATTGGTTAACATCAACATTAGGTTTAAATAGAACCCTTTCATTAGCATTAAAAGCACAAACTTGTTGTTGTTGATTATAAACCTTGTCACAATTGAAATATGAATGTGGTATACCACAAGTCTCACACGTTTCACAATTTTCTTTCACGGCATGCACATGTGTAGTGAGGGCGTCGGTTTTTAGAGCGAGTGTTTCAACAAGCGAAGTAAGTTTATCGATTCTCTTGTCACTCTCACTAGAACTAGCACTTGCCATAGTGGCCCTAACACTTTTGGTTTGTACTTTAGCCTTGTTTTCAATTATGGACCAAGCCTCGTTCATGGTTTTCACAAGAATATTGCCCCCCGCGGCACTGTTAAGTGAGTCTTGGTCATTTTGAGTCAAACCATTGTAAAACGTATTTATTTGATGCACTTTGGTGAAACCGTGTTGTGGATATTTTCTCAAAAGCTCTTTAAATCGATCCCAAGACTCACTAAACGTTTCCCCATATTTTTGCTCAAAAGTAATGATTTCATTCCTTAAAGCCGTGGTCCGTGTTGGTGGGAAAAAGTAATTAATGAACTTGGTTTCTAAGTCGATCAATGTGGTAATACTTTGGGGTGGTTCCTTATCAAGCCAAATCCGGGCTTGTCCCTCGAGGGAAAAAGGAAAGAGTTGAAGGCGAACGGCTTCTTGTGGCACCCCATTGTATTTGACGGTATTTGCTAATTGGATGAATCGTTTAATATGAGCGTGTAGGTCATCATTAGTACGGCCTAAAAATGGTGTAGCGGAAACCATTTGAATAAAATCCGGTTTAAGTTCAAAATGATTAGCTCCAATGGTCCGCACCACAATCGCGTCATCGTTTCCTTCAACGTGAGATTGAAGAATCTCAATCATTGGTCAATTATCCGTTGCCATCGTTATGTCGAAAGCTCGATTCTCGGGATCGGCTTGAATGACGGTCTTTTTGTTTTTCTTCTTCTTCTTCTTTTTGGAAGAATTGGAAGAGTTTGGTACACCACTCGGTATGTATGTACGCGCGCGGGTGCGCATACAATTAAAACTTTGGAATGAGGTAGGTGACCTCGGTCGACTTTGAGAGGAAAAGGATTTTCACTCTCGAGGAACAATAGTAAAAAGCTACAAAAATATATACTTAATTACTACTTGAGTTGGCAAACCAATAATCGGTCGTCCCTCTCAATATACGCACAAGCAAGCGGGGAAACGAGGTGGCACAAAGCACTTAAAAACCTTTTTCCTTAGACGGCCTTTTATAGCGCGTCGCCTTATACCCACCTTATAGTTTGTATATGTCGAGTTCAAACGTCTTACTAGTATTTATCTATTTTGCCTTTTTATTTTGTTATGGATGCGACTACAATAGTTAGGTGATGAAATCCCAACTAAGGCTTATTTGAAAAGTATGTAAATTAATGTTCTACGTAATATACTATAGTAAAAGAAAAATCTTTTTGTATTTTTTAACAAAAATATATATGCACAAGAAAAATCGAAAGAAATCGAACTAAAAAAAGTAACACTAATACGTAATATTTTTGGTGTAATACTTTTAGGAAAAAGTATTATGTCTTGCTTTTTTTAATTTTTTTGGTGCAATTCTTATGAAAGAAATTGCTTTTGTGATTTTTTAATTTTTTTTGTATTTTTAAGTTTTTGATTTTTTTTGGATTTTTGATTTTGTTGCAAGAAACGTAACGTTCAAAAGATGAACGGATCCCAAAATCCAAATGTCTTCACGAAAAATCGTCAATCGTACGAGCGAAGCGGCAGCGGCGCCATTTGATAAAATGAGATTTTGTATACCCTTTTATTATTTCTTTTATCGTTCCTCGATTCGACTCGAATTTGATTTCCAATTAACGTTACGACTTCACTTTGTTTTTGGTGAAAAGTATTTTTAGGATTTTAAACTAAAATCTATTTAATTAAAAACTTTTTAGACTAATTAAAAATCTATTTTGAACTAAAATTTAAATGAGACTAAAACTAATTATAAATAAAAACTAATTTTTTAAAGAAAATACTTAACCAAAATTTTAAATTAAATTTGAAATAAGAATCTAAAACTATTTTTAAATAAAAATAAAATGAAAACTAATTTTAAATTTAACTTTATAAAAACTTAAAATGAAACCTATTTAAACTTTCAAAACAAACCAATCTATTTAAATGAAAATAAAATTAAACTAGATTAAAGTTATAAAAGTAATTTAAATAAAAATATTTTTTTATCTTTATATATATATATATATATATATATATATATATATATATATATATATATATATATATATATATATATATATATTTTTTAAACAAAACTGATTTAAAGAAAAGTTAAATAAAACTTTTTAATAAAAACTAACAAAACTTGAATCAAAGCTAATTAAACAAAACTGCAGCTAGTAATTTAAACCTATATTAATTTAATACTGCAATATAAAACACAAAAGAGGCAAGAGAAGAGATGGTTGGGGCGTTGGTTTGTATGCGAAAGGTCCTGGGTTCGAGTCCCAGGACAGACAATATTTTATGCTATTTTTTATGCTTTTTAGCTTTATGGAACTATGAGAAACCAAATCAAACAGTAGCACTGATAATCAGCAAATAAAGCTCAAATGCAATAAGAAGATAATTCAAATCAAAATCTTAAAAGAAACTTAAACTAATCCAGCAGAACTTAAAATAAATCAAATCAAACTCAACTTAAAACAAAATAAGCAATATCCAATCATGAAGCAACCAAATCAAAACATAGAAAAGTAAGAGATCCTAACAGTCTAAATAAACACGCAGAACAAACAAAAATGAACTAAAATAATTCTAAAAACTTAACGCATAAGCAGATCCAATAAACTAACTACCAAAATAAAACTAGCAGATTAAATCATAGATTAAAACTAAACATAAAATTAAAAAGAAAGAAACCCGGTGTCGAAACCGTTGCGACGAAGGTGAGGCGCTAAGCCACCTTGTGAATAAACCGATTCAAGCTCCACCACCTTAATCAAACGATCTCAATCCATGAACAAAATGAATCTCGAACCAAACACAAGCCTCGATCCAAAAGAAATCATCCGAATAGGAACTTGTAGCTTTTGATTTTTCCAGTAGGGAAAAATACTTTCACTTTCCTTTATCTCTTTTATTTTTTGATATATATATATATATATATATATATATATATATATATATATATATATATATATATATATATATATATATATATATATATATATATATATATATATATATATTTAATAATAATGTATCACGAAAACAGTAACAATATATATAAAAAACGGATTAAACTTTTAAGAATAAAATAATAACGGATTCAAGATTAAATATTAAGATTGACAGAAACTTAAAATTGAGATGAAATTAAACAAAATTTAACTTTTCATTAATAATTAAAGAAATTACAAGTGCTGGAAATTTAAAAATACAAGATTAAAACTAAAACCTAATTCTACTGAAAAATTAAAAATAAAGTAAAGCTATCTCCATTACATGTGAGAGGGGTTTTTACAGGAGAAAACCCTCAAAACTTCTTCATGTACTCCTTGGTGCTCACGTTTAAAGATCCTGGCCGTCCATTTATTTCTCTCTCTTTTTTCTTCTCATCTAACGGCATATAACAACCCATACGCCACGGATTTCCCTCGTGGCAGTGGTTTGTGCTTCTTGTGTCTGAGGTGGAGGATATTTGGCCAATCACAATAAAGGAAAAATCCATGTGAGACGGAGGACCACCAGTGGGGGTGTTTTGCTGCGAAAAACTTGGGAATTAATTCCCAAGTGCTTGAATCGCACGTGTCTTGATCAAGAAAAGAAAAGCCCCAAAATTTTTTTCCTTGGTTAATTAGGGTTTGGGTAAAGATGGGTAAATGTCTGCGTTTGGTGGGAGAGAGAAGTGAGGAGAGATGGGTAAATGTGTTTTATTTGTTTCTTGGTTGTACCGAAATTGAATAAGTGTGGGGATGGGTGAAAAAGTAAAAGCGTGTGATATGAGAAGGTTGACCAAAATTGAAATGCTTTGTTCTTTACGTTTCATTTTACTTTGCGAATGGGCTTTGGCCCAAATTGCCAAATATGCACTTCATCCGTCTACTGATTAAGCAAAGAAAAGGCTTGGGCCCAATCTTATTTTCCATCCGTGTATGGTGTTTTTAATCAAATGGGCTTTTGAAATGGGCTTATGATCCGTTTAGCATTTTAGTTCAATTCTCCAAATGGGCTTGTGGGCCCAATAAGCAATGTGGGACCCACAAGGCCTATTAAACTCAAATGAGATTTAATCCACTAAGTGCGAACTCGATTTCTGTTTTCTTTGATCATTTCTTCAAAACCGTGTCGGTTTTGTCGGGTTTCGTGATCGTCGGCACACTTTTGACCTTTTGACTTTGTCTTCGTCTCTTTTTGGACTTTTCTTCAAAATTTGACCGTGAAATCCCGTGTTTTCTCTTCTTTTGATCATTTGTACCTATTTAACACACAAAACACAAAACCACGCGTAATTCCGACATTTATGATATAAAACACATGGTTAGGCCTTGTTTTCCCTTGATTTTAGTGGCAAAAGGATAAGTATTTACACACTTATTATCCTACCCCACTAAAAGACAAAAAAAGGAGCGGACTCTACTGGGCGGTACCTTAAATAGCTAGGCGGTTCTCTAGCGATATGGAACCACCGGGCTAGTTAAAGAACCGTGCCCAGCTAGCCGTTGCACCTTGTCTTCTATAAATAGTGGATCAAATCTCATTTTCCAATAACCCTCTTGGACGTTTTTCTCAGCCCGTTTTCTCATTTCTATAGCATAATCATTAGTAAATGATCACTTAATGTGTTAAGTATGTTTACATATGATTATCCTCTTGATCCCCTCCTTTACCTTGTCCAAAGATAAGATCACTCACTCACTAGTGTTGTGATAAAGATGAATCCATGAATTAGTCATGTTCATCATGTTAGCCTTTTTGTTTTTGTTGATCCATTTGTATTTATGAATACTTGGACTAGTTGTGTTCATCTAAGCTATTTGTGAATACTTGGATTTGTTGTGTACATCCATTGCATATGTGTTTGCTTGGATTTGTGTTGTGTAGATCCAAGCTACATGTGTGTACTTGGATATGTCTAGTTGAGTTGTAATAGATTGTGTAGTAGTTCTCACTAAACTATAAAGTGATGTGGTTGTGTCTTATGAGTTCTCACTAAACTTGAAAGTGATTACTAGTTGTGTTGTGTGAAGTTCTCACTTAGCTTCAAAGTGAAGAGTCGTGAAGATTGGTTCTAGCTTTGGATTAGAACTCGACATCAGCCTTGTGTCGTAAAATGGTGAAGTAGGCAACATCGTGAAGATTGGTTCTACCTTGAGATTAGAACTCGAGATCTAGCCTTGTGTCGTTAAATTGTGAAGTAGGCAACGTTGTGTAGATTGGTCCTAGCTAAAGATTAGGTCTCGACATTTAGCTTAGTGTCGGAAAATAATGTAAGCAACACTGTAAGGCTTTCTCCGCCAAGAAGGGAGCTTGTGGATATAGTGGAAATCTCGAGTAGGTGTACTCGAGGAGTGGAGTAGAAACGAGGATAGAGCCTCGTTGTCGAACCACTATAAATCTTGGTGTCTTGTCCTTAGGTTGTCTCTTTTCTTACTCTTTACTTATTTCATTATCATGATACTTACCTATTACCATTGCTAATGCTTTTGAATTGAACCTAATCATTATGCAACTTAGCTTCAAGTAAAAGATAGTTTTGATACAAACCTAATTGAAAGTAATTTTAATTAGGTGACTAATGGAAGAGAAACTATTCAACCCCCCTTCTAGTTTCTACACAATTCTTTTTCATTCTTCAACCCTTTCAATGCTTACCAATACGTCATAACTAGCACCTTGTTGTGATTGTTCCAGTGCTAATTTAAGTACTTGGTCGGTATTCAGCTACGTTCATAATCTTTCTCCATCTTTCCTAAGGACTACTATTTCTAGCTATGGAATGTCCTTGGGAAGAATCCTCCGGTTTTGGAAGAATCATTGGACTTAACCTATCCTACCATCCTTATGTCACCACGATCTTCATCACCGTGAAATAAATGGGTTGAGGTTAAGTATAAATCACCATTAAATCCATTTTTGACATAGAAAATCCATTTTTCTCCCCCTTAACATATGCCATGATATTTGAAAACATTTCGCACATTAATAAGTGTGTCAACACTTATCCTTTTGCCACTAAAATCAAGTAAAAACAAGACCGAATCATGTGTTTAATGTCATAAATGTCGGAATTACGCGTGGTTTTGTGTTTTGTGTGATAAATAGGTACAAATGATCAAAAGAAGAGAAAACACGGGATTTCACGGTCAAATATCGAAGAAAGGTCCAAGAAAGAGACAAAGACGAAGTCAAAGACCAAAAGTGTGCCAAGATCGCGAAAATCGGCAAAAACCAGCACGAGTTTAATGAAAAAGATCGAGGAAGCCAAAGATGAGTTCGACTTTAGCGGATTTCATCATTTGTCAAGTCGATTCTATTTACGGACTCAAGTTTACGGCTAAGTGGGACCCACATTTGGGATAATGGGCTAAATAGTCCATTTGAAGTTAAAGTTTTGATCCAATAGGCCCAAAATGATGAATTTATTCGGATGGAAAATTATTTGGGCCAAAAGCCCAACTTGAAAGTAACTAAGGGATTTGTAATGGGCTTTAGGGTTTTCAGCTTGACATACGTGTATTAAACACGTTATTGTGTGAATGATTAATTCATTCTGTCATTTAACCCTCTCCATTCGTTTTTTTTTACACGTCACTCCATCAAAGTAAATAAATAAAACCGTTCCTTTCCCATAAACAGTCGCACGTTTATTAAACGAGTCAACCTTTCTTTGTTTTTTCTCACCCACACCCATTAAATAAAGCACACCAACTCTCACCTCACATTACTCTCGATATTCCCAAAGCCACCTTTCTTCCCCATCCCATTGTTCATCCAAACCAGTAAAATCACAATATTCACATAAACCCTAAATGGGTAAAAAATCAAATTGATGTGGGGGTTTTAATCCCACGTGTTAATCACGTGTTGGGAATTAAATCCCCAATTGATTCGGAAGAGAGAGTGGAAGAGAAAGCTACGTGGATGATTCTCATTGGATGCTACACCTCACTCCTCAAATCCCACCAATCAAAAGCCAAAGAAGAAACACAACTAGCACACGGATGCCACGTTGGCGATCCGTGTGCTATTTGGAATCATCACAGCCGCAAGATTAGAGAAAGAGAAAGGAAGAGAAGATTAGCGGCCAAGATCTATTTGCTTGGTCACCAAGGATACCTAGAAGGTTCGGGGGATCCCTATAAAAACCCTCCTCCATCATGTAATGGTTCATGCTTTTTTTTATTTATTTAATTTTCAGAAAAATTAGTTGATAGGTTTTAATCTTGTAATTTTCAATTCCCAGTATTGTAATTTTTTGATTTGAATTAATGAAAAATTAAGTTTATTTTAATTCTCGTTTAACTTTAAATTCCAGTTACTGTTCTTAATTAAATCAGTTTATTAAATTATGGTTACTGTTTATTTTTATTATTATTATTAAAATAAAAAAATAAAAAAAATAAAAATAAAGGAAAGTTTAGATTATCTTCCCCACTGGAAGATTTAAAAAAGATTTACTGCTCATCCGATTGGGGTTCGAAGTTGTTGATGTTGTTGACGAGTTAAGGTGGTGTTTGTTTGGTGTTCGTATCGGTTTAAGCTCGCTCAGCGCGACGCTTCTTCCCAACGGATCATCAAAAGGTTCTAATCTTCTATTTTAGTTTTTATTTAATTTAAGTTTATAAGATTTATGTTTGATACTGCTTATTGTTCTTCGGTTGAGTTTGGATTTGCTTAGCTTATTATTGGTTATTTGTCATTGATTGGACAAGTGTGAATTTGTGGATCTGCTTATTTAATTAAAGAGGTACTGTTCGGTTAAGTTTATAAGATTTATGTTTGAATCTGCCTCGTTTTATTAGATTATCAGTTTATTTAGGTCGAATTAGTAGCTTATTGATTAGGAGATTATTTGTTTTCAGATTTATTTGAGTAGCTTATTTTTCGTCTAGACTTGATTATCAGTTCCAGCTTATTAGGGTAGTCTATTTAGCTTGCTTATAGGATTTAAATAGTCGACTGTTTGGTTTTGGTTTTCAGCTTATGTTTGCCTATTCGATTCATGCTTATTGTATCTCGTATAGCTTATCTACCTAATCTGCTTATTCGTTATCAGCTTATTTGGTTTCTACTTGTTAGTCTTTTGCTTATTTGGTTTATGTAATTTCAGCTTATTACTGCTTAGCTTATTTTATTTCATTCAGCTTATTTGGTTTCTGCTTTTTTATTTGACTGCTTATTTGCTGCTTTAACCTCAGACCCAATTGGTCTGAGGGTTTATTCTCTCCAAGTAAAAAGTTCCAATAAGTTTAAAAATATTGTCAAAATTTTCGTTTGTCCTGGGACTCGAACCCAGGACCTCTCGCATACAGACCAACGTCCCACCCAACTTTGTCGGACTCTCATTTGTTTATATTCTCGCTCAGTTCAGTAATATAGCATAATTTTAGGGGTGGCAGTTTTTATTTAATTAAAATTAGTTTAATTAAAGTTAGTTTTATTAAAAAGTTGTATTTAAATTCCGTTTTTATAAAAATTCAAAAAGACAAAAAAATATTTTAGTTACTTTTATAATTTAAAATTACTTTTCATTTTAATTTTGTTTATTTAAAAATAGTTTTTATTTACATTATTTTAGAAATAGTTAAATTAATCTAGTTTTTTTTAAAATTAAGTTTTTACATTAAGTTTTCAAAATAGTTTAATTAGATTTAAATTAGATTCATTTTAAATTAGATTTATTTTAAAAATAGTTTGTTTATTAAAATTAGCTTTAATTAGATTTTTAAATTTGTTTAAAATAGCTTTCATTTAAAATAGTTTTAATTGGTTTAATTTTTACATAGGTTTATATTTTCAATTAGTTTTAAAATAGATTTAACTAAATTAGTTTTTAATTTTAAATATAATTAGTTTAAAAAGACAACAAAAATACGATTTACCAAAAACAAATATAATCTTACGTTTTAATCGAAAATGAAATTCGAGTCGAATCGTGGAAAAACGAACTTAATTGCAAAACATATAAAATCCGAGTTTCAAATTGGCGCCGCTGCCGCTTCGCTCGTACGATTGACGATTTTATCGTGAAGACGTTTGGATTTTGGGATCCGTTCTTCTTGAACGTTACGTTTCTTGCACAAAAAAATCAAAAACACAAAAAAATCAAAAACATAAAATTACAAAAATTAAAAAAATCACAAAAAGCAATTTCTTTCCTAAGAATTGCACCAAAAAAAAAAAATTAAAAAATCCAAAAGTAATACTTTTCCTAAAGTATTACACCAAAAATATTCTTCTTATCCTCTATTGTGTTTAATTCTTTTTCTCAACCCCTCTTATTTTTAATTCTTCATGGATTCGTCTTGCGTTCGGTGTGGGAGACCATGGCATGGTTTTCAAACATGTCAATGGTGTATTTGTGAGCGGTGTGGTTTTGATATCGACAATACACAATTTGGATTTTGTCCATTTTGCAATTCAACGAATTCGTACTTCTCCTCTTACAATGCTTTCTCCCCCCCTCCCGTCTATGACAATCCCTATCCGCAACATGAACCGGGTTTTTCCCAATACCCGTGTTGCAATCATTGTGGGGGCCCTCACGATACTTCATATTGTCAGCCAATGAATTATTATGAGCCAAATCCGTGTCCTCATTTTTCCTCACCGATGGATTATTATGAACCAAATCCGTGTTCTAATTCTTCTCAACCGATGACTTCCTATGAGCCACATCCGTGCTATAATTCTGGTTTTCATAACTATGAGCCCCCACATCCCACCCTCAATCATCAATCCTCTCATAGAATTCAACAAATCAATGCTTTGAATGACGAAAGAAAAGCCCTTCTTTTGGAACTTCATGACGGCTTAATTCGACTGACCGAGACATTGGAGGAGCAACAACGACAAGAGCAAGTATCTAATCTTAGTGATTATACTCCGCCTCTTGTGCGTTCTTTCTATTATGATGATGATGACGATGCGAATACTATTTCTTGGAATGATCTTTGTGCTCAATGTCCTAGTGCAATTGTAATTCCTTCTCTCGACTTGCCGGCTCTCGAGCCTAAGGATTCTACCACTCCTATTCTAGATTCTTCCACTATGGAGCCCGATGCCTCTCTCATCATGGGGGATGAGGGTCTTATCACTATTCCTTGTGACGAGACTCTTATTCCAATCCAAAGTGAGCCTACGGTTGCTTCCGATAGTGACGATGAGTGTGAATCTCTTTCTAGTGATGACTCATTACCTCCTACCGACATCTTGGGAGACGATTCTTTGGCTTTCTCTAATCCCATTTTTGATCTCGATGATGATTTTACTTCTAGTGATGATGAGTCACTATCCGATGAAGACGTTCCGAAGGAAAATTTCAAGATTTATTCGAACCCTTTATTTGATTTTGATGACGCCTACATCTCTAGTGACGTGAATCCTCTCTTTGAAGAGGGGATTGAGGACATTGATAGCTCCGACTCTATTGCTATTGATGAGCATCCTTTGTTAGCCATGCCACCTCCCATCATAGAGGAGGTGGAGAGATTTGACCCTAGTTTCCGTTTGATTCGGTCTGGTGAGGTGACGCGGGTGGTAGACATGTCCTCTGATATTTCTCATATTATGTTGCCACCCCGTCCTACCGCGTGCACACCCAAGCAAGTGATGTATCGCTTTTACTCTCCTCATTTCATACCGGGAAATGAGGATGAGTGCTTTGACCCGGGAGGTGACATTGACCATTCTTTGATTGATACCTTTACGGCTTTGCCGAATTGTGACCATCCTATGTCTTTGGGGGATGACAATTTGTCTCCTTTACCCACCCCACCTCCCGTGGATCAGGACTTCACTTACGTTTCTTATGTCGAGAGAACTTTTCTACCTTTTATGACTTATCCTCCTGCCTCTCATTTATTATGTTCCTCCGGTACCGAGGACAAGTTTTTTGATCCCGGTATAACATCCGAGGCTTCCCCATGGACCATTTAATTCGGGGTCGAGTCAGGCTCGTGACTCGGTTAACAAAAACAAGCGCTTCTCGGGAGGCAACCCGATTATCTATCTTTTATTTATTTTTTACAATAAGTGTAGGGGGAGCCGTGTAGGTTGTTTGTTTTGTGATTGTGTAGGTACATGTGCTTTGATGATCCACTTTTGGTACTTTTGACGAGACCCGTGTTCCCGTGTTACACGTGTACCCGGTTCCTTCGATAAGTTTTTGCTATTGTGATTCAATCTTATATATAAAACGAATAATTGTAATAACTTTAGTTGTCCTTTCCTTAACTCGATTTTAAACAACGTACTCAATGTCCTAAGTGTAGGGGAGTAAATTCGCCCACATGCTTAAACATTGAGGACAATGTTTATATTAAGTGTAGGGGGGATTTCTATCGAAATTTTAGTGGCCTTTTCCATGAATTTGACCCCATTTGTTTTCGGAAAATTTAAAAATTTTCAACGTTTTTCAAAATTTTGATTTATTTTGGCCTTGTAGTATTTTTCTTTTATTTTCTTTTCTTTTGTCATCACATCTTATTTTTATTTTCCATTTTAAGAATAAAGTCAAAAATTAATAGAATAGTTTTAACAAGTTTAGATATCTTTGATATATTAGGCCCGTAGTGAATATTTTGACTCAACCCGAGTTTACTTATCCAAGTTTACTCTAGCTAGTATCCTTAAACATATGGAACTTAATTGGTTTATTAGGCTAAGCATCCACGAGTCTCATTCCTTGAGATTTTAAATTGTGGAGAACGAGAGATGATAGAGTTAATTATAAGTTCGGTATTCTTTCATTAACTTATGTGAGTTAGTTATGAGCTTTTTCTCCCATCACTTGTTAATAAATATATTTGCAATAAATAAGGTTGTACGATTTAAAAGGTTACTTAGCTTCTAGCACAAGATCGTTTAAAAGTTGCTCGGTACTAATTAGAGTTCATAGCCAAGGCATAACTTATTGAAACGGGATGCGAAGATTGGCTTATCCAAAAAGGCCCTAACAAGGCATGAGGATACCCGAGTCCAAAAAGGCCCTAACAAGGCATGAGGATTCACTTTTTGCTAAAGATCCTAAGATGATGTGAAGATCATTAATCCAAATCAATATGAAGGATCAAGACACACGACGAGAAGCAATTACTCCCCTAAAGATCATGGAGAAGTCTATCCAAAAAGACCCTAACAAGGTATGAGGATAAATAGATCCAAGTCCGAAAAGGAGGCGGATCGTTGTATATCAAAATCCTAAATAAAGAAGAGGATAAATGAAGAAGTCGTGGTCAACGTTTGAAGCATCTTTCACTCCTTATGAAGATGTGAACCAAAATGAAGAGAAGACCATAATTTCAAGATCGTCTCTCAAGATTTGAAGTTTGAAGTACAAGCCAAATATCGGTCCGAGAAAGGTCTCAAATCGTGAAACGAGTTATGCCAAGATATGAACTTTTTGAGGTTTCGAGAAGCAGTTTTAAAAGATTTTGTCCTTTAGCTAACTATTGATTAAATCGTCCCACTTTATTTTTGGCCTTAATAAATTATCGAAATAAGTCAAAAATGCATCCTCGTGATCATTCAAGACAAAAATAAAATATAAGAGATACACCGTAGGAATAAGGGGGTCTAAGTGATTAACTAAACCACATGAGTAAGTGTTAGTTGTGCTAACTTGTAATAACAATGATCTCGTTTTTATGCTTGGTATGGGGAACGTGAAACTTGAGGGTGATTAATATTCATGACACCAAAGCCCTAATCCAAGTCTTAGACTTCTTAACGAGTTTCTTCCATCAAATAATTTCCAAGTTATCATTTTAACTTTTGTCTCTTTTTAAGTTTTAATCTTTTTATCGTAGTAGTAGTAGTAGTAATTGTAATAAAGGCCAAGATGGGTTGATTATAAGAAAAATGTAAACTCTTTGCTTTAAAACTATGCATTGCATGGGGTCATTGCAATGGTCAAGTGTAGGGGTTTTAATAAGTGTGTAAACACTTATCCTTTGCCACTAAAATCAAGTAAAAACAAGACCGAATCATGTGTTTAATGTCATAAATGTCGGAATTACGCGTGGTTTTGTGTTTTGTGTGATAAATAGGTACAAATGATCAAAAGAAGAGAAAACACGGGATTTCACGGTCAAATATCGAAGAAAGGTCCAAGAAAGAGACAAAGACGAAGTCAAAGACCAAAAGTGTGCCAAGATCGCGAAAATCGGCAAAAACCAGCACGAGTTTAATGAAAAAGATCGAGGAAGCCAAAGATGAGTTCGACTTTAGCGGATTTCATCATTTGTCAAGTCGATTCTATTTACGGACTCAAGTTTACGGCTAAGTGGGACCCACATTTGGGATAATGGGCTAAATAGTCCATTTGAAGTTAAAGTTTTGATCCAATAGGCCTAAAATGATGAATTTATTCGGATGGAAAATTATTTGGGCCAAAAGCCCAACTTGAAAGTAACTAAGGGATTTGTAATGGGCTTTAGGGTTTTCAGCTTGACATACGTGTATTAAACACGTTATTGTGTGAATGATTAATTCATTCTGTCATTTAACCCTCTCCATTCGTTTTTTTACACGTCACTCCATCAAAGTAAATAAATAAAACCGTTCCTTTCCCATAAACAGTCACACGTTTATTAAACGAGTCAACCTTTCTTTGTTTTTTCTCACCCACACCCATTAAATAAAGCACACCAACTCTCACCTCACATTACTCTCGATATTCCCAAAGCCACCTTTCTTCCCCATCCCGTTGTTCATCCAAACCAGTAAAATCCCAATATTCACATAAACCCTAAATGGGTAAAAAATCAAATTGATGTGGGGGTTTTAATCCCACGTGTTAATCACGTGTTGGGAATTAATTCCCCAATTGATTCGGAAGAGAGAGTGGAAGAGAAAGCTACGTGGATGATTCTCATTGGATGCTACACCTCACTCCTCAAATCCCACCAATCAAAAGCCAAAGAAGAAACACAACTAGCACACGGATGCCACGTTGGAGATCCGTGTGCTATTTGGAATCATCACAGCCGCAAGATTAGAGAAAGAGAAAGGAAGACAAGATTAGCGGCCAAGATCTATTTGCTTGGTCACCAAGGATACCTAGAAGGTTCGGGGGATCCCTATAAAAACCCTCCTCCATCATGTAATGGTTCATGCTTTTTTTTATTTATTTAATTTTCAGAAAAATTAGTTGATAGGTTTTAATCTTGTAATTTTCAATTCCCAGTATTGTAATTTTTGATTTGAATTAATGAAAAATTAAGTTTATTTTAATTCTCGTTTAACTTTAAATTCCAGTTACTGTTCTTAATTAAATCAGTTTATTAAATTATGGTTACTGTTTATTTTTATTATTATTATTAAAATACAAAAAAAAAATACAAAAAAAAATAAAGGAAAGTTTAGATTATCTTCCCCACTGGAAGATTTAAAAAAGATTTACTGCTCATCCGATTGGGGTTCGAAGTTGTTGATGTTGTTGACGAGTTAAGGTGGTGTTTGTTTGGTGTTCGTATCGGTTTAAGCTCGCTCAGCGCGACGCTTCTTCCCAACGGATCATCAAAAGGTTCTAATCTTCTATTTTAGTTTTTATTTAATTTAAGTTTATAAGATTTATGTTTGATACTGCTTATTGTTCTTCGGTTGAGTTTGGATTTGCTTAGCTTATTATTGGTTATTTGTCATTGATTGGACAAGTGTGAATTTGTGGATCTGCTTATTTAATTAAAGAGGTACTGTTCGGTTAAGTTTATAAGATTTATGTTTGAATCTGCCTCGTTTTATTAGATTATCAGTTTATTTAGTTCGAATTAGTAGCTTATTGATTAGGAGATTATTTGTTTTCAGATTTATTTGAGTAGCTTATTTTTCGTCTAGACTTGATTATCAGTTCCAGCTTATTAGGGTAGTCTATTTAGCTTGCTTATAGGATTTAAATAGTCGACTGTTTGGTTTTGGTTTTCAGCTTATGTTTTCCTATTCGATTCCTGCTTATTGTATCTCGTATAGCTTATCTACCTAATCTGCTTATTCGTTATCAGCTTATTTGGTTTCTACTTGTTAGTCTTTTGCTTATTTGGTTTATGTAATTTCAGCTTATTACTGCTTAGCTTATTTGATTTCATTCAGCTTATTTGGTTTCTGCTTTTTTATTTGACTGCTTATTTACTGCTTTAACCTCAGACCCAATTGGTCTGAGGGTTTATTCTGTCCAAGTAAAAAGTTCCAATAAGTTTAAAAATATTGTCAAAATTTTCGTCTGTCCTGGGACTCGAACCCAGGACCTCTCGCATACAGACCAACGTCCCACCCAACTCTGTCGGACTCTCATTTGTTTATATTCTCGCTCAGTTCAGTAATATAGCATAATTTTAGGGGTGGCAGTTTTTATTTAATTAAAATTAGTTTAATTAAAGTTAGTTTTATTAAAAAGTTGTATTTAAATTCCGTTTTTATAAAAATTCAAAAAGACAAAAAAAATATTTTAGTTACTTTTATAATTTAAAATTACTTTTCATTTTAATTTTGTTTATTTAAAAATAGTTTTTATTTACATTATTTTAGAAATAGTTAAATTAATCTAGTTTTTTTTAAAATTAAGTTTTTACATTAAGTTTTCAAAATATTTTAATTAGATTTAAATTAGATTCATTTCAAATTAGATTTATTTTAAAAATAGTTTGTTTATTAAAATTAGCTTTAATTAGATTTTTAAATTTGTTTAAAATAGCTTTCATTTAAAATAGTTTTAATTGGTTTAATTTTTACATAGGTTTATATTTTCAATTAGTTTTAAAATAGATTTAATTAAATTAGTTTTTAATTTTAAATATAATTAGTTTAAAAAGACAACAAAAATACGATTTACCAAAAACAAATATAATCTTACGTTTTAATCGAAAATCAAATTCGAGTCGAATCGTGGAAAAACGAACTTAATTGCAAAACATATAAAATCCGAGTTTCACACATGTCAGGATAAGCTATCACGTTAAGTCAAACCATTTGTGATTAATAATTTCCCATATTAAATCACATTTTCACCCCCATATTAAAAATATAAACGCAACCGATATTTATGATATCAGTTGATTTAATGAAGTTTTAACAATGTATTTGGGAAGAAAAATGCAAGACCGTTTTATCTTCATGATACCAAATTGTGAGATATGATACCGGTTAGTATAATGATCACATATTCACCATACTAGAATGGATTGACAAGGTTAGACATGACTGATGAGAACATCATATGATAAGATCAAATGGTTCTTGTCAGAAAATGTTGGTCGCCTCGTCACGTCTGAAGTCATCTCATGACACCACATGTACGATTGGTATCGTTGTCTTGACACCAATTCATGAACTTGGCACTTTCGGCATCGAAGATTCTGAATGGTTGACAATTGCTCCCCCTCAATTGTTGACCCGTGCTCTATCGAAGAGTTGTAGTCATCGGTTGAGTGGTCGCATCATCGAGTATGTAGATACCAATTGTAAATTTCTATGGTTGTAGAGATGATAACTTCACAAAAACAAGATTTATCTCGTTTTAACAAATAAATGCACTGATGCCTACACATATTCGTGTTAGATTGTATTATAACATAAACACAATCCCTTACATGGTTATAAAGTAAACCATGCTCGAGAAAATTAATTCCCGTTGTTGAACTAAAGCTTTCATAAGAAATACTTGACATTAATATGAAAAGCTGGTTGCGGTCTAAAATAACTACAAGCCATATAGGCATGCTTCAAAATATTTACAACTTTTCTACGAACTCTATTTATGGCGTTGTGTTGATATTAATCAACATTTCTAAAGCCTTAAATATTATCGTCTCAAAAGACATGCCTTAGAAAATTAAAAAGATAGTAAAAATATTTTTGTATTTTTCTAAATTTTTCAATTTTTATGGTTTTTATATGGTTTTATATATCTGTATTTTGCTTTTGTGGATAAAAATATATACAATATATACAACTGATCACCAAGGATACGGAGAATAGTTTACCACCACTATGTTTTCGCTTCATTTGACAATTCTTTTAGAGTCTCGGGCGAGAAAGTTCTCAATCCTAGCTTGTCGGCAAAAAATTAAATTCGAGAGCGATCTAAAGCCTGTGTGAAAATATCCGCCAATTGATACTCAGATCTGACAAAGTAAAGCTCAATCACTCCATTTTCCACTTGCTCCTAGGTAAAGTGGTAAAGAATGTCAATATGCTTCGACCGGGAGAATTGAACATTGTTGCAGCATAAGGCAATTGCACTTTTTTTGTCACAGTACATCGGAATTTTGTTAAAACCTAGACCATTGTTGGTTAATTGCGATCTCATCCAAAGACTTTGAGCACAACAACCAGACATAGCTATGTATTCTGCCTTCGTACTCGAAATTGCAACGCTTTTCTGCCTTTTTGATGCCCTATTGATTAGTCGATCTCCTAGTAGTTGCAAAGTTCCACTAGTGCTACACCTTGTATCTTGACAACCCGCGTGATCCGCATCTGCATATGTCATAAGTGAAATCAAAGAGTCCTTCGAATACCAAAGTACCCGATTAACGGTTCCTTTAATATACTGAAAGATCCATTTAACAATAGCTAAGTGTAACTCAGTAGGCCTTGTTTGATACCGATCACACATACATATAGCAAATTGAAGATCAGGTCGACTAGCTATGATATATAGAAGGGTACCGATAATTCCACGATAAAGTGTCGGATCAATAGCAATCCAATGTGGATCTACATCTAGCTTAGTTCTTTCCACCATTGGAGTATCTACGGGGTCGCAAGATTCCATCTTATATTTCTTTAGCGATTCAAGGGCATACTTAGATTGACTGATAAAGATGCCTCTAAGACTCTGAGATATCTGAAGACCTAAGAAAAATGATACCTTACCCATCATTGACATCTTAAACCGAGAAGAAATAAGTGTCCCAAATTCATCTGATAAAATCTGGTTCGAGGAAGCAAATATAATACCATCAACGTATATTTGTACCATAATCATGTCTTTTCCACGTTTTTGAATGAACAACATTGGATCCACCTTGCCTTTTGTGAAGCCTTCCGTAATGAGAAATTGTGACAATAAATCATACGATGTACACGTGATTAGGATATTTAGAATTCACAAAACGATCCGGTTGTTGAACATAGTCCTTTTCCTTGATTTCACCATTGAGAAATGCCGTCTTCACATCCATCTGATAGACCATCATATTCATGTGGGCTGCATAAGCGAGGAATATTCTAATAGCTTCTAAACAAGCAACCGGTGCAAAGGATACTATATAGTCGATGCCTGATAATTGCTTGTATCCACGAGCTACTAGTCGAGCTTTGTTCTTCAATATTCCACCTAACTCGTCGAGTTTCACCTTGTAAACCCATTTCAAATTGAGTAACTTCACTTGATCCGGGCATGGGACAAGTTCCCATACATCAAGACGTATAAATTCATTAAGTTCTTCTTGCATAGCTTCAATCCAATGTGATTGAGTAAAAGCTTGTTGCCGCGTATTAGGTTCAACTTCACTGAGAAAAGCATCAAAATGACAAAACAATGCACTTTCTTGTAACTGACTTCGTATGGATACCAGACGATTAAGGTCACCAATAATAGAATCTATAGGATGATCCTTTGTCCACTTGCTGTCATGTTCACGAATCCGTGCATTGGAGTAAACCGTAGTAGGAGGTTCCTCTGAGGTGGACGACCCGGTTTGAAAAGGGTCGGGAATTGGTATACCAAAGAATGGAAGTTCACGCATTTGAGCGAATTCCAAATCTTGATCATCATCATCCACTTCATCATCAATAGGCATGACATGGGTAGTTGATGCGGTTGTTGGTTGAGAATTATTTGTTGAGGGTACCTCTTGACCAATTGAAGGTGTCGACGTATCTAATTGTGCTTCGGTTACTGGAGCGAAAACATCGGTAACCGGAGTTAATACTGCAAGTTCAGGAGCTACAATACTTGGAGGAGTAAAAAATTCATCAAAGAACGGTTGAAACAACGTATCCCATTCATTCCTAGAAGTTGATGTAAATGAGGATGATGTAGGGTTGTTTGGGACAAGACCAGAGCTAATGTTACTGGGTCCCGTTTCATGAAGTGCGGGTTCATAGCTGATTTGCTCAGAAGTCATTGCCGTCAGTTCATCAAAATCAACATCCATAGCTTCGAGGATCTTGTGAGAATTACGATTGTAGATTCTGAATGCCTTCTTTGTGGGTGCATAACCAATGAAAATACCAATATCAGCCTTTGGTTGAAATTTTCCCAAATTGTCACCATCATTATTTGGATAACAAAGAGAACCAAATACATGAAGATATGATAAATCTGGTACTTTTCCATATAGGAGCTCATAAGGTGTTTTACCATGGCATTTTCGAATGAGTGACCGCTTTTGGGTGTTTACTGCTGTACATACTGCTTCTGCCCATAAAAACAATGGAGCCTTTGCGTAAATTAACATCGTTCGAGCAACTTCCATAAGTGTGCGATTTCGCCTTTCAACGACACCGTTTTTGTTGTGGAGTGCGAGCAACGGATGTTTCATGAGATATGCCAACTTCTTGATAATAATTACGCAAGGTTTGATTCACAAATTCACTTCCATTATCTTTATGAATGCATCAGACAGTAGTGTTGAGATGCTGTAAAACCCGCATTCTTTTACCATGAATAGTACCCTTATAATCGTACGTACATGATTCAAACTTTCCTTTTATAACATGAATACGTTTCACGAACATAAATTACAAGAACTACGTATGTGTTATTACACGATAAGTATTAAGTATGTAATAATGCACGATAAATATTATAGAGAATAATTAAATCACGAACATGAAATCATGAACGTAATAATCACGAACGTATAATTAGGTATTTACGTAATTATTATTACGACTACGTACAAGTATATTAAATAACACGAACATTTAATAATAACGTCACGTAAATACGAGCACGAGAACACATAATAATTTAGAACACGAAAAACTACGGGTTTCCCTTGGTGGGCCCTAGTAACCGTGGCACACAAGAGAAAGGGGGCCCAAAAGCCCATTTTTGGTTTTAATTAAAGGAAACAAAAACCACAGAGTTTTCATAAAAATATTTTTACATAAAAGTTGAAAACCCTAGCTCTTGGGGACTCTATAGCCGCGGCATCAAACAAAGAATGAGGAGGATTCGATTTTTGATTTTTGATCTTTGGTATTTGGTTCGTGTTCGTGTTGTTTTCAATCACATGTTAAGGTAAAACATAAAACCTTGATCTTTAATCTTTTTATTTAATTATGTTTTTATGTTAGATCTTTAAAAACTATTAAATAAAACATGTTATGGAATTTAATAAACATGGGAAAAGGGTTCGATTGGCTTGGTTTATGGTTCGGCAACCAACAGAGAGTCGAAGGACTCTCGGTGTCCCTTTTAAGCCACAGTCGAGACCCCCTAAGGGGCTTGGTGTAGGTATCGGCGCAACAGCAAGCACTACCGGCTTGCGCTGGTGGTTGTTTGGGTCGGACGGGGGGGGGGGGGGGGGGGGGGGGGGGGGGGAGCAGAGAAGGCAGCAGGGGGAGACCACCGGCTTGCGCCACCGTTGTTGGCAGCGCAGCCACCAGCCGCCGCCGCAGCCGCGGCTGTGGGTGGTGGTTGGAGGTGGGGTTTTGGTTCGGGCCGATTCATGGGTTCACGGGTCCGGTTCACGATATGTTTTTAATAAAATAATACATGGGTCCGGTTTATTATTTTTTTACAAGTTTATTTATTTACAAGTTAATTAAATTAATTTAACATGTCATATAGTTAGTTTAATTGAAACATGTACTTAGGTTTATTATTAATATTTAATAATACATGATTTTAACCTAAGTATTTAATTATGAAATTTAGACTAAAGTAACTAATTAATTATTTAAAACATGACATATAATTAACTAATTTTCATGACTTTGGTTATATTAATATAAATATTAATACATGTTTAACCTAAGTATTATATACACTTTAATTTAATTAAATCATGATTATATTTAATTAAATTGTATAACATATAGTTTATTTAATTAACATGTTATAATTAATAAACTATACTATTAATCACATGACTTAGTATATTTAATCAGTAAGGCTT
The DNA here is from genome assembly GCA_025667525.1 of Glebionis coronaria. Classification (NCBI taxonomy): domain Eukaryota; kingdom Viridiplantae; phylum Streptophyta; class Magnoliopsida; order Asterales; family Asteraceae; genus Glebionis; species Glebionis coronaria. The sequence continues at coordinate 203,995,283 of CM046880.1, forward strand.
AAGCTTATCTTATTTAGCTTATTAATCCAACTTATTTCTAAATATGGAAACTTTCTATTTTTGGAAACTTTCTATTTTTGGAAACTTTCTATTTTTAAAAACTTATCTATTTTAAGCAGTTAATCTAATTTTGGAAACTTTCTATATTTGGAAACTTTCTATTTTAGGAAACCGGCTATTTTTAGGAAGTTACTTATTATTACACAACAAGTATAATAATACAAGAAATACAAGTAATACTTAGTCAGAATATTCAAAATATATTATAAACACAACATAACGTAAAATCAGTAGAACAAGACATGAACATATAAAACAAGCTAAGACATGATATAAAACCAGTTACGTACTCAGTAATCAGAATACTTATACACGTATACTATTTATGTAGCATTAGTGAGATCGAAGTAGGACTCTCTTCCGTTCGTCTTCTTCGTTCACTGGACATAACGTACGGATTCTCCGTCCTTTCAGTATGGACATTCTTTCCTTATTAGGATTCCCCGTATGCAGCTAACAGTTTTCCCAGTATATGTTTTATATGTTTTGATTTGCTTATGTTTAATTTAAATACCTATGCCATATACATGCATGACCAGTTTCACCTAGTTATGGAGGTACCATAACCATAACACTAGAGGCACCAGTGTTATGACTTCACCACGGCGGAGTCATAGCTCGTGGCGTCCCTTTCAGCTTTTGGCCATGTTATTATGTTATCATGTGGGGCGTATAGGTGCATCCTAGGTTAAATGTTTTTAATAGATTATTCAGGTGAATGTGGTTTGTGCCTTGCATCCTTCACAAGGAGTTGATCCCTCCTACCCAAACTTATATTAATAAGAGGCAACCCCTCTAATTGCGTGATGAGGTTACCCCTCCAAGTATTCATGCACGTTGATATTTCATGACCTATATTGGCTTAATGGTTAACATGCTAAACAGTTTTTATAAGATAAACATAAGGCTTTTCAAATTATAAAACCAGTTTTACTAAGTTATACCAGGTTTTCCAGGACTTAATCAATTCCACTGCTATATGTTGTATATGCTTATGTTATTCATTCTATGCTTGTTTATCCGTGCACTGAGCATTATACTCAACCATTTTCCTTTCATGTTACCCAAAACGGCAGGTACTCAAGGGCGCTCGTAGACTCTAAGCGTAGGTGCATATGGATTGGAAGCTTACTAGCCTTCATTACTTTATGCTTATCATCATACTTTTTGCTACTTATTTCCATGGACATTGTTTAGTCCTTTTCCTTTACAGTACTTATGTTTGTGTGTGATGAGCTTATACTTTGGGGTACCGATGTTTGTTTCTGGTATTTCCTTTATGGTCATGTAATGTTTAAGACATTTATCCTTGTATGCTTTGATGACACACTATAATCACGTGTGACATTCCATTTACCAAAATGGGGTGTTACAGATGCACTTGAACCATCTTGAGAAACCCGATGATGACCATGAGTGCCTCATCTTTGGTTGCAAGAAATTTCACCCATGTAAACCAAGAGTAATCATCCACAATGACGAGGATGTACTTTTTACCACTAAGACTTTCAACTCTCATTGGCCCATAAAGATCCATATGCAACAAATAAAGTTTCTCTTGGATGGTGTCTTCAGTCTTGGGTTTGTATGATTTCTTAGTGCTCTTCCCCATTGTACACGCGATCCTTGTGAAATTTAAGTTTAGGAAGACCACGAACAAGTTCGTTTTTCGCCAAATGATTGATAGCGTCAAAGTTAAGATGAGATAACCGTCGATGCCTGATGTGTTGGGAAATGTCGGTGTATTTTAATTAAGTACGCTATAGAGCAAATTTAGGAAATTACCCTTAGGAAAAGGTAATAATCCAAAAATAAGCTAAAGACGAATTCAGTTAAACACGAGAGTGATCCCGGTTCGTTGTACACAAGGAACTTGTGAATTTGAGACGTTCGTTTTAATTTGGACAATTGGTTTGAATTCGGTTTCGATTTTTATCTAAACTAATTCTACCAATTTTAATCCTGAAGTGCATGAATCGTTTCTCGACTTTAAATCTAAAGGACAAATATTTAAATCTATATTAAATTTAAAATTTACTTTAACTATTTATTTTTTTAAATGAAACAATTTATCTAAACAAATTTATATTTAAACTAATTCTATTTAAAACAAAATTTGTATAAAACTAATTTAATTAAAAACAATTTTAAATCAATTTAAATTTCTAAAAAGTAATAAAACATTTTTATTCATTTATTTAATTATTTATTTTTATATATTTATTATTAATACTTTTTTTAAAAATTTTAATTAAACAATTTTTATAATAAACTAAGTAGTTTAAATTACTTTTACTTTTAAGACTATCTAATAAAAGGTCTAAATATCGGCAGTTCAAAATTAAGAAAAAGGTCATCAAATATAAAAGGAAGGTTATAACCAAAACGATTGCCTAGCCAAGATGGTTAGTGCGTTTAGCTGATTACCCTTAGGTCCTGGGTTCGAGTCCTAGGAAGGACTTTTTGTGGAAATTTTTATTTTTTGGAATTTGAAATATTTAGACAGAATATAAGTCAGTACCCAAACAACATGTTTGGATTACTAATAAGCAACAGATCAGAAATACTACTTAAAAAAATCACAGATATGAATAAATCCACCCATTAATTCAGTAAAAACAAACAGCATAAATCACAAATAACTACTCAGTTGATCAGTACAGATTTATCAACTATAAGTCTTAGCAAATAAACGAAAACAAATCAACTAAAGATTCTATTTCAGTAATCTTGAATCTCCTAAAAATACTCAGCTAATCACATACAACCAAATAAGCACACCAAGTATTATCAGCAGATAACAAAACCAAGTTATACAATAAAAATACCAAGTTAGCATAAAATCAAATCTAAACAAAAACAACTAGCAGACTCACAGTGCCACAAATCAGTTATAAGGAAACAAGATTATAGCAACAGGGTTAACCAAAAATCAGCAAATCAACATCTACTAAATTACCAAACAAAAATTGCATCTACATCTCATCAAATCCGAATCATGTATACATTTCAAGTTTCATATGACTGATCATTGCAAATTATATCCAACTTATAACCACTATCAAATTCAAATCAATAATCCGAAATAGATAAGAATAAAAACTATCTAGCTGATTATCCGAATATAATAAACCAAGACATATCAAATATATCAAAATCGTAGCACATCATTAATCAACAAATATCTAGCATCAATACATATTCTAAACCATAAAACTAACTTCAATCAAAAGTCACGTTAATTAATCCAAGCAGATATTCAATTACACAAAAATCAACCTCAAATTATTTTTAACTACTTTAAAAATAAATGAACTAAACCTATTTAATGAAGATCCTTTGTTGAAGAAGAACGCGATGAGCGTTCTTTCAAGCCGAAATGACACCATAATAACACCATCTCGTACCAAGATTTCCACAAACCACCATGAGACCCCAAACAAACTATTCGATTCCCACAACTTATGGCTCGAACCAACAACTTTTTATAAATCAAACCATTGGGGTTTGACTTTTATCTCAATCTCACTTTAATTATTTAATTAAAGCTATTAAATAAGCTTAATCAAATAATTTTTCATATAATATCAATATAGAAACTTAAAGAATAACTGCAATAAATTTAAACAGTAAAGTAAACTCAAGAAAAGATTAAACTTGAAATCACTTTTATTAATTCCTGAAAATTGTTACAATACTATAAAAATAAAATTACAATTATTCTACTCCTAAATTGAAATTATAACAGTAAATAAAAAATAGGATCCAGATTACATAATTTTTGGGGGTTATAATAGGCAAACCCAAGGGTGAGGTGTTTGTTGATGAAGAATCAATCGTGGACCTCTAATCTTCATCTCTCTATTCTGTATTGATCCAACAGTTGAAAATCACATACCTTCACTCGGATTGCCACGGTGGCAATCCTTTGTGCTTCTTGTGCTTCTTCTCTACTGAGGTGGAAGAATCTTATTGGTGCAATGACTTGGATGGAAGTGTTTCCACCAATAACAAGAGAGGAATGATGCATCAAACATCCACGTAGACCCTTTGGTACCATCTTGTTGTGTGTGAGGCTCACATCACTCGTAAGTAAGAAAGCCCCAATTTTTTATTTTTTTATCTAGGGTTTGTGTAGTGGCTGAGTCTTTCTCTGTGTTTCTTTCTTTTGCTTAGTTTGTAACGAAGGAAAAATATCGACCAAGTGAAATACTTCTACCGTCTCATGATTTATTAACCTAATGGGCCCTTGGTACAAATTTACTCCCATCGTCCTTTATTTGTTACCAATTTGGGCTTAATGCCAAAAGTAATACTCCCATCGTATCATAAATTGAATAAATGGACTTTGGGCGCAAATATTGCTATCCGTATGTCTTACACTTGGGCTTATTTTGGGCTTTGACCCAAAACTAACAAAACTATATCCCATATTGGGCTTTTAGGCGCAATACACAAATACAGGACCCAAAAAGCCCATTTACCTTTGATAAAGTTAAATCCTCGAATAAACGACTTGATTTTTGGCTTCTTGATATTTTCTTCAAACTTCGTGTCGATTTTGCTGGTTTTCGTAAACTTAGGTACCTACACACATGAAACAAGAAATACACATATACAATACCATTTTCATAGATTATGTGCAATTTATGTCCATTTAATAATACAATTGATATGAGTAATTTCACTCATATCAAACTCCCCCTTGCTAAGCAATTGCCGTGTCCTCACGCAGTGACAAAATAAAACTACTAACTATATTTTTATTTCACTTTTGACACTTTATTTTGCAAAGACAAAATGTATTGCTTTCATTATTTGAAAAAAAAAACTTTTAGGATCATAAAACTTAAATAGATTCATCGTCCTCGACTTTTTACTCTTTCCAAGCCAAGTTTAAAAACAAGCTCATTATCAATCATAAGTCCCAATGTTAAGACCACTCATACAAGTAATTTGTGTTAACCTCAATCTCCTATTATTCCTAATTGTATCTCTAGATTTTAAATTGTGTCATTCACCCTAAGGATCATTTGACTTATTTGGTATTTACTAGTCCAAAAATGTAGGCAAAAACGGTGTAAACTCAACACTCAAAACCTAACCTCGACTTCAAAAACCGTTGTCACTAAAGAAAGCCCACATAAAGGATAACTTAACACGATTTGAGGCTCTTTAAGATAGTAAAGTGCTCCTTATTTATAATCCACACCCGAAGGCTCCTTGGACATAAACAAGGGAATTGACATTCACCATCCCACCTTAAGGCTCATGATGATGAAGCAATTTTTATTAAACACGTCACCATGCCATACACCCTAAGGCTCTAATGACAAGGTTAGTGCTACATGACTCCCACCCGAAGGCTCATAGAGAACATGTTTTTTTTTATTATTATGATATATAGTAAGCCAAATTTCCGCAATCCCATGATCAAAAGTCCATGACGCTTACACCCTTAATGTGTTCTCACTTTAATTACAAGGGAAGAAAAAGAAGGAGTTACGTGTTAAGATATTAAGCCTAAACCGCTAAAAACTTCATTTATTAAGCAATTATTTATTCAAGTGTGGAAAATAAATACGAGGAGATAGAATCAAACACAAAAATACAAATACAAGGAAGAATTAACCTCAAAAACTTATGATTAAACTTTATCATCTCTTGTTCTCCATATTGTAAAATCTCAAAAATGTGAAATTAATGGATACTTAGCCAGCTAAATCAAAGTTTTTGGTTTTCAACTCATCTATAGGATCTTGCATCTTGTTAGACTTTTTCAAGTTATAATTTGCGTTTTAAAGTTCCCTATATAAAAGTCTAGCAAAACCTGATTTAAACACGTTAAGGAATGAGCTAAGGTAAAAAATCGAGTCGATTCAAAATCTATTTTTATTTTCACCAACGAAAAGCCTACATTTGTGTCAAAAACACTTATTTTCTTTATTATAAAACACAAATAACACTAAAAATTTAAATTTTTTTATGAAAAACAAGAAAAACGATTACGTTTAGACACGACAAAAGCAATTGCAAGCGATTATATCGATTGACTCCCCCATGCTAAAACCAACATTGTCCTTAATGTTTCCTAGCTCAAGAGTAACACCCCCTTGCTAAAACATGAAGAGTCGAATGCAATAGTCCTAACATGGTAAGAGGACACAAATCTATAAGCCATTTATTAATTATGCTTCAAGATAAAATGTTAGTCGATAAAACTCAAAGGATAGTGAGTGCCCCTTTTTGACAATTAAAGTATGGAAGCTCGAGTGGACGGGCAAAAACCGAACACGAGAGTCTTCAATGATTAGGGTCATACCTAGGTTTCACAACACAACAAAAAACGAGCACAAGCTTGAAAAGATCAAGCCTTATTAGTGTTATAAAATAGATAGAAGATAGAATATATGGGACTCCCCCACAAGGCACCTCGTTTTTGTTAACCGAGTCATGAGTTTGACTCGATCCCCGCATTCATTGTTCCTTTGGGAAAGTGGTGAAAACCGACATAATGGAATAAATTCCAACATAAAGCACGATGCCGGGGTCAAAGATCATATCCTCGTTGTCGGATGACAAACGAGAGGATGAAACTCCAACATAAATCTCAAAAAAAAACACGGTGGTCAATGTCACGAATCATGAAATGGATATAGTATGCTCCCCGAGATAAACTTGCACCAAGATGATCGAAAAGTCTTTCAATTATTACATCAGTGAAAGGCCGAGATTTCCCTAAATCAACGATTCCGGGGTCGAATACCTCGTCCTCGGGAGAGAAAGGAATAGACAACACGGTGTCTTTCCCCCATGCTAATCCATAAGCACATGGTAATGGTTGGATAAAGGTCTCAACTATAGTAGCCTCAACATTCTTATCCTTATTGACCATTACACCCTTAGGAATATGATCAATCGGGTCATGGTACTCAATATGAGTCACATAAAAAACCCGCACATTAAGATCAAAGTGGATGGGAGGAGGACTTGGGACAAAATCATCATCAAGTAAATTCTCTAAAAAGAGAGCGTCCCCCTCTAGGTCGAGATCATCAATACCCGGTGGTATCAAATAATTAGAAGCAAGAAACATGTCAATCTCTTCCATAAGCGGATCACTACCCTCAACGGGGATAGGAGATGGAGAGAAAGACTTGGTAAATGGTTTAGAATTCAAAGCTTCGATTTTAGAAATGAGAAGATAGACGTTTGATAATTTTTCTCGAAGAATCACGTCTTCCACATCTAAATGAGTAAGTTCATCGGAGAACTTCTCAAGGATCAGAGTAGTCAAATCAACCTCATTTCCCGGTGGAAATAGGTCTAAAGGAGTAAGTTCAAAGGTGAACATCTCAAAAACCGGATCACTATCATCCTTATTTCCCGGTGGAAATGGGTGAAGAAAAGTAGGTTCATCAGGAAACCCCTCATAATCTGAGTCATGAATATCATCTTTATAAGAATGTTCATCAGAGAACTCCTCATTAGAAAATTCACTAGAAGTCGTATCATACTCAAAATCTTCATTTCCATCACAATTTTCATCATTAGAATTGGAGAAAATCTCAAAGTGAATGGAAGAAGGAGATTTATCACAATGTGGCAAATCACACGTTTCATTGGAAATACCATCTAACTCTCTTGGGTTTTGGACAAGGATCTCAACACTAGACTTTATTACTTCGTCCGATTCCATTTCTGGAATAGTACTAAGATGCTCGTCCCCCATGCTTAGAGAATTTTCGGGTTCCATGGTGGAAGAATCAAGAATAGGAGTACTGATGTCATGAGATGGAGTGAGATCAAAAATATCCTCATCATCGTTATCATCATAAAGAAAAGAGCGCTCGAGTTCACGAGTAGCAAGATATTTGGCCTCCTCTTGAGCTTGTTCTTTATTTCGAATCTCAATGCTTAATCCTTTATAATCTTGCGAAAGTTGTCTAATCTTAATCTCACACTCTCTTTTAAATTCTTCATTAATTATCTCTCTTCGATATCTTCGAATTACCAATTAATTAGTTATATCGTTAATCTCTTTATCAATTTTCTCTTTTCTTGTAACATATCTTCGATGCTCTTTTCAAAAATTTCAAAACTTTCTTGATTCATTATCTTTTGGAACATCGTTTCAATTCGTTTAAAATTTTCACTATCGAGAGAAAATAGTGGGGATTGGTCAAAACGAGAAAATAGTGGGGATTGGTCAAAACCGGAAGGAATGGAATTATAGCAAGGAATGGCCTCATAAAAACTTTGATCCATCGGTTGACAACAAAAACTCTCGTGAGGACCTCCACAATAGTCACAACAAAGATATTGTTGTGATAAGCTCGATGAATCTTGTGGATAACCATTATCATTATAGTTTTGATTGTAGCCCGGTTCTTGCTCGTAATGAAGCGAGAATCGATGCGAACAATTAATTCCAAAATGAGAATCGTTTCCACATAACTCACACGAGGGTGTCTCGTATGTGGGGTGTGGAGGTGGGTAAAAATCGAGGGAGTTATTTGAAAAATTTGGGTTTCCACATGAAGTAATATCATTACAAAAAGGACAAAATCTAACTCGTAAATCGTTACGTAAATCATTTCCACAACGCTCATACGTACACCACCGACATGGTAAAAGACCATATAACGGTTCTCCACACCCTACACAATTGACGAAGGAATTCATAGAAGAATTAAAAATTGGAGGGTGAGGAAAAAAGAATTAAACATGATAGAGGATTAAGAAGATTATTTTTGGTATTTCTCATAAATCAATCAAAACAAGGAATAAGGATAATTACTTTGGAAGTAAATTACCCTCGGTCGACTTTGAAACGTAGGTGAAAACCTAAACGTCTCGAGGTTCAGTAAGTAAACAACAAAAATAAGATTTAATACTACTTGAGTCGGCAAACCAATAATCGGTCGTCCCTCTCAATATACGCACAAGCAAGCGGGGAAACGAGGTGGCACGAAGTACTTAAAAACCTTTTTACTTAGACGGACTTTTATAGCTCATCGCCTTATACCCACGTTATAGTTTGTATAAATCGAGTTCAAACTTTTTATTAGTATTTATCTATTTTGCCTTTTATTTTTGTTTTGGATTCGAATACAATCGCTAGGTGATGAAATCCCAACTAAGGTCTTATTTGGAAGTAGGTAAATTATTGTTCTACGTAATATAATATAGTAATAACAAAAAACACGAAAAAGATATATATTATATAATAGAAAATAACAAAACTTTCCAAGGACGGAAAGGGTCTTCAAATCAACGATCAAAAAATCTCCACGAACGAATCGTACACAAGATCCCCGGCAGCGGCGCCAAATTTTTGATGTGTTAGGAAATGTCGGTGTATTTTAATTAAGTACGTTATAGAGCAAATTTAGGAAATTACCCTTAGGAAAAGGTAATAATCCAAAAATAAGCTAAAGACGAATTCAATTAAACACGAGAGTGATCCCGGTTCGTTGTACACAAGGAACTTGTGAATTTGAGACGTTCGTTTTAATTTGGACAATTGGTTTGAATTCGGTTTCGGTTTTTATCTAAATTAATTCTACCAATTTTAATCCTAAAGTGCCTGAATCGTTTCCCGACTTTAAATATAAAAGACAAATATTTAAATCTATATTAAATTAAAGCTTTACTTTATCTATTTTTTTAAATGAAACAATTTATCTAAACAAATTTATATTTAAACTAATTCTATTTAAAACAAAACTTACTTAAAACTAATTTAATTAAAAATAATTAAAAATCAATTTAAATTTATAAAAAGTAATAAAACATTTTTTTTATATTTATTTATTAGTACTTTTTACAAAAAATTTAATTAAACAATTTTTATAATAAACTAAGTAGTTTAAATTAATTTTACTTTTAAAACTATCTAATAAAAGGTTTAAATATTGGCAGTTCAAATATAAAAAAAGGTCATCAAATATAAAAGGAAGGTTATAACCAAAATGATTGCCTAACCAAGATGGTTAGTGCGTTTAGCTGATGACCCTTAGGTCCTAGGTTCGAGTCCTAGGAAGGACTTTTTGTGGAAATTTTTATTTTTTGGAATTTCAAATATTTAGACAGAATAATAAGTCAGTACCCAAACAACACGTTTGGATTACAGATAAGCAACAGATCAGAAATACTACTTAAAAACAATCGCAGATATGAATAAATCCACCAATAAATTTAGTAAAACCCAATAGCATAAATCACAAATAACTACTTAGTTGATTAGTACAGATTTATCAGCTATAAGTCTTAGCAAATAAGCTAAAACAAATCAACTAAAGATTCTCTTTCAGTAATCTTAAATCTCCTAAAAATACTCAGCTAATCATATACAACCGAATAAGTTGACCAAGTATTATCAGCAGATAGCAAAACCAAGTTATACAATAAAAATACCAAGTTAGCAGAAAATCAAATCTAAACAAAAACAACTAGCAGACTCATAGTGCCACAAATCAGTTATAAGGCAACAAGATTGTAGCAACAGGGTTAGCCAAAAATCAGCAAATCAACATCCACTAAATTACCAAACAAAAATTTGCAGCTACATCTCATCAAATCTGAATCATGTATATATTTTAAGTTTCATATGACTGATCATTGCAAATTATATCCAACTTATAACTACTATCAAATTCAAATCAATAATCCTAAACAGATAAGAAGAAAAACTATCTAGCTGATTAGTCGAATATAATAAACCAAGACATATCAAATATATCAAAATCGCAGCACATCATTAATCAACAGATATCTAGCATCAATACAAATTCCAAACCATAAAACTAACTTCAATCAAAAGTCACGTTAATTAATCCAAGCAGATATTCAATTAACAAAATTCAACCTCAAATCATTTTAACTAATACTTTAAAAATAAATGAACTAAACCTATTTAATGAAGATCCTTTGTTGAAAAAGAACGCGCTGAGCGTTCTTTCAAGCTGAAATGACACCATAATAACACCATCTCGTACCAAGATTTCCATGAACCACCATGAGACCCCAAACAAACTATTCGATTCCCACAGCTTATGGCTCGAACCAACAACTTTTTATAAATCAAACCATTGGGGTTTGACTTTTATCCCAATCTCACTTTAATTATTTAATTAAAGCTATTAAATAAGCTTAATCAAATAATTTTTCATATAATATCAATATAAAAACTTAAAGAATAACTGCAATAAATTTAACAGTAAAGTAACCTCAAGAAAAGATTAAACTTGAAATCACTTTTATTAATTCCTGAAAATTGTTACAATACTAAAAAAACACTCCTAAATTGACATTATAACAGTAAATAAAAAATGGGATCCAGATTACACAATTTTGGGGGTTTTTATAGGCAAACCCAAGGGTGGGGTGTTTGTTGATGAAGAATCAATCGTGGCCCTCTAATCTTCGTCTCTCTATTCTGTTTTGATCCAACAGCTGAAAATCACATACCTTCACTCGGATTGCCAAGGTGGAAATACTTTGTGCTTCTTGTGCTTCTTCTCTGCTGAGGTGGAAGAATCTTATTCGTGCAATGACTTGGATGGAAGTGTTTCCACCAATCATAAGAGAGGAATGATGAATCAGACAGCCATGTAGACCCTTTGGTACCATCTTGTTCATCCCTAAAAACATGGGATTTAATATAGGCGCGTGAGGCTCACATCACTGGTAAATAAGAAAGCCCCAATTTTTTTTATTTTTTTGATCTAGGGTTTGTGTGGTGGCTGAGTCTTTCTTTGTGTTTCTTTCTTTTGCTTAGTTTGCAACGAAGGAAAAATATTGACCAAGTGAAAACGTTTCACTTGATATACTTCTACCGTCTCATGATTTATTAACCTAATGGGCCCTTGGTCCAAATTTACTCCCATCATCCTTTATTTGTTACCAATTTGGGCTTGATCCTAAAAGTAATACTCCCAGCGTATCATAATTTGAATAAATGGACATTGGGCCCAAATATTGCTATCCGTATGTCTTAAACTTTGGCTTATTTTGGGCCTTGACCCAAAAGTAACAAAACTATATCCCATATTGGGCTTTTAGGCCCAATACACAAATGTGGGACCCACAAAGCACATTAACCTTTGATAAAGTTAAATCCTCGAACAAACGACTTGATTTTTGGCTTCTTGATCTTTTCTTCCAACTTCGTGTCGATTTTGCCGGTTTTCGTGAACTTGGGTACCTACACAAATGAAACAAGAAACACATATACAATACCATTTTAATAGATTATATGCAATTTATGTCCATTTAATGATACAATTGATATGAGTAATTTCACTCATATCAATGCCATAACCATGAATTAGTCTTCAAAGCATTTGAGAGAAGACATACGGGAGAAACGGCCATCATGTCTTGTAGAGACAAGGTATACAAATTATTCCCTCGAGAACCTTTCAATAAATCAACCCCTTCTAAATTACGAATGAAGCAGGTATGCTCTCGAAAAGCAACTTCTAGGTTTGCATCACAAAATTGTCCCACAGAAATTAAATTCTGACCGAGACCTTCCGCATAATACACTCTTGAAATTATAACATTCCCAACATGATATTCACCATAACCCATTATTTTTTCAATATGATCATTTCTTAATCGAACCGTGCCAACAAACATGCTGAGGAAATTTCTGAGCTGAGAGCGATCTCTGGTCATGTGCTTGGATCAACCGGAGTCCAAATACCACAAGACGATTTGGACCACCTATTTGAAACAACAACAGTAGACAATGCATTGGAAACTATTGTTTCCGGTGTGTTAGCAGATACAGATATAATATCAAAATTGCTAACATATGTGTCATCATTAGATTTCATGCGTTTTCTAACATATGTTTGTTTAATTACCAGTTTTATGGTTCCATCTTCCTGAGGTTATGGATTAGTGACACGCACTACAGTGGGAGTTGACCTATTCAAAGGGCACTTTGTTCCTACACTAGTGTTGGTGTTCCTAGTTGAATGACACGTTTGTGTTTTGGTATCCTTGGTACTTGATACAAGCTTTTTAGTGTGGGTTCAAAATATTTCTCGGAATCCTCTCGAATTGATCTCAGTTTAAAGTGGAATGATTTGTTCTTGGTGTTCAAAAATGGGCTTGGTTTTCTAATCTACTAAACAGGGAAATTAATAACGTAAGAAAGATTTAAGCTTAAAACAATCAATAATGAAAAAGTAATACTTGAATTAAATCTGGAAAAATACCCTTACTGAAAATGATTTATGCGGAATGTATGTCTATACGGAATATAGTGCCATTCGGAAAGTTCCTCTAATCGGAATGTTGCTATTCGGAAAGTCAGACAAGCCTATGCGGAAAAATGCCCCTATTCGGAAAACATCTTTATTCGGAAAACCTTGCCCTATTCGGAAAGATGGCTAATGCGGAAAATAGACTCTATGCGGAAAATTATCCTATTCGGAAAACTGGGCTATGCGGAAAATCTTGCCTTATGCGGAATAATAAATTCCTATGCGGAAAAACTGGCCATTCGGAATAAATAGGTCTATTCGGAAAAACAGGGCTATTCGGAATATACAAGATATTCCGAATAGGGGAAAAAGTAAACTTGGCTATGCTGAAAAATAACTCTATTCGGAATATTTGAAATATTCCGAGTAAGGGAATTATCAAATCGTCTATTCGGAAAGTGAGCACTATTCGGAATGTTTAAAAAAATGAAGAACAGTAGCAGACGAGTAAAACAGGGAAAACGGGTTTTAATCAAAATCAAGCAAAATACTCAAAAAGGTTTTACCAAATCAAACACAAATCATTTAGATACCATAAGAAACAAATCCCACCAATAAAAACACTAAATCAACAACTTTTTAAGATCAAACTTGAATCAAATAAGAAAACTTAAGAACTTGCAAAAGGAGATGATGAAGAACAAGATGAATAAAAAGATGGAATTGATTGATTAATGTAAAGGTAACAAGAGTAAAGATTAAAACACTTACAAGATTGAAAGAAAATGAAAAATTACCAAACACCCTAATGGTGTTGGTGAAGCTACGAACCAAAAAGAACTGGGAAAAAGAAAAAAAAAATGAAAGCTAACTCCCTAATTGTGTGAAGGAAAAGTCTATTTATAGTCCTAGTGGTTGGTTGGTGAGTGGGCTTTCTCCCTTTCTTCTTGTCTTCTCGTCTTTTCAGAAAAGTTGACATTTTCGATTCTGATTCGGGATTTGTCGTCGATTAAATTCAACTCGTCTTTTAATTTCTTCGTTAAATAGACTTGAGTTTCTTCGACATATGTGAATCTTCCATCTTTGGTCCTTTTCTTCGATAAATCTTCAAATAGGCCCATTGACTTCAAATCTTTTCCACCTCTTGGACAATAGACTTCGTCTTGAGTCTTTTTCCTCGATAAAACCCGTGCAATCCCATGCTTTCTTTAATATTCATCCGGTTAGCTCTGAAAACACAATAAACACAAAAACCACGCATAATTCCAAACAAATGATATTAAATACGTGTTTTGGTCTTGTTTTAGCCAGAATTAAGTGGTAAAAGGATGGGTGTTTACACACCTATCAAATCCCCTACACTTAACCATTGCCATGCCCTCATGCAATGCTTAGTGATAAAGCAAGTTTACACTTTTCTCATAATTAATCAACCTTGGCCTTATTTAAATTCTACTAAACAAAGATTAAAGAAATAAAACTTAAAAGGTAACAAAGGGATAGAAAACCATTTTCACTTGAAAATAGCTACATGGAAATAACTTGCAAAGAAATCGATGACTTACATTAGGGCTTTTGTGCTGCGAAGATTTATCACCCTCAAGTTTCACGTTCCCCAAACTAAGCTTAAAAACGAGATCATTGTTATTATAAGTTAGCAATTCAAACACTTACACACATGGCTTAATTAAATGCTTAAACCCCCTTATTCCTAGGTGTATCTCTTATATTTTATTTTTGTCTTTGAATGATCATGAAGATGCATTTTTGGACTTATTTCGATAGTTTATTTAGGCTGAAAGCAAAGTAGGACGATTTGATCAATAGTTAGCTAAAGGACAAAATCTCTTAAAACTGCTTCTCGGGATATCAAAAAGTTCATATCTTGGCATAACTCGGTTCACGATTTGAGACCTTTCTCGGGCTGATATTTGGCATGTACTTCATACTTCATATCTTCGAGAGACGTTCTTGAGATAATGGTCTTCTCATCATAATAGAGTTTCTTCACTTGGAGACTTTTGAGGGGTACTCCAACTTTGTTGACCACGACTTCATGATTATTTCTTCAATCTCTAATTGGGATTTTGAGATACAACGATCCGCCTCCTTTTCGGACTTGGATCTATTTATCCTCATACCTTGTTAGGGTCTTTTCGGATAGACTTCTCCATGATCTTTATGGGAGTTGATTGCTTTTCGTCGTGAGTCTTGATCCTTCATATTGACTTTAGGAATAATGCTTTTCACATCACTTTGGATCTTCAGCAATAAGATTGAATCCTCATGCCTTGTTAGGGCCTTTTCGGACTCGCCAATCTTCGCGCCCCGCTTCATAAGTTATGCCTTGGCTATGAACTCTTATCATTACCGAGCAACTATTAAACGATCTTGGGCTAGAAGCTAAGTAACTTTTCAAATTGTACGACCTTACTTATTGCAGATAAATAATTAGCAAGTGATGGGAGAATAGGCAAATAATTACACCAAGTGAGCTTGCGCAAGAATACCGACTTATAATTGACTCTATCATTTCTCGTCCTCCACAATTTAAAATCTCAAGTAATGAGACTCGTGGATACTTAGCCTAATAAACCGATTAAGGTCTACATGGTTAAGGATACTAGCTAGAATAAACTTGGGTAAGTCTATTCGGGTTGAGTCAAAATAAACGCAACGGGCCTAATATGTCAAAGATTTCTAAACTAGCTACACCAATTTATTAATATTTTTGATTTTATTGCGGAATATATACATATGAAAGCAACAATAAAAATTTAAAAATTACGACTAAATGGCCAAAGTTAATAAATAATTTGAAAAATGTTGAAAAATAGGATTTTCTGGTTAAATGAAGGCATTTTCATGGAAAAGTCCACTTAAAACTTCGATAGAAGTCTCCCCTACACTTAAGATAAACATTGTCCTCAATGTTTAAGCATGTGGAAGAAGTCTCCCCTACACTTATGACATTGTGCACGTTGGTTAACTCGAGTTAAGGAAGAGACGACTAAAGTGATCAATTTCAAATGTGAGTATGAAGAAAATTGAATCACGATAGTTAAGAGATAGAACCGGATTCCGGATAACACGGGAGCACGGTTCTTTCAAAGATTCCAAGATTGCAGTTATCCCTGTAAGCACATCACCACACAAACATAAATGACCAAAATAGGTCCTCCCCTACACTTAGGGGGTTAAAGGGATAGATACTCGGGCTGCCTCCCGAGGAGCGCTTGTTTTTGATAACCGAGTCACGAGCCTGACTCGACCCAAAATTAGTTCATGGGGAACGTGGTGAGGGATGGAATCACCTCCTGAGAGGTGTCCTCACCAAAGTACAACTTCACTCGTTGGCCATTCACCTTAAAATTAGGTCCATTAGGTTGAGCGAGCTCGAGAGTACCATATGGAAAAATTTGGGCAATGGTGAAAGGGTCGGACCAACGAGATTTAAGCTTGCCCGAAAAGATTTTCAACCGAGAGTTAAAAAGTAAGACTTTGTCTCCAACATGGAACTCTCGGTTTTTGATCTTGGAGTCGTGAATGAGCTTAGTTCGTTCCTTATAGATCAAAGAATTTTCATAAGCCTCATTCCGAAGTTCATTCAGCTCATTGAGTTGGATCTTGCGTAGGTCACCGGCTTTGTTTATATCAAAATTAGCCCACTTCAAGGCCCAGTAAGCCTTGTGCTCCAACTCAATGGGGAGGTGGCACGCTTTCCCGTACACAAGACGATAAGGCGTACAGCCGATCGGGGTCTTGTAAGCAGTACGGAAAGCCCACAAAGCATCATCAAGTTTATCAGCCCATGCGGCACGATGCTCTCCCACGGTTCTTTCCAGAATTCGCTTAAGTCCTCGGTTGGATATTTCAGCCTGGCCATTAGTTTGTGGGTGGTAGGCGGTGGAAAGACGATGGTTTACACCGTACTTAGCCATGACTCGAGCAAATTGGTCATTGCAGAAATGAGTCCCACGATCACTAATAATGGCGCGAGGCACACCGAATCTAGCGAAAAGAGCTTTCAAAAAGTTACAAACTACCCTTGCGTCATTAGTAGGCAAAGCTTTGGCTTCAACCCACTTAGAAACGTAGTCAACGGCTACAAGGATGTATTTTTTCCTTTAGATGAAGGGAATGGCCCCATAAAGTCGATACCCCAAACATCAAAAATTTCACACTCTTGGATGAAATTCTGAGGCATCTCGTCTTTATGTGTGATTTTGCCTTGCTTTTGGCAAACATCACATCGTTTAACCATATTGTGAGCATCACGATATATGGAGGGCCAATAAAATCCCGAGTCAAACACTTTCTTTGCGGTGTAGTTGGGACCAAAGTGACCACCGGTGGGTCCTTTGTGGCAAGCATCAAGGATTTCAGACGCTGCCGGTCCATCAACACATCAACGGATAATCAGGTCGGCACATTGTTTGAATAGGTAAGGGTCGTCCCAAAAGTAAGTCTTAATGTCGGTGAAAAACTTCTTCTTTTGTTGAGACGTCAACCCTTCCTTGAGAATTCCACCCGCCAAGTAGTTTGCAAAGTCCGCAAACCACGGGGTTTCGTTCGGCTTCGAGTTTATAGACATTAAGGTCTCCAAGGGAAAAGAATCATTGATTTCTTTGTTTGGATGATCCCCTTGGTAAGGATCCTCAAGTCTGCTAAGATGGTCCGCGGCTAGGTTTTCTGCTCCTTTTTTATCGCGAACTTCGATTTTAAATTCCTGGAGCAGCAAAACCCAGCGAAGAAGTCTTGGTTTGGAATCTTGCTTTGTCAACAAGTACTTCAACGCGGAATGATCGGTATACACAATGGTGGTAGAAAGGACAAGATAGGGGCGGAATTTTTCAAAGGCATAGACAACAGCTAAAAGCTCTTTTTCGGTTGTCGTATAATGCAATTGTGCCCCAGTCATTGTCTTGCTAGCGTAATGGATCGGTTGGAAGTGTTTGTTCACTCGTTGCCCAAGAACCGCTCCAATAGCAAAATCACTAGCATCGCACATCAACTCAAAAGGCAGCTCCCAATTAGGGGTAACTAAGACGGGTGCCTTAGTAAGCTTATCCTTAAGCGAGTTGAAGGCTTCAAGGCACTCTTTGGAAAAGATAAAAGGAGTATCTTTTTCCAAGAGGTGGGTCATCGGGCGGGCGATTTGAGAAAAATCTTTGATGAATCGACGGTAGAAGCCCGCATGACCCAAGAAACTTCTCACACCCTTCACAGTTGAAGGTGGAGGCAACTTTGCGATAACATCGACTTTAGCACGGTCTACTTCAAGACCGGCTTTCGAGATCTTATGTCCAAGCACGATGCCTTCTTTTACCATAAAATGGCATTTTTCCCAATTCAGAACAAGGCGAGTGTCTTCGCACCGCTTGAGCATACGTTCCAAATTGGCAAGGCATGAAGAGAAAGAATCCCCGAAGACCGAGAAATCATCCATGAAGACTTCCATGGTTTGTTCAACCATGTCATGGAAGATAGCTAACATACACCTTTGGAAAGTCCCGGGCGCATTACATAAGCCAAAAGGCATTCTTTTGTAAGCAAAAGTGCCATAGGGACAAGTGAATGTAGTCTTCTCTTGATCTTGGGGATCGATGGGTATTTGAAAATAACCTGAGAAACCATCAAGAAAGCAGTAATATTCATTTCCTGCTAAGCGTTCAAGCATTTGGTCCATAAATGGTAGAGGGAAATGATCCTTTCTCGTGGCATCATTGAGTTTGCGGTAGTCTATACAAACTCTCCACCCAGTAACGAGACGAGTGGGAATCAACTCGTTGTGTTCATTGGGAACAACGGTTATTCCACCCTTCTTGGGCACACAATGGATTGGACTAACCCATGGTGAATCCGAAATAGGGTAAATCATACCCGCATCAAGAAGTTTGAGAACCTCTGTTTTGATGACTTCATGTATTTTTGGATTCACCCTTCGTTGGCTTTGAATTGTGGGCATAAAGTCGTCCTCCATGAGAATTTTGTATGTGCAGAAGTGAGGATCAATTCCACGAATATTGGAAATCTTCCAAGCGATAGCCTTCTTATGATCTTTCAACACAGCGACAAGTCGGGCTTTCTCTTCATCCTTCAAATCCTTAGCAATGATGACTGGCGACTTCTTCTCTTCTTCGAGGAATACATACTCAAGATGGGGTGGCAACTCCTTAAGTTCCAAATCCGGAGGATTGTCGACGGGAGGCGTATTCGAAGTCGGAGTCTCGATAGCAATAACAGTGGGAGATGGAGGGGAAGGATTGTCTTCTCTGAGGAGGTTTGCAATGAAACTGAGATCGTCATCCCAATTGGCAGTAGAATCGTCATTGTCTTGCTTCACATCTTCCAAGGTGGCTTCCAAATCTTTCCAAAGGAAATCACTTTCTCCAAATAGAGATAGTGATGAGTCGATAGAGGAAACAGTCTCAACATTGGGAAGAGAGGTAGGAATGTTTTTACAAGCATCCTTGAAGTGTTCTTCACAAGCCTCATCAAGAACGTCAATACAATTAACACTCTCGTAAGAATAAGGCTGTTTAGAAAGCTTTCCCATGTTGAAGACTACTTTATCGTCACCCACTCTCATGATAAGCTCACCGGCTTCAACATCAATGAGAGTGCGACCGGTCCTCAAAAATGGACGACCAACAATGAGTGGCACACGGGGGTCCATCTCGTAGTCGACGACAACAAAATCGGCAGGGAAAGTGAATTTGTCGACTCCTACAATGACGTCTTCGGCTATCCCCACTGGATAAGCAACCGTACGGTTAGCTAATTCCAAAGTCATTTTTGTGGGGACTAGCTCTGGGAGAGATAATTGCTTCCAAACACTTAGAGGCATGAGATTAATACTGGCACCTAGATCGGCTAGGGCCATGCAATTCTCTACTCCCGGGAAATTGCAAGGGATAAGAAAACGACCCGGATCACCAAGCTTGGTTGGCAATTTCCTTAAGAGTACTGCAGAGCAGTTCTCATTAAGTTGGGTGTTGGCAATATCGAGGAGCTTTTCCTTGTCGCTCAGAAGATCTTTAAACATTTTCGCGTATTTGGGCATGTGAGCGAGAGCCTCAGCGAAGGAGATATTGAAATTCAGTTGTTTAAACATTTTAAGAAAGTTAGAAACCTGAATATCATCCTTGCTCTTTTGCTTCTCTTTCCTCAACCTAGATGGATAAGGTATATTGGAAGAAGAGGAAGGCTTTGGGAGAATAGGATCACTCACAACCACGGGTGGAGGAGGGGTAGAAGAAAGAGGTGGAGAAATTGGGGAAGGAGAAGGAGGAGGAATAGGAGCAGGTGACTCGTTCTCCTTAGTCACAACCACCGGTGGAGGTATAGGAAGCTCGGGTTCCTTTGTACCTTTGCCACTTCGAGTAGTGATTGCTTTCATCTCCCCTCTTGGGTTCGCAACGGTGTTACTCGGAAGAGTACCCGAAGAAGAGGGTTGACTACTTTGGAAGAAACTAGCCATCATGTTCCTTAGATCATTAGTTTGGCTATCCAACGTATTTCTCATATCTGCTCTCAAATCATTTCCTTGCTTCACCAAGTCTGCTTTCAGGTTGAGCACCTCTCTCTGAAGATTTCCCACTATCGCATCGTTAGTCCTCATATAAGTTTCCACTTCTTGGTGAAGAGCGGTGGGTTGGTTGGGAGGAGCATTGTATGCAGGTGGTTGGTAAGCAGGTTGTTGGTAGACTTGGTTGTTTCGTTGAGGTGGTTGTTGCTGCTTGTGAGGTGGGATGTATGGTTGTCGAGGTTGTTGTTGTTGTTGAGGAGGGCGATTAAGGTTTTGTTGTTGGTTTGGGTTGGCAGGAGGGAAACCAGGTGGTGAAAGATAGTTGTTGTTGCGGTAGCTAAGGAAGTTACGGTCACCTTGAGGTTTAGCTTGATAAGAAGGTTGAGTATAGGTGCCATATGCCGCATTCACATTCTCAGCAGGGTAGTCTTGGGTGGCGGTACAAGTTGTGTAAGAGTGAGGACCACCGCATATCTCACAAGGTTGGCTGACAGCATTCACTTGAGCATTTTTGGCGTTGTTGCTGTTGTTGTTGCTGACGGTGTGGGTGACAAGCGATTCAAGAAGCGTAGTGATTTTGTCTAATCGCTTGTCGCTGTCATTAGTGCTAGCACTAGCAACATTGGTCCGAATACTCTTGGTTTGCACACGAGACTTATTCTCAATGATGTCCCAAGCAGCATTGGAAGTCTTAGCCAATAGATTACCCCCCGAGGCACTGTTCAGTGAATCTTGATCACTCATGCTTAAACCATTGTAAAAAGTATTAATTTGATGTACTTTGGTAAAACCATGTTGTGGGCATTTTCTTAAAAGATCTTTAAAACGATCCCAAGATTCACTGAATGACTCATCGTACTTTTGTTCAAAATTTATGATTTCATTCCGCAAAGCGGTAGTACGAGAGGGTGGAAAAAAGTAATTGATAAACTTTGTTTACAAATCCGTCCACGAGAGAATACTCTGTGGCGGTTCCTTAGCAAGCCAATGTCGGGCTTGTCCCTCTAAAGAAAAGGGAAAAAGTTGTAACCTTATAACTTCTTGTGGAACGCCATTGAACTTGACCGTGTTGGTGAGTTGTAGAAATCTCTTAATTTGGTCGTGTGGATCATCAATGGTTCGTCCCAAGAATGGTTGAGTGGAGACCATCTGGATAAAGCCTGATTTTAGCTCAAAGTTGTTGGCGGCAATTGGAGGTATGACAATTGGATCCGTGTTGCCATCAACATGAGCTTGCAGCAATTCAATCATCAGGCGACTATCCGAAAGGGGCTCATTGTTGTTATTGTTCATGTTGTTGAAAGGCGGGTTGTTGTTGTTATTATTGTTTTGAGGTGGTATACCGGCCATGTCTAAGTTATCGAGAGGCTCGGGCTCTTGATATGACGTAGATCGAGTGCGCATACACCTGCAAAAGAACGAACAAAGAAAAACAAAGCAAAAATATTTTTGGTTTTTATTGTTTTTTAATTTTTAGGATTTTTGAAAATTTTATATTTTTTAAGTTGTTTTTGAAAATGTTTGTGAAAAAGTAACGTTCACAGGGAACGGATCCCAAAATCCAAATTCTCACAAAAAACTTTTGATCTTAACGAGAAGAGCCGGCAGCGGCGCCATTTGATACAAGCTTTTTAGTGTGGGTTCAAAATATTTCTAGGAATCCTCTCGAATTGATCTCAGTTTAAAGTGGAATGATTTGTTCTTGGTGTTCAAAAATGGGCTTGGTTTTCTAATCTACTAAACAGGGAAATGAATAACGTAAGAAAGATTTAAGCTTAAAACAATCAATAATGAAAAAGTAATACTTGAATTAAATCTGGAAAAATACCCTTACTGAAAATGATTTATGCGGAATGTATGTCTATACGGAATATAGTGCCATTCGGAAAGTTCCTCCAATCGGAATGTTGCTATTCGGAAAGTCAGACAAGCCTATGCGGAAAAATGCCCCTATTCGGAAAACATCTTTATTCGGAAAACCTTGCCCTATTCGGAAAGATGGATAATGCGGAAAATAGACTCTATGCGGAAAATTATCCTATTCGGAAAACTGGGCTATGCGGAAAATCATTTTCTCAAGCTCTTCCTCAATAATAAATTCCTATGCGGAAAAACTGGCCATTCGGAATAAATAGGTCTATTCGGAAAAACAGGGCTATTCGGAATATACAAGATATTCCGAATAGGGGAAAAAGTAAACTTGGCTATGCTGAAAAATAACTCTATTCGGAATATTTGAAATATTCCGAGTAAGGGAATTATCAAATCGTCTATTCGGAAAGTGAGCAATATTCGGAATGTTTAAAAAAATGAAGAACAGTAGCAGACGAGTAAAACAGGGAAAACGGGTTTTAATCAAAATCAAGCAAAATACTCAAAAAGGTTTTACCAAATCAAACACAAATCATTTAGATACCATAAGAAACAAATCCCACCAATAAAAACACTAAATCAACAACTTTTTAAGATCAAACTTGAATCAAATAAGAAAACTTAAGAACTTGCAAAAGGAGATGATGAAGAACAAGATGAATAAAAAGATGGAATTGATTGATTAATGTAAAGGTAACAAGAGTAAAGATTAAAACACTTACAAGATTGAAAGAAAATGAAAAATCACCAAACACCCTAATGGTGTTGGTGAAGCTACGAACCAAAAAGAACTGGGAAAAAGAAAAAAAATGAAAGCTAACTCCCTAATTGTGTGAAGGAAAAGTCTATTTATAGTCCTAGTGGTTGGTTGGTGAGTGGGCTTTCTCCCTTTCTTCTTGTCTTCTCGTCTTTTCAGAAAAGTTGACGTTTTCGATTCTGATTCGGGATTTGTCGTCGATTAAATTCAACTCGTCTTTTAATTTCTTCGTTAAATAGACTTGAGTTTCTTCGACATATGTGAATCTTCCATCATTGGTCCTTTTCTTCGATAAATCTTCAAATAGGCCCATTGACTTCAAATCTTTTCCACCTCTTGGACAATAGACTTCGTCTTGAGTCTTTTTCCTCGATAAAACCCGTGCAATCCCATGCTTTCTTTAATATTCATCCGGTTAGCTCTGAAAACACAATAAACACAAAAACCACGCATAATTCCAAACAAATGATATTAAATACGTGTTTTGGTCTTGTTTTAGCCAGAATTAAGTGGTAAAAGGATGGGTGTTTACACACCTATCAGTACTCCTAGTTAAAGGGCACACTTTCTTCGCTGTAGTGGGAGTGATCCTAGTTAAAGGGCACGCATTTCCTACTATCATGAAATTTCTTCCAGTGGGACGCCACATCCATCTAGCTTGGGTTAACACTTTTCTAGTTGGTTTCTGTTCTAAGTTATGCTTTCGGGCATACATCTCATTCACATGGTCAATAAGGCAAGAATCATGACGACTAGAAAACATACATTCATTGTAGTTCCAACATTTCAAATTAGAAATAACAGTAGGGTTAACATGCTACACAACCGTAGAGCCTTTAGTTTTAGCTACATGATTCTTCTTATTCAAAACAGAAATAACATTCCTAGGGTGGGCTTCTACTTTCTTCTTCATTTGACTACTAGATGAGGGCAATATCCTATCATTCTTCGAGTTTCCTTTAAGCTTAGATCTTTGAGCCTTAGTAGTGGTGTTTACTCATGTAGTAGGCAACATGGGAATATTAGAGGCCGGTTTTGATCGTGCCTTATCTTTTGTGACCATGTTTTGAGATGGTTTAGTCGTAGAGCCCTTGTTAAGTGGTGTGACGACAATGAGGTTATTCTTTGGTGATCTCACTTTAAGAACACTAGAGGGCGGTGCTGAAATGGCGGTTGTATGCTTAACACGAAGCAATTCTTTTAATTCAGCCAAAGCCATATCCTTATCACGAATTGTCGCATGTAAATCTGAGATTTCCACCGACTTATGATTAAGGGTCTCAATAAAGGTTTGAGTGTCAGCGGCCTCTAGTGTCCTTTCCACATTCTCATTTTCTATCAGCAATAATTTAACAACTTTGTCATGTTTCTGATGCTGTTTTGATCGTTTGTTTGATTGAAAAACCTTTTTAACATTTTGAACATCTATATTGACACCTTTGTGTGACATTTCAAAAATCTCTTGAATAAATCGTTTTCACATTCAAGCGAAATACAATGTTTTTGAATAGCATCAAAACATTTTGAAAGCAAATTATAAGAATTTTAAGCTTTAAAAATTCAGCGTCAGATTTCTGACAATTACTATCTACCACATTATCTACAGATTCAACATTATGTACAATAGAATCATTATCAACACTATCATTCACACATACGGATACAATATCATTTGACATCACTTGCTTTAGAAGATGATCATTTTGGCGTAAAATTCATTCCATTTCAACTAAAATGTTTTCATAGGCATCATCCATTTCATTGAAAACACGTTTAACTTCATTTAATTCCAAAACCAAATCTTGATCAATATTGCTAAAACACGCTTTAATATTGTCCACAAACGGAATAGCTTCGTCTCGGAACGTAGCTCTAGTGTGTTCAAAATTCCATTCACCTTCCGTTATGGCCGAAGCCGTCATACGTTCTTTAATGACCTTGTAAAAATCGGCATAGTGTTGGTGCAACGCATTTAAGCTATTAGACACCTTACTTACCGGTGGAATTAACTTAGTTAAATCTGTTTTGACAAGTGTAGGAGACGTACTAGAAAGGTTTTTGTTTGACAATCTTTGGGGCACACATGCTGATAATTGAGCTAATTCCTTTTGTATTCTAAAGGGGGTCTTTTTGTTAAATTGATCTTTATTATGCTTTACATAATCAAACTTGTCAGGGAATTTTAAAAGCATTTTTGATCGATTTTCTTCCGCAAGTGATATCATCTCCTCATCATCACGAACATAGGGAGCTTCTTTCGATTTGCCAATTAGGGTCGCATCATAAAGACAAGGAATATATTCCTGAGCTTGTTTTGCATAACCGGGATTAGGTGGTAAATCTTGAAGACGCTTAAGTTCTAGTTCTTTGAATGAATTGGTTAATATATGAACCTTTTCTGTAGAGGCGTATTTTTTAAAAGTTGTTGTTCTTTGAATTCAAGAAGTTTGGTAGCAATACTTTCTGATTCAAACTTTTTAGACTCGAGAGTTTCGAAATACGTTTTAGGTTTTTGAAAATTATTGACAATCGACTCTTTTTCCTTTAATTCATTTGAAAGATTAGCTCTTAATGTTTCCATTTCATTTAAGTGTTATATCCTTTCAAAACGAAATTGGTGAAATTCAGAATAACTTATTTTCGCTGCTTGAGGGACCATTTCAAAAGTTTTGACCTTTTCCTTATATAGCGCAAGCTCAGCGGTTAGATTGGCATTCACATATACGGTTTTTCAGACAAACACATTCATGTTATCAATAATATGTTTAGGCACCATTACCGAATTATTTTGAGCATAAGATTCCATACCCGTCGTAGCATTTGGTTGAGGTTCACTCAAATGTGAAGGATTTGATACCCCAACATTTGAATTACTATTTACCAAAGGCTGTTCGGGGTTGTTATTTTCATATCCAACTTGATGTGGATTATCATGAATATTATTGGTTGTGGTTGGTACCTCACTGACGACATCAGAACCGTAGTAAGAAAGATTAGCAACGAGAGCGGCTTGGGATAAGTGAATGTCATCACAATCCGAATCATGTGCATCAAGATCATCCGCTTGATATGCAACATTAGAAGTAGAGACGACTACCAATGCCTTCATTATCTGCTGCCACTGGGTCTGCAAGAAATGATAATTCCTCTGAATCCAAAATCTTTCCCTTAGATTGAGCGTCGACCAAATACATCTTCTCCCGAAACCACGTTGCACCACTTCTTCTTTTTAGTTGAGTGCATTTCCTAGCCATATGACCTTGTCATCGACAATTATAGCAGGTCACAACCTTTTGAGGACCAATAGGACTTTCATTTCCACTAGCTTGAGAGTTCACAGCTTGAGCGTGCACGGTCCTTGTAGTTGGTCCATATGAGTTTTGCCTTCCTTGTATAGATTGCACTATCACTTGACCATCTTGAATAGTGGCTTGTTGGCGAGGATTTGAAGAAGTGCGGAGCTGATTGTTCGTTGGGGGAAAACCTCTAGTTGTAACAAGTTTCGACAAGTAGGCAGTGAGATGGTTTAAAACATCGGTTGGAGAATCATTTTGGCTTAGGACCGGTACTTGTATTGCTGGAAGTTCATTGGAATAAAAGGCTTGAGATTGTTGTGCTTCAATCGGAAAATATCCTTGCTGAGGAGTATAGCCCACTAGAGAAGTGATAGCTTGTGATGGTGATGCCTGATGTGATGGTTGTTGTGGATAAGGCTGTTGAAGAACACTTTGTTGTTGAAATGCTTGATGTGGCATCATTGGTGGTTGATAAAACGGTTGTTGTGGTTGCTGATATGTGTGTGGTGGTTTCTACATATATGACGGTTGTTGATAAGAATATGCCAAGTTTGGAGAATTCATTTGATGAGAAGAAATCATGGCAAGTTGATCATGAACTTGAGGTGTTGACAACCGAGCCTCGATACGTGGCATTCATGTTGTTGAAGAAAAGCTTGAAGTTGATCCACGTTGGTTTGATGAAAATCCTTATCCAATTTAACAGCCGCCAAGTACTTGTTCCATTCGGAAGGAAGGGTGTTCAAATACTTAGTGTTTAATTGTAACGTAGTAATTGTCAGGCCATAAATGTTGAGCTCATTCATCAATAGAGTGAATCACAAATAGTAATCATTGAGAGTCTCCCCGGGGACATAGGCAAACTTATCAAACGTATCATATAGCTTACACTCTTGTTCTTGTTTAGTTAGCGAGGTGCCTTGCATTAAAAGACAAATTCTATCCCATAACTCTTTGGCAACTTTATGTTTACTCACGAGTTTGTAGACATCTGGAGGAAGAGCTTGGAGAATGATGTCTGTAGCTTGTTTATCACACTTATCTTGAATCTTAGCATTTCCAGTCAGTTCACCCGTTGTGAGAGGACGAGTAACTGCCCCTTCCGTCACAGTACCATAAACTAATGCTCCATTTAGAACCGATGCCCAAATGAGATGTGCATTTTCTTTATTCAACATATAGAGTTCCATTCTAGATGCCCAATCCTCGTACATTGTCTTCACCAACACTGGTGGACGATTATCCGTACCCGAGAGGATGGACTTATCCGTAAGAGAAGTATACTCCATTTTGATAAGTAAAGATTTACAAAAGTTGATCGAACAATGAGAGAAAGTAAATGTGCTTGTTGTTGAAAAAGACGGAGTTTACTAAACGTGGAGAAACCGAGAAATAAATTTGTGGGATTTTACAAACCACCGATTAAACCATAATTATCCAAAGTTCGTGTCTTGAAGTCGAGAAACGTTGTTGAGATCCCTTAACAATGTCTTCTTGAGAAACCAAAAATTCCTAGATCAAATAACTCACGACCCTTCTTCAAGGATCTCGCAATACTTGTTAAGTACATATCTCCCAATATTTTGGAAATTACAAGATCTCGCAATATCCTTACATTCAAAAATCTCGCAATAATCTAGAAGTAACAAAATTCACAATATTCACCCAACTTTCCGCAATAATCAAGAATTGAAGGATTTCGCAATATTCATCCATCTTTCCACAAAAATCAAGAATTGAAGGATTTCACAATGACCAATGTTTTGAAGATTTTGTAATACCCACCAAACTTTCCGTAATAACCCGATTTTAAAACCCTAGATATTACGAAATGTTTTGGGAAGAAATTTCACAAAAATCTGATAATCTCGCAATAAATGAATAAAATTTAGATTTTTTGCCTAAAAATCGTGTTTTTGAACAATCCAAAGTACCCAAATCCCTACCACAACAATGTAGAAGATATCTAAATCACTTGGATCAAAAGAAACACAATTCTTTTTTGAAACTTGGGTTTTTGCTTTAAAACTCACGAATTTTGTAAAACAAACACATAAACTAAGCAACTCATCCCATGGCTCTTGATACCATTTGTAGGATTATATAAATCTTGCTTATATTATAGAAAGAGAAAGAGATAGAAATGGTGAGAACACACACACTTTAGAGGGAGAAAGTGAAAGAAAACACCTTTCTACTATGTGAAATAATGAGTCAACCACACCCTCTCCATCAAAGGAAAGGGTTTATATACCATGCCCATAAGATGGGCTTGGGCTGACATTGTTGGGTCGGCCATACATGACATGGACCGGGCTTTTCCTTGTTTAATTAATGTAAACATACTATGACTACGAGCTACTTAACTAATATATTGTCGGAGTGACCGATCCTTCTAAGTACATAAAAACGTATTTCCAACAAACATGTGTGGAAAGAATTAAAGGATACTTATCATAAGGTTGATGGTTGTGTTATCTTTAATTTACATCACAAGATTAACACCTTGAAACAAAATGGCTCTAACTTATCTGATTATTATCATAAGTGAATGCTTTGTGGAAATAATATGATGTCATGATTTAATTGCCTAATAGTGTGTCCTGCTTCTAATGGGTTTAAAAAGCATAATCAACTATTGAAATTGATGTAATTCTTGATGTGGCTTGACGATTCTTACATGATTATTAGTAGTTCTATATTGTCTAGTGAGAATTTCCCTGATGTGAAGGGAGGCTACGCTATTATTTCTAGTGGGGAGTCTCACAGAATGGCATCTGGTAGTAGCTCTAGGTCCTCTCATAGAGCCCAGACTTCTGCATTCTTAACTAATGGGCCCACTAGAAACAACTTTCAGAATCAGAACCCTAATACTAATGTATTAAGACCTATCACCAACAATTTCAGACCTACTAATAGCACCAATGGATTTAGACCTAACAATCAGAATGCTACTAGACCTAATTTTACCTCTAATGCTGAGTTGGTCGTGAGAATTTTAGGTACATTGGTCACACCATTGATAGGTGCTTTAAGATCATTTAGTACCCCACTGATTTAGAAAGAAAAAACCTGATCAAAATTTTAAAGGGAAAAATATGTTTAATAACTCTATTGGTTCTACTTGTGCTACTGGTTTTTTTGATGAACAAATGAGCACGTTAGTCTCTCTTATTAAGGATAACAATGGGACTGGAAAGAATGTGCATGCTAATATAGTAGGTACATATTTAAATTCTAGCAAAATTTTCAATGAAAATTTCAACAAGTTTTAATGTTCCAACACTAGTGCTAAGAATGGTATGAACTATAATGGAAAGGTGATTGATTTTAGGGCTAACCAGCACATGACCAACAATGATAAAGAACTTGATAATGTTTGTGACATTTCTCACCTTAAGATCAAAGTTGCTCACCCTAATGGGACTGAGGCCATAATGTCTAAAATTGGAAACCTTACACTTCTGACAGTTGTTGTTTAGTGTAGTTGGTATAATTAAAGACGAATAACGATTTAGGAAAACCGTGAGTGAATTTAAAAATCGACAACGAGTTCGTTCTCGAATGAGGTGTTGTTGTGTGGTCAAATTAAAAACGTTTTTGGATTACTTTCTTTTTTGGCGAGAGAAAAGAAGTGAAAAGTAAAGATGGATTACACTAAAAACTAAACTACGACGAATTCACGTTTTCATGTGAATCGAGACGAAAAATAAAAAGATTTTGAAATTTTAAAAAATTACAAATAAATCCTAAAAAGTCTAACTAGGAATGAAAAATCAATAAACTTTTTGAAAACTTTTTATTTAATTATTATCAAATTTTAAATTCTAATTAAAGACCTAAAATTCAGAATAAATAACAAAAAGTCCAAATAAGGATTTTATGACTTGTAAACCCCAAAACTATTTAATAAAAGCTAAAAATTATTTTTCAAAATTTTTAAAATTATTTAAACTATTTTTTAATGGATAAAAAATAGTGAAAAAATGATAAAAAAATATTAAACTAATAGGAAAAATCTAAAAATATAACGAAAAGTCTAAAATTAAACCTAGAATAAGGGAAAAGTAAGCTGATGCTCTCAGCTTATCCCAATAAGCTACACAAGTAAAATTAAGCTACATCATTTTATTTAGGAAAGGAAACAGAAAGCTGTTAAATAAAGAGTAAATGAGACCATGACCAGATAAGAGCTCTGGTACACTGGTGAGCACGCTAGTCCCCCATGTGAGGGGTCGCGTGTTTGAATCCGTGCAAGGTAAGCTTTTTGAACTTGTTTTTTTTTCTTTTTGGACATGATCAACCCCACAAGCAGTTGGCTTGTGGGGAGGTGATTATAAGCAAAAACAACAAAGCAATAAGAAACAAATAATCTTTGAAAAACCCAGGTACGCAATAATCCTAAAAGCCCTAAGTTAAACTAGCAGTGGCAAGAAGCTTACAACTGACAGCGGTAATTTTTTTACCACTATTAGTTCTAAGTTCACATAAACTTAAGTCTTGATCTATTTGACACTATAATGCATTTTAAGCATACAAACCTTGCAAATAAGATTAAAAAACTTCAAATAAATAGTTCACATACCTAAACCATTACATACACTAAGAAATTCCAAAACCTCTTAGTCTAAAACCTATAAATCAACAAGATATCAGATCTGGTGCTATTTACTTGTTTTTGACAGGATAAAGTTCAAGTTGTGTTCAAAGTTTGTTCATCAAACTACATACCTAATTCAGAAAACCAATACACCAACTCACCCTAACTATGAGTAAACATTAAGCATACCAAATCAAAACAGAAACATGCAATTTGAACTATGCTATGCAGAAAAAAATATAAACTATCAAATTCCAAATCTTGCACTAAAACTATAGATTTTTAAACCAAAACCAACTATCCCTAAGCTACAAGTATGCATGCATAATTTGCTAAATTTTGTGTCACTCAAGACTTACACAAGCATTAACCAAACACCACTTTTTGGACAGTTAACAAAATAACAAGGAGTTTTAACCAACTAACTTCCTAACCTCTGTTTCACCAACAGAAACACATAACATCCTAAAAAACGCAAAATTAAGTCCCAAGCAAATCATAACAGTCACATAAACAAAACGACATATAGCACCAAAAACATGCAAAAACCTAGGGAGTTCAAACACTAACCATATTTGACAATTTCAGGTCAAATAAGCTAGGTGATGCCACCAGCTAGCACATTAAAGTAGTTTGGACTTAGGGAGGCTGTTTATGAAAAGTAAAGAAGGCCATTAGACTACAACAGTCCAAAGGGAGATATCTAGACTACAACAGTCAAAAGGACATGAGACTACAACCTTCTAATAATGGCTTCTACCTATTTTTGGAACACAAAAAAAGAAAACAAACTTCAAGTTCCTCAATCTTGACCAAAAGCTGGTTGTCAATAAGCTTTTGGTTGAGCTTTTGGAACAGTTCGTCATTAACTAAAAAAACAACATAATTTTTTTGGAAACCAAATTTTGAAACCAAGATTTTGGAAACTAAAGGTAACCAACCAGAAAGTAACTTTAGCTTATGCGTTCACTGTTCCTTGATCTTGTCAGGATCAGGAAACTATGATCAAACACAACCCAAAAGTTCTCAAATGAATTTTTACCAAAAATACTTGAACAAAATCTTTGATAGAAAATTAAAGATCAAGTTGCATAAATTGAACATACGAAATTGAAATAACAAGTATATAATTTGGAACACAACATATTGCAAGGTCAAGATTAAACTTTAACTATTCACAAAATTGAGTTTACAAAAAGTTGGAACAAAGAAAAAAAATGAAAACCTAAATGCCTATATATGGCTACATGAAATGATCTAGAAAGAAAAATAATCTAAACCCTAATGTTGTTGAAGTCCAAAAATGGCATTTGATGCCAGAATATCCTCATAGGATCTTCCTTGTTTTTAATTTGAAACGGGTCAACACATGCCTGTTGGGAATTATTTGTAATGTATCAAGTACCGCTAGTGCAAATTACAAGTACTGTTAGTGTTGGCAAGTACTGTTAGTGTTAACACGGTACATAGCAAGTACTGTTAGTTATATTGTAAGTACTGCTATAATGATTAGGAAGAATATATCTTTAGAAAAGATATATCATAGGTATAGTTAGAGTATATCTATTGTGATATACTTAATAGTTTAGAGTATTGATAAGATATCGTATGTGATATACTTATCATAATAGAATATTCTAAGGTTTCTAGGGTTCCTAACACTATAAAAGGAACATAGGTATAATGAGTTTATTGTACCTCATTGAAAGTCAATTAAAAAAAGATCGAATAGTTAAAAGTAATTTTGTTTTTCTTTGCTTTATAAGTTAGATTCCGCATAACTTATTTGGTTGAGCAAGAGTTCTCAAGTGCTCTAGTTTGATTACAAGCTATTGTACAAATTCTTAACAGAATATAGATCCATTCAAAGGGATCAACAAGTGGTATCTGAGCTTGTTGAGAAACTCTGAATAAGAAGAACACAACCTTAAAACTCCACTCACACAAAATCAATGTCTCAAGCCGGTGACAATCCTCGCTTGGAAGAAATTCCAGATTCTGATCCCATACCACAGGGAAAACCTCAAGTTGTGCATCCTGCACCTCTACCTACACAAGGTGCACAAGCTACAGATGTTGTAGTCACTCATACAACTACACCTTCTTCCCATACCCTTTCTGCTGTGAAACTCCCTGTTCTCAAAAGTGATAACTATGAGACATTGGCAATGCAGATGGAACATTACTTGAACCACACAGATCACATTCTGTAAGAGGTTATCAAGAATGGGAATACTCCTAAAAAGTTGTATTAGTTACATGATGGTACATGTTATGGTTTACATGTTGTCACTGCTAAAGAGGTACAAGCAGAGATCAGAGAAAAAAAGCCAGAACTGCTTTAGCTATGGCACTTTCAGAAGACATTCTACCTAGCTTTCATTACTTCAAGGATGCAAAGGCTATGTGAGATGCCATAAAGCTTAGATTTGGAGGCAATGACAAGTCTAAGAAGATGAAAAAGATTGTTTTGAAACAAGAATTTGATAACTTCTCAATTTCTAGTATAGAAGGAATCCATAAGGTTCAGTAAATTGCCCATTCAATTGGCAGTTCACAGACTAGTTATTCCTCATGAAGAATCCAATTTAAAATTCTTAAGAAGTGTTCCACAAGAATGGAAAGCAATGGACATGCACTTCATCACAAGGGATGATCTGGATTCAACTCCTTTTGATCATCTCTATAACAATCTTAGAGTTTATGAGATGGATGTTAAAGGCATTGAAGTAACCAAACAACAGCAACACAAAAGTCTAACTTGGCTTTTGTGTTAGAATGAAACAACGGTCTTTAATCTCAAAATACCGTTGGTGGATCAAGTAGCGGTACTTATTTACATTATACCGCTAGTGGATCAAGTAGCGGTACTTACTTCCAAAATACCGTTGGAGGACTAAAAAGAAATACTTATTCTCAAGGTACTGAAGGCATTTCATTAACATCTCAGAATTCACAAGGAAGATTCTCATCACAGTTTAGTGACAATGATGCCTTATCATTCTTTTCTCCACAAGACAACAAACCAAGGTTGACCCGCAATGACTTATTCCAAATGGATGATACTGACATTGAATGTTGATGCTAATGAATGTTGATGCTAATGAACCATTAGGATATGGACACTTTGTAAGAGAGTGAAATAGGGATAAGGCTGAAAGAAGCAGTTAGAAGACCAAGAATAGCTATAAAACCAGTCCAAGAGTCTCTGAAAGCTTTCCAAAATGAGATAGCAAAAGGCCCAAAGGAACTAAAGCATTGGTAACTGTAGATGAAATGGTTAACTGGACTGAAGAGGAAGAAGAAGAAGAGCTTGGTTTGATGGCTCTCTCTCATGAAGATACTAAGGTACATCCTTGTTCTAAATATTGTGTTCGTAAGTTTAATAGTCTAAAAGTAGAACTTGATGAACAGTATCAAAAGGTAAACACATGTACTGTAGAAGCAAATGCTTTTAAACAAGGTGTTGCTAAGTTAGAAGCAAATATAGTTTTGTATAAAAAGGGTCAACAAAACTATGAAGAGAAAATTAGAATTTCAACTCTTCAAATGAGAGAAAAAGATGTGATTATTAAAGCTTTCGAAAAACAACTTATAAAAATAACAGTAGAAAATAAAGTTTTAAAAGCTAGTCTTTTTAATGAAAGGGGAGTGATTTAATCAATGGCAAAAATCCTCAAAAGGTATGGATAAGCTGATTAATTCACAAATGGGGTATTATGATAAAACAAGCCTAGGTTATATAGAGGACCAACATGGGATAACCTTAAGTGACAAGGACTTATCAAAGGGGATTTTTGATAGTTCTAATGAGTCAGTTGATACTCCTGAAAATGATAGGTATGCTGAAGGAATGAAGGCAGTTCCTCCACCTTTATTAGGAATTTTCATGCCTCCTAATAATGATATAGGTATAGAGTTAGATGAGTCAAAAGCTGTTGTTGATAATAAGTCAAATGATTTAGAGTCAAAATCTAGTACCTTGAACCAAGCTAAACCTGTTGTGACCAAAAACATTATTTATCCACCTTTGATGAGCACCTTTGTGCTTGAAGGACATGTGCCTACAACTAGTTCTGCTCCCAAGCAGGTGAAAACTCCTAGTAAGGTAATGGATGATAATACAAAACATCATAGTATACCAAGAGGGGTGGGATAGGTTTTAAGAACACTAAGTCAGAACAACCTTTTGAATCTTCTTTGAGAAGAAAAGGATGTTATGTTTGTGGTAGTCTAAATCATTTTATCAAAGATTGCACTTTACATGAAGATAAAATTGCAAAGCTAAAGGCTGCACAAAAGGTCACAAAGAAAGGTAATGAGAAAAATGCACAGGTAAAAAGGAAAATAGGGACTAAGGATGACAAACTTAATTTTGATCATACAAAAAGGGTAATTAAACCTACCAAGGTCTTTGTTCCAAGAGCAGTACTTATAAAACAAGGTCTAGTACCTTTGAAGTCTAGCAAGCCAAGTACAGGAAAGCCTAGAACTTCAAGTACTACTAGACCAAAAGCAAATACTGCTGGTAAAAAGTCACACAAACTATTTTCCCATAAAACTTCTAGGGATTTATTTGATCTTGTAAAAACACCTATAAGTAAGCCTCAAAATAAACTAGTGCAAATGTGGGTTCTGATATTCGTCTTTTTATAGTTCGTTTCGTCTCGGTATCTAATCGAATTGATATAACTTTTCAAGTTCGACTTTATTGTTTTTGGTTATACAAATTGAATGGTATCTATTGTCTACTTGGCAAGAAACATATAAAAAAGGTAAAAATATGTATATACCTATACGCACTAATCTACAAAACACATTGCAATTACATCATTTAAATGCTCAAAATACAAAATTGTAAAGAAAATTCAAAACTTACACTTTTAGCAAATCTTATAAATGTTTTATGAAAACAAACTTTTATACCAAAAATATATTTTTCTTACAAAACCTGAACTTTTTTTAAACTAAAAAGAACTTTTATTAAATCTACACTTGCATTAACAATAGAGTTTTCATAATGTAAAAAAATCTTTTTCGTTTAATAGATCTGATAAGCCCAAAACCAAGATTGGCCCAACAAGTAAATTCTATTTAAAACGTAACTACAATATTTGGAAATAATGAACTATGACTAAAAATGAATGATACTAAGGACACAAATTGGGCAATGACTAAAACATTTATACAACAAAAAAACAGATTAAAGGATTAACAAATTCTAATGTGTACTACTCTTATCTCAGCTATATTCTAATGCTAATACTGATTGATAAAACTAACAAATGATGAACTCATTTATCATCTAACTACAACTTAACTACTGTCCAATCCTATCTGCCAAACACGGGTTACGAACTGAGATACAAAACTCTTAACTTATTCTACATTCTGTTTGAACAAATCTGGACTAAAACTTAGCAGCTATTCTACTGATGTAACATGAACAACTAGGAACTTCCTAATAGTATACTTGACAGAGATGACACATATGAAAATAAAATGACATGAAAAACGAATTACCACTACTCCTAACTATGGCAGCTATACTAATAGAAGTATTGCTATACTGGGAAGTAAAAATCACGTTAATCAAAAGAGACTTAACAGTATCAGTTAACAACATTCAACAACTAGCAAAATAACAAATTTACACTATCCTCTATACTACATTTACAGCTAACAGATTTACAGAAATACAACGAGTGTGTGACCTGCGTATCTGAAGCCACAATTGTTGGCGTAGCCCAACGCTGTACTGGCTAAAACCTAACACACCTACACTCTTCTGGTCTACACATTTATCGAGGAGGCTACTGCTGAACTCTAACTACTTATCGAACAAAGAGCAACTTGCGAACCTACATAAACAAAAACCTGCAAAACAGAATAATTGAAAAAACCGACAACAAACTGAAACAAAATCCCTTTTATACTTTGTGAACTACTGATGTTATTGCTGATCACTAACTCAGCAGAATATTCCAATCCTGAAAACAGAAAGTTGTATAACGCCTACAGGACTTTAAAGATCAAACTCATTTATACTGATTAACAGATACTCATTACAGATGTAGATCCATGATCTTGATTGAAAAAACCTTTAAAGTACGTCTATAACTAAACTAATGAATCTGATCAAAATTAAAAACTTAGCCAAAAACTTATCATAAGCTCTTTTGAGCTTATGAGCTTATATATTTATTACCTCTAAAAGAAAACATCATTTTGAATGAGTGAATGTGTAAATCGTAATAAACTCAAAAACTTGAAATCTCACAACTAATTGAACCTTTCTAATCAGGACAGTAGTATGAATGTGAAATCAGTAATATTGAACTTTTCATTAATGGAGATGACAGTTATAGGTTTACCAAACTTAAAACTGAATGTAACTGATTAAACTAATAGAACTCAAAACATTTAACAATTCAATTGAACTTTTTAGCATTTTTAATTCTGAAAACTTGAAGGAGATAATAGAAGTTCATCCATGGCAAAAATTGAAACGAATATAACCAATATTCAAAAACCAAACAGTGAACAGTAATGACTCGTATGATCAGTAACATATCCTGTAACTTTTTTAACACTAAACAGGTAAAGAGAAGACAAAGAAGAAAATATGAAGCTTAAAAAGAATTCATTAATGGAAGAAACTAGCATTCGGTTACAACTGATTTTTTTAACTAACTAAACAGAATGATAACTGTGATGAATATTATCTATAACTACTCCTAACAACTATGTGTAAACTACTCCTATGCTAACCATCTTGAAGTGAGGGTCTTCATTGGTATTTATAGGCGCTGAAGATTGGTGGTGTGACGTGTTGCTTCCAATCCCTTCCTGCCACGTGTTAAATAAGAGGATTGGCTTCGTTCTTCATTCTTCAAATTGGATTTAGGCGTTTACTCTTTTTTCACTTTTGATCTAATTAAATCACACCATCATGTAGAGGAGGTGATGAGGATTATTTTTGCTGTTAGAAGCTTTGCCTGAATCTTCGTGTATTGTTTTTGATTTGATCTTGCAGGTTATGTGGTGAGAAAGAGATGAGGGGACGATTGAAACTCTTTCTTTCTCTTGTTTCGGTGAAGAAGAAAGTGTGTAATGTTTTGTGGCTATAACTTTTGACTTGGTCCTTTGATCGAATATATATAAAAGTTAAATAAACTTTTACATTTATTTTCTTTTAGTCCTTCCACTTCCTTTTTGTATCAAATGTAATAAAAGAGTTAAAGTTAACCTCATTATCATCCTTCATTTTTGTGAAAGTACAACTTTAGTCCTCCTTCTTGGTAAATAATGGCAATTAAGGACCTTGAAAGCTTCTTTCGTCTTTTTCTTTGTCTTTTTGTTAAATAAATCCTTGAAAACGCGTGTTTCCTCAAAAATGTATCTTGTTTACCTGAAAACACAAAAACACAAATACCCACGTAATTTTGATATTTTTAGTTAAATATAATGTATTTTACTGTGTTTTAAGTGGTTTTTGGATCATTATTGATGAGTGTTTTCACACTTATCAACTCCTCTCCACTTGACCATTGCCATGGCCTCATGCAATGTAGTATTTCAAAGCTTTAGAGTGCACTTTTCTCATAATTAATCCACCTTGGCCCTTTTATGATTTAATAAACTAAACTATGCTACATGATGAATGATTTTGAATATTTACAATGCAATGCAAGATATAAACTGTATTTTTTATTTTTTTATTTTTATTGAGATGGTTTTGATGGAAATAACTCATAAAGAAATCAAAGATTTTAATTAGGTCTTTGAGTACCATGAACACTTATCACCCTCAAGTTTCACTTTCCCCATACCAATCTTAAAAATAAGATCATTGTTATCCACAAGTGAAAGTGCGTCAACTTATTCATAGAGATTAATTATGTTACTCTTATACCCCCACTTATTATTCCTCTAAGACCGGTTATTATTTGAGCAAATTGCTTGAAAGCAAATTTGTCATTATTTAAAGCATGAAATATAAGAAATGTAAAATCTCAAAATAAGGAAGCACGGTTTTAACCCTAAGTAACCATCTTATCCATTACTCGAAAAACCGCCCACAATTGATATAAGTCCGACTCAAGAGTAATAAGTCATTCGCCTTATGTGTAAGATCCTTATGTCATGCATTAATAAGTAGCTACACACTCGCTAAGGAAAGAAAAATAAAACTCACACAATAATTTACATCCGCCGCCTTTTTGAGACCTTGGATCTTTAATCCCGCAACCCGTCAAGGTAATATTGGATTGGAGCAACTTTTAAATCCCCGCAACCCTTGTGAGAGTAATATTGGAATTCAATAGCTAATATAATTAACACTTAACTGCCCCTCTTGGGAGTCTTGTATAATTATTTATTTTTCTTTTTTTTTTCTAGACGCTCATTTTTTTTCATAAGTCGCTCTTATTTTTCTTTATTACTCACAAAGAAAGTTGAAAAGAATAAAAGGAAAAATACCTGCTAAGTATTAATCATGCCATAAGTCTAGTACACATAAAACATTCTAACTTAGAATCTTTAGACGTACTTATACCAACCACGAATGATTAGTCAAAAATGCATAAGAGACTACAAACCGATTAAAACCGTTCTTGATTATTTATTAACATATATACATGCGTTGACAAGAAAGTAAAGGTTACGAAAGGGGCAAAAAAGCCACAATTATTTAATACGAGGTTTATCTAGCCCTTTACACTTATTTCAAACTCTATCATCTCTTATTCTCCATAGTTTAAAATCTCAAATAATAAGACTAGTGGATGCTTAGCTTAATAAACCAATAAAGGTTTACATGGTTAAGGATACTAGCTAGAGAATGCTTAGATAAGCAAACTCGGGTTGATTCAAAGTATCCATGGCGGGCCTAATATGTCAAAAAAGTCTAAATTTGGTAAACCATGTCCTTTATTATTTTTTTTTCCTTTTTATATATTTTTGATGAAAAATAAAAGAAGAAATATATATGATGCAAATGTTTAATGAAAAATGAAAAATGGTTAATGAAAAAATTATGAATGCATATTTGTTTGTGGCCAAAGTAGATCAAAAATTTGAAAAATATTTGAAAAATTAATTTCCAAGTTATCATGAAGTTAAGGCAATGGTCTAGGTAAGGTCACTTCGATAGAAGTCTCCCCTACACTTAAGATAAACACTGTCCTCAATGTTTAAGAGTATTGGAGTAAACTCCCCTACACTTATCACATTGTGTACTTTGTTTAACTCGAGCTAAGGAAGAGACAACTAAAGTGTATTCATTTTAAGCACAAGTGTTTTGAATATCACAATAGCAAAAACTAATCAAAGTGAACCGGATACATGGGCCTCCTCCATAAGCTCCAAGCATGAATTGAGAGAGAGCACCCCTTGAAACAAACACCAAAATACGAATAATGGCCACCCCTCCACTTCAACTCTACTATAACACCCTTTAATTAAACCTATCCTATTTGGATTTACTCTACGTTTTCTAACCTAGTTATACAATGCTTGAGTTTTTTTAACCCTAAAAGTCGCTAGCTCGACTCGGCCCCGAATTAGGTTGTCCTTGGGAAAACCATCATGGAGAATAAACGATATCCACTTTGAAGCACATCTCACATGATACACGCAAACTTAGCACGTTGTCATTTACTATAAGATTTACAATATCCGCCTCGATAAATGGAACGGTCCAATGTGTCTCAATTTTGTCCAACATACAAAATCTCTCAAATAAGAAGCACACTAGGATCAAATACATAGTTTCCATCTCGACACGTGAACAACTCTAAAGTAGGTAGCATCACCAAAGTAAGCTCATACGAGAAGCCCATATCAATATAAATCACACTCTTAAGTGGAGTAGATGAAAACCAAGGTGTCTCAAATTTACTTATCCCAAGATGAAAAACCTTTCTCTTCATGGGAAAATAAGAAGATGAGCTCGTGTCAACCATATGAGATTCCCCCTTAGATATCAAAGCATCATGAGACAATGAAGGTGTAGGTATCAAAACATTCAAAACTATTGTGTCCATGTTAGGCTCGTCATAATCATCAAAAGGTGGGTAATCTTCCATAGAAGGCATAGTGAAAGGAGGATCAAAATTAATAGTGTCTTGTAGAGGAGGTGTAATATCTATGTTCCCAAAAAGCATGTTGTCAATAAGACGAATCTCCTCTTCCCAATTAGAATCACTATCATCAACCTCAATATCAATATTAGCAAGATAAGCCTTTATGGTGGCATCAATATCCATATGAGAATCCATATAAATGGTTTTGGGTTCTAAAGGTGCC
Organism: Glebionis coronaria; assembly: GCA_025667525.1. NCBI lineage: Eukaryota > Viridiplantae > Streptophyta > Magnoliopsida > Asterales > Asteraceae > Glebionis > Glebionis coronaria. The sequence goes on from CM046880.1 coordinate 204,036,927, forward strand.
TTAGGTGAAAAAGGATCAATCTCTAAGAGTATAGGATCTTCATCAATAACCAACTTCAAGGGTGGGAGGGTGGGAATAAAAGGCTCAAAATAAGGTGAATTAATGAGAGGATCACTCTTAGGGATAATATGATCATGAAAATCAATAGGTGTATCCTCAAAAACCGGTGCAAAATGGTCAATCAAGGATTCTTCTTCTATAGACTCATTATTAGGTTCGTCATACTCCTCAAAAAGTGGGTTGTCAAAACATGTCTCAAAAAGAGGATTTGAATGCATCACAAAATCACTTAGAGGAATAGGTGAAGGAGTCATAGAAGAAATGGATTCATCATTATCAGAAGTATAGGACTCATCACTATCATAAGGATCATCAAAGGTTTCATCACAAGAATCATAAGGTGGGAGAAGAGAAGGATCCACATTTCCTATAGGAGCAAATTCTTCATCCAAATTAGGAATATTATCTTGACAAGACAAGTCAACGCATGATATAGCATAAGATGCGTCACTAGAATCACAATCATCATCCGCCATTTGTGGCAAGTCTTGCACAAACTCTTCCTCAATCTCATTATCCCTTTCTTTGAACAATTTATCAAGATCAAAGTCACCAAAATCACTAGTAGTAGCATGAAGGTCAACATGTGATGAAATCTCAATGTGATCATGAGGAGAAGAGGTATCAATACAAAGCTCATCACGTGGTTCATTGGAAACACCCTCAAGCTCTCTTTGAATTAGGATAAGGTTCTCAACACTAGAAGCGGTTAATTTATCCAAATCGGTGTTTGTATTAGTGCTAAGAGGATCGTCCCCCATGGTTAAAGATTCAGTGGGTTCCATATTAGGTAAAGGTGATGAAGGTGTGTCATCATTAAGTTTCATACAAATCGGAGGTTCGTCATCATCGTCATAAAATAATGGATAAGGCCTACTAGCACGAGTAGCAATGTATTCTTCTTCACATGATTCACGATATTCATCACTAATAGTATCATCCTTAATTCTCAAAGACGGCTCAATATTACATGGTAAAGCACCTTGAGTTTGATAAGATTGTAAAAAGAGAATGAATCTTTGGTTATTTTCCTCGTAACATTCTAGTAGTTTCCTTTGATTCTCTTGAAAGCTCCTCTTAGTATTGCGATGCATCTTAGCAAATAATTCAAGAAGTTGAGAGTCATTTTGCATATTCTCTTGGTTAAACGCTTGATTAAATCCTTGATTATGAAAACCGTCATGATGTAAAAATCCTTTATTTTGAAAGGTGTCTTGATTATAGCCTTTAAAATTATCATTATTTTGAAAACTTCATTATTTGAAAATCCTTGGTTTTGGTATGGCACATCAAAGGGTTGATCATGAAATGATGGTGAATTTTGTGATGAAAAACCGGAATATCCCATATAGTCATTACAAGTATAGTCCATCTGAATGTTAGGTCGAAAATTAGGGTTCTCGGTTCCATTATAAGCATAACCCTCCCCATAATAGCCATTATTTTGATCACATAAATAAGTATCGTGTGGACCACCACAATTCGAACAAGGCGAATAATTTGTGTTGGCGGATCGTTGTTGCAAAATCTCCAACATGGAATGAGTATCCATGTTTAGCAAGGTGGCCGAATGTATATACAAGTGAAATGACGTTTAAAAGCTTCCTCGGGGAAGGAAGTAATACACCAAAGGTGGTATGGTTACATGCGTGCGAGTACACGTGTAAATAAACTCGAGGAGTGAGAGAGGAGCTCTCGGTCGACTTTTGAAGGAGAAGAGATTATCTCCCTCGAGGTTCGATAATTAATATCCACAAGAAAATATAATATATGTAAGTACTAATTGGGTGGCACACCACTCACCACTATCACTCTTGAAAGACCCACAAGGAAGCGGAGAAACGAGGCGGTGCGTAGCACTTAAGAGCCTGCTTCTTTAGAATGTGTAATACACTCGCCTTATAGCCCCCACACAGTGGCCTCTTTCTCCAGATCAAGTAGATTATGGTATTTATATATTGTGCCTTAATTAAATTTGATCGATACACGTGTCAAGGACCGGAACGCTCCCGAACACGGTGTATTGCAAAAGCAATACTTATGGAAGTATGTCTATTAAGTGTTCGTATCTACGTATATGTATTTACATATAATAATATATCAAAAATATTTTTGTATTTATTGGGTTTTTTAAGAAAATATTATATGTACGTAAAAACGATGTAAACCGATATAATATATATTTTTGGGTGTAATCTTTTAGGAAAAAAATTACTTTTAGAATTTTTTATTTTTTTGTTTCAATTCTTTAAAAAAAGAATTGATTTTTGTGATTTTTTTATTTTTTGTATTTTTATCTTTTTGATTTTTTTATGTTTTTGATTTTTAATACGTAGAAATAACGTTCACAAAGTGAACGGATCCCAAAATCCAATATGTCTCACTCGAAACCGTTAATCTCCATGAAAAGAACCGACACCAGCGCCATTTGACATTTGTCTTTTTATAGTTCGTTTCGTCTCGGTATCTAATCGAATTGATATAACTTTTCAAGTTCGACTTTATTATTTTTGGTTATACAAATTGAATGGTATCTATTGTCTACTTGGCAAGAAACATATATAAAAGGTAAAAATATGTATATACCTATACGTACTAATCTACAAAACACATTGCAATTACATCATTTAAATGCTCAAAATACAAAATTGTAAAAAAATTCAAATCTTACACTTTTAACAAATCTTATAAATGTTTTATGAAAACAAACTTTTATACAAAAAATATATTTTTCTTACAAATCCTAAAATTTTTATAAACTAAAAAGAACTTCTATTAAATCTACACTTGCATTAACAATAGATTTTTCCTAATATAAAAAAAATCTTTTTCGTTTAATAGATCTGATAAGCCCAAAACCAAGATTGGCCCAACAAGTAAATTCTATTTAAAACGTAAGTACAATATTTGGAAAGAATGAACTATGACTAAAAATGAATGATACTAAGGACGAAAATTGGGCAATGACTAAAACATTTATACAACAAAAAAACAGATTAAAGGATTAACAAATTCCTATGTGTACTACTCTTATCTCAGCTATATTCTAAAGCTAATACTGATTGATAAAAGTAACAAATGATGAACTCATTTATCACCTAACTACAACTTAACTACTGTCTAATCCTATCTGCCAAACACGGGTTACGAACTGAGATACAAAACTCTTAACTGATTCTACATTCTGTTTGAACAAATCTGGACTAAAACTTAGCATGCTATTCTACTGATGTAACATGAACAACTAGGAAGTTCTTAATAGTAGACTTGACAGAGATGACACATATGAAAATAAAATGACATGAAAAACGAATTACCACTACTCCTAACTATGGCAACTATACTAATAGAAGTATTGCAAGACTAGGAAGTAAAAATCACATTAATCAAAAGAGACTTACAGTATCAGTTAACAACATTCAACAACTAGCAAAATAACAAATTTACACTATCCTCTATACTACATTTACAGCTAATAGATTTACAGAAATACAACGAGTGTGTGACCTGCGTATCCGAAGCCACCATTGTTGGCGTAGCCCAACGCTGTACTGGCTAAAACCTAACAGACCTACACTCTTCTGGTCTACACATTTATCGAGGAGGCTACTGCTGCACTCGAACTATTTATCGAACAAAGAGCAACTTGCGAACCTACATAAACAAAAACCTTTAAAACAGAATAATTGCAAAAACTGACAACAAACTGAAACAAAATCCCTCTTATACTTTGTGAGCTACTGATGTTATTGCTGATCACTAACTCAGTAGAATATTCCAATCCTGAAAATAGAAAGTTGTATAATGCCTACAGGACTTTAAAGATCAAACTCATTTATACTGATTAACAGAAACTCATTACAGATGTAGATCCATGATCTTGATTGAAAAAACCTTTAAATTACGTCTATAACTAAACTAATGAATCTGATCAAAATGAAAAACATAACCAAAAACTTCTCATAAGCTCTTTTGAGCTTATAGATTTATTATCTCTAAAAGAAAACATCATTTTGAATGAGTGCATGTGTAAATCATAATAAACTCAAAAACTTGAAATCTCACAACTAATTGAACCTTTCTAATCAAGACAGTAGGATGAATGTGAAATCAGTAATATTGAACTTTTCATTAATGGAGATGACAGTTATAGGTTTAACAAACTTAAAAACGAATGTAACTGATTAAACTAATAGAACTCAAAACATTTAACAATTCAATTGAACGTTTTAGCATTTTTAATTCTGAAAACTTGAAGGAGCTAATAAAAGTTCATCAATGGCAAAATTGAAACGAATATAACCAATATTTATAAACCAAACTGTGAACAGTAATGACTCGTATGATCAGTAACATATCCTATAACTTTTTTAACACTAAACAGGTAAAGAGAAGATAATGAAGAAAATATGAAGCTTAAAAAGAATAAATTAATGAAAGAAAATAGCATTCGCTTACAACTGATTTTTTTAACTAACTAAATAGAATTATAAGTGTGATGAATATTATCTAAAACTACTCCTAACAACTATGTGTAAACTACTCCTATGCTAACCATCTTGAAGTAAGGGTCTTCATTGGTATTTATAGGCGCTAAAGTGTGGTGGTGTGACGTGTTGCTTCCAATCCCTTCCTGCCACGTGTTAAATACGAGGATTGGCTTCGTTCTTCATTCTTTAAATTGGATTTGGGCGTTTCTTCTTCTTTCACTTTTGATCTAATTACATCACACCATCATGTAGAGGAGGTGATGAGGATTATTTTTGCTGTTAGAAGCTTTGCCTGAATCTTCGTGTATTGTTCTTGATTTGATCTTGCAGGTTATGTGGTGAGAAAGAGATGAGGGGACGACTGAAACTCTTTCTCTCTCTTGTTTCGGTAAAGAAGAAAGCGTGTAATGTTTTGTGGCTATGACTTTTGACTTGGTCCTTCGACCGAATATATATAAAAGTTAAATAAACTTTACATTTATTTTCTTTTAGTCCTTCCACTTCCTTTTTGTATCAAATGTAATAAAAGAGTTAAAGTTAAACTCATTATCATCCTTCATTTTTGTTAAAGTACAACATTAGTCCTCCTTCTTGGTAAATAATGGCAAGTAAGGTCCTTGAAAGCTTCTTTCGTCTTTTTCTTCGTCTTTTTGTCAAATAAATCCTTGAAAATGCGTGTTTGCTCAAAAATGTATCTTGTTTACCTGAAAACACAAAAACACTAATTCTGATATTTTTCAGTTAAATATAATGTATTTGACTATGTTTTAAGTGGTTTTTGGATCATTATTGATGAGTGTTTTCACACTTATCAGGTTCCTAAAGTACAAACATCATGTGTTCAATCTAGTACTACTAAAATAGTACTTAAGTCAAAGAAGCCTAAGCACATAATGTCACCTTATATTTTTGACTATATAACTGGAACCATGAAATACAAGAGTGTGTGTAGTATTACTGGAAAACCTACTTATCAAACTCTTAAGTATGTAGGTCCTCCCGAGCCAAATGTGGCTTGGGTCCCTGTTAAAAGCTAATGAGTTTTGTGTATGTGCAGGGGCATCTAATTGATAAATTGAAAGATAAAGGTATTGTAGATAGTGGATGCTCAAGGCACATGACAGGAACAGAGGTTTCCTTGCTGAATTTAAAGAATTCAAAGGTCGACCAGTATCCTTTGGTAGAAGTATAGGCAGGATTGCTAGAAAAGGAAATATGAACACAAGAAAGTTGGAATTTGAAGATGTGTTCTTTGTAAAATAATTGAATGAGTTCAATCTCTTCTCTGTATCACAGATGTGTGATAAAAAGAACAAGGTGCTCTTTACAGATACAGACTGCTTGGTGATTTCCAAAGACTTTGAGATGCCAAAGGAATCTCAAGTACTGCTTAATCTACCTAGGAAAGAAAATATGTACACCTTCAATCTTCATACTATTACTCTAACAGATCTTTTCAAAATGATCTCACACTTACAGACTGCTTGGCATTACATGTTTGCTGGCTAAAGCTTCTAATGATGAGTCTAATTTATGGCATATGAGATTAGGTCATGTGAATTTCAAGAACCTATATAAATTGGTTAATGGAAATTTGGTTAGAGGGTTACCTAAAAAATCTTTTCAAAATGATCTCACATGTACTGCTTGTCAAAAAGGTAAACAACATAGAGCCTCTTGTAAGGCCAAGACTGTCAATTCTGTGAATAAACCTTTGCAACTCTTACATATTGATTTGTTTGGTCCAGTTTCTGTTAGGAGTATTAGTCACAAGACCTTTTGCATAGTTATAACTGATAATTTTAGTAGATTCAGTTGGGTTTTCTTTTTAGCACACAAGAATGAAACCAATGAATTACTTAAGGACTTTGTCACTTTAGTTGAAAAGCAGTTCACTAAACAAGTCTTGATCATTAGGACAGATAATGGGACATAATTTAAGAATGCTGAATTCGATGAATTTTGTAGGTCTAAAGGTATCAAGAGACAATTTAGCAATCCTAGGAATCCAAAACAAAATGGAGTAGCTGAAAGGAAAAATAGGACGCTAACTGAGGCTTCTAGGACTATGCTAGCTGATTCTCTTTTGCCAAACACCTTTTGGGCAGAAGCAATCAATACGACATGTTATGTGCTAAATAGAGTCTTAGTGACCAAGCCTCAAAACAAAACACTTTATGAACTTTTGACTGGTATTAAGCCAACCATAAGTCATTTGAAACCTTTTGGGTGTCATGTGTCTATTTTAAATACTCTTGATCAATTGGGGAAGTTTGATGTAAATTCTGATTCAGGATATTTAGTAGGATATTCTTTGAAAAGTAAAGCATATAGGGTTTATAACTTGGCATCTAGAAAAGTTGAAGAAAATGCCCATGTTAATTTCTTAGAGAATAAGCCCAATATCCTAGGAATAGGTTATGCTTGGATGTTTGATTTGGATTATCTAACTAACTCCATGGATTACTATTTTGTGAAAAAAGATTGTCAAACTAACAATGCATGTAAAGATACTGGTATAACAACTTTAGGTCCTCATGAAGGACCTTCTTTATCCGATTCTCAAGATGATGATGTTCATGTTTATGTACCCAGTATGTCTACTGTTTCTCCTATGGTTGCTAGCCCCCAACAGACACAATCAGTGCCATCCAATGATGATCAAGCCTCACAAGAGCTTAAGAGGCTTCAAGATCAAGAGAAGAATGCTACAACTACTAATAAGAATTCAGGATAAGAATATTTGGAATCACAACACTCAAAAGTACATACTAAACCTAGCGGTAATTCATCTGAAAGTACTGCTAAGCCAAGTTCTGCAAAGTCTATTAATTCATTAGAAGATGTTCTACAAGTAATGGACAGTGAAGATGTATATACTAGTCCAAATGAAGGGATCTTCTCTAAAGCTTCCTAAGATAAGCAGGGTGCAGTACAAGATTTCAATAATTGGAAACTGAAATACCAGTCAGTTCTATTCCCACTCATAAAGTCAATAACAACCATCCTACAAATCAAATTATTGGTGTCACACCCCAACATGGCGGAATATGGGGCGCGACGTATGTATATCATCACAACATGGCGTGTCTATAGAGATAACTAAATGAAATGGAAATGTTATAAAATGGTGACACAAATGTCATGACAATATCTCCACAAAATGCAGGAGTCTAGGCAAGTAGGTAACAGTCCTACCTCTTACCCAAGACAAACAATTACCACAAACAAAACATCATAAAGGTGTCCACAAAGTATCACTTATTCAAAACACCTATAAATAAACTAAGAAGAAACGGGGATCTCCTTCTAAATGCAATCCTAATGTCTCTAAAGCTAGCCACTTCTATTCTCAAGCTTAACCACATTCTCACCTGAAAGAGACACTAAAACACGTCAACATAATGTTGGTGAGAGTCATAGGTTTAGACTCCAACCGAAAACAGATTATAATAAGCTGTGAACAACCATAAACCACTACACATATGGACAATGTGCTACAAATATGCATTAACAACTAACATTCAAGATCAATCATTCCAAATAAAATCCAAGGCTCCCAACCTTACCAAACACCATGGTACCATAGATGCCCATACACCTATGTACCAATCCCAAGGCCCCGCCTTGTCACTATCCATTGGTCCCATAAATGCTCACACTTCTATTTACCTCCCCAAGGCCCCGCCTTGTCAACATCCCCTTGGTACCAAGTCAAACCACAATAACTGAGACGGTACGTGTCCCCCGATCCAAATCATAAACACAATCAAGAATCACATAGCAGTTAATCACATAAGTGTACACACAAGTCCATCACAAACCATAAAAACATTCACAACATTAGTTACAAAACCATATAGTGTCTCTTCCATCCCATCTGGAAGTGAAAATCATTAAAAGATATGGGACAATGAAACTCACCTGATTGAGCTTCTCCAAAAATCCGCGCACTAGTAAAAAGCTAACAAACAAAAGCACACAATCAAAACATGAACCAACACTAAGATGGCTCAACAACCTATGATGGACATCTAATATTCTCCCATATATATACCTCATTTATATGCTATAAGCATCTTATTACACCCCTCTATAAAGCCCTTAACTTAGTTTACTTCATAACCCGTCTCGTTAACATTTTACCCAAAATAGTCCCGCTTTTTAGGTCTCCAAACTATAAGCCAAACGCGCACCTAACCATACCCATGACCTCTGTAAAATAAACCCTATGCCATTACATATGTTAGCTAACTCCTCCCTTTTGCCCCAACCTTAAAGCTACTTTTAAGGCCCCGATATATATATATATATATATATATATATATATATATATATATATATATATATATATATATATATATATATATATATATATATATATATATATATATATATATATATATATATATATATATATATATATATATATATATATATATATATATATATATATATATATATATATATATATATATATATATATATATATATATATATATATATATATATATATATATATATATATATATATATATATATATATATATATATATATATATATATATATATATATATATATATATATATATATATATATATATATGTATGTATATATATATATATATATATATATATATATATATATATATATATATATATATATATATATATATATATATATATATATATATATATATATATATACTAGTGGCAAAACCCGTCCGATGGACGGGTATGACTTATGATTGTCGTTTAACTTTTTTTTATTGATAAATTTTTTTTGTATTGTTCGATTGACGGTATGACTTGTGAGTGTTGTTTTATATTGTTTATTTTGTAAATATTTGTTTGTAATTTTTATAATATAGTTGTCTTTTAATGCATTATGAGTTGTGATGATTTGTTTCTGTTGTGTAAGGTTTTTTTACGGGATTAATTGTTTGAGTAAATATTTTTTGGGAATTTTTAAGCACGTCATATTTTGTTTGGATTAATTATTTAATGCTTTATAATTTATTTTTAATGCATTATTAAATTTTTCAAAAGTTAATTATTAACATAGTTTTTAATAGTTTTTAAGATGTCATTAAGTTTAATATAACGGTTACATTATCAATAAGTGCATGCGAGTCATACTTGTTATAGGTAAAAATAGATATCTATTATAATTGTTGGAAAAATAAGAAACGAACAAAGTAACTTTTAATCGGTAAAGAACTTCATAGCTTAAAAATTTTCTTTCTCTTAAATCTTGAAAAGAACACATAAGATTACCAATAAGCACCGTCATTAAAAGCTACTACACACAAAATAACATTTCTGTTTGTGTATTTTAGTCCAAACACCCATAATTCAAGTAATATTATTGTACACTAAACCAATTTATGTAAACTCCAAACATTAACAATTTGATGGGTTGACCAAAAGCCTCTTACGTCCACAATTGGTGAGCTTCATTATAAAACTTAGTGTGTCAAGTTAGATTATGAATTTATATCATTTCAGTACTGATCAGTTTATCTCGATTCGTTTGGGAGGTTTAATGCATTACTCTGTAATATACTATCTGGACAACTTTCGGCAAAAGAAAAGCAGTTGTTGAAGCCTAAATATTCAAAATTTAGTTGCCCTTTGGAAGTTTTATATTGGTAATTAAGTGCGAGTATATATTTTCCTCAGATTTTAGAAAGACACCCATATGTAGCATGGCCGAATGAAGGGAAGCTTAGTGTAAAAGAGGGAAATAAATAGCTTTAAAAAAATAGATAATGAAATCTAAACTAACTGTATTAAAGGCATATACATTGCTAAAAAGTTTTAATAGCTTTTTTCATTTAAAACATAGTATCATTTTTGTAGTTTTATTTAAGCATTTAATGTTTAAGTCACTAATGGCTTATAGTTTTTAGCAAAAGTTTTGAGTTTTAAAAGTCATTTGTAAAAAGCTTTTATAAAACTTCTAGCTAAAATGCTAATAATAAAGAAAGTTAGCATTAACATGTACTGTATCAGTTGTCTATCAAAAGTAGACCTTACAATTATATCAAAAAGGTCTCCTCTAGTGACAAATTTCAAAATAATATACTCTATATATATACCTTTGTTTGACTCGACAAAACCCGAGGAGGAAAGACATAAGTCATTAAATAATATATAAACATGTGTCACCTACTTACCTGAGATATTAAGCACAGAAATGAAACTTTCAATCAAATTGGTTTAAATAATTCAAGTATAAATTAAATGTATGCATGGTATTACACAATCTAATGATGAACTGAACTAATTCAAGGAAGTGCGTTTATGACATCGAACTTTCCATGAACGTGCTTGGGCTTCGGGCGAAGATATAAACTACTTGCTGAAATCTTGAGGATGGGAAAAGGAGAAGTCCAGTCATGAATACTTCCTTCTACTTATGCACCAATACATGAGTGATATATATGATGATGTTTAGAGATAATCTTATGTACACCAATTGCGTACACCGATAAGTACACCGATAAGTACGACATTAACTGACCCAATAAGCAAATAGTTCAAAATTGCTACGTTAGGGAGAAACATTAATAATTAATAAACAGCTACAACTTTTCTTTTAATTACTTATCAATCATGTAGCAAACTGACGTATATATTATCTCTTCGAGGAAATATTTGGAAGGCAACTGACATCACCAACACAATAAACATTCTCTGGAAGGTCATAAACATCACTCCCACTGGGTTCACTACCGTTCGCAGCGATATACTTAAAGAAAATCTGTTCCGTTCGCAGCGATACACATACAGACTAACTTCCCTTTAGTTTACATTTGAAAATACCATTTTCTAAAGTGACCCCTATGAAAATTCTACAATATCCTATTCTTCTATATAGTAATACAGATGGAAATAAGCAAAGGAAACATTCAAAAGTGTTGTTAATCAACATTTTACAACTGAAGTTCAAACATCACTATGTGCAATCTACTCTCCCTACAACATAACTGGAGGATAATGTTGACATTCTCAAAAATAGAAGGTTTAAGAAGACTATTCGGCTTCACACACCTGATATAGTGGGGTTGTGTTGAATTCAATGTGTCCATCAATTGTTGAAGCTGTAACTGCATTGATTAAGAAACAAATTCATAATCTCATATCAAGGATGTTAAGCAATTCACATTACCTTTTACCTCTTTCTATCTATCTTCCAATTTTCATCCACTTTCTCATCCATCTGAGAAGAGCCCTTTAAATCTCTTAATTTATTACACTATTTTCTCTTCGTATCACCTCTTTATGGCATTCAAAACATATCTAATAGTAGAAAACTTACTTTGAAGCTAGAACCAATAGATGAGAACTTGGATGACTTGGTTGCATCCACGCGAGGTGGAGAGAAGAGCCCTGCTACGAAAGCGCACTTCGATGTACTCAACAAATCTTGATGTTCAGGAAAAACGTAATCTTTATTTTTGTCTAGAAATTGATCCGATTGACAATGGGCCTGAAAATTTATCAAAATGTGCATACTTTGAGCCTAAAGAGATAGTAGCAGCGTTTATAATAGCAATAATAAAGTCACAGAAATCGCAAGAAACAAAATCTCACTTGAGTCAACCTGCTTTCCACTACTCGAAGCATATGTGAATTATAATAAGGTTTAGAGAGGAAGCAAAACAAACAAAAATCATTAGATTTTAGTTGCAAGATTTGAGTTTAGATGTATAGTGAATTAAAAAATAGTGTAGATATATGTTTGTAATGCTGAGTGGTTGAGAATGTACATGTATGATGGGGGTTACTCTCGATATTCCACGCAAGGGAATTATGAACTCTATATTTTTCTCATGAATAAACTTTGATAACTATTTGACCAAAAACCAAATACATGGTTTGCTCTTGCAACTATTAGATTCCATGCATATATTTAAAACTAAGTGTAAAGATATGTTAATTGTATGTGTCAAATTCAGAATATAACTTATATGTGACAGTTCAAGACCCATTAAAAAGATATTGGTCAAGCAGGTCTGCAAAGTTAAAATGCCGCTTCTACTTTCTCGGTGTTATTTTTTCCTCTGAAAATAGAAGGTCCATTTGACCCGAGACCCGTCTAATTTGGATTCATTTTACCCGCATTCTCAATAACCAATTTAAACCCAAACCCATTGCGACCGTACATGACTTAATCAAGTTATACCTTTATGTTAAAGGTATATGGGGTACTAATATTATGATAAATATAAAATGATTTTCTGATAGTATTCTTGAACAAAAAAAAAATACATTGTCGTTATTGTCGTTTTTCCTTGGCCTAACCACATACAATTTTATCACTTTTCAAACCATGAAAGTCGACTAATTAATACCTCGCATAGTCATCAAACAATAACATCCGAATGACTTGGGATGCTTAGAAAACAACACCCGAAGCAATTAAAAGAAGTGTAAAAGTTGCACTTTCAATTAGTGAAATTGAGCAGAAAGTGGAAACAAAGAAGAAAGTTATACCTCGCAAAGCAGCATGTCAGTTGGGGTATTAAACTTTTATAAGGCGGTGACAGAAGCATGCCATAATCATGAGCAATGTAATAGACTCTAACCTGAATTCAATCTGAAATTTGCCTTCAGGTGAGTTATCCATAGTGGTGGTGACAGAGGCAATAGAAGAGTCTTCTTTGGTTTGGGTTTTGGGTTATGCTGCTAGTGTACTTTTGGGACAGTTGGCTGCTTCTTTTCGGTGACAGTTTGGAGGCTTATTTTAGCATCAGTTGAGTTGCCTTCAAGTCTTGTAACATATTTGTGGCTTTTCAACTTTAGTACTTGAAGGTATTTCAGATTGGGATTTTGTACAATTCTAAATGATTTATTCGTCCATAGCCTTTCGTCCCATTGCATAGACCGTCTAATCACTTTTCCTTACTTTAGCATTGACCCATCTGAAAAGACATCATCTTCAAGAACCTGTATTTTGAGTTACCGCATGAAACAATAGTTAGGCCCAGTATTTCATTTCCAATGATAGAAACCAATGTAAAACTAAACAGCCGATAAGTCCAACACCAATGCATTAGAATCTTGTGTGTGAGACCTGTCTCACCAAGTGTAATATTGGTTCACTTTCAGTTTCACACGCTGACTTTGCCTTCTGAAACCCAAGTAATTGTGTATGCATCAGTTATAAGGTAATTAGGTATGCATCACAATTCTAAAAGTGATCACCTTCTAATTTCTTGTTGATAAGGGGTGTTCGGATTACAGCTGTAAAAGGGGCGTTTGATTGATCATACGGTGTGTTTGGAATATAAGTATCTAAACCATTACTTAGTGAGACTACCTTTATATCCATAATCAGTCCAGAACCATACCTCTAAAGTGGTCATGGAGTCTGATACACCAGCCTTTTCCCTTTCCTCAGCAATCAAAATTACTTTCTTCATTTGAAACAGGCAGACCGCGTCCTAAAAAACGTGAAAAGTATGCATCCATAAATATAACTGTGATATACAGTTGTTGCTCTGTAACTATAAATCTGTGATTTATCTAGAAATATAAGTACATGTCGAGACATTGCTAAATGGTCTTTTTCTTTGCACAAACTTGACATAGCATCATACTCTTAGGATTTTCGATATAGAAGTTGATCTAGATAGCTATTTAACAAACACAATGTTCTTTTTTGAGGGTGACCATCAACACCTTTCAACATGTTTAATCTGTCCCTTTCTAGCTCAACTTTTTTTATTTGACCAGTTTGAGATCAAACACAACAAAATCTCACCTATTCATTTGCAAATGGGAAACAATTTCCAACTGTTATGCATTTAAATAGTGATTGGAAGAAAAAGGAGAGCTGGGAAAATAAAAACCTGTTGAATGCTGAGCACCTTTATAATACTTTCACAATTGCTGAAAACATTGTAGTGTTGCCTTAAAGTTTCCACCAACTGTTTGGAAGTGATCAAAAGTATTATTTCTAATTAAAATCATTATGTTGACACAAATCAGTAAAGTAAGATATCGAAGTAACTTACAATCACTCGGTTCTATATCCGAGAAAACAACTTCAAAGTGAGCGAGAACCAATGTCTCTTCAAATGCAACATAGAAGCTACCTTATCCTGATTAAGTAAAACAAACCATAATAAGGCAAACAAATATAATGCATTAAAAAACCTAATAAAAGAATATTGTAAATCAAAAATAACACAGGTCTACTAAAAACATGTAAGTTAAACAGATTGTCGACAAATTTAGAAAAGACTAACATCTTATGTATGAAGCTACATGAGGTAACATTGATTGCATACATTCTGTAGTTCAACAACAGAATCAGGCACTTATACCTTTCCGAGCTTCAACTTCACTGGTTCAGATGGTATTCATGATTTTATCATTTTAGGATTATTTTTTTAGGGTTTTTGTAAAATTACCTCTCCTAAAATGTAACCCACCCCATCATATGAGCCAATTTTGTCTTGCAACATAACACACATTATTGAATTCTTCGTAAAAAAGAGCTGGAGGTGTCTCGACAGTTGGTGCAAGAGCTGCTTCAATTAGTTTTTTCTATGAAAGCATATAGTATCCATACTCAGCAGCGGAAATCAAAAGTGATTGATCCAAATAGAACACCAAGCAAGTAACAGATCTATAGTGGCCATGCCACTTCTTAAGTAATCTACCAGTTCCAACCTATAATACTAACATGAATTAGTAAAGGCCATACCAGAATTTCAGAACGTATAATATCCCTATGAGAAAAGCAAGATTTTTGAAAAAATCACAATAAAGAAGATTTTTACTACAAACCTAAGGTATACGTTATTATGGCTGATGTAAGTTTATGTTTGCATGGCTGTTGTGACGGACCTTGCCCTCCTGTAATTCCCATTACCCATTACCAGCATGTCAGTTTTGTTCTTTAGAATGATGATTATAAACTAAAAGATAGTGCATAAGTCCTGCAATTCCCATTGCCCATTACCAGCATGTCAGTTTTGTTCTTTAAAATGATGATTATAAACTAAAAGATAGTGCATAAGTTATAAAAAAAGGACACTTACCCTACTAAGTTCATTTCAATTGTCTTTATATTGATATGCGATGTGATTTCCATTGTTATCTTCATGCATCTACTTATAGTGTTCTCATTTGAATAAATTACACCTAAAAAACATTATAAAACGACCTTACCAGCTAGTTGCAGATTGCTAACCCAATACAATCCTACATCCAACCGCCACATCTTATAACCCTTTAGGTGCCACTATGTTTAATAGGTACCTGCAATAGGGTATCCATTAAGAATTGAGATATCCGTAGGTAACCAACTTGCCTCCCAAGTCATCATAGTAAAATTATGGTAAAATGCAATTATTGTAAAAATAACTCAGACTTGATCCCTACCCTGATGAGAAAAATGCAAGAAAATGTAACTAACTTTCACGATTCTGTCATTGTATGCAACAAACTTATATTTTACCATTTTTTTTGCAAAATTCCCATAAAAATGTTAACTAACCTGATCCATATATAGTAACGAATTCCAGAACTATGTCGGATGCCATAGTAGTATTATTCCATACAGGCTTTTGGGGCACTACTACTCGGACCCGTGGGGAGTGAAGGGAAAGAGGACTCTTCAATTGGCGAATTTATGGTCCTATGTGACGCAGCCATAAGATTCCTAGGATCGGTCTCTGTGCCTATTGTTTCATATGACTCGAGTAATGGCTCAAAACCATTTGTACTATAATGATCCGGTGCGCTTGAGGATGGTGCATCTGGAAAATTAGTTGTCTGCAAGCTGGCTTACATTGCTCGATATAGTTCAGCGTCACCCATGTCAGGTTTTTGTCGTCTTCCATATATACATTGTTCATTGCTTCGTCGATATGTGAAGTTAGTTGCTAACTGGATAAAAACAAAAAACCAAGGAATGTGATTAGTAAGAAAAAGGGAAAACTGCATATCAAATCTATACCAAGGTATTGATAGATTAATGAGTCAGTTTGCCATGACCTATCTTAATCCATACTATGAGTAGAAAACAAAAATCATACCTGCATAGCAACAAACTTCTTAGTAAGGCAAGCTTCATCCTCACACGAATGATGTTTTTGATGAAATTTAATCTGCAAAACCCAACTTGATTATTACACATAGCGATAAACTCCATTTCAGCGTGAGAGAAAAAAAGATGGAAATCAACTATGATAATGATATTGCAAAGAAAACTATTTAGATTGGACTCTAAAAACGAACAGATAATATTATATGAAAAACAACTTGCCTCCAAGTCATCATAGTAAAATTATGGTAAAATGCAATTATTGTAAAATAACTCAGACTTGATCCTAACCCCGATGAGAAAAATGCAAGAAAATGTAGCTAACTTTCACGATTCTGTCATTGTGAACATTTAATAAAAAGTATTTATCCCATTTTTTAATCAATACCAGGATGAAGCCGGGCCAAGCAGAAAAAGTCACTGATTCTTCGACTGTAAATTGGGGAGAGTGTGCGTCAGTTTGTTCACAATAACCGGAAACATATATAGCCTCCAAGGCTGGGTTTGCAAGAATCACGGTTGAATCCAAACACCCTGTTTCCCATCAGAGTCATCATCTTGTCTGTCGTTAATCGCTAACCTTAGCTCTGAAAGTACATGTTCGCACATTCCAAGAATGTATTGTGTATAGCTCTGAGACTTAAGAGAGAAAAATTCTTGAATCTGGAGATATCTGTTAAAACTTCAGCAACCCCGAGTGGGGACTAAACCTCCCCTGAAACTATAGGCTGCAAAAAACCACAAAGATGCTTCATTATAGAATATATCTTGTCTAGAGGCATTTGCAGACAAATTAGCAAATAATTTATTTTTTCCTATTACTTTCTACGGCTTTATTATAGATAAAGTTTACAGAAATCGTGCTTACCAGCTAATCCCTGCATGCTTCATACATGGATTTTTCTATAAACGGGACAGTAATACTTTTTTTCTTTGTGGCACCTCTTTAAAGTTCAACATTTATACCAAACTGTCCCAGGTTCAGAAAAATATAAAGACAAACGTGTGATTACAGTTTTAAACTTTCTTTAGTAACAGACTAAAATCAAAACAATTTATCAAATCACATACTTAAGGCCTCATACTAATTAACATTCAAACTACAATCATTATGATAACCATTTTATTCCTTTAAATTAATCTGATCTGTCTTATCTTCTTGTAGAATGATCATGTGATGAAAACTATCTGCTTACAACCTAACTCATAGCTTTCTTATAATCTGTGCTGAAGAATGCTAATTTCACAGGAAGCTGGGTTATGAATATAAGACACGACCGGCATGATAATCACGGCCCAAATGATGCTGACGTGGATTAAAAGTGGGTTATGTGGCATATCCCTCCTCTTATATATAATGTAAAGATATATATATATCTTTACATTATATATAATGGCACGATAAGCAATTCCAAACAACCACTTAGAATAATATCAAGATTTATAAACTTCCAATCACAGGGATTTTTCCTCCAACACCAGCTACCAAAATCCTCAACTACAATTATGCTGATCCAAATTAATTAGGAAACAAAGCCGATTTACCTGAAGCGGATCAAAGGGAGTGGAAAGTTCAAGAACGACTTTTCCTTTGTCCACTAACTGAAATTAAACGACATGCGAGATAAGAATACAAATTATAGTTATTAATCACTTCGAGAAAAAACCTTATAAGATTTGAGGAATAATGTAACCTTTCACACATTTGGTCAGTTTTAAGAAACCAAAACCAATAATTATAGAATTGAATTATGTCAAAGTTTACGCTTGCGAATAACCACAAACTACACAATAATTATATACATCTTAGATATAGAAGTGAATTCTGATGCAGTATACTCGCTTGTCAAAGAGACCTAGCAGAAATACAAAAGTGTACACCAGAGTCAATGGTGAAGGTGTAACCAAAGTATAATTTAGAATAAAGAAAATTCTTATATAATATTTATCGGTCATTATTATGATTATTGATAATAACTACTAAAAACAATCCTCTAATAGCAACAGGTGACCATGATTTAGCTGCTGAAATAAGCAATCCAAACAGCCACTAATAAGCATGACTCAATAAATAAGATAACTAACAAAATAAGGTATTCCTTCCATCTGTTGTGTTGCAATCTTTGCTTGATGAATAATTTAAGCTTATTAACCCCACATATAAGTGTTTGGCACATCTTGCGTACCTACATGCACAGTAACCAATAATTGATGTTGAGAATCTAAAGTTGCAGGTCATATAAGGGTAGCTAAATGGGCAGGTTTGGTAAAACATTTGTGCTGGTCGAAACGGGCCAGACCTGGTGTACTCCTATCTACACATATGTGTTAGTTGCATTCTTTATCAAAGAAACCATGTATACTCCTATAATCTTATCGTGCCTCAAGTAAGTTTTACCGTTGTATATATGACAACATTGGAAAAACTTAAGGAGTATCTCCAGATGATCTTTTAGATAGCTCAAATATATTGAGATATACGCTATCACACAAAGAATATGTTACAATAAATTTCCGGGAGGACGAAAAAACAAAGTAGTGGCGATTCAAAGATATAGCCCAAAGGAATCCACGAAAGAAAAGCATGTAATGTAGCCAATCTAGCACTGATAGGATCTGCTTTTTGGGATACTTGTTGTACATATAAGCATAAGTCATGAATGAGCTGAAACT